>OX376078.1:17823861-19144321 GCA_947361185.1 Charanyca ferruginea | reverse complement strand
CCAACATAGTGGGAAAAGACTAGGAAGATGATGATGGTTTGGTGCAGGAGGTTCAGGCTGTGTAAGCATTTGTGTTGGAAAGAAATTCGCGTTAGCGGGCCTATGGAAGAAAAGGATGTTTCCTACCCCTTTTTCTATTGACATGAGTAACGAGTATCGTTATTATTATATATAGATATTTTTAAATTATTAACTTATCACACTTCATATGATAAAATAATATAGGTACATTGGAAACCTTAGTTTTGTATAATTTAGCAGCATTATTTCAATTTTGTAAATGTGAATACCATGGAGCCATATATATTAATACCTTTATGTTTGACAAAAATTAACATGGCGGTTGGGAGTATTGTCATGCTCGCTCAAATGTCTCGCTGATGGTGGCGCGTGTGTTGGATCATTCGGCTCCCTTCAAAATGGTTGAGCTAAATGGTGCTGATTCACGCGTCATGTTCGTGAACGGGCGCTGTCAGTGGAGATTGGTCAGCTCTTATCTGCCATGGATTAGATGCCACTTTATCTTGCTTCTTTTTTGTGTTTTGTATTGTTAGATTACCTTCATCGTTTTCACATATAGAAGCAACAAGAATGTAACCAAACTTTGTAAAAACTTGATTTAAAAGAGTGTCCGTGGAGTTTCTTGCTCGTTCTTCTCCATAGAGACCTACCTACGTTTTGGAACGAGCAACTAGCTTCAACTCTCTGACTAACTGACCGACTCCTTGACAATTCAAAAGTGCCTGTAAATGGTTTAATTGAAATAAATGCTTTGACTTTGACTTTGACTTTGACTTTATGACTCCCAAAAATGTATTTTAAGTCTTGAGCATCGACGCCGAGTTGCTGGCCTGTCGGTTTTCTATCAGTTGCATTATGGGGAGTGTGCGACGGAATTGCATAATTTAATTCCGCCGAGCCCGTTCCATCATCGGACCACAAGGCGTACGGCGATGCGCCACCGGTACATGGTGGACATCCCACCCACACGCACGAAACGTTTTGGGAATACATTCATTGTGCGTACTGCTAAGGAGTGGAATTCCCTGCCTGAGTCTGTGTTTCCTGATAGCTACAACCTGGGAGTCTTTAAGTCAAGAGTGAATAGGTTACTTCTAGGCAAGCGTGCTCCATCTTAGACCGCATCATCGCTTCCCATCAGGTGAGATAGTGGTCAAACGTATGCCTATCAAATAAAAACAAAAAAATAAATTCGCCGTGAATCGCTGTATAGGTATTTAAGGTAATTGGCGCGTTTGGATCGCCATTTTGATACTTAATGCCATACACAAAGACGCGCCCCACTCTTTTTCCTAATCGCAGCCAAGCCTAAAGGCAAGTGTGCATCCATTCGCTAGTCTTGTAGTGTTGTCGATACGTAAGACGTGCGTATAAGTGCGCAGTTTTTTTTTCGGAAAGGCAACTCTCAGGTCAATCTCGGAACTGGTCGGATGCTTAACCGAACTTTCCTGTGGTGCGTTAAAGTGAATTTATGGTCTCCAACTAGGGCAAAATCTTATAAACTAAGCAGCTACATGTCGCTGGGGGAGGGCAACAAAGGGACAGGCTGGGTCGGATTTTGATTATTTAGTGACGAATTTAAAGCTCAGTGGCATGGCCGGGCTGACACGAGTAAGGGTCAGGGAGGATGAGTACGCACGCACACTGCGATGAAATATGTAATAGGGTATTTTACTCTAAACGAGAAAAAGTCTATAATATGTTATTGAGGCAGTTTAGACATAAAGCAGTCGGAAAATGTAAGTTTTAGTTCAGAAAATAACAAAATATTTTTTTAAATTCAATTTAAAGTTTTCAGTTTTTTTAATCTGTTATAAAACACCATGAAATAGTAGCGGCCATGTTATTACGCCGTACGGCTGTGTTAACAAAAAATTGTCAACTGTCAGTAAATTGATTGGCGTATATAGGCTTTGTACTTTTATTATTTTCGTAACCAACGTAACTTTTTAATTATTAGACCTATTACAAAATATGCTTTTAATTATTTTTAAATTATATACAATTTTCATATTTAATATGAGCGCATTTGATACAAAACGAACTGACGCCATTTCCGCTGATCAATATGGCGTCCAGTAAGAGGCGTTTTCGTCAAAGCTACGCGCGAAGTTTGAAAATTTAAAATTTAGATGCATTTTTATGGCACTTATCGATTGAATAAAAATTTTGTGTTTGTTTGGTGGCCGTGGCATATTAGCACTACAGAATTTTATTGAGACACTTTTCGAAAATGGGTGCAATACCATTAAAGATTGAGAACACCGGATTAACTCATTGTGTTGTCGGGTTCGTCCGACTAGTTTCGATGGCATACGGCAGCGGCATATGGCATGCGCAGTGTCCGCAGGAACGCGACGAGCGGTGTGTCATCCTGTGGACCTCCTTGAAAAGGTGGCCGTATGCCATCGAAACTAGTCGGACGAACCCGACAACACAGTGAGTTAATCCGTTGTTCTCAATCTATAATGTGTAACAATACTCACGTTTCGTTTAATGAAAAAATAGTCAACCTATACAGAGGGGTGCAATACCCTATTCTCCGACCGACTTTCGGTCACGGCAGCCAATTTCGACGTAGATCAGCGACGTAGATAAGTACGCAGAAAATAATATTATAGTGCACAAGTGTGTGCGCAAACACAGCCCATGCTAGACACCCAAGTCAAAATAATAGTTTTTTGGGACATTTTCAGGACTTGCCTTACATAATGGTTCATGGTTAAAATGTTGAACTAAGTTTAGGAACTAGGTTTTGTGAATAATCCGAGATAGAAATATGGATGACGTTAAAACGTATCTCTTAGTTTGTCTAACTCATTTTGGACCTAAACCGTAATCGGTCCTTTTATTACTGAGCGTGCGACAGGTGCACTCCCTCTTCCCTCACTCTCATAGTCCGGTGGGACGGGAATCCGACACGACCGGAGAGAGATCACAAGCAGGACTAACGGCGACACGTGCTTTCCGAGGCACGGGGGTGTTACACCGCCAGCTTCCAAACTCCGGGCTGTTACTGAGAAATTCTTAATCGAAAAACCCAATAACACTTTGCCCGACCTGGGAATCGAACCCAGCCTATCGCTCAGCAGTCGCACTTGCGACCACGAGACCAACGAGGCGATGAAATATACGCTCGGATCAAACATCCCGCGGCCCCCTCGACCTACAGAGCACGTTTTCGTTCAGCAATATCTGTAATACAAGTTGTATGCATTATTTTAGATAGATAAAGACCATGACCTTTGAGAAAATGTGATCTAGGAGTTTCATTGGCCATTTTAATCTTGTGTGTATAATTTTAAACAAAATTGATGGTGTAGTCTGAAATCTTTTCTAAGCTTTTCTGCCCGCAACTTTGACCGCGTGGAAGTTTGGCGTGTCACAAAACAACATTAGCATAGTTCAGTAGGTACTGTTATTTACTCTCCTCTAGGTCGCTTGCCTCCCATTTTCCGGGTAATTGTAAGCCTCAATACACTATATCTCTTCATATTACTGGTGTATATTTACATAATAACTAATATTTTGTTTAATTTACTCTTTTCAGATGGTCTCGAAGCGAAATACACGGAAAGCGCCTTCCACGGCCAAGTCGCGCCGCCGCCAATCCGAAGAAACGACGATATGTCCTTCGAGCAAATGCTCCTGGAGATGAAGAAGAAACTTAGCCAACGGAAGAATGATAATATGAAACGCCCTGACGATCCCAAGCCTTGACAGTTAGTAACGCTTGGCGGGGCAATCATCATGACACTGACATTTGCTGTCAAAGTGACAGTTGGCTTAACCTAGTGGCAATGGCATGAATCAGATTCAGCCTAAGTGATTCAAGTGACAGTGATGTAGTTTGATAAGACTGTGAAATTGTGTTGAATTTACTAGACGCTGGCTTCTGATTAAAATGGTTTGTCGGTAAGCATTATATTTAGTATTTGAACACATACCTTGGTAGAATTGTCAGTCATAGTAGATAAGCAATTTAGTATGACTAAAATGATTTAAAAATGTATACAAGATGATATTACGTACTGATTGACATTAATATTATCCCGGCTATGTATACCTTGTCAGTTTATTTAAATTGTATCAGGTCGAAATATCATTTATAAAAAAAGAGATTATATGAATTAGGATTTACAACCGAATTATTCATGAAATTCTTATTACATTTGGGCGAATCATGTTATAAATGGTTTGTCCATGTTTCAACATCTTTGGGGATGTGCAATGACAGCTCCTGTCAAGGATGACAGCTGTCAAAGTGACAGTTACCTAGATGTGCAACTAAAAAGACAGTGTTGTGTTGCGAACAAAATTTGCTCATGAGTTGTGACATCTAGTAGAAGTTTTCCATTTCGACTTTCATTTCGCACGTAATTAAAATTAATTTCACTGCATTAAAAGATAGTTTTATAATCTCCATAATGGTTTAAAGTCACAAGATGTCACGACTTCTTCATTACCGTTATTTTGTAGTTAATTAGTTTATAATTTAGTTGAATTACCTCATGGATGTAAATATTTGTTTTTTGTTTAACTCTGTAAATAATATCTTCAGTTACGGCGCCGCCTTTTTTTTTTTCAATAAATCTCTTTTAATCTTCTCACAATGGTTCGACCAAGGAGTAGTATTCTAAGATGGATTAGGAGATTCTTTTCCAAAGCGAAAGCCATTGGCTTGTTCCCCACGTACCACAACCACACCACATTGCAGCGTCAAAAGCTGGTATGCAGTGGTAACGTGTGAATAGTGACGCTGCGGATTTTTGTAGCTGCGTTGTCGTACCGACGACGTGGTCAGTGGTCAATTAAACTGTTCATTTTTATTAAAAACATTGCCCGACCTTGTATTTTTGTTGTGGTTGTAGTACGTTCAGATAGACCCTATAAATCATCCTACTCCATAATATGAAAAAAAAATATGTTGGATTATAAATTGGCAGACCTTAAATATTTTCATACTTAAAGCTCTTTTTAATTTTCGTTCATACTCCTACCCTTGACCATACTTTTCGATCGGCAAAACATGTGGTTTGCTACCATGAACCTGCCTATGGACGCACTACGTTCATACACTTTTATGTCGTCAAAAAACACTATCATATACAGCTGTAGGAAGTTGAAATCATTGGATAGACTGTACCCACGGGAAAGTAAATGCTGGGACCATTAGGAGAAAATAATCTCTTGCCTAAGTATTATGTAAAATTCGCTTCGAAATAACTTTGTTTTATATTTACATCAAACATACACTTTTGTCGAAGAATCTATACAATAAATCAATACTAGAAAAATTTGCTGTTAATTTACGCAGCGTTTCATGCTGATTTTGCGCAGTTTTTGGCGTAAGCGCTTACGTTACCTTAACTGCGTTAACGTTCCGTGTCAAACAAGTGTGAAATCGCACTAAAGAAAAATATAAATATATGTAAGTATTGTACAATCAAACTACTGGTACCTACTACTTGACGCTATAATCTTATGTATATCTTTACATACAATTTTATTTTAATTAAGTGGAGGATTTGAAAATGGCGCCAATTAGGTCAAACTTCGACTTTCTTTCACGCTAAAAAGAGATGGTACCTAGTAATTTTACAGTGTCAAGTTGTTTGCATAAAACTTTAGCGTGCTTTAAGGCGGCAAAATAATCTGACAGCTGTCATTTTCTGTCTGCCATCTCTTTCATATTTCATCTGCAAGTAAGAAAAAGCAAGTGTAAGATTCGGGCCATCAGGCAATAATTAATTTCTGATGCATGGTGGTTTTGCATTACTTATAGACAGACAGAGTTTTGCTTCAATGTTGATTAATGAAATTCCTGCAACGGGACCAATATTTTAATCAAAATAATTATGTGATTTCAAAACTCAGAAAGTATAAGTACCTATCTAAAAAAGCTATAAACCTTAATAAAAACAAAATCCCGTTCTAAAATTATCCATGTGAGAGAAACCTCAATATTCAAAACTAAACCTTATTTCGTACACAATAATGTTTAATGCAGTTTAGCATTCTAATAAAATGAAGCTTCCATTGAGATTGTAAGTGCCAAAACTAAAAAAAAAACACTGTTCCTATTTTACACAAAATCACCGAATTGATTAGCCAATAGATTTACACTTTTCTTACTTAAGATATTAAAAGGGCTTGTTTCACTACATTGTAAAGAGTTCCGACGACCGACGGCAGGTAATCTCCTACAAAAGTTCTGTTCCATTTTTTTATGATAATGTCTTCTGAGGTGGTGGAACTGGCCCTAAGTTCAATATGGACTGGACTTTTATAGTAAGCCTATTCCTATAAAATTAGCGTTAACAAATAGGGTATTTTACCAAAAAAGTCTAATTAGTCTGTCTGTTAGATTATCGAAAAATATTGGATACGTATTTTTTGTTTTATCAAATCAATAAAAACTGACGAAGATAAAACGCATCAAAGATCATGAGTGGGGGTTTGTGACGTCACTTCGCCAGTAAAAGTGTACTGACATAGTGATGTCACACGAGTTTTCGACGCACTGTATCGTCTTCATTTTTTTTATACGTGAAAAAAAGAAAAAATACGGGTTCAATATTTTTTGGAAATCTATCTGATGGACTAATTAGATTTTTTTGGTAAAATACCCTATTCCGGTAAACAAAGAGACTCTATACTTCGCCGTTTAATTCTATTCAGTAACCTCACAGTTGAAGGGTTACCAGAAATTGACAAAGAAAAGATAGTGAGGTGGTGTAAGAATGAACGAAATTGAATGAACTTAAATAATGTACTTATATGCAATGGTTTTATTTTAATTTTAATAATTTTTCTAAAAACATGATTTATACTATTAAAAATCTGTACACATACATCCCATCTAATTACCTATATCTATACACTATTACAATGACAAAGGTAAAATAACATGTTTTTTATTTTGTTTCTATTAGAAGAAAGAAAAAAACTACTTTTATTCTTTTAACAATTATTAATTGTTGTTATATATTCTACATCTTATATACGAATATTTGAAGTTTCATTTAAATGAAGCCATTTTTATCATTCGTTCTTTACGCAAAATCGTTCACTACCCCAACACTATTAGTACTACCTACTATGGTAGGTAATAACATTATTATTCTTTGGACTATCAAGTTACTGAATAGAATTAAAAGTCAAAGTTTGAATATCGGTCTATCAAAAAAGTGATTCAAACACAAACACCATTAAAAAAAAATATAATAAATACATACATAACTGGACCACAGACCACTAAAAAGTATAGACAGAACATTGGGCTCATAAAAGTGAGTTACATACAAAGATGACTATTCGACCAAATGAAGTTAATGACTCTGTACTCTCGTAGCTTGGTAAAAATAATCATTTCGATATTATACCGTCCCGCACCATAAATGGCGACCATAAAAGGCCATAAACGGCGACCATAAACGGCTCATAATTAAATTATACGATTTTTGTACGATTAGGTAGATGACACATGGACAGATGACACACACACACACACATGACACATGGTTGTTGGTATTCTTATTATTTATTACCACCAATCAATTAACATACTTTCTATGAGCTGTCTAAACGCGATTACCCCATAGATAGCCATACAAATATGGCAATTTATACTTATGACGTCACTTGTATGTTGTCATTTGCCAACTCAATTGAATAACTATTTATTCATTTTAAATCTGGGTATCTTCAAGGCACGAGTGAACCGGTTCATCCTAGGCAAGCGTTTTCCAACTTAGGCCGCATCATCACTTAAGATCAGGTGAATTGCGGTCAAACGCAAGCCTATTTGATAATAAAAAAAGCAACTTAAAATCTAATTTTACAGCTTATTTAAAATTATTTGGATGTTCCGGGCTATAATCAAGATATTTTTTTTTGAGTTTTGTTTTTGAGTTACTGGTTAACAAATCTATTACTCTTTATTCAAAAAGTACCAATAACAATACTCATTACCCCCTATGTTAGTATTCCTATTCTATGTTCTATGTTAGGGGGGGGGTTTGGTTTCCGCACTTGTCCTTTAAAAATGGGCCATTGTATGTGATTCCTATTCTGATCACCTAACCTAAAAACCATGAATATACACTGCTCCACGTCTAACACCGAGGTGGACAGCTTACAGTAGCGAGACACGTATAAAAAATCGAGTCTACTCACACAGCGCAGAATAATGTTGGGGCTGGTCTGTACGCGGCTCACCAGGGAAGCGCATCGTTTTCTCATCGTTGCATTAAAACAATCGACTCTAGCTTCACCAAACATCCCTGACATACTACAGAAGCGGGTCAACCCGATCAACATCCTAAACGCATTATACTGAACTCGAAGGACGCTGTACGATTTCTGCCTATAAACGGCCCACAGACTGCGTAATGATGTCATCTACCCAATTTAAACAAAATCGCAAAAATATTCAGCATATTTACACGTGAAACGAATTCTAGTCGATCTTTTTGAAATGAAGTTGCTTAACGCGGTTTAACGTCACGTAAGATTTTGCGTTACACCTCTTTCTCTCAGTGTATTTTTATATGAGCAGAGATATACGCACACCGCGTACTCTCCCTTTATTTATCTTTTTAGTATGTCAGTGTGTGTGTGTATGCTGCGAGTATAAAAATTCGTGAGAGGATAGGGGTCCATTAACTCCACACGTTTTTAGAAACCTCCGTTAATAAATAATAGTCATTTAATTTTGCTTGAAAGCCTGTTTGTGTGATCATTGATCATGTTAGTCCGAGTTTTGTAGGTTATTCTTTGTAACTCTTTCCTTTTATGTTAATGCACAGTTAATTTATAACCAATTGAGTTAATCTAAGTTTAGTCTTGTTTCGCGCATATTTGTCTAGACCAATTTGTATTATAAGTATACAAACTGTAAGCAGCATAGATGGCGCCACTGTAGGTTGTACTTTAAGTAACATTTAGTTCCAATTTATTATAGAAATAGTATTGAAACTCGATAGATATTGCCAAAGGAATTGTAATAAATACTTGACACAAAATTTATTTGATTCTGTTTTTTATTTCACTAAAATACAAATAAGTAATCCAGATTTTGTAGAAAGCAACATTTCATTAGTTTCCTTGAGTTGCCCGTGTAGAAAAACAGCAATTAGATTTATTTTCAAATCTAGTCAATGTTACTAGATGATAATTTTTGTTTTATCTTTGTGGTGATAATTTATTTAAACGTAAAGTTAAGCGTATTTTAATGGTTTTAAGTTTAAAGATTTTATTGCATAGTTTCTAACGGCTAGAGAGGTGAAGTTATCAAAATGGCGACTAAAACTTAAAAAATGCGGAATAATCATTTTCTTATTTGTTATTAAAGTTGGTCTTCAATTAATAATAAGTTGTGTTTTTTTGTAACTAAATGTGTTTTAAGTTCCACTAGTATTGTAATTTATTTCCGAATTTTGTTCCACCGACAGTGTAAATGCAACTTTGTTGTGTAGGCCATAAGGTCTTCCTTTTTTAAAGTTAACCATACACTGGGCAATTTATTTGCAGACATTGTTTATAATAATCAGTTCATTCCCACCTATGTGCATTGACATTATTGTAAATATAGATATTACGACATTGTAATGTGTATGAAATAACGTGGTATTAACTAATATCATCCATTATTTGGTTCAACTTGATTTTTCATAACATGAATTCCAATATAACGACGCGGATATCCCACAAAAATTTGATCCTACGAATCTACTGAAACTTTCCTATAATCGGTCCTTCAAAAAGCCCAGGTATCCAGGTATCAATACATCTGACGGTAAATTGACAAGTGTATGGCCCATCTGACAGGTAATTTCCGGCAAATTTTGACAGCTGTCTTAATAGCCTGCACAGATAAGAAATATTTTCTTTTTTTTTACGTAGGTAAACGTAAGGTCTAAGGAATGATAAGTAACGTGAATGAAAAGACTATGTAGTACATAATTTTGTACGTATTTTTAAATTTAATCAGCTAAACAAGTCATTACGAACATAGAATCAATACTCTTTACAAATAAGATCATGGCTTTGTAGCATTTAGGAATTATAAGGTTACATTAGTAGAAAATATAAAATTTTTGTTTTGTATTACATTATGTACTCTAGTAATGTCCATCTTGATTTCGTACTGTGACTAATTTTTTTTTAATTATTTGAACATCGTGTTTTGTGAAAGAATTGTATACATTTCGGTTTTATAAATCTTAATTGTTAGCTCTTAAGATTTAAAAGTATGTGAGAAATGATAAATTGACCTTGAATACATTTATATAATCTGTGGCGCTGTTTGTCAAAAAATATAACTAATTTTTATTGTTATAGAATGAAATGAAAAAAGGAGAAAATACGCACAGTAGCGCCATAGACAATCGAGACGTGTTTTGGAACTAATGGTTCCTAGTTTTCGTGTAAACTGACTTGATAGCGATTATGGAAATAGAATGAAACTATACCCGTAATTGAAAATATTAAAAAACCGTTACACAACATTCTGTATTCAAATACAACGGTAGCTTAATATATTTTTCAAATACGGATATACGTAATTCGCTTGGCTTTAATCTTATGTGCTTGTGAATAGAGTTGAAATTCATACAGATTCATACACTACGGGGTTGTAGTACATATTAAAAGTCCAACATAGTGTTGATAGTACATAGTGAGAATGTTTTATACATAAAGCTGTTGATAAATAAAAGTATTTTGGACATAATTTTACGTATTTTTATTTATTTTTCCATTAAATCAACTACCACCCGGTAGATGGCGTTGGGTCAAGATGTATGACGCGCAGTGCGCAATTATATTATACGATTCCTGTATTTGTAATAAATTATAATCCCAAAAATAAAACCTACTTCTGTCAAAAAAACCTAAGTCGCTAAGATGAGATTGTGTGACTTTAGTATTTAAAATAGGTTTTGTGTTTCCACCCGATAGATGGCGTTGCTCTTTTATGATGAAGCTTCACAAGAATGAAGTTCAAACAAACTTAGTCAGACGCCAAAAAAATTAGATAGATGGCGTTAAAACAAAAGTATTACTTGTTCAACGATGGATCGTCTCTGCCGTGAAATAAATTAATACCTAAATAAGAGAAAAATAAGTACCTACCTAAGCCCGACTGCGTAAAAAGTGAATCCAGCCTATTGCCGTCCACTGCTGAACGTAGGCCTCCTCCAGAGATCGCCAACCAACTTGACCTGGTCTTGGGCAGCACGCATCCATTCGCTGACAGGCACCTTTTTCAAATCGTCGGTCCATCGTGTAGCAGGGCGTCCCACACTACGCTTGCCCAAACTTGAACCCCACTCTAGGTGCGTGTCTGCTCTATCTACCGTCTGTCCGTCTGCAGATGTGGCCGGCCCACTTCCACTTCAGCGTGCTAATTGGACGCGCAATGTCGGTGACTTTAGTCATAGTCAAAGCATTTATTTCAATTAAACCATTTGCAGTCACTTTTGAATAGTCAAAGAGTCAGTTAGTTAGTCAGAAAGTTGAAGCTAGTTGCTCGTTCCAAAACGTAGGGTAGGTCTCTATGGAGAAGAACGAGCAAGAAACTCCACGGACACTCTTTTCAATCAAGCTTTTACAAAATCCTGGTTACACTATTCTTGTTGCTTCTCTAAGTGAAAACAATGTAAGTGAAGAGAAATCCAAAACATTCTAATTAAAAATAAATTAATATAAAAGTCATGGCAGTTAAGAGATGACCAATCTCAACTGACAGCGCCCGTTCAAGAACATGACGCCATGAGTTCTTTGGCGGATGACTTCATTACGATTTCTATACACCAGAGAAACCCCGAGTATCGCTCTCTCCATAGCATGCTGAGCAACCTTGAATTTGTGGACCAGGCCCACGGTGAGCGTTCACGTTTCGGCTGCGTAAGTCATTACGGGTAAGACGCACTGGTTAAAGACCCTATGGGATTGTGGGATCGGTGATTGAAAGATATCACGTCGCATAATAAATAATGAACTGTAAATAAATAATGAAAAGAAATAAACAAGTCCTAATCTACAGTTATGTCAATGCCGCGAATGGAGTGTCGCGAAACGAAAAGATATAATTGCCTACACTACTACTAAAATAACAGACTACAAATACGTGCGTGTGTGTGTGTGTCTACGCGCCGCTCGAACAAACACGCAGTTCCCAGAGCAGTCGTTCGACGCGGGGAGAGGTGAGGAACGGTTTCAGAGGGAGGCGGAGCGTGTCGCTACTGTACGGTAGTACTACTTAATATTTATACTGTGGTTGTGTTTAGTGATGTTGAATAACTATAACTATTGAAATAAAACCACGCCAATAGTCATTTGAACAGTCGGGACCCATTCAAATGTAGACCGGCTCAAACGTTCCTAATTATGGGTCCCGAGTTCCCGACTGATAAAATCGCTATTGGCGTGGTTTATTTTGTAGAAGAACGAGCAAATAAACCCAAGAACACTTTTTTTAAATAAAAAATAATTAGCTAGGTACCTATATTAGGTACAATGTTAGGTTACATAATTCATATTTAATCTACGGGTGTAATCTACATCTACATTTACATCTACACTAATATTATAAAGAGGAAAGATTTGTATGTTTGTTTGTATATTACGAATAAAATCAAAAACTACTGGTCCGATTTCACAAATTCTTTCGCTATTAGAATGCTACAATTATCCCTAAAAAGGCTGAGTAAAATAGGCTAAATTTATCAATTGGTAATATTAGGGATCCTACGGGTAGGTCGCTTTATCGCGGTCAAAGTCGCGGGCAGTAACTAGTATGTACCTAAATAAAACCAGTAACCGTTGATCCACCTTTCATTGGTGTCATTGAAATAAATCTAGTTTTCATGTTAGCTTTGATACAAGTTGTTCACGTTCATGAGGACTTCCTGAAATATAGACAACTTAAAAACTTGACAACTGAAAAACACATGATTTTAATTTCGGAAGTTTTTTTTTTGAAGGCGGTTCTCTTTTTTCAGAAAAGTTTTTTTTTATTGGTGTTCTTTTTCACAGATGGGCTACACTATGAGTATCATAGGATATCTTGGAACAGTCTGTGACATGTTGTACTTATTGTCATGCATACTTAGGTAATTAAAAAAAAAAAATGAAAATAAACAAATCAAGTTGTCGACATGTGCGATGTTTAGTACCTAGGTAGTAATTGTGCCGATAGTCGCTGATATACTTTGTTACTCTATGGTCGTGACGGCCAATGGAATAATTTCTAAGAGCCTCGACGAACATCTGAGGGAGGAGGCTGTCGTTGGGCAGCTGGATCAAGGGCTTAATTCAGAAAGCGGTACTCCTGGACACGGCGCGTATAGTTTGGAGATTCCTCTCTCAGGAGTCCTGACCAATAGCTTAAACCCTGTTCCCGATACGGTGAGCTATTATTTTGTATTTTTTAAATGGTTTAATTAAATACAAATACTTATTTAAAAAAAGGTTGTTTGTTTGATCCGATTTAACTTAAAAACTACTGGTCCGATTTCAAAAATTCTAACACCAGTCGAAAGCTACACTATCCCTGAGTTACAAAGGCTATATTGCATTATTAAAAAATTAGGGGTCCTTAAGAAAAATCAAATCACGCGGACGAAGTCGCGGGCAGAAGCTAGTTTAAACCAAACAAAATAAACTAAGTACAATACAATCCCTTATTACCTGCGATTCTTTATCTTAATATTAACACAACATAATATTTTTCCCCCTTCAAATCACCATTTACTCTTATACAAACAAAAACCATTCATAACTAGGTACCTCATACCACCCCAAATGTACCTACAAGGGCAATTATAAGGGCAAATTAGTCATTAGGGCGGCATCACACTGACGGGGACGCGCCGGAATTGCTCGCGGGCACCACACTAATTTAGACAGTGTAGCTGTTGCCTTAAGGCTCGGGCTATTAAGCCAGTGTAGTTGTTGCTTGAGGCGCGGGCTATTTATCCTGAAGGAGTTTACTTTGAGTGAAGTAGGTACTTAGGGTGAAATTGACGGTGGAAAAATACGGTTTTTGATTGTTAGAGCGGGTTGCGGTAGGATATTTTCTTTGCTACTATGCGTAAGTGTTTTTCGTCCCTGGTGCATAGGGTGTGGGCCAGCAACAATAATAATAATAATAATAATAATGTTTATTTAAAGATTCTTAGGCATAAGTTACAAAATATTTTCAGTGGCTAATTTAGATCAGATTAATTGGTGTAGTCATCTGTAACCGAACTAGGCAGAGCCTGTATTTCGGCTATCAGCGCCAAACCCCCCGAATATTATACATATAAAATAGCCATAAGCATGATTTCATTAATGTTGTGTAATAACCAATTTAACAATTTATAATTTATGTGCTTTCTATTAGAGAAAGAAAAGAGTATATTAAATAATGTTTATATATTAGTATCCTATCTTTGATTGCGAGCAGGCTGGACTATCCGTACGTAAATCGATGCAGCGCCATTTCTCATGAAATGGTAATTAGAAATCATAAATCATTTATTTATTTGCAAACATGGGTGAAAATATACATTGATTTCTTTTTATAAGTAATAAAGTTCTCCATGTTTAACCATCACATGGATATGCAAATATTGTAAAGTAATAACAAACACAAAATAAAATTTGTCAGCCTTATCGGTCACAGTTTTGAAATAATTATAATAATATTTTATGTAACACTAAAATATAAGAAAATAAAAAAAGTCAATAACAAGATAAATTACAAACAAATATAAATTAAATTACAAGAAAATACAAATTAAATTCGAAACCATTTAAGTAGCACTACTTATAATTCAGTTCAAAATACATTACTTACTGTCAGATTTAAAACTAATACTAATCTAATTCACAATAACTAGGTAATTGATAATTCATGACACTAAGTAGTACCTACTGATTTTTCCTTGATATAATAAATCGGATGCAGCAGGCCTCTAGCATCTTTCATTTAAATAATGACAGCGGTAGAGAATACGAAAAGTGTTGTTTTGATCGAAACTTAACTGCAACTGCACTGCAACAGCACTTCTTCAGTTACTTACGTGAATTAGCCCACAGGTTTCATCACGATGTTTTTCTTCACCCTGTCAATGATGTCCAAGATAAATTCACAGTCCGACTTTGTATTGTGATAATCTCCACGCTCCTGTGCCAGCCTCATTTTCATTTCATTTTATTTACTAAATAACAGTTTACCAGTGTAAATTGTTTACAAAATTCATATTCATTCACATTCAAACGCAATTGTCTGAATGTTTCCGTCGATGCGAAGTAATTAAAAGTTAACCAAAAAACTTATTCACATTACACATACGAATTCAACATTGAAAAACTATCTCAACACAAAAATTAATTAATTTACAATAATTCCATTTATACAATCATAACATCAAAAAGAATTAGTTAAATTAAAATGTAAATAAATAATAATTAGTCTTAGTAATAACAAATTAATATCTAATCACAACAAAAAAAAGTCGTTAAAAAATTCAACCCTATAAACATTAATTACATTTAAATTCATTCACTAGCAAGAATGTTTAATAATAATAATATTTAACAATAAGAATGAAATAAGCTTTGTCAGAATATTACAGCTTTAATAAATATTTGAACTAGTTGAACATGTCAGTGAGAACCTCGTTGTCCTCCCATCAAAATGAAATAATTTGTTTCAAGACTATTAAAAGTCACTTTTAAACATAATTTACAAGAGAAAAATACAATTGATATTCTTCAGTCACTTCCAATCAAGAAGCTTATAGGTAAAAGTGGAGGCAACACTCTAAATACCTAAATGAAACCAACTGTGGGCAGACGCTCTCTTTCTGAATGCATACTTAAGAACGAGACAGTGATATGCGTTTTCAGTTGGTTTCACTTAGGTGTTCAGTGTTGCCTCCACTTTTACCTATAAGCTTCTTGCTTCCAATACGTACCTATACCCTGTTCACAATAAGATTAGACATTTACAAAAACCTTTTTTACAGTCCGTTCAACCGATTTTTACTCATATTGCGTTGGTAGCATGATAAATGGCAACTGCAGTAAACAGTTGTTATTGTAACCACTTTTTTGCCTCTAATGTCATCCTTAAGCCTACGGAATAGAAGTCAAAATCGGTTGAAGGGACTGTAAAAAAGGTTTGTGTTTATGTCTAATTTTATTGTGAACAGGGTATAGTTTCGTATGAAGAAGAATGGGCAAGAAATTACATACTCACTCTTCTTTACACGGTATAAAACAAAGTTGCTCCCGCCGTCTGCACACTTAGATTTTTTAAACTTCGCAACGGATTTGAATGCGGTTTTCATCAATAGATAGAGTGATTCAAGAGGAAGGTTTGTACGTATAGTTTGATCTACATTGCAGTCGTGTGAAGCTGGGCGCGTCAGTAGTTTAAAATATTTGTTTACAATATTTTGTTTACAGGAATATTATATACTTAGTCTTGCCATAAATATTGTCAGAACACTACTTGGACGGCCAGATCTTTTTCTGTGACAAACAGAGGAGGTCTCATTGTAGCTATTAATAGCCCGGTACACAAACATTTGACTAATACCAAGCGTATGGACAGTTTTAAAAATTGCATTTGGCTCCATATCAACTTTGTGAGTTCAGGTGTTCAGGTGTCCAGTGAGTGACCATCTTTGCCCATCTCTCCGGATGCATTGATGCCCACTTCAGCCTGGTTGTTTTTTCTCCAACATCAGCCACTTGAGTTATGGAGCGCAAGGTGGTATTTCTCACGCGATCCGATCGCTTGACACCTATAAAGCTACGCTCCATCGCTCATTGGCAAATCTTGAGTTTGGACTTCTGTTGCTCCGTAAGTGACCAACTTTGTGCACCGTAGATTAGGACGGGCGAGATGCACATGTCGACGAGATTTCTCTTCAGTGTCATTGGACTCCCTTTCAAGTGTCCTTTATGGGCCCAGGAATATAATAGAAAACATTGACTGACAAAAGATGCTGTACTAAACCAGATATATACAAAGTGTAACGTTAAACACGCCAAACCTCAGACACCCCAAATGATTTTTAATTCAATTAACCCAATTCTGAGAGAAAAAAAATCATTAAAAAATATTTAATGGTTTCATGTGCTGTTTTAGTTTTACCAAGTTCGTATTTGCATTAAAATAAAAACTATTATTATCACGCGTATGAGAAAATTTAAATTGGACGACAACCATTTGTGTTTGTTTACCTATTTTGGCAGGTTTGCGCACGTGATGGCTTGACTCGTTAATAAATAGACAGGGCCACATGTTTAACGAAGATTTTTGGAAAAAGTGACCTATATTAAAAAGTGGTTCAATTGATTCTGCTCGTTATTCTAATCAAACTATTTTCAGGTTTTGCGTATTTGACGTTACACCTTGTATAGTTTATGAGAATAGATGGATTCGACGGATGTCTGTAACTCTTTCACGCTTAAGAGGATTGTGAGGTGCCGATACACGGTGCGAGTGGGTATTTCCAAAAAATGCTATCTGTTTTATATTACTCGTTCTGCGTCCCTCCTGGTGAACAATACAAATACAATATGGCCCTGCTCCCGACCCGTATCGTGCGATAGAGAGAGTTGCAAGTCTAGGAGGCAATTACCTACATTTCCTTTTTGAAATATGGTTTTGGGCAATAACGTTTTTCCTCCCCTAAATCTTTAATAAATGATATAATTTTGGTCTTATTAGATTCAGTACACCGTAAAATAATAATAATCACTTTAATTCAGATATCATTGATCCATATGTTGTTAGTAAAACATGAACTTAAAAACTATGTTAGTAGAGCATGCAGCTTCGACATGGAATACATGAACGGGCAATCAAGTTTCCCCGCCATGACATTCAGGAGACTGTTCGGGCTACCGCGGACCCTCGGCAGCAGCGACGCGGCGCGCTTATGTCTGATCGCCAGGAAGCCGTCAGTGTGCGCTTCAGCAAAGATTCCCGAAGCACTGCAAAAGCGCGGCAGCCCCAGCAGCATCCTGAATGCATTGTTATATTGAACTCGAAGAGCATTGATGGCTTTCTGCGTACAGCTTGTCCAGAGGCTACACGTGTACATACATCGTCTGACAATATGCTTTAAAAAGCGTCAGTTTTACTTCGCCTGTACAACGAGCAAACCTACGGACAAGCATGTTACATCGGACTGCCAATGCTCTTCGCTCCCTTTCTACATCCAGATCATCTTTAATGTCTGCGGTAACAATATGGCCGAGATATTTAAATTGTTGTATAGCTAGCCATTGGCGCCGATTCTCTTGTTCATAAACTAAACTAAAATTAGACAATTGGCATCTCTTACTACCAGACAGCTGAAGAATAGGACGGCGACAGATAACAACTAAGTAAAAGATGTAAAATTTGTTTTTTCTTAAACTTCGTCGTGTTTTTAATCAATACGTTCTGACATGACAACTATAATTGTATTTTTAATTGTACATTTTAGATCAGCATTAAATTAATGGAGACGGTTATGCTCGGAGTTTCCTTGCGTGATAAAATCAGAAATGAGGACATCCGCAAGAGAACCAAGGTTACTGACGTAGCCCGAAGAATTGCCAAACTTAAGTGGCAGTGGGCAGGGCACATTGCTTGCAGAACGGATGGCCGATGGGGCCGAAAAGTTCTGGAGTGGCCTCCCACTAGGTGGACCGATGACCTGGTAAAGGTTGCGGGGATCCACTGGATGCGAATCGCACGAGACCGGTCAATGTGGCGACACTTGGGGGAGGCGTATGTCCAGCAGTGGACGTCTTTCGGCTAAAATGATGATGATGATTAAATTAAAAGCTCTCATTAATATCTGTCTTTTTCTTGTTTTATTGTAGAGAAAGAGATATAAACAGTTTAAATAAGTTTGTGCAGAATAGAATTGGCACCATTATTTTAGCCTCAATTGGATGTGTGTACGTTGTAGTGCTCTACCATAGATATTTCGAGGATTTTTTTTTTAAAGTAGGTATGTGTTATTTCGCTGTCAGAAGTAAGTTTAACATACGTTCTAGACATCCAATACGACACCAGAGGAATAATGAGAAGAGGCTCTATTTTAAAACGAAACTAACGTAGTATATCAAATATTTATAGGTACTTAGTTAATACAGAAACAAAATGGTTAGCAAAACAAAATACAAAGTAAAAAGTGTCCGTTAAATAGTAGATATTATTATGGCATCTACTATTTCATGGACACCTACGATAGCCTACGTGTGTTTCATTACAAGCTAGCCTCTTCCCGTGACTTCGTCCGTATGGCAGACAAGTATATCATAAAATATATCCTGTGACACTCAGCCATATACCTACCTATATCAGTGTAAAATTGTTTTTAATCGGACTAGTATTTTCCGGGATTTCCTACAACAAACGCGTAAATAATTTTACCCCTTCATTATTAGTATAAATATGTGTATAAATATGTGCCAAATGTAACAAAAAAAAATTATTGAATATTTATTTTCTAGGGGGTTTTATGATTTACTGAATTTAAAAGATGATGGTAGTGTGATCCAACTAACAAAAAAAGAAAGAAAATTTATATTCGGATGCCAGGGTCACACTAGATATTTCACCGATGGGCAGTCGGTAGCCTAAATGTCTTTTAATCTGCAGGGAGGAGGAATTTTAAATAATTTACAAGCTCTTAAAACAATGGCTCATTTATTTAACAACCGCAGGTTTAGCATCACAATTAAAAAGAAAATTCCTTTCTATAATTTAAAAAGTTTAGGCTATCTACAGTAAATATTGCACTTTTCACCATACCAGCTTTTGAAGATGGAATAATATTTAAATGAAACCTGACTAACCGTTTATAATAGAATATCCAAGCTCTATCTAGATATCATAAAACTTTAGCATTAATCAATAAAGAAGACTACCCCTTAATTACCATACAAATGACAATCACCAATCTGATACATACTATTCTTTATTGTACTTAATAGATTACTCTGGCTCACACACTATTCATTGTTTGTTGGAATAGAAGAAGTAGTCGTCTACTGTATTATTAATTGTAAATATGTGAACACTGTGTGTCTATGTACATAACTTAGCTGTCATTTCTTAACTTGTGATACTTTGTACATACCATAATATAGTGTTTTTTATACAAGATACATCGTATTCACATAACATAATCATTCTTGTAAATGAAAATATTGTAAACACCCGTTTTTAAAAGAGTATGTATGGAGTTTCTTGCCCATTCTTCTCCATACGAAACTACCATTTGGAATGGGCAACTAGATTCAAATTTTACATTATGACGTTCAAAAGTGCCTTTTAATGGTCTAATTGAAATAAATGATTTGACTTTGACTTTGACTTTGATACTCTGTGCCAAACGAAAACAAATCTTAAACGACACGAGAATCCCATTCCCATACCATTTAAACTTAAATAGTTTTATTTACATTATCAAAACGGTAGCTGAAACAAGTAGCCGTCACATTAACCATTTACCATCCACCAAATTTAACAAAAACACGGGAACAGTTTCAGCGATTTAAAAGCTAAGTGTGGACCCTTAATTGTGTTAGACTCGACTCGGCACAGGCACTTTTACGATCGATGATTTCACCTTAAATAAAACAAACTTATCACCCACACTACATCAACCTTAACACACCCATTTAAGATCGAAAATGTAACAAATTGTGCAGGTATATATCTTGGTATTTTTGTAGGAAAAGGATGGGTATAAGGTACACGGTTGGTTGATGTAAGGGGAGGTCCTCGTAAAGAGTGACGCCCCAAAATCTAAGGGTAGTTTTGCCAGTAGCCGTGGTACAGTCAACCGCGGTGGCGCGCCTGCCCGCATACATCCGGACATGTTACTTTAAAACAATTTTGTTACCTCGATTTTTAAATAAGACAGTGGATTTTTAAATGGGACTTTTATGTGTTGTGTACTTTAGTAAAAGTTATGATTTCTAAAGTATTGTGCTTGTGTTGACTTGAGGAGGAAATTGCTGATTTAAATTTGGCCAGGTTTGGAGACTCTACTTTTTACTTGTAACCATTTTCGACCATATTTAAACGGAAGTTAGTCTTCATAAATATACTCATGAAGTCTGTATGTTTGGGTTAATTACAGAGACTATTATTTATTTATTTACTAGCTTTTGCCCGCGACTTCGTCCGCGTGAATGTCGGTTATCGTGGATGCAGACAAAGTCGCGGATTAAAAAGTA
Source organism: Charanyca ferruginea (assembly GCA_947361185.1). Taxonomy (NCBI): domain Eukaryota; kingdom Metazoa; phylum Arthropoda; class Insecta; order Lepidoptera; family Noctuidae; genus Charanyca; species Charanyca ferruginea. The sequence goes on along the minus strand of OX376078.1, from coordinate 19,123,048 downwards.
GTATATGTCCTTCCCCAGGGTTAAAGCTATATTTATGCCAAATTTCATCAAAATCGGTTCAGCCGTTTCATCGTGAAAGCGTAACAGACAGAGTTACTTTCGCATTTATAATATTAAATAATAAGTATGGATTACGTCCGAGTGCCCATATTTTTATTCGGGACATCGCCAAGCCGCTGGTGGACTGTTCATGTGATCCGAAGACTGGTCTATTCTTGGGTCAAAGAATCAGTATGACCATACAGCGTGGCAATGCTGTGGGCACGTGTCCCGTTGACAGCGATGTGGACGAGTTTTTTGATAACCTTTGAGCTCCTCTGCCTCTTTCTTGGTTTACCTAAAATTGTGACACTGATTTCCATATGAATGTGAATAGATGCAGAGGGAGAGCAATGCCAAAGAAAGATGTAGTATGGATTATGTGAAGAATGATATGAATGAAAAGGGAGTCAGTGAAAGCATGACGTTGTACAGGACGGAATGGAAGAAGAGAACATGTTGCGCTGACTCCAATAGGCAGATAAGGGCAGGGAGTTGATATTATACTGATAAATTATAAGTGACAAAGATTTAGACTAGGTCGGCCATACACGGACTGCTCGAGCAGTTAGGCGTTGATCAACGAACGTACGTAGAAGACTATAGTTCACTATGCAGTCGCAGCTTGAAGCAGTCGCTCCTAATTGCGTCAAGCTGCTCATGTATGGCCGGTCTAAGTATAAAATATTAAGCGGGATATACAGAGAGCAAAAATTTTATGAAACTAAAAGATACAAAAATAAATAAATACTAAACAATATTTTTTTGAATGACAATAGTTAAAAGCAGTTTTGCTTTATATGTATAGGAAGTTATCTATGTACTTTGGTGTACCTGGCGCTTGAATTGATGAAGTTAAGTGCATCAAATAAATGTTTTTCATGATTATTAAGAAGTCTAGAAAGGAAATTTGAAATGCGTTGTTAGAACCGACTTTTAGATGGATTTTAAAAAGGTATTTTACACCATCTATTCTATACAATTAAATAAAATTGAAGTGTCTGTTTGTAATGTCAAAATAACAGTTTTTGTTAAAGGCATATGAAAGTATATACTTACTTACATCAAAATATTTTGCCTGTCTGTCTGTTTGTCCGGCTAATCTCTGAAACGGCTGCTGATTTTGACAGGACTTCCACTAACGGATAGCTGATGTTGTAAGGAGTAACTTAGGCAACTTTTCAAAAAATCTGATAACCTATTATCAGGCGGAAGAAGTCGCGGGCATCCCCTTTTTTTATTATAAGAAAGGTTGTGTTAACTATGGGGTCCAAAGTTTTGTGGAAGAATTTCAAAAAATATATTTTCTACGCGTTTAAATCTTTTGGTCGGAGTGATCGTTATGGTATATAAGTGATAAATTGTTCTTATTTATTCTCAGATATTCTGTACTTACAGCCATATTGAATACAATTAAAGTCTGTACTACTAGATTAAAGAAATCATAGATTAAAAGAACAAAAACATAGTACGATGTTCTACCGAGTTTGTGATATTATAAATTAGAATCTCCCGCCGCACTTAGACATATTCGTTTGGTCTAATCTGTGGTAATTCTGAAGTCTACGCATATCAAGTCACGTGTAGAAGCTAGTGTATAATAATTTTATGAAGAGGTAATTTGTTTATCTGTAAGTTTGTATGTAGCAGACCACCTCCTAAACCTCTGGCCCGATTTCAAAATTTCTTTTTCCAATACGAAGTTACATTATAGGCTATATTTTACTACCAAAAATTATGGGATACGTTAGAAAATTGACGTTGATGAGAAAAGTGATAGTATTGGATAATTTGAGTAAAGACAATAAGATAGTCGTCGTAGCTCTTTCGTAGCGTAGCGTAGCACATGCGTAGCGCCTGGCTACGCGGATAAGATTTCATCGAAGATCTTGATTGCCGTCGTGATTTATTTTTCATCGTGATTTTTTATTTATATAACAGACAATAAAGTGACAGAATAATTTTAATAATATTTTTTTTTTCCAAAAGACGAAATACATAGTGGTTCATACTTACTACTACTGGTATACTTAGGCTGTTTTTTACAATTTCAAATGAATTAAACATCTGTAGCCGAACTAGGTCGCAGCCTGTATTTTTGTGATAAGCATTTATTTCTTTTGTGTATTTACAGATAATTTGACAAGGCTATTATACAAGTGACATGCTATAGGTAAATATTTTTATTAAGAAGATTATTTGGCAAATAGAATTTTAAAGCTCGTTTTGCTTTTTCTGTCACTACAGTTTTCACATTTTGGTCAGTAAATAATTAGATATGGATGTTTAGTTTAGATAATAGTCCGACGGATATCAAATAGACGGGTAGCTACTTTAATAGGAGCCATTCTATTTAAGTATAAATAGAGATATTTAAGTATTTTACGTAGAGAAAACGGGGCTATTAAAGGGAAGTTTCGTATTCCTGATTTCTGAAACTCTCTCTATTTATTAATATACAAATATTAAGAAATAGATATAGAGTTTCCTGTTCATTCTCTTCTCCTTATAAAACTACATTTTGGATGGAACATCTAATTTCATTAATCTTTTCTCATATGACGTTAAAAGAGCCTTTTAATGGTCTAATTGAAATGTTTAATTTGATTTTGACTTTGGCTATGTATTCATACCTTCACTCATATAATAATATACCATTTCACGTTTTTACTAACTAGGGATAGTGGCATATATGCACGATAAAATAATTAAATAAAAAAGCCTTTTATTCCATGGTCTAGATTTATATTCCAATATTATCAACTTAAGTTAATGTAATATCTTCAGTGCAGGAGTAAACCGGTCTATCGTAGGCAAGTGTGCTCCACCTTAGATCTCATCATCACTAAGATCAGGTGAGTTGCGGCCGAACGCAAGTCAGTTGGAATATAAATAAATAATAATTTATATCGTTTAAAAAATATATATTAAAAACAGACAACTAAAATAGCACATTACTCAACTAATTTTAGTTCGTTTTTAACATACTATCTTGAACAATTAGCTACACCCAAATTTTCCATTTTAAAAAGTCTAATTAAATAACCGATTTGTCAGGCAATAAAAAACGAAGTGTACTTAAAATATTAATTACGAAAGTGTTAATTAGAAAGTGGTATATTAAACGAGTGACAAGTGTCATGGACGACCGCAAATGACAGTAATATTGTGTCCTTAGAGACTTACGTTTAGTTTCAAATAAATTATTTTTATTTATGGCTTTCTATTGTTGAAGCAAGGACGTGTGGTGTATTTTACGTGAACACACAAACCCGAAAGTAACTTGAGTAATATTGTCATTAATACTATGTCACATGTGAATAAGTTAATTTTAAGCTAGCGTGTTGCGTAAATTCGTTGCTTGCGCACTCATTAGAAAATTCTCTTGTATTGTGGGTGGGTTCACAAACATATAAACTCACATACACAAAGAGCCAGACCTGGAACCACTACCTGTAGGCTATACAATTATTTGTTCCGTGCGGGAAAAGAGTCTGCAATACGAAGTACGGCAGCCAATTGTTTAGCCAGTGCGCCCACCATAGTTGCCAGTGAGTGAAGGTCGATTTCTGCCCGAAGAAGATGACGATTAACCGGCTATTGCCATAACCTTCAATCGAAACCGAAAGCTTACAAACCCTAAGGTAACTTTAATCATTTCTAGAAGTTGACATAAAGATGAGAATGGCCTTTCAACTTGTTAAAATATTACAGTTCGTTCAATAACGGCGGTTGCTTCGGTAAAACGTCGGCCCAGGTATCAAAACGAAACCAAAGGTGGTTGAAGCTTCGATGGGATACTATCGCCAGTTTACTGATACTTCATAGATTTCATCTATATACGTAAATGAAATTGAAGTGTTTGTTTGTAATGCCAAAGCAACCGTTTTTTACTAAGGGTCTTCGCCCACGTATGACAGTCGGTGACCGATGTTTTGTCGGAGAGAAATGGACATATGCACTCCAATATACCAACGCAGATGTCCCACAAAACGTCGGTCTCACGAAACTATGAAATAATCGACCGATCCGATAATCGGTCCTACAACAAGTCTGACGTGGGCGGGCAGCCTAAATGCGTTTGAATGTTTACACAACACATAACAAAAAAACATTTTTAACATTTGCGGCTGTCTTTTTGTTCTGGCAATATAGTTGTTTCATATTCAAAACGGCTGGTCTGATTTTGACAAGATTTTCACTGGTGGATATCTGAAGATATGAAAAAGTTAAAAAATTAAACCCACAGTTATCACAAATTCACGCGGATGAAGTCCCGGGTATCAGATAAAATTGGTTTTCCATTACCATTATTTACCATAACGATTTGTAATCGATTCCGTTCGTCATCGGCAGGAGTCAGAACAATATAATTAAGTTGTGCCCACAGCTAATTGCACCTAAGTGTTCACCTATTAAAACTACCTTTACTGACACAGTATTTTTTTAATTTATAAATGTGTTTTTAACAGCCGACCGTCGAAACCATAAAATACATTACAAAGTATAATTTTAATAACCCTTTAACTAAGACGCTCTGTGGACGTCACCTGGATGGCTATCACACCGTTACGTAACGTGTTTTTTAAAAACTGTTCTATGTTTTTTTTTTAGCCTATTTTGTGTCTTATTGTTGAGTAAAGGCCTCCACTTTCTCCTTACGTCTTGAGGTTTAATGTATTATGAATTGGTAATTATCTCTGTTGGGCGTAGTCCTGCCAGAATGAACCAAACCACGGCATATTTTCTTTTAATTTTCGAAGTAATTGATTATGATAGCGAGCAGGCTAGACTGCACTGCTGCAAGGTGTCAGCTAATTCTGTAACTTTGCGGTAGTGATATGACTCGCCTTTTATGTAATTAAATAATTCATTTTACTAACGTAGCCTGTAAGTGAATTGTTACTAACACTTATGAGTCTTAGAACTTGAAATAAATGATTCTATTCTATTTTATTTCTAATTGTTAAGATTTACGATGTGTAACGATTCATTTTAAATTTATTCTGAGCATAAGTTTTGGATATACTCTTACTGGATAGTAATGTAACACATTTGCCATATTAACTATTTTTTAATAGAGCTAGGTCAGTTACCTTTTTTTTGCAGAAATAGGACTCGATAATTAGGATTCGTTAAATATCTAGTGTTCATTGAAAAGCTGTAATAAAATAACTTTCGTAACTTTTGCACACTTTTAGGTACACGTAACTTAGTTGAAAACAGCTCACACTAGCTCTTAAAGTATAACTTTCTCTTTTACAAGTGGAATAAAACCTTCATTTGTGTTTAGTTGCAGGCTGTTCGGAATTTAAAGTATTTTTTTAAACGGCGCATTATTTGCGTGTCTGTGTGTGCGGCGTTCAGTGTGCTGTCGCGCGTCTCCGCTGGCGTACGCGGTGGCGTCGGTGGCCAAGAGCGCGGCGTGATTACTTGGTTTCTGAAATTGACCTTTCTTAATATTTATTTATTTATTTATTTATACTTCATGCACAAACGTACAAAGGCGGACTTAATGCCTTAGGCATTCTTAATCAATTAGTAGGCGTATTTTTTTTGGAAATAATAACAGTTCAATTATATCAGTAACAACTAGCGACCCGCTTCGGTATTGCACAGTGAAATTTAATAAATGTCATAATTTTTATTAAGATTTTTGTACAAATATTTCGAATGTACCGAAAATTTTCCAAAAAAAAAGACTACCGTGTCGGTCGAGCCGATTTCAAGTGAACATCATACATACATGCGCCAATTGAGTTTTATTTAAATAGATTTCTAGTTATTTAGAAACCGTCTGCGAATAAAAGCATCTAGTCGTCGACCCGTCGCCGTCGCATGACCTACCAACAAAATAAGCCTTCCAATTTCAAAACGCCACAATGACATTAGAAAATTAGAAAACAAAATTCTAATCTAACCGTCGCATCGCTACGGTGTGTAAGCCGTCCGAATTAACACTGTCCCGCGATTAGCATGCAAAGGGTTAGGTTTACTACACACTAAACTTTACAAAAGATGTTATCGTCAAATGACCATCTGCTTGCAATCTTGTTAGGTACCTATGTTTTGGTAAATGTTGTTGAAAATACGTTTAAATGTAGCATGGAAAGTTTTATGGAGGAAGACTGCAGCTGTGACACGTAATAATTAATGAAGTCTTTAATTAAACTATGTGCCTTTACAAGATGGTCTAAGATGCCACATACATATTTATAACTAGCTTTTACCCGCGACTTCGTCCAAGTGAATGTCATCGCGGATGCAGACGAAGTCGCGGATTAAAAAGTAGCATATATCCTTTCCCAGGTTTCAAGCTATCTTCATACCTAATTTCATTAACATTGGTTCAGCCGTTTCGTTGTGAAATCGTAACAGACAGAGTTACTTTTGCATTTATAATATTAGTAAGTAAGTATGGATTAGTATGGATTTTCCCAAAAAAAAAAACCGACATAATAAAATTATGTAGTTATGTTTTGCGACACTGTGTCTCAGTCTATAAGATTTGTATTTCGAAAAGCATTCAATTACAAGAGATACACAGATTTCTAGGCTACATTCTTTGATTATATATAATGTCTAGATGGAGCGTCAAGTGCACGCAAACGAGTCAAAAAGTGTCAGCCAACTATTGGCTGACAAGTGCTTATATAATCAAAGCCCAAATGCGTAATAATAATAATAAATGATTAATATATGTATAATAATATTAATTTATGTATTATTATATACATAATTGCTTATATAATCATTATTTACGCACACAGAGACGTAGATGCACAGTGTAAAACGACGCCTGCACGCACACATACTTGAAATTGTTGACTCGTTTTCTTTGTTATGATTGTAGAGCGACGCTCCATCTAGACATATTATAATCAAAGGCTACATTACAATTTTGTCAGGAATAATAGCAGTTATTATTCTTTGCTTATGCGGTGATAGAAACAGGGTTTCCATTGTATTATTAATTCTCTCTACTTCTACCTTTTCTCTTTTCGTGGGTAAACCCTTATATAATTATGTTTTACGTCTGAGGAGAACTGAGGGTTAAAACCCTATCGTTCCTCCTGCTACCATTAGTCAGGAGTCCGGTTTTAGAGGACAATCCTAGGACACTAAAAGTGGGCATTCTATTATCCTGCAAAATTTAGTAGTTTGAACTTACTTTGATTTGTGATTAAATATGACAGAAATTCAGATCTTAAACAGCATTTCGTAGTTCAATTGTGACCAGTCCAATAACAAAATAATTAAGAAAAAAATGTAATGGGAACATATTATGGTCTACACGAAGCATAGTTTCATTTTAAACTTGCAGAGACAAGAGATGCATCAAGGTGCGTTTTATAAATAAAAATACATTCAGTATAAAAAAATTGCACTACTTTTTTTTATAAAAAACTTCTTCCAAAACCACAAAACATTATTATGACAACAGACTTTAAATATTTAACATAAACTTTTAATTAAAAAGTTAAAAGGCACGGGCGTTGTAAAAGGTAATCGATAAAAAGTATCGTTTTCATATCGATTACGCGTCATTGAATCGAGAACACCCGGCGTTATTTGTGATTTTATCTTTAGTATTTTGTTACTGGTAGCACAATGTGGTTGATGGTTGTAAAACAATCATTTTAAGGCGTGGATTAACTAGTTTTATTTATATGAGAAACATTTAAACAAATGAGCTTAGTTTTGCAAAATTAAATATCGGGAACTCATTTTTAGAGTTCCGTACCTAAAGGGTAAAAACGGGACCCTATTACTAAGACTCCACTGTCCGTCTGTCTGTCTGTCACCAGGCTGTATCTCATGAACCGTGATAGCTAGACAGTTGTAATTTTCACAGATGATGTCGCTATAACAACAAATACTAAAAACAGAATAAAATAAATATTTAAAAGGGGCTACCATACAAAAAACTTAATTTTTTGCCGTTTTTTTGCTCGATGTCTTATGTTGTATAGATAATGGTACGGACCCCTTTGCGCGCTAGTCCGACTCGCCCTTGGCCAGTTTTTTAGGGTTCAAGCTAAGTCTGTACAAAATTTTCATCAAAATCGGTTTAGTAGTTTAGCCTTGAATGCGTAACAAATGAACAAAGATACTCGCTTATGCATTTATTTAGGCTTATGTTTAACGAACCTCCAGATCTACTAAATAATCACCAATAATAGTAAATAAAATAAAACCAAAAATAGTAAATGGTCACCAAAATGGTGTTTCCTAAAGTATTGTAGAAATGTATGAGTTTGCCTGTAAAAAGCGATTTGATTCTGGCGCTCGGCGGCCGCTACCGCGGCACGTAAGAAGTGGCATTCTGTAAGGTAATTTCCCCGTCACTTCGACACTCACTTCAAAGTGTCAAATATATCAAGGTCATTTTGAACCTTATACGAAGTGAGAGTGAATAGCGATGTGAGATGCGAGTTGTTGTTTGAATTTTACAGAACCTACAGACCAAAATTTGACAAGACTATGTTTTGTATGGAGTTTGCAGCTGTTGGTACCGTTCTCTCAAATACACTTACCCAGTTAAAACCCACTCCTATTTAGATAGCTTAATTAAACAGGTATATAAGTACATATAATCTTGACCAAAATGCCCTGAAAAACCTTAAATGTCAATTAGAATAACATATTAGTTAGAAACATGTAATCTGATTGATAGGCGCGACATGCGTGCCACTTGGTTTTAATTACCTAATTATATCGCCATCTTGTTTGTTTCGCGATTACGTAACTGCCTATTAGTCTTAGGGCGTAACTTGTGTATTTTGAATCATTTTTTTAAATGTACAGTGGAAATAAACAATTGCGAAATAGTACATTATGGTACTAGTGTGTAATGTTGGTGATTACCGATGAGGCGCCATTGAGACCCGAGCCGTTAGGTGAGGGTCTTAAGAGAGCCGAGGACGGTAATCATCAATACACACGTGTATCATACGACGTTTTTCAACACACTTGTGAAGAAAATAATACTTAAAAATCATTTTCAACAGTAAAAACGAGTTGTGAAAAACATTCGCAATAGCGGGAAACATTAATCAGCTTTCCTATGCGCGCGGATCAAACAATGGCTATCGGCCATAGACTAAAAGAATGAGGTTTCTTTTTTTTTTGTCTTTTCGTGGATAGCGTTCTAGCCACGTACAAAATGGGGAATTTCTTTATTACAGAGAAAACGAGTTATATTTGAGTGAAAGTTTTAATTATTCTATTTATCTTAAATACGAAGTTGCATGAAATGAGCAAGCAATAGGTACATTAATTTATTTGTACTATTGAACACGATCTTTTTTGCATCGAAACTATTTTAAGATCAAAGCAACTCAACCAATAAAATAAAATAAAAACCCCTTTAACTCACTTGTGAATAATAGCAATGAAAAAGTCACAGTTTGATTACAGGTGCCATTATGTGCCTAATTGCGGTGAAATGAGAGCCATTTTATGAGCAAGTGTGTTGAAATAGTTATTTGTTATACAAGAGTGCAAAGTTGCTTTTTAACCGCGTGTTCAATTTTGATGACCGAGCAAGCGAAGGATTCTAAAATTGAATCACGAGCGCAGCGAGTTATTCAAAATTAGAATCCTGAGCGTTAGCGAGGGAATCAAAAGAGCACGAGGTGAAAAATCTTTGCACTCGAGTGCAACACGTAACTTTTCATTCCACTTCAGCGAGGAAATGACTAAATGCAAAAAAAAACGTTTACAAAGTCTGAGTTTTTAACAAATTAAAAAAAAGTTGTATGATATATTCGGCACCATAGAGGTAGCAGTAAATAGGTTTAATGTTTTTTTTTAATTCACAAACTTAGTGCACACGATGTTCTAAATTCAATTTACTTTATCCTCTAGAGAATAAAAACGGCTTTTCCACTCAGATATTGAAGATAAATTTACTTTATCCTCTAGAGAATAAAAACGGCTTTTCCACTCAGATATTGAAGATTAAAAATACTCTTTCCGAGATGGTGGGATGAAAAAGTCCTTTATAAATTGAAATCTGATATTATATCATCATCATCTGTCTAGCCTTTTTCCGACTATATTGGGGTCGGCTTCCAATCTAACAGGACGCAGCTGAATACCAGTGTTTTATATGGATCGACTGCCTATCAGACCTCCAACCCCAACTGGGTAACACCTTTGGTAAGACTTGAAATCTGATATACAGTAGAGTCTCGTTGATCCGGAGAGGCAAAAACAAGACCCTTTGCGGATTATCGAGGCGTCCGGATTATAAGTATGCCATATTTAATGGTAATAAAACACATGTTTATCTAACATTTCTATAATCCGCAATTTGTCTTTTAATGTTAATGTTGAATGTTTACGTGGCGGCGGCGCGGCGCCATGATGATAGCGAGCGCACTAAATTGACACTGTAGACGGAACAAAAGACTGACGACGGATTGGCTCATGGCAGCCCGCACCTACATCCATCTCCCGGAACCCTATTGCCCGGCCGGATTACAGCGATCACCGAACAAGCGGGAGTCCGGATTAACGAGACCCTACTGTATAAATGTATCTTAAGTAATAATCTTCAAGCTCTATCAAAAACATTAAAAAAGTCAACAATCAGACATTTCACTTACAGCGAACTAAAAACGAACTCTTTATTTTTCCCTAAATCGAAATACGTACACATCATTAATTTTGTTATAGTTATTGTTATACATTTAACCTCGATATAATACTAGCTGCAGCAAAGAAAATACCCGTACGTTCTCAATACATGAACACATTATGCAATTTGAAATGTAAAACTGCATTAATGAAGAAAAGTTTCTTGGGTATTGCTCCCAAAGTGTATAACAAATTACCAGATGTAATTAAATGTATGCCAGAACAAAAGTTTAAAACTGCCTTACACCAACTGCTACATAAAAAATGTTATTACACTATAGACGAATTTTTTAATGACAAATTTAATTAATAACCTACTTGTGAACTGTGTACTGTATAGTGTACTGTATAGAACTGTGTACTATATATACTGTGTGGTGTAAGTAAAATATTTGTGAAAAAAAAAAAAATTCAAACTTAAACAATTTAAAAATTGTCATAAACTATGTTCATATTTGTATGTCATTTGGCAAAACATAGCGCACTATGTACCTACTATTTATAAGATCTATTTAATGTAATTACCTATGTTATACAAATAAATTATTCTGATTCTGATTCTGAATACTAGATTTTGTTTTTCTCATTTTATTGAATACCAAAAACTGACACGACATAAGCGTTTTGGTGTAAACTGTAAGCTTATTGTTATGAATAAATAAATAAATAAATAAAATACAATTAAACTAAGGTTAAACAAAGGTATTTCTGGAATGATGTGTTTTTTCTATCATCATGGAAGTGTCCTCCGCCCTGGGGCTGGCGGAGGGGTCTGTCAGACTCTTACTGACTAAAAACCACCCCGGTGTTCCATCTCACACCTACGTCGAGGGTCGCGGGAACACATCATTTTAATAATATCACTATCACTACACTACATATTATAAAACAAAGTCCCTCGCCGCGTCTGTCCGTCTGTCTGTTCACGATAATCTTAAAAACTACTAAACGGATATTCATGCGGTTCCAATAGACAGAGTGATTAATAAGGAAGCTTTAGTTGTATAATTTCATCTTACGCTCGGCGGCCGCTACCGCGGCACCACTCGCTTGCCTTCGCACTTTAATGTTCTAACCAAACCTAACCCAAACGATTTTCTTAGTGGTGTAGTTTCAGACCACAACACCGCCAGGGGTATGGCTATGGCATGGTGGGTACACATCGCTATTCTCTGCTGCCCGTTCGAAACCAGGGCGGGTCACTAGTTAAAACATATAACAGCTAACTAACTAACTAATATGAATAAATAAACAATTCTTCGCTAATATGATCACCCGAGTAATAAAGAGGTGTATTTATGACCGAAACCCATGACCCAGAGTCGCGAACGGTTGAAAATTACCTTTTTACACGATAACCAGAGTAGGTAGGTACTTACATTTAATAATGTTATCGCTCAATGCACACTAACGTTTGAAGAGTAAAAGTGAGTCGATTTGTTCGTCTGTTTGGTAGATTTTTTGTAGTTTTTAAGTACGAAACCGATTTTACTGTTTTTTTTTCTGTTCGAATGATGGTTTTTTGTATTCGGGCCCAGTCGGAGGCCATAAAAAAAAAAATTTTTATTTCTCTCCTTGGAAAAGTACACTAGAGGTACATGAGTAATAATATTTCTAATTTTCTGTGGTGGTTTATAAAAATGCACAGAGTATTGACCAAACCCCCTGAACTAGGCGTGAGCCTGTATCTCAGGGGATATGGATTCAGCTACATGATATATTTGTACATCTTAGGACATTTGTGTGTCACTGGCTCACTGCTATATAAGTAGGGTACCATTACAAGTGCGTGAGTTTATTAGTGAGCTTACTGGGCCTCAAGTCTGCTATTACAATAGTGTCAGAATGGTCTATCATTGATTTCATAATTGTTGATTTTGTCAAGTTTGGTAATCTACTAATATAATGGCGTCATTATGACTTTCCATTGGTCAACCACTGACACGCCATTGAAAGAAATGATATAGAATGGTAATCTCGTACTAAATGACAACTGAATGACTGACTTAGGCGGTAATCTGCTAGAATTTAGACAGTTCCGTTGATCAGTGACCTTACATTAGAACGTCATTGTGCAGTCATGCTTTTAATTCGACCGACCAATGATCGACCATCATGAATTTAGCAGATTACGAACTTTTAGCGAAATGACAATGGGATCGTGTTGGAATGACGAAATTACAAAAATAGCAGACTTGGCCCCCTGATAAGGTGTGGATGTGTGTTAATATGTCTGTAAATGAGTGAGTAATGTCAGAGTGAGTATGTGGAGGTTTTAGGGGCCATGGCATACATTAACACTTTTTGACTGCTTCGCCGGTCTTTTGGTCGCAAGCGCGACTAATTAGCGTTATGATATTACCTATGCAACAACAGTCGCTGAGGTCGACGTCGATTTCACAGCTGACATGATGTCGAGTTCGCCGTCGAGCACAGCCACCAATGGTAGCGTCTGAGAATAGCAAAGCTGGTTGGCAAAATGTAAAAACGAATTTATTTCATGTGAAGAACATCAGTCATCTGACTTCCGGAGTAATGAGCGGATACCGCCCACGAGAACACGAACACCCTCGATGTGTTTATCAAAGATCTCAAACGCGTGCCGCCAATTATAATTACCCCCGGCACATATTTAATTAGTTGAAAAATGTCACTGCGTGGGCTGTTCCAAAAATTGTTAGTGAAATTAAAAATAGTTAGAATATGAAAAATGTTTGTTTATAGCTTTTCAAAATATTCCGTTCTAAAACCAACGCACTTACATTCGGAACCAGATTTCGAAATATTTTAAAAATGTATCTAGTGTTCGAAATATAATCGCCGAAATGCTTCGACGGCTTCATTTGCACATTTACCTACAAAACATTTTTTGTTTACTGTGGTAAAAAAAAATTGCTTCGAGCTAAATCTGGGCTGTACGGAGGATGGGATAACATTTGTATCCCCGAAGTATTCAAATAGTCTATGGTTCTGCAGCTATGTGAACTTGTTGTTATCTTGGTGAAAAAGAATGCCACGGACACCGCTCCTTGGTCGCTTGCTGTTGAAAAATATTTAATGCCGGCACTTCACATGGCGTATTTGTGTAAATATTTGCCTTATTTGGATAATACAAAATATACCCTATGTTTATTGAAATTAAGTCAATTTTGTATTATCTAAGTGAGGCAAATATTTGCACGAATACGTCATGTGAAGTGCCAGCATAAAAAAAGAACTACACATTGCTGGCGAATTATTTTCACCAAGATTGGTATTGAAATTAGCTGTCAAATCAAAATAGTTAAAAGAAAAAAGAGATTATATTTATTCTGTGGCTCACAATTTCGTTAATTCACTCATTTAGAGGTATCCCATATTATATTACTTATTAGCTTTTGCTCGCGTCTTCATTTGTGTAGACCTGAAAATTTGGATGGTTGACGAACACTTCTTTGTTCTTCTTTCTTTCCCAATTGAAATAATAAGTTGGGTAGGCCTTTGGTGTGGGATGCAACTTGTGTCGACGCCCTTGCGCCATCCCATCTTCCTAGCACGTCGTGTTGTGCTGGGGCGACTGCTGCAGGTGCCGAAAACCTCAAACGGCGTAAATATAACAATCTCCTTGAAAGTTAGTTGTTTGAGCCGTTTGGGGTCGAAATATTAGGGCCATGGGGCCCGAGTGCTCACCTTGTTTTTAGGGACATTGCTAAGCGGCTGGTCGACTCTTCACGTGACCAGAGGGCTGGCCTTTTCTTGGGCCAAAGAATAAGCATTGCCATTCAACGTGGTAATGTTGCTAGCCTTTTGGGCACATATCCCATTGTGAGCGATGCGGACGAGTTTTTTGATGCCCTGTGAGCCCTCCATTATACATATATTTTTAAGCTTTGTATAATTGTTTTATATTAGAGATATGAGTTACAAAATAAATAAAGATGAAATGTTTTAAAACACCAGATTACAAAATCTAGGCAACTAATGCCGTACTTAAATCACATAAAAAATACAAAAAAAAAATACATAAATGCGTCTCATTGCAGTTGAGTAAAAGCGCAGCGAAAATTCAGCAACGATTGCCGCTAAAAACATGCCATTTCAGCGGTAGTTTGTGAGCATTTATCATTAAATTGGCGTATTGTACACACATGTGGCAAGCCAGTATCCGATGCTACCCTTTTATATTTCACCTCATTTGATTTTTGGATTCCAAATCGTTTTTCAATTGGTTAAAAGGACTTTTGAAACTGGTATTAAAATGTTGTTAAACATTATTACTACTTAAACATATTATGAAGGCTGGTCTATTCTTGGGTCAAAGAATCAGCATTGCCATACAACGTGGCAATACTGCCAGCCTGTTGGGCACGTGTCCCGTTGTCGTGGCTCGTGGCTCGTGAGTAAGTAAAAGGCTGCAGTCGGTCAGCGGATGGGTAACCAACCATTTCAAACCTTAAGTAGAAATTAGAAGCCTAAAAATAATAAGACACCATAAACCACATAGCCAATTTTGCTCAGCAGTTTCGAAGTTAAGATCTTATAAATTAAACAGACGAAAAACTACAAAATATGAAAACAACTTATTAAACATTGAAAAGGACTATAAAAGGATCTATTTAAAGTAATATCATCCCCAAAAACGTCTTAGACCATGATCCTATAACGCGATTACGGTAAGAATTCTTTTTCATCCAAAATCCTTATAATTCATTATTTATTCAAATAATAGGGGTGAATCTACCCTCGTTATATTAGTCAATACCCGCGGGACGGGACTAAATAAAGCTTAGAACAATAAGGCACTTAAAGGTCCTGAATTATAGATCATGTTAAACGTCTTAGGAGACTAAGTTTTAGAGCAAATGAAGTTTCATTACTTTATGATTTAGCGGAGTTTAGTTTGGTTCTAGATAGATATATAAATATATAAAACATTTATTCGGTGCACACAAAAGACATATCACACATAGACAAAGTGCGGTGTTTGTTTCAAGGTTCAGGGGAGTCCAGCTCAGCATATGTCAGGCAAATATACCTGACGCTGATATTCTGCTGAATCCCTGCAGTGACATGCAGACGTCGAGCAGATGAGATAGATCGGTGTTGACGGGTGGTGTGGCAAAGTTTCGCGCGGACTTAAGTTCTAGTGAAAGAAAACCAGAACCAAAGCGCGCTTGGAAAGCACGCAAAGCTGTTGGTCCCGGCTGTCATTCGTAGATCTTTGGCAGTCGTTATAGGTAGTCAGAAGCCAGAAAGTCTTACAACCAGATTTACCAGGGGGTATCGTGCTACCCAGTAACTGGGTTGTGGATCGCTCCATGTAAAACACTGGTATTCTGCTGCATCAGGTTACATTGGAAGCCGAATTCAACATAGTTGGAAAAAGGCTAGGTAGATGATAACACAAAAGACATCAGAACACAAAAAATATAAATCAAATAAGGATTAGACAAAGTGCGGTGTACGTCTCAAGGGTTCCCAAATGGGAGTCTAGCTCAGCATGTGTCAGGCAAATATACCTGACTAATATTCTGCTGAATCCCTGCAGTGACATACGGACGTCGAGCTGATGAGATAGATTGGTGTTGGCGAGTGTTGTTGGACTGAAGTTCTAGTCAAAGAGAACCAGAGAGAAACTGTTGTTTGGGTTGTTTTATTGGGGAGAAAGAGATAAGAATAACTTGAGCTCGTGTACAACAGGATTGGCACCAGTTATTGTGTAGACGTTCAAATGCATTTAGTAAAAAGTACAATGAAAGTAATGACAATTTGTCATTACTTTCATTGTATTTATTTGTGTAGATTTAATATACGCGTTGCTGTACCTGACAGGGTATGGCAAGGTACCAAACCCATACTACCATACCATACCCATTGGGTATGGTAAAAAATCATTATCACATAAATCATTTATTACTTTCCACGATGTAAAAGAGTAAGTATAGAGTTTCTTGCCCATTCTTCTCCATACGAAACTACCATTTGGAATGGGCAACTAGATTCAAATTTTACAATATGACGTTCAAAAGTGCCTTTAATGGTCTAATTGAAATAAATGATTTGACTTTGACTTTTGACTTTGATGTTTACCATACCCATTGGGTATGGTATGTAAACATCGTGGAAAGTAATAAATGATTTGAGTATGATGATGAATGAGTACAAATAAACACGTACTCGTAGGTATATTCACAAATCTGAGGTTACATTTTTCAATTTGATGTTGAAGAGTGCAATTTATGATTGCATGAGGAATCCTACGTTGCCTACGCATCGGAGTAGTTTTCGAGATTAATCTGGTCATACATTTATCACGGGCATCTTGAATTTGAACATAATGAAATGAATGGTCACCCATCTACGAAATGACCGCGGCAAACGTAGCTTAACCTTGACCGATCAATTCGTAAGGCTTTTACATAGCCACTAACCCCTTTCATGCTAGCTATGCGACTACAGTCGTTTTAATAATTCAATACTCAGCGAAAATCATAACATTGTACAGAGGCTAGCACATCAAGTTACAACAATCTGTCAAAATTTGATAGGTTTTCAACTTTATAATAAAAGCATAAGATTCACATTCCATTGGGAATTTTGACAGTTTGGTACGGCGTGATGTGCTGGCGTGTAGACGTCTGTACATTTCAATATTTCTAAACAGATTGAGAAAAATGGCTTAAGACCGCCCATCCCGTCATATTTTCCATACAAACGCTCGTACGCGATTACGGCGTTTTATCCAATTATTTTCCAAATATTTTTAACACACGTGTATCTTGTGGTTTAAATCTAGGGTTGTATGAAGCCAAAAATAATCTTTTTTGAGAAACAAATTCAGTAAACACGTCTGAAAATCTGTTTTTTTGCACAATTTTATCTGAACTTTGGCTGTTTATAATGCACTCATACATTGGAAAAGTAAAAAAACAGCTTCATAGAAACCTTGCACTTGTAATGGAGATTCTAAATTACAAACATTTTTACCAAAAACTTGTAAGGCTTTTTTAAAAACACGTATGTCCTGGAACAAGTTTTGTGAAATTTCCGCGCGCCAATTTTCCTGTGATGTTATCGCGTTCTCACTCACTCGTTTGTTTTCGAGCTTTGCGTTGGTTGAAACAAAAAATTTTTCAATCACGCTCGCGTTGAAGTTCGTTCGATGGGGAAGGGCGCTCTTAAGTGCGTTTTTATTCGTTATTTAGAGGCTATTAACTCACTTATTAAGAGAAACAAACTACATCTAAAAGCATATTATTAATGTGCAATATCCTATCATCACATTCCACGTTCTTATTTTTTTTTGATGTACCCTATATACAGCTAAATATTCCTGTAAAAACATTACTAAAATAATTGAAAACGTGTATCTTTTGACACAAAGTAAAAGTTGACGTGCTATTAATTTGAGGATTACACTATAGATAGGTAACTTAAAAATCTTTATAATTCACGTTTTATTTTATTTCAAAAGATCGTTTCTCTTTTTTTATAACAAAAAACCCCAAAAATTGTGCGAATTTCGATTCTGCGTCAAAGAGGAAATGTATGGTCAAGGTTATTTGGTCAGGGAAGCGCCTTAACTCACTATGTTGTCATCCTGTGGAACTCCTTGAAAAAGGAACCGTATGCCATCGAAACTAGTCGGACGAACCTGGCAACACAGTGAGTTAATCCGTGTTGTAACAATACTCACGTTTCGGTTAATGATAAAATTCTAAACAGTTCTCAATTTCCCTTACCAGGTCACCATAAAATGAAGCAGTAACCACCAAAATGGACTCTCCCGTATCCTCACAAGACGACCGGGACATCGAAGTGAACGTGGTCTCCGGGGCAAGCAGCCCAGACATCACCTCATCACCTTCTAGAAAAGACCAAAAGAGTCCGTTCTATGAGTTAAAGAAGGATAAAGAAGAAAAGGCGACGGGCAGTGCGCCGTACACGAGTTTCTCTATCAGTTCGATTTTGAACCGTGCAGAGCCGAGAAGAGAGTCCAATGTGCTGGAAGCGGCGTTGGCTGCGAATCATTTTGGGAGTGCTAATGATGCTATGTTGTCTAGGTGAGTGAATAAATTTTCTTATCAGCTTCATCATGTCAACCTTTAGACGCCCACTGCTGGGCACAGGTCTTCCCGAAGGGAGTGAGGCGGCGGGGTTCAGCCGTAATCGCCATACTTGGCCGATGCATGTTGGCGATCGCAGTAGGTGTTATGGTACTCAGAAGGACTCTGCTACCCATCCTCT
This sequence comes from Charanyca ferruginea, assembly GCA_947361185.1. NCBI lineage: Eukaryota > Metazoa > Arthropoda > Insecta > Lepidoptera > Noctuidae > Charanyca > Charanyca ferruginea. The sequence continues at coordinate 19,104,139 of OX376078.1, read as the reverse complement.
GATCAATATCCCTCTGTCGCCTTCTACGACACCCACGCGTAGAAATGGATTGGTTTCCGAGCCTTATGAGCTTAGTACCATGATAAAACTAAAATTGTAAATGTTGTTAAAAAGAATGAGTTCTTATGCAGGCACAATTTTAAAACTAAAGCACAAAATTCATCCATCCATGTTCAGTAGATACATAAATCCTACAGAACGCTAAAATAGTTACAAAAAGGAAAGAAAAGATTATTACTACTTTTGGTTTGACCAAGTATATTATGACTACTGGTAATATACAAGTCATACTATTTCTTGTGTAAAATAGAATCAATGTACACAACCTTAACGTAGAATACATCGACCAAGACCGCATTCTCCTTCCCTCCCATATACACAATAACAGCATCGTTCACTTCTGCCCTAACACAACCACTAACAATATAGGAGTGTTTAAACTTAGTAATCTATTCAAGTCGAGTAACTGGCCACTTGGCTGGCCGGTATAATGCCTGGGATCGATCGGCGGTCGACCGACGCGGTTGTGGCAGACTTAATCTCAGATAGAATGTGGGTTCACACGGGAGAGTAACTTGACTGGATTGTCTGCTGGACTGTGGTAGTGGAATTTCATTGCGATGATTAACTAGAAAGATCTTTGATAGATTCTAGGCTTATTTGTGTGCTAATTTGTAACTGTACTAAATAAGCAATAAGCTGTTTAACATTTACATCAAGTAATAAATTGAACTATCTATTTTGAATCGCCAAATTAATCATTTATTTCACAACGCTCGTGTACTGCTACTGTTACAATGTAAATTTATTAAGCCTGGTCAGTTTAGTGGGCAATATTATTTCATTAATATGCGGTTTACTAATTACGTCTACTCTATTGAGTCATAAACGCTATATTTTTATTACCTTAACTTGCGCAAAAAAATATTATTCCTTAAAGCAAGCATCCTTTTAATTATTGATTTTTAATGGAAGATTGCGCCTGTAAATCTTTGTTACGGCACAAAAAAGAGTCTTAAATACAATCTAGTGACAAAATCCAAAACAAAACAAACATTTCTATAGAATTGTATCGTTCCTTAATTGCTTAATAATCTATTCGATTCGAACACAAGTTTTCTGCAGTGTTCGAATACAACATTTACAGCCACAAAAAACTACACTTAACTCCACTTGCCGTAAACACTTTCCAGTTACTAGACCGTCTAAACACAGCACAGTCCGTATAAGATCGGTTTAAACCTAGTTGGAATAAGTACCTACGGCAAGTTTACCGCAATATCCTAGGCTATTAGGTCTCGGGCAGGGCTAACGAGTTTCAAATCGCTTGTAAAGTTTGAATTAAAGCTCATTGTGATAAATCTATACTAATATATGTTATAAATCTGAAGCTAAAATAAATGGAAGCTTTCGTATCACAAATTATAGATCTACTAGCTTTTGTCCGCTACTTCGTAGGCGTGAATTTTTTTACCAAACCTTTTTTTTTTTAATAATAATATATACCTTATAGTACCTACTCAGGGATAACGTAGCTTCCAATTTGTAAATGAATTTTCAGAATCAGACCAGAAGGTAGTTCAGGAGATAAGCGCGATCAAACATACCTACTCTTTGCTTGCTTGCTTTGCTTTGTAATATTAATAAAAGTAAAAAGAGTAGAGTAGAGTAGAGCTGTGTGCGTGCTGTGTGTGTGTGCACTGTGTGTGTGTGTGTGTGTGTGTGTATGTGTGATGTGTATGTGTGTGAGAGCTATTGAAGATGGTAGTATTAAGATTATAATACTTGAAAATATTCTTAATCGAAGCAGAATCGCGGTTTCCTATTTTCTAGATATACTCGTAGTAAACGCTAATTCATAAAAAAGTACTAAACTGGAAGTCTATTTATCTAAACAAAACTACACACAATCACAACCAAACATAAAAAAAACACAACCCCAAAACTAAAGAAAAACATCACCTCCTTCCGCAAGTCATTACCAGGCTTCTAAACATCCAAACTGGCGTAAAACTGAATCCTTACATCCACTGTAATGCGGGCCCGACATCCCCATGTAATCAGCTGTCTTATAGAACATCCCTTTTTATCTTCAACAGCCCTTAAACCCTTCAAATGGGGTAAGAGTGTAACAAATTACGAATTGGATGGACTTCACTGACATGACGGGGTTAACAAGATGGCGTCGAAGTTTTTGGCGCGCTTTTTTGATGGTTTGATTTAGGTTAATTAGTTTTACGTGATTAATTTTGTTGGGTATTTGATTTTGGGATGGGGATTATGGAATGAGTGGAGGGAGAAACTATTCCCTCCCTCCCACTATTTCTACTACCTATCATTTTAGTATTATAAAGGCGAAAGTTTGTCAGCATCTTGAATGAATGATTTTTACTTTTTTTTCTGCTACTTGATGTCAAGTAATTTTAATTAGGAAGCGGGATTTCTTCAATACGTTGCTCTGATGTATAAAAGATAGGCAACTATAAACCAATTTATTTATCCTTTTGGGCGTCTAAAGGTTGACAAGATGATCCTTAGGAGGGTTCAATTAAGAGGGCCCTACCTAGTCCGTCTATCGTCAACGCGAGCATGATCGAAAATGTTTTAGTTTTATCCAATGCAATGTTCGAAAACGAACGAGGAGAACGCAATAACATCGCACGAAAATTGAAAGAAAATACTAATTAAATTCTAATTAATTCCAGGAAAATACTAATTAATTCCAGGAAATACTAATTATTGAAAAAGCCTTATAAGTTTTTGTTAAAAATGTTTGTTTATTTAGAATCTTCATTATATGTACAAGGTTTCTATAATGATGTTTTCTTTACTTTTTCAATGAATAAGTGCCTACATTATGAACGGCCAAAGTTCAGACAAACTGATTTACAAACGTCTTTACTGAATTCGTTTGTCAAAACGTTCCTTTATTATTAGAAATCTAGATATAAATCACCTGTGTGTTCGAAATACCGGAAAGAACATTTTGTAATAACGCCATAATCACGTTTGAGCATTTATATGCAAATAATGACGGGTTGGCCGCTCTTAAATGAGGATTACCACTATTGTGCTTATTTTTATTGATTTAATACCACATCATTGGGAATATCAAATATGGTTGTGAAATGAGTTCATGAATTGTCAATGATTTTTGTAGATCCATCGACGGTGTTTTACAAGGTTTATTGTGTAAAGAGAAATGCTTATTGAATTAACAATTAGTTAAAATTTTACATAGGTACCAATTTGTGGCGAAATATGTTAGCGTGCTAATAATATAAGTACCTAGCATTTTTTGTATTATCACATTTAAGCAAAAATATTTTTATTTTGACTTTGATTCTGACAAGAAAAATAATGCTGAATGAGAAAACAAGCTCGGATGTAAAGTCATAATACACTCAGAATAAAAAGATTGATGACATAAACAAAGTATCACAAACAAAAGCAAAAAATCTTCACGGTGTCTGCGCCCCAAAATAAAAAAGTAATCCCGCCATTTACAAGGAAACACCATAAAAACCCAACATCTGTAAGACTAAACATTTATTCGCGCCTTTTCCTTTCCCCATCTTAATTTACAGTGGCGGGACATTTTGTATCTGTGTAAACGATCTGTCATTGTGGCAGCCATCTTGAAAAACTTTTTTGTTCATGCCTAATCTGTGTTCATCCTTGTTTTGACAGCTTTCTAATTAGGTAAAAAATACGTTGTGAATTTACAGATTACGAAGAATTAGGGTGAATAATTTTTGTTTTAAAAGCATTTTGTTGCTAATTAAGTAAATGGTTTTGATGTTAATTGGTGTTTTTAGCGTGAAGGACGTCGTTGAATATTCATACGTCCTAGTTTTTTTATTAAGTGATAGAGATTTTTCAGTCTTTCCGGTTCGTTATTTTCATGTTAACTTCTTTACTTGAATTGTAGACGCACATTACATTGAATAGATCAATATGAACCAAACAAATGTTAACAGTGAATTTTAATCTTTTCGAATATGCCCGGCGAGAAATATTTTTATTTAACCCTAGAATGCATTCAACTGCTATCAAACGGTTTTTCCATAGAACTTTCTTATTTCACCAGAAAAATTTTGTATATATTTCCTTCTTACATAAAAACTTACAGTTTATCCCCAACTACCTTAAACCCCCTGTCTCATATGGGACAGAAATCGTCAAGTTTTCCGAAATTCGAACAAAATTCAGACTTTGGGACGAAATTCGTCCCCTCGTAAACCGGGACAGCGTTGATCCCGTATTATGTGTCGTTGGAGTTATTTACGAGGTTCCCGAGATCCCGCGGGACAGCCAGGTTTAACCTATATCTATTGATTTTTATATTTATATTCAGAAAGCCTGCTCTGAGGTGAGATAACAGCGTTATGGCTGATTAAATTTGGGAGTAGTGGCTATTTTGTGGGTTAGGATATTAAGGTATTAAAGTTTATCCATCATCCTCAAACACAATCTATTATAAACGGCGATGGATGTTTGAAATTCTTTCAGAGTTAAACGCTTCAACTGGATTAGTTGAATTTTAGCACACATAAGTGAACACAAACGCATTGTGCAATGTGGAAGTGGGCCGGCCACGTCTGCAGATGGAGAGACGGTAGATGTAGAATACACGGGTGGAGACCGCGTTTGGGCAAGCGTAGTGTGGGACGCCCTGCGGCACGATGGACCGACGATTTAAAGAAGGTGGCTGGCAGCGGATGGATGCGGGTTGCCCAAGATCGGGTTGGTTGGCAATCTCTGAGGGAGGCCTACGTTTAGCAGTGGACGGCAATAGGCTGATATGATGATGGTGATGTGCGCACATAGATAATATTCCAGCTCGCATAGAATAATTTGTATCTCTATTTTTTTTATTCCCGTGGGTTTAATTAGAACTTTTGCTGAATTCTGAACTTTTAACAGAGAAAGTAACGGTCAGAAGCTAGTCATATGTAAACGTTACACTGACGGACAGTTTCTATTGAATTTTGACAAATATATTTTTTTTTCATCGCCTTTGCCATCTCATAACAAAAATAAAGAAAAACCTATGTTTGAATTGAAGTCCGGCTATTCAGACCTTCTATAAAAATTGTGTTTTCATTGTTTCCTAATAAAAACATAGATTTGACAATCAACGTCATTTCTGGGCATTACAAAAGACTTTACCAAAAACAAGTTTTTTAACCTATACCATCTCATTGACCACAGTTTAAATACTAGGAATTTAATAACAAAAATCACACCCAACTTTAATTACTGAAAGATATTTTAACATTGAATTAAACGATACTCATTTCTTCCCAAAGTCCTAATCACAAACCTAAATACATCTAATCTTTTTTTAAACCACGGTTAACACAGCACCCCTCCTTTACCAAAGTTAATAGCGTAAATAGCAGACATCTTGAATGCGTCCCCGCGTCTATCCGGCCACTTCGACGGGAGCGTTAAATGTAAATAATTTAATGCGATGGTGTGTGGCCCAAGTGGTGAGCGGGAGCGGGTTTATTTATTTGAAATAAAGCTTACAGATGAATAACAACGTACGTAGCATTATAAGCTTCATTGCTAATTATAAGCTTCCACATAAAAATATACACAAATATACACATATAAATATACTACATAAACAGTGCGAAAAATGCACGTCTGTATAGCTCAAATTGTTTGGTTTTGTTTTGTAGTGCTTTTAGATTTAAGTCTACTCACTAGACGCACTTCTTTCGTTTTTTCTTCTTGTCTCAAATTTTTCATTTTGTCAATGTCATGCATACCTGTTATTTGCATGGTTACTGAAATGCAGATTTTTAAATGCTATTTTTATTTGAATTGTAAGTGACAGTGCTGTTGGTGTGCTTATAATAAATAAATAAATAAATACAAGCGATATACTGCCTTTGTGGCCCTAGAGTTGTATAAAAAATTGTGAGTGTCGTGTTGATAGAGTATTGACGTTGCCTACAGTCTGTCGTGTTTATTTTTGTATTACTTATCTACGTTTAGTAGGCTATAATTATAGTTTTTTTCTGTAAAAGTGTGGTGACTATAGTGTCTGTAACTTAATAGCATTACTAGTTCGATTAGAGCTAAAACCGGTGTATTCATCAGGGTTTACAGAAATATAGAACTGTACAGTGTAATTCTGTAAATTCCCCGAGGGAGATTTTTATACATTAGACCATCTACTGACTTTAAATTTAAAATGGTTCTTGACTTTTTAACTTCACTAAACATTACACATTGAGATCTTATCCCTTAGACCTGCTACCTATAATGTTTAAGTTCTTAATGATCCTTCTTTGAGAACACACTTAACGTGAATTTCTATGTCTAGGGAGCAATTTTGAGTAATAAGACTTTTACTACCTATTAAATTAGAGACAGAGATGACAATATTTTCCTTCTGGTTCATCTATACTTCTATACAAAGAGGTAAAGTTTGTTTGTTTTTATGTTTATTGTTTGTAAGAGGTTATTTCTCTAAGTCCTGGTCCGATTACAAAAAAATATTTACTGATGGAAATCAACACTATTGTTAGATGTCATAGAATAAATGTTTTATTGTGTTATTGAGCTCTGAGTGGCCAAGGTCGTGTACAGAAACTAGTCTTTTATTTATTTTTTACGTTTTTCTTCATTCTATAACTTGTACCACACAATCTTCTCATTCTATATACAGTCTTAAGTTAAGGGGAGCCATGCTTACCTACTTATTGGTTAAGATGATTTCATATAAGGGTGTTTTGATTTTTACAAAGGAATGCGGCTTATGTACTGAGGGGTGAAGAGAGTACGGTTTTATACTTCAACGATTTCTTTTGGAATTACGTATTAAGGGTTGAAATTCTTGTTTGATGTGAGAATGTTTTTATGAGGAAGTGTAGTTTTTTCTGAGAGGTCGTAAAACATGGTGATGATTTGTTTAATAATATATTGGATTGTAATAGTACTAGCTTTTTTCCGCGACTTTATTTTATTTATACGTCATGCACAAAGGTACAAATACCTTAGGCATTCTCTATCAGTCAATCAAGGGTGGTGAAAAGATAAATATAAGAAGAGAAAAGATGTTTATGAGACAACTGTTATTTGTGCTGAAAAAGAAATCGCAATTTCCGCTTAAATGCATATCGTCTAGGGGCCGTCCTGGGCCTCAAGTCAAGTCTGCTATTACAATAGTGTCAGAATAGTCTATCATTGATTTCATAATTGTTGATTTTGACAAGTTTGGTAATCTACTAATATATTGGCGTCATCATGACTTTCCAATGGTCAACCACTGACACGCCATTGAAAGAAATGATATAGAATGGTAATCTCGTACAAAATGACAACTGAATCAAGGCGGTAATCAGCTAAAATTTTGACAGTTACTTTGATCAGTGACCTACCATTAGAACGTCATTGTGCAGTCATTGCTTTTAATTCGACCAACCAATGATCGACCATTATGAATGTAGCAGATTACGAACTTTTAGCAAAATGACAATGGGATCGTGTTGGAATGACGAAATTATAAAAATAGCAGGCTTGGCTCCCTGATATCGAGACTTTGTCCACGAGATTGTAAACTGTAAATGCAAAATACTGTACACATTTTTTTAAAGAGTAAGTTTGGTGTTTCTTACGCATTCTTCTCCATACGAAACTACATTTTGGTATACTAGAATCAACTTTTTTATATGACGTTCAAAAGTGCCTTCTAATGGTCTAATTGAAATGAATGATTTGACTTTATTTTTGGTATTCTTGATGCCTACGGAGTCGCGGATTCAAAAGTAGTCTATGTCCTTTCAGGCTTAGTCCGTACTAAATTTAGTTTTAGTTATAGTTTTTATAATAGTTTAACCGTGAAAGTATATAACAAATAAACTCACATTTATAATATTAGTCATTATCATCTACCTAGTCTTTTCCCAACTATATTGGGGTCGGCTTCCAGTATAACCTGATGCAGCTGAATACCAGTGTTTTACATGGAGCGACTGCCTATCTGACCTGCACAACCCAGTTACTGCGAACACGATACCTCTTGGTTAGACTAGTTGTACATCTTTCTGGCTTCTGACTACCCATAACGACTGTCAAAGATCTACAAATATGACAGCCATTAATTGCTAGTTCCCACTACTAGTATCTATGAAGATATCTATTTATAGAAAGAAGAAATAAAAATGGCTGATTAACACAGAAATTGCTAGACGTTACAAGCAGGCTACCACTCAGTGTATTGCTGTGCCATTGGCAACACAGCATAGCAAATAACGTGAAATAATCACCATGTTTGCTCACAGCAAGCGATTAAAACAGGCTACGATGACCCAAATCTTGAAATTTATAAAATTTTGGTTTTCATTACAGACTGAAACTTGAAACTAAATTGTGTTACACGAAGTTCATTTTGTAGAAGTGTTTTCAGTTTGATAGACTTTTTTCCTGACATGCAAGAAAGCCCCTAAATCAGCTTTTCACATCAAATCCCGAAACGAATCTTTCTACATTTTTGACAAGATTTTGGCATTATTTATCGCTGTGAAGAGATTACGACAGAATTTTGAACGTTTTCCAGAATTATCTTTCTGTTGTTAGTTAGTAGTTTTACTTCCAAAGACAATACAATTTTCCAGCCAAATGGTCGTTCCAGACATTACAACCTACTTAAAAGCTGGACACATCTCCGTCCACAACATTACTCATACAACACAAAGCCTATTGTACCGAAGCAGCACAAGAGTGGCCTCGCTTACACCGCACACTATCGTCTTCAACCTGAAATTGAAAAGAACACAATGCTTTTAAAAGCATACCCTACCCAACAAAAGCATCCCGTCTACTGAACGGACAACAGATACAACTAAACACTTTAAACCATAAAAAGATAGCACAAACGCTATTATTAGTTACAAGTGAAAAGTGTCGGTCGGCGTGCGACACCAAAAAGAATAAGTGTACGCGGCGCATCGATTTTTATAACCCCAGCGGGAGGCGGGGTTAGTGAGAGGGCCAATCACGGCGCGGTGTGCCGACCAATCAGATGGCGGCGTAGTGCTCCGTTTCAGCGCGTCGTTTTATCGTGTAATGGAATTTGCGCGGAGTACGCCGCTTGGATTACTGCGGAGCCGAATTGGTAATGTGGGGCGACGGGATTCTTTTTTCAGATTCTCTTTCGTATCTTCTTGTTCTTATTGATTTTTGTTTATTTTGAGGTTATTGGTTTTATTAGTTGGTATTGAGTTTGTATTTACTTTGTTTTAGGATAAAGTTCTTCACTTTGATTAAAACATTCTTTAGATAGTTGTCGCCCCATTTGTAGTTCTGTAATTTAATCTAGTGCAATGTGGCAGATTAATGTTAAGGACAAAGTAAGATATTTACTTAAAAAAGTATATATTTCACTAAATATAAAGCACTACAATCCGTCCGTCTGCTTTGTCAATCTCTAGCAGCGGGACGGATGACAGCTCACTTCACCTAGGTGTTCTCCGAGCGAGATGGTAACAGAATAGCACTGCTGGACTTATAATAAATCCGCCTAGAGCGAGTGAAATGACATGCTCGTGCCTTCTCTGTATGAGAAGAAGTCTTTACCCTGCAGTGGGACAATTATAGGCTGTAATAATTATTGTTATTATTGTGTACAATATATGAAAGAAAGGGGGAATCTCACAGGACAACAAGAAACTCGTCAGCATCGCTGTCTCAGGTTATCAAACAAAAGGCTGATAGACCGCGGGGAACACTGAGAGTAAAAAGCAAATACAAATTCAAAAGCGAATACTTACAATCTAGTGATTGTATTCGCTTTTAAATTTTGTATTTGTATTTTTGTTTGTTTTTTCAACGATGCGACTTTTCGTGCTATACTTACTGACTCGTGTCAGTACCTACAGCACGAACACGCGTTGTAGGTATTCGCTTTTGAATTTGTATTTGCTTTTTTAGCTTCACTCTCAGTATTCCGCGCTGTCTATCTGCCTTTTGTTTCATAATCTGAGATCGCTGTCATTTACCCTGTAGTGAGACAATAATAGATCGGTGTCATATACAAATCTCTTTCACAAATCTGTTGACATGTTCTCAAAGCTCAAATGCGATGTCCAAGTGCGTCCATTAAGTCCCATTGTGTACACTCATCATTCTAGGCTCAACCATTCAGACCACAAGTGACAACACTGAAATCTTTCAACAATAGCCACCTTTAAAATAAGCGCTATGCAAGCATTTTTTCATTTCCCCATTATACTACACTCGACGGTTCCAACAATAAAATATAGTCGATAAAAGATTCGCAATCGTTATTGTCATTCGAAATATCGATAAAAAATAAACTTGCAGGGGAATTGGAAAATATGGTATCGATTTTAGTGGTGGGAGGTAGGGACCTACTCGATTTATCGAAATATAGATAAATATGAAGACTTAGTATTCCAAAAATTGAGAATTGTTAGGTTTAGGTAGTAACAGTTCACATAAAATGAGATACAAAGTGCACACATTTAAATCCATACTATTCATACTTCCATACTAATATTACAAATGCGAAACTAACTCTGTCTGTTACACTTTCACGATGAAACGGCTGAACCGATTTAGATGAAATTTGGGATGAAAATAGCTTAAAACCTGGGGATGGCTATGGGCTACTTTTTAATCCGCGACTTCGTCTGCATCCGCGATAACCGACATTCACGCGGACGAAGTCGCGGGCAAAAGCTAGTAATATAATATTTACCTGAAGGTTGTTGCTGTTTTGCTTTAAATATGTTTAAACTATCACACTTCTTTAAATCTTCTTGGGAGGATTTCGTGACTAAGTAAAAGCTGTAAGGATCGACCGTTCATCATGGTTAAGCTACGGGGATGGGTGACCATCCATTTCATACCGAGTTCCTTCCGTGCCTTGGAAAGCACGTAAAGCCGTTGGTCCCGGCTGTCATTCGCAGATCTTTTACAGTCGTTGTAAATAGTAAGAAGCTAGAAAATTTTACAACCAGTCTTACCAAGGGGTCATCGTGTTACCTAGCAACTGGGTTGTGGAGTTCAGATAGGCAGTCGCTCCATGTAAAACACTGGTATTCAGCTGCATCTGGTTAGGCTGGAAGCCGACCCTAATATAGTTGGGAAAAGGTTAGGCAGATGATGACTTCTTTAAATCTTCTGGTAAGCCATTGAATAGTTGTATTCCCTCAACCAGTATTGTTTTTTGCCGTAATTAGATTATACACGTGCGGTCATCAGAAGGAACTTGTTTTTACTTCATGTGTTGTATAGAGAAAAAAAAATTCTTTGATACTTTTTCAACTTTATCACAAATGAATAAGGTTTATGTTCAATTGGGAAAATTTGACAGTTTGATTTAGCTTGATCTGCTGGCGTCTGTATATTGGTGTTGTAAGAATAGTAGTAAATATACAATTGGTAATCATCATGTCAACCTCTCCCCCCAAAGGGGGTTCAGCCGTGATCGCCATGCTTGGCCGTTGCATGTTGGCGATCGCAGTAGGTGTTATGGTACTCAGAAGGACGCTGCTGCCCATCCTCTGGTTAATATCCCTCTGTCGCCTTCTACGACACCCTCAGATAGAAATGGGGTGATGGTACTATTCACGACCGGAACCACACGGTTAATTGATGATCTATGTGATTAAAAACTTAAAAAGTTCCTACTACTAACTATTATAAAAGCGAAAGTTTTTGAAGATTGATGGATGTATGTTTATTGTTTTTTCACGCTTTTACAACTGAACGGAATAATCTGAAATTTTGCACACATATAGTTATTGATCTAGCTTAACACTTGGGATATTTTTTTTTGTTTTCACCTTGGAATATACATCAACTTTTCCGCAAACGAAGTCGCCAACGGAATCTAGTTAAAAAAACAGATTGAATACATGCTATTATAGTAAAATTTCAGGCCCAATAACGCACGAAAACTATGTTTAATCCACATTAATAAACACAATAATAATAATGAATAAACACAATCTGAAAATCTCAATTATCCTATGAGAAAATTGAGCCAATCTCGTCCGGCCTGATTATTCGTAGGTGTTTGCTACGAGCTACGCGCGCCTACGCCGTAGCAATTTTCGTAGTTGCGTGGCACATGACTGTTTTACTTTGCTACGTTCATTAGTGATGTTTGGTTTCTGAATAATTTATTCATGAATAAAATTAATTCGAACAGTTATTGTTTCTTGATTTTGAATGTAGGTATGTGTTTTCAATGGACTGATGCAATATCTCATATATGTATCGATGTTTTTAAATAGATGACAGATATTTGTTGGGTTTTATTAATTTAATATTTTTTGCCTAGATATAACATTATTTCATGAAATATGTATGTTTTACATTCATAGTCTCCTTTTAAATAATTATAGCAATTATGAGTATTCAGTTCATTATGTTAATAAACACATTACTATATCATCTACAAAATAGTAAAAATGACACCTTTAGGACTTCATTGTAATTCTTAAAGTAGCGATTCATAATTACCCCCAAATCTATCGACACTGTCACATCACTACACAACTATACCGTCCCCAGAGCGTAGTGCTGCAATCCTCTTTGGCAACAATCGATATTTATACGCGGCTCCCAATCGGTCGGTAAGCGAGAAAGCTTGTTCCTAACAATGGGGACTACTCTAAAATCTAACATTTTGCCGCCGATCTCTCTCACTGATTTATATCCTCTCTTTCTTTATATTGGTTAGGTTTCTTTAGTTTATTTTTGAGCTAGTGTTTTTTTATTTCTTCTCTTGTATTGACACTTATATATAGTTCAGTCTTCGTGCGTACGTGACACAGTGAGGTTGTGGCAGTGCGTATACCGGTGACTCATCGCGGAGGACAATGACCTCGAATACTGTGAAGTGCGTGAATTGCAACATTGTAATTAATGAAGTTCTGGCATTCCTGTACAATGTCCTGGGTTTCATGGACGAACAGAGTATACACCAGTTGTGTACTACGTCTTTTTCGGCTGATGACATTCTGAAGGCTAAAACCTTGCTACTTGAGTCAGTACCTAATTCAAAGAAGATGCCGATTCGACGAAAGGACGGTAAGAAAAAAGTGCTACGTGATCTGGAAGATATAATCTGCCTTATGAAAAGCACAGATCAAGATTTATTCCCAATTTTCGTAGCGAAGGAATTACATAAGATCCCACCGGTCACCTTTGATCACGTGGATGCGACTCGGCTGCTGAAGGATATACGGAAGCTGCAAAACCAATTCAGTGCGCTGGAGAAAAGAACCGTAACTACGGATAAGTTTGACCTACTCAAAATGGAGGTAGATAATATGAAACATGCATCAATAGTATTAGATCACGTTTCTTCTCATGTCAATGTAAATACAAGAAGAGGGGCCTGTTTACAAAATAGTCAACATGACAGCAGTGGTCCTATAGGTCTTCAATACGTGCCCATAACGACGTCACAATTATCAGCTGAGACTGAGGTCAGTGACCGCCCGAACTACGTGAGTCACTCATCAACGTTAACATCTAATAGTGAAGATGATTTTGTCTCTTTTTTACGTACGCAAAAAGGCGCAACAGAGACTCAAGGGCACGTGGAGGCGCAATCTTGCACTGTGGTTTCGAATCGAGCGAACGAGAGGACAGTCGATCATAGTCAAGGACGCGGCGGCTGTGGGGGTTCGAGCGGGACAGCGCAACAAATGGAGCGTGTGGAGGCCCCGGCGAGTACAACGGTTTCGCACAAACCAGCCAGCACACCGGTTGCCGTGGCGCGGGCGCACACCTCAGTCGAGCCAGCGATCAGTGGAGAACGGTCGTTGCGATCAGCAGCGGCGTTATTTGGAAATAATACGAATGACCCACCAGCACCTAAATCGAGTATGTGTATGCAGGAGGCGAGTGCAAAGTGTGATCAAGCGGTAAATGAGTGCAATACGGAATGGACGTTAGTGCAGAGCAAAACATCCAAACGGTACAAACTAATTGGTCAGAAAGGGTGTGCTGCCACTGCACCGAATAGTAGATTTAAAGCGGCTGACGTCAAAGTGCCTTTGTTTATCTCGAATGTTAGCAAGGAAGCGAGTGAGCAGGACATTATTAGTTATATACAAGAAAAAACGAATGAGTGTGTTTCGCTTAGATCGATAAATATGAAAGCAACAAAGAAATATAATGCTTATAAGTTGTATGTCTCTAAGACGAAACTTAATCTATTTTTAAATAATGAACTGTGGCCAGATGGCATAACTTTTAGACGTTTCGTGCATTTTACGTATCGGAAGAATGAAGACGTAAATAGGTTATAGGTTATAGTAAGTTAACGAGGTACATTATGAACAAGAACCATAATAATTATTGTAAATTAGTTAGTTTTAATTGTAAGTCTGTTAAACGTTCAATTGACAGTGTAAGGAGCATTTGTGAGACGTCAGATATAGTAGCCCTCCAGGAGACGTGGCTTCTCCCCCATGATATTCCATTCCTAGGTACCATAAGTGACAATTTTGAATATACGGGTAAGTCGGCCGTTGACACATCCGCGGGTCTGCTAGTAGGTAGACCATATGGGGGTGTGGCCATTCTCTGGAGAAGGGGTATTTTTGAAGATGTATCAATATTAACATGCACAAGCTCTCGTTTAACTGCCATCAAAGCGACTGTAGCGGATCGCTCGATTATTGTAATATCGGTTTACATGCCGACTGATTCGACCGAAAACTTGCCTATTTTTACAGAGATTCTAGGTGAAATTAGTGCTGTAGTTGCAAGCGTAGATATTGAGAGTGTCTTTGTATTAGGCGATTTTAATGCGCACCCACATGAACTGTTTTTTCGAGAATTAAATAATTTCTGCAATGACCAATCTTGGATTTGCGCCGATGTAAAGAAACTGGGTTACGGGACAGATAACTACACTTTTGTAAGCGAAGCTCACGGGTGTAGAAGGTGGCTGGATCATTGCGTTGTGTCTTTGTCTGCTTGGCAAACAATTGGTAAGGTAGGCATTATGGAAGACGTATATATGTCAGACCACTTACCGTTATACATTGAGTGTGATTTGAATGTAGTGAGGCCTAAATTAAGAACACTGAATGCATCGCGCTCTAGAGTTATTTGGGGGGAAAGGGATGAACGTCAGATCAAACGGTACCATGACCTATGTAACAATGAATTGCGTGACGTTGATTTTCCCTCAGAGTTTGCAGAGTGTAGTTATGGGTCGTGTAGCTCGGTAGCACACAAAAGTGTCTTAGACGGTTTGTACAATGACATTGTAGGTATTTTATGTAACGCTGCGGAGCAGACCAATATTGTGGGCGAATGCAGGTCAAAGAGAGGCAAAGTGTTATGTGGGTGGAATAGTCACGTCCGGGATGCTCACAATAAGGCCAGGCTTAATTTCAAATTATGGGTAATGCATAAGAGGCCAACAAGTGGAGTAGTATTTGAAGAAATGAGGGAGTCTCGTAAAATATTTAAGGGTCGACTGAAATGGTGTCAAAAAAATAAAGATAAAATCAAAATGGACATCATAGCAAAGCAGAGAGCCACATGTAATTTTAAGGAATTTTGGAAATCCACTCGTAAGTTGGATATTAGGCCTGGGCTTCCGGTGAGCGTAGGAGGGATCAGTGACCCTGGGGGGATCGCGAATATGTTTATGGAACATTTTAAGGTGCAGTCGCCTCTGGGTCCGTCTGTTGCGATGGGCGATGCTGAGTCTGACCGTGAGAGGTCGAAACCACTGACACACTTTTCGGCTAAACAAGTCAAACTTGCCATTCAAAGCATGAGCAGAGGTAAATCACCCGGCCACGATGGACTCAGCATTGAGCACTTCAAATATGCTGGGGTTCACCTACCGAGGGTCCTGTCCTGGTTTTATACAATGTGCATTAGTCACTCTCACTTACCAGCCGAGTTGATGCGAACTATAGTGGTGCCTATTGTTAAAAACAGGACAGGGGATATCTCGGACCGGGGTAACTATCGTCCGATCTCTCTAGCGACCACCTTTGCTAAAGTATTGGACAGTATGCTTGACTCATGCTTGAAAAAATATCTGTGTTTGCACGATGCACAGTTTGGATTCCAACCTGAACTATCGACCGAAAGTGCGATACTGAGTTTGAAGAATACTGTTCAATATTACACAGACCGCAAAACGCCGGTGTATGCCTGTTTCCTGGATCTCTCCAGAGCCTTCGACCTTGTGTCATATGATGTGCTGTGGAGAAAGCTGGGGAACGGGAGTGTACCGGCGGAAGTTCTAGACATCCTGCGATATTGGTATGCAAACCAAACAAATACTGTAAAGTGGTCCGGAACCTTCTCGGAGTCGTACGGGTTGGAGTGTGGTGTGAGACAGGGGGGTTTGACGTCTCCACGACTCTTCAACCTGTATATAAATGATCTCATAGGTGAGCTCAGCAGTATGCGTGTCGGCTGCCGGGTGGGTGGTGTTAGTATTAACAACATTAGCTACGCGGACGACATGGTACTGCTGGGCCCGACTGAGGGGTCTATCAGAGATATGTTGAAGGTCTGCGAGAAGTACGCTGGTACGCATGGACTTATTTATAATGTCAGGAAGTGCGAATACATGATCTTTAAGGCCGCCGGTAAGTGTCCTAATCATATACCTAATTTTACCCTAAATGGTATGAGCATGAATAAAGTAGACAAATTTAAGTACCTAGGGCATATGCTTACCGACGACCTTAAGGATAATGTAGACATTGAGAGGGAACGTAGGGCACTAGCGGTCCGAGGTAATATGTTGGCTCGTAGATTCTCCCGTTGTAGTGACCAAGTCAAAATCACCCTATTCAAGGCGTTCTGTCAGGGTCTGTATGCGGGGGGTCTATGGGTCAGCTACTCCAAGAGATCGCTAGATGCTCTACGCGTCCAGTATAATAATGTTTTCAGGATGCTGTTGGGACTGCCCCGCTTTTGTAGTGCATCGGAAATGTTTTCGCAAAACCGAACTGACGGTTTCCACGCTGTCATTCGTAAGAAAGTTGCTTCACTGATGCATCGAACGCGGGTCAGTAACAATAGTATCCTGAAATCAGTGGCGGAGAGCCCTTACTCTCCTGTTCTGAGGCATTTTGTAGAGAGGATGGTCAACTAAGTACCTGATCTCCTGCGTGGTCATTCTCTGTGCAACCTGCTTCGGACACTTAAGTGATCATAATATGTATTGTTTTATTATTGCCGGTTGATTTGTGTTTTGTTTTTAAAATACTAACATTAGGTATAAGGTTTTTGTTTTACTAACAAAATGGATTACATTGTTGTCCGAAACTGAATATATAAATAAATAAAATAAAATAGAAGTAGTTCATAGCTGGTTGAAATATTATCATGTTTATAACGATGCTGATTGTCTCGTTACTAACGTGATTTATGGTTGCTACAGATGTATATCTATTATTATACATATAATAAAACAGTAACAAAACTGTGTCTGTACATTGAATATATTAAAAATAAATAATTGAGGGGGGTTTAGGAACAGTAATAGAGCACGAATCCAAAAAAAAAATTCTTGTCTGTTTGTTTGTACACGCTAATCTTTGGAACTACTGGGCGGATTTGAATGATTTTTCTTTTTTGTATAGGTATTAAGTCTGGGCAACATATAGGCTATAATTTATCTTGGAAACTTGAACACCAGATGCAGAACCGCAACAGACCAGCTAAACTATAAGAGATACAAAAATGGTACCATAGCAAAAATTGTTCCACGTGATGAGCATTTTCTGCTGAGAGAATAAATTTGAAAATCTGGAACACCTGATGTGGAACTCCAAGAGCCCAGCTACACCATGACACATATAGGAATGACGTCTTAGCAAAAGGTGTTCGGTCTGATGGGCATTTCCTGTTGACTTCTAAAAATCGAAGATCAGAAACATCTGATGTCAAAATCAAAGCTATCACTAATTTCACTGTATCTTATAAAATAACATAAGCTGGGAGTACCTCCACGCGGTGAGGGCGATAACAGTTTCAGATCTTCGATTTTGCCGACCCCGTTGTCGCTGGCAAAAGCAACAGGATCCGCGTACGAAGTTGCGGGCAGAAGCTAGTCTAAACTATAAAATTAATTTAGAAAATTTTAGACTAATATGTCTTATATACATCGTTGTCATCCTGCTCTTGTTCTATGTTACTTGGGGTCGGCGTAACACTTTTTATTCGTCATGTCAACTGTCATGCTGTCACTGACTCCCATTTTCTTCATATCATAGTATAAAAGACAAATTTCAAACAAATATAAGCTGAAAAAAATTAACTATTTTTACACAAACAGATATGACATTAATAGCAGTGTTGATAAAAGAGAAAAAAGATGATACAAAAGAGATATAAAAGAAAAAAAAAATTTACGGGTTAAAAATAATAAAGTAAAAATAATAATTAATAATAGCTGACGTCACACGGAAAGCTGACGCTGAAGTGGAATTGCGCTGGAAACATCTGCTGTATGTCTGAGGATAATTGAGCTAAACGTATGATCTAATAGGCCATTTACATGGCAAGTGACATCGCGGCAGGCCCAGGTGGAGATAGCGAGATGATCTAGACTCCTTTGACAAAGACTGGTCCTCAAATAGTCCTGGATAGAGAAAAATGGAAGGAGAGTAGAGGCCTTTGCCCAGCAGTGGGAAAATACAGGCTGAAAAAGAAACGGGTCACTGCGTAGGTACTTACTTAAAACAAAATACGTGACAAGACATTTTTAAGGTGTTTTCAGTAAAGCTTATAACAGTTTAATAGGATTTTAACAGCCGTAGTGTGACAGGATTATAAGCCTTAAGATATCATATTTCGGTGACAAACAGTGCTCACTCACATACACTAATATGTATTTAGTTAGACGATAAAGAAAAGTAAAATTACCCTTTTAAAAATACGTATCTGCGCGGATACTGCAACCTACATGTTTTTTTGATATTTTGAACTGGTAGAGAATGTCTAAGGCATTAAGTCTGCCTTTGTACCTATGTGCATGAAGTGTAAATAAAAAAACAATAATTATAGTAATTATCATACAATGTATCTGATAGTTAGTTGTTCAACATGATGTTTCGATAATTAGGAAAAGGAGGAGATGGCTAGAAGATTCACTGCTAGGGCGGGTTCGAAGCCGCGTAAGAAAAGTGCCAATGACTTGAATTCTACGAAACCAATCACTTGAATTCTAAGAAAGTTAAACAAAAGAGGCTTCGTTTTTTTTTAAATTGAAAAAGGAATTTGCCCGTCACTATGATTTTCTTAAAGACGGTGGAGGTTTAAGTCACCGAGACTTATTACAACTATCTGCATTGCTATTCTGTTACAATCTCCCTCGGTAAACACCTAGGTGAAGTGAGCTGTCATCCGTCCGTCTGCTTTGTACGGACGGATGACAAACATACTCTAGGACATTCATTCCGTGCAGGAATCAAACTAGACACCAGGGGGGCAATTTTACTAACTCTTAGGAACGATTGTATTCCAATGTCAGTCTGAATCTGTCAATAATATCTACCTTACCTACGTTTTTAGTATTGATTGTCACTGATGTTCTTAATTAGAAGAATCAAGCAACATTTACACGCACGATGCAACTCAATCGCTCAACCAATATATCACCAAAATTTCGTATTACAGACTTTTAATTGTTACAGATTGGGTCTCATATCTCAGTGGAGCGCGCTAGCAGGGAGGTACGGCGGCCTGGTTCCCGCTCCATGGTACTGGCAAAGACCGCAGGACAGATCCACACCTCCAAGAGGTTCGTATTATATTAACGAGTTTATTACTCACTTAAACCAGACTCCCCGTGGGGTGTTCGGGCTAGAATAGCACCCACCCATTTCCTTCCGAGGGTGTCGTAGAAGGCGACTCAGGGAAAATTTGGAAGTCGGGCAGCAGCGGCATCCGTGTACTTAACAACTTCACTGCGATCCCCAAGAGGCGCCAAGCGTGGGTATAATGGCAACCCCCCTCCCCTTATGGGGGAGGCTTTTGTTTAACAGTGGACGTCTATCGGCTGATGATGAACTGACTTAAGTATATGTCGTCACCATGCCTTGCCATGTAATCTCTTTACCACCTTTGGCCGACTGGTAGAGAATGCCTAAAGCATTAAGTCCGCCTTTGTATATTGTGCCTTTGCCTTCGGATTTGTGCATGAGGACTAAATAAATAAATGTGTATGCAAAACTTATTACCTTTTTTAAAACGTGAGTGTACACATAGAGCATCATATGTTTGTAGTCCAAAATAATAACTAACTTAAATTAACTTACTAAGAATAAATATAAATATTTACCCTGTCACGGAGATGTTAATTTTTCTTAAAATCTTTTTCACCTGTCTTGAAGTCCGTTGGGTTATATTTTTTTCTTTTTTTTTTCTGCCTGTATTTTACCCACTGCAGGGCAAAGGCCTCTACTCTCCTTCCACTTCTCTCTGTCAAGGGCTATTTCAGACCAGTCTTTATCAAAAAAGTCTAGATCATCCCGCCACCTCCGCCTGGGTCTACCGCGATGTCGCTTGCCATGTAAAGGGACCCGTTGGGTCACGCGTTTGGCCCAATGATCGTCTGACAAGCGGTAGATGTGTCCAGCCCAATTCCACTTCAGCGTGACAGCTTTCCTAATGACATCAGCTATTTTTGTGATGGAACGGATGGTAGTGCTCCTAACGCGGTCTTGAAGTTGGGTTATTGAGATTATTAAAAAATAGGCCTACTTTCAAGTAGTATAATCATCTTCCTGCTCTGTACCATGTTACTAGGGATCGACACAACACGTTTTTACTGTCTCCCTTCTCTTTCATATGATTCTTCACACACTATCTATATTTATATTAATAACTCTTTTAGTCACATGCGTTTCATTCCTCCTCTTCACATGCTCATACCAAGACAAACGATTTCCTTTCAACTTTTCTGTAACTGGCTTAACTTCCAAACTTCCTCTAATATACTAATTTCTGAAATATCGACTGTCCTGTAGCATTTTGGTTTATTTTATACGACAGGCACAATTAGTAACAGCCAGGTATATGAATAAAACTTTAAAATAAGCTTAGTATTACGTGCGTAACGAGTAACTACAGATTTCCAATTTAAAAATGGAATCGAATTTAGGTTACGCTTAATCCGTGCGCTCGTGAAAAGCCCTCTGATGGATAAATCATAGAGTATTTTACTATTTTAGCATAGTACCTACTTTCTCCCTCCTACCACTAACAGACAAACAAATTGTCATTAGTAACTATAGGTACTAATATAGGTACATAAATTATTGTAACCCAACCCGACAAATCCATTCCCATTTTCCCGCGTCATTTCTAAACAACACAACCATTACTGTCTATTACTCGGCCACAGATAATAAATGATGTCAGCAAGCTACCGTCACAGATTAGCGCACTAGTGGGGCGTCCGAACCTAATCGATTCTATGCGATGTATCGAGTTACCGCCGTGATTTCGGTGTCAGGTTGAAGGGATTAGTGATGCGTTTTGACAAACAGTTAGTCGAGTCGAGTCATTTTGGGTTATTTGAAAATCGTGGTTCGTATTTTGAATTCGAATGTTTGATTTGAAAATTAAATTGCAATTGTTAGAAACGTTATTAGGTACCTAGTGTATTTTAAGCGTTAGTAGAGTTTCCAAATGTATATACATATGTAGGTAACCAAATACGATACGGTTGCTCAGTATATAATGAAGTATTTTATATCCTATGTATTTTTTAGATTTAGAAGCTTTAGCTTAGCAACCCAAGATTTGGGTTTAACTGGCAGTTAACCATAGACATTGCCTGGAGGTATTGCGTCTTAACTTACAGTATAGGATACTTCCTGTACTGTAATTACTCTAGGTACTTGAACACGCTTCCCTTCACATGATACAATTTGGTTTAGATTAAATTGTCTTTGGTTCTATTAAACTTCAGGCATTTGTTTATTTTTGTTACAGTGTTTCTCTAAGATTATTATTTAGCGAAAATTTACTTATTTATTTAAGCACTTTTCATTTCTGCCCTTTCAAGCAGCCGCTCCATGTAAAATACAGCATACAGTCACATCCAGTTAGACTGGAAGCCGACACCAACATATTTGGGCAAAAGCAAGGCAGATGATGGATGAATAGTTTCGGAGACTCCCTCCTACACCACATCTAAACTTACAATATTTATGACATTAGCGCAAAATTATTCCACGGAACGTGACATCAAAACAACTGTCAACATAACTAACATCAAAAACCAACATAAGCCCGCTAGTGTAGACGCACGTTACCTCTAAACAAGCAATCACCGTAACACGCTCTGCCCCCACTCGACGCAGCTTTAATTTTCCCAAACCCATCTCACTGACGAAACAAAAGCGGCACCATTTCACGCGGTCCAAACCGACCGAACAATGCTTTTCTGCCATCACGGCGCAATAACCAACGAAACAACAAACGTATATCTGTCTCCTTCGCACTCGCAGCGTTCCCTATACGAATCAGTTCGCGCCAAATGCGGTGTCGTCGCTGTGTTAGAGTGATGTCGCGCGCGCTCGTTTTAATTTTCGAATGCGGTTTATACGGAACGCTGTTTTGTTTGATTGCTCGGTTTTTGAGTTGTGTTTTTTTTTAATTATTGTGATTATTGACGGGGACACAGGTGTGGGGTGCCAAACTTCAAAAGATGTTTTTAAATGAACATCGCATGGAAAGCTGCAAAAAATTGAATGTGTAATTTGACAGACAGTTTCTTTACATCTTCATTATTTTTTATTTCATACATGAAACAGTATTTGTCGAGTTAATGAATGGTAATATTTTAAGTACTTCAAAAAAGGCCGACCAACAAAATGGTTGATGTCTTTTTTTTGTCGCGTACATCGTTACATTCACACAAATAAATAACTTAATTCAATGCAAATACCTTTGCGTTCATCGTAACAATTCCGTTGCTAAGTATTGTATAATATCTCGCTCTGCAAACTCGTAAACTGCTTAACTCGTAAGCGGTTGTGTAAACAGCAAGCGAGCACTAACACAGGATTACTAACATGGCTTCTAAAATCAATGCAAATCAGACATCACTACTAACCAGTTAGAAAGACCTTTGCCTTTTTTATCAAACTGTGGAATAACAGGTCAAGTTACAGTGGTCGAGTAATTTTATGCCACCAATAAACAAGAGCTTGCGAATCAAGGTTTGTGTACAGGCTTAGAGAATTTCGTTATACTGGTTAAAAAGCATTGTTTAAAGTTAGAATGTGAACTGAATTGTTCAAAAACTAAACTCTATCTGTAGGTTCCTAAGGTATACATTGCATTGAAAATTTGAATGAAGTGATTCATAGTGTAGTTAAAAAAGCTCATTCTAATTTCAAATGTTTTAAATCTTCTTCTACTTGTGTGGTTTGTCGGCGAACTCAGCCGTTCAGCCTATATTCTTCACACTTGTTGTCTATGGTGCAAAAAGGTTGTGTAACATCATTTTATCATCAATAATCTGTCATCACCAATTCCTACGCCAAATATGGTGATTGCTGCAAATCGTCGGCAAGTCATTGAGGCATTCTACGATCTATCCATTCCTAATAGCCTATTCCCAAGTATCTAATAATAGACCCCAAGCCGGGGTCGGTTTTCAGTCTGGCCGCATGGATCTGAATACCAGTGTTTTACATGGAGCGACTGCCCATTCGACCTCCACAACCTAGGTACTGTGTAATACGATACCCCTTGTTAAGACTGGTTGTCAGACTTTCTGGCTTTTAACTACCCAAAACGACTGTCAAAGATCTACAAATGACAACCGAGACCAACGGCTTTACGTAGTTTCCGAGACTCGGATGAAATGCATGGTCACCCTTCCACAGACCGACGGTGTCAAGCATAGCTTAACCTTGACCGATGGATCCGTATGAAGCCATGAGCCTCTCCTTTTCGACGATCTACTAAAATCCTAGTTGTGAATATATATGAATAGCCGCATGTAAGTAATGGTTCATTAAAGCCAATTAGCTAGTTGCTTAGTGTTTCACCTACGAACTAGATAACTAGTACAAACTGGTTATTACGTAGGTTAGTAGTTGCTTCATTGATCGTGTTTAGAATTAATTAGGATTGTGACAATAGTCTCTGCTTTTGTCACAATACAAATGGTTTGATTGCAAACAGAGGTTTGCAAAACGCAGAGACTATTGAACCTTGAACATATACCAGAAGAGGTGCTAAATGTTAAAAAAAAAAAGATTTTAACTTCACCGCGTTTGAATTTCGATTACGGGCCAGATACATATTAGATATAGGCCAAAAACAATGTTACCTCAATAAAAGAGTTTATTGAGGCCCGTAATCGAAATTCAAACGCGGTGACATTTAAATCTTTTTTGAAAAAAACATTTAGCACCTCTCAAATATTTTTGCCTTGTCTTCCTTTTAACCTAATTGAATAAATAATTTCTAACATAAACGAACACATTTATTGCTTAGCCAACACCCTGTAAAGTCAATAGAGCTTAAAACAAATCAGTGTGGATTAACGAGTAAGGATTCTTTGTGGCTAGAATCGGGTACTCGACTGCGTATAAATAGGGTAGGGACATATCCAATTACTGTTAGTCGATTTAATCCTAATACAAATCGAACAACGCCTTTGATTGGGCAATTTGACGGGTTTTGTTTTTAAACAAAGAATTAGGTTATTAATATTTCTTTTTGTTTTTATGGTTATAGCCAGGATCAAAATTTACATAGCAGGTTTTATTTTAACGCGTTTTGATTCTCTATTAAAACAATGTAACTTTTCTAACAGCCACTCCCTTGTTACAGAAGACTCAACAACCAACGAAGAAGGTTCAGCAGGAGGTTCTCCTCGCATCCGGAGTCCAACACGAGCCCCCACCCCTCCCTCCCCTTCCCGATCTTCCCCGCGCTCTCCCCGCCTGCATCCAGCACTCTACCCTCAACAACCAGACGTTCAAGACTCAGACCCAGACGTCGACGAAAGCGATGACTTCGATAAAGACGAAAAAAGAGACCCCAACGCGAACCTCGGCAAGAGAAAGAAGAAGACAAGAACAGTCTTCTCCAGATCCCAGGTCTTCCAGCTAGAACAGACCTTCGATATGAAACGATATTTGAGCAGTTCAGAACGCGCTGGCTTAGCTGCTTCCTTGCATCTAACAGAAACGCAAGTGAAGATCTGGTTCCAGAATAGAAGGAATAAGTGGAAGAGACAGTTGGCTGCGGAGTTAGAAGCTGCTAACATGGCGCATGCTGCCCAGCGATTGGTCCGCGTGCCGATCCTTTACCACGAATCACGTCCGACGTCGATGCCTCACACGCCAATGCCACTGCATCCTCAGTTCAACGACGGTGTCGGTGGGGTGTACTTCCCTACACAAGCTCCTCAGCAGCTGCAGCCACTGCCCGCGTCTCCTGTGACCTCGAGGGCTCCGCTGTCCAGTCTCGTGTAGTGTTCGCTCGAGCCCGCACGCTCGGAGGACGGACATTTCTGAATGATGTCAGTGCGGGGACTAGTCATTACTGTGAGTGGAATTGCCAAATCGTTCAAAAGTAACTTATGTATAGGTTGATTTAAGTGTTTGGGCGTGTTGGGATAGGTTTTGAAGAGGACTGTTATTGGAATTGTGTTGTGGAGGTTGTGGTATAAAGGTATTTAGATAAAGTGGCCAGTGGAGTCAGTATGTATCTATATGAAACACGGGGCTGAATCTCGGACCAAATGACGGCAAAGCAAGATGGTTGGAAACGACCTTTTACTTGAGCTTGAAGACCTAAATGTATTCGTTTTAACCTCAGATTATGAAACAAAAGGCAGATAGACCGCGCGGAACACTGAGAGCGAAACTACCAAATCAAATACAAATTCAAAAGCGAATACCTACAATCGTGCTTCGTATCTACTGTTAAAACCTCAGATTATAGATAACCAATGTGATGATGGAAAAGAACAACTGATACCATGAATGGTATAGTAAAAACAGCAGGGAAAACCGATAGAACATCTTCTATATTACAAAATGTCGATTTAAAAACAAACCATTGTCATTTGTAAATTCGCTCTAAAAGCTACCCATCCAAAGCCTGTCAGGCAATCAGTCAGGTAACTTGTTGAATTAAATCTAGTGACCACGCTAAAAGGTTTTATTACCAGCCCTCCACAGCCATGACTTTTAATCTTATCTGAACACGCCTCGACCATTTATTTACGTGCTAGATAAATTGCGACGGCGTAGTACTACGTTCTATGCGCTTAACAAACAAAAGAGGTATTATTACAAACTTGTAAAGATGGACAATTTGTATTTTTCTTTTGTTTTTGACGACAGATACTTCAGTGAAGTCGTGTGTGTAGTAGGTAGTACTAAGGGTTTATCGTTAACTTTGAATAAAGTTTAAGTTCGAAACGGAAAAACGGAAAAAAATCGTTGGAAACGGCCAAAATGGCTGGCGCAAAGAGTTCACGGTAAACCGATGTCGTTGGTAAAATAATATAAATAGTAAAATGATTCGACTAAATGTTACGTACAAAGATCAATGTCATTCCGTGTTGTATAATAATGTATATAAGAATGTTTTAAAAAATCCTCCATGTATTTATTTATTTGGCGATAAGTTTTGTAAATAGTAGCTATTGAAAGAACTGAGTATTCGTTTTTTAAATGTAAGCATTCAATTTGTAGTTTTATTTTTTATTTCTATTCTATTTTTTAATATCTTTGTCTAGTCGCCGTTTAAAAATCGTTCTTATTTTGAATTTGACAGTTGATAAGTTTTATGTCGAGAAGTTTTTGAAATGCTTTTGTAGCATAACTT
Organism: Charanyca ferruginea; assembly: GCA_947361185.1. NCBI lineage: Eukaryota > Metazoa > Arthropoda > Insecta > Lepidoptera > Noctuidae > Charanyca > Charanyca ferruginea. The sequence goes on along the minus strand of OX376078.1, from coordinate 19,077,283 downwards.
AGTTTTTAAAGGCTAACATTGTTTGGAACTACTATTTTTCATTAGAGCTGTAACTATAGTGCTTTAACTTCGCTAGCTAAATTCTTTCACGTTTTTAATTACTTCTTGTGAACTGGCATATCAAAGACAACGCAAAAAACTGCGTCCTTTAACATTGTGGTAAAAAAAAACAAAGTTAAAAGGAAAACGAAGAAAATTCTCAGAATACTGTATATATTTTTATGAAACATACACTGTGTTATTGTTTTAAGTAATTTTTAAACCTCAGTATTTTTTTAATATTTATTCAGATATACATAATCGATTGATTTCTATTCGATCATTGTTTTTTTTTTATCATAAATTATGTTGCCATGTTGCTTCAATGTAATTCTGTAATATTGCTAGCCTAAATAAATAACTAATGAAACCAATGCTTAATTCTAAAATATTAATGTTATTTACTGATAGTAGTTGAATGATCTTCGTCATTGTAATATTATAATAATGCTGAGATAAGGCGAGAAAATAAAACGAGTATGCAATAATTATGTGTCATTTATTTTTCCTACAAAAGTCTTTAACAGTTTTGCAAATCGTTGTTAGACATCAAGATAACATACTCTTCCAGTAGAACTGACTAATGATTTTGTACCATAAATCGCATCTGACTATAGTGTTATCAGGACCATTTTATTTCTACAAATGTAATGGAAAGAGGATACAATCAAACAAGTGGAATTGTTTGATTGTATCGTCTCTTGTTTGATTGTATCCTCTTTCCATTACATTTGTAGATAAAAAAGCTTTTTCAAAAAAAAGAAAACCGCCTTCAAAAACTAAAAAGTGATAAATAACTTTAGCACAGAACACCCATTACTATACTTTCGGAAGTCGGTGGCGGTGGCTTTGTGTTTGTTATTTTGTATTGCCACCGACTTCCGAAAGTAAAGTAATGTGTGTTCTGTGCTAAAGTTATTTATCACTTTTTAGTTTTTGAAGGCGGTTTTCTTTTTTTTGAAAAACTTTTTATTTTTCGCTTTTTAGTGTTGCCTTAACATCCAAATCCATTAAGAAACGGCAACACACTTAAAAAAGATTGTAAGTCCTCCAGTGATTGAAGAAACTAAAACGTCGTCTAAGTAAGTTTTTTTGGGAATTTGTTGATTTTCTCAAAAAGGGCTGTACCAATTTTGATAAAATTTATATGGGACCTTTCCGGAATAACCCCCTTTCGAACAAAAAAAGAATTTTGCAAATCCGTCTACATTATGACAGAGTTATGCCCGAACATAAAAATGATGTACGTATATAAAAAAAATAAAAAAATAAAATAAACATTCGAATTGATAACCTCCTCCTTTTTGAAGTGGGTTAAAAATGGTTCTGATTACACTAATATGTGTCACAATTTGCACGATAGATAATAACAAAATCTTAAAAGGTAAACCAATATACAGCCCCATTTACACAGTGAAATTTAGTAGCCTTTTCAATGCTATAAGTTGAAGCAACAATGAAAGTTGCAACGTCAGAACAGTGTTTAGACGATGCAAGTAATTGGATTCTACAAAATTTTCATTGTGGCGTAAAACTTGGAAAAATACATTAACATTAACACCTCAGATTATGAAACGAAAGGCAGATAAACCGTGCGGGACACTGAGGGTGAAGCCAAAAAACCAAATACAAATTCAAAAGCTAATACCCACAATCTCGTGAATTCGTATTTGTTTTTTTTTAACGATGCGGCGTTTCGTGTTATTCTGACTCGTGTCAGTACAGAACGAAGCGCGTTGTAGGTATTTGCTTTTGAATTTGTATTTGCTTTTTTGGCTTCACTCTCAATGTTACGCGCGGTCTATCTGTCTTTTATTACATAATCTGAGATGAACACAAAAAAAATCAGGCGTAAAACTTGGATCTTGTTACCCCTTTAAATGTCCATACGCCAATTAATATTGGTCGTTTGTCATTGTTTAACTATTGTGTCTCCTATTAATAGTTGAGCTCAAGGGCTTAATTCTTTCGCTAGGGTATGATTGATGGACTCAATATCAGCCGAGACATCATAGAAAGAATGGTAAATATGAGAGTGGTATGTGTTGGTAGACTCACCGAAAAAACAACAGGTTCCCAGCCTCGCAACAAGAGGTAACATGGAATTCTCACATATTTCTCCAATTCTATACAAATGTTGGAACACATTTGTAGAGTAATAAATATACAATACATATTTTTTGTATTATAATATTTATCTAGCCTATTATGTACCATTGCAGGTCACGTCAGCCGCATGCACATTGACCGCTGGATAGAGAGATTGGGACAAATCTAAAATCCATAATACAAAAGCCATTAACAATGATCAGTGATCACAGATAAGTAAAGAACAAAACAATCCCTCAAAACAAAAAAAAACAGTAAATATAATTAAATTACACTCAGATCAGAGTCGCGTGCCTTGTTATCTGGGAATCAGAATACCAGAAAGTAGGGTAGTTAAACGCTGGCACGCGGCGCCGCCGCTAACACGTCCCCGATCCGCCATATCCGGCCACGTCCGGTGTGGGAGGCACGCGTCCGGTCCGGATGCACGGCCTGATTTACATGGGTAATATTTTTTTAATGCTGGCAACATCCGGGCGGGGAAAGTGTGAAGGATGGTGATTTTTGTGGTGTTACAACAATGATGTGGGTTTTTAGTTTCCACGTGATTTAAGTGGGAAAATCAAAATGTCAAGCAGTGCAATTTTGTAAAAATTCACCCGCGAATTCGAATCCTATCTCATTTCCGATTTCACTTACTGAAGTGAAAATTATTTGGTAAAATAAAATAGTAACGTAATAATAGTTCGCTTCACCTATGTTGTCACTCAGAGGCGCTAGCGTAGTTTTTTATCGAGTTACAGAATACCTAAAACAGTTTTCACCGCGGAATCAGAAGTGAAAACTGGAGCGAGTTCTTACAGAATAACATAACAGTTCATCTTTGCTGTCCTTGTTTAAGGAACTAGTGTTTTTTTTTGCCCCGCTCAAATGCGATTGGGCAGGCAGCAGTATGCACGTTGCTAGCTGGGCAAAGGTTTCCACGCAATGGGTGTCTGAATGTGGTCGGCGTCGCCGAGGCAGGCCCAGGAAGAGGTGGTGAGATGACCTAGACGCGTACTGCGAGGGCTGATAGAAGGCGACGCAAGAAATTAATACCTGGAAAGACACGGGGTAGGCTTTTGCCTAGCTGTGGGACACAACAGAATAATAAAAAAAGCGGTCACATGGTTTCTGTTTATGAATAGGCCAACCATTTTCTTTCCGTAGTTCTTAAAACTTGAGTTCACTGTTTGAATCTTCTGGATAAGAACCATCATCGAGGAGAAGATGATTATGACACACGCTGCGGCGCGCCCTTGTGATTATGATTTAATGAAAAGGTAAGAAATAATTACATTTAAAATTATTGTTAAGTGGAAATTAACGCTCGGGTTCGATTTCAGGATCAAGCCAAAATCTTTCCTACAACCTAAAGCGCTGTAACATTGCCGTCATGCTCAACATTGCCTACATTCTAAAAAGTTAAATTATTGCCGCTGAGAAATTATATTTTGCCATATAGATAGCCCACTTGCTTTTAGTGATACCATAGACAGCAAAAACATTTCTCAGCAGCATACATTTAACTTTTTAGAATGAAGGCAATGTTGAGTCTGACGGCAATGTTACAGGATTTTACTGGTACTAATATAGGTACACGTTTGTGAGGTTGGCTGTATGGATGTTTGTTTGTTACTCTTTCACGCATAAAAGGCTGAAAGAAATTTGCTAAATAAAAGAATCATGACAAGATCCATACATTCATTTGTATGAAAAATAAAAAATAATTTAGAGGGTTTAAAATATTTTCCAATGTAAACAATATAACATATTTTATAATTAAAATATTACGATATGAAAATAACACTTTTTCGTTTCATCTCGATGCCCATTTTGTGTTTATAAAAAAAAAGAAAGTGACAAGCGACGTTAACGGATCTCTCAAATTGGCAGACCAGTTATGTGACAAGTGTGTGTTCTAAAATAGTAATGTTTATCTATGGTATTAGCTATGTTATCTATGACAGATCTATCTATGATCGTCTGCGATTCAGATTGTGATTGAATAAATTTAATGTTTGTTAAATCCTTTTCAATCTTTAATTATAAAACATGGCGCAGTCGTAAAAAAAACATTGAAAGTATTCTATTCTTCATAATTATTGAAGTTTAGCAGTAATTTATTATGGAAAATAGCTGTGTAAAAGTTTTGCCAAATTTCGATATGCGGGCGAGTAATGCCGGTGACGAGTGGTCATTATGGAAACAATGTTTTGATGATTATCTTATTGGAATTGGGCAAGAAGAAACCGCAGACCATGTTAAAGTTGCACTAATGAGAAACATGATGGGATTGGAGTCCGCCAGAATTCTTGCAACTCTTCCAGTGTCTAGTGAGAAAACAGTAAAGTATGAAAGTTTAATAAACGCGATTAGCAAATATGTTCGATCTAGGTTAAACGAAGTTTTTGAACGTTTCAAGTTTAATGAGAGGAAACAGCAGCAGGACGTAAAGTTTGATAACTTTTTAACTGATTGTAAAAAATTAATCAGTACTTGTAATTACAAAAGCACAACGGAAACCATTGAGGATCAACTTCTAAGAGACAAGATAATATATGGCATCTCTGACAAAACATTGCAAGAACATTTACTTAGACAAGAAAGTTTGACGTTGAACAAGGCCGCAGACTTATGCAGAAATGCAGAGCTAAGTAAAGAACAGGAGAAAATAATGAATCCAGTCAATAGTTATGAAATCGACAGAGTATAAAAACAAAGAGTCAGAATAAAAATGCAAGTCACAAAAAAGAAAACAAGTTTAATTGCAATCGATGTCAAACAACACATGGTTCTAGAGATATGTTTATAGATATAAGCGACAATGATTGTCATTTAAGTTCACCTATACCCTGTTCACAATAAGATTAGACATAAACACTAACCTTTTTTACAGTCTCTTCAACCGATTTTGACTTCTATTCCGTAGGCTTAGAGGCAAAAAAGTGGTTACAATACCAACTGTTTACTGCAGTTGCCATTTGTCATGCTTCCAACGCAATATGAGTCAAAATTGGTTGAACGGACTGTAAAAAAGGTTTTTGTAAATGTCTAATCTTATTGTGAACAGGGTATAGCTGTTCACAAAGTGTTTTAACTGAGGTAGCAAATAATAATAATTCAAGTTTGCCTCAGACTAGATCTGGAAAGATTATTAAACCTAGACAGATTTTAGATTTGTAATGACTAATGGCCAACCAATGTTGAAACTGAAAATATTGTTTAGTGTGATTTGTTTAAATATTTACAAGAATAATAATACTTAATTAAGGGGGAGGTGTTCTAAAATAGTAATGTTTATCTTTTCTTTTACAAATAAATAGACTTGCGTTTGACCGCAATTCACCTGATCGTAAGTGATAATGCGGCCTAAGTTGGAACACGCTTGCCTAAGATGAACCGGTTCACTCGTGCCTTATCTATGGTATTAGCTATGTTATCTATGACAGATTTATCTATGATCGTCTGCGATTCAGATTGTGATTGAATAAAGTTAATGTTTGTTAAATCCTTTTCAATCTTTAATTATAAAACAGTGTATGAATAAAAATCATTACTTGTGACATTATTTCCCTTAAAACGATGCAATTTCAGTGTAAGATCTGCGAAACGGTGACTGTCAGTGTCACTGTTACTGTCAGTCGCCGTTTCGTTCTGAATTAATGAGATTTTCGTTAAAGTATTCGCTTTTTTTTACGGGGTTTTTAAAAATATTGTGAATGACTGAAGATACTCTTTAGGTACCCAAGAGTATAAAAAATAGAATTTTAAGTTCTCAAAACATCTATATTTTTTTTGTATAAATCCTGCCATCATTCTTTAGCACACACATATTGATCTAGTCTAATATATAATTACGATAATTTTTAACTCGCTTTTATGTTACTGTGATGTAATTTAGGTACAAACTAGTTTATTATATTATTATATTGGCAATATTAAGCAATAAAACACGTTACATAAAATAAATAAACTACTAATGCAGTTACTTGCTTAACAGATTGTGATAAAACATTTAATTGGCTACTTGGCTCATTTATTACAAAATAAACTTATCTACCCATTCACGAACAAATTAATTAAACAAATATGAATTAAGTAATTCCCACTTCCGATAATTTTCACATCAATAATGTGGTAACATTTAATCAATCATTATTGTTAATTAATATTCGTGATCGCCATCAACTGACCATTCATGGATATATCAATTTAATTAAGCGATTCGCGATATTGATTCGATTATTACCAGTCGTAAAAAAGTTACAAAACAGTCTGTTTTACCGCATAAACGACGCCATGTCACGAACGCCCGCCATTATCATAAAGCAATTTGGATTTTATCGTTAAGTAATAGAGATTACATTGGTTTATCACGACAATCCTCTAATTACCGTTATGCATCCCCGGAAACGGCACGCCATTCTGTCATTTTGTATTAAAATGGACCTTATAATTGCCGCACTATGATATCATTTCCAAAAATTGGCGGTAAAATTTTAATTGTGCCACACATGTTTTTGGTGCGAAAGAAAGTGGACTCTGCCCTGATATTTTGACAGTTTATTTTCAAATTTTGATTATGAGTTCAACGCCATCTATGGCTTTATTAGATCAACTTAGTGCGTCGAGGAATCTCAATTTAATTAAAAATGGTGGGTTTAATCGCGCGATCGCGCGTGCTTGCAAGTGTTGGCACGCTCCGATTGTCGTTCGGCGCGCGCCGGGGTTACTCCATGTTGTTTTTATCAACTGTCACTTAATTATCGAAATTGAATTTGGAACGTGCGCCCGCCATGTTCGAGTTTTTATTAAGTGCAGCTGTTTCTTTGATTTTCATTTGCTAATGAGAATTCTTTTGACGAGGATTTAATGGATCATCTATAACTACTAACATTATAAAGAGGTTTGTTCAGTGTGTTTGCTTTTTTTAAGATGCCTACACTCTTTCCGAATGCCTTATGATATATTTTCTGTAAACTAATTAACTGGAATAATATAAAAATATTAGCTTTGTTCCGACTACGGCCGCGTTGCAGTCAATTTCATTTATTATACAGTACGGCCGACGTATTTTGGCGGTCCTGAAGTTAGCCGATTAGATGCGCAGCAGACAATTTCATTCTTAAAAGATCCACTACGCAGCTAATCGGCTAACTTTAAGAACGCCACGATACGTCGGCCGTACTGTATTAAAATTAGTGAAATTGACTGCAACGCGGTCGTAGTCGGAACAAAGCTAATATTTTTATATTATTCTAGTTAAGTAGTTTACAATTCCAATATTTAAAAGACACAACAAAAAAATTTTTTAAGCACATGTACCTACCACGATAAATTCAACCATTAAAACTAAAAAATATCCTTTATATCCATAACCTAGTAAAACTAAAAAATATCCTTTATTTCCCCCCGAGTATCATATTGTTTACATTAACCTTTTAATTGCTTAAAAGCGTCCAAAATACTCCACAGTATCAATTAATAACATGTTAAGAGGTAATTTAGGTGAACTGTCAGTTATTGTAACAGATAACACGACACGAAGACCGTAATGGCTGACTCGATATCACACAGCCAATGTTAAAATGATGACGGAAAAATATGAAACTAAAAATAATGTACGTAACATTTCACTTTAATTGACATTTGACGAAGACACTAGCGCCATTGATAATCGCATTGTAATTTGGTCGAGTTATACGTGTTTGTATTTATAACTTGTAATTATTCAAATTTGGAACGGCAGATGCGTTTGAAAACGATAATCGATTTTGTATACACAGCTAAGTTAATTAGGCATTTTAGAAATAACTTTCAACGAATTTTGAACCTAATCTTTTACTAGATAAAGATCTTTTTCTGTATTTTTTTTAATACATATCTATCGGCGTGTAAGATTTATCAAAAATAAATGCATTGTTTTTTTTTTTAATAACATTTAAATAAAATAAATTACTTTGTCTTTTGACCGTAAACACAGCTTTTTTTAAATAATTTCGGATATTAAGTACGAGGATGAACTTTAAACCACAGTTCATGCTCAACTTAGTTAAAACATACTAACAATACATTAGTCGAGTTAATAGCGCGTGAAAAGCAATGATACTTTTACAAATTAATAAAAAAGTTAGTTGCTTATTAATATCGGTAGTGTATCAAAATTGTTAATTGATGGGGTATTTTTTTTAGGTACATAATTGAGTGAAATAATATGTGAGTGTTACCGAATCTTGCACTATACTTTTACTCAAGAGTGACAAATTAGAGCCCACGGACTAGAAAAAAAAGAACTCCGCGCCACGCGTAACGAAACTGATTAAGAGCGCCCTTCCCCGTCGAACGACCTTCAACGCGAGCGTGATTGTTTTTTTTTTTGGTTTCAACCAACGCAAAGCTCGAAAACGAACGAGTGAGTGAGAACGCGATAACATCACAGGAAATTTGACGCGCGGAAATTTCACAAAACTTGTTCCAGGACATTACGTGTTATTAAAAAGCCTTACAGGTTTTTGGTAATAATGTTTGTAATTTAGAATCACCATTACATGTGCAAGGATTGTATGAAGCTGTTTTTTTACTTTTTCAATGTATGAGTGCATTATGAACGGCCAAAGTTCAGATAAAATTGTGTAAAAAAGCTGATTTTCGGACGTGTTTACTGAATTAGTTTCTCAAAAAAGTTAATTTTTGGCTTCATACAAACCTAGATTTTAACCACAAGAAATATGACGGGATGGGCGCTCTTAAGTGAAGCACCTTTGTACGCGCGACGCACACATAGATCGGTCAGTGTTTCACTTTCGATATGCGTGGCGCGGAGTCCTTCTTGTTTTTGTAGTCCGTGTTAGAGCCCTCACTTTTACGTAGGATTTAACTACCGAAGGCCCTGCTGAGAGTTTAAAAAATAAACAAATGAGTCTAACCTAAATCTACTACATTTTTTTCTTAACTCTACGGATGCGTGTTCCCGGGTGCTGGCCATAACATCCAGACGTTACCGCGAACGCTGTATCTAGTAAGTCGTCCGCAAACCAAAGTCAAAGTCAAATCCAAATAATTTATTTTAATTAGGTACCTACACCATTAAGGCGCTAACAAGCGACTTTTGCAGGTTTTTAATTGACAATCAGTGTAAATGATTTGAAAAAAAATATGTTGAACATTCTCTTAATCATTTAGTACCTATGTGAATATTTTTGATTAATTTCATATTAAATAGTTTAATTAAATCGTGAAGTTGTGTCTGACGCGGACAAAACATTGATAATCACACAAAATCTACCAGGAATATTTAAACGAAACTTTTACTATCTTACAGGCAATTTTATTATCTATCTTTTAGTATACGCCTTTTTTTTAAGTTAAAAAATTCAAATTCAAAATTCAAATTCATTTATTCACATTTAAATAGAGTAAGTACAGTAGGTGGTTTAACAGTTACATTATTTGTGCTTATCTTCTATTTAGCCTCATTAAGGCATGTGAAACTTAAAAAAAAAATGTAATATAAAAAAGGGTTGGGCATTTAATCTAAAACATATTTATACCAGTTTTTATCAAAGTAACAAAGTCAGTTTTTTTACGTTAAATAACGTCACATTAATTCTTACTTATATATATAAAAAATATCATTCCTGTAACCATTCATTATTTGAGTAAATCATTTTATTAAGAAGTAGCTCTTTCAGCTTTTTTCTAAATTTTGGTAGAGGAAGATCCTGAATGTCAGATTGTAACCTATTATAAATTTTAACACACAGCTGGGCAATTTTTTTTAAACACTGCTGTCTTTGGTGCAAATTCTAGCACTAGTCGCTGACCACGCCTTGATTTACGAGGATGGGTATTATCACGTGTATAAATATCATGAGCTTTCACAAATAGGTTAGGATTGGATTTTACGAACACACAAATTTCAAAAATGTACATACTCGGTAGGGGTAATATTTTGAGTTTTTTAAAATGAGGTTTACAAGACTCATATGGAGGAATACCAAGAATTGCTCTTTTGCAACGTTTTTGGGTTAGAAAAGCCCGCTGGAAGTCTGTTGAGTTCCCCCACAGTATTAACCCGTAACGTAAAACAGAGGCTACATAACCATGGTATGCCAACAATACAGTGCGTTGTGTTGATGTAGTTCTTAGTCTATTTAAAGCTTAAACGAAAGTATTTACTTTCTTGCAGACTCCATTAACATGTGCTTTCCAATCTAGGTACTTGTCCATGGTAAAGAATTCTATCTTTTATTTATTTTTTTCGACTAAACTTTGAGAGTTTTGGACGCAGCGCATACGATTCTCTGGTCGCTCTAGGTCGCCGGCGTAAATCGTCGCCATTTTTAGCGTCATAAGAGAAAAGTTGAATCTAGTCGCCACTTCCAAAACGTTATTTCTTAAAGAGAGGTAGTATCAGGTGTCGATACAGCATGCATAACTAGTTACTGTTGTGTAAAAATGACAATAAAAGCTATTTCTATAATAACTTAATATGTTTCTAATCGCAGGGTGTACCTTCCTACTTCAATACAAATTATTGTACATAATACTTTGTATATGACTTCTTTTCACACTACATAAATAGGAATTCGTCTGTATAACGAGCGAATGTCGTGCACCCACTGAGTTGGCCATCGCCACACTTTTCGCCATCATTAAGGGGTAGTCGAGTTTCAAACAAAAGAGCGAAACGATATTGAGATTAAAAAAAATATATATATAAGCTTTTACCCACGGATATCCATGCTTTTACCCTTAGCTCCGCTCACGTGATCTTATTATACCTATAAGGCATTGGTGCCAATTCTGTTGTGCACGACCTAAATTAATTTTAAGCTATTTATATCTCTTTCTCTCCAATAAAACAAGAAAGAGACATATATTAATAAGAGCTGTCAATTTAAGTTTATCCAAAATGTTCATACAATTATAATAATAATAAATAAATTCATTTATTTATTATAGTTGTAATTTCAGAACGTATTGATTAAAACACTGCGAAGTTCAAGGGAAAAACTAATTTGACATATCTAACTTAGTCCTTGTCTGTCGCCGTTCTATTCTTCAGCTGCCTGGTAGTAAGAGATGCCAAATGCCTAATTTTAATTTAGTTTGTGAACAAGAGAATCGGCACCATTGACTGCCAAGCCAAAAAAGTTAAAGATAAAACCTCCACTAGCGTCGGACACAACGTGATAAGGAGATATATATAAAATAGATCGGTTGACACACATAGTCACACAGAGATTACTGGTGTATTCTCTATTTGAGGTCGGCTCTCCTGATACTTGATCGCCACTTGATGCGATCTTGGGTCATTGCTGGCGTTAGGCCTAGCATCGTCATTTCTTTGGAAATGGTTCTAGTCCAGGCAGTCGGCGGACCACCTCTGCCCCTCTTACCGACGTCTATATCCTTCACTCGTCTGGTTATCTGGTGTTCATGTCTGTGCATAACATGATCAATATGATCTAGTGTAACCGTCTTGCCTGCATTTTATAATGTTTATCTGCAACTTTAAAACTAATGATAAAATTATTGTAACTATAAACAGATAAGCTCCCCCTTAATGTGAACACAGTAATTTTCACCCACTTCTAATAACACAGAGTGGTTCTATGAGGCTCTCCGACGATCGAGCCATTACTGGATATTTAGTGTGACTATCCACGAGCAAGCAAGACATGCATAATGCAAGACTTCAAGCATAAAGAGGTAAAGGACGTACACAAGTATGCATTTATGTATGTAGAATTAATAAGCGTCACAACCCACACAACGCGGCGTCACGCCGACTTATGAAAATTTAAACTTGCGCAAGTATGTCGTTATCTACGTGTGTAGCTTGCATTAAAGGCTTTTGTGTGACCTGTTGTAGGCAAGACTGATTGAGGAGACAAAATGCTCATGAATATCAGCTTTATAAATACGTCTATCTTTTATGCGTTACTATTCATCCGAATGTGTTGAATCTTTGGTGCGTTGTCCTGCATACGTCCGCGTAGGTTATAGGCCCAAAATTTAAAAAAATAAACCAGCAACGAAGGCACATGCACCAGTTAGTATTAATCTAAATATTACTTCAGTCAGATGAAAAACCATCATACAATAAAAAAATAAAAAAGCCTTTATTGCTGCTAATGCTTAATTTTAAAATAAAGACTTTACTAATATTAAAATAAAGAGGTAAGAAACTGAAAAACTTAAACTAAAACATATTCTAGGCAAACGATTAATCTCCCCTCTTAACAGCTTGTCTTTCGACAAAGGCCTCCTCTAAGTATTTCCACTTATTTCTATCCTCTGCTGCACATACCCATTGCGGGCCCGCTACTTTTTTGAAGTCATCTTCCCATCGTTTTGGCTTTCTTTCTCTACTTTTTCTGCTTTATCTAGGGTACCATCCGATAATAATAATCTTTTACAAATACATTATTATTAAATTCTTGTCTTGCATCGGGCCGGTGTGAGAGGGCACTAACTCGCATCAAATAGCGGTCGATATAACAATTGATTATTGACCTTATAGAAATTTAATGTGCCCTTTTAAGCTATGCCAGGCCCTTATTGCTAAATACTTTTTTTTGTGGATGATTAATGTAACCAGTATTTTGTAAAAACTTGACTTTTAAAAGAGTGCCCGTGGAGTTACTTGATCGTTCTTCTCCATCGAGACCAATCTACCTACGTTTTGGAACGAGGAACTCGCTTAAACTTTCTGACTATTTTATCATTAAACGAAACGTGAGCACTGTTACACATTAAGGACCGAGAAAAACGGATTAATCACTGTGTTGCCGGGTTCGTCCGACTAGTTTTAATGGCAGACCACCTTTCTCAAGAACTTTCGCAGTTCCGTGTCCGCAGGAACGCGACGGGCGGTGTGTCATCCTGTGGAACTCCTAAGAATTAAGTTGTGCAATTTCAAACACTCACACACGCACACTCTTCGAAATGTACCCGATAAAAGAGCGATAGGCTGGCAACGGTGCGGCGATGTTCAAGGCTCTGGAACTTAGCCTTAACCAGGGAGTCGTTGTCTATGAGCCTCTTGAACGTCTTTCAATAACTTCCAACGCCTCCAGCTGGTATTTGACTGATCCATCTCGGGAATGTTTATTTAATGAGATTTTCTTCGTTACGATAATGTACCTCGAAAAACTTTTTCGAAAAAAGAGAACCGCCTTCAAAAATTAAAAAGTGATAAATAACTTTAGCACAGAACACACATGACTTTAGTTTCGGAAGTCGGTGGCAATACAAAACCACAAACAGAACAAAGCCACAGACTTCCGACTAAAGTCATGTGTGTTCTGTGCTTTTTTCAAAAATGCTAAATATAATCGCGGACGAACATACATCGATCGGTCGAACTGAGAACCACCTTATTTTTTTTTAAGTCGGTTAAAAAGTACGAAAACCGTTGTTCCCGGTTGTCATTCGTAGAACTTTGACAGTCGTTATGGGTAGGCAGAAGCCAGAAAGCCTGACATCCATTCTTACCAAGGGGTATCGTGTGTGCCTGGGCTAGTGGCCAGCCAGGCAGTCGCTCCATGAAAACAATGGTTGAGCGTTTCGTGCGGTAGTGAAGCATATTTCCGTCTCGGGAATTTTTTTTTCTTACTTTTTTAGTATGCATACCCAATTTTTTTAGTTTTAAGCTTTGTTATACTACATGTATGAGTCAACAAGCCCAGAATAATGAACGCTTAAAGATATAATTACCATTTTCACGGAAGGCATTGGAAATGTTATGGAAAATAGAACAATACGACATCAGTCTCCGGTACTAATCACCTCTTGGACCACTAGGAACGAGAAGGTTCTAGCAAACCGAGTCATAACCAATGGTGGCAGTATAAAAGACCCGTTCTCAGCGGTACAGCGTTGGTATCTACCGAGCATTCGTCGCGACAGCACTACATTTATTATATTATATTATTGCGTGCTCTACCTTAGGCCGCATCATCACTTAAGATCAGGTGAGTTGCGGTCAAACGCAAGCCAATAATAACAATAACAATATAAAAAATTGGTTGTCTGTAAAGTCGGTTTACTGACGATAGTTGAACGTGACAACGTACGGCGTTACCTCAGAGCGAGGTAACGCCGTAACGCCGTAACGCCGCATGAGTCATGTTTTTTCGTGCGTGCAGCCGGCTCTATCGAATTATAAGACGTTGTCACGTCAAAAATTGGTTGTCTGTAAAGTCGGTTTACTGACGATAGTTGAACGTGACAACGTCTTAAGAAAATACTGATGGCATGGTAGCATTTTTCAAAAGAAAATTTTACGTCGTCGTCGTCGTCGTTACGGCGTTACCTCAGAGCGAGGTAACGCCGTAACGCCGTAACGCCGCATGAGTCATGTTTTTTCGTGCGTGCAGCCGGCTCTATCGAATTATAAGACGTTGTCACGTCAAAAAAAAATATTATTATATTTAGCCTGTACTGTCCCACTGCAGCGCAAAGGCCTCCCTCCATTCTTTCCATTGGTCTCGACTTTTAGCTATGTCTTGCCAAATCTTAAGGAAGCTATCCAAGTCATCCCGCCATCTCTTGCGCCAATTTTGGAATTTACGGGCCCATAGGTCGTTCGGCATGCGGCAGACATGTCCAGCCCAGTCCCATTTAAGCTGGGCAGCCTTTTGAGCCACGACAACGATCTGTGGTTTGGAGCGCAGTATGGTATTACGAATGCGATCGGTTAATTTAACACCAAGTATACTGCGCTCCATAGCACGCTGGCAAACCTTAAGTTTGGACTTTGGATATTAGTCAAACACCAAGTCTGTGCTCCATAGGTTAAGATGCGAAGAATACACATGTCCATTAGCTTGCGCTTCATGACATTGGTAGAGTACCTTTAAACTGTTCCTTCATGGACACTACATTTAAGTTGTAAAATTATAAAACAAAGTATTATTGTGTAATCAGTTAATAAAATTATTTTTGAAGTAAAATAAGTTTCAAGTATTTTGACTTGTGTGCGTTATATAATATGTGCGTCACTTTCTCGTGAATAAATAGTTATTATTTGTTTCTTTCTATTCATCTTCATTAGATTAGTCTGGAAACGATCCCAACTTAATTGGGAGAAGGCTAGGCAGAAGTCCTACGTTAAGATAATGATATGGAATAATTGTCTATTGACTTAACCAATCCATTAACAGCTGCACCTACCAACCATCCAACTATTCCGTATCGCCACTTATCACAAATTATCAACTCCTGCGCAATTTAACCCGCTGCCTACAAACAAACACACAGAAGACCGTTATTAACGTCACTATCTCGCGGTTAGATCTAATTCAACGATGCGCGATAATGAATTTTTGGGGGCGAAGCGTGCGTTGGCGCAAGTCAACGTTTTAGGGTTGACGAGCTTAGAAAAACGATGTTGGTATCATTATTTCGGTTAGTTAAGTTTTAATTAATCAGAGCGATCTAATAAAATGAAGTTTCTTCATTGTTTAAGACGTGAAGTGCTGCATATTATATTAGCATACTTGCAATATAGAAATGACTGTTCATAATGTTTAGATTAATAATGTGTTCATAGATATTGCCCGCGCGCCTAGTCGCGTAGACTTTGACAAATTAAACCAAAATCTTTAATCATTAAACGGGAACACTTTCCCGTTTTTGTATTATTCCTATGTGTTACGCTAGATGAACGTCTATACCCTGTTCACGATAAGATTAAACATTTACAAAAACCTTTTTTACAGTCCGTTCAACCGATTTTGACTTATATTGCGTTGGTAGCATGACAAATGGCAACTGCAGTAAACAGTTGTTATTATAACCACTTTTTTGCCTCTAATGTCATCCTTAAGCCTACGGAATCGAAGTCAAAATCGGTTGAAGGGACTGTAAAAAAGGTTTGTGTTTATGTCTAATCTTATTGTGATCAGGGTATAGTAGGTTATGTGTGGCAAGTTGCAACACACACAACAAAACAAACAAATGACAAATTCCGTTCAGCCGTCTAAGTGTGAAACAGTAACATCCATCCATTCATCCGTCCATTAATTCATTATTTTATCCATCCACCGACACCGATGACACGACTGAAGTGATTTTGATGAAATTTGGTATGAAAATTGCTTGAACTCTGAGGAAGGACATAGGCTACTTTTTAATCAGCGACTTAGTCTACATTCGTGATAACCGACATTCACGCGGACGAAGTTCCGGGCAAAAGATAGTACTATATATTATAGTAGAATTGTACACTATTATTGTAAAACAGTTTGCAACCACCTTTTTACACGACTGCCCTGAAAATGGCCCCGTATCTTCTCGCGGGTCTCGTAAGAGGCGACTAAGGGACTTACCAGAGAATGGGCAGCAGCGTTCTGTGTGCCTTTGTAACAACCATACTGCGATCGCCAACTCGCCTGCCAAGCGTGGCGATTATGGCAAAACCCCCCCTTGGGGATGCCTATGTCTAGCATTGGACGTTTTTCGGCTGAAATGATGACGATGATGATTGTAATCCGCGCGTGGTGTTTGGCAACTGGGCTTTAGTTGTAAACGTCCCTTTGTGGCAATTAGCCCAGTTCTGTATTGTCTCCTGCATGAATGGAGGAAAGTGGAAAATATGTAATTTTTACTCCTCCGCTGTTCTTTTCTGGTTAATTTCATTACGGGATCCATTAGATGTAACGTTTCTCCGGGACTCGTCGAGCTTCATTGCCTCGGCTCTTTTCTGGTGGTCGCCACTGTTGATTTCGGTTTTCAGGAGTTGCAGTGCATCTTCTTAAATTATGAAGGGGTTAAAAAGATGTCCAGGTATAAATAACGATGACGCTAGGGTTGACAAGCAATCATTTGAGAGCTCTGCCTACTAAACCGTTCTATACTGAATAAATATTATTATTATTATATATCTATTTTGAATAATTATTATTATTATTTATTATTATACGTACTAGGTATGACCAGAACCGTATCGGCCTTAAATGTAATACAAAGAATATGCAACATACATAGGTTATTCTTTGTATTTCAATTGCTTACATACCGTAACAAAATCAAGAAATTACAAAAACTATTCATCATGTCGCGATTTTATCAGATGTGCAAACCCATCGTATTTGCCTTAAGGGTCCTGCGCATTCAAAATTAAGACGGCTTCCCCGAAAAACATATGGCCAGTAACCCTATCCAACGATATTTTGGACGAATTTAATTAAACATCCCGATAAAAACTACAAAGTCAAATTAAAAAACATAATTTTAAATAATTTATGGCTGATCATCACGACATATCTCCCAAAAAACGCATTATTTTTATTTATAATTTATAATTAATTAAAGTTTGCATTTTAAGTGAATGTTTATACCGATATTGAGTTGAACACGTTCAGTACTGACGTTAATTTGATGCAATAAAGTAATTAATTAATGAGTTACGGAATTTTGTAAATGATGCCGCCGGTGCATGCTAATTATTATATTCTTTTAAAAATGCAATTGCCTGGTATACTTGCGGGGTAAATTATACGAATGTAGGTATTGTTTTCTGTCGATCGGTCTAATAAGTGAAAAAATCTCTCGGTGACTTTAGGTAAACCATAGATCGAGATCCGTGAGGTGAGCTTGAAGTGAGCTGTCATTCCATCTGCAGTGATAAGGTATGATTCCATAGTCGACCGCAGACGACAGCAGTATAGACGACGACGTAGCCGCTTGCTACGGAACCAAACAAATGCATAGCTTATTATAATTTACAGAATTATATACAAGATAAAAATGCTTGGAAACATGCTGGTCCGGTTCCATAAGACAATCTAAAGACTAGACAAAATCCAACTGTTTGCTAATTTCAATTACTTAATTTAATACATAATATATTATGTACGTATATTCTATTCTTTCCTGTTTTTTTAGGTTACTCCGGATCACACACTAATTTATTGTGGTTGAAATATGAGGAGTGGTTCTTTACTGTTTCAATATTTTTAAATATGGGAACACTATGTATTATGTATACAAGTTAGCTGTCATTTCTAGATTTTAATACTTTGTGCTTACTAGTGGTTTTTATGCAAGATATTCACGTATAATTATACAATAACTGTAAGTACAAAATATTGTAAACATTTTCTTTTAAAAGAGTACGTATGGAGTTTCTTGCCCATTCTTCTCCATACGAAACTACCATTTGGAATGGGCAACTAGATTCTATTTTCCTAATATGACGTTCAAAAGTGCCTGGTCTAATCGAAATAAATGATTTGACTTTTATTGACTTTTGACTTTTGACATAGAAACCAGTAGTGTAATGGTAACATATCACCAGGTTTTTCTTTCGGAATGGCATCTCACCATCGACCTAGGAGGTTGTCGGTTGCTTAACCGAGCTATCCCGTGGTGCCTTAAAGTGAATTTAGGGCCTCCAGCTAGGGTAAAAATCTTATTAACCAAGCGACTACGCTATGGGCGCCCAGTGGGTTACGGGCCTCGGCTTAGGGCTTCGTCGTCTCTAGCTGGAGGCCTTAAATTCATGTGGTATTGCAGATGTCGGCAGAGATCATCACTTCACATCAGGTTTACTGTCAGCTTATTTACCATCTAATTGCATAAAAGCAACAGAATCCTAAAGACGTTCGCTGAAAGACCAATGTCGGCTGTGTTGAATAGGCTTATCAAACTGCATATTTAATTATTGTCTCGACACCCTTACGCCACCTTATCGTCCTAGCACGACGTGTTGTGCTGGGGCGGCTGCTGCACCTGCCGAAGACCTCAAACGACGCAAATATAATATTTTTGGAAGCTATATATTTTAGTCGTTTGTGGTGGAAACTCTAGGGACATGGGGTCCGAGTGCCCATCTTGTCTATTCTTGGGTCAAAGAATCAGCATTGCCATACAACGTGGTAATGCTGCCAGCCTGTTGGGCACGTGACCCATTGACAGCGATGTAGACGAGATTTTTAATACCGTTTGAGCTCCCCCCTTCCTTTTTCTTGTATATCATCATCATCATCATGTCAACCTTTAGTCGCCCACTGCTGGGCATAGGTTTCCCCCAAGGGGGTTCAGCCGTAATCGCCATACTTGGCCGATGCATGTTGGCGATCGCAGTAGGTGTTATAGTACTTAGAAGGACGCTGCTGCCCATTCTCTAGTCAATATCCTTCTGTCGCCTTCTACGACACCCACGGGTAGAAATGGGGTGTTGCTATTCGCGGCCGGAACCACACGACATTGTACTTAAACGTACTTAATTGTACATAAAATTAATATTTTAAGATTTGGATATATTTGAATTAAGTATTTGATAAAGATTTAATTATGATTTATAATTTAAATTGAAGGATAGGTACTTATTTAGTTGAATTATTGTACTGAGCTATTTTGTGTGTGATTTAATTTAAATTGAGATTTAAATTTACTGCTACTGACATCATACGGACTTTTGAATTTTATTTGAATGGAATAAAAGATTTTACCTAACCAACCAATAGTCTATCTAAATTTTAACTACCCTCTTAGTTAATAAACAATTAATATTCGTAACACGATGTCAGCCGATGTTTTGGCTTCGTCCGAATATATTAGCATGTTGTTATGTTCCGGACAGACGGACGGGTGGACAGATATACATGTAATTTGGCTATAAATTAAATGGTATGGTGCAGTGGGTTTGTGTTGCTTGTTAGACTACTGAATTTTGGGATTTTTTTAGCAATTACTTGGGAGTTTAGATTTGTGACCGGAAACTGGCGAACCTACCCTAACTAAACCTAACTAGTCACGAGCTTTACCTTCTAGTAAAACATATAGCTCATTTGGATCAGCGGCCCTAAGTGTTCATAAAACGTTTTTACGTAACACGGTTAGATGCACCTAGATGGCGTGACAAGGACGAGAAAACCGTAGATGATCTGCACGATAGAGAAATATATAGGGCTGACATGGTGTAGAAAACTCTTCTTAGATTTAGGGTCTAGAATATGCGAGGTGCACCTAGATGATGCTAAGACAAGTGGCAAGGATGAGAAAGCCTTAGGTGATGTGCACGATAAAGAAATGTATAGGGTTGAAATGTGTAATGAAATTAATTAACGTGTGCTTAGATTTAGGGTCTAGAATATACGAGGTGCACCTAGATGATGCCAAGAATCGTGGCAAGGATTAGGAAGCCTTAGATGAAATGCACAATTGAGAAAAAAATAGGGCTGACATATTGTGTAATAAACAAGATCTTAGATTTTGGGTCAGAATATACGAGATGCATCTAGGTGATGCGAAGACACGTGACAAGAATGAGAAAACCTTAAGAGGAAATACCACGGGCTAGAGAATTGAAAATTAGGTATTTGTAAAATCTATTGCTGTCGCGCGATGCCCGAACACGAACCGCAGAGCGCGATAGAGACAACTACAGCTTTGACCGAAAATACCTATTAAAAGTACACAAAATCAATGATTCGTAGTCCCCTGATTTCTTCTCCAAAACTTCAAGTCAAATTTGTTTTCTGAATGTTTGAACACAGCGGAAAATCATGCCAATTTTGTAGGTTTTTGAATATTCATATCTCTTTTAATAATAAATTTATGAGAAAAAGGAAAACATAGGGACATGCCAATAGTAGCCATGGATATTTAAAAAAAAAAAACTTGAGAGGTGTCAAGGGACACCCGGATGGAACGAAGTTCCTTTCGATTAATTAGTGAAGGAATTGTAATATTTTTTTTTTTAAGTTATAATAATATTTTTATTATTATTAACAAATATAATGTAATTAAAAGACAATTTAATTAAACGTGCCCGTTTATGTATCCAGCGAAATGGACTCCATGTTGAGCAGTTGCTTCGATACAGGGAAGTGTAAATTTTATACCTAATAGATAAGTTTTTTAATTAAGCTAAAGTTGATTAAAACTGTGTTTGTGAATAGCTCTAATTTATTTAAATAGGTTACCTATAGCACCTATAGGTACCTACGCCTGCCTGCCTTTCTTTTTCTAGCAAAAGAGTACCTACTCACTTACCTACTTACAACTACAAATAATTCGCCAATGATAAAAGTAAGTACCACTACCTACCTAGGTACTCACCTAAGCTCCCACTGGCTTAATTTAAACCAAAACATTTTAATCAAATAAAAAAAAATATATTGTCGCTAGTAAAACCTAGAGAAAAGTACTCTGTGACCTAGAGCGATAAGGTGCAGTGGTTACCTACTGACGACCGCGACCGATAGAAAGCTCATGATTACCAAACCCAAACTTTCAATAGGTACCTACTAAACAAAACATAGAAGTAGGTACAGTAACTACCTACCTACCTAACCTACGTATTCTAGACTTAAAATTTACACTCGTTTTCACAATCCACACAGTCTCACAGTGAAAGGTGGACTTATCTCGTAGGTCGTTATCATCGGAATTATCACGCAATGATAATTCCGATGTCATTGAGGTAGGTACCGCCACTATTTGAGCGAATAAACTTAGGTACTAAACATATCGCCGTAGGTACCTAGTTCAAAGAGTTCGCCGCGCCGCCTTTAAATACATAAACATATTCTACGAAAAGCGAATTCGGACTTTATTTTGTAAACGTAAACGGTTAAAAATTGAAATTTTACCAAACTAGGTATGATAAAATTATTCTGAGAAACGTATAGGCTGGTGCCCGACCGGACAATAGGAGCTATGTGCAACCGAATTTCACGGTTAATGTGTCAAAATAAGGTTTTAATTCGCTCCAATATTTTCATAGAAAAGCCGCCATTCAACTAATAATGAACTCTATTTGACAGTTCCAACGATTCTATTTTTCTGTTCGAATTGTCTGCGTTTGTGAAGTAATAAAAATAGCAAAAAAGTGTCGTGACAACTTTTCGTAAGAATTTTTTCCGTCTAGCCCCCTTTCACAACGCGCGATAAGGAACTTCGTTCCAAAAAATTGATTTACTGGCATTATCCAGGGAGGAAACAGGGGACTAAGTTTGTATGGAAAAACGGCCCTTGGTTTCCTCTTAAATGATCTGCACGATAGAGAAAAAATAGGGCCGTTATGTGTATAAAAGTCTTCTTAAATTTAGGGTCTAGAATATTCAAATTTCACCTAGATGATGCTAAGATATGTAGCAAGGATGAGAATGCCTTAGATAATCTGCAAGATAGAGAAAAAATTTGGGTTGACATGTGTAATAATAATAAACGACTTCTTAGATTTAGGGTCTACAATATATTGTAGATGACATAGCGGCTAAAGAGAGATACGCATAGGTATTGCCCATCAGGTGTAGCAATGTAACGTAATGATGAAAAGATTCTGCTTAGGTACCAGTTTACTTTTTACAACAGTGGCAAACCAGTAGACGTCCGAGGGGTTAATGACCAACGTAATCTATTTCTCTTTCATTAACAGAAACGAAATTAAAACTAAACCACAGAAATAATTAAGTATACGGTAATACTAAAAATAACTAAAACAATTAAGGGTGCGTTTCCACTAACGCGTAATTTATGTAAAAACGCGGCGCGGCACAAATCCAATTACGCACTCGTCGCGATGTATGATAAGGACAGAATGCCGTTCTTCCACGCTGGTTAGCAAGCAGCTTTCATTTGAATGAGTAGTTTAATGTTAAGCATTTTTGAAACTTGATTTTTGTTTCATCTGTGGCGCTAGGCAACTGGACTTCTCCCAGTTATAAATTGTCCCTTTGTGTGTTTTAACCTGACTCTGCTCTGTCTTTTGCGTGATATGGAATGGTCCTTTTTTTATTCATTTCGTTGCGGGATCCAAGACATTTGAATTGTTTCTCCGGGACGCTTCGCTTCGCTTCACTGTTTCGGCGCTTTTCTGGTGGTCCAAATTCTGTCTTTCAGGAGTTGCAGTGGTTAGGAATAATGTAAAGGACTCCAAAAAAAAACTATTTTTGTGTTATCAACAGTTGCAGCTGAAAAGATATGGTCAATTGTATTGTCTTGCTCTTATGCCAGCTACACACTACGTAACGATCTATCGCAGATCATATATAAAAACGACACGATCGATAAAACTGCAAAAATTGGTTTGCACAGTTTAATCGCTGCGATAGATCGTTACGTGTGTAGCTGGCATAACAGGGGCTAAGTGTCAAAAATTCTTGAGCTTAAATATATTTCGCCTGTCTTTTATTTTAACGCATAGAAACCTTTACCCTGTTCACAATAAGATTAGACATAAAAACAAACCTTTTTTACAGCCCCTACAACCGATTTTGACTTCTGTTCCGTAGGCTCAAGGATGACATTAGAGGCAAAAAAATGGTTACAATAATAATAATATAATAATAATATGTGGGGACATTTTCACACACGGCCATCTGACCCCAAACTAGGGAGACCCTGTACTATGGGTGTCAGACAGCTGATATACATACACAAATACATTTTTTTTTTTGTAAATAGGTACATACTTATATAGATAAACAACACCCAGACACAAGGCAAACACAAATGCTCATCACACAAATGTTTGCCCTGGGCGGGAATCGAACCCGCAACACGCTGCGCAGCAGTCGATCGCTCAGCCACTGCGCCAACCGTGTCGTCAAGCAGAATAAGAACTGTTTACTGCAGTTGCCATTTGTCATGCTACTAACGCAATAGAAGTCAAAATCGGTTGAACGGACTGTAAAAAAGGTTTGAGCAAATGTCTAATTTTATTGTGAACAGGGTATACCCACGAGCTTCAAAAGTACGAGTATTCATACCTTACCATAAATGGTTTAGTAGTCGCAGCGAGCCGTCAGTGCTCAAGGTCACGCTCCGTTGAACACAGCTCGTAAGAAATATTTTAAAATGTCGGTTTGTTGCGTAAAATACTGCCATAGCACATCCGCTAAACATAAAGAATGTGATAAAATTACATTTCACATGTAAATAGTAACATTATATCTATTACTTTTACGTAAATCGATCTCCGAATAAAAATTTTCATAAACTAATTTATTACAATGAAGTGTTGCCAGTGTTGTACGGAAAAATTACCCATAATTCTAAACATTAACATTGTTGGAGTCTACTGTATTATTCTGTTAGAAACCAACAGCTGATCCATACATTTTTGTTCGTAAAACTCGGAATAATTATTTATTAATGTAGCTGTATGGATCTGCGGTTTTTTTTGGCGATATTCAGGTTTTTAGTGGTTTTTATTTTTTTACCTTGAATAATTTTAACAACTGAAAGTGTAAATAACGTAATTCTGTTGTATTCGTACGTAACATTTTTTAAATGCAATCGTGCTATGGCCCAAATGCATTATAATTTTGCTAGAATCGGGGAAAAAAATATTTCCTAGCAACATTTTTTTACGTGTGTGTGCGTGTCAGCGGTCGTAATTACATGCCGATCACTCACACATAACCTACTATTGTAGCGTAAATTTTTCATAGACTGGGTATAGAGACTGTCCTTCTATGCGTTATTATTCTAAGGTGACAGGATTTGAAACGAGACATGTTATCATAATCATTCGTCATTCAAATGAACAAGCAAATCACGTAACTCTCACACATTTGAATAGATCATCTATCTATAAAAGCTGGCTTCCTTATCTCAAAGTTTCTGAAGCTTGCTAATACGGAAATATAAAAACTTATCGCTTAAAGATCAATGTGTTTCAAACTTCATGGTGTCAAATGGGTGACAATAAGCGGCCATCTTAAAAACATACGATTCCAATTTCAAAATGTAGTGTGCGATGTATGGTTGGGAGAAAGTACTGACGATTCCATTAGGTACCGAGTTTTTATAGTTAATTCAAGAAATTCTCATATTCAAGCGTATGTTTGCTAACGTAATTCTCTCTTGTGTATTAATTATGAATACACATTTTAATCCTTAATTGATGGTTAATAAGATTTGTTTGTCGTTTTTATTTTGCTTTACAAACGACAGTCACTCCTAATAAATTATGGAAACCGACAGGGGATATTTTTGAAATCCATTAAATAATCTCTAAAATACTTTTGGAGTAGGGCGGCAGAAACAAATAAATAAACTGATAAAAATTAATCACTCAACTGTCTCAAAAATTAAATCAGTGCTAATAAAATCTAATCAATTAAATATCAGTATTTAGCTCAATCAAAAATAGCTTGCTGATTCACCAAACAATTCAAAACAATCACACGAAATTCAATATTAACCACAATAAATTAATGATTAAGCGGTAAATCTTTTGTAACCGAAGTAACTGCGTCATTTTATGTAAATTTGATAATTTTCATTTAACTAATTATTCGTTTGATAGGCAGTTACTTGATTGATTACTTAATTATAGAAATACGATAATTTGTTCGCATCATTTATTATGAAACATTTTCAAAATAATCTCCATTATAGGCGATCGTTTAAAATTATAATTGGATAATGGTGCTGCATATTGGTAATATTTGTATAAAGGTTAAATAAATTGTCATTGCTTAATGTAGGTACAGATGCCAGCAAGTCAACCTACCCGAAACTGTCACATTTTCTCAATCCATCTTGAACCGTATTCTTTAACCATAAAGTTGAAAATCGATTAAAGAAATGTGACAGATTGTAGTAGCTTGATGTGCTGGCGTCTGTACCTAGCGACCTAGCTATGGTCATATGTAGGTAGACTATAATATTATATACACGTTTTAACGTTACAAAATAATCGTGGAAATTATTTACATTCCATTTTTTTATAATTTTATTATGGTTTTAAAATTAATATAGGTATCTTGAAGCAGTAATTTCTTGGTGCCATACCCAAGAGGGAGTGTCCAATGACACCTCGCTGTTTTGAAATAAGAACGCCGCGTTCGCAATTTGAAACTACGAATTACATGTTTAAAAAACGTAGGGAGCCGTATTATTTTTCTTTTTTGCTTATATTTAATGCCGCAGTAATCATACAATTGTTCAAACAGATTTCATTCTAAAATGGACCTTAATAAAATAGGGTAAACCCGTTGTTTATTTTTGGGAGATAGTGAAAATAAGTTTGTCGAATTACACAAAGCCGTTTATTTTTCCTTTTGTTGAGTATTAACGCGTCGATTTGGGCGTTTAGTTCCCTTTTTGAAAAATGAATAGGTAAATAGTGTTGGGTCGTGTTACAAAGCTTCTAAATCATGGATATTTAGTCGATTATAGACTTAGTAATACTATTCCAATGGCTATTGCAATAAGGTTGATTTTGGAGGTCGTCTTTGATATTTAAAAATAAATTGTTACTCAAAAGGTCTTTTATGGAGTCAATGATTGAAATAAGAAACGAATCACTTTATATTTAAAAACGTATTAAAGTTTGTTTTTTGTTCGGCATTTTAGGGTTTTTTCTGTAGATCATGAGAAGAATTCCGTGACACTTTCCGAGACACAAATGGTAGCCAATCACACTTTAAAAGTTTGGTGTTATTATAGTTTTATTTGTATTATATTTAACATGATGATACTTTGTTTGCTGCTTTAATGATTGAACTTTAAAAATATCGTTCCATTTTCAATAAAAATGGTCAACGGTTTAGTCAACTAGTTAGATTTGGCAGTAGTACCTAGGTAAACGTTTATAAACAATGAGTTTAAAACAATATGTTTAGTCCTTTGAAACGATTTCGGTACATGAAACTGGATGCTTTATCTCAAAAAGAACATGGATTAGGAAGTACAGACGCCAGCACATCAATCTAAAACAATCTGTCAAATTTCTTTGATAGATTTTCAATCTTATTACAAAAGGCTCTTCTTGGCGTTATTCTGACGTCGTATTTTAGCTTTGGGTCATTCATTGAATCCAAGACCCAAAGCTGCCAAAAAGCTGGGAGTCCTCGCAAAGGTGCGAAAGTATTTCTCGTCGGAACAGCTGCTCAATTTATACAAAGCACAAGTTCGATCGTGCATGGAGTACTGTTCGCACCTTTGGGATGGATCAGCTAAATACCAACTAGAGGCTTTGGAAGTTGCCAAGAGGCTCATTGACAACGCCTCCAGAGCCTTGAACATCGCCGCACTGTTGCTAGCCTATCGGTCTTTTGTTGGGTACATTTAATTCCCCCATCCCCGTTCCATCATCGGACAAGCAGAGACACGGCGAAGCTTCACCGCTATATGGTTGAAGTCCCACGGTCTCGAACCAAGCGCTTTGATTCCTGGTGCGTACTGCTAGACTGTGGAATTTACTGCCCGCCTTTCTGTTCCTTGATAAGTATAATCTGGGTATCTTCCAGGCACAAGTGAACCGGTTCATCCTAGGCAAGCGTGTTCCACCTTAGGCCGCATCATCATTTAAGTTCAGGTGAATTGCGGTCAAACTCAAGCCTATTAGGATCACTTTGTGGTCCGTCTGTCTGTCAAGACCCTTTATCTCGGGAACGCGTAGAGGTATCGAGTTGAAATTAAAACCATTTACCAGTCCCTTGAAGCTGTGAAAAAATCAAACTTCTAAGTTAACGTGAAAAAAAGATACGGCCGTTTATGCCCCAAAAAACGTATATGTCAACACTTTCTGAGACACAAAAGGGAAGGGAATCAAAATGTATTTCCCGATGACCTAGAACGATGAAATTTGGCAAGTAATATCGTCTTATACTACAAGTATAGGGAAAAGCCTAAAAACTATACATTTGTAATTAAATCATAAAAAATATAGTCTTTATATAAAGTAGGTACGTAATCAATCATCGAGGTATTTTTTCTCGGAGAATTTGATCGGAACCCTCGGTGGGCGAGTCCTCGCACTTGTTTAAGTCATTGGATGGTAACAAGCCCACGGCCCACTTGGTATTAAGAGGTCACCAATACCTATAGGTACACATCCGCAATACCAGCAGCAGAAATAGGTATGGTGTTGACACAAAGAACTCTACTGCTCCTTGATAATACCCTTATTTACTTAAATTCTTGATAAAAGGCTACCATCACAATAGTGTTGTTCAGTTATATCCGTTACGACCGATAGTCGATTAATAGAGACGTATAATTAGTTGCCTAGCATTAGGGACATTAAAACTATTAAAAGTGACATGTCAACTGACAGGGGTGACAATGTCACCTTTATTTTAATTGTTACGTCATCGGTGACATCTGCTAGTTTTTTTTTTAATTATATTATTGAAGTTTTGTAGATAGGAATAAGTTTTATTGTTTTAGTTGGTTTTACATTAGTTTTGTTGGTTTAGAAAATGTATTAGGAGGCATATGTATAGTTAGATTATGTATGATTGTGGAATGCACGATTAATTTGTCTATCAGAATCTTAATAATATTTTGAACTCTAAAGTTATACATGGATGAATGTTTTTATTCTTTCACGCATAAACTGCAGACCGGAATTTTCTGAAATTCGCATTGTCACGTTTTTATATTCCCGTGAAATAATTCAGGACTTTGGACTTTGTATTAAAATGATTTAATACTTAGTAATTTTAATTCGATTCGATTTATTTTTAGTTGAAGTCGCGAGCAGTAGTCGACAGTGCTAATCTTATAAAAATGTATACTAAATAAAGATGTAGATTCTATATTTGTTCAACATCATCATCATGTCAACCTCTAGACGACCGCTGCTGGACATAGGTCTTCCCCAAGAGGGGGGGGGGGGGGTTTAGCCGTAATCGCCATGCTTGTGCGATGCTTGCTGGCGATCGCAGTAAGAGTTATTTTACTCAGAAGGACGCTGCTGCCCATCCTCTGGTCAATATCCCTCGACACCCATGCTTATAAATGGGGTGGTTCTATTCGCGGCCGGCATCACACATTTTGTAAATGTATGTATTTGTTATAAAGCAAATATTTAAATCGTAACAGCCTTCACAGGATATTATGTCACGCGAAAAATAGCAATGCATACTAAAAACTTGACGTTTTTATGACTTAACAGAAATAAACGAAACAAAAGGTACTTCAATATCATTTGACTTAGATCATCCATACAGTAGAGCTATTCTGTTAAAATCTCCCTCGATGAACACCTAGGTGAAGTGAGCTGTCATCTGTCTCAAAGCTTGTCAATTGGGACGGATGACAGCTCACTTCACCAAAGTGTTCACCGATGGAGATTGTAACAGAATAGACACACTGATGATTGAAACATTTGTTTTAAAGATAGGGTTTTGAGTGTTATTAGGACATTTTAAAGGTATGTACTCGGTTTGTGGAATGCTATGCTGTTCAAAGTCAAAGTCAAATCATTAATATCAAATAGACCATTAAAAGGCACTTTTGAACGTCATATAAAAAGAGTTGATTCTAGTTGTTGCTAAAGCTCTTGTCAATTAATCGGCAAAAGCTGCTTGAGCACATGTGCGCAGACAAACATGATGTGCTTAAATAAACAAATGACATCGACTGTATAAAAAACGGTCCTGCCAATGACTTCAATTAAAGAAAAATGTTAATTTAACTAACATTCCACTAACATTAATACAAGTTTTATCTTCGAGTGAATGGATGGTCGATTTTTAACAATTAATGCTCGAGGACCGTGGACATTGAACATTAATTCTGTCGCCCCTCTGAGTTGGGCATCTACGTGTGGTGTGTGCGACTACGGATACTAGGGACTTGGGACAAAATCGTGAGACGGGTAATGGATGAATGACCAATGAATATTCTGTATATTCAGCAGAATATCAGCGTCAGGTATATTTGCCTGACACATGCTGAGCTGGACTCCCATTTGGTGCAACCTTGAGACGTACACCGCACATTGTTTAATCCTTATTTGACTTTTTTGTGTTGTGATATGTCTTTTATGTGCACCAAATAAATGTTTTATATATCTATGATTATCATTATCGTCTACAAACTTCTCTGAAGAAAAAAAAAACATGTTAGACGACAGACATAGCGATGGGGTGGGTTTAGAAAATTACTTTTAATCATACTTTAACATTTGAGATACAAAACTGTTGCGTCGGGGTTTGGTTTTCTTATGGGATCTGAATCATGTCCTTTATTGTATTCTTAAATTCGAGTAAACTTTATACTTTCCTTTGCTCTACTTTTAGATATTGTTTCAGTCATACTAAAAGCTTAGTCTTTTACATTTAATGGCTTATGTTTAACGAACCTCCAGTTATAGTAAATGACCTCCAAAAACAATAAATGATCACCAACATTTAACCCCATTTTAATGTTTAACGAACCTCCAGATATAGTCAATGACCTCCAAAAATAGTAAATGATCACCAACATTTAACAAAAGCCTGACTAGCCTTTTATATTTATTCCCCATTTAAATCTTACAAGCCAACGCTTGTTCCAGTGTCATATTTCAGATATAAAAAAAAAAGTCCAAAGTCTACAAAGCAGAATGATATAATTTATCAGTTAAAACTAAATGAATAAAGCAGTTGCCAGTGGTCAAAACACTCCGTATCTAATTGTAATTTTATTTAAATGGCAACACCGGTCCGCGGGGGCGCGTGGCCCACATTAGGGGATGATATTTCAAACGGTGGAGATACGCATCTCTGCTTACCCCTCGAAATATATGCGTGATGATGTTTTAATAAAAATTGGTTTTAGTTTTTGGTGAGCCATTTTTAGATAACGTTGTTAATGTTCTGTCGACTATGCGAGTGCATCGATTAGTGTTTTAATTGAGTATGTAATCAATAATCATCGGTGAAGGAAATCTATCTGGCTTTTAGCCGCCACTTCATCTGTGTGAAATTTCTTACGTCTAGCAATTTTTTTAACATAATAAATATCTATAGCTCTATGGGATCATCATAATCTCAACTAACCATTATGACAACCTTTAGACGCCCACTGCTGGGCAAAGGTCCCGAAGGGCGGTTCAGCCGTTATCGCCATGTTTGGCCGATGAATGTTGGCGATCGCAGTAGGTGTTATGGTACTCAGAAGGACGTTGCTGCCCAGCTTCTGGTCAATATCCCCATGTCGCCTTCTACGACACCCACGGGTAGAAATGATGCTATGCGCGGTCGGCATCACACAGGGCTCAGGGCACAGGGCTCTCAGGGATAGTAGTTTCCTGTAAAGCTTTCGAATTTTCAGAATCGAGCCAGTACGGAGATTAGCGAGACCAAACCTCAAAACAAAATCTTCAGCTTTTTGAAACTATTATAGAGTCTATTAGGTAGTGTGGGACGCCCTGCGGCACGATGTACCGACGATTTAAAGAAGGTGGCTGGCAGCGGCTGGATGCGAGTTGCCCAAGACCGGGTTGGTTGGCGATCTCTGGGGGAGGCCTACGTTCAGCAGTGGTCGGCAATAGGCTGGTATATGCAGGCGGTAAGCGCCAGAGTGGCCTAACTATCTTTGCCAGACACAAAACATTTTAAATTGTGCCTAGAAAAGATAGGCCACTCTAGCGCTCATCGCCTGATATATAGTCTAAAATTGCCAATCCACCTTCATCGAACTGTAATGAATAATTAAATTCACCAACAAAATGTAACCTAAGCCAAACCCCCAACACTGTCACGTTAATACCGATTCAATAAAAAGGCAAATACATGTGATTTAGGCGGTCAGTCGCAAATTCGAATACCTATAGTACAATATTATTCATACTGTAGTTCCTTGAATGTAACTAACTTTTTTCTTTGATTAAATGTATTTAGCAGTGTACAAAGTGTTTATTTTAAAAAGGACCTACGGAGCCCCAACCTAACAGAAGGAACATAAATTCAATTTTTTAATTTATAATAATATTATGTGTTGATGGTGTTGCGTTATAAATGTTATACAATTGCTAACAATTCAAAAACTTCTACCAAACCATTTCAATAAAGAACCTATATTTACCGACCTACTATTCAAAAAATATCTGAAAATATACAGGCTTCAAGCTGATCGGACGAAGCTCCAATTTGGAGGTAGACTACGAACATTAATCCGTGCTCAAAGCCGCTGTTAATAACGTTACTTTGACTACGCTATACTCTCGGTTTTTTGTTAGCCATACGTCGGGGTGGAGTAGTGGGGCACTTTTTAATTCTTTTGACGCTGGTTCGGGAGCCGCGTACGTGTTAAAAGGGCTTTACACTAGCCCGGGAGATGGGAGATCTTAGGACAAGTCATAGTTAAAAACACGGAACAGATAAATAGAGTACTAGAGATACTCTAGTAGTATAGATACTCTATTATCTGTTCCGTGGTTAAAAACAAGCTATTTGGTTTCCAGGCAAAAATATTAATCTTTTTACTACACTCACAATATTTTATTTTACCAGGGATACCTACGTGCTCCAAATAAAAAAAAAAAATATTGTGAGTGTAGTAGAAAGATGAATATTTTTCCCTGTACACCAAATAGCTTGTTCGACCGTACTAAAAAGTCACCTGCCGATAAAGATATCAGCAGCTCTTGCGGACCGCCGTATTCCGGGTAACCGTATCGTCTCGGTTCTATTGCAGTCGGCCGCATGTCGTCGTGAATTACAAGCATTTCTTTTCCATTATATTGATGGCTATATGCGAAAACGATTACTAAATTTATAACAATAGATGTGCGGTTCGCCGCAACTCCAACACAAGCGGAGCGGTTGATGGCTGGTCGCAAGTCAGTGTGTTGATATCATGCGGTTAGGTACATGTAAAAATTGAAATGCGGGCTGCCGCATGCGGCAAGCCGCATTACGGCCGACCGCAAGTACGTTGTAGGTCTTAGATAATATTGCATCCCTCTCAAATTGAAGTTGACAGTTTCAGTAGTATATTTAGCACTTTATTAGTAGGTATGCATTGCATTACAATTGTATTTTATTATAACGGTTAAATGGAACGCATATGTTTAACACTGAACATTTTGATTGAATACCGGTTTGATTTATAATTAAAAAAAAAAATCGTTGACCCACACTAGGAATTACTCTTGTGTCGTAGGTGCGTTTAATTTGTTTGTCATTTGATTTATGACATATATTTTTTATATGGATAACCAAGTTTGACGAAATAAAATTCAAGCCTGACTAGTGAGAAAGTATCTTTATTTACTAAATATGAACTAGTGATGTGAAAAATCTATCGATTGAGTCATCATCAATTTTAATTTATTTTTCATTTCTGAAAGAACTAGTTAATTCGAAGATAAAGTAGTGTACTTATTAGTAGGTATACTGGCAACCTAAATCTTTATTTAAAGGCCGTTGTTAAAACAATTTTTTATAATTCAATCTTTTACAATACCTGCAAATGTTGCAAAATCTCTCTATATTTAGATAATGCAGTCCAATCTGTTCACAGTAATCGTGGCGAAAACTTTTGCTATTTACTCAGTTAATGATTAAAAGAAACAAGAAGAAAGAAAGAAAAACTATTTATTAACGTGAACGTGACGCACGTGTTTAAAAATTGTTGTTTACAATAACCTAAAAGAAAAACATGTGTACCTTAAGAACATAAACGGCCTTTTCTTAAAAAAAAACCATCGACACACATCTACCGTCACGTCCCATCACTATAAGCCGAGGTATTTTCGCATCAAGCCGGCACGAGCCATCGTATATCATTTTTATCATTTTTATTCAATCCTTTGCCGAAACCGTACTTTTAGGCGAACTCTTTTAATTCATTTTACAATGATAACTGCGGACTGGTTGCCTTTTTTTTGTTCAACATATATTACTTTGGAGTGAGTCTATGGCTTCGGTGTGGCCCCCTCCTGTTATGGTCGTGTCATTT
This sequence comes from Charanyca ferruginea, assembly GCA_947361185.1. NCBI lineage: Eukaryota > Metazoa > Arthropoda > Insecta > Lepidoptera > Noctuidae > Charanyca > Charanyca ferruginea. Next base: position 19,043,503 of record OX376078.1, on the reverse strand, counting down.
GGTACATTCAGTTAACAGTTTTGCGAATTTTGGATTGACCAGTAAATCTCATGTGCCTAATCTACCTTTCTTTATCGACGCTAACACTCTTCAAACCCGTACACAGATATCCTGTGGCACACTGGTGTTCGCGAGCCGTGATTTTGGGTGAACGTTGTATAGAGTTATATTGGCGAGGGATCATCCCCGATGTAATCGTTTGTCAAAGGAAAAGTGTTAGAGCAATAAAAAAAAAATACCATTGGTAGTACAGTACCCATCTACGTACCAGAGTATATGTGGTCTTTATGCTTGGTGACAGAATAAGTATATTACTTTCCTTCTACAAATAATAATAGCTTTCAAGATTTTAAAGCACATTATAAAAATAATTCCGATAATAAGTCATTCATCATTTTAGACAGATGATGGATTACTTATTATTGGAATGCCTTTTCCCAACTATATTGGGATCGGCTTGCAATCCTACCGGATGCAGCTGAATATCAGTGCGAAGTGACAGCCTGTGTGTCCTACACAACTCAGTTACTGAGTAACACGAAGGCATTTCGTGCTACCCAATAACTGGGTTGTGTCAAGAACAAGAACTAGTAAGACTTTCTTCTGGCTTCTGTCTGCCTGTAACGACTGTTGAAGATCAACGAATGGCAGCCGGGACCAATGGCTTTACATGGCGCGGAAGTGGCGGTATGAAATGGATGGTCACCCATCCATGGATTGACCGCGGCAAGTGCGTAGCTTAACTATTAATGATCAGCCACAAACTCCTTCCACCCCTGTTTATTGATTGAACAACCATAGACACACACACGAAAATAATTTCAACCCTACAGCATCCAACGCGGAAACCTTAACGCAAATATACGTCCGACGTAAATATCAGTTATGCAGTCATTAGCCGTACTCCTGTATTTATGGGCGCGCGCTGACGCCTACACACGTCGCCGTCCATACACGTTAGGTTTTAGCGAGAGGAATGTTTTCTGATTAGTTGATTTTCTGCCAGTGTCGTTGATATCATAAAGGTATGTTTAGGAGGCTGGTGATTGTGATTTATTGACCATCTTGTTACGAGATGTGTCTCGGAAAGCGCGTAAAGCCTTTGGTCCAGGGGTGAGATTCTGTCAGACCTCATTCATCGAATCTGAATCCGCTGTGGTTCTTGATAGGCATTTTAAAAACTCGGTTGATAATTCGAATTTACACTAGCGCCATCCTTGCGAGCGTGTCAGCGAGTTGAACTAAATTGACAGGGAGATTTTGACAGATAAAGTATGAGATGACGTAAGAAGTGGCATTTTGTAAGGTAATTTCCTCGTCACTTCGACGTTCACTTCGCACTCGAACCCGATTCAAAGTGTCAAATATATCAAAGTAATTTTGAACCGTATCCGAAGTGAGAGTGAATAGCGATGTGAGATGCGAGTTGTTGTTTGAATTTTACAGAATCGACCTACTATTATGCGTAGATCTTTAACAGTCCTTATGGGTATTCAGAAGCTCGAAAGTTTGACAACCAGCCTGACCAAGAGGGATTGTGTTACCCAGTAGCTGGGTGTTGGAGGTCGTAAAGTCAGCCGCTCCATGTAAACAAGGGTATCCAGTTGTAGCTGGCTTGACGAGAAGTCGACCCCAACATAGTTGGGAAAAGGGTAGGAAGGTGGTTATTATTATTACCTAGAGCCTAGCCTATGTGGGTTCCAACACAAGTAGGTGGAAATTCGAAATATACTCATACTCATGGCATTTATGGCATTAAACAATGTTTTAAGAATAGGCTAGGCACAATCTTATCAGTCGGGGGTTGCCGAAGTATCTCCGGTTCCCGCGACCCCCGACGTAGGTCTGAGATGGAATACCGGGGTGGTTTTTAGTCAGGAAGAGTCTGACAGACCCCTCCGCCCGCCACAGGGCGGAGGACATCCTGAGGATTTTCCACCCCGAAAAACATAAAGCACAGTCTTATAGAGCATAGCTACATTTCTATTCTCAGGTTGTCGCCTACCGGTGGGACTCCGCGATAGTACGGAGGTGATTGCAGCTCCACGCTGAATTTAAATTTTGTGGTTTTCTGTAGTTATGTACTATAAGGGATCAAGGCAAACTACGATAAATTAAACGTATATAACTTGATAGAACTCTATATTGGGATCATCATCATCATCATCATTTCAGCCGAAAGACGTCCACTGCTGGACATAGGCCTCCCCCAAGTGTCGCCACATTGACCTGTCCCGTGCGACACGCATCCAGCGGATCCCCGCAACCTTTACCAGGCTATCGGGTCATATTGGGATAAATTAATATTATTCTGACCGTCCCTGACGGTGGGCGGTCTGACAGTCAATCTATCACAGTATAAAACTATCTTTGAAATTATAATCACTTGTATTCTAGAAGGATGCATAGTGTATCATATTAAATACAACAATGGGATTGGGCGGGTCACGTCAGCCGCATGCAGAGTGACCGCTGGGCAAAGGTCTCCACGCAATGGGTGCTTGTAGATGGTCGGCAACGCCATGGCCGGCCCAAGAAGAGGTGGTGAGGTGACCTAGACGCGTACTGCGAGGGCTGGGTCGATATAAACTTTGTAGGTTGTTTGTGATTGTCACATTACTATTCAGCATTAACAGTTCAATAAACATCTCAAATTGATCCCTAGAATAGATTTAATTAATCAGCGTTATAGATATATCCAAAATCATTCAATCAGTTTCAACATGTACCGAAATTTTGACGTGGGATGATTCTATTTGGGAGACCTAACATACGTCTCCGATTTATTAATTATCTGATTGGCAATGCATTGCGTTGAGTGTATTCATAAACGCAGCCATATTTTTTCCTACATTGCCCAAAAATACAAAGCATAGCCATAGCAAACCTCCTTTTTTGCAAAAAAAAAGTACAGACCCTACACTATCGACAATAGACAAACAAAAATAATATTAATACCTCTAGAAAACAATAGTGCCCATCATAAGTAGCTAGGTACTGAAACAGACGCCATGTAAAAAAATTGTCTGTACACAACAATAGCTTTCGACTTCGACCGACAAAGGATCAGATCAGAATAAAGATAACATCATATTTTTCGTACCAGCGACGATTTGTGTGGGCCAAGTTATGAGATGTAGCTATTTTTTATTGTTGCCCGGTTGTACTATCTGTCGGTTAGTCTAATCGCTTATTTCGCCACCTTCGTATAAGTTCTGATTAGGTAAATAACCGGCAAGCGGCAGCGGCGGTTACCGCTTGTTGTGGCCTTCTATGACGCAGGCCTTTGTTCAAAAGTGGATGTCTTCTGGCTGATAATGAGGTAATTTTATTTTTTTTTCTGTATTGCATCTCGCAGTTCAACCTGAGGGTTGGTTACTGCTTAACCGGACAATCCTGTGGTTCCTTAAAAGTGACTTTTAGAGCCTCCAGCCAGGGCAAAAACTTATAAACTAAGTGACTACGCTAAGGGCACCCCCTGTGGGGTACGAGCCTCGGCTTAGGTCGCCACTGAGAGAGGGCAGCAAAGGGACAGGCTGGATCGGGTCTCCATTAATTAAGGGCTATTTTAAAGCTAAGGGCTCAGCGACGCGGGCTGGCGCTAGCAAGGGTCGGGGGGGGGGGGGGCGTTACGGGGTCGTCGCGATGGATCTCGGTGGCGAGGTCGGAATGACGGTAATCTGTATCTGTGTTTAACTAATGTGCTAGTGGCCCTATTTCGTTCTTGAAGGAGGGAAATAGCGTCATCTGGATCGGACAGGGTATGACGTGGACGACGGGTCCTGCTAATACGGGAAGGGGTGTATCGGGCGGGCGCTACGACGAGCGGGTTGCGGTGTTTCTCCGCTTGATCGAAGAAGCGCTTGCAAGCGCGCTTCATGAACTGACGGATGGTCGGGAGTTTAAGATCGAGATGAAGGGTCTCGTTGCGAACATAGAACGGGGCGCCCGTTATTTTTCGCAAGAAACGGTTTTGCAGGGTTTGCATTCTGTGAAGACGGTATGCCTTTACGTGTGCGAATACAGCACAGGCGTAGGTCATGATGGGAATGAGGTAAATTATTTGGTAGATGATTTTATACAAATGTGTAGGCTCTCTCGCAGTTAAGAACGACAAAAATTGAGTCATTATCTCATCTCTGCGACAATCCACCATTACCGCTGTGTGGTGCCGGCCGCGATTAGCACCACCCCATTTCTACCCGTGGGTGTCGTAGAAGGCGACAGAGGGATATTGACCAGAGAATGGACAGCAGCGTTCTTCTGAGTACCATAACACCTACTGCGATCGCCAACATGCATCGGCCAAGAATAGAATAGAATATGCCCAGCAGTGGGCTCTAAAGGTTGACATGACAATGATGATGATTATGAGATTAGAATGTGAACGTTCTTATACCTAAGTTAGTAGAATTTCCCGCTTGATAGAAATATCTATAATAAAATTCTTCTGTGCGTGTGTATGAAAATGAACTCTTCCTAAACGGCTGGACTGATTTTGATGAATTTTTTTGTGTGTGTTCCAGTGAATTCAAGAATGGTTTAGATTTACAATTGGACCCGGTAGGTGGCGCTGCAGTCGAATTGTAGAACTTTTTATTTTAAGGGCAGGAGGACGTTTACGTCTGCCACGCGCCAGGCCTGCTAGTAACCTTATATATTTTGTTTAAGTACCAGAAACCTCAATAAGCATCATTTTACTTATCCTTGTGAACAACTTTTACTGAAGGAACAATCCTGAAATCACGAAAAAACATAAGCTGTACCTAACGTTCGCATAATTTGGCAAAATGTATGGATAAGCTGTTTTTATTTTCTTTTAGCTTATTATCAGTGTGGTATATGTGAATGTTATGCATAGGTACACACGGCTACACATCAAGCTATACATTTCCAGTATAAGCTGATCTCACTTTGTATAGAATATCCATACAGTGAGAGGTCAGCGTAAACTAGCTTGATGTGTAGCCGTCCGTAATGTAAAGGTTGCATGCATATTGTAAGCTGGTCGAAATTATTTGACGAAATGTTTCGTCTAAACGCTCTGAATTTGTTCTAGAATATATTTTGAAATTAGAAGCGTTAAGTATGCTTATTTTTATGTCTACACTCTGTCCACTGGTTTAATCGTTTTTTGACAGCTGCAACTAGTGAACAATATTTATGTTTTTTGTAAAAACTGTTACGCATAGAGGTCATATATAAGATAATCCATCAAGATTAGGTAGTTTATATATTTATTTTATAACACCTTTTAAAGTTATGTTAAGGTAATCGGGAGTAATTACATTATAAGGCAGCAGGCAATGGACAGGGTATAGGCGATGTTTGGTCTGGCCACAAAATATAAAGGGTACAGAAGGACCGCTCCCTCTATCTTCAAAAATAATTACATAAACTTGCCAGACTCACTAGGTCTGCTACTGTATTGACTCTGTAGGTTTTATTTGTGACAATATGAAATTTTATTGACACTGGTTGGAACTCTTTGCATTTTTTTTTATAACTTTTTTTATCTGTTCGTCATGAAATGTGAATGTCTCTCATTTATTCATTTAGACAAAACGTGACAGTCGAGACTGATATCTACTTGAAACTGATTGAGATTGCCTATAAACGTAATGTCAATGTGTGCGTGAGTAAAATGGTGGTTTGTTCTGAGTGGTCTCTCTGCTCGGGCGCGCCGCAGGTTTACGTACTTTGTGGCACTCACGGCGTGCAGACGTGTTCTTTAGAATACAGTTATTTTAATTCAGTTTCCCTTAAATTTGTAAAACCACTGACTCCTCACACTAGACTAGGTACACAGGCAAAGATTACGATCTGGCGCCGTAAGGCTTTTACATCACCACGAAAGCCTTACACCTATAATAGGGTATTACACCCATTTTAGAAAAGAGTCTCAATGAAATTCTGTAGTGCTAATATGCCACCAAAAAAAATACAAAATTTTTATTCAATCGATAAGTTCGATAAAAATGCATTTAAATTTTAAATTTTCAAATTTCGCGCGTAGTTTGACGAAAACCCCATATTGCTCAGCGAAAATGACGTCAGTTCGTTTAGTATCAAATGCGCTCCTATTAAATATGATAATTGTATATAATTTAAAAATAATTAAAAGCATATTTTGTAATAGGTGTAATAATTAAAAAATTACGTTGGTTACGAAAATAATGAAAGTACAAAGCCTATATACGCCAATCGGTTGACTGACAATTGCCAATTTTTTGTTTACACAGCCGTACGGCGTAATAACATGGCCGCTACTAATTCTTGGTGTTTTATAACAGATTAAAAATCCTGAAAACTTTGATTTGAATTTAAAAATCTATTTTGTTATTTTATGAACTAAAACTTGCATTTTCCGACTGCTTTATGCCTAAACTGTCTCAATAACATATTAATAGATTTTTTCTCATAGAGAGTAAAATACCCTATTGGTGTAAAAATTACAAGTACTACTATAAGCCAATGTCAGATGCATTCTATGTACTATTGCATGTACTTTATTGAATGAATAAATAAACTAAACAATTTATATGTACCGCTTAAATCTAAAAAAAAAACTGAGGTTTATATAAAACCTTATAGTTTTTTTCTTCTGCCCTCTTAGCCGCCGCTTCTACCCGCCGCCGCTTATCACTTCTCCCAATAATCGGGGGAGCGTTAAGGATGCTTCACACGAGTTATTAGCCCTTTTGTGGAGTGCTCTTATATTTCACGCACCGCTGCCGGCAGTCCGTGTGGCGATGCTTTGTACTGTGTGTCCAGGGGATAAATGAACGGTATTGATTGCTAATGAGAGCAGATTCAGTTCAGTTTCGAATTTTGTGGTGGTTTTTTTTTTTACTTTTTGAGCGTATTTGGGGATGCCAGTGTGTGTGGTAATCTGATAGGTTCATTTAATCGTGTAAAATACAATTTTACTTCAGCTTTTCTGCCTTGTTCTGCTAGAACTTTCGTAAAACTGCCTTGGGCTGGCTTTAATTCGTCTTCCGGCTCACAATAATATAACAATCTTAGAGTAAACTTTTCAAAATATTTAAATATTTTCCCGATCAAATTTCTCCGTGGTAATGTTAATGGAGACTTGTCAATTTCACAGGAGATATTATAATTCACAAGTGTGTGCGCAAACTTAGATCCACTCCCTCTTCCCTCACTCACAAACATAGTGTAGTACCGCAACTTAGACAGAATTTACTTCTGACGTAACAATATTAGCTAGGTACCTCTTAAAATACTTTTATCAGTAATCTCATCTCATAATTCGGAACCGTTTATTATTTTTAAACTAAAAAAAAAACAACTTTTCCACATGACCACTCAAAAAGTACCGAAAATGAAACACAAAGGCAACAAAATAAAACAACCGTATCACATTTTAAAATAAAGAAAACAGTTATTGGCCATAAAAGTCCATTGTAAACTAAAAACGGATTAAATCCGGCTAATTTAACAAAACTAGAATCAATGGCGCGTAAAATTGCAAATGATTATCTATGGCCGCAAGATGGCCGCTTGACAGTTGGTAGAAGCGCGCCAAAACCCTTTGGGATCTGTCAAACGTAAGCAGATGGCGGTAATTTGCAATAATAACGATTGGTTGACGATTTCATTGTTATTTATTGTACTGTGATAATTGTTTGGACAAGATAACTGTACTTTGCTGACAATTATGTGATTTACTATACCTTGTTGTGCGTTCAATTGTTTCGTTTTCTCCCAAGAGTAGTTTATAAAGCTATTAGAGACAGCTGTTACAAATAGAATTTACACCTTTTTACAGTACGTAAAACTAGAGATAAATATCTCCAGTTGTACCTAATTCTTCTTCCATGGTGTTCGAAATGAAACATATTGATACACTTAAATATATACAAATCTTAAAGATCTAAATAATAATATTAGGTATGTACAATTCCAAGACAAAGGCAGGTAGCTCAAAGGGCATCAAAAAACTCGTCCACATCGTTGTCAATGGGACACGTGCCCAACAGGCTGGCAGTATTGCCACGTCGCGTTGTATGGTAATGCTGATTTTTTGACCCAAGAATAGACCAGCTTTCGGGTCACATAAAGAGTCGACCAACCGCGGCGATGTCCCGAAAAACAATATGGACACTCGAACCCCATATTCATATACTACTAGGTTTTATTCGCAACTTCGTCCATGTGAAAGAATCATGGCGAGATCACACATGGAGAGACATTAATTTTTATGAAAAATTAAAAACATTTAGAGGGTTTAAAATATTTTTCAATGTGGAGAATACATTACCAGGAGTAGATACTTACCATATTTTTAAACCCCTGCATAATTAAAATATTTCGTAATGAAAATAACACTTTTTCGTTTCATCTCGTTGCTCATTTTGACATTTTATTAACGGAGACAAGCGACATTAAGGGATCTATCGAATTGGCAGACAACTGTGAGTAAAAAAATAATCATTATTTGGAACATTATTCCCATAAAACGATGCAATTTCAGTGAAATGGAAATGTATGGTCAAGGTTATTTAGTCAGGGAAGCGCCTTAAGTTTAGATCGTTAATTTCTGAAAATACTTTTAACGTTGAGCATTAACATAGCATTATTTTAGTTATTATTATTTATTTACTAGCGGATGCTCGCGACTTCGCATGCGTGATAGTCGGTTATCAGCTAGGTTTTAATTTTTTTTGCACGTAACCCTAATTTTTTCTAAAATAAAAGTAGCATAAGTGACTCCTTATAACATCAGCTAAGTATCTCTCAGTGAAAGTCCGATCAAAATCGGTCCAGGTATTTCAGAGATTAGTCGGAACAAACCGACAGCCAGACCGACATAAATTAAAAAAATATATGTTTTTGATATAAGTACCGTACATAGTTTAAAGAGAAGTTATAACAATTACCACAAACTTCCTTACAATACACCAGCAAAACTACACCTCTACTTGCAATGCAAGTCAATGTGGAGAAGCTAAATTCAAGTGTCTCTAATGTGATGTAGGCCTCTACCCTAAATATTTTTTGAACTATCATGTGATGGGCTTGTCATCATAACATATGCGTCCTAAATCCTCGTTAATTATATTTTTTTCTAATAAATATCTGTATTATTCATTTCTGTCTATACCATTCTAAGGCCAGCATCAGGGGCCGCCGTGTATAGCGTCCGATATATCGGACGGGCTATAAAATCAAAACTATAATAAACATGTTTATTTTTTTCTAACTAAACTATAAATTTGACCCAACTTAACCGTTATTTTATAAGTAAATCAAATTAATTGCTTTATCAAACTTTATGCTGTAATGGGTTAATAAGCATTTACTTATAAGCAGTAATAACACTTTAATTTTACATTTCATAATTTATTATTGTTTATTATTATTTATTATTTGTTGAGATTCGATTTCGAGATTTTTGTTTATTTATTTTTATTTATTTATTAACTCATCGTAACTATCATTACAGGAATGTCCTAATTCAATAGTATGGCCATAGGAATTACAGTTTTATTATTTATCGTTACATATTCTGTACATCGTGATTTTTGTGAACTCACTCAGAGAACAAGTAAAAAGATCTATATTGTCTGCTACTTAATTAAGTACACGCAAGGTACTCGTTATAGGGGCTTTACTCAGTAGATTTGTCCTACTACTGGGAACCGCCAATAGACGTGGCTGTCGCCTTCGGAATACATAATTGTCGGGCACACACAGGTTTATTTCTTTTAATCTACCTGGGTTTGAAGTCTTGCCACGCAATAATTTTAAAATATAGGTAGCAAGAGTCATGTCCCTCCTTGTTTCCAATTTATTGTATCCCACCATGCCTATAACAAACAAGGTTGGATACATCAATGGATAAAATGGATATACTCCATACAACCTAAACTACAGAAACCTAGTCAATTATATAAGTATGTATATCAGTTGTCTGGTTACCATAACACAAGCTCTGCTTAGCTTGGGACCAGATGACCGTGTGTGAGTTGTCCCAAGATATTATTATTATTATTATTGTTATTTTGTATACGCTCCAGCATGAGACTGTATTTAGCTCCAATGCGATATTGTAGCACACTTAACAAATTAAATAGTTTCACTGTTTGTACAATAGATAATTCTATAGGTACCTAGCTATTATTATTTGTAGGTATTATTTGCCTATATAAAAATAAACATTCTACCATTAATAAAATCTTGTAATAATTGCGAGCACAGACACAAAAAATAACCATTTAATTTAAAAAAAACTCAGCTATCAATTACATTGTTAAAAAGCATACTCGTGCACACAACGTAGTTATGATAACGAAACAATAACGATGTGAGCTCGCTTTGAAGTCGTTAATTATGGTTGCCTAAGGCTCCGGTTACTTATTACGCTTGATTTTCGAACTATGTAGGCGGGTTAAGGTGCTTATACACTGTGTGTGTGCCTCGGAATGAGTTGAAATATGTATTTATTCAACCATTTATGTACAGTCACCAAAAGAGAACCCATGGGTGTTTATGAATAAAATAAAATACAATTAAAAGAGAATAAACAGGTCAATTACTTAATTAAATTTCATTTGAAAGCCTCCATTGGTTTCTAAGTAAACTTCAACTATTCCTGACGACATGGATACTTATCTCTCTTGGTGACTGTACAAATTTAAATTATCATCATCATAACAACCTTAAGACGCCCACTGCTAGTTAGTCAGGAATCTATATTTCTTTTACTTGCAGATGTCAAAAGAAAAGAAATATCACACGACTTTAAACGCCTAGTTACGCCTCTTGCCTTTTCTAGATAGAGTAAAGAGTTTTCTACAGGTCGATTTTTAAAAAGGCGAAGCTTTGATAATAGATTGATCACTACAACATTAAAATCTACCTCGATTGGACTTTTAACGAGGCGACTCAATTATAACACTACCTTTACATTATTTATACATTAGATTATAATTATTATAATGTGCTTATATTATTGAGCGTTCATTATTTTATAAACACTTGAACCTCTTGTATTGGAATATGACTAGTGTTTGTACCTAATTAGTTTACCCTTCTTAGCGCAAATTATCTAGTGTAGAAGTTATTATCTAATTATTACGGTTAACAAAATACAGCCCTGTGACAGACAGACGGACGGATAGACGAACGAACGGATGGACGCACGCACGGATGGACGGATAGACGGACAGACGGAAAGACAGACAGCGGAGCTTTACTAATAGGGTCCGTATAGCCTTCATGGATATGGAACCCTTGAAACGTTATAGCGACTGAAAAAAAACACATTTTGAAATAAAAAAATTCCTTTATGGACGTTTTAACATCGGTTTACCCAACACTACGATATTCTTTCAACACTGTTAACTTGGAAGAACTGTTAACATAATTTGATTCTTGCAATGCTATACTGTAAAAACATCAATTGAGAAGTAACGTTTATTTAAAAAAAATAGCCACTGCCAGTGCTATTGCATAAATAGACACTTGGATTTAAATCTTTTCCAAGTGACTGTACGCAGTTAGTAAACAAAGTAACACATCATTATCATCATCACTTCAGCTTACTAGTCCACAGTTGGACATAAGCGTTCTCCCATTTTCGTCGTCTACCACCATATGGCTGGTGGGCGTCTCATGCTGCGTCAGCCATCGGTCCTACTACAGATGTGACCAGCCCACTGTCTCTTCAGCTTGCTGATTCTGTGAGCAATGTCTGTGACTTTAGTTCTTCTCCGGATTTCTTCGTTGCGAATTCTGTTCCTCAAAGAAATTCCGAGCACTGCTCGCTCCATTGCACGCTGAGGAACTCTGAACTTGTGGACTAGCCCCACTGTAAGTGTCCACGTCTCGGCAGCATATGTCATAACAGGCAAGACGCACTGATCTAAGACTTTCTTCTTCAGACTTAGCGATAACAAAGTAACACACCTTTTTATGACTATGATATGACTATCACAAGTCTATTTGACGACACGGTTGGCGCAGTGGCTGAGCGATCGACTGCTTCGCAGCGTGTTGCGGGTTCGATTCCCGCCCAGGGTAAACATTTGTGTGATGAGCACTTGTGTTTGCCTTGTGTCTGGGTGTTGTTTATCTATATAATAATATGTATGTAGGTATTTACAAAAAAAAATGTATTTGTGTATGTATATCAGCTGTCTGACACCCATAGTACAGGGTCTCCCTAGTTTGGGGTCAGATGGCCGTGTGTGAAAATGTCCCCACATATTATTATTATATTTTATATACTTTATGTATCTATGGGCCTTTGTAAGGCGTACGAGGAGCCGAAGCCAACTCGCAGAGGCCCCTTAGGTAGCTTTATATGAAATAAGACACCAACCGACGATTATCCCTGTATGCACTATGCAAGTGCACCCAAGGACCACCCCCGGTTGGTGCAGGACTATTACAGGACATGGAAACTAACAGTACTGGACTATGGGTATAGGTTGCTAAAGTGACTTGGTTACCTGAGACTATGAAATGACTATGGCCCCTGCCGAATCAATGTTTGTATACATGGATAAAATAGCAGGGGGTGACTTGCACACTCACTAAATGGGCCCCCTGAAACAGTCGCTAGCACGAAGTGACGTAGCGACAAGGGGGCAACATATCTTGAGGTGCTAGAGGAGTGGAGAGGTATTCCACGGCTATCAGGACAATCCCGGAAGTACGGTCAAGATCCCTACCAGCGTCTTACTGGAATACTTCCTTACCCCGAGCACGAATGCTCTCGCGAGTTTCCACTCTAACCGGCCAATTAAGGCAAGATAGAGATGAGGAACAAGACTTCTCCCGGGAGATCAGGTCCGTGGGGTCGCTACTGCCCAACAGCTCGCCACAAGCTGCCCTGCGGGTATTATTATTATTATTTAAATCACAACCTATGAAACTACCAAAACAAGGACAAAATACTAAGAACAATATTATACTGGTCATGTCTGAAACAAACATGGCAACTACCCCAAAACTCGTAATCACATGTGCGCCCATTAACGTACAGAATTAAAAATCGCCACCAGTTGGGGGTGTAATAGCTAAATCATGTAACTGTACCCGTTGCCCCTTTTGCACCCCTACCCCATTTTACCCCTATTGCCTCATTTAGGGGTGTTATGGTTATATCATATTGTGGGGTACCAATTTGTTTGTTGGTTTATTTTATTAGTGATTATTGAGATATCTAAATGCTGATTTAAATCTGTGATTTTGGTAGATTTAGTGACGGGATTTCGATAGATGGAGTTGAATAAGTTCAACATTTTGAAGAAAAGACAGTCGGTCTGGAGAATTTTAGACGCAGACCTTGTGTTGAGTCCCTGTAGTGACTGCCTCGTTGGTCTGTTAGTACAACTGCTGAGTGTTGTTAAATAGTTGTTTGGTCTATTGTATGTATTCACATATTGCAACACTGTGACAGCTGTCAATGTCTTCTTCCTTTTCGACTTTGACGTTATATTTATGTGTAAGCTCTCTTACAGAGGGTGAGAGAGCTACCAATTTTGTTATTCGTATTAATTCTGACGATCACAAGATTTTCTGCAACATATTTTAACCCGTTGACTGCGGGCGAACATTCGCTACGCCGATCGCCAGTGCGGCTGGCCACACAACTGGTGTGTTGGCCGCACAGCCGAAACGCTTTTTCGTAAACGAGACGAGAGTGCGGCCGCACACGCCAAGCGTGTGCGGCCGTACTTTACGCCAGTGCGGGTTTACGCGCTTGGCGTGTTTTACTACGCGTGTGCGGATAAACACATACGGTTGTGTTTCATAATTTTGCGTCGGCTGTGCGGGCGCTCACATACGGTTGTGTTTTTCGATTTTGCGTCGACTGTGTGGATATTTTTTAGAAATATTCACACGATTTATATTAAATATAAATAAATAAATAATTACTTATACATTATATCAGTTATTTTTCTCTCAAGACTTAAAAATGTAAATAGTATTGCCCCCCGATTATGTAGGCAAGTATGAAAACTAAGGGTTCTAAACCAAAATTATAAATTTATCTAGGTTTGTTACCTAGTATTTATACATATTTCAAACACGTCAACATTGGGACTTAATAATACTGAACTTCTTAATGCTTGACTTGAAACTATCAACTAGCCTATTGCAAAAGTACCTCTTTTGCAATAGGCTAGTTGATAGTTTGAGAATTCGATTATTATTTTTCTTGTGACTGGTTCTTCTTTTATTCTTTCATTCATATAAATCTTATTCCCCACTAGAATCCTATTCAGTATCGTCTAAAAGAAACACTCGTCTTCGTTAGATAAAATACCAGTATAGTTCCTATAACAGTCAATAGATGGCGGTACCAGCCGTATGTTTTAAATATTTCGTGAAGGTTTTATCATTATTATATAGGGCATGGAATTAAAAAAATCAAGAGAGACAAATTTTCATCGCAGTCCTTATTCCCCACACACAACCGTATGTGTTTTGCCGCACTAGCGTACCTTCGGCCGCCACACAACCGTATGTGTTTTGCCGCACTGGCGTTTAGCAAAATACTAAAACACATACGGTTGTGTGTGCGCCGCACTCACGTAGTTTTGTTGAAACACAAACGTATGTGTTTTGCCGCAGTCAACGTGTTAATAAATATATTGAGGAATCACCGTGTAGCGAAGCTGGCCTTGTTATTTACTATCGCCGAAACCCTTCCACAGGATAAGCGCACTCGAACAAGTGTAACCCCAAGGAAACACTGTCCACGTGTACATTGGATACGCGTACAGCTCCTGTACGGACCGCCGCGAACCTGTACGCGAGGTCAATCGATCCAGAGCGCTCCGCGAGCCCCAGTCATTCGCCATGACTCCGACAAACTTAGCGCCAAACAACAAACCAAACTCGAAGAGCACGCGTGTCTATTCATTTTGCCGTCCAAATATAGCGTACCCGGGCTTGTGTGTCCTCTTTGACGCGCGACCAAAACCGACAGACATCAACTCGCGCGCGAGCTAGCTCACGCGGTAGGTACGCGTTCTTCAAGAGTGTACGCGTAGCTGCAAGTATGGACATCGCGTTCCAGGACACGCGTAACCGTCTACGCGTACCAATGTACGCGCTATCCGTACGCACCTTAACACTCTCGTGCCTCGTAAGCACGTAAATAGTAGTCGTTGGTCCCGGCCGTCATTTGTTTGACCGCCCGCCGTTTACTCAGATGCCCGAATATCTGTAAACCAATCTGACAACCAAATTGTGTCTCGTAATTTTTGTCTACACCCGAGAGATATTTAGTTATTCCCACATATAAAATCTCAAACAAAAACATGCCGAAACTACAAAAAGACAACAGCTACCTAAGCTTATAAAACCACAGAAAAAAACACTTTGATATAACTATTATCATCAAAATACGACCAAAACCACATGAGACCAAAAACATTAATAAAAAAATTGTCTAAACAACTGTTAGAGAAACACGACCAATTTTACGGAAGACCCATCTTCTGGTACATTTGTTCCCTCAATAAGAGTAGTCGCTAGGGAGGGGTGGAATTCCCATAGGTGGGGGTACTTTAATGATCATAAACAGTTACTAAATGATCGAATGGTTGGCCCTTTTGTTGTTAGGTGCGTTGTGATGTGTCTAGTCTTGCCATAACGTACCAAGCCATGTTAAGGCTTTAACAAGCGACTTTTGCAGATTTTAAACTGGCAATCACGTCAAAATGTGTAGTGTAAATCATTTGAAAAAAATATATGTTAAACTAGAACATTCTGTTAATCATTTAGTATGTGAATATTTATAATACTGCCTATCGGACCTCCACAACCCAGTTAGGGTTGTGGAGGTCCGATAGGCAGTCGCTCCATATTGTAAAGCACTGGTATTCAGCTGCATCCGGTTAGACTGGAAGCCCACCCCAATATAGGCTAGGCAGATGATGATGAGTAATAATGAAGTAAAACAAAACACTACCTTACCAACATTTGAAGAAGTAACGTATTTATACTTGTAACTAAAACAAAACACGGTAGCATTATCATCTATGTGTGTTACACATACAACCCCAACTCCTCACACACACACAGCCCACAGATAATTGTCCATAGCTTTTAGCCAACACAATGTATTTAATAAATCCCACAAGGGTAATTACGTTTCATATAAACAATGACCACTTTACCTTGAACTCTGCCCACTCACTTACAGAAGCTTTTAACTGTGGTATTATATCACCAGTTTTATAAGAACTCAATTTATCAACTTTATGTGAGACAGCAGAGGTCCAGGTTTGTGGTCCAGTGTAATCAGGGATCACAATTTGAAGGAATTGTTTTATTGGCTGGGTCAACTTAAAATGGGCTTGACGATACTTAGAACTACTAAACTCCAAAACCACATCGCTAACTGACCTAATTTATTACGAAGAATAAGTATAAGAAGATCTAAGTACCCGAAGGAGGACTAATGTACCTAAATTAAATATACAACAGAGGTCAAATTGTCACACAAATCTCTAATCTAACTTGACCCGTAAAACCATACTAAATGTTTCACAAGAGAGATCATCAGTAACTGCCTATGTTACACACATTGACCAGCATACTTAGACCTCTCATATGGTTGTTTAAAAAGACAAATGAAGACCAATTAAAGCTGGATGTAACCAGGCAGGGCAGGCCAAGTGTAGCTGGTCATCATTACTAAGAGTGCGTGCACAAAGTAAGTGGAAAAGTAAACCGTTTGGTAGCCGCCGGCGAGAATTCGTCCGAGGGGTTAGTGGGTAGGCTGGCGAATTCGACGAGTCGAAACGATAATGATAAAAGATTTTTCTATCTAAACGTCTTTTTAGAGTGTGAATGGCAGTCTGTGTTTTTGACTTCCCTGTTAGTCAAGTGATTCCCGGGTGAGGCAAAGTATTATTGGGTGTTTCCATTAGGAATTTCTCAATAGCAACTCAGAATTTGACAGTTGATAAGCCCACACTATTCCTAAACCAAATCAACTCTTGAAAGCCAGAATCAACAGTAGTGTCCACCAGAAAGGCGCCAAGAAAAAGCGCTGTGTTTGGAAATAGATGGTGTGACACTCCCGTGCCTCGGAAAGGACGTGTCGCCGTTGGTCCTGCGCCTGATCTCTCTCCGGTCGTGTCGGATTGTCGTCCCACCGGACTATGAGAGTGAGGGAAGAGGGAGTGCATCTGTGTTTGCGCACACACTTGTGCACTATAATATCTCCTGTACTTGGTTAGTCTCTGTTGAGATTGGTCACCATGACCGAAATGCGATCACTAGACGACACGGTTGGCGCAGTGGCTGGGCGATCGACTGCTGCGCAGCGTGTTGCGGGTTCGATTCCCGCCCAGGGTAAAACATTTGTGTGATGAGCACTTGTGTTTGCCTTGTGTCTGGGTGTTGTTTATTTATATATGTATTTACAAATGTTATTTACAAAAAAAAAAAAATGTATTTGTGTATGTATATCAGCTGTCTGACACCCATAGTACAGGGTCTCCCTAGTTTGGGGTCAGATGGCCGTGTGTGAAAATGTCCCCACATATTATTATTATTATTACTAGATTTTTTTAAATTATTGAGTACTCATATCTTCCAGTGGGTGTCGTAAGAGGCGACTAAGGGACTCACCAGAGAATGGGCAGCAGCGTTCTCTGTGCCTTTGTAACAACCATACTGCGATCGCCAATCCGCCTGCCAAGCGTGGCGATTATGGTAAAACCCCCCTCTTGGGAAGGCCTATGTCCAGCAGTGAACGTCTTTTGGCTGAAATGATGATGATGATGATGAGTACGTACTAGGAATAATTTCTGTTTCATGGGTGCGATTACAAACGTACTTTGTGTATGTTTGTAATCACACCCGTGATATAGAAATCATCCCTAAAATTAAATTCAACCAAATCAAAAAAAAATATACTAAATGCAAATGCAAATTTAAAATGCTCAAATTCAAATTTAAATTCAAATTAATTTATTTGCTAGAATGTAGGTACAAATGAAGAACTTATAAGACTATCGTGGCCCAATTACATTCTACCATAATATATGGTGTGCAAATATGTCATATTATTTTTAAATAAAATAAAATAAAATAATAATTAAAATTTGGTTAAATATAAAATCAAATTAAAATTAGTTAGCGTCAAAATAGTTAAATTAAAATGTCAAATTACGGATACAATGCTATATCAATATTGCTGCAAGGTATGCTTCAATATTATGCTCTTGGCTGGTTATATCTTATATTTTCTAATTAAGTTCAAATTAGTGGCATGGGTACAGTTTAAGGTCAGTTTTCCTATTTTCGCTAACGTTAACCCTCCTTTCGCTAACGCCAACACTACCCGCTAACCCCCTATGTCCGGGGGCAGCACTACTGTACAATTACGTCTCATTGTGGCTAACAGGAACCTTCTTCTGTTGTCTATTGGCTGATAATAGCGACTCCCACGCACTTTATGACACATAGAGGGTGATGGACTTACTTAGACGCAGTGATTTTGCTTGCTTGTAATACTTTATTTTTGCTTGTGGATTATTCTATATAGTACGGTCAACGTATCTTGGCGCGTCTGAAGTTAGCCGATTAGCTGCGCAGTAGACAATTTCGTTCCTAAAAGTTCCATTGCGCAGACAAACAACTAACGTCAGACGCGCCAAGATACGTTGACCGTATTGTACTCTACTAATATATAAAGAAGCAGGCAGAAAGGTCTGCTTCTGTTTTGTTTGATTCCTATTCATTCTTTCAGTAATAGAAAAGCTTCGTCATCGCGGGAAAAGCTAGTTGAAAACTAACTGAATATCGCTTTTTAGACACCAAATAAATATTCACACAATAACATACCTAATTCAGACGGATTTATATTACAAGTTTACAACTAGCTTTGGTCTTGTTTTATTTTTGGTGCGGGGTGGAAATCCTCGTTGACTTCCTCCATCGTGATTCGTGGGGGTAACGGAGGGGCATGCCTTCATGACTCTCACCGCCTAAAACCACCGCGGTGTTCCACCTCTGCCTATGGCCGGGGGTACGGAATTCGCAAAAGCATTCACCGCTCCCTATTACCTTTTGCCTGCGTCTTCGCGTGGAAGTCAAAGTCAAATCCGTTTGTAGCTGACGTCTTCATTTATTTTTTATTTTTATGTAAAGCTTATAGGAACATTAGTACTGAAGCCCTTCCGTTAGTCACAGGTTTACTTCCAGTTAATCTTGAGGTACAACGACGTGCTGTAATGTACTATTCCGCTCGAGAGACCATGGACGCAAACTTTTCAACGCAACGTGACCGTGCTAAGATCTCTAGATTATTTAAACCACAAACTGACATTTGGGAGGAACTACCTACTATCCGAATGGCAATGTCGGTGGGATAATTTCATCAAGGGCCGACACCTCCATCCGTTGGTGAGCGATTGACTTTTGATTCTGACTTTCAGAAGTTGCTGTGGTTTTGGGAATAGTGGGGCGGGCCTATCCTATTATAAAAAAATAGCTAATGTCTTCTACCTATAAAGTAACTACCTGCCATTGCTTTCGCTTTTAAAATATGAGGATTCTTCTTCTCTTACCGTGTCGATGGCAAATACAGTGTGTTTGGTAATCTTTTTTTTTTTTAGTGTGGCACTAGACATCTTTGTGCGTGTCTGGTAATTAGTGACCGATATTCAAACTACATAAACAATTGCTAGGATATTTTTTTTCTTCAAAGTCAAAGACAAAATCAAAGCATTTATTTCAATTAAACCATTTATAGGCACTTTTGAATTGTCAAAGAGTCGGTCAGTTAGTCAGAAAGTTGAAGCTAGTTGCTAGTTGCTCGTTTCAAAACGTAGGTAAGTCTCTTTGGACAAGAACGAGACCACGGACACTCTTTTCATAAATCAAGTTTTTTTACAAAGTACTGGTTACATGATTCTTGTTGCTTCTATATGTGAAAACTATCATAACTATCTCTCTATCTTCTAGAACATGCCTGGGAATCTTCTGGTTCTGGAAACATTGAGTGTGAAAGACGCGTACTAAATGTGCTGCGACTTCCTACGAATCACTCACGAATTGCTCAACTCTAGCTATTGTTTTATTCAACAACTAGCACATTGCCCGCGACTCCGTTCACGTGAATTTTCTAAAAGACCCTTATTTTTTAATAATGCATTATAAGCTATTTTACTTAGGGATAATGTAGCTTTCGATTGGTGAAAGAATTTTTGAAATCGGACCAGTAGTTTTTGAGTAAAACTGTAACAAACAAACAAATATTTCCTCTTTATAATATTAGTTTAGATTTACCGATTTCAAACATTTGTAAATATTTAAGAACTAGCTTTTGGCCGTGATTTCGCCCGCGTGCATTTTCTTGCAGATATAATTTAACTTAGATTAGGCTTTTAGCAAACGTGTTTTCAGAATTTGATCGGAGATTGTCGCATTCAAATAAAAAACAAACAGACAAACTCTTCAGCTTTGTAATATTAGATACAGATAGGACATAATTAAATACACTGTAGTCTTCATTAGGTACGTATTAATAAACACGTAATAATAGTATGTCTAGATTTTATTCTCTGTACATGAAAAAAGGAAGCACAGACAACACACCTCATTATTTTCGGCCTCATTACAGAACAGACCACATTAATGTTATTGTTTAGTCTATGGAGTTGGAGGGTCGGGTTTCGCGCCATTTGGCCAACCGGTCGTGTAATAGCTCTGTAAAGGAACGACGCACAGTGGTAGATTGTTATGTTCAGTGTAATAATATTTTGTTTTATTTTCTATGAAGCAAAAGGGTTGAAATGATTGATGATGACGAATTAGTTTATTTAACAATATGATGGTCGCAAATAAAATACAGGTCGCAAGTGCCGCTTATAAACAACTGCAATCATAGAGCAATGTGCAAGATGCAATATCTTAATTTTATTTAAAAAATTGAGCAGGTGGTTATATTTAGATATGATAACCCTCCTTTGGCTTTGCCGTAGTCGGGTAAAAAAGGTTGGTAATTAGTCTGAGATTATGAAACATAAAGCAGACCGCGCGGAACACTGAGAGTAAAGTCAAAAAGCAAATACAAATTCAAAACCTACAACACGACGACACGACACTCACACGACACAAATCAGAATAACACGAAACGCCGTATCGTTAAAAAAAACAAATAAAAATACGAATACAATTTCAAAAGCGAATACAATCACAAGCTTGTAGGTATTCGCTTTTGAATTTGTATTTGCTTTTTGGCTTCAATCTCAGTGGTCCGCGCGGTCTATCTGCCTTTTGTTTCATAACCTGAGATGGTAGTATTAAAAAAAGTTTTTCTCACATAATATTATAAGTAAGATTACTTTGTGATGGCGATACAGAAAACTCTTTTCGGGGGTTTATTTGTTTTTTAATATGTAGCTAGTGTTTCAAGCTATTCTTCGCGATTTAAGGAAAATTAAACCTTTAAAACGCACTTCAATCATTTAACAAAACAAATTAACTTCTTATTATTTTAATAACCCACAATCCAGTGTGCGTCGCTCCCACTCAATTCCCTTCAGTCCGTACTGTCTATTAGAATTTAGAATAAGCCCGTTCGAAATTCGAATTGAGATGTTTGTTTATGAATCAATGGTTAGATTTGATTTGAAGTGGAGTGGGGTGACCCTATTGAATTTATGAACGAGACAAATCATCTAAGTGGCCAGTTACTGCCTCTGCGATCGGTTCTGGGTAAAATTTAGATTTGGAAGGGAGGGAGTGTTGTCTCTTTCTTTTAGGATTATCAGAATGAGATAGAATTACAATTCCCCTCGGTAGCACCTAGGTGAAGTGAGCTGTTATCCGATTGTAGTGCTTTGTAACCCCTATAATAATGTACCCATCGGGACGGATGACAGCTCACTTCACCTAGGTGTTCACCGAGCGCGATTGTAACAGAATAAACATACAGTTTCAAAGATCTTTAAGGCTAAGAACTCACAATGCGGTTTTCGCCCGCGGCCGCGCCCGCAGCGGGAGCCTAAGGCTAAGAACTCACGATGCGGTTTTCACCCGCGTCCAGCTGCGGTTGCGGGCCCGCAGCTTCTGTAGAATGCAGATATATATGTAAAAAACAAAAGCACATTTCACGACGCGGTTTACGCTATATCATTCTACGGAAGCTGGGGCTGGAAGCGGGCCCACAACCGCAGCCGGACGCAGTAGTATATATCTGCGGTGCGCAAAACCCGCGAATTCGAATCCTTTCTCATTTCCGATTTCACTTACCTAAAGTAAAAAGTATTTGGTATTCGCTTAGATAGTAACGAAATAATAGTTCGCTTCACCTATGTTGTCACTTCGTGGCGCTAGCGTAGTTTTCATCGACTTACAGTCTACCTAAAACAGTTTTCACCGCGGAATCAGAAGTGAGAACTGGAGTGAGTTCTTACAGAATAACATAGATGCATTCTACAGAAGCTGCGGGCCCGCAACCGCAAGCAGACGCGGGTGAAAACCGCATCGTGATTTCTTCGCCTAAAACTGGTTTATCTGGACTATTTGGCCTGTTCTCTCTATTTTTATTAAAAGTTTTTTCGCCGGCACTTCACATGGCGTATTTGTGCAAATATTCGCCTTATTTGGACATAATTCATACCCTATAGTTATTAAAATAAAGTAGATAAGAGTAAGTAAATAGAGTAAGATTTTGTAATATGCAAATAAGGTGGGTGTCGTAGAAAGCGACAGAGTGATATTGACCAGAGGACGAGCAGCAACGATCTTTTTTTTTTTTTTTTCTCTTTATTTAAATTAGGGACTTTTGTATGACAATACATGGCAGTCCCATCGTACCTTTTCACAAGACTACAACAGGGAAAAACAAACTAAGTATCTAACTAAAATAATAAACTAAGTAGATATAAAACGTAAACTAACAAATCTAAACAATCTTTTAGCGGCATCTGACGTTGGATTTGACAAAATTTCGTGAAACAATCCTAAATTATTTTTAGTTAACAGTAGATCATCTATTAACATTTCTCTATCAGCTTGAAACTGCACACATTCCGTCAACAAATGTACGACATCTTCCACAGTTCCACATACCTCGCAGCAGCGATCTTCTGAGTACCATAACACTTACTGCGATCACCAACATACATCGGCCATGCATGGCGATTACGGCTGAACCCCCCTTGAGGGAGACCTAGGCCCAGCAGTGGGCGTCTAAAGGTTGACATAATGATGAAAAACAAAATCAAAACAAATAAATAAAATCACTACCATAATAGCTGGCAACACCGAATCACCGTTTAATTAGTATTGCCACCCTCACAGTTATACTTATTACTTTGTGATGTAGTGATGCGCTCGGATGTGTTTGGGGTGCAGGGAAGAGGGTTCCGCATTAAGTAATATGTTTGGTGTTGATTTGATTACTTTATTAAAGATAATGGAGAACATCTCGTGACGAAACCAATTGTAATTCATTTTTTGGATTTTCTGACTAAATAAATTAGGCTTATGTTTAACGAACCTCCCGATCTACTAAATGATCACCAATAATAGTAAATACAATAAAACCAAAAATAGTAAATGGTTATCAAAATGGTATTTCCTAAAGTATTGTAGAAATGTATGAGTTTGACTGTAAAAAGCGAAGCACTCGGCGGCCGCTGTCGCGGCACGCTTGCTCCGCTCGCTCACCTCGTGCGTAGGAGCTCACAGTTCTAACCTTTTTTTTTTTTTTTTGTCAAAAAGATTTTGGTTATTTTGCACACTAAGATTTGGTGACCATTTAGTACATTTGGTATGATTTAGTATATTTTTTTGGTAAGGGAGCTTAAGATCTTAAAGTATTTTTTGGTGATCATTATATTTATACCCAATAAGTAATACTCTAAAGACTATAATTTATTTATTTACCAGCTTTTGCCCGCGACTTCGTCCGTGTGAATGTCGGTTAACGTGGTTTAAAAAGTAGCCCATGTCTGCCTTCCTCAGGGCTTAAGCTATCTTTACAGGAAATTTCATCAACATCGGTTCAGCCGTTTCCTCGTGAAAGCGTAATAGTGGGAACACACGTACGTGCATGCTCGATAAACTTGCTCGATCTCGAGAATTGCATAATTTAATTCCGCCGAGCCCGTTCCATCATCGGACCACAAGACGTACGGCGATGCGCCACCGGTACATGGTGGACATCCCACCCACACGCACAAAACGTTTTGGGAACACACCGTACCATGCAAGTCTCAAGACAAATGCTGGAAGGAAACCAAAATGTGCGATTCGAACAAGATTTAAACGTCCATAATTCTTGCTCAACATGTTAGTACCTACGTTTAGCCGCAACGTCGAGCATGTAAGTCGTGATTGGTATTTTTGCGAAAAGGCGCAGCTAAAATGTCGGACTTTCGTTCATTTTCTCGGGATTTTGTGGAACAATCTATACTTAATATTATAAAGCTGAAGAGTTTGTTTGTTTGGTTGAACGCGCTTATCTCAGGATCTACTGGTTCAAATTGAAAAATTCTTTCTGTGTTGGATAGTCCATTTATCGAGGAAGGCTATAGGCCCATGCGAAGCTGGGTCGGGTCACTAGTTAATAAATATGTGTCGGGAGGAAGAGCGTATTGTGGAAAACTACGTTAAAAGAATATGTGATAAGGGTTACCAAACACAACAACGTATCGCCTATTGCTCGAAGAGTTTCAACGCACACTAAACATGTTCTTCGAGCAAGCTTTTTACGTATAGACGCAAGGTCGAGCATGCTTGTAGATAGCCATGCTCGGATGAAACTTGCTCATCGAGCATGTAGCTGCGTGGAGACTTACCTAGTTACTTTCGCATTTAAAATATTCGTATGGAGTATGGATTATTTGCTACTAATTTGTCCGTGTGAATTTTATACGGACCCCATTTTTTTAAATATAAAATATAGCATATAGTACTCAGAGATAACGCAGCTTCCTATTGGTGAAAGAATTTCTAAAATCGGTTATGTATTTTTTGAGTTTTGCATTACAAACAAACTTATAAAAAATTTAATACTGTTACGTTAGCAAACCAATGCTAGGGTTTCTGCATTCTGTCGTAATAGAATGTTAGAACCCATTACGTTTCATCATTTATTTACATAACCCTAAATTGGGTCCATTAAAAAGATATCCCAATTCCCAGTTGTGAATGACAAAACATCATAAAATCGCTCCATGGATGGCTTTTGGCTCGAGTTACCCTTAAGAATGATTAGTTTAATGGTTTGTTCCTGTTTCGGATTTTTTTTGATGACCACCTAGCTTTTTCCTCGGATTTGTCTTAATCTCAGAACATCAGAGTTTCAGAATACCGGATTCTCAGAATACCAGATTCTCAGAATACTAGAGTCTCAGAATACCCGTTTTGTGTTTTATTTTTTTCACGGTGCTGTTGGGGACTGCCGCGTTACTGTCGTGCTTCCGTTATGTTCGCAGAAGCGTGAGTTGATGAATTTTACGCAATTAGAAGGAAAAGAACTGCTTTATTACTTACTAGGGTGCGTGGCAGTTCCAATAGCATTCTGAAGGCCCTAGCAGATCAGCTTGATGCCCCAATTTTGGTGCGACAAGGACAACTTTGTCGTTCATAATTTATGTTCTGTTTATGTTACTAACCCGTAGATTATAATATTAACCTTAACATAAATCACTTCAGTACTTACTGGATATGCTCGTCCCAAACAAAATTGTCCCGAACCGGTATCGAACCCAAGTCCTCTTCCCTCACGGACCATCTGTCGCCACAATGGGCACTTACAAAACGCATTCACTATTTTATCAAATCTATCACAAACATATCTCGACCCCATAACCCGCCTTATTCCAACGCAAGAGAGTTGGTTTTTAAGTGGATTTTGGTTTTTAGGGTCCCCCATTTCATATGGATTAACTATAATGAATCGTAAATTCGATCTTTGACACCTTTTTCATTTTGGTTTCAAATGATTTTGTTGAAGCCCCTCTTTTTTATTTGGAAATGGGTAAATAGAGATGGCTTCTGTAACATGCGATTTCATTATGAATAGATTTATTGAGTATTTAGTAAGAGATTAGAGCGTTTTGTAAGAGTGAAAGTAGGGAAGATTATTTGACAAATTGTCGAAGTAAGGAAATGTTATATATATATAAAACAAGTGAAGTAAACCGGTTCATCCTAGACAAGCGTGTTCCACCTTAGGCCGCATCATCACTTAAGATCTGGGGGCCAAGTCTGCTATTTTTATAATTTCGTCATTCCAACACGATCCCATTGTCATTTTGCTAAAAGTTCGTAATCTGCTAAATTCATTATGGTCGATCATTGGTCGGTCGAATTAAAAACAATGAATGCACAATGACGTTCTAATGGTAGGTCACTGATCAAAGGAACTGTCAACATTTTTGCAGATTACCGCCTAAGTCAGTCATTCAGTTGTCATTTTGTACGAGATTACCATTTTATATCATTTCTTTCAATGGCGTGTCAGTAGTGGACCATTGGAAAGTCATAATTTATTTATTTATTTATATATTCAGTTTCGGACAACAATGTAATCCATTTTGTTAGTAAAACAAAAACCTTATACCTAATGTTAGTATTTTAAAAACAAAACACAAATCAACCGGCAATAATAAAACAATACATATTATGATCATAATGACGCCATTATATTAGGAGATTACCAAACTTGTCAAACTGGTGAGTTGTGGCCAAACGCAAGGTTCTAAGCACGGATATCTATGGTTCTAAGAATATAAAAAAACCGGACAAGTGCGAGTCGGACTCGCTCACCGAGGGTTCCGTATTTGTAGGTACATATCCATACTTCTATACTAATCCATACCTATTATCCATACTTTAATCTACTTAATAGTATAAATTTACTAGCTGACCCGACAGACGTTGTCCTGTCCCGATCGACCTAATGGGGGATGAAAAAGGGGTGAAAAAAGAGGATGAAAAATAGATGTTGGCCTATTCTCAGACCTACCCAATATGCACAAAAAATTTCATCAGAATCGGTCAAGCCGTTTCGGAGCAGTACGGGAACGAAAACTGTGACACGAGAATTTTATATATCAGATAGTAGTTTTTTGCAACATAAACGGACGTATCTTTTTTTCACGTTAACATAAAGAATTGATATTTTTACAGCATCAAGGGACTGTAGACTTGAGTATTTGGTTTTAATTTCAACTCGATACCTCCACGCGTTCCCGAGATAAAGGGTCTTGACAGACAGACAGACAGATAGACGGACAACAAAGTGATCCTATAAGGGTTCCGTTTTTTCCTTTTGAGGTACGGAACCCTAAAAAGAAGAAGTTCTGTCTTTATTCCAAGCTTAACCTACAACACACACACACGTACGTACCATGTGTCTCTATGTGTGACTGTGTAGTCTGAGGAGGTGGAGCTTTAAATAAAAAGAGGAAAACCGAATGTAATAAGTATTACTAAAACGACAGCACTCTACGCGTGCTAAGTCAAACATCGCCTTGATAGTTATAAAAATCAGCATAACAATTCCAATTTTAAAATACTTCTTTTTTTTTTCTTCTCTGTGTGTATTTGCAATCAGTCGTAGACTATAAGCAAATTTGTTGTATGCGCTGTGTCATGTCGAGTGTGGCTCCCAGTGGAGGCAGCTCCTCATGGTGCATGGCTAAGCCTGGTCTGGTCCCAGGATCACACGCCGTTTCAAGCGCGTTTCATGCCTAGTTTGTAGTAACTGGGCTGCAAGATCATTGGGATGATTTGCTAGCCTCTTTTTGTAGGTTTCAGTATAGCATCGGATTTCTTCTTTCACGGTGTTAATTTGCATGTTGTCATGTATCTCAGCATTTGTGACAAACCATGGAGCGCTTATTATTGTTCTGAGTATAATGTTTTGAAGTCGTTGTAAAATGTTTATATTGGAGTCACTAGCGCTTCCCCACAGCTGAATACCGTAAGTCCAGACCGGTCTCAGTAAGCTTTTGTAGATCAGGAGTTTATTGTCTATAGAGAGTTTTGAGTTTCGTCCCATTAACCAGTACAAATTTTTATGGCGGATGTTAAGCTCATCTCTTTTGCTTTTAATGTGCTTCTTCCAAGTTAGCCTGCGGTCCAGATGCATACCGAGGTATCGCACGCTATCGCTCTGAGTCAGGGTACTATTACCAAGAGTGACTTGTGGGCAGTCACCACGCCTTAGGGTGAATGTAATTTGTACTGATTTGGTGGCACTGGCTTTTATTCTCCACTTGTTTAGCCAAGTACTAATTTCATCAAGACCCTTTTGTAATATTTCTGATGCGACACCAGGGTCTTTATTCCTGGCTAGAATGGCTGTATCGTCAGCGTAGGTGGCGGTTATGACTCCTGGTACTTCTGGCAAATCTGCAGTATAAATGGTGTAGAGAATTGGGCCAAGAATGGACCCTTGGGTACACCCGCTCTGATGTCATGAAACGTCGATGTGGTAGTACCTTCCTTGACTTGGAACAATCTGTCAGACAAATACGAAGCTAGTAGCAGGTAGTAGCTGTGAGGAATGTAGCATTTAATTTTATAGAGCAACCCACTGTGCCAGACCTTGTCGAAAGCTTGCTGGATGTCGAGAAACGCTGATGAGCAATATTCTTTCTCTTCCAGTGTATTTCGTATTGCATTGCAAACTCGGTGGACTTGTTCTATTGTGGAGTGTTGTAGTCTAAAGCCAAACTGGTGATCAGGTATTGTGCGGTTGCTAGCAAGTATAGGCAGAAGTCTCCGGAGCAATAATTTCTCGAATAGTTTTGACAGGGTGGGTAAAAAGCTGATCGGTCGGTAAGAAGATATTTCATGGGCTGGTTTTCCCATTTTATGGATCATTATTATTTGGGAGATTTTCCATAAACGTGGGAAATATTGTACGCGCAGGATGCCATTATAGAGGGTTGTTAGGAAAATTATTGCTTTTTTCGGCAGTTCTTTCAGTACTTCTTTGGTTATTAAGTCGAACCCCGGCGCTTTTTTGTCCTTAAGCCTTCATTACTCCCCATACCTCCCGAGTTGTGACAGGTACTGGAGGCAGGTCCAGTTGTAACGCTTGACTGAGGGTGCTCTCAACACTTCTTTCAAAATCAGCATCGCTAATGTCATTAGGAGTGAATACGGTGGCGAGATGTTCTGCAAATGCGTTTGCTTTATCCTGGTTCGTCCTAGCCCATTTGTTTGGACATGTTCTTATAGGCGGTTTTGGTACTTGAGATTGGTCTAATGTTTTGGTAAATTTCCAGAGCGAATAATTTGTTGTTGCGGTGGCTGTGAGTGATTCAAGCTTTGACTGTAGGGTTTTATCATGAAGTTGTGATATCGCAATCTTAAGGTTTGCACTTGCTCTATTTAGCGCAGTTTTGTCCGACGCATTCCTAGATTGATGCCAGACTCTTCTTAGACGAGGTTTCTCCATGATTTGTTGTTTAATTTGCATGGGTTGGTTTGTCATGACGTTATTATATTTCAATTCAGGAGTGCACTTCCAGCAAGCTTCTTGTATAAGACATGTAATATATTTGGTAGCTTCCTCAATATTATCTGGCGATTTGAGTGACATGTTAAGTTGGATATTTGCCTCGATGTTCTCCCGGAATGCCCGCCAATCCGTTCGTTTATTACTGAGTGTGTCTTGTACCTCGTATTCAATCAGAGTGGTGCTAGCTGTCAAGATAACTGGTGTGTGGTCGGAGGAACTGTCAAGACAGGACTCGGCTTTGAAGTAATGCCTAGAGAGCCCACCCACGATAAAGAAGTCCAGGAGGTCTGGCACTTTATTTGTATCTGTAGGCCAGTAAGTAGGTTCAGAAGCTGATATTGTGTGAAGGTGATGACTATCAACGCTGCTCTTTAGTTGTCGGCCTCTAGTTGTTACTAACCTAGATCCCCAATGGCTGTGTTTAGCGTTCCAGTCACGGCCAGCAATAAAGCGGTGACCAAGAGTTGAGAAGAAATTATTAAACATTTGCTGGTCTATTTTATGTTTGGGTGGGCAGTAGACAGAAGACACATTGAAATAACCAAATTTGTCTGTAACAGCGACTGTTATAGCTTGTAGGTAATCAGTCTTAAATTCGGGCTGCAAATGATGTTTTACAGACTTTCGAACAAATATAGCCGTACCCGCATGGCCGGTTCCATCTGGGTGGTTTGTGAGATAGGTGTGGTAACCTTCGAATTTGATGTTGCTAGAGCTCGTACAGTGTGTTTCCGAGATAAGAACTATATCCAGCTTATGTTCATTTATTAGTATTTGTACTTCATTTTTATTTGGCGCAAGACCATTTATGTTCCAAGTTGCTAGCTTTCATTTTGACATCTTGTTGATGAGGGTTGTTAAGAGACCTAACATGGTGCTCATTTGTTGTAAGAGTGAGTCAAATTTTTCTGACTGATTTAGGAGTATTTTTTCTACAGAATTTTCTAGTTGGTTGTAGGATGAATCTCTCTGAGGTTTTGTAGCCTTCAGTTTTTCAGAATAAAGCTTATTTTTCGCGTTATCTTCGAAAATTTGTTAGTCACGGTAATTGTAGGTATTGTAACTTTTGTACTCTGTCTTTCCATTCGCGGTCTTTGGTTGGGTCTGGATGATCTGCGGGATACAATTTCTCGGTTGGTTTTGTGAGACTGGGCGCATTTTACGGATCGGTAGGGTCTCATGCAATAGTTCTTTGTATGCCCGTATTGCTGGCATCTTAGGCATTGCACTATGGACTTTTTCCTTCTGGGATCTTCTATGACAACAGCCTGGTTGAAGATATATTTTATATTTTTAGCAGCTTTATTATTTGGACCTGGCATCAGATTAACAAAGAAGGTCGAGGTGGGCTTTTTGTCTGGGCCATATTTTGAGTTTATAATTTCACCTACAACAGTATTGCCAGTTAATTGGATTTCCTCTTCTATTGCACAAGGTGGTGTTGAGTGATGTAAATTTCTAATGACAATTCTATAGCATCTCTCTTCTTTCCTATTGAATGTATGTCCAATTAGGTGATGGTCCCGTGCCAATTGAATTAGCTTTTTATATGTTTCAGTCGTAGCACTGCTAACTCTTATCTGATTTTTATTAACCAGCTTATAAGTGAAGTCATTTTGTTCGGCAACAGTTCTCAAAAAAATACTTCTAGAACAAATTCAGTGTTTAGAAAATACAGTCACAGTACGCATGTCGCAGCATCAGTGGCGTTTTTAATGTCCTCTAAGGTGCAGGTGTAGGGGCACTTTGGGCACTGTAATAAGTGGGCCATTGTCTGGTCAGGATCACCGCACTCACACTGGGTGGCTACCTACTGGGCCCAAGAAGTCTAGCATAAAGGAAAACCATCGAT
The DNA here is from genome assembly GCA_947361185.1 of Charanyca ferruginea. NCBI lineage: Eukaryota > Metazoa > Arthropoda > Insecta > Lepidoptera > Noctuidae > Charanyca > Charanyca ferruginea. The sequence continues at coordinate 19,012,157 of OX376078.1, read as the reverse complement.
TCGAAAAGAAGAAGAAGTACGCATGTAACCTTTATAATACCTAGATAAGTACTCATTACATTTTTTTTTTTACTATCAAATAGTCTTGCGTTTGACCGCAATTCACCTGATCTTAAGTGATAATGCGGCCTAAGTTGGAACACGCTTGCCTAGGATGAACTGGTTCACTCGTGCTTTGAAGATACCCAGATTATACTTATCAGGGAACAGACAGGCGGGCAGGGAATTCCACAGTCTGGCAGTTCGCACAATAAATGTGGAGTCAAAGCGCTTGGTTCGAGACCGTGGAACTTTAACCATATAGCGGTGAAGCTTCGCCGTATCTCTGCTCGTCCGATGATGGAATGGGGATGGGGGAATTAAATTGTGCAATTCCAAAGCACACTCTCCGAAATGTACCCGATAAAGGACCGAAAGGCTACATATAATAGGTACGTGATAAGATTGAAATTCCTTTGTAAATTGAGACAGATAAATTAAAATGTTGTTCTTCGTGTGTGTTGTTCTGTGGCTTTTTGGGGGAAGCTACATTAATGTTTTGTTAGGGTTCCGCTTACAGGATTATACTTGTACAGAAATAAATTCTTTACTATTTATCATTGTCAGCAGTGGGCGTTTTAAAATCAAGCGTGTTCATCGTGATCATCATGATTATCATCAGCCGAAAGACGTCCTCTGATGAACAAGCTTGTTACGTGCTTTTACAAAGTCTTAACTTTCTCCAAAAATCTCAAAGTATTTATATTATTGTTCCACTGCAGTAGTCTTTTGTCCATTTTCACGGACATTTTCATCGAGTTACAGAATACCTCATACAGTTTTCACCACGGAATTAGTACTGGGAGTGAGTTCTTACAGAATAGCATTGTTGTTCTCAGGTAAATATGTCCAAACTGTAACTGCCAAATAAAACTTTAAATTGACTACAGAACCCCACCCTTTACATTTTATTACAACAAACCTAACCCTACAATCGCCGCTGTTGTGATAGTTCGGTAACACATCGTAATACAGTGTCAACAGAGGGTTATTTGTGATTTAGTGTCAGATCGGAACACAATTACGTTACCAATCCGTTTTTATAGTTATTTAATTTGTGACATTTGTTAGTTTTGATATTGATAGTATTTTTGGAGAGAGTAAACTGTTGGAGGTTGACAATAAATATCTACTTGTTTATTTATTTAATATAGTACTTCAATATTAGCTGACAGTAGTAGATACTTAAAGTAATATATTAATTTTAATGTATGTTATGTAATACCAAATAATTCACATTAAAAACTTTATTTTTAATTTAACGAAGGCTTGTGGTGATGAAAAATCCGTACGGATCGTTCAGTCGTGGCTTAGCTGTGTAATGGAATGCATCCATTGTAATAAAGCAAATGTCAAATGATGACATTGACAGCTCCGGCCTCCTGTCACGAGAGACGTCAAGCCCCCTTTCTCTCTGGGAGGCGATTCTCAATTCTTTCGAGATATCTCTAATTCGAGATAATGTCTAATTTTAAATGTCTACTGAAAATGTCACAAAATTTATATAATCGTATTCTCATAATCAATAGAGATAAATGTCGAAGGCTTTTTGGATCTCTATCACGAAACTTAACGTAATTTTTTGCATCTTTTGTCTGGCATTGTTTTTTGTTGTTCACTCAATATATTTATTGTATCCACATGTGCACTTACGGAAATGAACAATGCGGACCCGGGTCGGGCACAGCAAAAGTAAAAGTAGGAGAGAATAAAAGGGTTTTTGTTTGACTATTTAGTTGATTGTAACTAGTTATTTATTATGTAATTCTGAACTTATTTTAATAAAATTATGCAATTATTGTATTATTAATTATTATGTTTTTATTATTTTAATTTAATTACAATATGTACCTAGTTTAAAATTACTTTTTTTTTTATTTATATTAGATATATGTAATAACATTTACGTTTATTATAAACTCTTTTTATTTATTTATGAATGTATAAATTACTATTTTGTTGTTCTTTAAATATATCGGGTATTTATTACATATTTTAATTGACATGGCTAGTGTACTTGTTGAGTGCATTTTTAGCTTAGAGCTTGGTATGTTTAACCTATTTTTATGGCGTAATTAGACTTTATGTTTTCTCTTGTTGTGTAGAAATGTGTCAACAGTTGGCAGGAATAATAATGGGAATTCCACGGAATTGGCGTGAGCAAGCAGCAACAACAACTAGAGAACTCGATAGACTTCACGCGCGACATTCATGTCGACTGACATTTACCACTCGTTGCAAGTCGAGCGCTAGGCATAGACATTTCTCTAATGTGACATTTCGAGAATACGAAAAATCGGTTTCATTCGCCATCCGCCATTTTATTTCGACATATCTCTAATTCGACATCATGTCTATTGCGTGAGAATCGCCCCCCTGGCTTGTGGTCTGGCACTAAGCGGCTGACGTTTTGACTATTAACGAAAACTAGTTTGTAGTATTAAATACTTAAGTATTTTATCTAAAATAAAAAAATTAAAAGCAACAGTTACTTTTATTAAAACAAACGACATTACAAGCTGAGCTTACCGTATTAAGTCCGTGGATGGGAGACATTTAACGTCAACATCTCATTATCTGAGAACTGTCAGGGAGGCGGTCCATCAGAGAGTTGAAGCTAGTTACTCGTTCCAAATTCGGGTTTCTATGGAGAAGACCCAGCAAGAAAATCAATGACACTCTTAAAACGGACCCGACTGCGTAAAGTGAACTTTAAATAAAAACTGAAAAGAAATAAACAAGTCCTGTAGTCTAGAATTATGTTTAGTAATGTTGAATAACTATAAATACAGTGGCGTGCCTTCCATTAAAGCCGAAAAGCCTGGCTTACTACGCGAGACGATAAAAAAAAACAAAAGACACACTATGAGAAAATTCGTCTAAATAGGAATTGGTAATAGTAAACAGGGTTTTATTCTTATATCTGTCGGGCTTGCCCTAACATTAACCCCTAGGCACGCCACTGTATAAATACAAACCACGCCAATAGCGATTTGATCAGTCAGTATAAAAGACCTGTTATTACCAGAAATCGCACAAATAAATACATTGACTTTAAAATGAGCTCTTTATTTTGATATTCACATTGCAGATATCGAAGAAAAAATAGTTTTATTACGTGATTTTTATTTTTTAATTTCTACTGTGATGACATAAATTTTTAGAATCCTTAAAATAAGCCCACGAATTTGACCCACATTATAGCTTTAGAAAAAAAAACTTTTAATTTTTATATTCAAACAATGACATTTCCCGGCTGTCACGTTTATTTATTTTTTTCGTCACATATCTAAGAACTAATGAGACAAATCTAACGACACCTTAATGAAATAAATCCGTTCAGTAGTTTGGAAGATATCAGGTAATAAAGAATATTTTACTTACAAAGATCGGCGCGAAAAACATAACCCCTTCCTTGCAGTCGGGGTCCGGGTAAAAATAAGATAATTAGGTTACTTGGTTACTTCATTTATGTTGAATCTACGAGTAAAATGTGACAAGCAAGTCGTATCGATATTCAGAATTTTTATTAAAATGCGAATCGTATACAATGTTCACCATATTGGTGACAATGTTTTTACGTGGAATTCAACATGAAATGAAGCGATGTCATATCACGGGGAAATTGTACGCGTGGTCACAGCGAAGCTTTAATTACATTTATTGAATTAACTAGGTACTGTTTTTTTATTGGAAACAAATAGGTATGTACAGAAGCACATCAAGCTATTGTATCAAGTTATTGTGATGGCCATCATTATCATAGTCATCATCATGTCAACCTTTAGACGCCCACTGCTGGGCATAGGTCTCCCACAAGGGGGGGGGGGGAGGGACAGCCGTAATCGCCATGCTTGGCCGCTGCATGTTGGCGATCACAGTAGGTGTTATAGTACTCAGTTAGTCAGTAGTTTTTATAAGTGCATTGATAGATTCTGTAAGAATAAACTAGCGAATTCGAATCCTATCTCATTTCTGATTTCACTTACCTGAAGTGAAAAGTATTGGGTATTCGCTTTAATAGTAACGAAATAATAATTCGCTTCACCTGTGTTGTCACTTAGTGGCGCTAGCGTAGTTTTCATCGAGTTACAGACTACCTAAAACAGTGTTCACCGCGGAATCAGAAGTGAGAACTGGAGTGGGTTCTTACAGGGAGTGGGTTCTTACAGAATAACATACCTGAGCGATTTGCTGCTACGCTGCGTATTTCGGGGTCTCATCATCATCATCATTGCAGCCGAAAGACGTCTACTGCTGGACATAGGCCTCCCCCAAGAAATGGGGGGTTTTGCCATAATCGCCACGCTTGGCAGACGGGTTGGCGATCGCAGTATGGCTGTTACAAAGGCACAGAGAACGCTGCTGCCCATTCTCTGGGGAGTCCCTTAGCCGCCTCTTACGACGCACGAGAAGATATGGGATGGTGCTATTCTTTACTTCCGACACCATACGGACTATAAAACAAAATTTAAAAAAGACGCAACTAGTTTAGAAAGTTACTCCCAAAAAACTGGTTTCATCATCATCCGGTTTTGACCCATGTTACTTGGGGTCGGCGCAACTTGTTTTCTTCTTCCATTCTGTTCTGTCAACCGTCATACCTTCACTGGAAAAAAAAACTGTCAACGAAAATGTTTTTCTTTATTCTTATGTCCCACAAGCAAAGGCCTCTCCCGAATCTTTCCAAGGATTTTTTCTTGAGCTACGTTGAACCGGCCCTCGAAGAAAAAAATAATATCAACAATAAATTAACAAGTTAAATTTTGCATGTAGGTGTGGAATATTGCCGTGGGGCAATACACAGTATCGTGAAATTCAGTGCGACATGACGCGATGTCGCACCGAGCCGAGGTAGCCCGCGGCGACACAGCCTGAGTGACAACTCAACGCTTTTATTATGAATGAAAAGTTTACACAATTTCATCTATATAATAGAAGCTTCGGCCTCCGACATTGTCCACGAATGTCCTTTTACGGATCCTTCATTTTAATTATAAGTAAAAAAAATGTCTACAAATCTATGTACCAGCAATTATATTAGTAAAATACCGATGGCGAAAACTTCTCGTAGACGTGTAGCATATTGCTACGCCGTGGTCTACGCCTAGGTAAAGACGTCATACGTTGCTAGGCCGTGGTCTACACCTAGTTGAAGACGTTACACAGCACGCCATTGCTACGCCACAGTATACCCCTAGGTAAAGAAGTCGTACATTGCTACGCCATTGCTACGTCACAGACTACGCCTAGATTAAGCCGTCACGTAACACTTTGCTACGCTATTACTACACCACAGTCTCTGCTACGCTATTACTACGTTACAATCTACGCTTATACAAAACGTCATACGTTGCTACGCCACAGTTTACGCTTCGATGAAGATGTCGCACGCTGCTATGCTATTGTTTACGCCTACTACCGGTTTCACAGAGACCTTTAAATCGAGTACTGGGCAAGTCAAACCACGTGTTGTGTCAAGTCCCATCATTCGTGGCGCTTAATGAAAAAAAAAATTGACGACACGGTTGGCGCAGTGGCTGAGCGATCGACTGCTGCGTAGCGTGTTGCGGGTTCGATTCCCGCCCAGGGTAAACATTTGTGTGATCAGCACTTGTGTTTGCCTTGTGTCTGGGTGTTGTTTATCTAAATATGTATGTATTTACAAAGAAAAATGTATTTGTGTATGTATATCAGCTGTCTGACACCCATAGTACAGGGTCTCCCTAGTTTGGGGTCAGATGGCCATGTGTGATAATGTCCCCACATATTATTAAACTAGCTTCTGCCCGCGACTTCGTACGCGGATCTTGTTGCTTATGCCAGCGACAACGGGGTCAGCAAAATCGAAGATCTGAAACGTCTGATGTCGAATTCTAAGAGCCCGGGGACGGGAAAACAACGGGATGCGCGAGATGATTCGAGACGTTCAAAAAGTACAATTTTGAATCATACCTCCGATGGCGGAACATGTGGCGTAGTCAATCATAGGAGTATACGTAAATGAACTCCGTTTCTCATCAACCCAAGGACGGTCGCCATGACTTACGGCTATTTCTTGAGACATATCCGATTCTTCAGATGATATCGACATTCTGTTGCGCTCTTCTTCTGTCTCTTCATGCCGTACTCCAGCAATTCTTTTTCTCTCACTTTCTAACTGATTATGAATATTTTGTTGTGTGCGTGTTCGGGACAATCTATACTATAATATTATAAAGCTGAAGTTGAACGCGCGCGCGCGCGCGTGTGTTTGGTTGAACGCGCTAATCTCAGGATCTACTGGTTCGAATTAAAAAAATCTTTTTGTGTTGCATAGTCCATTTACCGAGGACGGCTATAGGCCAATGCGAAGCTGGGTCTGGTCGCTAGTGTATGATAATCTCGATCAGCAGTTAGTCGTGCATTACGTTCATCATTCCGTTCAAAAGACCTGTTAGTAGATGTGCGAATACGCTGAGAACTCAAGCGTGATTCTGTATCGGTAAACGTTTCCGATTCGCGAGACAATGCATGTCGCTCACGATCAGCGGACAGTCGCGCATCACGTTCCGCAGCAGATGCGTAGATACGCTGAGAATTCAAGCGCAATTCTCTATCCGTGAACGTCTCCGACTCGCGAGACAATGTATGACGTTCACGATCAGCGGTCAGTCGCGCATCATATTCTTCACTGGTCTCTAGAGATCTGGATGTAGATGCGTAAATATGCTGAGAACGCAGGCGTACTTCGCGATCTGAAGAGGTTTCCACGGAGCGAGTTGCAGCCTGATGTTCTCGAACAGCATCAATTCTCTCCTGACGCTCTTCGGTAGATTCTTGGGATCTTATGATCCTCAATCTTTTAGCTCCTTTAAACAATGGGAAAGATTTGACCTCTTTCTAGGTATGGTTATAGTTTTATTGTAAAGATGATTGTAAAGATACCTGATCAAGTAAAATCTAAGTGACTGCTCCCCTGCGGTACCGGGTAGGCTACCGTGTCACGAAGATAAATGGAAAAGGAAATTAAACACCCAAATAATATAAGCCCGAAGGCATATTTATTCGATAAAATAAAAAAATAAATGCGAATTTTGGCCAGTAGAGTCAAATTTTCAATGATATACCATCGTCATTAAAAATCAGTCCTGAACTGTTACCGCCTTCACCGCGTGGAGGTACTCCCAGCTTATGTTATTTTATAAGATACAGTGAAATTAGTGATAGCTTTGATTTTCACATCAGATGTTTCTGATCTTCGATTTTTATAAGCCAACCGGAAATGCCCATCAGACCGAACAACTTTTGCTAAGACGTCATTCCTATATGTGTCATGGTGTAGCTGGGCTCTTGGAGTTCCACATCAGGTGTTCCAGATCTTTAAATTTATTCTTTCAGCAGAAAATGCTCATCACGTGGAACAATTTTTGCTATGGTACCATTTTTGTACCTCTTATAGTTTAGCTGGTATGTTGCGGTTCTGCATCAGGTGTTCAAGTTTCCAAAATAAATTATAGCCTATATGTTGCCCAGACCTTATACCTATACAACAAAAGAAAAATCATTCAAATCCGCCCAGTAGTTCCGAAGATTAGCGTGTACAAACAAACAGACAGAATTTTTTTTTGGATTCGTTCTCTATTACTGTTCCTAAACCCCCCTCAATTATTATTTTTTTCATATATTCAATGTACAGACACAGTTTTGTTACTGTTTCATTATATGTATAGATGTACAGACACAGTTTTGTTACTGTTTTATTATATGTATATATGTAAAGAGTCGCACTTTGCTACACCACATGCTACGCCTAAATTAAGACGTCGACTTTTCACAGAATAAAATAATTTTTACGAACATTGTGCATTATATTTTAGGAAAAGAAAGATTAGTGAAAACGTACCATTTAAAACGGATAAAATAAAAGTTTATTGTTATACTCTGTGTAGGTACCAGCTTTCAAGCATCGAATAAGTACACTGTGTCGCGGCTGCTGTTGATTTCCCAGCGGTTCGTGACGCCTGCTCCAATCACGACGCAGCAAGAGACGGCCATGGTTGGGAGTACACGATTGAGACAAAATAAGAAGAAAAAAAAATAGTACCTACCAGGTCTCCCATGCTGTCATGTAATGAATTATCTTCTGTCCTAAGCCTAACTTTCTCTAAGGATAGTGTTTTGTGCCTTCATCTGCAATGTTACATAATTTCCATTTTTATTGCACTCTTGTGTAAGTCAAATTATTTATTTCTATAAGATCATTAAAAGACACTTGATCGTCATTTACAAGAAAAAAATGATTGAACCTTGTTGCCCAGTTTCTAGAAAAGAAAGGACAAGAAACTCCATACTTACTCTTTTAAAATAAATGTTTTACAATAATTTGTATAGCTATACAGGAATTAAATAATTACACGTGAATACGGTGAAAGCCGTAAAGCCGTAATCGGTAAAGCCGTTGGTCCCGGTTGTCATTTGTAGATCTTTGGCAGTCGTTATGGGTACTCAGAAGCCAGAAAGTCTGACAACCAGTCTTACCAAGGAGTATCGTGTTACCCAGTAATTGGGTTGTGGAGGTCCGATAGGCAGTCGCTCCATGTAAAACACTGGTATTCAGCTGCATCCAGTTAGACTGGAAGCCGACCCCAACATGATGGCAGATGAGGATGACGTGAATACGGTGAGCCATATAAAAACGACTAAATTAGAATGTGTACAAAGTGTTAAATAAGAATAATTACAAATTAAAAAATGACTGATCTACCAAACATCTCAGATTTATTCACTAACCTTTTCTCCTCTATTTCAGGGGCCTTTATGTGTATTGTGACTGCCAATATATTTCCAGTATATGAGAGATACAGAGCTATTCATCCCTTTTTAGTATCGAAACAATCATAGTACCTACTGTAGAATATGCTTTGAAACTATTGACGTATAAAACCGAGTTCTAGAAATTACTGATAAAATGAAATAGGTGACACCATATTTTAACATACGCATAACTTAGAGAGAGAATAATTGTTGCATGAACCAGATATTTAAAAAATACATTTTTTTCCTTCCTGTGCCAACCCTAAGCACACCTAATGTTCTCTGCGTCCTAATCAGCGCAGCGCACCTCAAACGCGGGTCTTTCAACAGTCACGTGTTTCCAATTTCGATTTTTTAAACTACTGTAACGTTCTTGTTCCATTTTTAAATGTTCGAATGCACTTGTTCCCAATAGGATTGTTTTTTGACATTTATCGATAGTTTTCAATAATGCCATTGTCATTTTATTTTCTACTTGAGTGTTTTGTTGATCAGTAATTATTCTAATTAATCTATGTGTGTTTTGTAGTGTAGTGTTTTTAAGTCTTTTGTAATAGAAAACGAGCCTGTTGCGAGGGTCACAAAGGTACCTATTCAGATCACATATTTTGTCATTAAATTGAAGAAGTATGTCATTTTCAACCGACTTAAAAAAAAAGAAGGTTCTCAATTCGAGTGTATGTTTTTTTTGTAAATTTGTTACGCGATTTCTCCGGCTAATGTTCATCGATTTTGGAAATTCGATGGATAGAGTATACCTCAGGGCTGGTCCAATATAAAATTTATCGAAATTGATTTAGCACTTTTTGAAAAAATCAACAAATACCCAAAAAAATTACACACACGACGTTTTAGTTTCTTCAATCTTTGGAGTAGTTACTTCCAATGTCTGTTTTAACTGTGTTGTCGTTTCTTTATGGATTGGGATGAGACAGAGGTACTGAAAAGCGGGAAATAAAAAGCTTTTTTACAAAAACTTGTTTCGGAAGTCGGTGGCAATACAAAACAACAAACAGAACAAAGCCACCGACTTCCGAAACTAATGTCATGTGTGGTCTGTGCTAAAGTTATTTTTCACTTTTCAGTTTTTGAAGGCGGTTGTCTTTTTTGTAAAAAAGCTTTTTTGTGTGATTAAAATCTCCTTCCAAATTTCGGAGCAATTACTCTGCAGCATCCTTGCTATACTATGCTCTATACCTACAGTTATTATGGTAATCATACATTTTTTTTTGGGTTAATTGATTAAAACTATGCGACTCTGCTCTGTTGTGCTGCTCTGCTCTGAGCAAGAAGCTTATAGAAAAAATTGGAGGCAACACTGTAAATACCTAAGTGAAGCCAACTATGGGCAGACGCTCTCTTTCTGAATGCATACATAAGATAAAGAAAACACATATCATTGTCTCGTTCTTATGTATGCATTCAGAAAGAGAGCATCAGCCCACAGTTGGTTTCAAACTTTTGTTCTAAGTGTTGGCTCCATTTATACCTATTTCTTCATGCTCTGCTCTGTTGTGCTGCTCTGCTCTGAGGGTGACTATGCATCACCAATGATATTTACCTAATACCGAAAAGATACTTCCGCAGTATTTTTTTAAAACAGTTTTTATAAACAGCATTGTGCCTACTTACTTGTATTGGTAACTCATTATTTATCCTCTTATTCGTAACGAAATCTCCAGGAGATTCGCTTCAATTGTTTTTTTGTGTCTGCTAATTGGACAGTCGAGCTCATAATATTCATTGCTTTCCATTCATGAATCTTTTCCTATAGTTACACTGGCCTTACCTAGACCCAAAGATCTAAATTCTAGTCCCCACACTCTGTAGTAGCCTTTGTAACCACTCAACCAAAGAAGCAGCCACCACACAGTTACTTTTATCATTATAAGATAATTATTTAGTGTCAGAGTGTATTAAAACTACGTTATATTGAACGTCGAGAGTCGTTGTTTCACATTTCACGCCATTTTGTGAACGTTCAGTACTCTGTTGATTACTTGTGTAATCTGGTAGAACATGGTAAATGACAAATAAAAAAATATACAAATATTCCTTTGGGTCAGTGGGTTGTGTACTTGTGGAGGACCGAGAAAAAATTTAATAAAAAAGATATTATTATTACTATAAGTCAATAATAATAATTCATCTATTTCAGTTTGCATAGGTTTATAGATAAATACCTCAACCTAAACATACATATTTTATATATATTTTTTTTAATTTTTTCTCGGTCCTTCACAAGTACACAACCCACTGACCCAAAGGAATATATTTTTATTTTTTGTTGCGCCGACCCCAAGTAACATGGGATAAGGGCAGGAAAAAGAAGAAGATTATAAGTCAATCATTCCAAAACCGAATTTCACTAATAAAATCCTTGATTTTAACCTTGAAAAACTCGATTAATTTTCAGTTTACTATAAAACAAGACTTTTATTTCTTTGAAATCGATAAATATTTATGACTACCTACAAGACTGACGTCATACTTGTATGAATTGCCGTACAAAAACTATTGCAAATGAATTCGAGAAGCATTCGGGAAGGACGTCCCCCAGGAAAAATTACTTTATGACTTTTTGCTCTAGTGCTGCCCCTCTGCTAGGCAAAGGCCTCTTTATAAAGTACTTATTTCTTTTATGAAAACAAAAACTAAACTGATTTGGAAATAAATATTACAAGTAGTCACGATACCTAGTGCCACCCCACCACACAACATTACATTTCACGGGGCGAACCAGGGCGAACCGATGACATTTTCGCTCGATGATTTTTCCGTTCCACCACATTCGCGAATGACTGCGTTCTCATTTAAGCAATGGCATTTGACGGGTGTGCCTTTGTCAAAGGCCGTTGAAAAAAAAGTATAGACGTTCCATTTTAGATTGGAGTTAGCGCGCACTGTAAATATTTCTTTATATATTTCTTTATATTCTTTTTTTTAATGTTGTGTTTCCGCGCGCTTTTTGTGTTCGGTTCAAATGTTTGTTTCCAAAGAATAGAATGCGTTGCACTATGTAATTAAAATTATATATCCATCCTATCATCATTTCTACTTAATATAAATTAAAGTTAAGTTTGTATATGTACCTATTCGTTCTAATCTAATCTCCGGAACTGCTGATCTGATTCTTTGGGTAATAGGAAGCTACGTTATCCCCACCCCTACGTCTACCACACCCACGGGCAGAAATAGGGTGGTCCTATTCGTAACCGGCACCACACGGCCATGGCACGGTACGAGACTTAACGGCACCTTAAAATTGAGTAGCGTTTGAATATTTGGCCAAAAGACAATCAAGCAATTCTTATAAAGATATTAAATCTACGAGCTGAAACCCCTGGAATTTCCCTGAGTACTTATGACTATATACCTAATTAAATTAAGCATTATACCGGCAGAAAAAGAAAGTCTACAAAAAAAATTGGTACCAGGCTCACATAAGTCTAGAGGAGGCTCTTCTCTCGCTTGCATTTACTATCGGTAGTTAGTCTAAGTAAGTACGAGTAGAAATACTAGGCTGTCATAAACTAAGTGTGCTTGTAGCTATTTAATTTTAGAAGTGAAATATCACTTACTTCATCAGGCCTCAAGTCTGCTATTACAATAGTGTCAGAATGGTCTAGATAATTGATTTCATAATTGTTGATTTTGACAAGTTTAGTAATCTACTAATATAATGGCATCATTATGACTTTCCATTTGTCAACCACTGACACGCCATTGAAAGAAATGATATAGAATGGTAATCTCGTACAAAATGACAAATGAATGACTGACTTAGGCGGTAATCTGCTATAATTTTGACAGTTCCTTTGATCAGTGACCTACCATTAGAACGTCATTGTGCAGTCATTGCTTTTTAATTCGACCGACCAATGATCGACCATTATAATTTAGCAGATTACGAACTTTTAGCAAAATGACAATGGTCGTGTTGGAATGACGAAATTATAAAAGTAGCAGACTTGGTCCCCAGGAAATCTCTAAAACTATTTTACCTTTGAAGCTTACCCTTGGCGGGTAAGTAGTTTATTGATAGATATATTAGTTAGGAACGCAGCCATAAACAAGTAGACAAATATAGTGTCAAATGTTATAAGATATGACTGACAACTGTAATAAGTTGTCTATCATTTCAATAAACCGTTTTATTTTTCATAGAAATATTATTAAGTATTTCATAGATATTTGTCATTTACTTCATGCCGGCACTTCACATGGCGTATTTGTCCAAATATTTGCCTTATTTGGATAATGCAAAATGGACTTTATTTCAATAACTGTAGGGTACATTTTATATTATCCCAATATGGCGAATATTTGTACAAATATGCCATGTGAAGTGCTAGCATCACACGTAAGCACTACACATTTTTTACAATCCACGTGACTTTTAACGCAAAAGTTTCTGCCACTATTCATTGCAAGGTGTTCGACAAAAATCCTCTTAGTAATCCCCGATCATGTCACCATTAATGTTATTAACACACCCCGACAGTGGAATAACAACAAAACTTTGTTAATCTAAATAAATAACACAAAAAATTGCAAAATAACACAACTTCATTCATATTTATTGAAATAAACCACTCCACAGAATGTTAACAATTTTTCGTGAGGTGTCAACTTGGTTGAAAGATGCGGACTTGAGCAAACTTCAGGGTGTACCACCAAAAATTGTTGTAACAGACTTTATATACGTTGTATTAAGGTTCATTTTAGCTTCTGTTTTCTTTCTTGAACCGCAAACCAAAATTGCAAAAGCATTCTTATATAAAAATTCTATTTGCTGTCAATTTAGACACTGAAATTGAATTTTCTACTTTACCGAGTTGTTGTTAAGGTTGATATTAACTTGTACAGCATTTATGAATAGCAAAATGTTCTGGTTTCATATGATAATCCCATTTTTCATATTAAAAGTTATTTCTTTTACAATATACTCCCTGGAGTATCGGTATTGGAGATTATTCACCGATGTAATAAAAGGGGGTGTTGTGTTTAACGGTGTTCAAAACATTGTTTAGGCTTCAGATGTAAACGTGTTTGTGTGAGGGGTAGGAATATAAATGTTATGATATTGGTACTTTTAGAACTGATTTTAAACGAAAGAAAGTACACTAGTACAGTACAGGTATATATTTTATTAGTTACCTATATATTTTTGTTTAAGTACGGATACCTATTTTACTGACGACACGGTTGGCGCAGTGGCTGAGCGATCGACTGCTGCGCAGCGTGTTGCGGGTTCGATTCCCGCCCAGGGTAAACATTTGTGTGATGAGCACTTGTGTTTGCCTTGTGTCTGGATGTTGTTTATCTATACCTATATGTATGTATTTACAAAAAAAAATATGTATTTGTGTATGTATATCAGCTGTCTGACACCCATAGTACAGGGTCTCCCTAGTTTGGGGTCAGATGGCCGTGTGTGAAAATGTCCCCACATATTATTATTATTTATTATTATTTATTTTGTTAAGTATATTTTTTATATGCACCTGCCGTGTTATCTCTTCACCACCCTGGGTTGACTGGTAGAGAATCCCTAAGGCATTAAGTCCGCCTTTGTACCTTTGTGCATGAAGTGTAAATAAATAAATAAATAAATACAATAGTACTACGTTGGGGTCGGTTCACGACGGTCTGGCTAGATGCAGCTAAATACCAGTGTTACATGAAACGACTGCTCGTCTCACCTCCATAACCCAGTTACCTTCTGGGTAACACGATACTCCTTGGTAAGACTGATTGTCAGATTTTCTAGCTTCTGACTACCCCGACTGTCAAAGATCTACAAATGACAGCCGGGACCAATGTCTTTACGTGCTTTTCGAGGCACGGAGGGGTGCCGGTATGTGGGCACCTAGAATCATTTTTTTTCTCATTTGACGTTCAAAAGTGCCTTATAATGGTCTAATTGAAATAAATGATTTGACTTTGACTTTGACTTTATGAAATGAATGGTCAGTGGTCACCCATCTACGGACTGACCGCGCTACGCGTAGCTTAACCCTGACCGATCGATCCTTACGGTTTTAAGGCGTTTGTGATGCGCATACCAACTATGCTAATTGCATCAGGTGATGGAAGAAAGCTTTTGGCCACAGAATGTGGTATTCCGCCGCTTTCGCGGACAAGTGCCACCAGAATTACAAAAAGACTGAAGTCGGGTCTCCTGCGACACTGTTTTGTGTTTGACACCTAACATCAAATATCTAATAAAATATGTCATATTTTGTTTGATGTTAGGTGTTAGAAAACACAAAACGGTGTCGCAAGAGACTGGTTTAGTGCAATTATGTGATACTAACATAGTTTTAAGTTTTATTTACTAACACAATTATTGTATTGTTATATGTAGGTATACTTAGGTTATGGTTGGTTTGTTGTTATCTATGGTTCTTTGTAACCTGAAAATAAATGGTTTATTATTATCTATACTTAGCCACTAGGCAAACCTCATTCATCAAATAATCAATTCAGATTAAACCTTACATCATACGATCGCCATCTATAAAACGATAACAAAATTAATCATCACACACAAAATCGTCCAAATCAAGAAACCATTAAATAACCAATCCGCATTTTACTCAGAAACCATAGACTTTTACCATCGACTAAATCCTCTTTCGACCTTAACCCGCACCCAAAAAGGTCGCAAATACTTTTTTTAATCTGGCAATACCGCCGTGTACAGTATTTAATCATCTACAAAGGACGTATTCGTACATGCGAGTCGTATTCAAAACTGACAAAAGAAAAAAAGCAATCTGCCAAGATTGGCAGTCGGGGGCTACACAAAAAGGGGATCTTTTGGGCTATATTGTTAGTGGAGATTGAAAAGCGTTTTGTCGTCAACATGTTATTCGGTAATTTAGTGTTGCCCGATTGAAATAACGAGGGGTGTAATTGGAAAGGAGGTTTTAAGGCCCATATGTGGCTGATTGATTGCTTTTAGCTGCCGGAAAGTACGATTAGAGATTAAGTTTAGTTGTTTGATGTTAGTGTTGATGTTGTTGAAGTGGATGAGATGTTGCTTTGATGGGCAAGTGTTGGATCGTTTATTGCATTGGGTGTTACAGATATTGGAGTGGATGTGTCAACTGCTTATCTCTTTAGGAACTTTAAAAAAGTTCTGGATCATTAGCGCAGCCAACTGTCGCTTATTAAGTGTCTAACACCCCGCTTTCCCGAATGAAAATTGGAAAATGTAAAAGTGTCAAATTGACCACCGTTTCTAAGCTCCTGATTTTGGTATCGTTCAGGAAACCAATCTTAGCAGTTTACGCGTGTTTGATAATATTGTTACGTTAATTTTTGTGTTCGAGAAATTAGGGGAAATATCATGATAGTTCTTACGAATTGTTCTTAATGTGGGTCTCCTACTTAGGGAAGACGCACTCCTTATAATGCTACTAATAATAATATTGAGCCCCGACCCTGTTGCAGCTTGGTGTTAGTGTAACTTGGACCTTGTTCCGAATATCAGTGGGGAGGTTTCCGGCGACTGGGACTGCAATTAACTAGGACTACGGTCCCAGATGCCGGATCTACGCCTAAATGAATAAGAAAAATCTATTGTTCAAGCGAAAAACAGTACAGTCAAAAGAAAAGATATGTAAAATAAAAAACAAAATAATTAAAAAAACACCCTTTGATTACCTTTATATCTTTAATTATTATTTTGAATAATTTTTCGTTTGACTGTCATCTGGGACCGTAGTCCCAGTTAATTGCAGTCCCAGTCGCCGGAAGCCCCCAGTGGGCTACTATCCCAAGTTATCTTTACTTTACAAATTACTTAATATTATAAATGTGAAAGTTTGTGAGCACGGCTGAACGGAATTAGCTGAAATTTTGCACACATATATTAGTATTCCGACGAAATTTCGGTCATGGCGGCCAATCTCAATGGAGATCAGCCAAGTACGCAGAAGATATTATAGTGCACAAGTGTGTGCGCAAACACAGGCGCACTCCCTCTTCCCTCACTCTCATAGTCCGGTGGGACGGCAACCCGACACGACCGGAGAGAGATCAGGCGCAGGACCAACGGCTTTACGTGCTTTCAGAGGCACAGGGGTGTTACACCGCCAATTTCCAAACTCCGAGCAGTTACTGAGAAATTCCTAATAGAATAACCCAATAACACTTTGCCCGACCTGGGAATCGAACCCAGGACCCCACGCTCAGCAGTCGCGCTTGCGACCACGAGGCCAACGAGGCAGTTAAAAAGTGATCTAACTTAACTCATAGGATATTTTATTATCCCATTGTTGCGTTCTTTTGGGATTTAACACGAAAGAGAGATGTGTTTTAAGAATTCAATTTTCGCAGAAGAACTCGCGGGCAGACGCTAGCTTTTAATGTTTTTATTTGTGTTTTAAAATTTAAAATAACTGATAGATCGTCGATGTTCAGCACTGCTATGTTATTCCGTAAGAACTCACTTCAAATCTCACTTCTGATTCCGCGGTGAAAACTGTTTTAGGTAGTCTGTAACTCAATGAAAACTACGCTAGCGCTACTAAGTGCAGGCATAGGTGAAGCGAACTATTATTTCGTTACTATTTAACCCTTTATAACTCAATAAAATATTATTTAATTAAAAGTTGCTTTTAGAGTTCCATTTGGAAAATAACAAAACACGTATTTTTTCATTTCCAAAAAATTTAATTAGTTGCCACACAAAATAATAAAAAAGGGAGTGTGCCATTACGGGTACATTGCCGCAATGTGTTCCACTACGAAGTATGGAACGTTTTAAAACAATTATTTTGTTTGTTGTTGCATAATGCAACTCCACACTTTTCACAAATGGTTTGCGATTTGCCAGAGCATTTAGGGAGCTTGCAACGTATCCGTCTTTCGACCCAAACTGGCCAGTGACCTACTTGGTCTTGGCGCACATCTATTGGAGGCACGAATTGAGCTGGACCCTTGCGTTTTTTGGCCTGGATGTCTGGTTCAATACTTCGGCGTTGTACGTGAACTTTTATCCCCATCTTACAGAGCACCGTACCAATCTCTTCACGAAAGTCAGCAGATGGCAGCAGTGGTCCAATCGTATTCTTGGTCTTATGAACCCTTTTGTACAGCAACCAGGCATTGGACATGGCAAGGTCCAGGAAATGGTAAAACATCCGAATCTGCCATCTTTTGCTTCGAAGTTTTATTTTATATCTACCCATTATGCTGTCAATGAGATCGACACCGCCCATATGGCGGTTGTATTCTGCCACCACGTTTGGTCTATCGATGGTCACATACCTCTTATGGGGCTTGTCATATCTAGTTACTTGTGACTTGGGTAATTCACCCACAAAACTGGAGGCAAGCGTGACTATTTTATTGTCCTTCCAGGCCACTGTAGATATATCTGTTCCTTCAACACAGGCAACATACTCGACTGAATAGCCACGTTCCTTTTTGGAGATTTCTTTTTCTGCGGGTAGTTTGCAATCAGGTATTCGGTTGCGTCGAATGGTTCCCAAGCTCAATATTCCTTGTTTACCAAGATATCCTAGTAGTGGCAGGGATGTGAAGTAATTGTCAAAATACAGGCGGTAATTTTGATTACGTGGTATTTCACGAGCTAGCCTGACGACGACATTTGATGCTGCACCCAGGTTTGGCTCATTGTCGGCAACTACATTCTCAGCTCCAGTTTCTGGCTCAAACTTGTAAGCAAACCCGCTCACGCCACTCAGGACATAGATTTTGTAGCCCCATTTATGAGGCTTTTTAGGATTGTATCTCTTGAGGTTGTGTCTAGCTTTCGTGGAACAAATCTGTTCATCCACACAGAGATACTTCTCGAATGGGACATTGAGGCAAGTTTCATTTAGTTTTGTCACAATTGGCCGGATTTTGTAGAGGCGGTCATGGTCTGCGTGATCACGAGGGACCATGTTCGAGTTGTCGTTGAAGTGAATAAATCGTCAGATTTTTTCGAATTTGTTTACCGGCATTGTGTCTTTTACTAGAGGTGTTCCTAAACCACCACTCCAATGTTTTGTCACTCTTGGCAGATGTACTAACGACATGATGAAAACCAGACCAATGAATTGCTGGATATCGGTCTCTGTAACCCGAAATGGCATGTTAGGATCTTTCTGCACAATGTAAAGGTTAGTTTGGTTGGCTATTTCTTTAAAAAGTTCCTTAGGAAATATTTTGAAAAAGAACTGTACCGGACTATCAAGTTCTAGAAACTCTGCTGGCAAGTCTTCATCACCTGTAAAGCAGAGTTGCTGCTCATTTAGCTGGAGGTTCTTTTTTTTCCAACGTAAATTCAATTTCTGTTTGACTTGAGTGCGTCCTGATGATCCAGGTCTAGATGAAGGTCCGGGTTGAGGTAAAGTTTCAGAAGCAGCTGGCAGTTGGGAAGTACCACTTGAGTTCTCAATATTTTCAATAATAGTGTCAATATCCACTCCATCAACTTCTTCAAAATCATTGTATTCCATTGGCACCTACAAATCCGGAACAAAATCAGGATCTGCGATGCTGCCATCATCACCGTCAAAACCATCTTCACTATCTGCATAATCAAAGAGATACTCCTCAATTTGCCCGTCTCCTAGACCTCTGGAAGCCATCCTGTAGGAAGAATATAAAAATGCTCAATGTATGACACTATATGTACTTAGTAATACAATGTACCAGAACTGGTACAAACACAAAACGGCAATTATTTTCAAACATTACAAAGAATTATGCAATAACCACAATAAATAACAAAGAACATACACTTACCTAGTAAATTGAAACCAGAAACACACAGTTTTTACAGTTTTAATATTTTTCACCTTTTTTCAAACTTTAAATACAAACGTATTTTACAAAACGTCAAAAAGTTTGATTCTAATTCGTATTTTTTGAAAAAGTGCCATCTGTGGGTTTTAAACTGTACTATACATCGAAGCGCGGTGTGTTCCAGAGCGGGTACTCTGTTTTATAACCGAAAAAAATATTTGCTTTGGATTTTATATACGAAAACTTGGTATGTTCCAGTACTGTCCCACGGTGATATAAAGGGTTAAATCGAAAACCAAATACTTTTCACTTCTAGTAAGTGAAATCAAATGAGATAGGATTCGAATTCGCGAGTGAATTCTTACAGAATTGCACTGCTGAACGGCAATAGGTTGATTATACACCTATATATTTAAAAACATAATTTACTTAAACGTCTGTTAAATTAAATAAAAGAAATTTAAATCAAAATTACGGATACAGCAGATTTAGCTAATGACCGTAATACTTTTCAAAACACACTGAAGAGGTATTTTAGTTTATTAAAATCTAAAATCGCAGAGCCTTCCACTTCATTATTTTCGGTTCTATGATGAAGTGGAAGACTTCATCACAAATACGATTTCAAAGCCATTGAAATCAACACTCAACAAATGGAAAAATTCAAATTACGAACATTGCTCATCCACATCTATACTTTTTTCATTCAAATCGAACTTTCAAAAGCTAAAAATTACCAGCCGAAAAAAGAAAAAAAGCATTCAAAATTCATAAATCGAACGGGAACGTGAAAATGAAGTAAGTATCGGCTCAAACGAACCTCGTCCGCCGTCAGGTACACACGTTACAGACGCAACGTTCTTTGGCCATCCAATTTGTCTGATTGACGTCCAGCGTCAGATTACAAAGCTCAAAGACTGCAACGACGGCATTGCTACAAATAGAGCGTGAAAATTCAAATTGTACCGGCTGTTTCTGGAACTGTTAAGGAGGATTTACATACTGAGAACTCCTGTCAAGGGTTGATTTTTTAGTGACAAATGTCTTCAATGGTCCTGCATCTGTAAAAATATAGGCAATTAAAGAATATGATAAAATATTAATGTAGGAGCTCGTGGCTAATTGTAGCCGTACGGATCGATCGGTCAGGATGGTTAAGCTACGCTTGCAGCGGTCAGTCCGTGGATGGGTGACCATCACTTCATACCGAGTTCCCTCCGTGCCTCGGAAAGCACGTAAAGCCGTTGGTCCCGGCTGTCATCTTTAACAGTCGTTATAGGTAGTCTTAAGCCAACAAATCTGACAACCAGTCTTACCAAGCGTATCGTGTTACCCAGTTACTGGGTTGTGTAGGTCAGGTAGGCAGTCGCTCCATACATTCAGGTATTAGTCTTGGTTAGACTGGAAGCCACCTCAACATAGTTGGGAAAAGGCTAGGCAATGGTACAACATTTGCTCTAATAAAATTAGTCCATAATTATTATTATAGTTCCCTACAGGGGTTTAGTCTTAGGCAGATGATGATGATAAAATATAAATGGTACAACATTTGCTCTAATAAAATTAGTCCATAATTATTATTATAGTTCCCTACAGGGGTTTAGTCTTAGGCAGATGATGATGATAAAATATAAATGGTACAACATTTGCTCTAATAAAATTAGTCCATAATTATTATTATAGTTCCCTACAGGGGTTTAGTCTTAGGCAGATGATGATGATAAAATATAAATGGTACAACATTTGCTCTAATAAAATTAGTCCATAATTATTATTATAGTTCTCTACAGGGGTTTAGTCTTAGGCAGATGATGATGATAAAATATAAATGGTACAACATTTGCTCTAATAAAATTAGTCCATAATTATTATTATAGTTCTCTACAGGGGTTTAGTCTTAGGCAGATGATGATGATAAAATATAAATGGTACAACATTTGCTCTAATAAAATTAGTCCATAATTATTATTATAGTTCTCTACAGGGGTCTAGTCTTAGGCAGATGATGATAATAAAACATAAATGGTATAACATTTGCTCTAATAAAATTAGTCCATAATTATTATTATAGTTCTCTACAGGGGTTTAGTCTTAGGCAGATGATGATGATTAAATATAAATGGTACAACATTTGCTCTAATAAAATTAGTCCATAATTATTATTATAGTTCTCTACAGGGGTTTAGTCTTAGGCAGATGATGATGATAAAATATAAATGGTACAACATTTGCTCTAATAAAATTAGTCCATAATTATTATTATAGTTCTCTACAGGGGTCTAGTCTTAGGCAGATGATGATAATAAAACATAAATGGTATAACATTTGCTCTAATAAAATTAGTCCATAATTATTATTATAGTTCTCTACAGGGGTTTAGTCTTAGGCAGATGATGATGATAAAATATAAATGGTACAACTTATGCTCTAATAAAATTAGTCAATAATTATTATTATAGTTCTCTACAGGGGTTTAGTCTTAGGCAGATGATGATGATAAAATATAAATGGTACAACATTTACTCTAATAGAATTGGGCTATAATTATTATTATAGTTCTCTACAGGGGTTTAGTCTTCTCCATCACGAACTAGATCCACGACGTCTCTCATCTATTGAAATTCCAAATTACACTTTAATTTTATATCTTACTAGCATTTTGCCAGTGACTTCGTACATGTGAATTTATGCACTATACCATGGAATGGGAAGAGTGGTTTCAGAGATTACCCCCTACATACAAACAAATTTTACCTCTTTATAATATTGATATGGATGGACTGGGTGTGTAATATATGGCATAATAACAGATAATATTATATCACTTAAAATAACGTTAACATAGTATAATTTTTATATGCTTTACGAACAAATAACCTAATTTCATGTGATCTAATATTATATTTCATATAAACTTCTTTTGCTCTAATAACATTTAGTATAATGTTCATTTCATATAATTTTCAATTGGTATAATGCTCTTTTTATATAACGTTCAGTTGACCTAATTTTCATATTAACAAATTTTCAGACAAAATTCTGTAATGAATAAGTAAATATCAGGAAACATCATACTGTTATAACTTCATCTAAAACAAATGATTCACCAACACTAGAGGGGATCTGGCGCTCGGCGACCGCTGTCGCGTTAATGTTCTAACCTAACCCAAATGATTAAATAACAGTAGAATGATATCTGACGCAGATAATGCATATTTATTTATTCCGCCACCAGCACGGCTAATGAAAATTACAGACGTTCGAAATCTAATCAGTTATTGCAAAAATATACAAAACAAAGAAGACGTTTCTAAATTATATTAAACGTTACATTTAGATTTTGAATATTAGAGTAACTAGATATTTTACTAATTGAATATTAATTCAAATGTACATTATAGAAAATGTTCATTATACCATATAAAATTAGGTAAAATGAAATGATATCTATAATTCATTATATCATTTTATCGTTATATAAAAAAAAGTATATATTAAATGAAACTAGTTCATATTGTGATCATTAGAACTTTTGTTATTATTTCAAACGTTACACACCCGGATGGACTACACTCTGAAAATGGAGAAAAAGTTACATGTGCTTACTATACATTGGTGCCAATTCTGTTGTGCACGAACTAAATTAATTTTAAAGCTATTTATATTTCTTTCTCTCCAATAAAACAAGAAAGAGACATATATTAATAAGAGCTGTCAATTTAAGTTTATCTAAAATGTTCATACAATTATAGTTGTCATTTCAGAACGTATTGATTAAAAACACTGCGAAATTCAAGGGAAAACTAATTTGACATTCTAAAGTACCCTCATTAATAGCTAGTCCCTACACGTGGTCCCTGGGTGGTGCTAATCAGGTGACACTAACTGGTGGTAGGTTTCGGCCGTTGGCTTGCGACCACCCACTGGGCAAAGACGTACCGCCAAGTGGTTTAGCCGCGTTCCGGTACGAAGCTCAGTGTAGCCAATTCAGAGGAGTTGGGTCGAAATAGTCGTTCCAATGCAGGCAGACCGACCAGGCACGCGTTGATATGGGCGTATCGGGAGACTAGTCGTGGAGGGTAGCGGGATCCGAGGCACGGTGCGCCGCTGGCCGACCGCAGGTAGTTGGGGGCCCAAGTAGTGTGCTAGCCACACATGAAAGGCTGCCCCGCCAACTGACGAAAAATCCCGGAATGCACCATCGTGCTGGTTGGCGACCAGACGAGAGGGCCCGATGGACATTTCCGGGGGGGCTCGGGCGTCCCCGCAGTCTCCAGACTAGTCCCCCAATGATGCCGTCCTGTCAGCGCGTGCCTGAGGGATAGCAGCATGGAACCTCATTTCACTTCCTTCTCCTCTTCCTTCTTCACTCAAATCCATGACCAAGAGGAACAAAACGAGAAAAGCTGTACAGCGGCAGCACTCCCTCTCACACAAAGTGCACCTCAGTAACATACGAGGTCTGCACTCAAATCTCGCCGCAGTCCATCACCACCTAGAGACTGAGAAACCAGCGCTCTTGTTCCTGTCGGAGACGCAGATCGGGTGTCCGTCTGACGTGTCGTACCTTACCTACCCAGGGTTTACCCTGGAGCACCACTTCAGACCACGCGCGGGCGTATGTATGTACGCCCGGGACGACATCTGTTATCGGCGTCTCCGCAACCTTGAGGACTCCAGGTTCTCAACGCTGTGGGTTCTAGTGGACACAGGCCTGGACAAAATGGTTTACGCCTGTGTCTACCGGTCGCATAGCGGTGATCTGGAGACAACTGGGCTAATACAACACCTCAGTGAGGCGGCGGATGCGGCTCAGCAGCGGTACCCTTCTGCCCAATTGGTGTTGCTGGGGGACTTCAACGCCCACCATCAAGAGTGGCTCTTCCCATACCAGCACACAGACCATGCTGGACGAGAATTGCGAAACCTAGCGCTAGCCTTAAATCTCACCCAGCTGGTCCAGGGGGCAACAAGGGTGCCAGATGTTGATTCGCACACTGCCAATTGCTTGGACCTTCTGCTGACAACAGATCCAGACCGCTACTCGGTGTCAATTTCTTCTCCACTGGGTAGTTCCGACCACTGTCTGGTGAAGTCTGTATCCGTCTACTCCCCACCCGATCCTTGCCCAAGAGGCACCCGGCGGGTATGGCGATACAGGTCAGCAGATTGGGATGGCATGCGATCTTTCTTCTTATGTTATCCTTGGCAGCCTACTTGCTTTTCTTCGACTGATGCTTCGTCGTGCGCGGACGCCGTGACGGATGTGTTGCGGAGGGGGATGGAGTACTACATTCCGTTCTCTGACGTAACAATGTCTGGCGAAGCTCGCCCATGGTTTGGTGCCGAGTGCAATCGCGCTAACGCGCTAAAACATTCAGCGTACCTAGCATGGGTTGACGCCCGCACTCGAAAAGCAAGTGACGTGAGCCAGAAGAAGAGAGCCTTTAACAGGGCTGCCAAGTCCTGCAAGAAGGTGTTGCGGAGAGCTCGGTTTGACCACATTAGCCGAATAGGGAACAAACTTGCTTCATACCCAGCAGGTAGTAAGGCTTTTTGGTCCCTGGCTAAGTCGGTCGAATCGAACTTCTGCCGCCCCTCACTACCACCACTGCTGAGACCCGACGGGTCGCTGGCCCACTCCGCTGAGGAGAAAGCAAACTTGTTCGCCTCTATGTTTGCGGAATCGTCACGTCTGGATCCTGGTGGCGCGAGACCCCCTGCTTCTCCTGCTGGATGCGAGTCGAGCATGTCGAACATAAGCATCCATCAGAAGGACGTTCTTAGGGTACTGCGTAACCTAGACGTGAACAAGGCTAGTGGCCCCGACGGGATTCCAGCAATTGTACTGAAGACTTGTGCGCCTGAGTTGTCTCCAATCTTGACACGCCTATATCGTCTGTCGTTTGAGACTGGGAAAGTGCCGAAGGCTTGGAAGCAAGCTAACGTGCAGCCCGTGCCCAAAAAGGGTAGTCGGGCTGACCCGTCGAATTATAGACCCATTTCGGTAACGTCCATACTTTGTAAAAGTATGGAACGGGTGCTGAATCGTAAGCTCCTGGCATACCTAGAAGCGAATGATATCCTCAGTGACCGATAGTACGGCTTCCGCCGAAATCGATCAACTGGGGATCTACTAGCGTATGCCATTCACATCTGGAGTGAGGCCATCGAGAAACACGGGGAGGCACTAGCGGTCTCCCTTGACATCTCGAAGGCCTTCGACAGGGTCTGGCACGATAGCCTTATTAATAAGCTACCTTCCTTCGGTCTGCCCGCCGGATTGTGTGATTGGATTGCAGATTTCCTGAGGGATCGGTCTATTCGAGTGGTCATAGATGGCTGCTCGTCCGGACTGCTGGATATTAATGCCGGGGTTCCTCAGGGGTCGGTGCTCTCAGCAACATTGTTCCTGTTGCATATTAATGATCTGCTTAAACCCGGTACCTTTGGGTATGCAGACGACAGCACTGTTGCTGAGAGATACGTGTCCGATGCACGAGCTGGTGGGTCGCAGATCCGGTCTCTCCGGGAGGCAATGGTTGAGCGCTTGAACTTGTCCTTACAGGCTGTCTCTGAATGGGGCGATGCCAATCTGGTCAAGTTCAATGCAGCTAAGACCCAAGCGTGTCTCTTTTCCGCTAAAAAGAGCCAATTCCATCCAGCTCCATCTTTCCGAGGTGTAACCGTGCCGATAACCGACCGACTTGAACTTCTTGGTGTTACGTTAACATCTACCCTCAATTTTGGCCCTTTCATAGAGGCAAAGGCTCAAGTGGCTGCCAAAAAGTTGGGGATCCTAGCAAAGGTGAGACGGTACTTCACGCCGGAACAGCTGCTTAAACTTTATCAAGCGCAAGTTCGATCGTGTATGGAGTACTGCTCTCACCTTTGGGACGGATCTGCCAGATACCAGCTTGATGCCCTTGAGTCAATTGAGAAACGAGCCAAGAGGATCATTGGCAATGATAGGCTCGTCGAGTCAAAGCTTCAAAGTCTTGAGCATCGACGCCGAGTTGCTGGCCTGTCGGTTTTCTATCGGTTGCATTTTGGGGAGTGTGCGACAGAATTGCATAATTTAATTCCGCCGAGCCCGTTCCATCATCGGACCACAAGACGTACGGCGATGCGCCACCGGTACATGGTGGACATCCCACCCACACGCACAAAACGTTTTGGGAACACATTCATTGTGGGTACTGCTAAGGAGTGGAATTCCCTGCCTGAGTCTGTGTTTCCTGATAGCTACAACCCGGGAGTCTTTAAGTCAAGAGTGAATAGGTTACTTCTAGGCAAGCGTGCTCCATCTTAGACCGCATCATCGCTTCCCATCAGGTGAGATAGAGGTCAAACGTATGCCTATCAAATGATAAAAAAAAAAAAAAAAAAAAAAAAAGACATCTCTAACTTAGTCCTTGTCTATTGCCGTCCTTTTCTTTAGCTGCCTGGTAGTAAGAGATGCCAAATGCCTAATTTTAGTTTAGTTTGTGAACAAGGGAATCGGCACCAATTGAGTACGTTAACCTTACAAGAACAGTCCAGAAGCGTGCTGTCACAGCCAGTATCTGAAGTCAGTGGAATCTACATACTCTTTGGAATTACGTATAGAACTGTCATGTTGTCGTGACCGTGGCGTGCTGGACACATTTTGGTTTGTCATCTATACATGACGGTGGCGGTCATAAGGTTAAACATAACTTATGGCTTTCGACAATATTGAAACATTCCATCAGTGATTTTTTCTTTTTTAATCGGACGAATATTTCCTGTGATTATTTCTTACAAACTTTTATATCTTTTATAAAATTATAATCTAAAAAAAATAAGAATTTAAATATGTAGATACTAAAAAGGTCACAAAGATGACTTAAGAATGGGTTGACCGATTTCGGATTTGGCTGATATTTTTTTCTTTAGTATATTGCCACCGTGCAAAGCCAGGGCGAGTCGCTAGCTTTCAAATAAATAATACGGTCTCTCAAAATTCTAAACACGCGATTCTTCTATCATATTAATTATTTAATCCATTACAAACATCAAATGTTTTCTTTTTCATAACTCAATACTTGATACATTTTCTGTGTAAGTGAAGAGGGCGTGTAAAGGTAGCACTCCACTGAAAGCGGCGTCAAGCTAACAGATCCATGTAAGCTTAGCTTTAAATATATTGGTTCTTTGTTTAACTTAAAGTAATAAGTATTTAGTGGCAAAAGAATGTTGGAGATCTAGAGGTCGAGTTTTTGATGATCAGATATCTTTTAATGGAAGAAAAATATGGTTTTAGGCAGATTTTGTATAGAAAATAACACAAACTTGTTATTTGGATAAGAGTTATCTGGGTGTCTTCAAGGCACGAGTAAGCCGGTTTATCCTGGGCACGCGTGCTCCACCATGGGCCGCATCATCGCTTAAGATCAGGTGAGTTGTGGTCATATGGAAACTATAGGACAAGCCCGCCACAATATTCCTCAACCACTACAACTTCTGAAAACCAGAATGAATCAACAGTGGCGACCACTAGAAAAGCGTCGAGGAAATGAAACTACGACTATCTTGGATCCCGCAACGAAATTGATCAGAAAATAACAGCGGAGGAGTAAGAAAAACCTATTTTCCACTTCCCTCCAAATCAAGCAGAAGACAGAACAGAACTAGGCCAATAGGCACAACTGGGGGAGGCACCACGGATTGCTATTAACATTATTTAATAGGTCTTAAAAATGTGAGTTGTTACATTTGATTCCAATAATAGGTATGGCAAAAACGCTTGAACGCACGAATATTAGCTCTAGTTTCTACAAGGTCCAAAAAGTAAACAGCTCCGGATGTACACTGTACTGTACTGTACTGTACTGTACTGTAGTGTATTCCATTTCCGACCTCGATTAAAATAGCATCTCTTTCGCTCCGCCCACAGTGTAAAGGTAACCTAACGTACCTCCACAACACCTACCTACTTCTATAGCGTAGCTACGTCACCGCACACGGTATGCACGTCTCCTAACGTTATCACGTAACTGATGGCATTCCCATGTATCTCTTTGTGCTGTTTCTATTCGCCGCCCGATCCATCTAAGTCTGCGACAGTTAAGTAATATATCTGTTCACATTGATCCGTATTTTGTGTGAAATATTGTAAATAATAGATGTGTTTGTAGGTATTTGGTTTGCTTTGACTTTGTCGGGTAGGTTTCGATTCAAATTCATGTGACGTTGCAATTAGTATAAGCAGCAATTTGTTGAATATAATATTACCAACGCTGCGACGACACAGGTAAATTCAGACTACAAAATAACTGCGACCAAGTCAGAGCAAAGCAAATATACCAACACAAGTTTCAAGCATACATAAGAGAAAATATTTGATTGTTTGAATCCGTTGAAGCCGTTGGTCCCGTCTGTCATTCGTAGATCAATGACAGTCTTTATAGGTAGTTTGGTTGTTTGTGTGTTTGTGTTTGTTTTGCTGCGCGCAGTGTCCGCAGGAACGCGACGGGCGGTGTGTCATCCTGTGGAACTCCTTGAGAAAGGTGGCCGTATGCCATCGAAACTAGTCGGACGAACTTGACAACACAGTGAGTTAATCCGTTGTTCTCAATCTATAACAATACTCATGTTTCGTTTAATGAAAAAAGATAGTTTGAAGCCAGAAATCCTGACAACCAATTTAATCTTACCAAGGGGTAAAGTGTGACTCAGTAACTGGGTTGTGGAAGTCAGATAGGCATTCGTTCCATGTAAAACACTGGTACTCAAATGCAGCCGATGAGACTGGAGACCGATCCCAACATAGTTACGAAAAGGCTAGGCTAATGCTAGGCTAGGATGATGTTTGTTTGTAACGGATAAATTGAAAAAACACATAACCGATTTTAAAAATTCTTTCATCATTAGGCAGCTATGTTATCTATCCCTGAGAGCTATCATCATCATCATCATCATCATTTCAGCCGAAAGACGTCCACTGCTGGACATATGCCTCCCCAAGGAGGGGGGGTTTGCCATAATCGCCAAGCTTGGCAGGCGGATTGGCGATCGCAGTATGGTGTATGATTGTTACAAAGACACAGAGAACGCTGCTGCCCATTCTCTGGTAAATCCCTTAGTCGCCTCTTACGACACCCACGGGAAGATATGGGATGGTGCTATTCTTTACGTCCGATACCACGCGGATAACTATAGAGAGCTATAGTCTTAGAATAATAACACATAGAAACTTAGTACGAGCTTCAAAAGTACGAGTATTCATACCTTACCATAAATGGTTTAGTAGTCGCAGCGAGCCGTCAGTGCTCAAGGTCACGCTCCGTTCAACACAGCTCGCAAGAAATATTTTAAAATGACCTTTTGTTGCGTAAAATACTGCCATAGCACAACCGGTAAACATAAAGAATGTGATAAAATTACATTTCACATGTAAATAGTAACATTATATCTATTACTTTTACGTAAATCGATCTCCGAATAAAAATTTTCATAAACTAATTTATTACAATGAAGTGTTGCCAGTGTTGTACGGAAAAATTACCCATAATTCTAAACACTAACATTGTCGGAGTCTACTGTGTTATTCTGGTAGAAACCAACAGCTGATCCATATATTTATGTTCGTAAAACTCGGAATAATTATATAATAATGTAGCTGTATGGATCTGCGGTTTTTTTTTTGGCGATATTCAGATTTTTTGTGAATTTTATTTTTTTACCAAGCCAAGTCCAAGCATGGCGATTATGGAGACCTATGCCGGTCTCCATAATCGCCATGCTTGGCCAATGCATGTTGACGATCGCAGTAGGTGTTATGGTACTCAGAAGAACGCTGCTGCCCATCCTCTGGTCAATATCCCTCTGTCGCCTTCTACGACACCCACGGATAGAAATGGGGTGGTGATATTCGCGACCGGCACCAAACGGCTAACAAAGTGGGCAAAGCGCTAGTTTTGACTATAGTTGTCTAATACTTAGGCAATATATTTGTAATTTATGGGAGATCTGGAGTCTTGACTAAGCCTAGGCCTGTATCTGTGAACTCCAAGCCCCCAGTTACATATTCTACAGCAACTAAAAGCTACTTACTAAAAACGAATAAAGTCAAAGAATTTGTACATTGTTTGTACAATTTGTGTAGGTACTATACAAGATGGTCAAGGTACTTCGATGCACCGCCCATTAAGTTAATAGTAAACAATCGTCGCAAAAACAAAACTACTGTTTCATACATTTTAATCTTGTTGGTATTGCACTTTTGTATGAAACAGTGGATATTTCGTGATAAGTGACTTAAAATTTTAACCGTTTTGGGTCTATAGAATCATGTCATACTGTGTCCTTTGTAAAATGCGTCGACGACTTTTCTACCGTGCACTTATGTACAACACAAATACATAATATCGAATGTAAGTATACACGGCTACACATCAAGCTACACATATCCAGATTAAGCTGACCTCTCATTGTAAAAAAATTCTATACAAGGCGAGATCAGCTTATACTGGAAATGTATAGCTTGATGTGTAGCCGTGCGTACAAATAAAATGATTTAACCCCAAAAAACATTGTAAATAACGAATTGTAGCAAGTTTGAATCTCATTAAAAATCACTTCTTTACTGACAGATATCAAATATTAATGTATCTATGTAGGTATAACATCAGAATACAAAATGAATTAGGTAGGTAAATAATCTACGATTACAGTAAGATTACGGACTGAAAGCTCCTTAAAATTAACATTGATCCATCATAACTTCAAACCCACGACAACCATCAAATTAAATACACCCCTTATTTAGTAAAACCAGATAAAATGACAAAATACACGACCTCTCTCTTCAGAAAGCAAGTAGCTACTGACTACTGAGCTTATCCCTTTGATTACACCTAAACAAGAGAACACCAATCCAATTTCTTAATTCAAATTTACGAATGATTCCATCGAGGGGACGAAATTTAAACTTGGAATCAACGAAGTTGAACGAATAGATTAGTTGGTGGCGTAGATTGGTCCTTTCTTTGTACCTACATATTATTTTAGATTCAAACTTCGAATAAAGAAAATAAATATTGGGCAACTTGCAATTTGGAATAGAAAATAATGCAGTCTGAGCTAACTATTCAATCTGAAACTTATAATATCAGTAGAAGCTTTTTCATGCTGATTATTAATTTTTCAGTCATATAGGCACAGAGACATCCGTAGGTACTAATATTATAATTGGTATAATGAGTTTGTTTGTAACGCTTTCACGCCTAAACTGCTCAACCTATTTTGATTAAATTTGGTTTGGGCTTATATTTAATTCGCGACATTGTCTGTATCCACGATAACCTATATTCACGCAAACGAAGTCGTAGGCCAAAGCTAGTAATGAATACATTGTTTGAAAACTTATGGTACTGTAACCCATACAGAAAAAAAAAGTTAAACTAAACAATCGTTAAAATGGCACATCTCATATTTCTCAGTCAAAATAGGTATAATAGCCAAACCTATCCCATCTGCTCAATTTAAAATTCAAATTCTTCAGAACACCAATAGAACACGAACGATATTTATCTCGTGGGGATCCTCGGTTGTTTCCGTGAGCGCTCGGGTGTTTTCGCCACCACTCGGACATTGGGGGCGTATTAATCGTAATTAACCAACTCTGCCTGATTAGCGAGGTTCCTTATTACTTAAAATTTACTTGAGTTTACTTTCTTGCGACGCTCTTAGCTGGAATAGAGATAGGGATGAGATTATTGTGGATAAGCTTTGGATTATTTATGGTAATGTAGCTTCAATTCAGTGTCTTGAAAGCTTTCTTTGATAATGAGTGAGTTGGTACTTTAACCAGAATTTGAAAACACTATCATTAAAAAAAATTGGGTGCTAAAAAATGTTTAATAGTTAGTACCTATTATTTATATTTACTTACATATAAATTACATATTTAAATATTAATATAAAAATATGAAAAACACGAGCCCACTGGTATCAGAAACAGGGTCCAAGCTGCCGGCCGTCAGGGCTCCAGAGAGAGAAATCTCCTGACAATGCTAGCCGTGTCTAAAAGTACTGCCTTCTGAATCAAGCCCTTGATTCAGCCGCCCAACGAGAGCCTCCGTAGATGTTGGTCGAGGCTCTTGGCAATTAAGCCAATGGCTGTAACAACTATCGGCGCAATGGTCGCTGAGTTCACATCCCACATTTCGACAACCTCGCGGGCAAATGTCAAGATACTTACTCTCGTGCTTTTCGAGACCAAAGTCTCCGCAATAAATGGATGGTTTTCTATCCACGGACCGATTGCGGGAAGCATAGCCCAACCATGATGAATCGAGCCACGAAACCCTCCACACACATTATTACTAAACACCTATTACCAAGAAAACCATATTAAAAATGTTAGCCATGATTTTCTCCAAAATATTTACGCGTGGCAACACAACATAATCCAACCACGCCTTTAAACCTGTAATCCCAAAAAATACAATCACGCACAAAATACACTAGCATTTTAATAATCCGGGTGTTATCCTCTTTATCCTCGTCGCGGAGGGTGGTGGGGGGATGATACCAAGTATGATTCAACATTTAAATGTTAAGCAGCGCCCGAATTTGCTGTGGTGCGGCGACGTCTTACGAGAGTAGGTACATAGGAATACAGAAATGGTGATGGTTCAAGAAAATTATATTTTATATTATGTTATTTTGTGTGAGCAGATGGGTGCTTTAGTGTTTTAGATATTAATTTTACGTAATGGAACGCCACTGTTTACTTGATTTAGTAGAAAGTATTAGTGGAAAGTAAACTGTGTAGATATTTAGACGGACTAATTAATTAAGACACAGTCACGGGACACGCGTTATACGGTACATAATTCTATATATTATTACAGATTGGTGCGTATTTTCTCCGAATTTGTATCATATTCTCAAGTCAAATTCATATATCATTTTATTGACATTGTAACCTAATCTAAATCACATATTTACAAAACTTAAAAATAAAAACAATTAAATTATCTATACACATGCACAAAGCTCATAGGATATCAACAAAACTCGCCCACATCGCTGTTAATGGAACATGTGCCCAACAGGCTGGCAGTATTGCCACGTTGTATGGCAATTCCCGTTCGTCCCACGAGGGGGACGAAGTCAATGGGACGAACGGGAATACACGCAATGCTGATTCTTTGGCTAAAGAATAGGCCAGTCCTCAGGTCACATGAAGAGTCGATCAGCCGCTTGGCGATGTCCCAAAAAACAAGACGAGCACCCCATGGTCCTAGTGTTTTATAAACATCCTAGAAGGCTTTCATTCATATCTCAGCCTGCTAACATAGTAACTATGACATTTCTGACTATAAGTAATTAATTTGTGTCATAATCTCAAGACTAGTTTATTAAAGATAAAGTATTCCTATTTCAGTTAGACTACACCAACAAAAAAAAGAATGTTGAATATTGATATTAGTAAATGAATAGTTGTACACTAGATGGTCTGGTCTGGGATGGTTTGATGGTCTAGCCGTGTGGTGCCGGCGGCAAATAGCACCACCCCATTTCTACCCGTGGGTGTCGTAGAAGGCGACAGAGGGATAGTGACCAAAAGGTGGGCAGCAGCGTCCTTCTGAGTACCATAACACCTACTGCGATCGCCAACATGCATCGGCCAAGCATGGCGATTACGGCTGAACCCCCCGTTGGGGGAGGCCTATTCCCAGCAGTGGGCGTCTTAAGGTTAACATGATGATGATGAGATGGTCTCACCATGAATTGCAGTACATTATTGTACTATATATAAGTATATCCTTACGAATAAAGTCTAAAGTATTTCTTTCTTTTAGAAAACACAGTGATTTTGTTGCCATAGAAAACAATTCATAAAAAGCATAGGTTCAGGATTTTTATCGGATCAGACAAGTCTGCTGCATGGCAATGAATAAGAAATATTAAAATTTATAATTAAAATGTTTATTTCCTCGTTAACATTACTGTACTCAACTGTACCGCATATTGTAAGTTAGCTACACCTTTGAGATATTCTTATAAAGAGCATGAATAAACTCTTATAGTCGCACTAATACAATTTGATCCTTTAATTCTAATTGATATAATTATGTATGATAATAACAGCGAAAGTCACGCTGTGAAAAGATTAGCTCAAACTTGCGTTGGTTTTGAACATAGAAGAAGTAAGTATAGAAGTATATTTCTTTGGTCTTGAAACAAGTATATTGTATTATTTAGTCAAAACTGTACGTTGTTTAATAATGTTTTAATGTTACTTAAATATTTCTCTTGTTAGTGAGTTAAATTCTTATGGGAAATAAAGATATCTCAAACCCGACGATTTTAGCCGTACCTACGTGTGGTAAAAAGTACTTATTCAGTTATTTTGGGGTTTTCGACCGAAAACTGATAGTACTTAGCAATAAAGCTAGTTTATAAAAAACATGGATGTATCTTTGGGGTGTGTAATATATGGTATAATAACAGATAGTATAATATCACTTGAAATAATGTTCACATGATATAATTTTTATATGCATTTGACCTAATAATGATATTAACAAAATGTCAGTCAAAATTCTGTAATGAATAAGTAAATATCAGACACAAACACTATACGTTAACTTGAACATGCTAAAACAATCTTTGTAA
Source organism: Charanyca ferruginea (assembly GCA_947361185.1). Lineage (NCBI taxonomy): Eukaryota > Metazoa > Arthropoda > Insecta > Lepidoptera > Noctuidae > Charanyca > Charanyca ferruginea. The sequence goes on along the minus strand of OX376078.1, from coordinate 18,976,901 downwards.
CATCCTAATACCTAAATCTTTTGTTATTATTTATGTCTCATCGTTGTAGCTAGTAAGCCACGGGAAGCTGCGAGGTAGCCCCATCACAAGTATCTTTATAACTTAACGGGGTTACCTCAATTTTGTGTTGTAGAACAAATGTTTGAGAAACAATAAAAACATTTTATTTATTTATTTATTATATCAGGAAACATATTGTTATAACCGGATGTACGTTGTTTCATAGCTAATAGTTTTATAGAATTTCGTTTCACATTAATTTCTAGTATGCAGCGTGAAAGCAAGTATGCAGCGTGCAAGCAAGCATGCAGCATGCAAGCAAGCATGCATCATGCAAGCAAGCGAGCATGCAACATGCAGCAGGCATGTTTTCTGTCACGGCTCCGGCGTTGCGGGGCTCCGGCGGACCCATGCGATCTTATCGTCGCAGATGGTATTCTCGCTCACCGCCGCAGCTTCGGCTTACTGGCCGGCATAGCCGGCCAGCCTCAGCCGCGGCGGCGGGCGTTTAAACCCCTGCTCCTGCTCCTCAGCTCGCGGGCCGCCTCGCCCCTCCGCGCCTACGCGGAATTAAATTACACTCTAGGAGTAGGGCAGACAAGACGAGTCGGTTTCGCAGCGATTCGTTTATGTCATTAACTTTTGTAGCACAAAATATTGACTTTGACGGCCACTGCCGCGGCACGCTCGGTCCGCTCGCTCGCCTTCGCGTGTTAATGGTCACTGTTCTAACCTAACCTAACCCAAATTATTCAATAACTAAATTATGCTAAACGTTACTTATAGATTTCGAATATTATAGTAACTGAATATTATACTATATTAATATTAGTTCAAATGTGCATTATAGAAAATGTTCATTATACCATATAAAATTAGGTAAAATGAAATTATATCAATAATTCATTATATCATTTCATCGTTATATTAAAAAAAAGTATGTTAAATGAAATTAGATCATATGATCGTTAGAGCTTTTGTTATTATTTCAAACGTTACACACCCGTATCTTGGTTACCTACTTACTTATTTGCTTTAGGTTACAATTATTAGATTGAGATTGTAAATGAATGCAGCATATGAAAAGATTTTGTAGTTCATTAGGTTTAATTAACGTTGCACACAGTTTTCCCATGTCATTGGAAGGCAAACAAGCTGGGGGCCAAGTCTGCTATTTGTATAATTTCGTCATTCCAACACGATCCCATTGTCATTTTGCTAAAAGTTCGTAATCTGCTAAATTCATAACGGTCGATCATTGGTTGCACAATGACGTTGTGATGGTAGGTCACTGATCAAAGTAACTGCCAAATTTTTTACAGATTACCGCCTAAGTCAGTCAATCAGTTGTCATTTTGTACGAGATTACCAATCTATATCATTTCTTTCAATGGCGTGTCAGTCCAGTCCAGCCATTATATTAGTAGATTACCAAACTTGTCAAAATCAACAATTATGAAATCAATTATAGACCATTCTGACTCTATTGTAATAGCAGACTTGAGGCCCAGGATGACCTACCTGATGTAAAGTAGTCACCGCTATCTAAAAACATGAATCCGTTGCTTGCATTCCTAGTTGAAGTGAAAAATATTTCAAGTTTAATAAATCCATAATTAATAAATAGGTAGTATTACAAAACTAAGGCGTTTTATGTATTGTGTGTGTGTGTGTATGTGTGTATGTATCCTCAGTTTTTCTAAACTACATAATGAATTAATGAATAATGATGCGGTTTTCACCATCTTTTAAGCAATTTATTTGGGAAGGTTTATGAGTATGATACATTAATATTTTACACAGATATAGTATAGAAATCTTAATGTTTTGACATGTCACCCCATTTGTAGTATTCACCTGTGCGAAACAGAGGGTCTTGAGTTTATTACAAAAGTATCAAAACCTTTCATCCCGCATTAACCAAGTATCTCAGACGGAGGCGACCCGCCGAAATAAATAAAGTTGCTGAGAGACTCAGTAATTACTTACACGCAACTTATACACTTGTGTGCTTAATTATACCCATCTGTTTGCGAGTTATCATTCATTATGGACGTGACTGTACTGAGGGAGATATTAAATGGATTTTGATTGGGATAAGTTAATAAATATATAATAATTAGATACTTTTATTTCAAATAAACCATTTACAGGTACTTTTGAATTGTCAAAGAGTCAGTAAGTTGAAGCTAGTTGCTCGTTCCAAACAGTAGGTTTTCTATGGAGAAGACCCAGGAAAAATCCATGAACATTCTTTTAAAATGAATAAAAATTATATTATTACCAATTAGGTACATCCAGTGGCGTGCCTTCCATTAAAGCCAAAAACCCCGGCTTGCTATTAATAACGGAAAACAATAAATACAAAAAAAAAAACACAAAAAGAAAACTCGGTTCGATTTCTCGATTTTCTTTTTTTTGTAATTTGTTTGTTGAAAATTTATCGGTTTTTTTTATTTTTAAATCAGTCGGGCTTGCCCTAACTTTGACCCCTGGGCACGCTATTGGGTACATCATTCATGTTTAATCTATGGGTCTAATTCCACCAACTATGCACAATCCCGCTGTAATATCCAACCAGCAGGCTGACACAGGAAAACGGAACAATTCTCTCTCAAAGTTTAAAACAAAGCGACATAATGAAGCCTTGTGTCTTGAGATGACGCCGTTCTGATCAACGGCACAATCGGGATGCTGCGAAGTTTGGACTTGAGACTATGTGTTGTGGCCTCATTTGGACTTAAGAGTACCTATGTGTTTGAGAAAAAGCTTTTTTAAAAAAAAAGAAAACCGCGTTCAAAAACTAAAAAAAGGCGGATTTCTTTTTTTTTGGCGACACACTTAAAAGAGATTGTAAGTCCTCCAAAGATTGAAGAAACTAAAACGTCGTCTAAGTAATTAAATTTTTAGGGAATTTATTGATTTTCTCAAAAAGGACTGTATCAATTTTGGTAAAATTTATATGGGACTATTTCGGAATAAATCCCTTTCGAACAAAAAAAGAATTTTGCAAATATATGACAGAGTTACGCCCGAACATACAAAAAAAAATATAAACTTTCGAATTTGTAACCTCCTCCTTTATGAAGTCGGTTAAAAACTATTTTCCATCAAAATATGTGCATAATTTAATTAATTATGTCAAACTAGGCGGTTAAGTTAATGTAAGGAACTCTTGTTATGTATACCTACTGTATTTTACTTTTTGTGCCTATCGGTCTGTCATCCACAATTTATAAAAACAACAATATAAACTTAATGAAAATTACGCCAATTACAAAGTAAATATTATAATTAATTTATCTTTTATCTGTTATTGGTCCTGGTATGTGGTGTGCAATCTTAGATATCATAAATCATTACATTTAGGTACTTCGAAGGTACTTCTTTGGTCTTGGCAAGCGCAATAGCGCCGGATATTTCGTTCCCGAGAATGTGAAGCGTTTCTCATTCACCTACTACGAAATTATCAGCATCTGCAGTACCTATTTAGTAGGTAGTTTAGAAGTATGGTGATCGCGCCCTAATAAAAATGTACTACAGTACAGTAGCGACACGCCTCGAAACACTCATGGTCCTCACCTTTCCCACCTCTACCCGCGTCAAAACTGCTCTCGAAATTGCGTTTAGTTCTCGCGCCACGTAGACACGCACACTCACGCACTTATTTGTATAGTATGTTATTTTGACTGTAGTGTAGGTAGGTAATTAAATTGTTTGGTTTGTATGGAATAACGTAAGTGTGAATGTAAGATACGTCCTCTACCTACCTCTTTGGAAATACAGGCGTAATTTAATAATTTGATGTTGTTTAATTTTGAAGATTCACGAAGTTTATATAAAATACATATTTCCACGTTTTACAAATCCGCCACAATGTTTATATCGTTAAAAACTCCCACGTTCCACATTCAAAAATTTTCAAATTCAAATTCGGAGTTCATCCGAGAACGGAGTTTGAAACCGTTGATCGGGCAGGAAACGGAAAGGGCGGGAAATAATTAGCCGTCGCCGGCGGTCGCCGCGGGCGAAGGAAACGTTCTATACAGCCTGGCTGTAACTCTACGAACGAACGAGTTGTGAAATTTAGAATTCACACTTTTTTCCTTTGCCTTTTTATTTTTTTCTACGTTAAATATTTTAATGAGACCTATCTGGTGAAGTTGCCAGTTTCTGTCTTCGAGGAATATTCTTTATAAAAGTTTGATTGACTTTAATACATAAACTTTGACGTTAGTATTATATTATCTGTGTCTTTGATAATAATACTGCTTGCGAGTATGCGCTCAAATAAAGAGTTATAACCAAGAAATATTGATTTACTTAGGTTTAGTACCTTTTTATAGTTTAAAAGATAAAGATAAAAGATAAAAGATAAAAGATATTTTATTTGTAAAAGATATTTTAATTAAACTTCATTGTGCACTTTCTTCTATAAACTTGTACTAAACATAATATACCTACTACTTTTTCATTAAATTTTGTGGGATATGAAATGATCAGATTTCAGATTTTTTTTTTAATAATCGCACTCTCTCTCTTAATTAATATTATAATAATTCATTAAGTTAATTTTAGATACTTATAAGAAAACAGGAAAATCATAGCCAATTGGCCAGTGAGTGTTAAAAACAAAACAACCATTACTTATTTATTACCAAACAAATGTCTACCAATAAACCTTCTCCATTATCTCCCGCGAAACAAAAGCAAAAATAATAATTTTAAAAGCTTTAAAACAATTGTAAGCAACAATTACCCTTCGGACCAGGGTTCGCTTCCATCTTCTTTGTTTCATCCCCTATTGAAGGAACGGGGGCGGAAAATAGCCGGATAGAAACTTTGCTATCAACTCAGAAACATTTTATAAGTTAACCCCCGCGAAATTGTATTATGTTACTTTCAAAGTAGCCATCTTGGTTTTTCTTTTTTTTATATAAATAGGAACTCGTTCATTGAGTATTGTTGTGGACTTGCGGTTCTTTTTTTGAATTTGGAATGCTCCGGTTGTTTGTGAATAGAGTTGAGACTGTTTGTCTGATCGGAATGAACTACGCCATTTTGTTTGTGCGAGGCATATTTTGTGTTTTTTGATAGAGTAATTTTGTAGGTAACCTATGGTTACTGATACTACCTACTTGCTTATTAAAACCCGTACGGATCAATGGTCATGGTTAAGCTACGCTTGCCGCGGTCGTTTCATGATGGGTGACCAGCCATTTCATACCGAGAGCCCTTGGATATCTTTACTGTGCCTCCGTGTCTCTTAAAACACGTAAAGCCGTTGGTTCCGGCTGTTATTCGTTGGTCTTTAATAGGCGTTATGATAATAACAGTTATGCGTACCTATCATAAATATGTGTTTGTGTTTATAGTCATCATTATATTATAGGTGCAGCTCACTTCACCGAGAGAATTTTGCAGAATAGACCGCAGTGCTATTCTGTTACAATCTCCCTCGGTGAACACCTAGGTGAAGTGAGCTATCATCCGATTGTAGGTCTTTGTAAATCCCTAGCATCGGGATAGGTAACAGCTCACCTAGCTCACACTACACACACTACACAGCTCACCTAGGTGTTCACTGAGGGAGACTGTAACAGAATAGACATATCCTATAGAATATGAAGTAGGTACCAATACCAAGGTAAAGGCTGTTGAAGTTTCTATCGAGAGCAAAGTCAAGCTACAAAAAAAGACACTAACGTTCCTAATATAAATCCTTATTACTAAACTCCAATGTCATAAACTCGGTAAGTAGTACATACTATGATTAAATTAAAGTGAAAAGGCACACCTAAAAAAAAACAATCCAACTTTTTGTACCTACATCGGACGCCCCTCCCCTTAATTATAACCTCAGTGTTACAACAAACATAGAAAATCGAATAGAATCCAGTAATCGACGTCGTGTCACCGCGCGCACATTCACGTCACTTCCCATTTCGCGAGTGGCAACACTGAGATATAGCCCGGTTAGGGGCGAACTGCACAGGAGTGGTATTGGGTCCTGCAGATATTCAAAATGATGGAGTGTACTGTAAATAGAATAGAATAGAATCATTTATTTCAAGTTCCAAGACTCATAGTAGTTATTAGTAACAAATTACTTACAAGCTAAGTTAGTCAAATTAATTACCTATTTAATTACACAAAGGAAGAGTCAAACGCCTGGATACATATATTTCTTGTCAATCTTGGATCAAATCATTGAATGGATGTGATTAGTTTTGCTGTCTATTCTTCATCCTCGGAGATTATGACGTAGTCCCAAAAACACTTAAATATTTAGCAACAAGATGAGAAAAAAAATAAGCTTAATTTTCCTTAGTTAAATAGTCATTTTCCTAATCACTATTATAATTAAGCAAAATGATGTTTACTTATCTATACATATAATAAAACAGTAACAAAACTGTGTCTGTACATTGAAAATATAAAAAAAAAAAATATTGAGGGGGGTTTAGGAACAGTAATAGAGCACGAATCCAAAAAAAAAATTCTGTCTGTTTGTCTGTTTGTTTGTGCACGCTAATCTTCGGAACTACTGGGCGGATTTGAATGATTTTTCTTTTGTTGTATAGGTATTAAGTCTGGGCAACATATAGGCTATAATTTATCTTGGAAACTTGAACACCTGATGCAGAACCGCAACAGACCAGCTAAACTATAAGAGATACAAAAATGGTACCATAGCAAAAATTGTTCCACGTGATGAGTATTTTCTGCTGAGAGAATAAATTTGAAGATCTGGAACACCTGATGTGGAACTCCAAGAGCCCAGCTACACCATGACACATATAGGAATGACGTCTTAGCAAAAGTTGTTCGGTCTGATGGGCATTTCCTGTTGACTTATAAAAATCGAAGATCAGAAACATCTGATGTGAAAATCAAAGCTATCACTAATTTCACTGTATCTTATAAAATAACATAAGCTGGGAGTACCTCCACGCGGTGAAAGCGGTAACAGCTTAGGACTGATTTTTGATGACGATGGTATATCATTGAAAATTTGACTCTGGCCAAAATTCCCATTTATTTTTTTATTTTATTAAATAAATATGCTTTCGGGCTTATGTTATTTGGGTGTTTATTTTATTGTTTATGTTTATTTTAGTGTTATTTCCTTTTCCATTTATCTTCGTGACACGGTAGCCTACCCGGTAACGCAGGGGAGCAGTCACTTAGATTTTAATTGATCAGGTATCTTCTATACAATAAAACTATAACCATGCCTAGAAAGAGGTCAAATCTTTCCCAATGTTCCAAAGGAGCTAAAAGATTGAGGATCATAAGATCCCAAGAATCTACCGAAGAGCGTCAGGAGAGACTTGATGCTGTTCGAGAACATCAGGCTGCAACTCGCTCCGTGGAAACCTCTTCAGATCGCGAAGCAGGCCTGCGTTCTCAGCGTATTTACGCATCTATATCCAGGTCTCTAGAGACCAGTGAAGAGTATGATGCGCGACTGTCCGCTGATCGTGAGCGACATGCATTGTCTCGCGAATCGGAAACGTTTCTCAGCATATTCGCACATCTACTAACAGGTCTTTTGAACCGAATGATGAACGTGATGCACGACTAACTGCTGATCGAGATTATCAAACACTAGCGACCCGACCCAGCTTCGCATTGGCCTATAGCTTTCCTCGGTAAATGGACTATCCAACACAAAAATATTTTTTTAATTCGAACCAGTAGATCCTGAGATTAGCGCGTTCAACCAAACAAACAAACAAACTTCAGCTTTATAATATTATAGTATATTAGGTCCTTACATATGAAATTGCCGATACTTAATACTGGCAACTTTGAAATCAAATATTTTGTGTTTGAATAGGAATTCCAAATTCAAAATTATTTCAAATTATAGACCAAAGAATATTGTTCTAAAATTCGTGTTTCATTTGTTTACACGTCATTTGTTTGGGCTTGAAAATTGCTATAGCAACAACAATGGAGAAATTAAAAATTCGCGGTATCTACGAATATGAGTTCCACCGTGGCACCAGTGCAGCAGAAACGGCTCGAAGGATTAACGACGTGTACGGGCCAAGCACCGCTAACGAACGAACGGTGCGTTTTTAGTTTCAACGTTTCCGTTCTGGAAATTTTGATTTACAAAATGAGCCTCGTGGACGACCGGATACTCAAGTAAATAATGAAGAATTAAAGGCGATATTGGAAGCGGGTCCATCTCAAAACACTTCTGAATTAGCAGCAGCCTTTGGAGTAAGTGACAAAACAATCATTATCCATTTGCGTCAAATTGGAAAAGTAAAAAAGCTCGAAAAGTGGGTACCGTACGAATTGACTGAAGCACACCAACAAACACGCATCGGTTGCTGCGCTTCTTTGCTCCATCGTCACAATAATGAGGGAATTTTAAATCGTATTGTCACTTGTGATGAGAAGTGGATCGTGTACGATAATCGCAAGCGATCATCACAATGGCTTAGCCCTGGAGAACCGGCAAAACCTTGCCCCAAGCGAAAACTGACCAAAAAGAAGATTCTAGTTAGTGTTTGGTGATCCTGTGCTGGTGTCATCCACTACAACTTCTTGAGATCAGGTCAGACGATTACTGCAGATATGTATTGTCAACAGTTGCAAACAATGATGGAAAAGCTCACCATTAAACAACCGAGACTGGTAAATTGCTCTAGCCCATTGCTCCTTCAGGATAACGCTCGACCACATACTGCACATCAGACCGTCGCCAAGTTAGAGGAGCTGCGACTGGAAACTCTGCGTCACCCACCATACTCTCCAGATCTTGCCCCAACCGATTACCACTTATTCCGAAATTTGGACAACTTTTTACAAGGATAAAAATTCAATTCTGATGAGGCAGTTAAAACAGCCTTCAAGCAGTTCATCGATTCTCGCTCCTAGGATTTTTTTACCAATGGGATCAATGAGCTCCCGATAAAATGGCGGAAGTATATCGATAACAATGGTGCATACTTCGATTGACTAAATATATAATTTGTTTTAAAAAAAGTTATTTTTAATTTTTTGATACCGAGCGGCAATTTCATATGTAAAGACCTAATAGATTGTACCGAACACGCACACAACAAAATATTCATAATCAGTTAGAAAGTGAGAGAAAAAGAATTGCTGGAGTACGGCATGAAGAGACAGAAGAAGAGCGCAACGAACGTTTGAATTCTGATCGACTTCGACATTCTCTGAACAGAATGTCGATATCATCTGAAGAATCGGATGTGTCTCAAGATATAGCCGTAGGTCATGGCGACCTTCCTTGGGTTGGTAAGGAACGGAGTTCATTTACGTATACTCCTATGATTGACTACGCCACATATTCCGCCATCGGATGTATGATTCAAAATTGTACTTTTTGAACGTCTCGAATCATCTCGCGCATCCCGTTGTTTTCGCGTCCTCGGGCTCTTAGAATTCGACATCAGGACGTTTCAGATCTTCGATTTTGCCGACCCCGTTGTCGCTGGCATAAGCAACAGGATCCGCGTACGAAATCGCGGGCAGAAGCTAGTATATCAATAAGTTGAATTTACAGTGCTGTTCTGTCAAAAGCTTCTTCGGTCATGAGCTTGAGATGTCAAATCTAACATCACTTCACCTCCACCGCCACATCTTTTTATCTGTAATTAAAAGCAGTAGTTACCTCCTTAAGTACTTAAAACAAATCCTGCATGATAATAACGTAATACAAAAGTTTCGTCGTTTAACATCTCGCCCACTGAATCCTAAACGAAAAAGGGGACCTGTCGGAAAATGGCGCGTTATTATCTCAGCTAATAAAAATTCAGCGCGCGAAAATACCCGCGCCGCGATTGGTCGACCGTCCCTCGGGCACCCCCGCCATTGGTCGGCTATGCTGATTCCATTTTCAAATTAACTTTCTCTGGCATCGTCGTTTTCCAGTTAGGTTAGGTGTGAATTTATTTATTTCATTTCGTTTTTATTATGTGTTGTTTTTGTGGAGATGTGACCTTCTTTCTTTTTAATAAGAAAAATAGAGATGTGCTTATTTATTCTTTGGTTGTTTAGACATTTTGTTTAATTTATTTATTAAAACTTTATGCACACAATACACATATAACTTAATAATAATAATCTTTATTGCGATACACACAAGATTCAAGATGTACATAAGAGCAAATGTAGGTACAAAGTAATATGGAGTCTACATAAGTCTACACAGATCATGTAACCCTGTCTCCTAAACTAGGTAATCCTGTATCTTGGGAAACAGACTTCTGTATATTATGTATCTGTATCTGGGAGACGGACTTCTGTGTCTTAGGAGACAGACTTCTTATGTAAGTGTTCGCGCGCTTTTACCTTAAATGTGAACCGACTAGGGGTCGTGCTAATATTCTAAGGAAGCGCATTCTAAAGTAAAACCGCCAGGACAAGAAAAGAAGAGTTAAGAAAACCATAGCGGGGAGAATTTGGACAACGTAGAAGATGATTATTGGAAGAACGAAGATTCTTGCTCGGTTTGGAATTATAAAATGAACTGTATGTTTTACAGGTTCGAATTAACCTAGATCGGGCAGGTCGCTATATACCTAACATTGTGATTACGATTAATCATAATTTGCACGAGTAATTATTTTAGTTTTAGGTTTACTTTATTTTTAAGTGTTATATTTGTATGGAAAATATTCCTTCTGCTGACTATATGCACCCTTTTGTAAACGTTATTTTAATAAATAAAAAAATATTATTATTATAAATTATTCGTCCGCTGTTACACATGGAAAACTACTAATTATACAAAAGCAATTGATGATTTATAAAAAAAAACGAAATTTCATTTTTTTTTATTTACAGTCAGCTCCACATTATGCGTTCGCCAGAGACAAATCCAGGCGTACACTCAGCCAAAATACATCGTTATAATAAAACTAGTTTACGACGACGATTCCAAGCTGCGCTTAACTTTTACACGTTCATATTTGGTTACCTTAACAAAACAAATTTTAGAACAAATTATACTTAAAAAATAGCCATTGGCATGAAAAGGGCAGGTTAATAACATCATCTGCCTAGCTTTTTCTCAACTATATTGGGGTCGGCTTCCAGTCTAACTGAATGCAGCTGAATACCAATGTTTTACATGGAGCGACTGCATATCTGACCTCCACAATCCAGTAACTTGGTAACACGATACCTCTTTGTAAGACTGGTTGTCAGGTGTCATTTCTTCTGGTGGTGAAGAGATAACATGGCAGATGCATCATTAAAAAGTGGCAAAAAAAAAGGAAAAAAAATATTTACTCACAAAGATATGTACACATAAAACCGTAGGTATGGTGTTGATATTACAAAATCGAAACGATCTAATTTCCTGATAATTTCAGAAAAACGTGCAAAATGACCACATAATGGAATCAAGGTTTATTTATTTCAATTAATATAGTTAAAATTCGTTTAAACGTCATTAACATGAAAAACTCAATGCCTCTTCCTTATGGAATAATTTTTGTGATTGCAATGTTGTCAAATGAATCAAATGAATTGAACAAACTGAAAAAAAACAACAATTAAACAATCAACAAAAAATAATATACATAAATATAATCTAGGTATCTTCAAGGCACGAGTGTTTCACCTTACGCCGCATCATCACTTATCAATCAGCTGAAGTGTAAGTGTTTTTCAAACGCTAGCCAATTACAATTTACAAAAAAAAAAGTATCTAGTGGTCCAAAACTGTACGTACACTCGCACAAAATAACACTGCGTTACTTGAAAGCCGTCCACATTACCGACTAAATTGGAATACCGCGTAATACAAGCCCTATTAGAAGGGTAGCCATGTAGGCTGTGGCGCGGGACAAGTCCGGTTATCATAATTAATGTCACTTTGGTCAGTTTTGCTATTAACCTTTTGACCACCACAGACTGTCATGTATAGATGACAAACCAAAATGTGCCCAACACAATACGGCTATGACTACATGACAGATTTGTATACTTAATTCGTAGCTTGACGCCGAGGGCATGATTTTGCTTTTTAGACGAGGTCAAAAGGTTAAAAGAGGTAGTGTGATGAAAAATTGGTAGTGAGGCGACATCTATCGCGTCATATACGAACTACAACTGACGTATCCTACATCGCGATATCAAAAGTCTCCGTTTCATTGTAGTAGCCCACCAGATACAACACCCGATTGGGCAGAGGATCCTTGCTTGCTTAAATGGAGGATGAAGAACTTTCCACCCTGTTTCTCTAAAGTTATAGATTTTTCAACTGTCAACCCAGTCTTTAGGAATTTCCTTATTTTTTTTAAAAGATATCCACCCTATTAACAAGGGCCTGGTAAGATAGCAACGGTAGAGGGTAATTCACAGCTGAAGGTAGAGGGGTGGGGGGACCAAGTTAAACCTCTTTACTGCGAACGGAATTTAGTCGTTGATGGCTATTTATTGATATTGGTAGAAGAAGTGATACTTGAGAGGTTTTAGCGTTTCTGGAAGTTCAGTATCAAAATAATTAGGTGGTATTAAAAATAATGTAGGGTAGTTCTAGTGGTTTGGGAGGTTATATGAGCTTAAATCTGCCAAAACAAACCAAACCACAATCAGGTAGTAGACACTATTAACCGATAATTACAAACAAAAACCCTTAACCGTGAAAACGCGTTTAACAATAAACTGGAACAAACATTTTACAGTCGTTTTGAAAAATAAGTACTCAGATAGCATACTCAGATATCATACTCAGATAGCTACTCAGATAGCATACTCAGATAGCATACTCAGATAGCATACTCAGATAGCATACTCAGATAGCATACTCAGATAGCATACTCAGATAGCATACTCAGATAGCATACTCAGATAGCATACTCAGATAGTAAAGTCAAATAACTAGTTACTTATACTATAACCTGGGAAGGACAGAGCATCCTAATACTCCTCATTGTACATACGGCTACACATTAAGCTATACATTTCCAGTTAATGCTGATCTCGCATTGTATAGAATTTCCGTACAATGCGAGGTCAGCTTATACTGGAAATGTATGGCTTGATGTGTAGCCGTGTGTACAGTATATTTGTACGGTCACCAACAAAAGTCAATTAACACTGTTACATTTACATAAATCATCTAAATGAAACAAAATACTATGATGCAATACTTTTTTATATTTCAGGTCATAGTCAAAAGTTTATTCTATATTGATTTTCGATCATTTCCGTATTTCATTTAATATTCTAAAAGTGGTGGTGGTGGATCGGTTTGGCAGAACCACACCCAAATTATTATTATTCTTGATTCTTGTGTTGTTAGATTGCCTTCATAGTTTTCACATATAGAAGCAACAAGAATCATGTAACCAGACTTTGTAAAAAACTTGATTTAAAAGAGTGTCCGTGGAGTTTCTTGCTCGTTCTTCTCCATAGAGACCTACGCTACGTTTTGGAACGAGCAACTAGCTTCAACTCTCTGACTAACTGACCGACTCCTTGACAATTCAAAAGTGCCTGTAAATGGTTTAATTGAAATAAATGCTTTGACTTTGACTTTGATTAAAAAGCGGTTTTAACTTTAGTATACTTAAAAAAAAAAGTTGACGTCAAAATTTTTTTTTAACTATTAGTTTGGTGTTGGTTGTGTGGTGTGGTGTGTGGTGGTAGTGTGGTGGTGTGGTGTTGTGGTGTGGTGTAAGTAGTGTAGTGTAGTTTTTTGTAGGTGTATATGTGTGTGTGTGTGTATATATATCTATGTTCCTATAGTCCTTTAGTGTTGACTATAAGTATCAGAGAAAAATAAAACATAGGTAGGTACTTAAGTTATTTTCGAAAAACGCAGCAAAATCGCACGACCTTTACAAAATTACCGATGTGCACAATAATGCGACGGCTCTCAAGTCTGAAAGTGAATGGGCGCTTTATTGTCGAGTGGTGTATGAAACGCCACGCGGCACACTTTGATGTATTGAAATTGTATGGGATTGATGAAAAAAAAGGGAAACTTTGAATAAAATTGCGCAAATCGATGAAAGTGGGGTTTGAATTATTAATAAATTGTAACGTATTATTTGCTTAACAAATTCCCCTTTGATTATTAGTCTTGTTTTCTTATATCTAGTCTAAAATGGCATACTGTCTTAGGTAGGTACTGTAGCACCTGGACTACACTTGTACCGTGTACGAATTACTGTAGGTCTATGCTACGTTGAAAGAAAGATATTATCGACTTGTAGAAGACTGTATTAATCAGATAAGCGAGAGGAAAACTTTAGGTAGCCCGCAGCTCTGAGCTTAGCCGGGACTAACTCTGACATCATGTCATAGTATAAAAACTATCTTCTACATCATTCAAATATATTCCTAACGTATCCAGAAGGTTCTAACCATAGACTAAATTGTTATGGCTTCATTACATAAAGTCTCCTCGTTGGGCAAAGCTCTACAGTACCTAACTTATACTTACTTAACGTTTAGTCTTTGATTATATAATGTCTAGATGGAGCGTCGCCCTACAATCATAACAAAGAAAACGAGTCAACAATTTCAAGTATGTGTGCGTGCAGGCGTCGTTTTACACTGTGCATTTACGTCTCTGTGTGCGTAAATAATGAATATATAAGCAATTATATAATCAATTATGTAATAATTAATATTATTATACATATATTAATCATTTATTATTATTATTACGCATTTGGGTCTTTGATTATATAAGCACTTGTCAGCCAATAGTTGGCTGACACTTTTTGACACGTTTGCGTGCACTTGACGCTTCATCTAGACATTATATATAATCAAAGCATTTAGTATTATCTCCGATTTAGTAGCCATGAGACGACATTCAGCCTAGTCACTTATTTATTTCAACATAGAAGATTAACAGTGACATAAAAACTTAACAACTAAAAAAACTTTTTACAAAAAAGAGAACCGCCTTCAAAAACTAAAAAGTGATAAATAACTTTAGCACAGAACACTCATTACTTTAGTTTCGGAAGTCGGTGGCAATACAAAACATCAAACAGAACAAAGCCACCGACTTCTGAAACTAAAGTCATGTGTGTTATGTGCTAGTTATTTATCACTTTATAGATTTTGAAGGCGGTTGTCTTTTTTGTTTTCGTTTTGTTTACTTCCTTATCATCCAAATCCATTACAAAACGGAAACACAGTCAAAACAGAGTTTGAAAGTACGAGGTCAGAGAACATTACAACATCATCCATGCATATTTTTTTGCCTTCTGTCGATTTTTTCAAAAAGTGCTGAATCAATTACGATAAAATTTATATGGGACCACCCTTGAGGCATACCGCATCAATTAAAAAAGAATTTTCAAAATCGCTTTACATTTGCCGGAGAAATCGCGTAACTAGTATAACAAACAAAGAAAATACAACATACAGACGAAATGAGAACCTCCTTCTTTTTGAAGTCGGTTGAAAATGAAACAATAGAGGAGGCTAGCTATTTGTTAATATTTATTAAAATTCTTTTTCATCCCACCATCTCGGAAAGAGTATTTTTAATCTTCAATATCTGAGTGGAAAAGCCGTTTTTATTCTCTAGAGGATAAAGTAAATTGAATTTAGAACATCGTGTGCACTAAGTTTGTGAATTAAAAAAAAACATTTAACCTATTTACTGCTACCTCTATGGTGCCGAATATATCATACAACTTTTTTTTAATTTGTTAAAAACTCAGACTTTGTAAACGTTTTTTTTTTGCATTTAGTCATTTCCTCGCTGAGGTGGAATGAAAAGTTACGTGTTGCACTCGAGTGCAAAGATTTTTCACCTCGTGCTCTTTTGATTCCCTCGCTAACGCTCAGGATTCTAATTTTGAATCACTCGCTGCGCTCGTGATTCAATTTTAGGATCCTTCGCTTGCTCGGTCATCAAAATTGAACACGCGGTTAAAAAGCGACTTTGCACTCTTGTATAACAAATAACTATTATTCTTAGATTAGTCTGCAAGCCTTTTTTTCTAAAATACTTACAATAAATAAAATAGTATTGACGAAATTCCTAGTGTGGGGAAAGTTGAAAGAAATACTGTAATACTTTTTCAAATTCGGTTCTCAGGTTTACCTATGTTCCTGACGTCACATCGGGCTACCGTATCTTCGTACGCCCCACCGCGAATGTCGTGGTCGGACCGCGGTAGCCACTCGCTCGCCGACACCTTTAGCGTGCGCACACGGTTATCTTCATGTTTTGTTACAATCAGTACCTACAATACAGTTTTACTAGAAGTCTACGCAGTTTTATTTACTAGTCAAGACCACCAGCGACACACCTGGAGCTTGGCATTCAACAACCTATTATCAGTGGATAATACTTTTTGAAGCTGACTCTACCTAACCTACAAAAACCCGTAACGAAAAAAATACAAAATCAAAATTCACCCATTACCGTCCTCCTCGCTAAAGCCGTTTCACACGGAACGAAACATATTTGTGCGTTTTATTTAATTAAACCCGTAATGGGCGGCGCGTGGCTGCCCTTGTATAAGAGTACGTACTACAAACTGCATAGGGCCGGTGAATTATGTTTTTTTGGTCTTTTAATTGTGATACCCTTGTTAAAAGGGCTTTTTGGTAATTGTTGTAAAAGAGTATTGATTACGAGTGGGTGGGGAAATGGGTTGATTTTTTCATAACGATGTTTTTAGCTTTGAGTTGATGCTCTTCACGTGTGGTTCCCAGTACTTCCCAGCATAGTTCTGTTACAATAATAATGTAGGTAGTTAATACTTATCTGTTCTTGTGATTAATAAAATGTAACAGTAGTTTATTCTTCACCCCAGAGGTATAGGTACTGCACTGTTTCTCTTCATTACTGGCTACTTTGTAGCCTATCTAAGAAGACAGTAGCTCAATCATTTAGTAAACTAGTGATTATTTGTTTATGTATAACTGTTTATTGTATTATACTACAGCACCATTTACGCAATAAAAGTTTTTTTATTATTTATTTTAATCAGTATGAGTTAAAATAGGTAGCTTGTACCATGTCTGTTATAGATATCAAAATTTAGTATCTACATATGGATACGGATATATATCAATAATATTATTCTGGTTTCAGAAATTGTTCATCATCATCTTCCTAGCCTTTTCCAAACATGTTGGGTTTGGACTGGTCATCTCTTAGCTGCCTCGGTTATTCTAAATTTATTTTGAATTGTTTATTATGATTATATTATTATCTAAACCTCTTTTAACGTACAGGACTTGTTACATTGTTCTCACATTGTACCCTAGATTCAATATGAATGATGTAACCGAAAATTGTAACATATTATTGATTTAAAAAAAAATAAAGTTTAAAAACTAAAACCCGACAACAA
This sequence comes from Charanyca ferruginea, assembly GCA_947361185.1. Taxonomy (NCBI): domain Eukaryota; kingdom Metazoa; phylum Arthropoda; class Insecta; order Lepidoptera; family Noctuidae; genus Charanyca; species Charanyca ferruginea. The sequence continues at coordinate 18,959,571 of OX376078.1, read as the reverse complement.
AAAGTGATCTAAAAAGTATGAAACAAGAAAATATTTCACTCAGAAATCAAGACATAGGTACAAAATGGTCAAGGTAAAGCCGTGGTTGCATGCCTGTGTCCCATATGGGTGCGATGAACATGAATTATAATGGCATGCAACCACGGCTTTACCTTGACCATTTTGTACCTATGTCTTGATTTCTGTGTGAAATATTTTCTTGTTTCGTACTTTTTAGATCACTTTTTGTTGCGGTCGGGTTTTAGTTTTTAAACTTTATTTTTTTATTTAAACCATTTTGGAGTTTAAATGCCAGTAGTAGTTTTTTTTTAATCATTTGTGACAAGTCACAGCTAAGTATTATATATTTAAAAGGTACTAGTGAACCCCTTTCCAATGATACCAAACACGGTAAGCGTATCTTAATTTATTTTCTTTATCTTTCCTTTTTTTAAATAATTTGTGATAAGTCACAACTAAATATTATATAATATTTTTAAAAGGTACTAGTGAACCCCTTTCCAATGACACCAAACACGGTATGCTTGTCTTCATATTTACTTTTCTTGGTTTTTTTGTCCGCCAGAGGGCGCTACATTGGATTCAGTGACACGTCATACAGCCTATAACCAGCGGACGATCAAGACGCTTCTAACGATACCTCATTTGTTCAGTTCTGATAAGTAGTTTAGGAGCTATGAACGAACAGATGAACATACGTACATACATACATACATACATACATACATACATACATACATAGCCTGTCAAAATCATAACCCTCCTTTGGCTTTGCCGTAGTCGGGTAAAAAGAGTGTTGTTCATGGAGTTTCTTGCTCGTTCTTCTCCATAGAAACCTACTGTTTGGAACGAGCAACTAGCTTCAACTTTCTGACTGACTGACTCTGACAATTCAAAAGTACCTGTAAATGGTTTATTTGAAATAAACGATTTTGAGTTTGAGTTTGAGTTTGAGTTTGGACGAAATTATTTTGGATTATCCGATAATTTCGGATAGTATAATTACGGATGTCTCGGCTTGACCGGGTGATAACCAGACTTATAGTGTCTCATATAGATTCTATCTCTTTCCAAAATTAGATTCGGATTCGGTTACGTTTTGTAAAGGTTTTATTTCGGATATTCGATATAGTTTTCATAACATCCCTGCTTATTTTTTATCCTTCATTAGTAGTTTCTTTATTATCTTTTGAAAAGTTTAAGACAATCAAGTCTTTTGTATGTTTAGTCTCGTGTCTTGTGTTATAGCTTAACTTACAAACAATATTTTAATTAAAAGGGTTTCTATTTATCATTTTACCCCTAATCTTCCAGCCAATGTTCCATGTTACTTAGATTTTCTTCATGCTTGCATTCCGACTTTATGCCCCAGTATAAATATTAGTACTACCGTACAGTAGCTACACGCCCCGGCTCCCTCCAAAACACTGTTCCTCACCACTTCCGTCGTCGAACGTGCTCTCGAAACTGCTTTAAAGGTCGTAGCACACATATCAATTCGGAAAGGGATCGTCACCGTATTGCCTTTCGCCACGCCGCGCGCCGCCAAACAGGCGTCAACCTAACGTAAGCACGTAAGAAAAGCGGATCAGCAGATCCGAGACGTCGACTCGGCTACGGCTAGGCGATTGCGCGATTACGGCTCGCCGACCGCTGGTTGACCTTGCTGTATGAAGACACGTTAGAGCGGCGACGGAGAGGCGTAAGCGCTTGGACGATGAGCCGTAGGCGCGGGAACCGCTGGTAGACCGCGATTCATGAGCTTGTCCCGAAGCGAGACGTTTACGATTCCAATTAGTGTGCTTTGCAGTAGGGAGTATCATACAAAGAAAACTGGACGGCTCGAGTTGATACAGTTACGATCCGTTTCCGAGTTGATATGTGTGCTACGACCTTTAGTCCTCGCTGCGCGTAGACACGCACACACATGCACGTATTTTTTGCAGTCTATTATTTTTGGTGGTATAGTGTAGGTAATTAAATCGTTTCGCTTTTATGGAGTGTCGTAGGAGCGGTTATGCTGTCACTGACTATCATTCTTCACACAATCCATCCAGTTTTCTTTAGACTTCCTATGTCTCTACATCCATTTTCATTTCCACATTTTTTATCTACTCTATATTATTTTTTCTATTCATCTTCTACTTACTCCACTTCAGCATAAGCAAATCCTATCTTCTCAAAGAAATCTTGATCCTACTGTGACGCGAGTTAATCTGTTGAGTATCTTCACTTAGCAGAAACTTGTGATAAACATGGTGTACGGTTACAAAATAATGGTGAGCGGGACAGTGTATCTTGCGACACCGATTTAGAGATTAAAATGTAAATAATAAAGAGATGTTAGTAAGGTAGGGTGCGTTATCTTCGTCTGTGGAATTTAGGGGTGAAGGTATATTCGAAAATCATAGGTATCTTACATTCCGATTGTACTCCACTAGGTACAGACATCGTCATCAACTGCTAACCCCCTTTCCGAAGAAATTTCAAACCGGTGGGGTTTATCAGTTGATGACGCTGTCTGTACTATTTCAAACGCGAATGTTTATGAGATTGGGTATTTGTTACTCTTTCACTATGAACGACTGAATGGAATTAGGTGAAATTTCACACACACATATAGATATTGATCTAGCTTAACACAAGAAAACGTAAAAAACAAAAATAAAACTAATAATAAGGCATCAAAAAATTTCTCCACATCGCCGTTATCTGGGAATGTGCCCAAGAGACTGGCTGCATTGTCACGTTGGATGGCAGTGCTGAACCTCTGCCCGAAGTAAAAACCAGCTCTTGGATCACGGGAAGTGTCAACTAAACTTTTGGTTTTTCTTTTTTGTTGTACGTGTAAATTTGTATACAAAATTAATAATAATAATAATATTTTTAATGCAAAACAAGAAAAATACAATGCATGTTACATTATTAGGATGATACAATTTTGTTTAATTTTGTGAATAATGACCCCGATGCTGGGAAAATCCTGTGTTATAGGGGTCATCCATTCGTCTGATAAGGTAGGTTTACAAAATTGGGAAGCTGAAACGTGTAACAGTGGCAATGGCGTGTGAAAACGCGCGTGTAGTGGGGTGTAATGGGTGAAGTGTGTGAGTGTGTGATATGTGGGTGTGTGAAGTGTGGGTGTGTGGGTGTTATGTGTGAGTAGAGAGAGAGTGTGAGTTGGGGTGTAAAAGTAATGATTATCTACATAGAGGTTTCATCATTGCTTCTGTTTCATCATAATCTAGGGTGAGAAGGAATTCTTTAGTATTTTTTTTAGATTTGTGTGTGTTTAGTGCATGTATGTTAAATTTTTTATGTATATTATTGTACAAAACGGCACTTAGATAATTAAGAAGGTTACCACATAACATCATCACACACAACATATCTTCCCGTGGGTGTCGTAAGAGGCGACTAAGGGATTTACCAGAGAATGGGCAGCAGCGTTCTCTGTGCATTTGTAACAACTATACTGCGATCACCAACCCGCCTGCCAAGCGTTGCGATTATGGCATAAACCCCCCCTTGGGGGAGGCCTATGTCCAGCTGTGAACGTCTTTCGCCTGACATGATAATGATGGTGAACACATAACGTTGTATTCCGTGTTTATAGGTCTTTTTAAGTCTTTGGCTTAATTCTAAAATCTCCACGGAGGAAGTTGTGACAGACGCTAGCATTATTATCGATTTGAAATCAAGACTCGTTTAAATACCTATTTATTTTATTAGATGATTGAGCCCGTAGATATAAGAAAGGTTGAACCACTGTATAGACATGCTTTTGTATTGCTCATTACCTACATCGTTTTCACATTTATAGAAGCAACAAGAATAATGTTACCAGTATATTATTGTAAAAACTTGATTTAAAAGAGTGTCCGTGAGTTTCTTGCTCGTTCTTTTCCATAGAGTCAACTCACTCCAGTTCTCACTGCTGATTCCGCGGTGAAAACTGTTTTAGGTAGTCTGTAACTCGATACAAAAAATTGGTTGTCTGTAAAGTCGGTTTACTGACGATAGTTGAACGTGACAACGCGAAAGAATCATGCCGATTGTGCTTCTTTGTCGCTCATTCCGCGCTCTCGTTTGCACTTCAAGCCTTACATAGAACGCCTCAGAGCGGCGTTATGGTAACGCCGCATGCGTCATGTTTTTTCGTGCGTGCAGTCGGCTCTATCGAATTATAAGACGTTGTCACGTCAAAACTACGCTAGTGCTACTAAGTGACAACATAAGTGAAGCAAACTATTATTTCGTTACTATTTAAGCGAATACCAAATAGTTTTCACTTTAGGTAAGTGAAATCGGAAATGAGATTGGATTCGAAATCGCGAGTGAATTCTTACAGAATCGCACTGCTGGAACGAGCAACTAGCTTCAACTTTCTGACTAACTCACCGACGCCTTGACAAATCAAAAGTTCCTGTAAATGGTTTAATTGAAATAATTGCTTTGACTTTGACAGCAAAATAAATTTAGGGTAAATTTAGGGTAGGGTAAAAGCTAGTAATGTAATAATAATTATTATAATTTCATCATCATCATCATCTGCCTAGCCATTTCCCAACTATATTGGGGTCGGATTCCAGTCTAACCGGATGCAGCTGAATACCAGCGTTTTACATGGAGCGACTGCCTATCGGATCTCCACAATCCAGTCATTGGGTAACACGATACCCCTTGGTAAGACTGGTTGTCAGACTTTCTGGCTTCCGACTACCCATAACGACTGCCAAAGTTCTACAAACGACAGCTGGGACCAACGGCTTTACGTGCTTACCGAGGCACGGAGGAAACTCAGTATGGAAGGGATGGTCACCCATCCACAGACTGACCGCGGCCAGCGTAGCTTAACTTTTGAGATCTGTACTGCTTTAACTTAGCCACGACCTATTATAATTTAAAGAATATTAAAAATGAAGACTCATTTAGAAACATTTAAATTTTAATCATTTTCGCTAAGTAAAGGAATGTAATTCTTTATTAAAAACATTTACCCATTTAACAACAACTATAAACTGGTGTTCCTACCCTACTCGCGCTTGAACAGTTTGTCATTGAAACAGGGGGCAGTAACAACACTTTGTGTGCAATCCACCGTACGCAATGTTTACAAAGATTAGTTGGTGACAAAAAAATAACTGTTAGCGCAAATTAGATGGTTGAGCTGCTGTATGGAGTAGTGTCATTGTTACATGTACTACTGCGAGGTTGAGGCAGCATTCATGGCTACATTTTTATTGATAAATAAGCTACAACACACTGAGTCACTATAATGGTGATTACCACTATAGTGCACACACTTTTCCCCCACCCACTCAATATCTACCACCAAGCGAGCATCTAACCGCAGGGTCTAACCTTCCGTGGTTCATCTGGAAGTCCCTGAACCGTTTAAGGACCCAAGTGGGAAGGTGTAACGCCAATCTCGCAAAATGGGGCTACCTCGACAGAGCAGCAGCCGGGTGCATGTGGCGCCGAGTTGCAAACCATGCCGCATCTCATGTCATGTCCTTTGTGCCCCAAAGCATGCGATCGGGGTGAATTATGCGCTGCCACCGACGACGCCGTGGAAGTGGCTGAATTTTGGGCCAAACAAATTTAAAAGACTGTCGTGCCAGCGATACGAAGAAGAAGAAGAAGAAGAAGATGGTGATTACCAGTGGCAGCAATCGGTGGCCATGCGATCGATATCAAAAATACGTTTATCACTTGACATGTTTGTTAGAAAAAAAATGTTTAGTAGATATCTAATTTATAAGCATCTAAATTATATGAAGAAAAGTGTGAGTGTAATAATCGACCTTCGAAACTGAAACAAAGATCATTATCTCCTTAGCCTTTTCCCAACTTTGTGGTCAGCTTCCAATTTACCCGGACGCAGGTGAATTTTACATGGAGCGACCGCCCGCCTGATTGTCAGACTTTCTGGCTTCTGACTACCCATAACGACTGTCAAAGATCTAGGAATGACAGCCGGGACCAACGGTTTTACGTGCTTTCCGAGGCACGGGGGGATCTCAGTATGAAATGGGTGGTCACCCATTCACGGACTAACCGCGGCAAGCGTAGCTTTACCCTGACCAATCGATCTGTACGTCTTTTACTTAGCCATGAGCATCTCCTCCTAACTCGACGACACGGTTGGCGCAGCGGCTGAGCGATCGACTGCTGCGCAACGTGTTGCGGGTTCGATTCTCGCCCAGGGTAAACATTTGTGTGATGAGCACTTGTGTTTGCCTTATGTCTGGCTGTTGTTTATCTATATATGTATGTATTTAAAAAAATATGTATTTGTGTATGTATTTCAGCTGTCTGACACCCATAGTACAGGGTCTCTCTAGTTTGGGGTCAGATGGCCGTGTGTGAAAATGTCCCCACATATATTACTTAGTACTTACTGTGAAAGATTGTGAAGATTGATGGATGTTTGTTACTCTTCACGCTCAAACGGCTGAACGAAATTACTTGAAATTTAGCACACATAATATATCGATATTGATCTAACTTAACACATAGGATGTTGTATCCCATTGTTGTGTTTCCCTGGGATTTAACATGAAAGAGAGATGTATTTTTAAGAATTAAAATTTCGCATAACTCGCGAACAGAAAGGGGCGCTAACAAGCGACTTTTGCAGATTTTAAACTGACAATCACGTCAAAATGTGTAGTGTAAATGATTTGAAAAAAGTATATGTTAAACTGGAACATTCTCTTAATCATTTAGTATACTGAATATTTTTGATTAAGTACATATTAAATAGTTTAATTAAATCGTGAAGTTGTATCTGACGGGGACAAAACATTGATAATCACACAAAATCTACCGGGAATATTTAAACGAAACTTTTACTATCTTACAGACAACTGTATTATCTATCTTTTAGCATACTCCTTTTTTTAAGTTAAAGAATACTATCTTTTATTTAATTTTTTCGACTAAACTTTGAGAGTTTTGGACGCAGCGCATACGATTCTCTGGTCGCTCAAGGTCGTCTTCGTATATATTGTTTTAATATTTAAAAATAACTGATAATCCGTTCCGTGCCCAAAGGGTAAAAACGCAACCCTATTACTAAGACTCCACTGTCCGTCTGTCGGTCTGTCACCAGGCTGTATCTCATGAACCGTGATAGCTAGACAGTTGAAATATTTACAGATGATATACTTCTATTGCCGCTATATAAACAAATACTAAAAACAGAATAAAATAAATATTTAATTGAGGTTACCATACAACAAACGTGATTTTTGCCGTTTTTTTTTTATTGATGTCTAATGTTGTATAGATAATGTTAATTGTAATGGGACAAGCCCGCCACACTATTCCCTAACCACTGTAACTTCTGTAAGCCAGAATCAACAGTGGCGACCACCAGAAAAGCGCCAGAGCAATGAAGCTCGACGAGTCCCAGAGAAACGATTCAACTGTCTTGGATCCCGCAACGAAATTAATCAGAAAAGAACAGCGGAGGAGTAAGAAAAACATATTTTCCAGAGACAGAACAGAACTAGGCCAATAGGCACAAAGGGACGTTTTTTTGATTAATTGTAATGTTGTATAGTCCGTGTGGTGTCGTAAATCTTCCCGTGGGTGTCGTAGGAGTCGACTAAGGCCAATCCGCCTGCTAAACGTGGCAATAATGGCAAACCCCCCCCCCCTTGGGGAGGCCTATGTCCAGCAGTGGACGTCTATCGGCTGAAATTATGATGATGATGTTGTATAGATAATGGTACGGAGCCCTTCATGGGCCAGTCCGACTCGCACCAGTTTTTTTTTATTGATAAAAGGACGTTGGTCCACTAACCTCCACACATCACCACTCCAAGCACCAACTTGCCATTATCAAGTAACATAATACGCTTTTTTTCCTTGCTCAGTCAGTGACAATCCATAGTGTTTAACGGATTACTCCATGGCTTTCTATGGACAGATATTTGAAGGGATTAGCGAAATTGCGTCAGTGTGGGGTGGGTACTTATGTGAAGTTTGGAATTTTAAATGTTTTTATCTGGATTTAAGTGTAAATAAAAAGCTATGACTTTTTCTGTAAGTTTTTGAATATGTTGTGTAGCTGACACTAAATCTAAAAATATGTAGAAAAATTAATGTAAGTATATATACTTACATTCATTTTAGATTTACCTACCTATATATTTTTATTGACGCATATTTTCTATTTAAATTTTCTTTTTAATTTATTTGTTTTGTACCTAGTTATCGTAGGAATATAAAGTAATAATAATAATATGTGGGGACATTTCACACACGGCCATCTGATCCCAAACTAGGGAGACCCTGTATATAGATAAACAACACCCAGACACAAGGCAAACATAAGTGCTCTTCACACAAATATTTACCCTGGGTGGGAATCGAACCTGCAACACGTTGCGCAGCAGCTCTGCCACTGCGCTAACCGTGTCGTACATCAACTCATCAAGCATCAAAGTTATATTTCGATCTAATCTCTAAATTAAGATTTTTAAATACGAAATATCTTATAATAATTTAAATATCTGCACACTTTTGCAAAAAAAAACCTTTTAAAACCGCTATTCATCTAAACCCGTGAACACATACGCAATTTATGCCACTCTCTAACTATCTGTCCCCAGAAATCTCAAAAACACTTTTACTTTTAAAGTAAGTAATCCGACTTATCTTTCGTACGATCTGTGACGATTGTCACCGACTTAACACCGGCAAAGTAAACATTAGTATTGAGTTACACAAACAAATAACAATGGAGGTGTTTCCTTTACTATTTGCAACACCGTGTTATCGGCAAATACGTAAAGAGACACCTAACTCCTACGCCTAAGTATAATTAACTCTGCAGGCCAATTTTAGTAAAATCAAAACCAAATAATTTATTTTAAATAAATTGAACTGTCAAGAAGACAGTCAACTAGCTTCAACTTTCTGACTGACTTGCGCAATTCAGTGTGCTGCAACTCCTGAAAACCAGAATCAACAGTAAAAAAACCTTTCCACGAAACGAACGAACCAGGAGACAGAACAGAACTAGGCTCAAAGGGACGTTTACAACTGGGAGAAGCCCAGTTGCCAAGCATCATGGATTACAATTAAAATAATGAATGGTCTTAAAATGTGAGGTAATAGGTATGACAGAAACGCATGAACGTACGGAAATTAGTTCTAGTTTTTATAAGGTCTGCATAATAAACATTTCTGCATGTAACCTGTATACTATCGAAAATAATATTGCATTCCTTCTGCCAAAGAATACACTCCCATAAGATATGACTGCCTAACGACACCACACGTTGGTCCCAACGTAGGCTAACTGACGACACGGTTGGCGCAGTGGCTGAGCGATCGACTGCTGCGCAGCGTGTTGCGGGTTCGATTCCCGCCCAGGGTAAACATTTGTGTGATGAGCACTTGTGTTTGCCTTGTGTCTGGGTGTTGTTTATCTATATATGTATGTATTTACAAAAAAAAAAAGTATTTGTGTATGTATATCAGCTGTCTGACACCCATAGTACAGGGTCTCCCTAGTTTGGGGTCAGATGGCCGTGTGTGAAAATGTCCCCACATATTTATTTATTTATTTATTTATTTAACTTGTTCCACATGTGGATAAGAAAATTGCATTGGGCCTAACGTTGATCAATGCTACTTTCCCTCAATGACCCAATGGGCAGGCCTATATTGGAGCGACCATTGTGTTAAACCCATCTATGGTTAAACCGGTATGAAATGCAAACATACATTTGCAAAAAGATAAAGTTTGACAATCTTTTTTCTAATCGTAACATTTGAAAAAAGCTTATCAAACTTTATGTAAGTAAATTTTCAGTAGAACTAGATAGGCGTTGTATAAGATTCAAAATCAAATATATAAAAAAACTACAAATATATCCCGCCGGCATACTCAAAGCCGCAAGATAAGTAGCTAAGTAGGTACTTATACTTAGATATCTCAATAAATTCACAAGTACACAACAAAAGACGTTAATTCCTTTTTACTGTGGTCACCTACATTGTGCTGGGTCGTAATAATACACAATAGATATTATAACGTGTTACTTGAATGATGTCCGTCTGTCCAGATGATCTTCAGTCGGAGAAGATTATCTTATTGATAGATATTTTAGAAGGCCCTTTCAGATAAGTGCTGCGGGTCGCAGCAGGGAAGGTGGATTATTAAATTACAATTTTGCAGTTTTTTGTCTCATTTTTTTAATAAACTGTAGCTTATTTTGTATAGGTACTTACTAAAATAAATCACAGTGCATAATAGTAGGTATTTTTTAAGTAAATCTTGTACATCACTGACACCGATGAAGAAGCACATCGTGAGAAAACTGGGACTTATCCTTACTAACATACTAACAAATGCGAAAGTCTGGCTGTTACGCTTTCACGATAAAATGGCTGAACCGATATTAATAAAATTTGGTTATGAAGATAGCTTAGACCCTGGGATAAAAAAGATAAAAAAGTAAATGGATAAAAAAGTAGTCTATGTCCTTTACATAGACTACTTTTTTATCCGCAACTTCGTCTGCATCCGCGGTAACCGACATTCATGCGGACAAATTCGCGGGCAAAAGCTAGTAATTAATATTAGTCTGAAATCGTCAATCCGCTTAGAACAAGCTCGAGCGTGGTAATTCTAATATCTATGGTGGTAATCAATGCTCGAGCCATTTCCGTACGAGAAATGGGCTTTACCCTGCAGTAGAATAATAATAGAGTGGTAAACAATACTATTACTTAAATAGTATTCCTGAAACTTTGCCACAAAATGAAAACTACAACACTAACAAACCGTTGCGACTAATTTTCATCTGAAACACCTTAACGCAAATATTTCGCCGAATTACGCAAGGCGGCCATTGTGTGCATTGCCCATTGTTGGTTATTTACGTTAAAGCCCGGTGGAGTGTGAATTTAATGCGATACTGCTACTTAACATTGTGAAGAGTGCTCGAGATTAGCCTTTAAGTTACCGACGATAAAAGAATTTTAAGAATGTATTTTATTGATTTTGGTTGACTGCGTAACTGGTATAAGACGTGAGGTTAAATTTTCATACAAAAAGCGATAACGGTTTACCCCCATAAACTTAGTACAATTTTCATAATTTTTTGAAATGTTGTAAATATAGGGTGATTGGTAATTAGTGTACGATACTTAAACACGTGATTGTGTTCATGATAACAAACGACTTTCCCGAAGAATTTTTTTTTTTGTACTGCTTCACTTTAGGTCACAGGCGTGCGCGCGCGTGAATTTCATACGGCTGTTGTGCCATTATGATAAAAGTGAACCAATACAAAAATCTTTTTTTCTTCGGGAAAGTGGTTTGTTATCATGAACACAATCACGTGTCTAAGTATCGTACACTAATTACCAGTCACCCCATATAATGAAAAACTAGGTCTGTAAGTTTTGATTTTAAAGAAATATTGCGTACATTAGAGGTAATTATCATCTAAATATCTATATTTTTGACTTAAAAACTTCCTCGAGCGTTTTTATTTTTTTTAAATGAAATAATACCTACTGTGCTTTTTAAGTAATTCTTAAAAAGCAAGTACAGTACAGACCTAGATTAAGGTGTACTAAATATAATGAGACCAAAGAATCATGGCGAGATCCATACCTTCATTTGTATGAAAAATAAAAAATAATTTAGAGGGTTTAAAATGTTTTCCAATATAAAGAATACATTACCAGGAGTAGATTGATATACTTAACATATTTTTAAACCCCGCATAATTAAAATATTACAAAATGAAAATATCACTTTTTCATTTCATCTCGATGCCCATTTTATGTTTATAAAAAAGAATGCGACAAGCGACGTTAACGGATCTATCAAATTGGCAGATAAGTTATGTGACAAGTGTGTGGAAAAAATAATGATTCATTATTTGTGACACTATTTCGCTTAAAACGATGCAATATCAGTGTAAGATCTGCGAAACGGCGATTGTCAGTGTCACTGTTATTGTCAGTGATGTCAATGTCATGTCAATAATGAACTTTTCGTTAAACTATTCACTTTTTTGCAGGGTTTAAAAACATTGTAAATGCCTGAAGATACTCTTTAGGTACCCAAGAATATAAGAATTAGAATTTCAACTTCTCTAAACATCTTTATTTTTTTGTACAAATCCTGCCATGATTCTTTTGTGAAGGTTTAGGGGGAGAAAAACCTTATCGCCCAAAACCATATTTCAAAAAGGAAATGTAGGCAATTGCCTAATAGACTGTCTATTTCTCTTTCTTTACTTATCTTTCTTTATCTGTAAGACCTTTAACTCACTGAAATTCGTATTTAAGCAATGTTGAAGGTTTTTGTATAAATAAAGATTGTTTTTATTTTTTAATATTTTTAGGCAGATGATATTGTTGCCATCGCAGGTAGAACCTGGATGATGCTGGCAGAGGAACGTGGAGAGTTAACCAAATATAGAAAGGCCTATTTCTAGCCGTAAGTGAAGTCGGGTAGTGGACTATGGATGATGCTGGCCATCATCTCGCTAGCTTTTTCAGCGATCATCATCAATGTTGAAGAAAGCTCTCAGTCTAACCAGATACAGCTGAACACCAGTGTTTTACTTGGAGTGATAATAGATTTTGATATGTTGTATTATAATTTATTATTATAAAAGTACTACCTCTTAGATATTAAGTAAACCTTCTCCGTTCCATTTCTTCTCAAATCAATTACATACATATATGAGAAGAGCAAGGAAATAAGAAAATTAAAAAGAAAATGGAATATCTATAGATGAAGATGATCAAAGCGTAGCGAACGTGTTTTCATGTGGTATCAAGCAATAATGTGTTATTGCAAAATTGGATTCGTCTGTTGTGTTAAGACTAGTGGAGACGCGTGGATGTGGGTGGGATTAGGTAAGCTTTTTTGGGTGGAGAGAAAATGTTTATTGGAGTAATTTGTGGTACTGAGGTTGGTTCGCAGTTCCTTTGCGCGATAAAATCCGTAACAAGGAAATTCGCCGAAACACTAAGGTTACCGACATAGCTCTCAGAATAAGCAAGTTGAAGTGGCAATGGGCAGGCCACATCCTTCGAGGAACCGATAACCGATGGGGAAGAAAGGTTCTCGAATGGCGACCACGAACCAAAAGATGCAGTGTTGGAAGGCCTCCCACCAGATGGACCGACGATATCGTCAAGGTCGCAGGTAACCGGTGGATGAAAACGGCACGTTGCCGCTCGTTGTGGCGTTCTATGAGGGAGGCCTTTGTTCAACCGAGGACGTCTTTCGGCTAATGATGAGATTGGTTATTTGTCTATTAGATACAACCTTCAAAAGTCACCATCATGTCACACAGCTCATTTTTTAGGACCCATTAACTATGTTAATTATATCATTGCCGACTCGTAGTAACACCAGATTATCACACCACTATGACAAACCATTACCGACTCGTAGTAACACCAGATTATCACACCACTATGACAAACAGGTTTTTTTTCTCGTTTGTCACACCACTGATTTTTCCACACCATGTATGCGATAATTGCTGGTGCAGTAGCGTTTGCCGACTTTCGTTCTTTGCAATAGACTTCTGTTCTATTTAGATTTTTCTACTTTTAGTTATATTTATTTATTACTAAGTAGATTTTGCCCGCGACTTGATGCAGGTGAAAACCACGGATTAAAAAGTAGCCTATGTCCTTCCCCAGGGTTCAAGTTATCTTTATGCCAAATTTCATTAAAATCGGTTTAGCTGATTTATCGTGAAAGCGAAACAGACAGAGTTACTTTCGCATTTATATATTTATAAGTATGGAGTATGGTGCTTAGCAACTGAGCTTGCCCCAGTTCTAAACGTCCCTTTGTGCCTATAGGCCTAGTTCTGTTCTGTTTCCTGCTGGATAATGAGGGAACCCAGCGGTGGCGGTGGCGATGGCGAGCGGTGGTAGCTTACCAGAGAATGGGCAGCAGCGTTCTCTGTGCCTTTGCAACAACCATAATGCGATCGCCAATACGCCTGCCAAGCGTTGCGATTATGGCCAACCCCTCCCCCCCCCTTGGGGGGGTCTATCCAGCAGTGGATGCCGTTCGACTGAAATGATGATGAGAATGAGGGAAGTGGATTATTTTTCTATTTCTTACTCTTCCGATATTTTCTGATTAACTTCGTTCCTGGATCCAAGACAGTTGAATCGTTTCTCTGGGACTCGTCAAGCTTCATTGCTTCGGCGCTTTTCTGGTTGTCGCCACTGTTGATTTTGGCTTGCAGGAATTGCAGTGGTTTGGGAATAGTGTGGCAAGCTTGTCCCATAAAAAAAGCTGCATCGGTTAAACTAGAAGTTGACCCGAATATAGTTGGAACAAGGCTAGGCAGATGAGATAGATAGAATAAGTTTAACAGTATGAAGAAAGAAACTATCGGACTATTCTTTATTTTATTTGCGCCGCCAGGTGGCCCGGTGAATATAGCCCTAAGTGTAATTTTTTTTTTTTTTTCGTACTTTTTTATTTTCTAATTAGTTTCGTTGAGGGATCAGCCCGCCTTCTTCGTTCTTTAGAAATACAATTGTGAAGAACAGAACAGCTTCAAAAGATCAACTTTAACTCTTCATGAATGGCTTATGTGGAAGTGAGCGGTGTGAGTCATCACAATTTGCTTATCTAGCCTTTCTTTTGCCGTCTTGAGGTTTTTTCGCTTAACATCCAAATCCATTAAGAAACGGCGGCACACTTAAAATAGATTGTAAGTCCACCAAAGATTGAAGAAACTAAAACGTCATCAAAGTATTTTTTTTTGGGATTTTGTTGATTTTCTCAAAAAGGGCTGGATCAATTTTCGTAAAATTTATATGGGACCATTTCGGAATAAACTACTTTCAAACAAAAAAGAATTTTGCAAATCCGTCTATATATGACAGAGTTATCCCCGAACATACCTACATAAAATATATACTACTCAAAACAAAATAAGGGTCACGAGGTATTTTTTCATTTTGGTGTAGGTAATTGTAATGGGGCATGGTGCTCTTCACAGACGAATGCAAAGTTAAATTTTTTAACGACGATCGCCGTATTAGAGTATGGAGAAGACGCGGCGAGAGATTTTCAGAAGCCTGCATCCATGAAGTCGATCGTTTTGGTGGTCCAAATGTAATGATTTGGGGCGGGATAAGCTTGCACGGCAAAACTGAGCTCGCTATTTTAAATGAGGGTACTGTTACTGCTCAGCGGTATATTGAGGAACTTGTCAGACCACATGTGATCCCATTTGCACAGCGAGCGGGTCCTGGATTCATCTTGATGTAAGACAATGCTCGTGCACACACGGCTCAAGCGACTCGGTTTGTACTGGAAGACTCTCAAATTAAAGTCTTGCCGTGGCCGGCGAACAGTTCGGACTTAAATCCAATAGAGCACATGTGGGATCAGTTCAAAACGAAGAGTTAGAGACGGTTATCAGGAAATCCACAACCAACAGCAACTCATCAACGCTGTGAAAAGGACCTGGGAAGAGATTCCAATGGAAAATGTCAGGCATTTGATTGAGAGCATGCACTCCAGGCTTCAGGAGTGCGTAGCTAAACGTGGGGGCATACCCGTTACTAAAAGATGAGCATGGAGTATTTTCTTTTGTTTTCAGTAACTTTACGTTGTTTTTATTTTTAACCTAAAATATGTATTTTCTTTCAAAAGCAAATAAAGTTTTTAATCATTATTATTTGAATAAATGTATTGGTCTACATGGTAAAAACAACATTAGTTTTCGTTAAGGAGACAAAAAAATTATATTGGTTTTATTATTTTCATGGTACAGACAAAATACCTTGTGGCCCTTATTTTGTTTTGAGTAGTATATATATGTATATATATAAACACCCGAACTGATAACCTCCTCCCTAATGAATTCGGTTAAAAACACTGAAGATTATTTAGAGAATGTAGACAGTGAACAGAAAAAAATATGAAAATAAAAACTATTTTCGTCAATCTCTATCGTTACTTAGTAGAAATGAGTGTCCGTAGTTTTTCTTCCTTGTTCTGCTCCTGCTTTCTCTTGCCTCCCTGCTTCAACTTTCTGACTAATTAACCGAATCTTTAACAATTAAAAAATAGCTCTCAAAGTCAAAGTAGCATTTATTTCAATTAAACCGTTTACAGGCACTTTTGAATTGTCAAGGAATCGGTCAGTAAGGCGGAAAGTTGAAGCTAGTTGCTCGTTTCAAAACGTAGGTAGGTCTCTATGGAGAAGAACGAGCAAGAAACTCCACGGACACTCTTTTAAATCAAGTTTTGACAAAAAAACTGGTTACATATTCTTGTTGCTTCTATTATGTAAAAACGATGCAGGTAATCTAGCAATACAAAACATAAAAAAAGAATCTCTAACTGCCACACTCAGAAACGTCACTTAATAATAATGAATGTCAGCAACATTAATTTTGACTGACAGCGATCCAAGTTATGTTGGTTAATTAAAGTTAATGATTCATTATTATTAAGTGACGTCTCTGAGTGTGGCAGTAAGATCTTAATACACTGCAATTAGCTAATGCTTTAATTTTGATTTCGCAACCAGAATGCAAGATATAATGTCATTAGAAACCTCCTTGGTTACTCTACTGTAACATTGCATATTCTATGATCTACACTCTCCCCTATACGGCTAATTCCGGCGAAATATCTGCACAAACAAAAAGACGGTGGTATTATACTTACTGTAATATAATAAGAAGTGCTACTCACCGGATTTCTTATGGTTCAAGTTTAGAGGGATCGAGGGCGCGGCAAGAGTATATCATTGTATCATACGCGATGGCTGGATGTGAATGATGCATGGAGATGGCTTTTTATTTTAAGGCCTCGAAAGGAAAATAACGGCCCTTTTGGACCACTTTTTGTACATACATACATTTAAGAAAAAAAAGAGATTTTTTTTTATGGATAGGGTGTGCCTCAGGGTAGCCCCATATAAATTTTAAAGAAATTAATTTAGCACTTTTTGAAAAATAAACAAAAACTCAAAAGAAATACATACACGACGTTTTAGTTTTTCCAAACTTTGGAGCACTTTCAATCTCTGTTTTAACTGTGCTGCCGTTTCTTAATGAATTCGGATGATACGAAGGTACTAAAAAGCAAAAAATAAAAAGATTTTTTCAAGTCATTTGACGTCTTGTGTGTGCTAAAGTAATTTAACACTTTTTTTTTTAAAGCGGTTGTCGTTTTTGTAAACAATGTATTTTTTCTGTGTTATTAATTTTTTGACAGCTGCCTTAGGTCCTGGGACCAAAATAAGAAATAGATGTACTTGTTGGCTGCAATTTATTAATGACCGTTGTCATGTGAGATCTTTGACAGTCGGTTGTGGGTAGTCAGAAGCCAGAAAGTCTGTCAACCAGTCATACTAATTGGTATCGTGGAGATCAGACAGGCTGTCGCGTACTGGTATTCAGTTGCATCTGGTTAGACTGGAAGCCGACCCCAAGAGGCTTCCGGCGACTGGGAGTGCAATTAACTTGGACTACAGTCCCGGTTGCCGGATCCATTTAATTTTAATATTTTTCTTCAGGCGACGCATAAATCATCATCATCATCATCATTCCAGCCGAAAGACGTCCACTGCTGGACATAGGCAAATACATTTTACTTACTTTAAATGACACGAAAATGTTATTTTAAGTAGATATTTGCAAAAAAAATAATACTTCCGTCGAGTCCGAGGAACTTTTTTATGATTGCAAAATTTGACGTTTAAAACAATCTTGCTGATTGTCAAAAGTCACGTCGTGGTACGAATTGAATGAACTTTTATATGGTTACGTCACCAAAACCGCTAAGAAAGTAATGTTGTTTTAATCATCATATTAAACTTATTTTAAGGACGTCATGGTACGAAAAGTCAATGTAAGATTATTATAATACTGTTATAACAGCTGGTGGTAGGCCCCCAGTTCTTATGCAAACTTATTTTTTTCATAGTCTGAATTGTTGATTTTTTATTTAAAGTTCTCTTTTTACGCAGTCGGTTACTTTGTTTTTTTTTTAGTTTACTTTATCTATTTTTTATCAGGTTCCCTTTCCATACTTACCTCTCTCCATTATCATATAAATATGTATGTTTACGCACCGCGTCGCATCATCCATCCCATACATTTTTGACGCAATCCTACAAATATAATAAAAGGTTCTCCCCTTGTATGATATATGCCTATAGCTTTATACATATGTATTTAAGTAAGCATGTACCTTTTATTCATGAGGTACATATGAGAAAAGTGTTATGAAACCATACGTGAAGGCGTGATAACTACATACATAATGTAATGTACATTATAAGTATACGTACTTATCAAAAATCTTAGTCTAAATATCGATGGTAGTAATAATAATAATAATAATATGTGGGGACATTTTCACACACGGCCATCTGACCCCAAACTAGGGAGACCCTGTACTATGGGTGTCAGACAGCTGATATACATACACAAATACATTTTTTTTTTGTAAATACATACATATATAGATAAACAACACCCAGACACAAGGCAAACACAAGTGCTCATCACACAAACGTTAACCCTGGGCGGGAATTGAACCCGCAACACGCTGCGCAGCAGTCGATCGCTCAGCCACTGCGCCAACAGTGTCGTCAACTAGTGTAGTCGTAGTGTTTTTATATTTTTTTTTTATTAACTGCAATAGTACAAAAACACATTAATTATAAACACTATTTAGCATAAATTACAACTGAGGAAAAGAGTGTTTTAGATGAACTCTAGCACCCATTGTAAGATTTAAGTTGTGTTTAGGGTGTCAGCCCCAGATTATGAAACAAAAGGCAGATAGATCGCGCGGAACACTGAAAGTGAAACCAAAAAAGCAAACAAATTCAAAAGCGAATACCTACAACGCGCTTCGTGCTGTTCTGACACGAGGCAGTAGTAGCACGGATCGCCGGATCGTTATAAAAAAAAAACAAATAAAAATACACATATAAATTCAAAAGCGAATACAAACATGAAATTGTAGGTATTCGCTTTTGAATTTGTATTTGCTTTGGTGGCTTCACTCTCAGTGTTCCGCGCGCTCTATCTGCCTTTTGTTTCATAATCTGAGATGCCAGCGTCCTCGCCTATAATTTGAAACATATAGCAGTTGTAAGACGAGCACAGTGTGTTACTTTAAATTGATGCCGATTCCTTTGTTCACAAACTAAACTAAAATTAAACTATTGGCATCTCTTACTGCCAGGCAGCTGAAGAAAAGGAAGCCGACAGATAAGAACTACGTTATAGATGTCAAATTAGTATTTTTCCTTAAACTTTGCCGTGTTTTTAATCAATACGTTCTGAAATGACAACATTTTAGATCAACTTAAATTGACAGCTCTTGTTAATAACTAGAGACAGTTATTAACAAGAGCTGTCAATTTAAGTTGATCTAAAATGTTGTCATTTCAGAACGTATTGATTAAAAACACGGCAAAGTTTAAGGAAAAATACTAATTTGACATCTATAACGTAGTTCTTCAGTTATTAACAAGAGCTGTCAATTTAAGTTGATCTAAAATGTTGTCATTTCAGAACGTATTTGTTTTATTGGACAGAAAGAGATATAAACAGCTTTAAAGAAGTCGGTTGATAAGTTTCGATCGCGCACAACAGAATTGGCACTAGATATTGTCTATTTACTATTTAGATACTAGATAATGCAACTGTGGTGTGGCCAATTAAAGTAGCTATGTGGTGGGTGTGTGTGTGTGTGTATGAAAGCGAGATAAATATATGAAAACTTGTGTACCCTCGACATGTGGAGTAAGTTTTTAACCTGGGTTGATTCCGATTGTAAAACATTAGTCCTTAATACCCTAAGTATACAGAGTGTAAGAAGAAACATCACAAAGCCGCTAAGCATCATCATCATCATGTCAACCTTTAGTTTAGTTAGACGGCCACTGATGAGCGGACATAGGTCTCCCCCAAGGGGAGGTTCAGCCGTAATCGCCATGCTTTGCCGATGCATGTTGGCGATCGCAGTAGGTGTTAAGGTGCTTAGAAGGACGCTGCTGTACATCCTCTGGTCAATATCCCTCTGTCGCCTTCTACGACACCCAGGCCCCTCTTTCCCACTGGGCACGCTGGGCACGTGCCCAGGGCCCCGCGGTCGATAGGGGCCCCCAATTGCCAGATCACCAAACGATAACCGATGGAAATTATTTAGGATGTGTGGAGTTACTGAGTGAATTTAATCCAATATTTATAGATCACTTATAAAAGATTTGGGAATCCTGGAAAAGGTAACATTTCTTATTTTCTTATTTAGCAGCAAATATCTATAATGAATATATTGACGAAATGGAATAACAGGTCCTAAAAAAAATATGAATGAAGTAAACCCTTCTAAATGTGGATTATACCTTGCAGACATTACTGACAGTCAATCGACCTTAGAGAAATTTAATGCCCCAGACATCAAAATTTCAGACAAAAGTTATTTGAAACGAACTGGACGGATTCCTCCAAAACTGGTGTGATGAGGCTCAGGATCGGGAAAGATGGAAGGCATGGAGGGAGGCCTTTGCCCAGAAGTGGGACAGAGGAGGCTAACAAAAAAAAAAATTATATGTATATTTCGGATAGACTTTCCAAAATTAATCTACATTCGACTTTTACCCTCATTAGATGTTGTTGTTTTATTGTATATACTACCTCCGCTCTCCATCTTTGTGGAAGCAGCCACACCTCTTGGACCTAATTGATCAAATGAATAAAAATACTTTAACATCAATTTTGAATGTGGCCCTGGATGACCGAGCGTGGCTACAAACCACACTACCCATTCGTTTTGGTGGTCTCAGCGTCCGCAAAATTTCCAGAGTCAGATTACCGACGTTCCTGTCCTCTGTCCACCGCACCGAAAAGTTAACCCATTAAAAATAATCCCCATCACTGGTTGACTTTGAAGTGCCGTGCTTGACTGATGCGGTGAACGCCTGGAAAGTGGCTTGCCCAGATACAGATCGGCCCGTGAACCCATCTTCCCAGAGACAGTGGCATGAGCCGCCCTGAAGGTTGGTACGGAATAATCTAATCAATACGTCCACCAATAGGGTATTACACTCATTTTTGAAAAGTGTCTCAATGTAATTCTGTAGTGCTAATATGCCACCAAAAAAAATACAAAATTTTTATTCAAACGTAAGTGCCATAAAAATGCATCTAAATTTTAAATTTTCAAATTCCGCGCGTCATTTGACGAAAACGCCTATTACTGGACGCCATATTGCTCAGCGTAAATGACGTCAGTTCGTTCTGTATCAAATGAGCTCTTATTAAATATGAAAATTGTATATCTTTTAAAAATAATTAAAAGCATATTTTCTAATAGGTGTAATAATGAAAAAATTACGTTGGTTACGAAAATAATAAAAGTGCAAAGCCTATATTACGCCAATCGGTTGAGTGACAGTTTACAATTTTTTGTTTACACAGCCGTATGGCGCAATAACATGGCCGCTACTATTTCACGGCGTTTTATAACAGATTAAAAATACTGAAAACTTTGAATTGAATTTAAAAATTTGTTTTGTTATTTTATGAACTAAAACTTACATTTTCCGACTGCTTTATGCCTAAACTGTCTCAATAACATATTTATAGATTTTTTCTCGTATACAGTAAAATACCCTATTCTGGTGACCGTGACCGCGTACTGGCTGTGAGTGAGTGGGAGCCGGGCTTCTGGCTTCAGGCACTTCCGTCACCCAATATCGGTACCATGCTGAGTGATACTACCTTCCGTCTCGCTACATGCCTGCGTCTGGGCGCTCCATGCGGGGCTGTAGCTAATGTTCATGTAAGTGAAGAAGTGGTTAAAGATTTAGTCCATCTCAAATCTAGAAGGGTAATAATACAAATCTTTCCTCTTTAATATTAGTGTCGATTTATTGTCATTGTAGATAAATACAAATAAATCTAGAACTTTACTTATCTACTTTCTTTGTATTTAACTCAATATACTAACAAAATAGTGCTCTGTTTAGAGTTTAGGTCATAGGGGCCCCATTATCCGACTGTGCCCAGGGCCCCCAATAGGTTAAAGACGGCCCTGACGACACCCATGGGTAGAAATGGGGTGGTGCTATTCACAGCCGGCACCACACGGCCTAATACGGCACACGGCTTGTGAAACTATACATACTGCTCATCAAAGTAAGTAACACTGACCAACAATTATTGCTGGGATATAACTTATGTAATTAAATTTTGAAACGTTGCATCCGCTACGTTCAAAGAATCATGGCAAGATCCATACATTCATGAAAAAAAAAAGACATTTAGAGGGTTTAAAATATTTTCCAATGTGGAGTATACATTACCAGGAGTAGATTGATATATTTACCATATTTTTAAACCCCCGCATTATTAAAATATTTCGAAATGAAAATAACACTTTTTCGTTTTATCTCGTTACCCATTTTGTGTTTATAAAAAAAGAAAGTGACAAGTGACATTAACGGATCTATCAAATAGGCAGACAAGTGTGTGGAAATAAATAATCATTTGTTTGTGACATTATTTTTCGTAAAATGATGCAATTTCAGTGTAACAACTGCAAAACGGCGACTGTCAGTGTCACTGTCACTGTCAGCCGTGGTTTCGTTTAAAAATAATGCGCTTTTCGTTAAACTATTCACTTTTAACATCAATTTTTATTGCGGGGTTTAAAAAATATTATAATTGCCTGAAGATACTCTTTAGGTACCCAAGAGTATGATTGAATTTCAAGTTCTTTAAATATCTTTATTTTTTTGTACAAATCCTTCCTGCCATGATCGGCTAAGGCGTAGAGGGTCTACGTAACCACGTCACTCTCTGCTCTCTCTGTATAGACTTTTGCGAAATGATTCTTGCTTTAAATTAGGTTAAATATATCAGATGAACTACCTACTTACCTAACTACTCAATAATTTATCACTTCAATATTGTTGCTATTATTTTTTAAATATCAATAAAAACGTGGAAGCGGCATTACTTTCAATTTGTTCTATCTCTCAACAAATCGTATTGTACAAACAAAAAATATCAGCAACAAAAAATAATTTAAGCAAAAAAAAACTAAATATTTGAACAATACAAACAAAAGATTATACAGGACAGGCCCTCAATCCAATTTGAACACATATTACATACGGTATTTAGTTTACTAACAATAAAAATGAAAAAATTGCAACAATAGGTTAAAAAAACTATTCCCAAACACTCGCCGCGGGTGGCAAACATTATATTCGAAGACAGAGACATACCAAAATCGACCTCCAGTCCTACTACCTAAAGATCAAAATAGTTGTGTTTCATTGAGTTAACCCCTAAAATGCTTGTTGATTCGTGGCTGCTACCTATTTATTCGGTACGGTAAGAACTGTATTGTACTTAGTGTTTTAAAATCAGACTGATATGGTATGTAAGAGGATATGAGAGGTTCATTTGGGATTGATGATTGAAGAGAATAAAAAGAGCTGATAAACTTAGTATTTTAAGGTTTGTAGAATTACGAAACACAACATTTCATAAAACTTAATTTATAGGTATCTACGGTAGTCTATGGCGTAGAGTGCTTCTGGTTTTTATTTTCAAACTTTTTATTTTAAGAAAAATTGTACCTGTAACGCCATCTATTATCAATACTCTAAACACTCTCACTATTGTGAATACAGCCACCTGTTGAAGCTTTTGCCTACTACTTGCGCCGCTGAAACTAAACTGGTTCGAACATTATCCGCTAGATGTCACTAAATGAAAATAAATTTGTTATTTTCATTATTTTATTTTATTCCTTCAACTTCAACAAACAATAATGAGCCTTATAATCAATTAAGTACATTTTATAAAAGTCTAGGTGTTTGTACAAATAATACAATCTTGAAAATTCAACGATGCTCAAGGGTAAGTTATCTCGATTAAAGATTTTTATTTTTAAGTAGCTGTATTGCGCTAGGGAACGCCATCTCTTTCTAGTAACAGCTTTTTGGAGACGGCATTACCTGACGCGAGAGAGGTCTCTAAAGTGTATCACTATACACTTTGACATTATGGTAGATGACACCATCAATCAATTGACATACTTTTTGTGAGCTGTCAAAACGCAATTGCCCCATACATTTTGTAGGTATGGAAATTTATACTTATGACGTCACTTGTAGGTATAGTCATTTACCAACTCATTTGACTAACTATTTGTTGTTTTCATAGCAACTAATAATTAATTTTACGGGAAATCTTAAATAACAGGTTTTTTACTTAATGCGTAATTATGATTGTTTACACCACAGATATATGGTATACACTCGGATGTCTATGGTTTACAAGGTCCTATTAACAAGAATCTATTTTCAACATTTTTGTCTTGATGTCGGTTTGTTCCGGTCAATCTCCGAAGCGGCTGGTCCGGTTTTGACGGGACTTTCACTGGCAGATAGCTGATATTATTATAAGGAGTACCTAATAATTATATGCTACTTGCTTTAAAAAAAGAATTAGGGTTGCTTGCAAAAAAAAAAAACCCTACAGATAACCAAAATTCACGTGGACGAAGTTTCATCAGCTAATAGAAAATAAATTGGGTTTTCAGGGTAAAAATGAAGTGGTTTTTTGGAGAAGGTCTGTCTTATAGAATTATTGTTTTTGGTGTCCTCTACTTATTCACAATTCGACTTTATAGTTATTCTTCTTATCGTTCTTGGTGATTTCTATCTTCAAGCTGCTGGGGCTCCAGTTGTCTTCCACCACCCTGCTCTCGATGATATGCTTGTAGACCAGCGCTGACAATCGGGCTGTTCTCTTCTTGGATTCTGACTCGAAATCCACTTCGTAGAGACCGAAACGTTCACTATAAAGAAAGTAGAAAAAAGAAGATAGAAAAAGGGTCTGTGCCCTCTGGTGGCAAGGCAAGGGATTTTTATGTAACGCAGCATAACACACCAAGTCAAGACGTTATAGTCGAAACTCCAACAACAATGTTGTAGCCACAAAATCAAACGAAAAACGTGCTTGAAAGTTAAACTATAATATCATGAAGGTATAGTATAATACCTATGTTTCGTCATAAACTAAACACAAGCATTCTATGGCAAGTCATGCAATGCGAGTCACCACTATTGCTATGATTAGTAAGCAATTCGCTGATCAGTGTCGTAATAAACCAGTTATAAGAACACTTCTGTGGCACGGAATGTATTCTATTGACGGTCTTATTCGATCATCACCTCATTCACATCACATCATCTCATCATTTGTTCAGCCATTATTCAACTACGTTTGGGTCAGCTTCCAGTCTATTCCATTCCACAGATAATCAGGATGACGCTGAACATCTGTGATTTACAAGGAGCGACTGCCTATCTAAACTTCACAACCAAGTAACAAGTAACGAAATGCCGGGACTAACGGCTTAACATGCTTAGCGAGACACGGAGGGGTCCCGGTATGAAATGGATGGTCACCCATCCACGTTTTGACCGCGGCAAGCGTAGTTTAACCATGACCGCTTGATCTGCACGGGTGTTACTTAGCCAGGAGCTTCTCGGTAGTCTTATTCGATAAACGCGGAAAATTACTACCTACTATACGATTCTGGATTGCATACATCGAAGTTGCCTAACTTTTACTCTACCAACCTGGTACCAGCACTCCACTCCACATTATCCATGAGACTCCACACAGTATACCCCTTGACCTGAGTCCCATCTTCCATGGCTAGTAGCAAGGCACCCAGGTACCCCCTCAGGTTGTCAACCCTCATTTGGTCTCGGAGCCCAAGGTCCGAAGACCAGCCGTGTTCCGTGATGATGATCGGAGGGTAGTTGTAGTTTAGGTTGAGGTGGATGCAGGCTTTGTAGAGGCCGTAGGGAGCGCTCTGGAAAAAGAAAAGGTAACATTTTGGTAACGCAAGACCTTTTGTTAACCGATAACCGATGGGGAAGAAAGGTTCTTGAGTGGCGACCACGAACCGTTTGACGCAGCGTTGGTAGACCTCCCACCAGATGGATCGACGACATCGCCAAGGTCACGGGTAACCGGTGGATGTAAGCAGCAGAAAAGTCGCTCGTTGTCGCGTTCTATGGGGGAGGCCTATGTTCAACAGTGCAAGTCTTTCGGCTGATTATGATGATGATGATGAAGACCTTTTATTTACATGCCCTTGTTTTTATTAAGACATCTAGGGCATAGGTATACATATAGAAAGATATACCTACTGCCTTGTTGGGCAGGTGGTCGTAAGTGCGACTGCTCAGCGTGGGCTCCTGGGTTCGATTCCCAGGTCGGGCAAAGTGTTATTGTGTTTTTCTATTAGGAATTTTTCTTTAGCAATCCGAAGTTTGGAAGTTGGGTGTGGTTGTGGGGGAGGGTGTTTACGTATTCAATTGTTGCGTGAATGTGAACTGGTGCCCTGAGAGAGAAAGACGGGGCCACGGCAGGCCGCGAAGGAGTTAGCGGGACGAACTGGAAGGATTCCTCACGTGGGACGACCTCTTTCTAAACCTCTCTTCATCCCTTCCATTTTCGAGATCCTGCGCTTTATCCGTCTCCTTTGCTCAGGAGAGGCAGTTTTTTCCAGCCAAAGTATTTTTTTAGGTTTTTATGAACTTAATTTTTGTAATTGTGAAGTTCAGAGCTGATGTGGTTGTAACAGCGTCCATTATTATTATAAACATACCTTTAACCATGGTGACTTAGCAGGTCTCCACTCGGGTCCTTGCGTGAAGTCCGTGTTGCGATCATCTTCTTGCGAGGGTTCCTCGAACTTCGTCTTACTAGGCTGCACTAGGAAAGTAGTATAATGGTTCATGCCTAGGAAGTCTGCCGACCCTGTAATAAGTGTGATAATTTAGTTTGTATACCTACAAGAGGACTAAGTAAAAGCAGCGCGGATCGATAGGTCATAGACTCTTTCCGGATGAAAGAGTACAAACATCCATTCATCCATCCATCCTAACACACTTTCGTGTTTATAATGGCAGGAGAAAGTAGGTAGGAAGTGGGATAAACTTTGACTATTTACACTTATGCACTTATTAATTGTCAGTCAGTTCTCAGTTGTGTTACCAAGCTGCTGTCTGGCAATTTTTTGTTATAGAGCTCAACTGTCCAATTAGCAGACACAATAGTTAAACAATGACAACATGACTGCAGCAGTCATATTCACAGACAAGGGGAAGTTATCGTATGTTATGTTATGTAGTGTGTTGTGTTGTTATGTTATGTTATCTCTATGGATAAAGAATTTGAATACGGAATAACGTATAGAAATCTGTCATGTAGTCATGAACGTGGCCAGCTGGTCACATTTTGGTTTGTCTATACATGACTGGGGCGGTCAAAAGGTTAAGATCGTTAGTTAACCTGACGATTTGAATCTAGTATACGGTAGCACGAGTTTAGGGGTAAAAAGTATTGAAGTTGGTAGCAGTTGAGTCCCCAATTATAACGCTACTATTCTCACTAAAAGAAATTGCGTTGTTTTCGAAAAAATAATTAGTTACTAACTTCAAATCGCATCATAACACATAAAAAGCGAAAACATTAAAATGAAAAACAACCAAATCTGTCAAAATATATTGTTTGTGGAAAAAAATATCGTGCAAAATTGATAAAACTGAACGTAAAAAATTAGAAATGACATTTGTGTTTTGTGTCAAACACTTTGGACAGAAAAAACTTAGGTTATAGGTCGACATCAAGGGCACCCCGAGGTTCGGTCAGTTAGGTTCATTTAAACCCTGCTGACAGAAATCCGTCGACCTGGCGTCAACCGTCTTTTTTCCAATTTTCGTAACCGTTGCAGATAGACGACGCCTTTTAGGCAACTTTAGTGTTTTGGGGTTAGGTTACAAAAAAGTGCGTTTTCTTTTCATGGGAGTGGTATCAGGGGAGTCGAAGAACCCACCCCATCCCTCCCCCCACTCTTACACCTCTCAACTTGTGCTACCGTATACTAAATTTTAACCCTCTCGCTCATCCGTTCGTCTGTCTGTTTGTCCCATTGTCACGCCGCATGTGATACTACTCATCTTCTACCTAGACTTTTCCATGTTATGGGTCGGCTTCCAGTCTAACCGGATGCCCCTAAATACCAATGTTTTACATAGAGCGACTGTTGTCTGATCTTCACAACCCAGTAACTGGGTAACACGATACCCCTTGAGTTAGAGAGGACATTACTGTGGCCGCTACAACAACAAACAATAAAAATGATATTATCTTATATATCGTGCCAGTGCGGTTGAAATCCAGTCTTCTAGAGAGTCCATGGTCGAGCGCTTGAACTTGTCCCTCAAGGCAGTCTCCGATTGCGGCGATGCCAATCTGGTCAGGTTCAATGCAGCTAAGACCCAGGCGTGTCTTTTCTCTGCCAAGAAGAGGCCTTTCCATCTGGCCCCTACTTTCCGACATGTATCCGTTCTAATCACTGACCAGCTTGAGCTTCTTGGCGTTACTTTGACGTCAAATCTTAACTTTGGGTCATTTATTGAATCCAAGGCCAAACTAGCTGCCAAAAAGCTGGAAGTCCTCGCAAAGGTGCGAAAGTACTTCACGTCGGAGCAGCTGCTCAACTTATACCAAGCACAAGTTCGATCGTGCATGGAGTACTGTTCGCACCTTTGGGATGGATCAGCAAAACACCAACTGGAGCATTGGAAGTCATCGATAGACGTGCCAAGAGGCTCATTAACAACGACTCCCTGGTTAGGGCTAAGCTTCAGAGCCTTGAACATCGCCGCACCGTTGCTAGCCTTTCGGTCTTTTACCGGGTACATTTCGGAGAGTGTGCTTTGGAATTGCACAATTTAATTTTCCCATCCCCGTTCCATCATCGGACGAGCAGAGATACGGCGAAGCGTCACCGCTATATGGTTGAAGTTCCACGGTCTCGAACCAAGCGCTTTGACTCCACATTTATTGTGCGAACTGCCAGACTGTGGAATTCCTTGCCCGCTTCTCTGTTCCCTGATAAGTATAATCTGGGTATCTTCAAGGCACGAGTGAACCGGTTCATCTTAGGCAAGCATGTTCCAACTTAGGCCGCATTATCACTTACGATCAGGTGAATAGGGTATTTTACTCTATACGAGAAAAAATCTATGAATATGTTATTGAGACAGTTTAGGCATAAAGCAGTCGGAAAATGTAAGTTTTAGTTCATAAAATAACAAAACAAATTTTTAAATTCAATTCAAAGTCTTCAGTATTTTTAATCTGTTATAAAACACCGTGAAATAGTAGCGGCCATGTTATTACGCCGTACGGCTGTGTAAACAAAAAATTGTCAACTGTAAGTCAACCGATTGGCGTAATAAAGGCCTTGTACTTTTATTATTTTTGTAACCAAAGTAATTTTTTCATTATTACACCTATTACAAAATATTCTTTTAATTATTTTTAAATTATATACCTACAATTAGCATATTTAATATGAGCTCATTTGATACAAAACGAACTGACGTCATTTACGCTGAGCAATGTGGCGTCCAGTAAGTGGCGTTTTCGTCAAACTACGCGCGAAATTTGAAAATTCAAAATTTAGATGCATTTCTATGGCACTAATCGATTGAATAAAAATTTCGTGTTTTTTTTTGGTGGCATATTAGCACTACAGAATTTCATTGAGACACTTTTCAAAAATGGGTGTAATACCCTATTGCGGTCAAACGCAAGCCTATTTAATAGTAAAAATATATATATAGTGTTTGTTCCAGTGGATTCGAGAATGGTTTAGATTCACAATAGGGTATTTTACTCTATACGAGAAAAAATCTATAAATATGTTATTGAGACAGTTTAGGCATAAAGAAGTCGGAAAATGTAAGTTTCAGTTCATAAAATAGCAAAACAATTTTTTAAATTCAATTCAAAGTTGGATAGGCCCTTAGTGTGGGACGCTACGTGTGTCGATACTCTTGCGCCATCCCATCTTCCTAGTACGGCGTGCTGTGCTGGTGCTGCTGCTGCGGCTGCAGAAAACCTCAAACGGCGAAAGTATATTATCCTAAGCGATAACTTTATTTTCGAGCCGTTTGGGGTTGAAACCCTCGGGTCGTGGGGTCCAAGTGCTCATCTACTTTTTAAAAAAATTTCCAAAAGGTTGGTTGACACTTCCCGTGATCCAAGGGCTGGTTTTTACCTCGGACAGAGGTTAAGCATTGCCATCCAACCATTGCAATGCCGCCAGTCTCTTGGGCACATTCCCAGTTGACGACGATGTTGGGGATTTTTTTGATGCCTTATTGTCTTAGCTTTTCTTTTTGTTTTTAATAGTTATAGGTTTTCCTTTTTTATTTTTAAATGTAAATATTGAATATTGAGATTTTACTACTAAATAAATATAAAATTATTCAAAGTTTTCAGTATTTTTAATCTGTTATAAAACACCGCGAAATAGTAGCGGCCATGATAGTACGCCATACGGCTGTGTAAACAAAAAATTGTCAACTGTCAGTTAACCGATTGGCGTAATATAGGTTATTATTTTCGTAACCAACGTAATTTTTTCATTATTACACCTATTACAAAATATGCTTTTAATTATTTTTAAATGATATACAAATAACATATTTAATATGAGCTCATTTAATACAAAACGAACTGACGTCATTTACGCTAAGCAATATGGCGTCCAGTAAGAGGCGTTTTAGTCAAACTAGGCGCGAGATTTGAAAATTTAAAATTTAGATGCATTTTTATGGCACTTATCGATTGAATAAAAATTTTGTGTTTTTTTTGGTGGCATATTAGCACTACAGAATTTCATTGAGACTCTTTTCAAAAATGGGTGTAATACCCTATTGTACCCGGCAAGTAGCGCTATAGTCGGGTTGCAGGACAACGTCTGCCAGGCACGCTAGTAAAGTATAAAAATAAATCGAATCTCCTAAACGTGAAACGTGTAAACGTGTTATTTTCTGCATTTTTGCTTGATCTTAATATTGTACGATAGTACAGAACTCTCCATGTGTGAGTGCGACTCACACTTGACCGGTTTTTCTACCATCACGAGAACACGTGATCAACCACCACCATTTTGGCGCGCTTCTACAGAGTCGTGATGTTTTCAGCCGACAGCGAGGAAGACATTCAGAATCCAGTGTCTGATCGCATCGGAGCTAATACGTCCCGAAACTTGTCTGAGTATATTTTAAATTAATTATGTTGAATTTATTGTGGTTTTAATAAACGCCGTGTATTGTACCCTATACCCAGTGTGTTTGCATTGCACGAAACCCAACTTCTGCCCACATGATGACTGAATCTAACGGACTAAATCCTGACTGATCCGACATATCAATACCAAAGGCAAGACGCAACTAGAAAGAATAGAGTAGAAGAATCTCATGTCCGGTGCTCAAAATACAAACCTTTAAGAAGTTTGATTTCTCCAGCAGAAAGTTTGGGTAGCCTAGAAGTCTGGAATCCTTGCTCCTTGCTCTTCTTGTCCACTATACTCTTGACCAGGGGTGGGAAGTCACCTTCATCAGACCATATTGGGTCCAAGTAAATCCCAAACTGGAAAGTAGTAATTTAATTTATCATTATATTTTCTAAGAAATATTTTTAAAATGAATTGTATAAACGGTTTATTCCAAAAATCCCCACCGACAAATCCCCACCAGTGGGGATTCTTACTTTTTTTTCCAGATATCCCCACTAGTTAAATAAACTCAGCCTAGTGGGGATTTTTGGAAAAATAAATAACAATCCCCACCAAGTGTTGTAAATTATTAAATATAAAATGCGCATGTATGCAATGCATGCAATTTAATTGTTTCAGAATTCATTATAAAATGATTTATCAGACATGCCATATTATGCATCCCTAAATGCATGCCTTTTCGTAATATTGCTCTCTCTCTCTAAACAGTGCGAATTTGTTGTTATGCGTTTAGGACATCTCTCTCATCGCTTGGACCTTCCGTCACAGTATAAAGATATGAACAGTACGGAAACTACGTACAAACGGTCGAAACGGCACACTCACTCAGACGCGCGCATCTACGATACCCCTAAGCGATAGTCGCGGTGCTCTCAGTCACGGCCTCACGGGTGCCGTGTTTGACCAAGGTAGTCGCGTAATACATTAATTCCTTGCGTCACGGACCGTCCATCTTTTTAAAAATGCGTCGAGCATATTGTGTAGCATACGGCTGTTTGAACTCGGCTTTTTCAAAACCGGAGCTTTCGAGCTTTCCACCTGCCTGGTAAGAATCCCCACTGGTGGGGATTTGTCGGTGGGGATTTTTGGAATAAACCTTATAAACAAATGTAGATAATATCTTATAAAACAACTTGAATGCAATAAATAAAGTAGTAGTATTTATTTTATAGAAGTAGTTATTTATTACCGGCTTTTGCCCGCGACTTCTTCCGCGTGAACAGACGAAGTCGCGGATTAAAAAGTAGTCCTTCTCCAGAGTTCAAGCTATCTTCATATTCAGCCGTTTCGTTGTGAGAACGTAACAGATAGAGTTACTTTCTCATTTATAATTAGTTAGTATGGATTAGATATAAGGTAATTGTAACTTTTCATTACGTAATTGATAATAGGGTATTTTACTCTATACGAGAAAAAATCTATAAATATGTTATTCAGACAGTTTAGGCATAAAGCAGTCGGAAAATGTAAGTTTTAGTTCATAAAATAACAAAACAAATTTTTTAATTCAATTCATTGTTTTCAGTATTTTTAATCTGTTATAAAACATCGTGAAATAGTAGCGGCCATGTTATTACGCCGTACGGCTGTGTAAACAAAAAAATGTCAACTGTCAGTCAACCGATTGGCGTAATATAGGCTTTGTACTTTTATTATTTTCGTAACCAACGTAATTTTGTCATTATTACACACCTATTACTTACAGAATATACTTTTAATTATTTTTAAATGATATACCATTATCATATTGATTATGAGCTCATTTGATACAAAACGAACTGTCGTCATTTACGCTGAGCAATATGGCGTCTAGTAAGAGGCGTTTTCGTCAAACTACGCGCGAAATTTGAAAATTTAAAATTTAGATGCATTTTTATGGCACTTATCGATTGAATAAAATTTTTGTGTTTTTTTTTGTGGCATATTAGCACTACAGAATTTCATTGAGACACTTTTCAAAAATGGGTGTAATACCCTATTGTTTATGTGAGCAGCAATTCTATTCTAAAAAAATGTCCTTTGAATGTATGCGAAGTGTTAACATCTGGGTATTGCCGAAGGCGACTTAGAAAAAACCTGGAAATCGGG
Source organism: Charanyca ferruginea (assembly GCA_947361185.1). NCBI lineage: Eukaryota > Metazoa > Arthropoda > Insecta > Lepidoptera > Noctuidae > Charanyca > Charanyca ferruginea. The sequence goes on along the minus strand of OX376078.1, from coordinate 18,926,285 downwards.
CAGCAGCAGTTTCGATCCCAAGACCAAGCCAAGCTTGGGGATTATGGCACCCCCGCCCCTCTTATGGGGAGGCCTTTGTTCAACAGTGGACGTGTTCCGGCTGATGATGATGATGATATAGCATCATCATCATTATCATCTTGTGGGATGCCTGCCACCCCAAATCTCACTTCACCTAGATTAACCTAGACTAGAGAGATCGTTACAGCAGAGCACTACAGTTCCTAGTTTACATGACTCATGCAGTTACCTCAAAAGCTCTCGCTCTTTCCGTAGCTTCGACATTCTCCGTGGTGTTGGTTAGCGCGTCATACCAATTTACTGCCATGCCAATACCGACGTTACCTGAAAAATATTATTTTTAAACAGCTGATTATACTGATGATGCTGATGTTAATATGCTGATTATTGTCTTTTTTTGTTTTTGTATAAGGCATAGCACTTAGCACACACACGCCGCACGCGTTTTATCTCAGGTCTGAAACCGAAAAACCGGACAAGTGCGAGTCGGACTCGCCCACCGAGGGTTCCGTACATATTTGTAGGTACATATCCATACTTCTATACTAATCCATACCTACTATCCATACTTTAATCTACTTAACATTATAAATGCGTTTTTGCGACATAAACGGCCATATCTTTTTTCACGTTAACATAGAGGGTTGATTTTTGTACAGCATCAAGGGACCGTAGACTTGAGTATATGGTTTTAATTTCAACTCGATACCTTCACGCGTTCCCGAGATACAGGGTCTTGACAGACAGACAGACGGACAACAAAGTGATCCTATAAGGGTTCCGTTTTTTCCTTTTGAAGTACGGAACCCTAAAAACCAATAATATCAAAGTTTTTCTTGTTAGTTCCCATCACTAGTAGGTATATTGCTTATTGTGTGCGACATGAGGTCAGTATAACCTCATGAATTATTTTGTGTAGGTTTATTAGCTCAACTAATCGTTCAATCTAAAAACGCATAAGAGTTAATATAGTTGTGATATTTAACTTTACATTCGCGTTGTTACAAAATCTTGTACTTCTTGTCGTCAAAGAGATATAGTCATTTAAAACAAACAGGAGGTAGGTATATGGTGTCTAATTTGACCTCTTGCCGCACTGAATTTAAGTTGCCTTTGGTAATGTGGTCCATAAACGACCACATTATATTTATTCAATATGGCGTTCTATGGGGGAGACCTTTGTTCAACAGTGGACGTCTTCTGGCTGATGATTGTAAATAAATAAATATTTTGTGCGAAACTAGCATATTTTCAATTTTAAAATCGTTTGACTTACTTCGCGCTCTAGGTCCTGCAGTGCAATTCTGTAAGAATTCACTCGCGAATTCGAATCCTATCTCATTTCTGATTTCACTTACTTGAAGTGAAAAGTATTTGGTATTCGCTTAAATAGTAACGAAATAATAGTTCGCTTCACCTATGTCAGCACTTAGTAGCGCTAGCGTAGTTTTCATTGAGTTACAGACTACCTAACAGTTTTCACCGCGGAATCAGAAGTGAGATCTGAAGTGAGTTCTTACAAAATAACATAACTGAGAACGCCCAGCAAAACAGTGAACAAAATGCTTGGGAATATCTTTTATCCTGTTACCAACTTTGACTACATGGTTGGTGCAATGACTAAAAGCAATTGGATGCTGTGTGCGTGTCGAGGATTTGATTCCCACACGAAACATATATTTGTATGGCCTTTTAGAGGTTTGAGGAACGGAGTGTAAAGTTCCTCATCCTCCGTAGAAATGGGAGGATCCTTCGACCAGACGGGTGTTATGTCTGGTGGGCTACTGCCCGACGGTTGTAGTCGGGATTTTGTATATATCCTAATGTCGCGGATAGCTTTGCATGCGGGATCTAGGAAATGTCGGTTGTAGTATGCTTCATGTGCGATAGATATCGCTACAGCCTACAGACAGTTGTTCTCTGGAGGAACTCCTAGAGTAGGGCAACGTTATAAAAAAAGAAAGACTTCAATATGGAAAACTTACCTCCATATTTCTTCTCAAACTCCGCTTCATACAACCGATAAGCCTTCGCGTGAGCTAGTAGAACATTCTTCACACACTCATAGGCACCTCCATCTTTGATATTGATCCCAGGAGCCATTATAATGCCGCCATACCCATCCATGCAAATAGTATTCGGCTGGTTAATGGTGATCCAAAACTTCACTTTATCCGCATATCTTTTGAAGACAATCCTCGCGTATTCTTCGAACCAGGTGACGGATAGAGGATTGGTCCATCCTCCCATCTCTTGTAATTCTTGGGGAAGGTCGAAGTGGTAGAGGGTTACCATTGGCTGTATTTCGTATTTTAGAAGTTCATCTATCAGTTCGTCGTAGTATTTGAAGCCTGCTTCGTTGATTTGGTTTTCAAAACCTGTAAACGAGTTTAATTTTTCATTAAGTCATGGTTTTTACTAATGAATTTCTCAATCAAAATTGTCGTGAATAAGTTACATTGTGGCCACCACTTACTAATTTGACTAATTATAATTATTAGCGCGTGAATTTCCTCGATCGAGGATCCCTAATATTTTTGATAATTCATTATATCATTGCCTCGGGGATACTCGTAGCTTCTTATTGGTGAATTTTTGAAATCGGATGAGGAGTTTCGTAAATTACCTTCTTCATACAAACTTACAAATTAACAAACCAATTTTATCTCTCTATAGTTTATAGATTAATAATAATTGGAATCTATTCACCATACTTAACGATTTATTTTAATTAAGTAGGTACCTATGATAAGAAGTAAGTAAGTATAGAAAATTGGGCGGCATTGTCATGATGCTGTTGCAGCTTGCAGCCCATGATTAATATTAAGCATTCTGCGCATTCAGACAAAGTCGCAAAATTAACAAGCCTGTGTTCTTTTCCAGGGTTCAAGCTACCATAATACCAAATTTCGTAAAAATCAGCCATGTCGACGTGACAGAGAGACAGACAGAGTTACTTTCGCATTTATAATATTCGACTTCCACGCGGAGGAGGTCTAGTAATGTAAAATTTGTGTCAATAGAATTTCCGCAGATTTATATAACCTAGTAGTAGTAGTATCAACCGCAACACCAAGTCTCAGCACGTATTTTGCGTATTTTTAGGGTTCCGTGCCTCAAAAGGAAAAAACGGAACCCTTATAGGATCACTTTGTTGTCTGTCTGTGATTGTCAGTTTAAAATCTGCAAAAGTCGCTTGTTAGCGCCTAAATTGCGACATGAGGCCAGTATAACCTCATGAATTGGTTTGTGTATATTAGCTCAACTAATCGTTCAATCTAAAACACACATAAGGGTTAATATAGTTCTGATAATTAACTTTAACTTCGCGTTGTTAAAAATCTTATACTTCTTGACGTCATTTAAAACAAACAGAACCCTTATAGGATCACTTTGTTGTCTGTCTGTCTGTCCGTCCGTCTGTCAAGACCATTTATCTCGGATATACCTACTCAAGTCTACAGTCCCACGAAGCTGTGAAAAAATCAAACTTCTAAGTTAACGTGAAAAAAATATTTACGCCGCAAAACAAATTTTTTTCGACACTCTCAAAGGAATCAAAATTTATAGCGTACCGTTGACCTACAATATCGTCTTATACTACAAGTACAGGCAACAGTCTAAAAACTATCCATTTGTAATTAAATCATTTATTTATTTATTTATTTATTTGGGACAAACAAACAGTTACACATTAAATCTTATAAACTAATTTACATAATATATATGTGATACAAATGTGCAACTCACACCGTTATCCACAATATACAAAAAGGATGTTTGTTATGAGCAAAACGAAATAAAGTTACTTAAACAAGCAATTATGAAATATATTTATAGGCACATGATTTTTTTGATTAGGCAGTTACGGAACTTATTAACCGGCATTGCAAATATGTCAAATTCTGTAAACAATTTATTATAATTATTACAAATTCGACGCAGAGGTGCTCGGACACCAGCGTTGGTCCGACAGGAGGAAACCGCAAAAAGTGGGCGTGCGCGCACCTCGCGTCTCATGACAGTTCTAGGAACAATGTAGTATACTCTATTAGTTAATTCTGAGCAGTCGTATCCGTGATTACACATATCGTAAAGAAATATAGTTTCCAAGTACAATCTTCTGGACTTCAGACTCATCACATTATAGTTTTTAAGTAGATCGTTATATGACGGATAGTTCCGGTAGCATCGGTACTGCACTGATCTTAGAAATTTACGTTGGACTTTTTCTAAACTGTCTACGTATTTGTTATAAAAAGGGTTCCATATAACTACAGCGTATTCTAGTTGGGATCTAACTAACGACTTATAAAGATGGATGAAACTGCTAGCACGTTTAAAATCAGTTGTAGCCCTCATAACAAATCCATACATACGATAGGCACTGTTAATAACATAATGTATGTGCTGATCAAGATGTAATTTGTCATCAAGCAATACGCCAAGATCTGTTATGGGGGGAACTTTTGCTAGAAATATATTATTTAAGTTATAATTGTAGGATATTTTGTGTTTATTTTTAGTGAATGAGATTGTGGAACATTTTTTGATATTTAAATTAAGTTTATTATTAATCATCAGAAATATAGTCTTTATTTAAAGTACGTACTTAATCAATCATCGAGGTATGCGCGGTCATAATTATATGGGTGACCAAATCATGGAATTTGAACGGAAGCCTCGGTGGGCGATTACGACTCGCACTTGTCCGGTTTTTATTTTATTTTATAACCTACTAGCTGACCCGACAGACGTTGTCCTGTCCCGATCTACCGAACATTTGGATGGGGGATGAAAAGGGGGGGAAAAAGGGGGATGAAAAATAGATGTTGGCCGATTCTCAGACCTACCCAATATGTACACAAAATTTCATCAGAATCGGTCAAGCCGTTTCGGAGGAGTACGGGAACGAAAACTGTGACACGAGAATTTTATATATTAGATAATATAATATAGCAATGCTGTAATACTCCCTTATCAGTTAATCGCCAAACGTTGTGACTATTACGAAAGAACTGATTACTGATTTATTGATACATATTTATCGATATTATCGTAAGCCTAATAATCAAATGTTCGATGTAGATTTTTGTAACACAATTATCACATTAAGGCGCTAACAAGCGACTTTTGCAGATTTTAAACAGACAATTACGTCAAAATGTGTAGTGTAAATGATTTGAAAATATATATATGTTATATTATATAAATATATGTTAAACTAGAACATTCTCTTAATCATTTAGTATGTGAATATTTTTGATTTCGTTCATATTAAAAAGTTTAATTAAATCGTGAAGTTGTTTCTGACGCGGACAAAACATTGATAATCACACAAAATCTACCAGGAATATTTAAACGAAACTTTTACTATCTTACAGACAATTTTATTATCTATCTTTTAGTATACGCTTTTTTTTAAGTTAAAGAATACTATCTTTTATTTAATTTTTTCGACTAAAAAGAGTTTTGGACGCACATACGATTCTCTGTTCGCTCAAGGTCGCCGGCATATATCGTCGCCTTAATTAAATATGGGGTGGGGTGGGTTATCAACTGATAACCCGAAGCGCGTGGGGCCAAGAACTGAGTGTGTAGGCAAAATATCCATGTTTACGACTTCATGATTTTTTCCGGGTTTTGTTTGCAAATCAAATACCTACGTGTTATTATGTAAGATTTGTGTTTAATGAATTTATTAAGTTGTTACCTATTTATAATTATTATACAAATAAATATATATGTGTTGCAAAAATTACAACACATATTGTCTGTAGGGTATGTCTTATTATGTACCTACTCTAAACTAACGTTACAGTAATGTTTTAACTAAATGCATGAAAGTATATGTACGGCCCTTATACAAATATCTATTTTTTAAATTTTAGTCTGTCTGTTTGTCTGTCTGTCTGTCTGAAAGTTAAAGCTAATCAGAAAGAAGAAAGAAAGAAAAACCTTTTATTCACGCGAAAGCGACGCACATATTACATAAACAAAGCCTAAAACTAAAACAAGTGGATTCTAAAAATTAAAAATAAAATGTCCGCGTCGGAAACAGTGCATCACTTCACTACCGCGCAACACGAAGAAGAAGCGAAGCGAATCTGTCGAAAATAATCAGGGTTCCGTGCAAAAAAAAAAATATTAATTTAATTTTTTAATTTTTTTGCAGGGAACTCTGATTATTTTCGTTTAAAATAAAACATAGTCACCTGTTGGCAGTACCCTGGGCCAGGATATCGAGAACCTGTAGAAGTCCACACCCAGCTCCCGTAACATCTGTACATCCCTTCGCCAATTATGGTAGGAATCACTGGCTACGTCTCCGTTCCTGCCATCGGCTATCACTTCTGGTTTCTCGTGGACAAACCTATCCCAGATGCTCTCACCTTTGCCTGTGAATGAAAGAAAGAAATAAGTTTTGAGTTTGAGATGTGAAGCCTTTATGTCAATAAACATTTTTTTTTATGGGGCAAGCCCGCCACTCTACGCGCCAAAGCAATGAAGCTCGACGAGTCCAAGAGAAACAATTCAACTGTCTTGGATCCCGCAACGAAATTAATCAGAAAAGAACAGTGGATTGGCGCTGAAGTTAACCTTTTACAGGCACTTTGAATTTTTTAGTGTTGCTTGTACCAGATGTTCACCGCTGCCTATAAACGGATTAGGCGCACAATGCCACATTCGCAAAATGACATATTGGAATTTCGCAAAATGTCATATTCTCAAAACTCCACATCGCAAAACGTCACATTAGCACAAAGAGATTATTTAATGTCTTTGCATTAGCCAAATGCCATTTTTCCAAAATCCAATTTTCGCAAAATGCCTCTTTCGCATAATATCATATTCCTTTCGCATTTATAATACCTATTAGTATGGATAGAATAGTATAGAAGTATGAATATGGATTAGTATGTATAACGCTTAGGGATAACGTAACTTCCTATTAGCTTTATAATAAATTATTGCTATAGAATAGAATCTATTTAAGGCTTGTATACATGCCAATAACCTCGAGCATTCGGCCCGTACTGAATTTGTGGACGAGTGCAGGGGTGATGTAGACGCAGCCTTTAATCGGACGCATTTTTAATTTATTGTAATAAAAATAATACATATTTGTAAAAAGTAACAAAACCAAATCATTTTCCTTTGTATTGCAAAGCAGTAGATATTATTTTTTTTTATACTGTTTTGATAAGAAATTAAGGAGTAAAATGGTTTCATCTCAATGATTTGGAGGTGGTTTGGCCTTTTTTTTCCTATTATGTGATACCGATAGAAAAATTGTGACTAAACCAAATTACGTATAATATCATGCAGATTACTAACAATTTTTTTCAGATGTGACTAATTCCTCTGTAAATGTCGACGAAAAGTTGCTTCATCTGCATGCTTCTTTTAAGCTTTTTTCGAGAGAGCAGCCTTAACACGTTGAGTGCGAAACCAGGTCGAAAATACCTGGTCTATATCTCGCTTTAAGTGCGGCTAAGAAAAGTATAAACGTCTCTGTCGTGTGAAGGGCATAACTTCAATCTGATTCGGTGTAGGAAAAAGATGAATATATATCTATGATGTATTATTAAAATAGAGTCCAGTGGTGTACCTAATTTAGTACCAGGTGTTTTACACCTGGTACCGCATGAAAGAAGTAAAATTTCATCACACTGCGAAACCAGGTCGAAGGCGCCTGGTATCCCGCGCTAGCTTCGCGCGGTCAGTGTTGTATCGCATTCGATAGAAACGCACGTGTCGATATGGCGTCACAAGACCGACGAAAAGATGCCGTAAAAATTTTTATTTAATCTTCGATGTACCCAAAGACAGTGATGACAATATTAAATCGAATTATAGGTTGATTTATAAAAGATGAGTCATCAATACTATTTATTTTATATATAAAAAAAATATAAAAGAAATTGTGTCGGATGTTACGAAAAACTCCGAACGTACTTAACAAGTCGCCAAGCTGACAGAAAAGTCAAAAAAATCATTACTGAATGTGTAGAGTGTAAAAAATACTTCTGTTTGGAATAATACATCATAGATATATAAGAGAAACGGAAAAACTACGTTAATTAATGTTTTTCACTGAAGAGTGAAAAACATTAATTAACGTAGTTTTTCCGTTTCTCTTACATTAAAAATTATTAATGAAACTAACGATATTTTTATTTCACACCCCTAAAATATGCGCAAAAGTTCCCTAATTCAGTGCGGCACAGGGTGCATAAGACCTTGTATTTTATTATAGCTATAATTTTTAAACAAAGGAAGCTGTTGACGTACACCTTCAGGTTCATGTCAATAAATTCATTATTGTTAATATTCAAAGCTAAAAGATTATGTATATTTTGACATGAAGCCAAAAAAAGGATTTAAATTTCTTAAACGTTACAGGGACTAATACGCCCTGTACCGTTACAATGATAGTTTTATGACCAGGTGTAAAACGCCTTGTACCGCAGGAATAGAAAGAATAGGAAAATCACTGCCGCAGGGAACGTGTTAAGGTACCTTACAAGTATTCGGTAACAAGGATTCAATGAAATGGCGGTAGACCCTTTGATTTATTTAATAAAAAATTGTGGCTATTTTTATCAAAGAAAAGAGGATTAGGATTTAGGATTGATTGCAATATCTACAGATTAAATAAACTAAGTGTTTTACCATGTAAAGTATTATCTTTTAGCAAGTAAAATGAAGCGTTACTATACCTACTTACTTACTTACTTATTCGTAATTTAAAAATAATGACATATATTTATGGGACAGGGCAAGAACCTGCGTGACCAAACCAGTTGACATAATGTCGCTTCTTAGACCACTTAGGATCAATCAAAGGCATTCGTTTATTTATTGCTTTCTTAAGTTTCTAGGATAACCCGCGAAATGTAAATTTTCTTACGGTTTTTTGTTATTTGCAAGTCAGTATTTGGGTGTTGCATATCATTTTTGGCATTACTTTTAAGAATTAATATTTTAAATTCTCTGAGGGACAAACAGGAATAAAAAAAATCATCTCTCCACCTATCAGTAATACAGTGTGAGCACAGAGTATCTAATAGTTACTTGTGTGAGTATAGGAGTGAATAAAGTTTCGTTCGAAGACCGATCTTGGACCTCGTTGCTAACAAGGGGACAGATCTTTTTTTTCCTATATGTTCCCCAAGGGGCCAAAGTGGGGTGACAGATCGGAATAATTCTTAATGTCGCATCAATTTTTTTTTATTACCTAACCTAAAACTGAGCTGAGAATTGCAAAAAATGCTTTCACCTTAAGTCTAAATTAAAGGGGAAGTCTCCTTACCATCAGCATCCCAGCCACCTTCGACCTGGTACGCAGACGTGGCAGCACCAAACAAGAAGTTTGGTGGAAACTTCCGGATCCTGTTGTCCGACCAGCCATCGGAACCGATGACGATGAAGAGACTGAAACCGATTTATCAATCAATTAATCTATCAACTCGCTGAGCATAGGCACACGACGAATAAATAAATGTTGTTGGAGTCTAGCTTTTGCCGTGTGATTGTCGGTTATCTCGGATGCAGACGAAGTCTCTATGTCCTTTCTTATTTCTTAGGCTTCAAGTTTAGACTGTACCTACCAATTTTCATCGAAATCTGTTCAGTAATTAACCGTGAAAGCGTAACAAATATATAAACTCGCTTTCTCATTTAGCAACCATTAATAGCTAGTTTCATTCATCATCATCATTATAACCTTTACACGCCCACAGCTGGGCATAGGTCTCCCCAAATAGGAAGGTTTAGCCATAATCGCCATGCTTGACCGATGCATGTTGGCGATCGCAGTAGGTGTTATGGTACTCAGAAGGACGCTGCTGCCCACCTTCTGGTCAACATCCCTCTGTCGCTTTTTACAACATCTACGGATAGAAATGGGGTGGTGCTATTCGCGGCCGACACCACAAGGTTTATTGATAGCTACATTCATTAAGAGAGCCCATCCCCATTCCCCATCGAACGAACTTCAACACGAGCTTGATAAAAAAAAAAATTGTTTCAACCAACGCAAAGCTCGAAAACAAACGAGTGAGTGAGAACACGATAACATCACAGTAAAAATGGCGCGTGGAGATTTCACAAAACTTGTTCCAGGATATACGTGTTTTTAAAGAAGCCTTACAAGCTTTTGGTAAAAATGTTTGTAATTTAGAATCGCCATTACATCTTTATAGAAACCTTGCAGTTTCTATTTAGCTGTTTTTTTTACTTTTGCAATGTATGAGTGCATTATGAACGGCCAACATTCAGATAAAATTGTGCAAAAAAACTGTAGTGCAGTTCACTTCACCTAGGTGTTCACCGAAGGAGATTGTAACAGAATAGCACTACCGAACTGCAGTGTTATTCTGTTACAATCTCCCTCGGTGAACACCTAGGTGAAGTGAACTGTCATCCGATTGTTGTCCTTTGTCAATCCCTAGCATCGGAACAGATGACAGCTCACTTCACCTAGGTGTTCACCAAGGGAGATTGTAACAGAATAGACATACTGATTTTCGGTGTTTTCGGACGTATTTACTGAATTTGTTTTTTTTCAAAAAAGTTTATTTTTGGCTTCATACGAGTACAAACCTAGATTTAAGCCACAAGATCCCTGTGTGTTAAAAATATTTGGAAAATAATTTGTTGTAACGCCATCGCCATAATCGCGTACGTGCGTTTGTATAGAAAATATGACGGGATTAGTTTTCATTTCACATTCGTATTTTACATTCGTACATAAACACTAATTAAATACATAGGTACAGAACTTATAAATACTATGTACAACTAGCTTTTATCCGCGGCTTCGCTCACGTTAATTTAGAATTTGACAATCAATTCGGGTTTTATAATATAATGTAATTCAATCGTGATTCGAAAGACGCGTAGCGCCATCTATTATCATAAGAACTTATTGTTGTTTTCCTCGGGAACAGCCTACTTTTTACGCGATGAAAGGTACCCTTTGTCCGTTTCTGTACCTTTCAAACACATGGTAAATTAGGGACATAGGGTAAATTATCGGTTCAGTATTTTAGACGTGAAAAGGTAACAAGCAAAGAAAGTTACTTTTGCATTTATAATATTAGGATGGAGGCCTTCAAAAAACTAATTAGATGCAGTTTAATCTGCATCTCTCTCAATGGGACAAGTGCCCAAAAGGCTAGTAACTTGTACCAATTATTATTATTATTAGTGCTTAATACAATTGTCCTAGGTTTACATTTAATGATATTTTTTGTTAAGTGTGTAATGTAAATATTGTATTTCATAATAGAAGGATATATATTTCTAGGTCACTAGCTCTACACGCGATTTCAACCACGTGGAAATCAAAGACTGATATTTGTACTGTATCGCAAAATATCTTATCTCACGTCTTCTACCTATAACCTACCTATCAGCCAAATTAATTTATTTTATGTCAAGTAGTTATGACGATTTCGTGTGAGGTAAATAATAGCATGAGTGACCTGTCTCTTTTATGCATACCTACAGGTACCTACTCAAATTGCGTAGCACATTTTCAATCATACCTAAATAATACTATTTTATAACCCGTAACAGATTTATTTTTATAATGTCCTAATTAATTAACGAGCTCACGTGTTTAAGGAAAATGGTCCTTTAGGTATTTATTAACATGTATCGTGTAATAAAGCATGCTTAACATGAGCTTCGTAAATTCTTTAATAAATGAATTGTAAGTAAATACAGCACAGCATAATCTATAGAACCTTGAGATTTTACAATAAAAAAGACGCTTGCAACATTAAAATGTATTTATCGCCCTATTTTGGAACTGGTCCTAAGATCCGAAGCATTTAAAGATGTAAACTCCATCGACATACTCCCCCCTGCTCTACAGTTTAGTACATCCCCATTCCCCCTTCCCAAAACACTATGTAGGTGTTAATATTACCCCCACTTCACTTTTTAGGTTATGAGCTCACTTAACCTCTAAATCACAAAACACATTCACAGATAATTATGAAATTCTTACTTCAACAAACACAGCACCACGACACGCATTGTGTAAACTAAACTGAATTATATTCTAATAACTTCACGTAATGTTATTATCTTGCGATAGGATATCATTAGTGGTTATCTATACTCAATTTGACTTCCTAATGACTATTAGTTTTTTGATATCAAGGTTTTTTTTTGCTGTTTATTCATTGTCGAGTGCAAAAAGTCTGGTATTTGTAAGTACAATTAATTTTATTAAAAAACAAATTTATAGTGATTATAGTGAGAAGTAATAATTAACAAATGTTTGTTAAACAAGCAATTATCATAAAAAATATCAAGGGGTTAACGACACGACAAAAATCTAATACCTATTTATCGAAAATTATTTTCCCTTCTTTTAGCGCCATCTATGCAACTAATCGTAATATTTACTTCGTCGTTTATTTCACAACGCCTAACGCCATCTATGTTCAATTTAAGGAAACTGAAAGCATTGAGAAAATACTCCATAATACACAGTCGAAAAACGCTTTCTATACTATTTTGTATTCAGACCCCAAAAACTGGTTTTATTTTTTTATAGCTTTAAACGTTCATAGAAACTTTATACTAAGTAAGCGGTAAAATTTAAAATAATAAGTATACCTAATTCATTCATTCATTTTTTATTTACTACATATAAACGATTTTAGGTATTCATTTATTTTAATGATGTTATTAACACAATTTAGTTTGACTTATGGTAATTTTTTCGTTAAAGTACCTATGGGTTTAATACCTGACATAAATGTTTTTAAGATGAACTGATAAGTTTTGAACAATACGCATAACAAAGAAAAAACGTAGAAAAATAACCAAACGCTTTTAATTTAACAATAAATCATCAGAACCACAATCTTCAGTGTCCCTCATCAATAGTCATGGTCATGGATTCAGGTTCGTATTCATAGTCCACGTAGCGGTTCTTGACGATGTGCTTGTAAACAAACGCTGACTTTCTAGGAGTGCGCGTGCGCGCGGGGTCTTCGAAGTCCACTTGGTACAGACCGAAACGCTCTCTGCGGAAAAGTAACAGTAAAACTTGGTTATTATTACCAATATGCGCGTTCAAAGTTGATCTTGGTAATCACTGACATCGCTGAAGGAAAACGTAGGTAATAATTATGTATTTCTTTAATTCAGGCAACCTGTATGAGCATAGGTATTTGCCCTTGCAGTGGTCTAATAGTAGCCTGGTATTATTAGTAATAACAACATTTGTTTACATAACCGGTGATTTTCAAAGTAAGAGGTACCACTACTGCAGAATATCATCAACACGCTTTGTTATTTTGACGAAATTGGCAATTCTTCGGTGACCAAACATGGTACCACGGATATACATAATACATAGACACAGACAGTAAGTGAAGCACCCTAAGTAAGCCAGACCGTCAGTACAAAAATGCCTCACGCACATATTTACATCATAGTCACGGACTAGAAAAAAAAAGATTCCGCGCCGAATGTACCGACTACCGACCGTACCGATCTATGTGTGCGTCTCGGTCCGGCGTACTTTAGGTGCTTCACTTTTGATAGCGTGGCGTGGAGTTCTTCTTTTTTTTTCTAGTCCGTGTTTATAGAGTTACTTAATTTTTGTGGTTTACGTTTATATATAGGGTCGTTGCTGTTAAATGTTGTAGTTTGAATTATACAGCAACATGAGATATTTCAGTTGTATTACTTGTACGCATCTGCAGTACCTCAGGTATTACAGGTATTATATTATATACCTCAGGTAACGCAAAAAAATATTTAAAGTAGGGTGTAGCTACTCACTGATAACCCTGCATCCACTCAAAGTTGTCCATCAGGCTCCATGCCATATAACCCTTGAGATTCACTCCATCCTCTAAGCAGTTGAGGAGACTTTCCATCGCAGCTCTGTAGTACGTGATCCTGACTTCATCTATGAGGCCAGCGTCTGGATCTGTGGACCAGCCGTTTTCTGTGACGTAGAAAACCGGGTTGTTGTATTTAACCCTTAGGTGGTTTAAGGCGTTGTAGATACTGTTTGGAGCCAACTGAAAAAAAGATAGAACAAGGTTATTGAGGTAACTACTCAGTTCGATTCGATTCCTCATGCGTTCGATTACTTGCTCGGTCAAAGTATTATTGGATTAGTCCAATAATACTTAGTAATTTCTCAGTAGCAGCCTGGAGTTTAAAAGTTGGTGGTTCGGGAAGCATGTAATGTAATTAGTCCCACGCCTGATGTGCGTCGGGTAGTGTTGATTTGCCGCTCCATCGGACTGTAAGAATGAGGAAAGAAGAAGAAAAGCACCTATGTTCGGTGACACACTTATACACTATGATATCTTCTGTGTATTTGGCTGGTCTCCATGGAGATTAGCCGCCATGGCAAAAATTGTTATAAGAGAAAACAAATAAATTACCGTAAGCCAATAGGAAGCTGAAGTAAGCCAATCATCAGGTACATAGTGCCCAACACCCATATCATCCGGCTGTGAAGGGACAGGAACCACTTCCTTATGCTCCGTCGCCGATATCAGCCGCGCTGTGTAGTGGTTTACACCGAAAAAGTCAGAAGATCCTCTGACAAAAGCCTTTTCTTCTTCAGTGAATTCAGGCAGACGAGAGCGGGGATAGCCTTGCTGTGCACTTTTTTCAGCAACTCTTTCAGAGAACTCTTTTGGGAAACCTCCTTCGGTCGAGAAGATGGGATGAGCAAATATGCCCCACTGTAAACACAGAAGAAAAATGGTTTTAAATAGAAATAGTAACAAAAAGCAAATTAAGTTTACAAAACCATTGTAATACCTCTCCTTGTCTCTTGATCTCAGCAGCTAATTCGTCCTCGGCAGAGTCAGTGGCAGCAGTGAACCAGTTTACACTGATCGTGATGCCGCACTGCCCCTGCTGCGTCGGCCTGAACTCTTTGTCATATAAATGGAAAGCCCTGGCATGTGCCAATACCAAGTGTTTGCCACACAAATAGGTTCCCACAGCCGTGGAGTTCAAGATAGGCGCTTTAAGGTCACCTCCATAACCTTGGTAACAGATTTCTCTTGGCTCGTTGAAAGTGATGAATAGCTTGACCCGGTCCCCAAAGTTCTCGAACACAACCCTTGCGTAATCCTCAAACCATTCGACAAACAAAGGGTTAGCGAATCCTCCAAGATCCTGTAGTTTTTGAGGCAGATCCCAATGGTATAAAGTAGCCATTGGAGTGATGTTGTATTTTAGCATTTCGTTGATGTAGTTGTTGTAAAAAGCGATGCCAGCTGGGTTGACTTCATTGGCCATGCCTGTAGGCAGGATTCGAGGCCAGGAGAGAGAGAACCGATAAGCGTCTAGGCCTAATTCACGCATCATCTCGACATCGCGCTTGTAGTTGCGGTAGGAGTCGGCAGCTACGTTGCCGTTGCTCGAATCTCTGATGGCTGTCGGGTTTGTGTGGGTCATGTGGTCCCAAATGTTAACTCCCTTGCCTAGAAAATATAAAACACTAGCATTTGAATTCGTCCGCGCGATTGTCGGTTATCACACTTATCACGAATGCAGACGAAGTCGCGGATTAAAAAGTATGTCCTGCTTAAGGACTGAGCTATCTTCATAGCAAATTTCATCAAAATCAGTGCAGCCCAAGGATGAAGTGCGGAAACCGAACCCCCCTATCATAGAACATAGAACATCAGTGCAGCCGTTTCGTCGTGAGAACTTAACAGACAGAGTTACTTTCGCATTTATAATATTAGTAGGTATGGAGTACTATGGATAGTATAGAAGCATGGATTTCAAAGACAACATTTTGAATTGTCAAGAAATCAGTCAGTCAGAAACTTGAAGCTAGTTGCTCGGTCCAACCAATAGGTTCTTACACGAGAAGAGCTAGCAAGAAACTCCATGACATCCACATTTACATCTGCATGGACAGATAAAAGTACGGTATCGTTCTCCAAACAATTTCGACGTAATTTCTAGTTTGACTGTTTGACTTACCATCTTCATTCCATGCTCCCTCGATCTGGTACGAAGCAGTGGCTGCCCCGAAGAGGAAGTCATCCGGGAACCTTCTCTCTTGCCTCACCGTCGACCCATGGCAAGCTACCGCTACAAAACTGTACAGTCACAAAACAGATGTAATATAATTTATTGTTTATTCACTCTAATAATTACAAGAATAATAAAAAAGAAAACCTAAAGAATATGTACAATGGAGGGCTCATAGGGCATCAAAAAACTCGTCCGCATCGCTTTCAATGGGACAGGTTCCCAAAAGGCTTGCAGCTTTACCACGTTGAATGTCAATGCTAATTCTTTGGCCCAAGAAAAGGCCAGTCCTCTAGTCACGTGAAGAGTCAACCAGCCGCTCAGGAATGTCCCTAAAAACAAGGTGAGGACTCGGGCCCCATGGCCCTAGTGTTTCAACCCCAAACGACTCAAACATATAACTATCACGAAGGTTGTTATATTTACGCCGTTTGAGGTTTTCCGCACCCGCTGCAACCGCCCCAGCACAACACGACGTGCTAGAAAGATGGAATGGCGCAAGGGTGTATTTGTAATTTATTTATTTATACTCCATGCACAAGGAGTACATACAAAGGCGGCGGTACAAAGGCTTAATGCTGTAGGCATTCTCTACCAGGCCACCAAGGGTGGTGAAGAGATAACATGGCAGGTGCATTGTTAATGTAAAAACAATAATAATAATGGAAGATTTTTATTTTATTTTATTTTATTTTATTTATTAGGGAAAACAAACAATTACACATTAAGAATTACAAAAAAACATAGGGTATAGAAATTATACAAATGTGAAATCAACCACGTTCTCCACAGATACACAATGAGACAATTTGGTAAATTTTAAGACTAGCGTTTTAAACAATAAAAAAGAGGAATAATAATAAACAAAACATAAAGCTCTTGATAGTGCCGCATAAGTGGAACAACAGTGTCACATCAGTTTTTTAATATGTTTAGTAACATGAGTCTAAATTTTCTATACGGCGATGGAAGATATGGAGGGAGGTTTTTGCCCAGAAATGGGAAAGAATAGGCTAACAAAAAAATAGAAAGATATAAACTTACAAACATAGGAAACTTATTATTAAATCATTAAAGTGTGTCTTAATGATCTTGATTGTTTGACACCATTTATAGTTATTTTTTAATTTGCTTGGAGTAAAATTTAAAAATGTTCTACCTATGGACCATTCTGTACGCAAAATACGCGCTGAGACGTGGAATTGTGGACATCAGCCCGTTATGTAATACTACTGCTACTAAGTACCTACTACTTGGCAACATTCGCAATAAATTATCTGATCTCAATAAATATTTATAAATCGTGGAAATTAAGTAAACACTAAACCAATTAATCGCTCGGTTGGTAAGACCACTTCAAAAGTATTCAATGGAAAATAATTTATTTTTTACCTCACCCATTATTTTAAAATCCTAAAATCTTAAAATTTTTAAAATCAGACTTGTAAACATTTGTGATTTACGGAACTCCTAAATATTAGGTGTTAAGTATATTTTTCTAATTTAAAGCAGATAAATGATATTGAGAGCAAAGTTCACCATTATCACCATTAACAAATAACTTTATTTTTACATAACGAATAATATTGCGTTATATTTCATTCTATAAATTAGAATATTTTAATGTACTTTGGCCTTTTTTTTATAAATCGTAAATTCGTACCTGAGGACCACTAGTAACTTCATGTCGGTGACGCTTTGAAGGAAGCACATTATTATTATGTATTTTGAATTTATATAAATGGACACATTTATCTCAAGGGATAGCTTAAACTGTCCACTATCAGTTTTCTTGTTGGTTTTATCTGAATGTAAACTAGTAGGTAGGTATAGTACTGTCAATTTCGATTTGAATAGATATGCCCTCGAGAGTGCTTGTTTAGCTAAATAATTCTGAATGTTGTTTCATAAATTTGTTAAAAAACAAACAAATAAACTGTTTTCTTGCGTTGCAATTTATTTTTACTTTTAGGTTTACCAATTATGGGGCAGACAAGTGGCCACTAGCGCCACCGATCATTTTCTTTGTTTTACTTCTAAATCAGATCAAATTTTGAAAATCTAAAACTGTACTTAACTGTAGCATTTTTGGAGTAACTTTCCATTATTTTGCAAATCATCATTTTAGTAAATTGTTGCTTATCATCAAAACCGGTCAGTTTTAGGGGCTATCAACAATTCTGTTATTTATTTAATTTTTACTACCTAGTTAAGTACAGTTTTAGATTTTTTAAATTTGCTGTTTAGGTACTATGTACTGTCTCAACGAATAAGCCATAACTATAGGCACGGGTATACTTGATAAATATTCACGTGCAATGTGGGACATTGGTCACTGATAACGCTACTCTAATAATGTAACGTTTGGCGTTACATTATAATTAGCAACGTTCATAGTCAAAGTCAAAGTCAAAGCATTTATTTCAATTAAACCATTTACAGGCACTTTTGAATTGTCAAGGAGTCGGTCAGTTAGTCAGAAAGTTGAAGCTAGTTGCTCGTTCCAAAACGTAGGTAGGTCTCTGTGGAGAAGAACGAGCAAGAAACTCCACGGACATAGATTCGGTAAACACGTAAAATAGTTATATCATATCAACTTATCAGTTATCCAAAGTCAAGTAACCTGTTTATATTAGGTAAGAAGCTGCTTAGATAGTAACTTTAGAATTCCTTGGCAAAATACAAATTAAGTAGTTAGCTAATATTTTATTAACTATTTTTTTAGCCTTCAGGTGTTATTCTCTAAGCAAAGTAACACAAGCAAGTAATAAGTAACAAAATCTAATGCTCGACGCTGCGGCAGCGGCGAGTTAAGTTTTCGTATTCATTAACCTTTGCTTAGGTACGCAGTGCTAATGCCACGTGTATTGACGGCTTTTAGTGGAACTATTCAATAGCCCTACAATAACTTGTACATAATTTCGCGGCGCACCGAATTGTTTGGTTATGTAGTAGGTACCTACACTTATATTTCGATAGATAGTCGAAGAAATAACTTGAGAAAGTCTATCTGTCAAGTATCGCATATAATAAAAAATAATAATAATAATTCTTTATTAACAGGGTACTTAGGCCCAGAGATAAATTTGCACAAAAAAAACGTACAAAACATGTTAACAATTTGAACTTTTAATTCATTGGATTTTTTTTAAAATTTGAATTATGTATGAATTACTACTTATAGTAGATAATATTATGTCATTATATTTACCGATTCTATAATTTTCTATCAATTCTAATAATTATTTTTTTATGAGGTGTTTATTATGTAAATTGAATTAATCGCAATGGTATTTTGTTTTTAACTGTCCAAAAATTTTAGAATTTAAAATAGTTAATAATTTTTATGTATGGAAAAAATATGGACTGGAAGTACCTATGTCTGAAACAAATAAATAAACTAATACATATTATTATTAACCTATTATCTAATTTCTACGTTGATTCGGCGACGTATTGCGCTAAAACGTGGTGTCGGGTAATCTTTCGTGAAAACGCCGATACAAGACACCTGACGGCCAAAATTCTTCCTTCATGAAGGTCTCCAGATGATGAGTCGGAACCCGCACCACAAAAGATATAGTGGGAGCGGTGGATGCTTATACAAATCCCACACCCCCGGCCAAAGGCAGAGGTGGAATACCGCGGTAGTTTTAGCCGGTAAGAGTCCGGCCGGCATGCCCTAAAAATACAAATTAAAATAATAAATGTTTTCAATAATTGTTACACCATATTTATGACAGCCATCCGTCAGTTAACGCCATGAATAAGGTTGAGTTAGATACCAACCAAGAAGGGCGCGCCTAAATGACAATGCCAGATCCTGCCCCACCCATGTACAGAAAAGTAAATTAATGAAAATAATTGTAATGAATATAGAACCTTTCTATAGTAAATTGTTTTTCTTTAGAACTTGCGGATTACGAAATACCTACCCACAAGATACAAACTCATTTTACCTAAAATATAATTTAACCTATAATCAATGTCATTATTGTTTTTAGATTTAAACGGAAACCGCAAGTTCTACAGTCACTAAGACTAATGTTTAGTTATCAGCAATAAATAAACAGTAAGATGCTATATATTACACATGACTTTTATTGTGTGGGGCAAAGTTCTATAGAGTTTCTGGCATTGTCCTTTAAAAATAAACAAAAAGATCTTAGCCCTTTACAACTCCGACACCCCCACGATTGTCAATGATGATTTCCACAGCGCTATAAAAAAAGGGTATCGCATATAGTATATTTTTAAGAAACATTGTATATTATTCATGCGCGTAAGTGTGTGTTTTTTAAACAATTCATAATAAATTACATACAGGACTTTTTATAAAATTTACAATTCATGATTAACACCTTCCACCCAGGGGAGGATAAGATCATTGATAAGAGATCAGTCGACGGATTACTTTGACATGTTTATACATAACAGTGAGATTTTATCTGAAGTGCCTATATGTATACGTGTGGTACGGTGGCGTGGTAACGGTACGGCCATTATGACATGTTACGGCAAAAATTGGTTTTCAAGATAAACCTAAGATTAAGTTTGTTATCGAGTAGAGACAGCGTTAATGTTATTAAAATTAAGTAATTTAAGTAGAATGTAATATTTTCTAGATTAAAATTGTATTACAAAAATAAAAGGAAGAAAAATCATTTCATTCCTATAATTAGACGTAACATAATATACATAACGTTACCCCAAACAGGAAAGCAGTAATTTTTAGTAGGTACCTTTATCCATATTTTGAAATATACCTAATCGAAGAAATAACTGAGATGGTCTACCTCGTGTTCGACTAAAAGTACAATCCCACAGTACCCATCCTCCTTTACTCGATAAAGAATAGTAAAAATAACTTTAAAACAAAAAAAAATAGAAACGATAGGTTTTGGTTTAGCGTTTCGATTGTGTCTTGTAATGTTTGTTTGAGAGTTAACATCGAGTCGTTTGTTTCGGAATCCTAAGTTATTAGAAGCCACGTCTTACGTAAGTTAAAACTGGCTACTTAAATTGAGTATTGTTACTTCTTATGTAACCTACGTAAACATAAATATTTTCCTGTTTACCAAATCTATGAATAGCAGGTAAATATAATTTTAATCAGTTGTCATACCAGCAGTGGGTAGCGCTATCGGCTATGCATTTTGCTACAGAGCTAATTCACGTAATTTTATGACGCGCCGATGAAGTTGAAGTGCAGTTGCGGACTTGCGGTTAAGTTCAAGTTTGAATGATAAACGGTATTCTTGTAATCTATGAACTGCGCGTGAACTGCACGTCAACTGTACGACGACCAAAATATACCAAACTTACATAAGATATAGCCACATGACAGAAAAAATATTATTCACTAAATAATTGAATAGAACCGATTACATTTCGGTGAATATGACGTTATTATTATAATATTAAAATAATACCCCAGTACAGATTTTAGTGCTTTTTAACCTGTCATTCTGAGACGTCAAACGAATAGTAGAATACCGATCATGTTGCGTTCCGAAGTACGCACCGAAGACTCGCAACAGTGCCGTTATTGAGCTCGCGTGACGCAAACTTGACGCGAGCGTGTCTAACAGCGGTGCAGAACACGAAAAGCGTTGTTTTGATAGAAACTTAACTGCAACTGCACTGTAACAGCACTTCTTTAGTTACGTGAATTAGCCCACTGCAATGTTGCCAATTCTGTAGTGCACGAACTAAATTAATTTTAAGCTATTTATATCTCTTTCTCTCCAATAAAACAAGAGAGACATAATTATATCGATAAGAACCGTCAATTTAAGTTGATCTAAAATGTTCATACAATTATAATATTATAATATTTAGTTGTCATTTCAGAACGTATTGATTAAAAACACTGCAAAATTCACGGGAAAAACTAATTTGACATCTCTAACTTAGTCCTTGTCTGTCGCCGTCCTTTTCTTCAGCTGCCTGGTAGTATGAGATGCCAAATGCCTAATTTTAGTTTAGGTTGTGAACAAGGGAATCGTCACCAATGTCTGACATTGTTCGACATTTAATTTGTATGAACAAAATAATGAAAAAGGATTAAGTAATAAAGAAAACAAAAATTTGTACCTATAATTTATGACGCAAACCATGTTTGGTAAACATATTACAATAATTTGGTTTATTATCTACTGTCAAAATTATTTCCAAAAGCACTGCCGCGGGTATTTCTAGTCGAACCAAAATTTGCAGTACCTACATTACGATAAATGCAACAAGAAAACATAGATAGTAGACAGTTAAAGCTATTCCTTGAGATAAAGGTGTTCGTTTATGTAATATATTTTATGTAATAATATTCTGCGTCCTTCAAAGTATTACCGACATGAAGTTTCTAACGATCCTCAGGTACGAACACCTATAAAATAAAAAAGTACCAACATTAAAATGTCCTACTTTTCAAGTTTGAAACATAACGATTCTTCATGACGTAATGAAATATTAAAATAAACGAGCTTATTAGTGACTACTTAATTGAAACTATTATGAGGCACTTCATTACAGGTTAATCATGAAAGAATCATAGAAATTGAATTTAAATATAAATAATGAGTGTGGTTAACAACATCAAATTTTCCACTTGAGACTTTTGAAGTGGTCCAACCATCCGAGAGAGTTTTTTTTTTTAATTTTACTTATTTTCTACTTGTCGTAAATATTTATTTATAGCAAATTAATTTCTTGCCAATGTTATAAAACTTCCAACAAGACTTGACTTCTGTTTTTTACTAAACAGTTTAGTTGTGGTAGCCTGCCGTGGCCTCACAGTAAGACAACAGCGAAGGTTCCCGGATGACTTCCTCTTTGGGGCATCTACTGCTGCCTACCAGATTGAAGGAGCCTGGGATGAAGATGGTGAGTACGCTGAAGACCTATTTTTTTATTTAAATGTTGATGCATAACAGACTTATCAATGGTAGCTACCATGTTACTAATCGGGCAACGCGCGAGTTGTGTAGGGCTATACCACTGGAGTTTATAGACAAGCTTATTTTTGCCCACTACTTCGTCCGCGTGGAAGTCGGTTATCGCGGATACAGACAAAGACGCGAACTATAAAGTAGCTTATAGCCTTTCTTGAGCTTCAAGCCTGTTCTTAGTATGTTCCAAATTTCAACAAAATTGGTTTTGTAATTAAGCCGTGAAAAACAAACATACAAACTCAATTTCGCATTTTATGAATAAGTATGGATGACAACGTCGAGTGTATCTAGAAAATGATACTATTCCAACATCTGCTGCTTTTACTTAATATTCTTTTGGTGTGGATTATAATTTGTAATGTTGTATATTTTTTAGGCAAGGGAGTAAACATTTGGGACCACATTATCCACGCAAACCCGACAATCATCAGTGACATGTCCAACGGTGATGTAGCTGCCGATTCTTACCACAACTACAAGCGCGATGTCGAGATGTTGCGGGAATTAGGTCTGGACGCTTACCGGTTCTCTCTCTCCTGGCCTCGAATCCTACCTACAGGAATGGCCAATGAAGTTAACCCAGCTGGCATCGCTTTTTACAACAACTACATCAACGAAATGCTAAAATACAACATCACTCCAATGGTTACTTTATACCACTGGGATCTGCCTCAAAAACTACAGGATCTTGGAGGATTCGCTAACCCTTTGTTTGCCGAATGGTTTGAGGATTACGCAAGGGTTGTGTTCGAGAACTTTGGGGACCGGGTCAAGCTATTCATCACTTTTAACGAGCCAAGAGAAATCTGTTACCAAGGTTATGGAGCTGATGTTGAGGCTCCTATTCTGATCTCCACGTCTGTTGGATCTTATTTGTGTGGTAAGAACTTGTTAGTGGCCCACGCCAAGGCTTTCCACTTGTATGACAAAGAGTTCAGACCGACGCAGCAGGGGCAGTGCGGCATCACGATCAGTGTGAACTGGTTCGGTGCTGCCACTGACTCTGCCGAGGACGAATTAGCTGCTGAGCTCAAGAGACAAGGAGAGGTATTACATTAACTTTCTAAACATAATATTAGTTATAAATTGAAGGCTTAATATACAACCATTGTAATTCTGTGTTTGCAGTGGGGCATATATGCCCATCCCATCTTCTCAACCGAAGGAGGTTTTCCAAAAGAGTTATCTGAAAGAATTGCTGAAAAGAGTGCACAGCAGGGCTACCCCCGCTCTCGCCTGCCAGAGTTCACTGAAGAAGAAAAGATCTTAATACGAGGAGCTTCTGATTTCTTCGGTGTAAACCACTATACATCTTGGATGGTGTCGGCGACAGAGCACAAGACACAGCACCTTGTGCCTTCACTATTGGATGATATGGATGTTGGGCAATATGTGCCTGATACCTGGCTTACTTCTGCTTCTTCCTGGCTTGTGGTAATTTATATGTTGTATTTTTTTAAGCGACGGAAGAAACATTTAGGACCATATAACTTCTATATAGAGAGCACCATATATTATATAGTTTTATCTTTTCCCAGTTGGCTCCAAACAGTATCTACAACTCCTTATCCCACATGAACGCCATATACAACAATCCAGTCTTCTACATCACCGAAAACGGCTGGTCTTCAGATGCAGACAGTGGCTTGATAGATGATGACAGGATCACATACTATAGAGCTTCAATGGAGAGCGTCCTCAACTGCTTGGAGGATGGAGTGAATCTCAAGGGTTACATGGCTTGGAGCCTGATGGATAACTTCCAGTGGATTATGGGCTATCAGTAAGTGCAGTTTAATATTATTGTTATTATTTATTGTTTGCTTTAGATTACAATGATCCATCATGTTAGTAAGCCTCTTACAAACTATATTAGTACAATTCATTATATTTAACAAAAAAAAACAAACTTAATTCACATAAATAACAGACTAAAAACAAATCACAGATAAATAAATCAGTTCATGTACCTCTGTCCATTACCCTAGGCACCCGACCCGCAGCTGTGCATACGGGTCCAGTACCCCAGGAATGGACAGTCTGGCTTGTCCGCAATAACTCTCAAAATACTGTACTGTAATAATGTAATTTAAGTTATGGCAATCTATGATACCAGAATTATTGGAGGTGCACTGCAATCCCAGTGACATAGCTGAACTGTATTCTGTACCTGTAATTACACCGACACAACCCTTAAACAATATTCCATGACAAAACATTTTTTTAAAGCGTGACTCGTTCCTTTCCTCAATAAGATGTATCAACCATCATTTCGTACCTGTAGGTCGATTCTGTAAAATTCAAACAACAACTCGCAACTCACATCGCTATTCACTCTCACTTCGCTTATGGTTCAAAATGACCTTGATTTATTTGACATTTTGAATCGGGCTCGAGTGCGAAGTGAGCGTCGAAGTGACGGGGAAATTACCTTTCAGAATGCCACTTCTTACGTCATCTCATACTTTATCTGTCAAAATCTCCCTGTCAATTTAGTTCAACTCGCTGACACGCTCGCAAGGGTGGCGCTAGTGTAAATTTGAATTCTCAACCGAGTTTTTAGAATGCCAATCAAGAAACTCACAGCGGATTCAGATTCGAAGTTTAGAATGAGGTCTTACAGAATCACACCCCTGTATAAAAAGAAGAATTTTTAATTGTACTTGTAGTACTTGATACTTTGATAAATAAACTAAAATAGAAAAACGTCTACAATATATGAAGGAAGAATAGGTACTCAATTTTTCTTTTTACTTTCCCGCAGAGAGCGTTTCGGCCTGTACCACGTGGACTTCGAAGAACCCGCGCGCACGCGCTCTCCTAGAAAGTCAGCGTTTGTTTACAAGCACATCGTCAAGAACCGCTACGTGGACTATGAATACGAACCTGTATTCATGACCATGACTATTGATGAGGGACACTGAAGATTATATTTTACTTTATTTATAGATTTTGGTAAACAGGAAAATATTTACTGATAAGGAGACCTACGTAAGGTCTCCTTATCAGTTATCAAAAGTCAAGTAGGCAGTTTATATTACGTACGAAGTTGCTCAGTAATTTCAGGATTCCGTAGCAAATAAATAATCTAGAAATTATTTTATCAACTCTTTTGTCAGCTTTCAGAGAGATATTGCGAAACACATATTAAAAAAGTCGAGTCAAAAGCTAAGAATGTCGTTTTAATTTTTAAGAAGCTATAGATGATGATGGTGGATTGAGCTTGTCGCTTACAGGAGGGACTGTCCACACTATCTCTGGAAAGAGAGGGTTGGAAAGGAGAAAGGTAGGACTTTGCCCTGCAGTGGGACAATACTGGCTGAAAATAAATAAATCAATCATAATATTCATTAAACGTTCTGCTTTCATGAATAAAGGAGAATGGGCACTTATTTACGGAAGCGTAACCATCTATACTATCTATACTTACTAATATTATAAAGGTGAAGAGTTTGTTTGTTTGGTTCAACGCGCAAATCTCAGGATCTACAGGTTCGAATTAAAAAATTAGTTTTGTGTTGAATAGTTCATTTATCGAGGAAGGCTATAGGCCCATGCGAAGCCGGGTTGGGTCGCTAGTAACTTATACGCACATATGGTAATTAAATCTTCACAACCATACACCGCGAACCGGAAGACGTTGCGTTGGAAGGCCTCCCACTAGGTGGACCGATGACCTGGTAAAGGTTGCGGGGATCCGCTGGTTGCGAGTCGCACGGGACCGGTCAATGTGGCGCCACTTGGGGGAGGCCTATGTCCAGCAGTGGACGTCTAAAGGCTGAAATGATGATGATGATGATGATGAACCATACACCCTGAAAAGTTATGCAGTGTGTAGTAGATTGTTGCTTGTTATTTCTTCGACCATCCATCGAAGTGTGATCGATCTGTCGGGTACTCGCGCACGTACAGTCAACAGCAAAAGTAATTGATCAAAATCAGAAATTCAATACTAATTTACTAACACTAATTTATATAATTTATTACTAGTTTTATTAAAAATATGTAATTGTCGCACACATACTTTTAAATCACTTCGACGCCACACAGTTCTGACGCGAACTCCGTTCATTAGTATTGAATTTCTGATTTTGATCATCTACATTTCCTGTTGACTGAACCTTAGTATTTTTTAACAAATACCACGGCCTATGTGCTTCTACGCGCATACATGGATCAGTAGTAAACAAATCCTTACCATACGGAACTCTTCTGGAATTAAACATCTAATTCATGATTAACGCCCTTTTGTGTTGAGGAGAGGATAAGTTGGTTGATAAGAGATCAATCGACGGATTACTTTGACATGTTTATGGAAAGCAATGAGATTTTATCTAAAGTACGTACCTACGTGTGGTATGATCAACATGACAGTTATGATACCTAGCTTTTTATGACAGCTGGACTGACAAATAAAGGTATGGTGGAGTCGGCGGCAACAATGAGAAGTACCTCTACTCCTCGTTGTTAGCGGTCTCATTGGGATTAAAGTTTTTGTTGAATTTTCATATTGTTTTTTTTTTAACAGCAGCCTGGCTTTTGTTTTCACTTACATTGAATGTCAATAAAACTCCCATGTTACTATTAAACTAAAAAAAATAAAACTAAGACAATAAGGCATCAAAAACATCCTCCACATCGTCGTCAACTGGGAATGTGCCCAAGAGACTGGCGGCATTGCCACGTTGGATGACAACGCTTAACCTCTGTTCGTTATTTAGATCAGTCTTACTTTACCGAGACCTCTACGTGCCTCGGAAAGCACGTAAAGCCGTTGGTCCCGGCTGTAGTTAGCAAGCTATATAATCTGACAACCAGTCTGACTAGGGGGTTTTGTGTTATCTAGTAACTGGGATTTAAAGATCAGACAGACAGTTGCGCCAAGTAAACCGACCGTAAAGTGACTGGAAGCCGACCCCAATGTAGTTGGAAAAAGGCTAGGCAGATGATCACGATTATTTACGATACGACCGCGCGGTTCGGCCAGCACTATTGGTGGAACCACGCGGTCGTACACCAATCTTTTGAGGGAGGCGCCACTGACGCGTGCACTCCGCACACTTAATATCATAGCTAGTGAGACGGACCTATTCTGTTGCTCTCTGAGTGAGCTCACAAAGAATGCATTGTTTGTGATATGTTACAAAACTTAATTAAGGATAAACACGCTGTAATTATATTATAAATATTATAAGAAGTGCACTATCGCATTAGGTTTATACCTGTAAGGATAGATGTAACATGGCAAAATAAATAAAATAAAAATAAATTAAATAAAATTTTGGGACTACTAATGACTTGCCTACTTAAATGGTGCAATTGAGAGGTTTTTTTGATTGATTGATTGGTGCTACCTAAATATTTTATGTGAAATTATTAAAATTATTTAAGTTTAAGTTTTACCAGCTGGAAGCCAGCGGGGACATGCTGTTACGAATCGATAAGAACCGTGAAAGAAAACTTAAGAAAAGAAAAGTCAGTCAGGTCAAGCAGAAAAAGATTTTCAATTTTTTCCGAGATAGTTGAATCGTATTTCCAGGACTCGTCACGCTTCGTCACCTCGGCACTTTTGGTGGTTGCCCTTTGATTCTGTTTTCAAGAATTGCAGTGGTTGGGAATATTGAGGTTGGATTATACCAAAAAAATTAGAAAATTAAAGCAAAATAAATACTTTTAATAACAGTCACAATACAATTTCAGAGTTACATAATAAAGACTTTAATATCCTTCATCAATAGTCATGGTCAAAGATTCAGGTTCATATTCATAGTCCACATAGCGGTTCTTGATGATGTGTTTGTAGGCAAACGCTGACTTTCTAGGAGTGCGCGTGCGCGCGGGGTCTGCGAAGTCCACGTGGTACAGGCCGAAACGCTCTCTGCGGGAAAGTAAAAATAAAAATTAAGTATCTATTCTCCCTTCATCTAGTGTAAGTATCAAGTACTGTAAGCACAATTAAAATTTCTTCTTTTAATACAGGGGTGTGATTCTGTAAGACCTCATTCTAAACTTCGAATCTGAATCCGCTGTGAGTTTCTTGATTGGCATTCTAAAAACTCGATTGATAATTCGAATTTACATAAGCGCCACTCTTGCGAGCGTGTCAGCGAGTTGAACTAAATTGACAGGGAGATTTTGACAGATAAAGTATGATGTTGATATAAGAAGTGGCATTCTGTAAGGTAATTTCCCATTTCCCCGTCACTTCGACGCTCACTTCGCACTCGAACCCGATTCAAAGTGCCGAAACGTTCACTGTGGATATAATGAAAACAGTTTTAGATGTACTCCTCTTTTCTCTTGGGGATTTTTAAGGTGTCGATTTCCTATTAGGTACTAGCTATAGGTTATCATCTGCTACTACCCCCAACATAGTGTATGTTTGGGTCAGCTTACAGTCTAAACGAATGCAGCTAAATATCAGTGGTACATGGAGCGGCTGGCTGTCTGATCTCCAAGACCCAGTTACTGGGTAACACGATACTCCTTGGTAAGACTGCTTGTAAGATTTTCTGGCTTTCTGGATTAACTAGCTATAGATAGTGACAGATTATACAGCAGCAACAGTTGCTGTAGTTTTAGCGATCGATTATACATGCTGACTTTTATTTTACTGCGCATCTTTCAGTAGGTAAAAGTTAAAAACCTACAAACATCTTAGTATGTGACCGTCACTGACAAAACATTAGTTGTTCAATATAATTCAATACCTACCACCATAGGTACCCATAAAATTAATTTAATTTATGAATGACTAGCTTTGGCCTGCGACTTCCTCCACGTGAATGTCGGTTATGGCGGAAGTCACGAATGAAAAAGAATGAAAGTCGGTGGCTTGGCTGTTCTATTTGTTGTTTTGTATTGCCACCAACTTCCGAAACTAAAGTGATGTGTGTTCTGTTTTAAAGTTATTTTTCACTTTTTGGTTTTTGAAGGCAGTTGTCTTTTTTGTAAAAAAGCTTTTTATTTTTCACTTTTTAGTACTTCCTTATCATACAAATCCATTAAGAAATGGCAACACAGTCAAAACAGTAACACAAATCGCGTAACAAATATACAAAAAAATAAAATTAAAAAAAACATACAGATGAATTGAGAACCTCCTCCTTTTTGGAGTCGGTTGAAAAGTAGTCTATGTCCTTCCCCGGGGTTCAAACTATCTCCATACCAAATTTTATAAAAATCAGATTGGCCATTTCCTCGTGAAAAAGTATCAGACAGAGTTACTTTCGCATATAAAATATTAAAGTATGGAAGTATGAATTAGTATGGGTTGTGGGGTTTTTTCAACTAATCTCAATTAAGAAATCTTTCCTCCGTATTACAGGTACAGTCGAACAAGCTAATTGGTTTACAGGCAAAAATATTGATCTTTCTACTGCACTCACAATATTTTATTTTATTTTATTTTTTATCTCGAGCACGTAGGTATCCCTGGTACCTATGCACTAAATATAAAAAAATAAATAAAATAAATAAATTGTGAGTGTAGAAGAAAGATGAATATTTTTGCCTGTAAACCAATCAGCTTGTTCGACTGTACAGTCAACAGCAAAAGTAGATGATCAAAATCAGAAATTCAATACTAATTTACTAACACTAATTTATATAATTTATTACTAGTTTATTTATTAAAAGTATGTGATTGTCGCACACATACTTTTGAATCACTTCGACGCCACACAGTTCTGACGCGAACTCCGTTCATTAGTGTTGAATTTCTGATTTTGATCATCTACTTTTGCTGTTGACTGTACTAAGCATTGCCTAGTAGGGAAGCCACAATATTATTGAACCAAACTTACATGTAACCCTCCATCCATTCGAAGTTATCGAACAAACTCCACGCCATATACCCCTTGAGCTTGATGCCATCATCCAAGCAGTTCAGAAGGCTCTCCATCGAGGACCTGTAGTACTGGATCCTAATGTCATCGATGTACGGCTCATCGTTCTCATCAGTAGACCAACCGTTCTCTGTGATGTAGAAGACTGGGTCGTTGTAACGTTCTCTCAAGAAATTTAGGGCTTTGTAGATGCTGTTTGGCGCCAACTGGGAAAATAGTATTTTCAATTTTATTTTATTATATAAATTTTTTTGCAATGTTAATAAGTAGGTACGTATGTTTAATGAACTGTTTGTTTAAAGAAAATTAAATACTTAAATATTTTTTACGGATTCTAATAATTTACCTATGTTTAAATTCATCTACACTTAGAGCAGTCCAAAACTCTTAAAAAATGATTTTTGTTTTGGAAAACTTTACAAAAGTTTGCAAAAGTAGGGTCAGCCTGATCGCAAATATCTAAACACCAGCCTAACATTCTCTGTGCTGGGTCAAGATGGATGTCTAAATCTCACTAGTCCTAGGACCCGCAAACAAATGGCGGCACTTAATGCAATCTTAAGTCAAAAATCAGACGTTCCAATTTTATTTATCTGAATATTCTCTGCATACCTAGTAAATACAGATGTACATGCACATACACACAAATTAACACACACACATACACACACATCACAACACACATTCATTTTACATTTTACATTATTTTAGATTACTTACCGTCAGCCAAGCGGATGCGGATTTGATCCACTCATCATCAGCAAAGGATGCGTTATCCAAATCATCACCTAGAGAAGGTACCGGCTGTGGAACTTTACGCTCCGTCGCTGTCACCTTGTACGCTGTGTAATGGTTCACGCCAAAGAAATCAGAAGTTCCCCTGACAAAAGCCTTCTCTTCTTCAGTGAATTCCGGTAGGCGGGAGCGGGCGTAGCCTTGCTTGGCACTATTCTCTGCGATTCTTTGCGATAACTCCTTAGGGAAACCACCCTCCTCCGAGAAGACCGGATGGGCGTAAATTCCCCACTGTAATCAGAAAACATGGATAAGATCTTGACATTAAGGACAGTTGCAACAGTTATAATTTGTCAGTAAGAAGGTCTTATGTACCTCGCCTTGTCTCCTTAGTTCAGCTGCAAATTCGTCCTCAGGAGTATCAGTGGCTGGTTCAAACCAGTTCACACTGATTGTGATACCGCACTGTCCTCCCTGCTGCTCTCTGAACTCCTTATCGTACACATTATAAGCCTTAGCATGAGCAAGAACCAAGTTCTTAGCACATAAATAGGTTCCCATAGCTGTGGAGTTTAGAGTAGGAGCTTTGGTACTGGATCCATAACCTTCGAAGCAGATTTCTCTAGGCTCGTTGAAGGTTATGAACATCTTGACTCTGTCTCCGAAATTCTCGAACACAACCCTCGCGTAGTCTTCAAACCAATCGCCAATCAGAGGATTGGCGAACCCTCCAAGTTCCTGGAGCTTTTGTGGGAGATCCCAATGGTACAAAGTCACCAAAGGTTGTATGTTATATTTCAGCATCTCATTGATGTAGTTGTTGTAAAATTCGATGCCAGCTGGGTTGACCTCATTAGCCATGCCTGTAGGCAGGATTCGGGACCAGGACAGTGAGAACCGGTAAGCATCAAGGCCTAGCTCCCTCATCATCTCGACATCACGTTTGTAATTGTTATAGGTGTCGGCTGCGATGTCACCGTTGGTCTGCCCTCTGATGGCACTCGGGTTGGTATGGACCAAGTGATCCCAGATGCTTTCTCCCTTGCCTGAAAAATATTTTTCAGTAAGTTGGGAAGTTGGTCCATATGGTAATCTTTATTGTTCAGAAGTATCTGCTTACCATCAGCATCCCATCCGCCCTCGATTTGGTAGGAAGCAGTGGCAGTCCCGAAGAGGAAGTCATCCGGGAACCTTCGCTGTTGCCTCACCGCAGAGCCATGGCAGGCTGCTACCACCAAACTGAAAAAAGATACACTTATGTAGGTCGGCACAATCGGTTACAGATATCGTTAAAGATGTAGCTTCATGACTTCGTGATATAGTTAAGTGGTCAGCAGCATGTCGGAAACATAATAAAATTTACACATCAGCAGGGCTATTCAGTAAAAAAATACCTCGGTAAATTTAGATGAAGTGATTGGTCACATCGCCTTTGCCGAGGCAGATTATTACAGAAAAGCACTGCTGAACCTCGATTCGTAAGGCTTTTACCTAGCCACGACCCTCTCTCAGTCAGGTCAAATAGGATAATATATTAATAAAAAATATGCGAAAGAATGAACGTCGTGACGAAAATGTGTACGATGAAATAAGTTCATGATTCTAGGCCCCCAAGGGTTGAAATTCCTGATGTCAGTGATGTCCCTTCCACCGCAAACGTAAAGTAGCAAAATATCGTACCTTAGGACCACTAGTAGCTTCATATCAGCGATATTATCGAAGCACTGAGCGCGTTACATCACGTATCTACATTTATATACCAGCATTAGGGATCTTGACATATTTATCTTAAATCTTAGGGATAGAACCACTTCATGTCTGCTATCAGCTGTAGATATTTTATCTCGTTGGATTCTGCAAGTTCATGGCTATTTATTCAAAGTATAGGTACTAGACTAGATATACCCGTGCTAGGGTTCTCGCGTTTCTTAATTCTAAAAGTTTTGGTAGTGTATTTACGAATTTCCAAAAACTGTTATTTACTATAGAAAAAAAAAGCGGCCAAGTGCGAGTCGGACTCGCCCATGAAGGATTCCGTAGCAGCATTGAATGAAAGGTAAATTGTGGTTTACGATTTATGACGTATTAAAAAAAAAACAACTTACTACATCTCGTTCAAACCAATTTTCGGTGGAAGTTAACATGGTAAGGTACAGACGCCAGCACATCAAGCCATACCTAACTGTCAAATTTTCCCAATTAAATATGAACCTTATGCTTTTGTAATAAAGTTGAAAATCTATCAAAGAAATTTGACAGATTGTAGTAGCTTGATGTGCTGGCCTCTGTCATCTCTCACATCATATATTTTTATTAGTTTTATCATTCTCTTATTTTAGAAGTTACAGGGAACACATTTTACCACTTTGGAAGTGTCTCTCGCGCAAACTATTCAGTTTAGAAAAAAATAATATTAGAAACCTCAATATCATTTTTGAAGACCTACCCATAGATACCGCTCACGTATGAGTTTGATGAAAAAAAATTTTTAGTTTCAGTTATGCCCACATAATTTATTGTTTTTTTTCTATTTTTGTGTGAAAATCTAAATGCGTTTCATAGAATACATCTACATACCAAGTTTCAACAGTATAGTTCTTATAGTTTCGGAAAAAAGTGGCTGTGACATACGGACGGACAGACAGACAGACATGACCGTTTTTTGCCATTTGGCTACGGAACCCTAAAAATCGTTAAAACGATTTTTGTGTCTAGGTAAGCTATTGTCATATTAAAACCATTTTTCTAAACTAACAGATTTTCATATTTTCATTTAAAATAAGTATAAGTTTAGATCTGTTTCGTGCGGGAATCGAACCTGCAACACACAGTACAGCAGCCGATCGCTCAACCACTGCGCCAATAGTGCCGGCAATCAAAGTTAACTTAAATTAAACAAATAAAAGCAAATGAATGAAAACAAAATCAAATTAAATTAATTATTTTAATAGGTAAAATTGATTCTTCACTATAATTTCGTGGAGCCTTGGTAACCTTTCCACGGCGGAACCTACATCAGTTATCTCTGTTCTAAGAAATATCTATATTATTCGTTAGAAATACCACCTTATCAACTAAGTACCTACTTCAGAATCCTACAAAAAATAAAATACCTAAGTACTGACTTACATTATGTAATACAAGTTACTAGCTGCACAAACACTGCAAAAAGATAATATGACATAACATATTGTACTTAATCTTTACAGAATCCAACAAGACAATAGATCTATAAAGTGTTGAAGTGGTCCAAGTTTGAGATAAAAATTGGATGTTACATTGTTGACACAGAAGCCAATGAGTGATTGGACGGTGTAGTCGATATGAAGTTACTGCTTCTAAGGTATGTACAGCCGTAGTGTTAATTCATTGCATATTTTTATAAAACTGGCCAAGTGCGAGTCGGACTCGCGCACGAAGGGTTCCGTACCGTTATCTATACAACATTAGACATCGAGCAAAAAAGGCAAAAAATCGCGTTGAAAATTTGTATGGCCCCCCTTAAGGCGACGATATACGACTTTTACAGATTTTAAACTGACAATCACGTCAAAATGTGCAGTGTAAATGATTTGAAAAAAATATATGTAAAACTAGAACATTCTCTTAATCATATAGAAAATGAATATTTTTGATTAAGTTCATATTAAATAGTTTAATTAACTCGTGAAGTTGTGTCTGACGCGGACAAAACATTGACAATCACACAAAATCTGCCAGGTATAATTATCCGAAACTTACACTATCTTACAGACAATTTTATTATCTATCTTTTAGTATACGCCTTTTTTTTTAATTTTGAAAGAATACTAGTTTTATTTAATTTTTTCGACTAAATTTTGAAAGTTTTGGACGCAGACTGCGTCCGTTCTGCATCAGTTTTGCGTCCAAAACTCTCAAAGTTTAGTCGAAAAAATTAAATAAAAGTAGTATTCTTTCAAAATTTAAAAAAAGGCGTATACTAAAAGATAGATA
Organism: Charanyca ferruginea; assembly: GCA_947361185.1. Taxonomy (NCBI): domain Eukaryota; kingdom Metazoa; phylum Arthropoda; class Insecta; order Lepidoptera; family Noctuidae; genus Charanyca; species Charanyca ferruginea. Next base: position 18,890,707 of record OX376078.1, on the reverse strand, counting down.
ATAAAATTGTCTGTAAGATGGTGTAAGTTTCGTTTAATTATACCTGGTAGATTTTGTGTGATTATCAATGTTTTGTCCGCGTCAGACAAAACTTCACGTATTAATTAAACTATATAATATGAATATAATTAAAAATATTCACTTACTAAGTGATTAAGAGAATGTTCTAGTTTAACATATATTTTTTTCAAATCATTTACACTGCACATTTTGACGTGATTGTCAGTTTAAAATCTGTAAAAGTCGTATATCGTCGCCTTAAGTATTATTTTATTTTGTTTTTAGTATGTGTTATAGAGGCAACAGAAATACTTACATAATTTGTGAAAATTTCAACTGTCTAGCTATCGCGGTTCTTGAGATACAGCCTGGTGACAGATAGACGGACGGACAGACAGACAGCGAAATCTTAGTAGTACGGAACCCTAAAAAACTAAATTAACTTTGAACCGCCACGTCAAATAAGCAAAAAGTGCCTTCGGACGCCAAGCTACGAATTACGTATCTGTCATGTAGTTGTGACCGTGGTGTGCGGCACATTTTGGTTTGTCATCTTTATGTAACTGTCATGTAGCGGTCAAAAGGTTAAAGTCCCGCGTCGAGTTACCTTTTGAAGGCGGTCGTCTTTTTTGTAAAAGTTTTTTTTATTGATTCTAATTTTAGGTAACATTCGTGAATATTCTATGGACAGCAAAAAATAAATCAGCTGATCTTTAGTGATGATCTGTCATACACACGGCGATTAGTATGTAGTTGTCTTGATTAACAGTAATAAAATGATAAGTGTTTATAATCGTACAATCATTTTCTTAGCCGAATGTTGGTAACAAGTACACAGCAGGAGCGGAGGAGCCTAGCCTTCTCTTAAAAAAAAACTTTTGCAGTTTGTTGGTGGTAGGCTGCTACGCTGCTACTACGAGGCAACAGCGAAAGTTTCCTGATGACTTCATCTTCGGAGCAGCCACTGCTGCCTACCAGATCGAGGGGGGATGGGATGAGGATGGTATGATATCTGATTAAAAGAATAATTTTATTTAAGTACATATTTTTATTGTTATGTATAAACATACCGTTTGTAACTAATATTTTAGTTATTTATTGATTGGTCTATCTACAATTGAAGTCACAAAGATTTAGATTCGGTGTACAGTGTACAGAGGCCAGCACATCAAGCCACAGCAATCTGTCATTTTTTTAATAAATTTTCACCTTTCACCTTCACAGTTTGATGCTTTGTTTGTTTGTAGTTTGTTTGCTTGATATGGTGGCGTCTGAACATTATTATGCCATAAATATACCGATAATTTCTAAAACTCACGAAAATAGCGTTCATAACAGGTTACAAGCGTACTTAAACTCTATAAAAGTTTCTCCAAAAATCAATATGGCTTCAGACAAAAATCAAACATCCATTTGCGCCTACAAACTTAAAAACTAACATTGATAAAAAGCAAATTGGTCTTCGGATATTCTTTGATTTAAAAAAGGCATTTGACACCGTAAGTCGACATCTTCTAGTTGCAAAACCGGCAAACATTGGTATTACTGGCTCAAAATTCAAAATTATGTCTTATCTTATAAATAGGTACAAAGTTGTCGGCATTGGTGAACATCGAAGCAAACCCTAGTCCATAACCAGTGGTGTACCACAAGGATCCATATTAGGCCCCCTATTATTCCTTATTAACATCAATAATAATAATAATGATAACGGTCTTTAGGGGGATATCCCCCTAAATACCGTTATCAATATTCACTGTATATTCACTGTATGCAGACGATACTAGTCTGTTTTACTTTGGTAGTAGAATTGATGGCATTATAAAAGAAGCGAAAAATGATCTTGATAGACGGGCTATCTAGTTTTAATGCAATATACTAACTATAAATGCTGGTAAAACCAAATACGTCACAGTACTAAACATAAAAAAAAACTTCATACACTATGAATTAAAGCACCATGTCTTGCATGTAATGTTACCCTATTGTTGTGTTTATCGTTACCTCATAGAAATGAATATGTTATTCTTTTTGAGTGAAATAAAGTATCTTAGACCTTAAATACAGAGTGCCAAAATAATAAACTATTAGAGACAAAAATAGTAAATACTTAATAATATTTTAAAGACAGCAGGTAGTACACTACACTTGCCGCGGTGGTTCCGTGGATGGGTGGTTATCCATTTCATATCAAATCTTAGTGTCTCGGTAAGCACGAAAAGCCCTTGGTCTCGGCTGTCATTCGTGGATCTTTGACAGTCGTTATAGGTACTCAAAAGCCAAAAAGTCTGACAACGTGACGTATCCCAGTTACCCAGTAATTGGGTCGTAGGGGTCAGATAGGCAGATGTAAGACACTGGTATTTAGCTGTATACGGTTAGACTGGAAGCCGTCACCGATTTAGTTAGACGATAACAGTAGGAGTGTCTAAAATGTAGATTGTTCTTTTACAATCACTATTCAGTAAAAGGTGTTAAACTTAAATCGATATTTTTTTCTACATCTGTTCAGGCAAGGGTGAAAGCATCTGGGACCACCTGGTTCATACCAACCCCACCGTCATCCAAGACTTGAGTACTGGCGATATCGCTGCTGACTCCTATCACAATTACAAGCGTGACGTGGAGATGATGAGGGAATTAGGTCTGGACGCATACCGGTTCTCTATCTCCTGGCCTCGGATCCTACCTACTGGTATGGCTAATAATATCAACCCAGCAGGAATCGCCTATTATAACAACTTAATAGACGAATTGCTTAAGTACAACATCACTCCAATGGCTACTCTATACCATTGGGATCTTCCCCAAAAACTGCAGGAGTTAGGAGGCTTAATGAACCCCCTCTTCACCGATTGGTTTGAGGAATACGCGAGGGTTGTGTTTGAGAATTTCGGAGACAGGGTCAAGAAGTTCATCACTTTCAACGAGCCCAGAGAAATCTGTTTTGAGGGTCTGGAGGATTTGAACAAAGCACCTTACTTGAATACTGCTGGTGTGGGTGTTTATTTGTGTGCCAAGAATTTAGTAGTAGCACATGCTAAGGCATACCACTTATATGATAAAGAGTTCAGGCCGACGCAGAACGGGGAGTGTGGTATCACCATCAGCGTGAACTGGTTTGGCCCCAATACTGATTCTGTAGAAGATGTTGAGGCTGCTGAACTTATGAGGCAATTCCAGGTGAGATGACAATGTTAAAACAGCGAAATATTATATTAGTACTATTAGGGATTAAATAATCGGGTAGAACCTGCTAGAAATAATTATATAAACAATCAACATTTTATAAACAATAAACAATCCTGGGATTCGCCGATCGCGTAACAAATCAAATGCATATATAATTTTAGTGAACTATATTTTACCATTCACCTATATAATCACAGTTTTTGAATGTATTTTCATATGAGAAGTTTCTCATATGAAAATACATTCAAAAAAAATCTTTATCGTAGGTTGATAATATTAGCACCAAGATAAATAATGTTTTGGTATTTTCAGTGGGGCATATACGCTGAACCCATATTCTCAACCGAAGGAGGATTCCCAAAAGAATTGTCAGAAAGAGTCGCTGCAAAGAGCGCCGAGCAAGGATTCACTCGCTCCCGACTTCCTGAGTTCACTGACGAAGAAAAGGCTTTCGTCAGGGGATCTTACGATTTCTTTGGCGTGAACCACTACACAACAGTCTTGGTGTCAGCGACAGAGAAGAAACAAGTATATCCTGCACCTTCTATGTCGGACGATATTGATGTTGGTTACTATTGGCCTGATGAATGGCCTGAATCTGCATCACCTTGGCTAAAAGTAAGTGATACTCAACGCGAGGCCGTAGGCAGAGGAAGGGTTTTGGGAGTTTATATCCCTTTCGAAACCATTGCTATACCCCTAGTGCCTAGTGGTATGGTGGGTTTAAAACTATACCACTCACCTAACCTAACCCAAATGATTCACCAACAATAGAGGGGATCTGGCGCTCGGCGGCCGCAACCACAGCACTGCCCACACGCCTTCGCGTTTTAATGGTCACTGTTCTAATCTAACCCTTACGATTTTCTCAGTGGTAGTTTGAGACCCATGGTATCCAGAAGTATGGCCGCAAATCAAACTCAAGGTTTATATCTAGGTTTACAATATAATCAGATACCGTACCGTACCGTACCGTAGGTGTCCGCACCTTCTTGAAACGCCTTAGCCCAGGGTACAGACTTGACTCAATGTTTGCCTAGTTAAAAACTTCTCTTTTCGATCCAGAGGAACATCACCCCATTTTCTGCATTTAAGCCGCCATACTGTGTTTCGGTTTGAAGGGTAGGTATGTATGGCAGCGGTGCCCCTTTTTTTGTGTATCATATCTGATCTTATTGTGAACCCAGATATTTAGTTTTCGTTACGTTATCACTCACTTTTAGCCTTGAGTTTGTTTGCTATGCAAAATATTGTCGATGAGATAATGATAAGTGTACCTACCTACTTGATCTTGAACTGAAATGTGATAATATTATAATATGACACGAGACGGTTGAGATAAGACATATACGGTGTAATACTGATATGCAAACAATTCAAAAGGCTATAGGTGTTAACGCACTGATACCCTGACCTCAGAGAAAGAAAAAAAAAATGAAAAGGGGTCACGTAATGACGTAATGCGGGTACTGACTCCGCTATTTCCGATTGCCTTCAATGGGAGCAGTGAATGATGAAAAGTACCATAGAGGCAATTCTCATATTTTTAAGAGTATTCGTATTCTAATTTTAGTCTAAATCTATCTATTCTACCTACATTTCATCACAGCAAACATCAATATGAAGAATGGTCAATTTAAGCAAATTATTTATGACGTATTGAGACGGAGATTAGGATATACGAAAATTTCCTACTAATGTATCTTAGCGACTAATACTAGCTTTACCTGGTCGGATTGCCACCCTGGATCTCTCTCACTCTTCAGTTATATCGGATTATTCCACCAGACTTAAGAGTGAAGGAAGAGAGTGCACCGACAATTATGCAGAACGTTATGTTTGCACATAATAATTATCTCCTGCTAAGTTAGCTATTATATGAGGAGATAGGCCGCTATTGTGGACAGGGGAATTAGGGAGATATGTAGTTAGGTCCAGTCTGACTCATATACTTCTGGGAATCGCAAAACTAACCCAAGCCTACTTGATCACAAACTTTAACAAACAAACTTGACAAACTTTAATGCCTTCTTATTATTTCATTCACAGTTGGCTCCAAACAGCATCTACCACGCTTTGACCCACCTCAAGGAAAAATACAATAACCCGGCGTTCTATATCACTGAAAACGGCTGGGCCACATACCCTGACAGTGGCCTGATAGATGATGACAGGATCATATACTATCGAGCGTCAATGGAGAGTATGCTGAACGCCTTAGATGTTGGAGTGAACCTCAAAGGGTACATGGCGTGGAGTCTCTTGGATAATATGGAGTGGTTGGAGGGTTACATGTGAGTGAATGAAATAAATAAACCACCCTCGTCCTATTCGGCGAGAAACCAAAAACAAAAAACGACCATGTTGTTGACTGAATTCAGTAGTGGTATAAGAGCAAATCCAACAATTTGAGAAATAACAATAACAGCCTGTTCTTTATGGAATATATTATTCTCCATTAAGGGGGATGCGCCAAAGCAACCCCCGAAATTCATTTCTTTTTTTGCAATTTTCAGTTCAGTATCAGGTTGTATGGTAATAATCGCGGAAGTATAAAACGACCAAAATCATTTTCGTGTAAAATGTTGCCAGGACGCGAAATAAATGGCTCGCAAAAAGTTATCAGATCTCTACCTATAATCTCTACATTACTTGCCCTAACTTCACAAACTCTACACCTTAGTCAAAATATGTATGTGGCTAGACCGTTTTGCTACCGTTACATGGGCGTAAGGTGAAAAATGTATTCACTGTTCATTACTTTACTGTTAAACAATAGTTCTTATAGTAACGAATATCGCGCTATCACCCTTAACGCGATCAGTAGCGGGCAATTGTCTATGAAAGTTTGTTTTTCAGTTCAGTCAACACTGAGAAACAAAGTTACAGATACATAGTTTTTGAAACATCAAGTAAATGTTTACAGAAACAATGTTTTAGAGATAATGCCGCCCGCATTAGTAGGTAGTCGTTTAGAATATGTCTTCTTAGAAAGTAGTACTGTTGTTGTGTTCTGAGTACATTATATTTTGCTTAATAGGATATAAGACACACACACTACCGCCATGTTGAATAAACAAGTGAAACACGCGTCTACACTTGTAGGAGCCAATGGTGTTAGGCAACGGGGCAATGGTGTTAGGGGACTTTGTTAATGTTAGTTTAGTTATGGAGATACACAAAGAACCACAAGTTGAGTTTTAAAGTTATATTAAAATGTAGCAGGTTAACAAAAGTGGTAGCGATTCTTTCTCTTGACCAGTGGTTAAGTTCTCAGTTATTGTCTGACTCGATGTGTATTGTTTAAAACGTTATAATTATAGCATAATATTTGTGACGCACGGCATCAAAGTAGGTTGATGAGTTCGCAAAGTGTACGGTTGATGAGACTGTACAACACCCGTGTACCCCCCATTGTGAAATTGAGTAATTGCGATTCGTCCACATTGCCAGCGACGAGCCTAATATTTAGTAAACAAGCAGTGTGTGTATACCGTAACAAATTAATATGTTTCAGAAACAAGTAAACATGTTTCATAAACAGGTAAACGTGTTTCAGAAACAAGTAAACATGTTTCATAAACCGGTAAACGTGTTTCAGAAACAAGTAAACATGTTTCATAAACAGATAAACATATTTCAGATACAAGTAAACATGTTTCAGAAACATGTTAACATGTTTCAGAAACTGATAAAATTGTTTCAGAAACAGGTAAACATGTTTCAGAAACAAGTAGACATGCATCAAAAACATAAATTTGTTTTAGAAACACCTATACTTTGTTCATAAACATGTTTCTAAGTGAATACGTGGCATCAAATTAACAAAAATGTTTTGTTTCTTCACAGAGCGTGTTTCGGTCTGTACCAAGTTGACTACCAAGACCCCGCGCGCACGCGCACTCCTAGAAAGTCAGCGTTTGTTTACAAGCACATCATTAAGAACCACTACGTGGACTATGAATACGAACCTGAATCTATGACCATGACTATTGATGAAGGGCACTGAAGATTGTTGAGTCTATTTTCTAGACACTGTTTTTATGTACTTAATTATCATAATAGTAAACGCTATAAATAATACTATGCTTTGTTTCATTACTGTCTGCAGCAAGGAATGATAAAGTGAATTAATCATCACGTTGATTTTGTGAGAAGTGGTCAAATGCAAATCTAATGCTGGCACTTCACATGGCGTATTTGTTCATATATTCGCGTTATTTGGATAGTACAAAATTTACCTTATAGTTATTGAAATAAAGACGATTTTGTATTATCCGAATAAAGCGAATATTTTAACAAATACGCCATGTGAAGTGCCAGCATAAGTAAGGTTTAATACATACTTAAATTCTTAGTGACCTGAGAGAAATCAGTATGAAGTTAGTCTTACAACATATTTCTAAGATAAATCCGTATGTAATGGTGCTTCCACACTTGTTACATAATTAGTTATAAAACATGGCTTCTATCATACTTCAATGCATTGTTAAATAAAATTTTTGCCTTTCGCCTCATATGGACCAGCTCATAGGAACTGTTTCCAGGCTATTGAACGAATATTCTGAAACAAAAATCAAAAGAACAACTACAGACATAAACACACCCTCACACAGACACCCTCCCATAGACACCCCACGGAACAGATAAATAGACTTGGAATGGTAATGTGGGCGTGGCAAGCGCGCCACAATTATCATTTTACAATCATAACTCGACTGACTCATTCATACACCACGTTTAGTGTGCTTCGGTCCACTTCGAAGAAGAAATCTCTGTATTAAAATGCCGTATTGTGCCCTAATAACTTGCAAAACAAAAAGTCAGACCTCAAGTATAGAGAGAGGAGGTATATCTTTTCATCGGTAGGTCGAAAATAAGATGAATGAAAATATTATTCGTAAAAAGCTTAAAATAATCGTATATCATAATCATAAATAATCATAATCATTCTGAAATTTCAAATATAAACAACATTATTGCATTAAGTTACAAAAAGCTTACATTGCCCGATGTGTACTCGCTTAATCAACGCAATGCATACGTTGAATCGGTGCTCCGCTATGGCTTGATAATGTGGGGTAATAGCACAGATCAAAAAAATGAGCATTTATTGCGCAGAAAAAATGCATAAGAGCAATAAACAGGCTTCGACCTGACGAATCCTGTAGGCCGATATTTAAAAAGCTTGATATGTTGCCGCTACCGTCTCTTTACATATACGAAGCATGTATGTTTGTGAGGAAGCATAAGGAATTATTTAATAACGCAGACTACTTATTTATTCGTAACCGACGAGATTCCCACAGGCTCGTCGCCCACAGGCTTCCGAGACTAGCTAAATATAATAAAAATTGTGTCTATATGTGTGTACGTATAAATATATCGATAGTGAGGTGACCATAATATGGTGAAATAAAATCATCGATAGAAAACTCGACTAAGTATATTTACGTTTGACAAAGATTATTTTTGAAATATCATGTATTAAATTAATGATAGTATATTTTTAGTTACACGTATTTTTCGCGTAGTAATCGCACTATAACCAATATTGACGCTTGACCGGTTAAATATTACATTAATCATTGAATGAATGTGACAGAATGATATAAAAGCCACCTACGAGTATTTACTATACTGTATTGTATTTAGAATTACAATTTAAATAAAATTCAATTTGACTCATTTATTAAATTATAGATTTTAGGTTTCCTAAAATACCTAACATCAGGGAGGGAACAATGGATAGACGTGACAGGTAGAGGAAACTGAATGCCTACAAATACAAGTACTATTTGCTCTAAACATTTTGCTTTAGGCTAGTACATATTATATGTATGTAGGTAGGTATATGCTCGGCTGCATAGTGTGCGTTTTATATAAGACTTCAATGTTGTCTCATTTAGTTGAACAATATGGGGAGGTATTTTATTGTAACATATTAAATAGAACCCCCTGAAAGATTTATCTTCTTTAGCCAGCCTGAAACTTGGTTGTTTTTTTGGTGATTATTTGTCATTTATAAACGTAAAATATAGTGATTTATTGATTTTTATTTCAGTTTCATATTTCCCCATAAATTCATTAAACTCCATTTTTAAAACACAGCAGTTACTGAGATTTTATCGAAAAAAAATATCGGGTTTTATTGTTTTTTGCGTGTTTGAGTGCTCATTGCCTACGGGAACTTGTGCTAGTGTGCAAACGAATAGCTGTCTTGCGATTTATGTGCGTGTGATTTGGTAGTGTGCGAAATATTAATATACATAGTATTGCGTATGTATTAGAAATTAAAATAGTGGGAGTCAAACGGCAACACTAGTTTTAAAACAAAATTGAAGCGAGGGCCTTTCCAACTCTATTTATGTGTTCCGTGAGACACCGTCACACAGACGCACCCTCACAGACACCCTCACACAGACACATCCTCACACAGACACGCTCACACAGACATACCCTAACACGGACACATCCTCACATAGACACACCCTCACACAGACACACCCTCTTACAGACACATCCTCACACAGACACACGCTCACACAAACACATCCTCACCCAGACACCCTCACGCAGCACACTACTGCCCCGTGCCGCTAATCTGTTCTAAAAAAGTATCACATTTCTCAGAGCTGTCCCTCTCTAAGAAATGTGATAATATTTAAAGCACAACATGCAGAGGCCTACCCCACAAGTATCGCACGCCCAGTAAGTGCGTGACGTAATTTTGTTTTTGGAGCACTGCTTGCATCGAAGTCTGCTCATCGTTTTGACTGGGAAATGTCCAGAAGGCATTAACTGAGCCAGCTTGGGTGGCGGTGGGCCCTGTGGGCAGTGCTTTTTAAAAATTTGGTCTGCCAGGATCATCCTGAATTCCCGGTGAGGTATTTGTTTTGTGTGTCTGTATATTACACACGCATTAAGTATGGACACGTTTAATAGCCTGCGAAACAATTTTTGGTACCAGACACTATTCCTAATTCTTTCCACAGGGAATGCCTGTAAGAGTTGATCTTTCTTATCGACACCCCCCATGGAAAGATTGTAGTCTAACACTACCTTAGGTTTGTACCTATAAACCCCATGTTTCTCGGTCCCGCCGACTTCAACATTATGATATGTTGAAATCAGTGAGACCAAGTTGGAAACCCTCCAAACCACAATCGACAAGTCTTCAGTGACACTGAAGGCTATCTCCCCTTCGCGCATGTTGGTCTTGGTCTTGTAGCGCACTCTACGTGGGGATCGTGCGATCGATGGCCCTTTATGGGGCCCCGATCTGGGCGGCAGACCTGACGGCCGGAAGCATCGCCGTGCTGCGAAAGCCGCAACGAGCGATGGCCGTCAGAGTCATCAGGGGATATCGCACGATCTCCTACGAGGCGGCTTGTGCACTGGCCGGATCCCCGCCCTGGGACCTGGAGGCGAAGGTGCTCGCGTCACTGTACCGGTGGCGCGAGGAAGCGCGGGCGCGGGGCGAGCGACCGATGCAGCGACACATGGAGCTGCGTCGGTCTCAGCTTCTCGAGGTCCTAGTGGCGGAATGGCGGGACAGGCTTTCGCGCCCTACCGCCGGCCTCGCCATCATCGAGGCGGTCCGGCCAGTGCTCGAGCGCTGGCTCGGGAGGAGGCACGGCTCCCTGTCGTTTCGGGTGACGCAGGTGCTCTCGGGGCATGGTTGCTTCGGGAAGTACCTGTGTCGCATAAACAGGGAGCCGGACGCCCGGTGTCACCACTGCGTCGACTGCCGGGAGGACACGGCGCGGCATACGCTGGCGGAATGTGCCGCTTGGGAGGGGCCGCGCCGTGCCCTCGTCTCAGAAGTAGGCAGTGACCTGTCGCTGTCGGCCGTGGTCGAGTCGATGGTCGACAGCGCAGAGTCCTGGGACGCGGTGGTTTCCTTCTGCGAAAGTGTCATGTCGCAGAAGGAGGCTGCGGAAAGGGAGAGGGAGATCTCAACCTCCCACCCTGCCCGCAGCAGGCGCACCGGGCGTCGGCGAAGGGCGGACAACGCCCTCTTCCGGCCCCCCTAAATGGGTTCAGGGGCGGCAGACTCGGGGACGTCTGTCGCCCCCCACATACACCAAGACCCGAGGTGGCGGCGCGTAGTGTTCCACGCGCGCCCCTCTAAGACGTCCGGGGGGGAGTCTAACACCTCACTCCCCCCCCTGACCCGAGAAGTGGCCCGCTGTAGCGGGCCGGCACCAGCCGGGGGTTGCGGAAGTATCTCCAGTTCCCGCGACCCCCGACGTAGGTGTGAGATGGAACACCGGGGTGGTTTTTAGTCAGTAAGAGTCTGACAGACCCCTCCGCCCGCCCCAGGGCGGAGGACATCCATGAGGATTTTCCACCCCGTATCAAAAAAAAAAAAAAAAAATGGTCTTGTAGCGCAGACTATTGGGAACAAATTCCCGATTAAGCCTCAGAGTCCCCATAGAGTCGGTTTTTTGCGCCTTTAAAGTTCTTGACAATAATGGCGAATTGTAAAAATTATCCATAGCAACAGTATGGCCTTTATTTAAGAGAGGGTGAACCAACCTGTAGACGATCTGAGATGTTACCCGCCCTGGCTCATTGGACTCCCTTCCGACATCATGTCCTTCAGTAAATTGATTTTGATGTCCTTTTCCGGCATATATTTCAAACTTCCACAAATATCCCGTTCGGGACTCGCAAAGTTCATAGCTTTTTATCCCTACCCGAGCAGCTTTGTTTTTGATGATCTGTACGAAATTGAGTCTCCCTGCCCACAATAGTAGGGACTCATCTATCGCAATATTCTGCTCGGGTAGGTATAAACTGCTGAACTTGCAATTTAAGTGGTCAATAATCGGTCTAATCTTGGCAAGTTTGGAATTTGTCTGAATGGCAGAGTTGTCTACAAAATGCCAGACATCTTTTTATCCGTAAAAATTTACTAAAAGGCATCATGTTTTTAAAATTCCCGATCCGCAAGTACGGAAATCGAGGTCGCCAATATTCCTGTTCAACAGGATTTGGGATGAAACTTTGCACCATTAAAATCGCGAAGAAAGTCCACAGATCGGTCGATCGTATGTCCTTCCATTGGAGAATTCGGGATTGTGCCTGTAAATTACGGGTTGAAGTTAAATAGTGGTTGGCTACACTACACTAAGCTAAAGTGCGGCGAACACCGCAATCCGCATAAAGAAATGGCACAATGCTATACAGCGCTGTGCAGCTACGCATCGTGTGTTTGGTGTGCCGTGTGTCATTTCTCATAATCCATACTAATATTATAAATGCGAAAGTAACTCTGTCTGTTACGCTTTCACGATGAAACTGCTGAACCGATTTTGATGAAATTTTGTTTTTTTTTCTACAATTAAATAGGCTTGCGTTCGACCGCAATTCACCTGATCGTAAGTGATAATGCGGCCTAAGTTGGAACACGCTTGCCTAAGATGAACCGGTTCACTCGGGCCTTAAAGATACCCAGATTATACTTATCAGGGAACAGAGAGGCGGGCAGGGAATTCCACAGTCTGGCAGTTCGCACAATAAATGTGGAGTCAAAGCGCTTGGTTCGAGACCGTGGAACTCCAACCATATAGCGGTGACGCTTCGCCGTATCTCTGCTAGTCCGATGATGGAACGGGGATGGGGGAATGAAATTGTGCAATTCCAAAGCACACTCTCCGAAATGTACCCGATAAAAGACCGAAAGGCTAGCAACGGTGCGGCGATGTTCAAGGCTCTGGAGCTTAGCCCTAACCGTGCCAAGAGGCTCATTAACAGCGACTCCCTAGTCGCTGTTAATGAGCCTCTTGGCACGTCTATCGATGACTTCCAATGCCTCCAGTTGGTATTTTGCTGATCCATCCCAAAGGTGCGAACAGTACTCCATGCACGATCGAACTTGTGCTTGGTATAAGTTGAGCAGCTGTTCCGACGTGAAGTACTTTCGCACCTTTGCGAGAACTCCCAGCTTTTTGGCAGCTAGTTTGGCCTTGGATTTAATAAATGACCCAAAGTTAAGATTCGACGCCAAAGTAACGCGAAGAAGCTCAAGCTGGTCAGTGATTGGAACGGATACATGTCAGAAAGTAGGGGCCAGATGGAAAGGCCTCTTCTTGGCAGAAAAAAGACACGCCTGGGTCTTAGCTGCATTGAACCTGACCAGATTGGCATCGCCCCAATCGGAGACTGCCTTGAGGGACAAGTTCAAGCGCTCTACCATGGAACTCTAGAAGACTGGATTTCAACCGCACTGGCATGTGCGCTGGAAGTGTAACTCTCTACAACCGTGCTGTCATCTGCGTACCCAAAGATACCGGGTTTCAGCAGATCGTTGATATGCAGCAAAAAAAGGGTTGCAGAGAGTACTGAGCCCTGAGGAACCCCGGCATTTATTGCCATTTGATCTGAAGAGCAGCCATCAATGACTACGCGAATTGACCGATAATTCAGGAAATCCGATATCCATGCACAGAAACCAGAGGCCAAGCCATATGCTGGAAGCTTGCTAATAAGGCCATCATGCCATACCCTATCAAAGGCCTTCGAGATGTCCAGGGAGACGGCAAGTGCTTCCCCATATTTCTCGATGGCCTCACTCCAGATATGAGAGGCGTACGCGAGAAGATGCCCAGTAGACCGATTTCGGCGAAAGCCATATTGACGATTACTGAGGAGGTCGTTAGCTTCAAGGTACGCCAGGAGGTGGTATGAAGATAGCTTGAACCCCAGGGAAGGACATAGGCTACTTTTTAATCAGTTACTTCGTCTGCATTCACTATATAACCGACATTCACGTGGACGAAGTCACGGGTAAAAGCTAGTATTGCATAAATTATAACGCCCGACTCTATGACGCCATTAGCTGCGCCGCGCTGCATGCTGTGTGTGCCGCGCTTTAGAACTAATTAAATTACAAGTTGGCGGACAAAGAATCATGGCAGGATTTGTACAAAAAAAAATAAAGATGTTTAGAGAAGCTGGAATTCAAATTTTTATATTCTTGGGTACCTAATGAATATTTTCAGACATTTAGAATATTTTTAAAACCCTGCAAAAAAAAAGTGAAAAGTTTAACGAAAAGCTCATTATTTCAGAACTTCAGTTCTTACTCTGAAATTGCATTGTTTTATGAGTTCTTTTTTTTATTGTGTTCTTTATTCACTACAATCTGTCTCCTTCGTGGGACATTCAGAAGTATGTTGGTTGCTGCTATCGCTGGCTCGCTCAGTATGTGACCTGTGTCACATCCTCATTGTTTAAACAGTAGTTATATTTACTGTGATTGGATTAGGTCTTGAGGTATTTAATCGTCACGCTTTGTTGTGATTCTCCATTAGTGACCGAGCCAGAGTATATATGAGAAATAACATCACAAATAATGATTATTTTATTCCACACACTTGTCACATCACTTGTCTGCCAATTTGATAGAGATCCGTTAACGTCGCTTGTCACTTTCTTTTTTTATAAACACCAAATGGGCATTGAGATGAAATGAAAAAGTATTATTTTCATATCGTAATATTTTATTTAGGCGGGGGTTTAAAAATATGGCAAGTATATCAATCTACTCCTAGTAATGCATTCTTTACATTGGACAATATTTTAAACCCTCAAAATTTTATTTTTTATTTTTTTCATACAAACCCTCAAATTTTTTATTTTTTATTTTTTTCATACAAATGATTGTATGGATCTCGCCATGATTCTTTTGTCAGCAACATTACATTTTTGAAGTTACGTTGTAATATAATTTTCGTATTCAATGGACAAAAAAATCAGTTAGATAATATTTGTCCGATGATTGATTGTATTGTAATTAGACCAAAACACAAAACATGTGCGTAGTACCTAAAAAATATTTTCAATTTCAACACAAGCATTGTACGAACTCGAACCGTGCCGGTTGAGTAAAATACAGAAATTACGTATTATTTTACTCACCGACTCGAATCCTGTACTAATTCTTATAACGTATATTATTGTTACCACACAGAGATATCTACCTACTTTACAATATTATTATACCTGGTTTTTCCGTTTTAATATCTCATGTGATAGAGTGACAGAACTACCTGTGAGTATTAATAATATACCTAAGTTTATCGTTAGTTTTCCAGACGATCCATCCAGACCTACGCAAAAAATGAATCAAAACAACTGGAAAAAAAGATTTGACTCCCACAAAATATTGTAAAATATGCAGCAATCATTTGCCAAAAAAAAACGTATAAAAGAAAAAGAAAACATTTCTGCAAGCACTACCAAATTCGGTAAGAAAATATTATAATAAAATAATTTAGTTATTTTCATAATTTTGTGCCATACCTTGCAGATACAAGTTGTTGAAAGCTATAATTCAGCAATATCAAAGTCAGCATCAGTGTCATTACAACAATAAAGTAATAATTAGACTTATTAATAAATAATGAAAACAATATTAGACTTTCTTCTTGAATTCATAATTTTCATTCAGAGTCAAGAGGTCAACATAGAAAATTTGATCAGAATACTTTATTAATAACTAGCTCTTGCTCGCGACTTCGTCCGCGTGTCGGTTATCGCGGAAAAAGTACCATATGTAATGTAAAGGACATTGGGCTACCTTTTTGCGGGGCTTGACCGCCGCCATTGTGTCTCGTATTGTGTCCCTATTAAGTGTTCCCAAAGAACGGTGATTTGTGCTGTTTCGTACTGCAAAAAGCGATCTGCTACATCTAATTTACGTAACAATGATGTTTCCTACCACATATAAGTACAAATAATACATCAAAATGGTATTATTTTAGTACAATGTCAAAATATTGTTAATGCTTTATCAATAGAAAAATACAGAGGTACAGACGCCGGACATCAAGCCATACCTAGCTGTCAAATTTTCCCAATTAAATATGAACCTTATGCTTTTGTAATAAAGTTGAAAATCTATCAAAGAAATTTGACAGATTGTAGTAGCTTGATGTGCTGGCCTCTGTACGTTGGTAGGTAGCGGAAACATAGTGCAGGGTTGGGATTTGTATAATGCTGGGACAACGTTAGTGAATGCGAAAAAAAAAATTGCGTAGATACGTACAAAGTCAATGTGTGTGTGTTTTTTTATTAGAGTTTGCTGTTGTTTTTGTTCTGTATGACTGTTATGTGGGTTTGTTTGTAGCAATAGGAAGCATGTATCTGTGAGTGAATGTCAAATTTTCATAGTGTTTCCCTCGCCTCCCGCAAAAAGTTGTTCAATAATTCGCTGCCTTGCCAACTCAAGAGGTTATATGCTCTAAGCTTTGACCATAACTTTCTCTGTTCACGTTCTCAGTCATAATCAAGAAGGTTATAGGTAAAAGTGGAGGCAACACTCCGAACATCTAAGTGAAACCAACTGTGGGCAGACGCTCTCTTTCTAAATGCATACATAAGATAAAGAAAACACATATCACTGCCTCGTTCTTATGTATGCATTTAGAAAGAGAGCGTCTGCCCACAGTTGGCTTCACTTAGGTATTTAGAGTGTTGCCTCCACTTTTATCTATAAGCTTCTTGGTCATAATACTAGACAATCTTTGACTCTATGGTTATAACCATAGAGTAGTATATTGTAGTCTTATCGACAAATTCCGTGTCGGATTTAAAACTAAAATATAATCTATGGAACTATAGAAGTTACCATGAAGCTGTAGATTAAAATGGAGTCAACACTTTGAATACCTACTTGAAGCCATACCTATCTATCATTATCTCGCTCTCTGTGGGCCAACCCTCTCTTTCTAAGTAGGGTAACATGTCCTGGGAAAATAAGGAAACGTTTAACAAACTTAGACGAGATATTTATTTAAGATAAATAAATATCTCGTCTAAGTTTGTTTACATCAAGATACGTAATGTATGAGTATACATTGCATTAAGAAATATAGTAATATGAATTCTAAACTTGATGAAATAAGAAAAAAATAACTTGATCAAATATAAAATCCTCTGCCGTGCCGCGACGTCAGACAGCGCCGGCCCTAATATGAACGCTTATAAGTAAGAAACTCAAAAAGTAAATAAAAACACCACCCAAATCATTTATTGTAACTTTTCTAGCATACATGACTAAATATCATTAGGTACTCTATGTAGTTTCTGTCTCTTACCACGTAAATCACCGAGATATTTTATGTATGTCTCTTAAACAGAGCGCATGACTCACTAGTTAAAATATATAGTATGTAATTAAAACTTTACTTAATAACATTATTATGTAATACATAATAAATAGACATAAACCCTGGTGTCCCTTTCCGTGAATAAATATTAAATACATACCGTATTTAATATTTATTAACGGAAAGGGACGCCAGGTAACTTATTAAGATTGCTTATTTTTTCAAGAATATTTCGACACTGTTTTAAACTACATTGCAGCCAGCATGTTTCACTCCCATTTCCGTAAATGGAGAATTACTATAAACGCCAGAACTAGTACTTGGCAGAGCAGCTATTTGCACCATAGATTCTTCATGTAGTGAACTTGTTGTCTGAAAATTAAAATAAATTTTATAAAATGTTGCTATTTGTTATATATTTGAAACATTTTATTTCTAAATACGTGATAATAATGTAACACAGTTTTAAATACAGTTATCTTTTTACCTTTCCTACTGTTTTATTATAGTAGGAATTGCTGTTTGTTTTAAGCACCTTGTTCTTAAATCATATATCTGATTCTTGAAATGCAAATTGCAAATCCTTGCACTTTTATAGAACTTCATTTTCAACGGCTCAATGGATAACCACAATTTTCTTTGAGTACTATTTTTAGGAAACCTAAAAAATAATGTTATTAAAATACCCGAATAATGAGAAACTAAAATAAAATAAAAATTGACTGCCGTAAGTGTATGTGTATATCAGTCATTAAATATATACACGTTTCTTAGTTTTAGTATAATTAGTTAAGTTCTCACGCAAAGTCCTAAATATATCCTCAATATGGTCACACTACTTCAATACGACGATCTTTTAAATAAAATCAAATAGATTGCACAAAATCAATGAAATTTAATGTAAAATGTAATTGATCTTGATATAGTTATCATTTACTAATATGTTAAAAACACTGGTGAAACGTTTCAAGAAGAAATTAAGTGAAAAAACAACGAAATATGTTTACAAGGATTCAATGTCAGAAATCACGATTTTAACACTTACGGGTGAGTGGATCACCTCCTGGACACCACGTATTACCACAACCACGCACTACTCATTTTTGCAACATTTCTTTAATTAGAACGATGATTACCTCGAAAAATACCAGACGAAGCTGTGAACTGCAAAGTAAACAACCGCCATATTGACCATTTTTATGTTGACACATAGTGTCAATGTTGCCACATTACCGATTCCTTAGGAAATGGCACTGATCGTCAACCCAGTTTAGCATGCGTGACGCGTGAGTGTGACCTAAAATTTTATGTTTTAAAACTTAACTAATTATAGTACAACTACTGATCCGTAGTAACATTATTTGACAGAGTTTAACTTCTGATTTGGATAGTGTGACGACTATTTCGAAGAATAGGGTATTACACCCATTTTTGAAAAGTGTCTCAATGAAATTCTGTAGTGCTAATATGCCACAAAAAAAAACACAACATTTTTATTCAATCGATAAGTGCCATAAAAATGCATCAAAATTTTCAATTTTCAAATTTCGCGCGCAGTTTGACGAAAACGCCTCTTACTGGACGCCATATTGCTCAGCGTAAATGACGTCAGTTCGTTTTGTATCAAATGAGCTCATATTAAATATGATAATTGTATATCATTTAAAAATAATTAAAAGCATATTTTGTAATAGGCGTAATAATGAAAGATTACGTTGGTTACGAAAATAAAAGCCTATATTACGCCAATCGGTTGACTGACAGTTGTCAATTTTTTGTTTACACAGCCGTACGGCGTAATAACATGGCCGCTACTATTTCACGGTGTTTTATAACAGATTAAAAATACTGAAAACTTTGAATTGAATTTAAAAATTTGTTTTGTTATTTTATGAACTAAAACTTACATTTTCCGACTGCTTAATGCCTAAACTGACTCAATAACATATTTATATATTTTTTCTCGTATAGAGTAAAATACCCTATTTAGTAGGAGATTTAAATAAGAAGGTAGCAATACTATAGGCCACACTAAAAAGAGAGGGGTGGCCCACAGAGAGTGAGATGGAGATACGTAGGTATTTGACTCAACTGTTTGTTCGAAGTGTTGGCTCCATCTTTACCTATAAGCTTCTTGGAAGTTACTGAGAGTACAATAAGTGACACTGTGACACTATGAATGAAGAATGACCTATGACAGTGACAGTAGAAAGAACAATAAGAGGCGGACGTTGATTACTCATTTGCCAATAATGTTGAATTTTTAAAAAGATAATTAATATTAACAACAAAAATAAACAGCGGATTGTGAATTGATGTAAATTGTGATTGACTCATGGAAAATCAAATGAAAATGCATCGACGCCGAGGACCGAACTTCACTTATGTGAGCGGATGTGTAAAATACATGATTTTTGTATTGAATTTTGTATTCTGGGTAAGTTATTTTTGGTTTCAAAAGTGATTATTTAGGAGAATACCTAATATTGGGATAGAATAATTTCGGGGATATTTTGCTTATTTTTAATGTTAATGACCCAAAACTACGAGATTTCATTCATTTTTGTTTGTGTGTGAATCATTGTTTTCGATGGTTGATACCAGATATGCATGGGAAATCTGCTATACAGGCTCGTGATTCCCGACCGCATCCGTCCTTTATTGTTCCGGCCTTTGTAGCGATAATGTGATATGTCGTGATAAATGTGAACTTTTGTTATTTAAACAACTATACTAAATAGCAAAATTTTTAGCAGTCTCTGTACTCTCTGTGTTGTCTATCAGTTGAAAACAAAAGATTATCAAATACAAGAATTGTTAAATTAATCAAAAAATCATGTTTCATAACAGCAAATAAGGAAAAATTAAACTGGTTTGTTTTGGATGAAGAGATAATATTATGTACCTATATAGATTATTATTGTCTTTGCCTAGTGTGCATCACTCTTGAATTCTCAGAAGAGGTGCTAGGTATGAGGTCATGATGTATTTTTTAAACTAAAGTTTTGCTAAAGATTCTTTAATTCAATATACTTTTGAATGTGTATGTATGTAATTGTAATGGATTATCTTTTTTGTCAAGATAATGAAGAGATGTGCTGGATTTTTGCCATACCCCATAGTGTTTCTCTGTCTACATACTTTTGGAGAACTTTACATATTCCTGGACTGGTAATTCAAGTCACCATGCATTATTATCTACACTAAAATGATAAAGAAGAAAGATTTGTATTTTTGTATGTTTGTAACGAAAAAACTCAAAATCAACTGGACCGATTTAAAAAATTCTTTTACCATTAGGAAACTAAAAAATTATTTATCGTTTATTATTATTTCTCGAACAGTGGTTTACAGCATCCGGTTGGACTGGACGCCAACCCCAACATTTTGGGAAAAAGACTACGCAGGTGATAATAATTATTCCCTGGTAGGGGCATGCTGCACGCCATAACTATAGGTCGGTCGAGTAACACTGCCCTCCTTGTCTTCCTTGGACGGGGGACAGTCCATGAGGATTTTCCCACGTTAAAAAAGATAAGGGTAATAATTATTCACCAATAAAGGTTTGCCATCCCTGTACTCGTATGCTCAATCACGTAACTTGTAAAACACGCAAAACAATTTTCAACAATTAATATTGCATTTGATTATTCAATTAAAAGCTTAATTTTTCCTGTTAATTAATTACACATAGGTAGGTTTTACACATAAATATAATACCTCTGACTATGACAAAATTTTCCTGGTATGATCAGGTTTTCAGTCTGCCATTAAAAAAAAATACTAGCTATTGCCTGTGGTTTCACTTAAAGAAATACTCCTTTACTTCAGTTAGTTCATTACTTTATGTGTCTGTGGCTTAATTTTTAAGTTTATTGTTTTAAAATATGTGTTAGTTTATAATTATTGTTTTTATGCTATGTATTGTGTTTTATGGGCCTGAGTTGCCTGAAATAAAGGATTAATAATAATAATTAATAACTATTCTTCTTAGCACGCTTGCCATAATGATAAACTGATTGGCTGCTGCACTGCGCATTGCGGGTTCGAATCCCGCATAGAACAAAGAATGGCATAATTTACTAGGCTTATTTATTTTAATATTAATTTTGCTTTGGTAATCCAAAATATACCCTACAGTATTGATTTATTAAAAAGTGCGGAATCAATTTCGGTAAAATTTATATGGGATTTGTAACCTGTGTGAACTTGGCGCCCGACTTTAAAATAACATTTTTTTTTTGTTAGTTTGATAGATTCAGTAAGTAGTGGATAGTAGTGAAGACAACTTCGATTGTAGTTGCACCAAAAAAAAAAAAATAAAAAAAAAAACATCCCCCGACCTTGAAAAAAAATGTTTTTTCGTCTGTTTCTTATAGTATTTATTTATTTATTTATTTATTTATTTCATAACATGTTCACTATCATGTTCATGTTCAAACCGTTAGTAGTGGATTGTAGTGCATTATTTTTCGATTGTAGTAATATAAAAAAAATAGTAAAACATATTTTATTTGAGGGTATTTTTCCAAAACGATATTTACTACATAAATGCAATTTAAAAGCCTATTCGAATACTACGAAAGCTAGAACTGACTGAGAAACGATCGCAGAGGTCAATAGTAGCAGGTTTTTTAGGTGTAGTGGAACAGAAGTATATATTAGAAGCAATCAACCCGAGTAAAACTTGTTTCGGACTGAATTCGAAGTTACTTTCGATACAAAGGCACTACTAACGCTAAAACTGACTGAGAAACATTTGTTTAGGATAGCAATAGTATTAGTTAAGTTACTACGAATGATATTCATGTTACTACATATAACTACTAACGAAAAAAAGTTAAACGAAAAGAAGATACTACAAACGAAAAGGAGTTACTACAAACGAAAAGAAGATACTACAAACGAAAAGAAATTACTACAAACGAAAATCTAGCTACTACAAACGAAAAGAAGTTACTTACAAACGAAAAGGAGTTACTACAAACGAAAAGAAGGTACTACAAACAAAAATCTTGCCACTACAAACGAAAGGAAGGTACTACAAACGAAAAACAGTTACTACAAACGAAAATCTAGCTACTACAAACGAAAAGAAGTTACTTACAAACGAAAAGGAGTTACTACAAACGAAAAGAAGGTACTACAAACAAAAATCTTGCCACTACAAACGAAAGGAAGGTACTACAAACGAAAAAAAGTTACTACAAACGAAAATCTAGCTACTACAAACAACAAATAGTTACTACAAACGAATTTCTTGTTAGTACAAACGAAAAGAAGGTACTACAAACGAAAATGTTGCCACTACAACCCGGGCCCTGAGGCATACCCTATCCATAAAAAAAAGAATTTTCAAAATCGATTCACATTTGCCGGAGAAACCGCGTAACAAATATACAAAAAAAAAAAACAACATACGAGTACAGTCGAATTGAGAACCTTTTTATGGAGTTGAAAAGAGATGAATCAGTTGGCGCAATGGCTGAACGATTGACTGATGCGCTGGGTATCGCAGCTTCGATTTCCGCGTATGGTTATTAATGTCCTTGGGAGTTTCTTGCTCGTTCTTCTCCATAGGGACCTACATTTTGAAATGAACAAGTAGCTTCAACTGTCTTACTACCCAACCAACTAACTTTTTGGCATTTCAAAAGTGCCTGTAAATCATTTAATTGAAATAAATGCTTTGAATTTGACTTCAACCCCCTCCCTCCCTTAAAATAAAAAAGTCCTACAACTCGACTGCAGCGCCACCTACCGGGTCCAATTGTGATTCTACACCATACTCGAATCAACTGGAACACACAAAAAATTTCATCGAAATCGGTACAGCCGTTTAGGAGGAGTTCACTTTCATACACACGCACAGAAGATTTTTATATACACTCGCGAGCAACCAAATCGACTCAAGCCTTGTCGGCGCACACATACATTGATACAACTAAGATTATGAATGGCAATTATTAAAATTATATGTTTTTATTCTTTCATTCGAAAGCTTAAGATGTCAGCTTTAATTTGATATCATTATCATTGAAATCCATCCATCATTTTTTAAATAAATGATGTCTGAACGCAAGAGTAGGAAAAACGGGAATTTAGGAAAAAGGATATGTCTCGTATTTGACAAATTAAACAAAAAATTTTAAAAATAAAATTAATTTATTTAAATCAGTATTTCGTATTGCCCCCTCTAGCCCTAATTGCATCCTGCAGTCTGTTTTTCATGGACCTTATCAATTTTTTGACATTTTCTTGAGGAATGCCGGCCCACTCCTCTAATAATGCTGACTTTAGCTCGCCTACGCTTGAAGGGACTGGATTTCTGGCCCGAACTCATCTTTTAAGCTCGTCCCATAAGTGCTCGATCGTGCGTAATTCGACCTCTTGCAGAAACTGTCGAGTGACTCGTGCCGTGTGGCAGCGGGCATTGTCGTGCATTAACACGAAGTCTTCAACGACAAACCCTGCGTAGGGCACAACATGATCCAGTAGAATGTCGGTGATGTACCGATCAGCTGTTAGCCCGCCTCCTCGGCCGCCCCCAGGCACCAAAACAAGTTCGGTTTTTCCCTCTAAAGAGATACCAGCCCACATCATGCACGAACCGCCGCCATATGCCACTGTTTCAGCGAAACAACATTGAGAAAATCGTTCCCCCGGACGCCTGTAGACTCGGCCTCTCCTATCACTGCCATGCAGACACATTCTGCACTCATCAGTAAACAGGACCGATCGCCATTGCGCAACGCTCCAATTGAGTTGCTTTCGAGCAAATTGAAGGCGCGCTTGTCGGTGGCCTGCAGTCAATTTAGGGCCCGTCGCAGGTCTTTTTGGTGTCAAGCTGGCTTCCTTCAAGCGTCTTCTCACTGTCCACTCGCTGACAGCCACTTGTCGTACACGTCTCAGTTCTTGCTGCACATCAACGCCCGTAAGGTGTCGATTGCGCAGCGAGGTTGAGACAATGAAGCGGTCGTCTCTCTCTGAGGTGCACCGGTGGCGGCTCGTTCTTGGTCTCCGATTGAAGGCACCAGTCTCTTGGAACCGTCTGTATACTCGGGATACAGAAGACTGGCTCAAGTGGAGCTGGGCAGCGACTACTCGCTGACTTAACCCTTGTTGCAACAAGGCAACAACTTGAGCGGCTTCTTCTGGTGTGGTATCCATGGGTTAGCGAAATCAAGGAATGCAATTTACGGAGATGTGTACCGGTCAACCTGTAACGAGCAACTGATAAGATAAACCGGAAGTGGGGGGTTTTATAGCGGGAGCAGGTAGCGCAAGTCGTGGATTCCTAAAGAGGTAATTTACGCTGACGGCCAATTAAAATGTGTCAATAAATCAGCGCTTAGTTTTTATTTAAGGTATTGATGTTAATTGAAAGCCTAATTCTTCAGCTTTCGAATGACATATCACTTTTGTAATTACTATTTATCGTTTTAGGAAAATCAATGTATATGTGCGCCGTCTAGGCTTGAGTCGATTTGGTTGCTCGCGAGTGTATATGATTTGTAAACGTATTCTAGGAACATTAGAAATAAAGTAAAAAAAGCTAGATATGTATTCATTATATTTTTGTTTCAGTTACTCGGTGGTCTACTGATTGCTGTTGGCCTTTATGCATTCATCGACAAATGGCAAGCCACAGGACTAATAAAAGTGAGTTTAATAATAATAGTTTATTTATCACTCTTAGATTACAAAGGACAATGCCAGAAACTCTATAGAACTTTGCCCCACTCAATAAAAGTCATGTGCAATATGTAGCATCTTACTGTTTATTTATTGCTGATAACTAAACATTAGTCTTAGTGACTGTTGAATTTGCGGTTTCCATTTAAATCTAAAAACAATAATGACATTGATTATAGGTTAAATTGTATTTCAGGTAAAATGAGTTTGTATTTTGTGGGTAGGTATTTCGTAATCCGCAAGTTCTAAAGAAAAACAATTTAGTATAGAAAGGATCTATATTCATTACAATTATTTTCATTAATTTACTTTTTCTGTACATGTGTTACTTTTTCTGTACATGGGTGGGGCAGGATCTGGCATTGTCATTTCTCTCAGTTTAAGTACACACAATCACAATTTATTGATATAAGCACATGTCTGTAATATTTATGAAATGAAACGATTGTAAAACTAAATTAATAAAATAAACTAAAATTTACAGGGAAAACAAACTATTTGGAGTACGTACGTTACCACCTCTTTGTTGTAACGTACGTATGTGATTAGGGTTGCCAACCCTACTATATAATATAGTATCCTACTATATTAGAGGCCCGACTACTATATTTTTGAAAAAAAGATATAGCAGGCGAAACTACTATATTTTAAAGGCATCAAACTCTAAGTTATAATATTCGTTTCAAAATGTGTAAGCGTAAAACAAAACGTCAATACCTATTTTTAACGATTCTGGAATGTCAAGTTGACAGATGCGTATCAAATTGACATTCCAGATATTCTTCAAAAAAATAAAGTACCTACCAAATTTTTTTTTTACCATTTCGTTATCTGCTATATTTTAGGGGTAAAAATTTTAGAACTACTATATTTGACCAACAAAGAGTTGGCAACCCTATATGTGATGTGTACAGTGTGTTAAAGAGTGAGGTGTGTAATGTGTGAGGGTGTTTATTTATTCATTTCATCATAATAATGTTTTTTTTATTACACACTAAACCCCCTCCTCGCTCCGACCCTCGCAACTTTTCCGTTGGTCTCGTGGTTGCAAGCGCGACAGCTGAGCGTAAGGTCCTGGGTTGGATTCCTATGTCGGGCAAAAATTGGTTTTAGGTTTTTCCATTACCAATTCCTCAGTAAATTCGGTCGGTATATGGCAACAACAAGCAGGCAAAAAAGTAAGCCCATTTTTAGTACAATATTTCTCTACACAATGTCAAAATAAAATTGCCGCTCTGTTAAAATATTCACATTATTATTATTTTGAGCTATACCTACTGAATAACAGAATCTAAGACATTTTTCCCACATCAGTCCACCAGTCTCTTATCACTTAGATATACGAATCAAACAAGTACCAACTACCTAATTATTTCTGGGTTTTTCGGAGCAGAAGGAAGTTCACGGTGGTAAATATACCACGTCAATATTATTCGTTGGTACAGTCATTAATTTACGCCTTATCTACAGTGTGTCCAGTTATGGTCTAGCGATATTCTAGGAACTTATGTAGTAGATAAGTTAAATAACAGAGGGTGTTTCTTTAAAGTCGTTAAAATACAACATTGTCATCATTAATAGCTTTAAAAATATATACACATCAGCATAAAAAAATAAGTATAAAAAAAAAAAAAAAAAATATACAGAGCTTCTTTTACGTATCCTATTTTTTATGATACTTATTTAAAAAGTAAAAGCTTTTTTATTTTGGAAGCGAATATTTTTTTAATTATTTATAGGCGATTTAGACCGGTTAAAGGGACCTTTCGTAAATTAACATACCTACTTTGAATATGTACACAAATTCACTAAACATTTAATAATTACCTTTTCTTACATGGGTTGTTAGTGTCTATGG
Source organism: Charanyca ferruginea (assembly GCA_947361185.1). NCBI lineage: Eukaryota > Metazoa > Arthropoda > Insecta > Lepidoptera > Noctuidae > Charanyca > Charanyca ferruginea. The sequence continues at coordinate 18,863,842 of OX376078.1, read as the reverse complement.
AAATACTGACAGAAATACGATGATTACAATTTGGCTCACCATTCACCACCTTACGTAATAATTATTTTGACATTTGTTAAATGAGTAGCAACCAACAACACGTTTATTTCGCAATCGACTATTAGGGGCTGTCTCCACGAGCGAGAGAATCGCTGCGATATTATCGTCGTGCCACGTATTTCTATACACTCTCTTAGAACGTGTCTACACACGGCGATGTTATCGCGGCGATGCGACGAGTGGCTGAGTCCGAGCGACAAGTCATCGTATCGCCGTCTATTAAGACCGAGATTACCCGACGATAGAAGCGCGGAATCGTCGCGATTCACTCGCTCGTGAAGACAGCCCCTAAAGTAAACGCAGATGCAACAAACCCTAAATTAGGTAGGTAAGCCTTTGGTTGGCCTTTCTTTAGAAAATAAAACAATAAGTAATTAAACAAAAAGTATGTATGCGGCAGTATGGACTAGGTTATTCATCATCATGAAGACGTCCACTGTTGATCAAAGGCCTCCCCCATAATTCGGGGCAGGTGCCATAATCCCCACGTTTGGCAGGCGTCTTGGGGATCACAGTGAGGTTGTTAAGTACACGAAAGCCGCTGCTGCCCGACTTCCGGATTTTCCCTTAGTCGCCTTCTACGACACCCTCGGGATGAAATGAGTGGGTACTATTCTGGACCAGACATCCCACGAGATGGGTTTTATTGTTTTATAGAAAATGTGGTTCATCACTTTGTTATACACTCTGGCCCCCCGACCCTTGGGGCGTCGTTGGGGAGGGCAGCAAAAGGACTGGCTGTATCGAATTTTGATTAATTAGGGATGAATTTAAAGGCTCATTTTCATTGGTCGTTAACTCAGTCGCTATACAGCATGCGGGGAGTTCCAAAATACGGGCTATCGACTAATGAAATTATGCTATCTACTTATATCTCAATCGATACACGTCATGCGGGTATTCTCTGCACGCGGCCTAACAACCAATGAAGTTTATCGGTTGGTGTAACTGTAAAGCAAACGTGGCGCGGGGACTCAGTTTACGAGTTTACTCAAGTACCTAACGTCTGCTTAGTCCTAGTTCATGCTTTCTCAAAACACATGTGCGTTGAATAATATCAAAAAATCTGCAAGAGGACCCTATCGACTAATGAAAACGGTTATCGCATGCTGGCCCTATGGCATGCTTAAACAGAAATCTCCCGCATGCGGGTCCTATCGACTAACGCAAACGATTACAGCATGCGGTCTCTATGGCATGCGTAAACAGAAATGTCCCGCACCACGAATGCGAGCTCTAACGACCAATGAAAATTACCCTTAAGGCGACGATGTACGCCGGCAACTTTAAGCGACCAGAGAATCGTATGCGCTGCGTCCAAAACTCTCAAAGTTTAGTCGAAAAAAAAAGTAGTATTCTTTAACTTAAAAAAAAGGCGTATACTAAAAGATAGATAATAAAATTGTCTGTAAAATAGTGTAAGTTTCGTTTAATTATACCTGGTAGATTTTGTGTGATTGTCAATGTTTTGTCCGCGTCAGACACAACTTCACGAGTTAATTAAACTATTTAATATGAATATAATAAAAAAATATTCACATACTAAATGAGTAAGAGAATGTTCTAGTTTAACATATATTTTTTTCAAATCATTTACACTACACATTTTCACGTGATTGTCAGTTTAAAATCTGTAAAAGTCGTTAAATAGCCCCTTAAGGTTACAAGCTAAGCGGCGCGGGCTGCCTCGAGCAAGGGTCGGGGTGAGGTTGAAATTCTGCAGACTGGTGGTTTATAGTAGGTAGTAGAAATCAGATAAAAACACATTTGACTTTGACTTTGACTTACACGCGGACCGCGAAGCGAGTCGCGAAGAAAAGCTAATATTGAATTGTTTCGTTTTCCAGCTGGATACCATATACGATTTAATGCTAAACATAAGTCTTCTTATTGCTCTGCTCGGCGGCGTGGTGTTCATAGTCAGCTTCGCGGGCTGCGTCGGCGCACTCAGAGAGAATACGTGCCTGCTCAAGTTTGTAAGTACCTATCTGTATAATATTATGCATGGGCGTCGTCAGAAAATCTTTCAGGGAGGTGCTCATCTCTGCATTTCCTTCAACACACGAAAAAGCATATCCGCTTATGCAGCTTCACTCAGATAATATTATAAATTAGAAAAATTTTAATGTTTAGCTGTGGGAGAAGATACAAGATCCTATACAGAGGTTTCACCTTAAGTTAATTCAAACAGAAAAGAAATATTCCTAATCTTTTTCTGTGTATTTTTTTCCTGACATGGGTGCAAGGGGGTGTGCTTGCGCTCGCGGCCCCCATTAATATAGTTAAGATATAAAAGAGGGAAGTGGCATACTACAGACATTTCTCGCTTAAAATAATGCTGAAGACACTAATTAAGTAGTACAAAACTTGTTAAATTGAATGCCAGTGTTTTACATTATGCGACTGCCTTTCTGTCCTCCACAACCCAGTTACTGGTTTACACGATACCCCTTGGTAAGACTGATTGTCAGACTTTCTGGCTCCTGAAAACCCGTAACTACTATCAAAGATCTACGGATGACAGCTGGGACCAACGGCTTCATGTGAGATCCGTTGCAAGGAGGGGTCTCTGTTTGAAATGGATGGTTATGGTCACCCATCAACGGACTTTCCGCGACAAGGGTACCTTAACAATGACCGCTAGATCCGTACAGTATTATTTTTCTTGACAACCACCATATTAATAAATGATGGTATAAAAAAATCAGTTTCTAGATAAAAACATGAATCCTAATTATAATAACATAATATTATTGAAAATTTGCACAACAAGTCTCGTTTTAACTCCGTTCTTATCAGTGCAGTAGGAACTTATCTGTTATTGGCACCTAGCGCATGTTTATAAGGCTGTCGCGATGCGGAAACATGATCTACGTGTGTTTATTTATCTACGTGTTTTACTCAGCGACAATCAATGTTAAAAATGTATGTGAGAGTCTTTTTTGACATATTGAGACTGAAGTGTGGATGCCAATGTTGCTAAAAGTTAGTAGGACCGCATGGGAGTTTGCCACCGAGCAATGGAGCGCAGCATTCTGGCCGTAAATACAGGGAGGCGATTCTCAATTCAAATCAAATGTCTAATTTTAAATGTCTACTGAAAATGTCACAAAATGTATATAATCGTATTCTCAGAATCAATAGAGATAAATGTCGCAGACTTTTTGGATTTCTGTCACGTAACATAACGTAATTTTTTGCATCTTTTGTCTGTCATTGAATATTTAATATATTTATTGCATCCACATGTGAACTTACATAAATGAACAATGTGCACCCGGGTCGGGCACAGCAAAAGTAAAAGTAGGAGAGAATAAATAGACTTTTGTTTGACTATTGAGTTGATTGTAACTGATTATTTATTGTGTGCCTAATTATGAACTTATGTTAATAAAATTAGGCATAAAGTAGGCAATGATTTTATTATTAATTGTATTGTATTATTAATTATGATATAATTGCTTTATTAATTATTATATTATTAGTTATTATTAATTATTATGTTATTATTATTTTAATGTAATTACATTATGTGCCTAATTTAAAATTTTTAATTTAAATATTCATTTATATTAGTGAATGTAATAACATTGACATATTAGAAACTCTTTTTATTTATTTATGAATGTATATTACTATTTTGTCGGGTATTTATTAAATTTTTTAATTGACATGGCTAGTGTACTTGTTGAGTGCATTTTTAGCTTAGAGCTTGGTAAGTTTAACCTATTTTTTGGCGTAATTAGACTGTATGTTTTCTCTTGTCGTGTAGAAATGTGTCAACAGTTGGGAGGAATAATGAGAATTCCACGGAATTTGCGTGAGCAAGCAGCAACAACAACTTGAGAACTTGATAGACTTCACGCGCGACATTCATGTCAACTGACATTTACCACTCGTTGTAAGTCATAATTATAAGTACTAACACTTTGGATCTTGGTCATCTGAAATAAAAGTATTATTATTATTATTATTTGTTGCGAGTCGAGCGCTGGGCATAGACATTTCTCTAATGTGATATTTCGAGAATACAAAAATTCGATTTCAATCGACATCCGCCATTTTATTTTGACATATCTCTAATTCGACATTATGTCTATTGCGCGAGAATCGCCTCCCTAATGCCACGCTGCTTTCTAAGCCTGTAGCCAGACAGAAAAGACGCAAAGCCTTAAACGGGCGTAATGGAGGTAGACAAGAAATGCACATGGCACTGTTTCAGTTCGCTAACGTGTTTCTCAGAATAGAATAAAACAATACATTTTCCTGGTGGCCCAAAACTGGTTCACTAATTTATTCATAACGCACTGATTCATTTTTGCGTTGTGGGCATGTACTTATTATTAAGGTAAATTATCACGTAGTTGGGTAGATGACACCTTTAACAATAATTTTAAGACGCGATTTCTAAATAAAAAAAACACTTTATTTTCACTCTGAAAACCCGATTAATTTTATATACTTCTGAGCTGTCAAGTCAAAACGCGATTCCAACATAGATTGTGTATGGCCATTTGTACTTATGACGTCACTTCGTTGCCAACAACTGACTAACTACTCTTTCATTTCAGGGTAAGAAAATTTTTTACTTTACAGTAAATTGAATATTTATCGAGTTTGTAGGGTAAAAAAATGAAGTGTTTTTTTTAGAGAAGTTCATCATCCTGCCTCACCTTTTGCCGACTATGTTGGAGTCGGCTTCCAGTTCCAGTTTCAGTTCTTTGTTAATTTTTCAACTTTGTTATAAAACAATAAGGTACATTTTCAATTGGGAAAATTTGACAGTTTGGGATATTTGGCGTCTGTAGTCACCAAAAGAGATAAGTCTAGAGACAGGGAAGTCGTTTATAGTTGAAGATTACTTAGAAGCCAATTATGTTTTTGAATGAAATAAAATAAACTTAATAGAGAATAAACAGTTCATTAATCGAATTCAATTTCATTCGAAAACATGCATTGATTTCTAAGTCATCATCATCATCATCATGTCAAATTTTAGACGCCCACTGCTGACCCATAGGTCTCAAGGGGGCCCCAAGGGGGGTTCAGCTGTAATCGCCATTCTTGGCCGATGCATGTTGGCGATCGCAGTAAATGTTATGGTATCCGAAAGGACGCTGCTGCCAATCCTCTGGTCAATATCTCTCTATCGCCTTCTACGACACCCACGGGTAGAAATGGGGTGGTACTATTCGCGGCCTATAATCGGCGGTTAAATAATCGGTGCAGCCAGTGTGTAGTGAGCCAATGTTTATACTGTAAACATTGGCTCACTACACACTGAAACTATTTTCATAACACGAAACAAAAGAAGTCCGCTGACATTGTCTGACAGATAGTTTTAAAACATGTAGGTCGTCTTGTGCCAGGTAGTGTTTATCTTTTTACTCTTAATTTGTTGCCAATACGTGCCCAATTAAATCTAAACTAATATTATTAAGGGGCTTACAAGAGCCAACTAGCGCCACCCGTCATTTTATTTCTATAACTCCTAAATCAGATCAAAATTAAAAAATCTAAAATAGTACTTAACTAGTAAATTACCTGAAGTATTTATCGAGTGACTTTCCATTGTTTTGTAGGTATTTCATAAATTAAAAGAATCGTTGCTTAACGCTAGAAGTGGTGACTTTTGGGGTTAAGCAACGATTCTTTTTATGATTTAGGAGTTATAGAAATAAAATGATGGGTGGCGCTAGTTAGCTCTTGTAAGCCCCTTAAGAGAAAATATTTTACTTTTTGTAAGTTTGTTGCGGTTTGCCAGAGAGGAATGGAACGGATGGAAATACTCAAACGCTTCTCAATTTTTAGGTGCCATTAAGTCTCGTGCTGTCTCTACCAGTTTATGTCAAGCGACTGTGACAGTACGAGACTTAATGACATCTTAAAATTGAGTAACGTTTGAGTATTTGGCCATTAATCTTTTTATAACGTAAGTATAGATTTTCATTTTATTTTCACAGTATTCCCTCTGCCTGCTCATCCTGTTCCTGGTGGAGATGGGCGGAGCCGTCTGCAGTTTCGTCTTTCCTCGCTCTCTGCATGGTCTACTAGTGGAACTGGGCTTCACAGAACGTGTGGTCCACGCTTATAGAGATGACCCTGATCTACAGAACTTCATCGATTTCGCTCAGAGTGATGTGAGTGTACCTACTCATTATAGTGCACATACACACACACGCACACATGTGAAAGAGATGACACGGTTGGCGCAGTGGTTGAGCGATCGACTGCTGCGCTGCGTGTCGCGGGTTCGATCCCCGCGCGGAACAAATATTTGTATGGCCTACAGATAGTTGTTCCGGGTCTGGGTGTTTGTGTATGTGAGTTTATATGTTAAACGCACCCACGACACAGGAGTAATTCCTAGTGTGGGGCAATGTTTAAAAAAAAAAGAAAAAAATGCACACACACATGTGAAAGACACACACACACACACACACACACACACACACACACACACACACACACACACACACACACACACACATGTGACAGACAAACCCACACACATGAGTTCAAGTCAAAGTAACACGTCACCATTGTCGATTAAAGGGAAAATTAAAGTCTGCACAAGCATAGTCTTCGTTTTAGCAGGCAAGAAGTTTCTCAGACGATACAAGGATCGCAAGGTACACACGGCTACACATCAAACTATACATTTCCAGTATAAGCTGACCTCGTATTGTTCGGAAATCCTATACAATGCGAGATCAATATTAACTGGAAATGTATAGCTTGATGTGTAGCCGTGTGTACAGTTGGCTCTCTGACTGACACTAGAAACCTGGCTTTGGCAACCATGTGTCGAGTCGAGATGCAAACGGAGATCTTTTACGCTAGGGCTAATGGGAATGACGGCTCCATTGAAGATAATCGGAGGAAGAGACCTAACCGCCACTCTACTAGATACGTCTCTATACGTGAGCTTCCGATTATAATGGCCTGACATTTTGAGGGGTTTACGGTCACCCCAAATCTATCAGACCAGTCTTTTATAGCATTTAAGACTCGGTTTACATCTTCTATAGCGTCCGATAAACATTCCACCCGCGTAGCTGTATATAATTGAAGATCATCGGCATGAAGATGATACGAGCACCGAAGACAGTGAGTAATAAAATTAATGAAAATGGAAAATAACAAAGGAGAAAGAATACCGCCTTGTGGAACGCCTGCATTGAGATCACACCAACCCGAGGAGCTCTCGTCAACGCGGACCGACTGCTGACGTCCCCGAAGATAGGAAGATAACCATTCCAGCGCCTCGCAGGAAACCATAAGATGTGAGAGGATGGATATGAGAATATCATGACTGACGGCATTAAAGGCATTGGAGAAATCAATTAAAACCATCATAGTAATCTTAGTATCACCCATTGCTTCTCTTATGTCACCAGTCACTTTAAAGACAGCGGAGGTTGTGCTGTGTCCAGGCCTGGCCTAGGCTAGACTGGAATGAGCTTACAAGGCTGTTCCGTTGAATAAAACCCGAAAACTGCTTATGTAATTGAAATTGGTCGAAAATGGTTAGGAAGCGAGGGATTAGAAACTTTAGGAAGTGGACGGACAAAAGCCATACGCCACTGGGAAGGGAATTGTCCGGAATCAAGAGTAAAGTTGATAATCTGACCTGAGACGAGTTGAAAAAACAAAAATCAAGGGAAAACTTGATAAATCAAGGGAAAAGTAATAGATAACGATTTCAAACTTGCTATCAGATATCGCCGCCGCCTATTCGTTTGCCAATCTTAAAAATGTATGCAAAATATTATATACATTCCGTCAAGAAAGTACCGGGAATGAATCATTTAAAAAAGTAATTTAAAGGGATTGCCTAATTTCTTTTTGACGCTAAGTTGGCACAACTGTCCTCTTTACTCACGCGAAACTCGATTGACACTGGTTATTCTGTTTCAACTGTGTCTTTAATTGCGATTTTTACTATAACTAGTTAAAAATATCGGACAAATAATTTGTCTTAAAATGTGTGTGTGAGTGAATTTCGTGTGCAGAAGTACTGAAAATGTTACATAAGGCTTTCAGTGAATCGACTTTATCAAAAACACGTGCGTATGAGTGGTATAATTCATTAAAATGCGGTCGAGATGTGGTGTAAGATTTGCCTCATTCTGGTCGGCCATCAACGTCTGTCACTAAACTAACATCGCTATAATAAAGGAAATGGTGATTGAAAATCGTCGTTTTAGTCTAGGAGAGATAGCTGCTGAAATTTCTGTTTCTCAAGAATCAATTGCTACCGTTTTAAACGATTGTTTTGGCATAAAATGCGTTGACGCTCGACTAGTATCGAAAGATTTGAATCGGCTGCAAAATCTCTATCGCGGAAAGGTTACTGAAGACTAGTTAGAAAGAGTCAATTCCGACCCCATATTCATAAAACGTATTGTTACTGGTGACGACACATGGGTTTACGAGTTTGACATGCAAACCACTCAACAAGAATCGGCATGGCGCCGTCTAACTGAAAAAAGATGACGTAAAAGAAAATTCGCGGCAACTGCTGAAGTTGATTCCAAAAAATACGTCTAAAAATGTTTTGATTGTTCGATTATTCGTTGGCGTTAGTGTATTATTACGGAATGGACCTACTTTGAAGGCGATACAATAAATTTAGATATTTAACACATATTTTTATTGAATAATTCCCGGTACTTTCTTGACACAGTAGTTGAAATATATTAACGAGTAGTTTTTTTGCTTGCTCTTTTGTTATTTCCTGTTCTGCAGTTCAAATCTTTTTTAATGAATATAATATATGCTATTTTAATGAATGCCTCGTGTGGTTTGTACGTGTATAGTTCAATATCGATAAGCATTAGCTTATCGATATTGAACTATACACGTACAAATTTTACTTAACATTAGTTAAGGAAAATTTCAACCAGAATAAATAGAGCAAGTTTTCATTAATAAATTGAAAATAAACTAAAAGTACATTAGGAATAGGGTTGAAAATTGCTTATAAGATTAATTCTGAGCGACGTTTATTAATTAGCACGGGATTTTCAACTCTATTCTTGTTTTAATCGTGAGGAAACCTGAACTTGTAATCTTATATAAAGGAAAAATACTAACACATCATTATTTTTGACGTGATAACGTCTTATAAAGCGATGAACACCGGCTGCACGCACGAAAAAGTGTCACGTTCCGCCTGAGCCTGAGCGTGCAAGCGAGAGCGGGGAACAAGCGATAGAGAGGCACGATCGGCCCAAGCAATAAGCTCTGCTCACCTCGACGGAAGCCATTATTGACGTTATCACGTAAAACTATCGTCCGTAATCCGACTTTACAGACAACCAATTTTTGACGTGACAACGTCTTATAATAATTCGATAGAGCCGGCTGCACGCACGAAAAAACATGACGTCATGCGGCGTTACGGCGTTACATGACGTCATGCGGCGTTACCTCGCTCTGCGGCGTTACCTCGCTCTGAGGCGTTCCAAGTGAAAAGTGAATGTGGTGTCAATTGTTTATAGCAACGATAATTACAGCGATAAAGGTAATGATTCTTTCGCGTTGTCACGTTCAACTTTCGTCAGTAAACCGACTTTACAGACAACCAATTTTTTTTATTGTAATGTTGTAATGGCCCTGTGGTTACATGTGGTTGGTGACCGGGCACAAGCAAGTACAAAATAATGTGACTTTCAATTCCATATGTACAGTCACGAGCAAAAACATGTAAACAGTTGGTCTCATTCTAAACTGATTTTCTCCAAAACTATTGATGGAAATGTTATGGGGTTACGAATAGGGTATTTTTAGGGTTCCGTACCTCAAAAGGAAATCGGAACTCTTATAGTATCAGTTTGTTGTCTGTCTGTCTGTCTGTCTGTCAATACCCTTTTTCTCGGGAACGCGTGGAGGTATCGATTTGAAATTAAAACCATATACTCGAGTCTACGGTCCCTTGATGCTGTAAAAAAATCAACCTTCTAGGTTAACGTGAAAAAAAGATACGGCCGTTTATGTCACAAAAACGCATTTATAATATTAAGATGATTAAAGTATAGATAGTAGGTATGGATTAGTATAGAAGTATGGTTTTTTTTTATCCCATACTACTATAAAATAGGTTTTATCTATAAGTTTAGATATTTATTTCACGAGAAAATTACTTCTCAATTTTGCAATCTGTATACATGTTTATGTACTTGACTATACTTTTAAAGTATCTTGGACATCAATAACATCGGTGAAGGAAAACATCGTGAGGAAACCTGGACTTGTTAGAATTAAAATTAATGTTGAATTTATAAATTAAAACTAGCTGACCCGACAGACGTTGTCCTGTCCCGATCTACCTACTTACCTGCCTATTTACCTACACCTACCCTACACCTACCCTACACCTACCCTACACCTACCCTACACCTACCCTACACCTACCCTACACCTACCCTACACCTACCCTACACCTACCCTACACCTACCCTACACCTACCCTACACCTACCCTACACCTACCCTACACCTACCCTACACCTACCCTACACCTACCCTACACCTACCCTACACCTACCCTACACCTACCCTACACCTACCCTACACCTACCCTACACCTACCCTACACCTACCCTACACCTACCCTACACCTACCCTACACCTACCCTACACCTACCCTACACCTACCCTACACCTACCCTACACCTACCCTACACCTACCCTACACCTACCCTACACCTACCCTACACCTACCCTACACCTACCCTACACCTACCCTACACCTACCCTACACCTACCCTACACCTACCCTACACCTACCCTACACCTACCCTACACCTACCCTACACCTACCCTACACCTACCCTACACCTACCCTACACCTACCCTACACCTACCCTACACCTACCCTACACCTACCCTACACCTACCCTACACCTACCCTACACCTACCCTACACCTACCCTACACCTACCCTACACCTACCCTACACCTACCCTACACCTACCCTACACCTACCCTACACCTACCCTACACCTACCCTACACCTACCCTACACCTACCCTACACCTACCCTACACCTACCCTACACCTACCCTACACCTACCCTACACCTACCCTACACCTACCCTACACCTACCCTACACCTACCCTACACCTACCCTACACCTACCCTACACCTACCCTACACCTACCCTACACCTACCCTACACCTACCCTACACCTACCCTACACCTACCCTACACCTACCCTACACCTACCCTACACCTACCCTACACCTACCCTACACCTACCCTACACCTACCCTACACCTACCCTACACCTACCCTACACCTACCCTACACCTACCCTACACCTACCCTACACCTACCCTACACCTACCCTACACCTACCCTACACCTACCCTACACCTACCCTACACCTACCCTACACCTACCCTACACCTACCCTACACCTACCCTACACCTACCCTACACCTACCCTACACCTACCCTACACCTACCCTACACCTACCCTACACCTACCCTACACCTACCCTACACCTACCCTACACCTACCCTACACCTACCCTACACCTACCCTACACCTACCCTACACCTAGCCCACACCTACCCTACACCTACCCTACACCTACCCTACACCTACCCTATAACATTTGTATGGGGGATGAAAACGGGGTGAAAAAAGGGGATGAAAAATAGATGTTGGCCTATTCTCAGACCTACCCAATATGCACAAAAAATTTCATCAGAATCGGTCAAGCCGTTTCGGAGGAGTACGGGATCGAAAACTGTGACACGAGAATTTTATATAAATTAAAATGTAGTCCTTTAACCTGTATTTTCAACCGACTTCAAAAAGATACAGTCGAATTGAGACCCTCCTGTTTTAATTCGACTGTATGTTTTTTTTTTATATTTGTTACGCGATTTCTCCGGCTTCTTCTTTTCTTATGCATGGGGTGTCAATTTTGTCGAAATTGGTTCAACTGTTTTTGAAAAAATCGTCAGAATGCAAAAAAAAAATACATTAAGTAGATGATGTTTTAAATTTCTCCAATCTTGTAATGTCAATCTCTGTTTTGACTGTGTTGCCGTTTCTTAATGGCAATACAGCACATGGCATTCTTCGCTTTTACTAAAAAGCGAAAAATAAAAAAGCTTTTCTACAAAAAATACAACCGCCTTCAAAAACTAAAAAGTGATAAATAACTTTACCAGAGAAAACATATGACTTGAGTTTCAGAAGTCGATGACTTTGTTTTGTTTGTTGTTTTTCCCTACTATAGCTTTGCTTCAATGCTATCTTACTTCTAGTTTTAACTGTTTTCCCATTGGTCTTTCAGTTCCACTGCTGTGGCCTATCATCGGACGGGTATATGGACTGGTCCAAAAACGAGTACTTCAACTGCTCATCGCCGTCGGTGGAGCGGTGTGGGGTTCCGTTCTCGTGCTGCATCAACGCGACCGACATCTCCTCAGGGCTTGTCAATATCATGTGCGGGTATGGGGTCCAGAACTATCCGGTGAGTCTTCACTTCTGTGGCGACATCTACAACTACAACTGACGTTTACGACATTAAACTAATTCGCACTATCGCTAAAACAATGTTTCAAAATTCATCATTGACTTAATTTAATTCTTGCTCTGGTTCACACACTAGTTCATAGTTTGTTGAAATGTAAGGAGTGGTTGTCTAGTTTTTAATAATTGTAAATAATAATTCGTAAACAACTTAGCTGTCATTCTTTATCTTGTAATACTTTGTACATACTTCAATATAGTGTTTTTTTATGCAAGGTCCATCGTATTCACGTATAGTTATATAACTATAAACTGTAATGCAAAATATTGTACACATTTAAAAAAAAGTAAGTATGGAGTTTCTTGCCCATTCTTCTCGATACGAAACTACCTTTTGGAAGGGGCAACTAGAATCAACTTTTTTTTTATATGACGTTCAAAAGTGCCTTTTAAGAGGAAACACAAGGGCCGTTTTTCCATACAAACTTAGTCCCCTGTTTCCTCCATGCATAATGCCAGTAGATCAATAATTTTTTTTTAAATATCCATGGCTACTATTGGCATGGCCCTATGTTTTCCTTTTTCTCATAAATTTATTATTAAAAGAGATATGAATATTCAAAAACCTAAAAAATTGGCATGATTTTCCGCTGTGTTCAAACATTCAGAAAACAAACTTGACTTGATTATATAAAAAATAGAAAACATAGGAACACGGCAAAAGCCTTTCTTTATTTTTTTATAAAAAAAGCAGTTAAATCGGTTAAGTTTTGGACAAGAAATCAGGGGACTACGAATCATTGATTTTGTGTACTTTTAATAGGTATTTTCGGTCAAAGTTGCAGTTGTCTCTATCGCGCTTTGCGGTTCGTGTTCGGCCATCGCGCGACAGCAATAGATTTTACAAATACCTAATTTTCAATTCTCTAGCCCGTGGTTTTTCCTCTTAATGGTCTAATTGAAATAAATGACTTTGACTTAAATATGCCAAAGTGCTTTAAATAATGCAATAAATGCAAAGCTAAAAATATATTTTTTACAGTTCATAACATTTTCTTTCTGATACCAGGTGGCAGAAGCAAGTAAACGCGTATGGACCAGTGGTTGCATCGAAATCGTCCGATCCTGGGGCGAGAGGAACCTCTACACGATCGCCTCCGTCGCATTAGGCGTCGCCCTCTCTCAGTTGTTCGTCATCTACCTCGCGAAGACCTTGGAGGGACAGATAGAGTTGCAGAAAGCCAGGTAGGAGTCAATATGCCGGTTGCGGCCCACTGCTGGACTTAGGATTGTCTTGAGGATGAGGTAATGGCATATAGTTATAATACCAGCATAGTATTGTCCCACTGTAGGGCAAAGGCCTCTTCTCATAGAGAGAAGGTACGAGTATTGATCACCACCCTTGCTTAAGAGCGCCCTTCCCCATCGAACGAACATCAACGCAAGCGTGATTGATTTTTTTTTGTTTCAACCAACGCAAAGCTCAAAAACAAACGAATGAGTGAGAACGCGATAACATCACAGGAAAATTGGCGCGCGGAAATTTCACAAAACTTGTTCCAGGACATACGTGTTTTTGAAAAAGCCTTACAGGTTTTTGTTAATAATGCTTGTAATTTAGAATCACCATTACATGTGCAAGGTTTCTATGAAGCTGTTTTTTTACTTTTTCAATGTATGAGTGCATTATGAACGGCCAAAATTCAGATAAAATTGTGCAAAAAAGCTGATTTTCGGACGTGTTTACTGAATTAGTTTCTCAATAAAGTTTATTTTTGGCTTCATACAAACCTAGATTTTAACCACAAGATACCTGGGTGTTAAAAATATTTAGGAAATAATTTGTTTTAGCGCCGTAATCGCGTACGAGCGTTTGTATGGGAAATATGACGGGATGGGCGCTCTTAAGGCGGATTGGCGAGTTCAGACTTTTTAAATCCAGGTTTTCCAGCGATGTTTTTTTGATGTATACGTAAGTGCTATGTGGCGTCTGTCCAAGTAGATGACTTTTAATCGGAAATGAGCATAATTATTATGCTCATTTTCATGTTATTCGTATTACTTATTGATTGCAAGCTTGGCTTTTGGGTTTTAATGGAAGGCAAGCCACTGGTGCAGAATGTATGGATAGCTGCATCCGGTTATACTTTTACAAGATTTTCAACTTTAATACAAAAGCATAAGGTTCATATTTATTTGGGAAAATTTGACAGTTAGGTATGGCTTGATGTGCTGGCGTCTGTACACAAATCTATTCATGTTCAAGTGTCTCCACATGTCTCCTACTTATTTCACTAACTAAATACACAAGCTCTTCCTTATTACTCTATCCCCTAAGGCCCTAGGGTCTTTCTTTTAAAAATAGTTCTATAGGCTTGCGTTTAAACTCACCTGATCTTAAGTGATGATGCGGCCTAAGGTTGTGCACGCTTGCCTACGATAAAATGATTCACTCGTGCCTTGAGTATACCCAGATTATATGTATCGGGGAATAGAGAGGCGATGGTGAATTCCACAGTATGGTACTCTGCGCAATAAATGTGGAAGCGCTTGATATTACCACAGTATAAATATTAGTACTACCGTACAGTAGCGACAAGCTCCGCCCCCCTCCGAAACACTGTTCCTCACCTCTCGCGTGGAACGCGCTCTCGGAACTGCTTTTAGTTAGAGCGGCGCGTAGACACGCACACACGCACGTATTTGACGACACGGTTGGCTCAGTGGCTGAGCGATCGACTGCTGCGCAGCGTGTTGCAGGTTCGATTCCCGCCCAGGGTTAACGTTTGTGTGATGAGCACTTGTGTTTGCCTTGTGTCTGGGTGTTGTATATCCATAATGTGTATGTATTTACAAAAAAAAATGTATTTGTGTATGTATATCAGCTGTCTGACACCCATAGTACAGGGTCTCCCTAGTTTGGGGTCGGATGGCCGTGTGTGAAAATGTCCCCACATATTATTATTATTATTTGTACAGTCTGTTATTTTGGTAGTAGTGTAGGCAATTATATCGTTTCGTTTATATGGAGTGTCGTGGGTGTGGTAGTACTAAGACTCCACTGTTTTCCTGTCTTGACCGCTTTTTTACTTACCCATGAACTTATCTATCTTCAAAAAAACATTACAGATGGCAAACCTGAAACAGGGGCACAATGGGCGCGTACCGCGACGAGTGTCGGCGAGCGTTACTGTAGCACGCAGAGCCTCGCACGCGACTCGAACCCGCGCCCTCCGCACTCCACATGTGATGCGCCCAACCGCACCACCGGGACTGAACACGGTAATACATGTGAAGTGACTTGACTTTTTTAAAAAAAGAACCGGTTTTCAAAATACGTTAAATGTGCCATAGACAGTGACTTTTGACGTATAAATGTTGTGCCATTTATCAAAAGTGACCCCTATTCGCATAGGGTACAGAATTGACACTTGAAGTCGCGACTTTCAAATACAGAAGATATTACGTGCCATCAGAAGTCGAAGTAATCATGCAAACACGTCGATGTGTCGATGTTGATGCTATGATGGTTTAATTTCGCTTTGTTGAGAATTTTACTTATTTTTTAATAGCATGTTAATAGTGCTGAGAAAGGTTTTCTTTTTGTTAATTGACAATAAACTACATAAAGCACATATTATACGGTTGAAAATTGTTCGAAGAAATAGTTTCGCGCGGCATTTAACACTATTCAATTTTCAACAGTACCTATTTCTGTTATGATTGATTATAATCATAACTACTCAAGCATATTATGTATTGCTGATTAACTTACATGCAAGATCCATAACATCTTTCTTAATTTAATTTATTGTCTTAAGCGCAAACTTTGTCAGCCATCATTAAAAAAATAACTATTAACTACAGAAAAATATGAAAGCAACTAAATTAAATATGAATCTGAATTTCTAAATCCTCTTGTATTGCCAGTTGTAAAAAAATAGCAACACTTTTGACAAATCCAGTGTTGCCATGACATGAAAAAAAAATAAGTAAATTTTTTCGACAAAATAAATACCAGCATTTATGATAGAATCTCAGAACATTTTGGAATTGCATTTCGTATCATCGCGCCGTTCCCTTAGGGGGTAGGCAGATTTCTACGAGCTTTCTTATACTAAGCGGCATCAATGTGCATATTAATATTATTAGGTGTAATTAAATTTGCCAACTCCTGGTCTTAATGTCTAGATTTTAAGATGCGTACATATTTGTGTATTTTTTCATTATTTTTTAGGATGAGTAGAAGTATAAACGACAATTATAGTTTATTCGAATTAATTATACAAATAAAGACAGTATGATATTAGAATAGATGTTATTTTTATAAAAATAAAAAAAAAAGATTTTTATTATAAAAACTCTTATTTCGAAATGGCAAAGAAATCTTCTAAAATAATTGCTAGGTTTGTCAGCCCTTTAACAGACTATCGCTGAAAGTAAGTCCCCACACGATAGTTGAAAAGAACAACGTTTCTAGGGTAATATTTCCTAAACAACATATTCAATATTGCCTGAAAGGATTTGGCAATAAAGTTCTACTCATGCTATAAAAATATGTTTTTAATAATACTTATCTATCTTAGTTATGGCATTAATAACGGACTGTAAATAAGGCATATAACATATTCATAAGACAGTGTTTATTATTATATATTCTATGAATTTAATTCTCAATATCTTTAGTATCAGTATCGTTATACCACCGATACCAGTACCCGTTCACTTTTCGCTAACGTTATCGCTCCAATACAGATGTTGAAGATAAAGATAAAACAGCTTGTTTTTTATATTATTTTTTTGACTAAAAAAAAGAAAATCAAATGATTCTGCATAAATAAAATAATTCTTCTTTACTGACACAAACTAATATTATTATTTTAGTCATTTTTTTATATACAGGTTGTTTATAAAAAGTCGGTATCGGTGTAATAATGTGAGTAACGTTTAAATAATTAAAATAGTAGAATTGTTATCTTAATGATCGTGTCTCACAAGCAAAAATCTTCCTTATGTAATGTTTAAGTAGGAAAAAATCTAAATTGTGATACTTTTTATTCCACCTTAAGAACACTCCTTCGCAGATTAGGGCAAGCGAATAAGGCCAGTATAACCAATGTTAGTCAAAAAGCTTGAATTTCCAAATCAGTAATGTTACTTATCTTTATTTTCACGGTAGTCTGAATATACACTATTTAAGTTATTAAATGGAACAGTATGAAATGATTAATTTAATCGGAACTTGTTCGAATTTGGTGATAAAGGCCCAAAGCTAATCCTGAAAAAATATAAACCATATTTTCAAGATAAGCTTCGGAGGGCTTGTTACTAAAAGTTCTTTTTGTAAATGTTGGTAATGTAATTAAAATGTGGGCGACGAGAGAACGCGTTTGTGACACTTGTCAGTTATACAAATACGTACTAAAATGTGATGCTTTTTTTGTCGTTCAGGTATACAGGGTGCAAAGGATATTAACGCACGAACCGTTACGATGTATGCAGTATATGATTTTAAACCACCAAACGTGTTTTTTTTTGTCGCTTATTAAAAAGAAATCAATCATTATTTCCATACTTTTTGCCCTTGTAAGTGTGGCGCTTTTGTATGAAACAGCCGATTTCTTTTTTAACACAGTAGGTACTTTGTACAACTGATACGAAACCTAAAATCAATTAAAGTAGTTTAGTTAGTAACTTTTTATAATCTGGTCAATCTAACAGGTGTCAGAAACACATCCTTTTGGTGGCCACATTGAAGTCGCTTGCACTAATCAGCTCAAAATGGAATATTGCCTAAAAATAGGTTATATGCTCAATTGTTCCCAAAATGAAAATTCGAAGACCAAAAACAAAAAGGTGGTGTATTTTCCATTGTGAAAATGTAGACTGAACTAATTTTTATTAAAAAAAAAAACTTGTATGATATGTATTATTTTATAGAATATTCGTTCAAAGAAAATCCGGTTTCATATTTTTCATTAGGTGGTGTCGTGTCGTGTAAAAGATAATGAATTTTAAAGCGGTACCGACATTTTCTGTTATTTGAAATGTAGGCACTCGGTATTCTTGGTACCGATTTTCTTCCCGGTTTTGGATACCGGGAGAAAGATTGCATGAATATAAATAATATCAGATTTCGATATTAAAACATTGTTACTAAATTCAAATTGACTATGTAAATAATGTGTAAAAAAAATGTTATTGATTTCATATCATTGGTAAAATTGTTATAAAAAAAACTAAGTATGTATGTATAGGTGTCGTCCCATTGCACGCATAATGTGCTCAATATTTGGTTTATCGCTCAATTTTCTTGTAGTTGTCAAATTAACAGTTATAATAAAAAATCGACTCTGTCAATTTTTTTTATTATTCTGGTTAAGTACTCAAAAGTATCACTAAAAAAGGAACCTAGGTAAATCCGGGATCAAATTGTAATTTATTACTTAAGTAACTTTAAATTGCGGATTTAAAAAATAAATATTTTTAGTCTAAAATATTGTTACATATATATTATTTTTATTCCAATAAAATTATATTAGGGCCCAGTTTTCAGTTCAGTGGCAGTAAAACGCTTTTTATAATGTAAGAATACACGCCATTTTTATTAACACACATATTCAAATTCTTTAATCGATCTTTAAATAGTATTAAATAAAGCCGCTTTTTGTCTAATAGCCTGCTTAATTTTACAAAACTACACAATGGATTTTAATGCAATATTCGCCATCATTTAGAAAACATGTTTCAGAAGATTTTGTGTATTTAACTCAAATATAGTATATAAATATTATGGAAACATTTTATAAAACACTAGCTCTCTGCCCGCGACTTCGTCCGCGTAGATCTCGTATAAAGACAGTCCATATTACTTGCTGATAATCTAGCTATCTACATGAGAAATAATTTTTAAAATCGGTTTAGTATTTTTTGAACTTATCCATTACATACAAATAAATATACTACATAATTCGCAAAACTACACAATCACGGTAATCCATATTATAAGTTAATGCATCTTCCGCGTAATAAATATAGTGCAATAAATACTATATAATTAAATATAAGTGCCAGTTTAATGAATATTCAGTGACGTTTATTAATAATAAGTTATTTTATGCATTTTTTTTAATCACGCGATATTCCTTGCCTCTTTTTGTCAGAAAAATTGAAATAATTTACTCATGGTGGTTCCTTCAATATAACGCGCGAATTTCTAAATTTCCTACGTTTTTTTTGCAAATGGCAGATCTTTTTTGCATCCGCGATAAGAACCTCCGCAGACCACAGACTGCCTATCGGCCGATAGTTTGGTCGTGTTGGTGGTAAGCGAGTTCAGTTTGAAGGCAATCGTATATCCCATCAAACTTTTTTATTGGTCGATACTGAATCGTTACAACGTGCGTACTTGCATATACATCTTTTAAGAAACCGACCGATAGAAAGTTTGCGGTCTGCGGTGGCTCTACCCGTCATTCACGCGGACGAACCGGAGGGCAAAAGATAGTCAAGTATTATTTCAAGATGCTGCAATTGGAAAAAAAACGTTAGAAATTTTGAATTTCGTGGACTACCTTGACCATAAACATAGAGAATGGACTGCGCAAAAGCCTTAAAAAAATAGCACTCTGTAGAAAGAGAAAAAGCAACTGTGCGGCCAGTACTTGTCTTTTTTCTGTAGGACTGTAGTGACTAAGGCACGATGCCCCAAAGCATCTGCACCTGCAAAGCCGTGATTTAGACTAAACAGAGTTCTAGAAAGAGACAACTACTGGGTGCACGATCGTTTCGTCTCTCTCACACTTTTCTGACCGTATTTACTTATACGGTCAGAAAAGTTAACGCAAGTTAACGCACGTTAAGTTAGGAAACGCTACGTCTATGCTCTATGTCTTTGACGATGTTATAATGATCAGGTAGATGACACACATAACTATCTACTAGTGTTACTAGAGTTTACTATATAACTTTGCGTAAGCAAAGTTGCTTACGCAAAGTTAATCTCAGAGGGCGCCACTTTATAACACAAACACTATTAGCGCGGTAAAATTCCTATTTTAAGTTACGTTACTACGAATCTGCCATGTAAACTCTTTAGCAGAATCGCGATTTGACAGCTCATAAAAGGTATGTGTGTTAAATATAAGTTAAAAGTAGTAATTTTCAAATGTTAATATTAATTATGATTAATTAACCGCGTTGATTTTGACTGCAATAGGTTAATGTTGATATTATTGCCAACCATGTCACCAACTTAAAAAAAAAGAGGTTTTATAACATTGTCTTGTTATCGACTGCTGTATAATTGTATTTTCTTATGATAGGTAGTTTAAAGAAGAAAAATATTACTCGATTTTTAACCAAATAATCTACATGTCGTATCTTAGTACATAAGTTTATCGATGTAAATAATGTGTTAGGAATTCTAATGTACGTAATAGACATTTTTATTCAAATTTTGTTAGATGAAATGCTTGACCTAGTGTTCCACACTAATGCGCAGTGGCTAAGCGATTAGTTGCTGAGCTGCGTGTCAAGGGCTCGATTCCCGCATGGTACAAACATTTGTATGGGAGTTGTTCCGAAACTGTTCGGTTTGTTTGAGTTTAGTTTGACTAACTTTTTTGAAAGTTTTGATACAGTAAGTTAAATAATAGAGGGCGTTCCCTAAATCGTCAATCTACACCATTAAAAGATTTAAAAAAATATATCAGCATTTAAACCAGCAGTGGCATGCCTTTGCTTCAAAAGCCAGGCTTGTAATCTATAATGCGAGACAATAAAAAATAGATATTGAATCATTATCTCATCCGTCGGGTTTGCCCTAACTTTGACCCGGGCACGTCACTGATAACCAGCCAGACAGGGGGCCAAGTCTGCTATTTTAATAATTTCGTCATTCCAACACGATCCCATTGTCATGTTGCTAAAAGTTCGTAATCTGCTAAATTCATAATGGTCGATCATTGGTCGGTCGAATTAAAAGCAATGACTGCACAATGACGTTCTAATGGTAGGTCACTGATCAAAGGAACTGTCAAAATTTTACCAGGTGACCGCCTAAGTCAGTCATTCATTGGTCATTTTGTACGAGATTACCATTCTATACCATTTCTTTCAATGGCGTGTCAGTGGTTGACCAATATGAAGTCATAATGACGCCATTATATTAGTAGATTACCAAACTTGTCAAAATCAATGATATACCATTCTGACACTATTGTAATAGCAGACTTGAGGCCCAGACCAGGCACGTCACTGATAATAGGCCAGACAGACAGACGGACAGTGGAGTCTTAGTAATAGGGTCCCGTTTTTACCCTTTTGGTACGGAACCCTAAAAAAACAAATTTGTACCGAGTGTTTCTTTTACCTATCCGATTTTGTATGACTTTTTGGAATATTTATTTTTGTATCTGTGGACGATGTCGTATTACCTATTTAAGGTAACGCCTTTCGTTAATTAACATACTGTATAATAGTTGCTTAAGCAAATAAATTTATCAGAGAAATATTTTTTTTGCCATTAAAATAACAAGCATCAAATTTTCGCAAAAAACGCGCTGAGACGTGGAGTTGCGAACACGAATAATTAACGTTTTACCCTTCTTTGAATAGTTACCCTTTGGTACTTTAAGTTTCACCCTACAAGGGTAACGTCGTATAAAAGTTCAAGTATTTCGTCTAACTATATCAGTTAGTTTAAAGCACAATTCATATTATACTGAAGATATTTCGCGTATTAAATAGTGAGAACTGATAAAAAGACATTATTCTTGTACATTGAATAGCATTTGTCTGAATGTAAAATATAGAAAATAAAATGAACTGTAACCTGTATGTGTTTCGTCTTTTTTTTTAAATTACCATTTGTATTCGCACACCGACCATTTGCGACCGTCACTAGGGCTCAGAGGCAGCCATTTTTAAGAGAGGCCAACACGTCATAATATCCATCCAAACGACCGTACGCGATAATGGCGTTACAAACGTTTCTCCAGATATTTCGAGCTCACAGGTATTTTGTGGTTTATATCTAGATTTCTATGAAATTTAAAATTAAGTTTTTTTTTGAAAGACGAATTCAATGTGTAGCCAACTGCATCAGAGCACATCACAGCACATAACGTTTTGACTGCTTCTGAAAATTAGTTTTTTTTAGCACCAATGTTATCTGAATTTTCGCCATTCATAATCTTTGATTATATATAATGTCTAGATGGAGCGTCAAGTGCACGCAAACGTGTCAAAAAGTGTCAGCCAACTATTGGCTGACAAGTGCTTATATAATCAAAGCCCAAATGCGTAATAATAATAATAATAATAAATGATTAATATATGTGTAGGGACACATGTATGTATGCAAGGCAGAGTGCAAGGTTAGCAAATTGTATGCGCGCGTGATGTATGCATGGGAACGACCAGTTACTGCGCACTGGTTCGGGCGAACGGTCCTCTCTCTCTGGGATCACGCGAAATATATTCGGTCAACATAACCCGATTTTCATTGACTCCAGAACCCCGACCCAGAAGGAGCAGCGCTCAAGTAGGGATTACCGTGGACACTCACCGTGTCGTATAGTCCCTAAATATGTATAATCATATTAATTTACGTATAATTATATACATCATTGCTTATATAATCATTATTTACGCACACAGAGACGTAGATGCACAGTGTAAAACGACGCCTGCACGCACACATACTTGAAATTGTTGACTCGTTTTCTTTGTTATGATTGTAGGGCGACGCTCCATCTAGACATTATATAGGGTGACTGGTAATTAGTGTACGATACTTAAACACGTGATTGTGTTCATGATAACAAACAACTTTCCCTAAGAATTTTTTTTTTTGTACTGGTTCACTTTAGGTCACAGGCGTGCGCGCGCGCGTGGTTTTCGTACAGCTGTTGTGTTATTGTGACAAAAGTGAACCAGTACAAAAAACATTTTTTCTTTGGCAAAGTTGTTTGTTATCGAGAACACAATCACGTGTTAAAGTATCGTACACTAATTACCAGTCACCCTATATAATCAAAGTTCATAATGTACTCAGACGAAATCGCGGATTAATTAAAAAGTAACATATGTCCTTGCCCAGGGTTCAACCTATCTTCATATCAATTGCATCAAAATTGGTTCAGCTGTTTCGTCGTGTAAGCGTAACATACTTTATACATTGAAAAAGTAAAGAATACATCGTTACAAAAACGTTGCCGTAATCACGTACGAGCTATTATAAGGGAATTATAACGGATTGGCCGCTCTTAAGAGGACTGTGAGGCATACAAAAAAGCGATAATGTTTTACGCCCCGTGAACTTAGTCCAATTTTCATAATTTTTGAAAATGTTGTTGATATGATGAAAAACTAGGTCTGTACGTTTTTATTTTAAAGAAATATTGCGTACGATAGAAGTAATTATCATCTAAATATCTACATTTTTGACTTAAAAACTTGCTCGTTTTATTTTTTTAAATTAAACTGTATTGAATTACTTAAAAAGCAAAATGTACACAATGTAGATCAAGGTATACTGAATCTAATGAGACCAAAATTGTCTCATTTCGTGAAGGTTTAGAAGGAGAAAAACGTTATCGCCTAAAACCATATTTCAAATAAGGAAATGTAGGTAATTGCCCCTTAGACTTGCAATTCTCTCTATCACACGATACGGGTCGGGAGGCAGGGGGCATATTGTATTTGTATTGTTCACCCGGAGGGAGACAGAGCGAGAGGTGTGAAACAGATACCATTTTTGGAAATACCTACTCGCGTCGCGTATCGGCACCTCACAATGCTCTTATGGCGATTCCTTCAACGTATACAACTTTCGCTCTCTGATTTATTGTGTAGTTCCAATGTCACGAGGTAGATGTCGCTAGAAATTGTTATAAATAATTCATTATTCGCTTACGTAAGAAATAATAAAGATAATGTATACTTAGTACATTTATTAAACCAAATTTACCTTACAAGTTTACTTCAAAACTAACAATAGTAAGCGACGTATAACTAAATAATTATAATTATCGGCGTTAGTGTGGCGTCAACATTAGCTGTCCTCAACCGCATTATTTAAAATAATAATATTCCATGCATAACACCATCTTTATTTCTAAATTAAAAATGTCTGTCGCAACGCTTAGTTTGGTAATGCATAATGTTACAAAGTATCTAAGCAAACCCTTCTGTTTCTTCCACGGAATAGAAAAAAAACAAGTGAAAGTGGCCACGTATGTAAACCGCGCGTCACAATTATGCGGAAGAATATGTAAAATAATAACAACCTTTGTCAGTTGTAATAAGACTTAATTTTGTACGAACAACAAATTCTACTTTGATGAAAAGCTCATTTGTTGTTTAAACAAAATTGAGACTTATTACAACTGACGAATGTTGTTATTATTATACCTATTTTCCGCATAATTGTGATACTTGTTTTTTTTATTCCGTGGTTTTACCATCCCTTTACTACACATCCCCCTAGTAGATTCCTGCATATGTATTTTCTTCTAGGCCCCTCCGCTTCGAGTATCAACCTCAAGAGTCGCCTAATCTTACCTACGTAGCGGCTAATCGGTACCTCAAACTTAGACGGAGCCTAATGGTTTGTGATACAGTTTCTTTGAACTGTGCTCTATTTAGGTTTCGCCTATTGTCGGAGAAAACAGGCATAGCTTTGAACCAATGTCCCTGTTACTTCTTACCCTTCTTACCCTTCCCCTTTGAAGGGTCAGAAGGGGGTGGTTCCTCTACTGGCGGCGGGGGAGGGGGTGGCCAGTACTTGTCGAATAACTCATCTGTGGCAGCGCGACTCAACGGCAAGATGTGACTCTTCAGGTTCCACTGTTCGATTTCTTCTTCTTCTTGTTCATGTAATATTCTTTCGGCTGCGGCTTTTTTCTGTGTAACAGATGAAAGTTCATTACATATATACGTAAAGTATATGTTCGTAAAGTATATGTACGTAAAGTATAAACGTATTTCCTAGATTTGTAATTTAATAATTAAACGTGTGGGTACATCTATGTAATAAATGCGCCGAGTTGATGTGTCTATTACCTACATCATAGTTAAATCCGTGATGGTTTGTGTGGTATATTTTTTTTTATGAAAAACTAATATTCCTACCACAAAAACATGTGTTTCATCACAACACAAAACAAAACAACAACAAAAACATGCGTAAACACAAAACAAAACAACAACAAAAACATGCGTAAACCATGTATGTTTTGAATAATAAAAACAAAAAAAAAAGTATTCTAAAATAATGTACAGACGCCAGCACATCAAGTTATACCAAACTGTCAAATTTTCTCAATTGAATATGAACCTTATCACTTTGTAATAAAGTTGAAAATCTATCAAAGAAATTTGACATATTGTTGTAGGTTGATGTGCTGGCCTCTGTACATAATACGCGTGTTTATGTTTTGACATAATATTTAAATAAAATACATACATAAACTAGTATGTATAGGTCTCTGCCGTCTCTACTCCTAGTGTCCTGTGTGTAAAACTATTTTTTAAAACTAGTTACTTTCTAGTAACAAAACTAGAAAGAGACAACATTCCCTCCTGCACTTTTACCATAAGCTTCCTTTTTTTAATAAACAGAGTACCCGGGTATGTACTTAATTGGACTGCAAATAAAACTAAACAGTCTTATTACGAAAGAAAAATCTTTGTACATCTTCATGGTGGTGGTTCTTTGTGGTCTTTCATGTGCGTCACTATCTCGTGAATAAATGGTTTTTCTTTCTTTCTTTCTTTCTTCTTTGTATTTTTAGACCAGCAGTGCAATTCTGTAAGAAACCACCCGCGAATTCGAATCCTATATCGTTAACTACCTGACAGAAGACGACAGTGTATGATTGGGAAAATCAAGAAAATTCCAAGAACCAAGAAGATGTAAGTGGAGACGTCAAAGAGTAGTAAAAAGTTATAGAGATATTGAAGAATTGTTTGTCTCTTTCGCGGCAGGAAAGTGCTAAGAGTTGCCAGAAAGAGACGTCAATAGACTTCACATGTTCTTTCCATTTTCATGATAAGCTTCTTAGGCAAAACTGCAGAACCTTACATCTAAGAAAGCCAAGTAATCTTCACTGATAGGAAAGTCCTTCTTCTTCCCTTTGGGGGTTTTTAAGTCTTCACGTCTTTTAGGAGACTTCTCACTATTTTTCTTAACTTTGGCCTTGCTTGGAACGTACATTTTCTTCGGGATCTGGAGCTGATATGGTGCGTCTATCAACGCATAGTCTGGAGAGAAGGTGAACACTGATCGGACCAAGTTGTACTGGTAATCTGAGCTGAAACTGAGGGTGAAAACATCTTAAGGGGCTATTAAACGACTTTTACAGATTTTAAACTGACAATCACGTCAAAATGTGCAGTGTAAATGATTTGAAAAAAATATATGTTAAACTAGAACATTCTCTTAATCACTTAGTAAGTGAATATTTTTAATTATATTCATATTATATAGTTTAACTAGCTGACCCGACAGACGTTGTCCTGTCCTTATCTACCTACTTACCTGCCTATTTACCTACACCTACCCTACATCTACCCTACATCTACCCTACACCTTCCCTACCCTACACCTACCCTACACCTACCCTATCTTTCAAGTTGGATCAAACTGCACACGGTGTACAAATTTCATTAAAATCGCTTCAGTAGTTAAGGAGTCCATCGCGGACAAACATCGTGACAGGAGATTTATATATATTAGAAAGATTAACACGTGAAATTGTGTCTGACGCGGACAAAACATTGACAATCACACAAAATCTACCAGGCATAATTAAACGAAACTTACACCATCTTGTAGACCATTTTATTATCTATCTTTTGGTATACGCCTTATTTTTAATTTTGAAAGAATACTACTTTTATTAAATTTTTTCGACTAAACTGCACATTTTGACGTGATTGTCAGTTTAAAATCTGTAAAAGTCGTTTAATAGGAAGTGTCAACCTTCCTCATTTGAATTGTTAGTCTTTTAACCGCTACAGATGTCTATGGACGTCGAATTAAAATGCGCCCAACACGCCACACGGCTATAGCCGACGAGAAAATGTTACACGAAACATTTTTTAAGTATACATACAATATAAATACCTACTATAGGTACAAATGGAGCAATAGAATCGCAGAACAAATTATAAGCAATGATTTCTATTGTGTTATCCTATGAACACACTACTTGAATTTAATTGATATTGCTTGTTAGGTTAATTTGCACATCCAATCGTAGCTTTTTTATATTATTTTTACTAAGCTCTAGCGGCTCTTATTGCACTGTTCTTAGGTTCATAGGGCCGCGAGTTACGCACGAGTGCTATTTACTGTACATTACCGCACTACTGGTGTAATGTGAAATACTGCTTGAATGTAATAATGCTTTTTTTTAGTTTTTGAAGGCGGTTGTTTTTTTTAGTAGGTAAAGAAGTTTTTTTTTTATTTGTGTGTTTTTAACAACTTACTTAAAAAATAAAAAACTCAATCGTAACTAACAGGTCAAAAATATAGTGAATTATTTTCGCAAGGTCTCTGATGCAGCATTCGAAAGGTCCTCCAAAGTTCACTCTATCCTTCAAACTAGCTGCAATGAGCTTGGCAGAGCTAGACCGAACCATGACGTTTGTTGGGACTTCGTGTGCCTTGTAGAAGACTCCAGCCTGCCCGGGAGTGGGCAGATGTTCCATCTCGACAATGTATCTGGCAGCGTCTATCATGTTATCCTGCGTAGATAAATGAGTTAGTAAGTCATTTGCATTTGTTTCTACTAGAATATTGTCGTGTATTTCGTGATAGCCTAGTAGTTAAGGAGCTCACCCTTACCCGTTGTCCTATGTGAACGACAAACGTGGTAATGCGACGCGACGCGACAATGTCAAATAGTCGTTGTGTGTACTTGTGGCCTACGTAGCGACCCAACGCGGCAAGTGCGGATTTGTTTACCTATTGCGCGACGAGACGCGCGCTGCACCATAGTTTATTAATAATTAAATATTTACTATTATAATACCAGTTTTTTTTCTTACCTTAAAGTCAATAACAATCTCTCTTCAATAGAAATAGGTTTTTGAAAATTGGTTATTGATCGTTTTTTAATAGGTTTAACAGCTGCAACAATATAATCGAAAGTGCTTGGTAATAAGTCACAATACTCTTTAAATAAACGTGGATTTACTCTATACTAATAATATTATAAAGCTAAAGAGTTTGTTTGTTTGTTTGGTTGAACGCGCTAATCTCAGGATCTACTGGTTCGAATTGAAAAATTCTTTTAGTGTTGGATAGTCCATTTATCGAGGAAGGCTATAGGTCCATGCGAAGCCGGGTCGGGTGGCTAGTTTCGGATATAAATGAAGAAACTCTCCATACTTATTTCTTTCTAAATAAGTACAATGACTACCTACAACGTAGGACACACGTCGCGTAAAGTATTGGTCGCATTACGTCGCATCGCGTCGCGTCGTGTCGCTTTCGGTCGCTCACCTAGGACAACACCTTACGCATAAGGTTGTGTAAGCAAGAACCTTATAGCAAAAAGTAGAGGCAACACTGAACAAATAAGTGAAACCTACTGTGGGCAGACGCTCTCTTTCTGAATGCATACATAAGAAAAAGAAAACACATATCACTGTCTCGTTCTTATGTATGCATTCAGAAAGAGAGCGTCTGCCCTCAGGTGGTTTCACTTAAGTATGCCTCCACCTTTACCTATGAGCTTCTTGGTTGTAAGTTCGCAACCGGGCACGAGCAAGTACAGAGATCAGCACATCAAGCTACAACAATCTGTCAAATTTCTCTGATAGATTTTCAACAACAACGAATAAGGTTCATATTCAATTGGGAAAATTTGACAGTTTGGTATGGTTTGGTGCGCTGCCGTCTGTACAAAAGTTACTTTTTCAATTCGTATGTACTTTCGTAGTTTATCTTGGACATCACTGACATAGTGAAGGTAAACGCTTCGGTTCCCCGGTCGGGCAAAGTGTTATTGGGGTTTTCTTTAAGAGGATTGTGAGATGCCGATACGCGGCGTGAGTAGTTATTTCCAAAATCTGTTTCACACCGCTCGCTCTGCCTCCCTCCGGGTGAACAATACAAATACCATATGGTCCTGTCCCCCGACCTGTACCGTCCGATAGAGTTCCAAGTTTTGGAGGCAATTATGTACCTACCTAAATTTCCTTTTTGAAATATGTTTTTGGGCGACAACGTTTTTCCCCCCCTAAACCATCACGAAATGAGACAATTTTGGTCTCATTAGTTTCCTTACACCTTAATCTAGGTCTGTACGTTACTTTTTAAGTAATTCAGTATAGTATAATATAAAAATAAATTGGAAGTTTTTAAGTAAAAAATATAGATATTAGATGATAATTACTTCTATCGTACCCAATATTTCTTTAAAATAAAAACGTACAGGCCTAGTTGTTCATTATATCTACAACTTTTCCAAAAATTATGAAAATTGGACTAAGTTTACGGGGGGAAGGCGAATTGACGACGCGGTTTTCGCCCGCGCCCACGCCCACAGCGGGAGCCGCAAACGACCGCGCACACCGCGGGTGTAAACCGCGTTGTGAAATGTGCTTTGATTTTTTACATATATTATATCTGCATTCTACAGAAGCTGCGGGCCCGCAACCGCAGGCGGATGCGGGTGAAAACCGCATCGTGAGTTCTTAGCCCTAAACGTTATCGCTTTTTGAATGAAAATTCCCCTCACAATCCTCTTAAGAATTTCTCAGTAGCAGCCAAGAGATTGGAAGTTGGCAGTGTAACACCCCCGTGACTCGGAAAGCACGTAAAGTCGTTGGTCCTGCGACGGATCTCTCCCTCTAATACATAGAAGAAAAAACACACCTGGAACCTTCTCATCATACGTTTTCTGTCAGCAGCATCGAAGTATTGCATCTCTTTCATCCACTCACAAAACCAGAGAATCAGAACCGCTTGTGTGGCTGTAATAATCATGTCACATTTAACTTAAAAATAAATGAATTATTACTAAGTATACGCTCGACCGCTAAACTGAGATCGTTCCTGTGGTAGCTGAGCGGTGCGGGGGAGGGGTGACAGTTGTCACAAATTTTGTTCAAAAAATCCACCGGTTTCTAAGTAAACTTTATCTATATCTGACGATCCTGCATACCTATCTCTTTTGCTGACTGTACCTATCCGGACAAAAAGTAGGTATCCTATTGGACATCACTGACACCAATGACTGTGAAGGAAAACGTTTCCTGGACTTAAAAATTAATTTACTTAGACTGAAATCGCCAATCCGTTATGGTGATCATCTTTTCTTACTACATAATTATAGCCCGAACGCTAAACTGAGACCGCGTTCCTGAGGTAGATGCGCGGTGCGGGAGGGGTGACAGACAGTTGTCAAAAGTTGACGTATCAGTGAGCTCTTGCATCACGTCACCCCTCCCGCACCGCGAAGCTATCTTAGGAACGCGGTCTCAGTTAATCGGGCTATAGCTAGCATAATTTCTTAGCAGGACAACATCAAAAAGCAAGACTGTCAAGAAAAGATAATTGTTTGATTATTGCTCTTGAGAGGAGTTGCTACGCTCCATCATCATCATCATCATGTTAACCTTTAGGTCTCCCCCAAGAGGGGGTTCAGCCGTAATCGTCATGCTTGGCCGATGCATGTTGGTGATCGTAGTAGGTGTTATGATACTCAGAAGAACACTGCTGCCCATCCTCTGGACAAT
This sequence comes from Charanyca ferruginea, assembly GCA_947361185.1. NCBI lineage: Eukaryota > Metazoa > Arthropoda > Insecta > Lepidoptera > Noctuidae > Charanyca > Charanyca ferruginea. The sequence continues at coordinate 18,832,529 of OX376078.1, read as the reverse complement.
ATCCCTCTGTCGTCTTCTACGAAACCCATGGGTTGAAATGGGGTGGTGCTATTCGCGGCCGGCACCACACGGTTTCGCCAAGTAACTTTACGCCTTTACGAAAATTCTTTCTCCTTCTTCACAGTGAACACTTGTGTAATATGTGTATGTTTATAAGTAGGTAAACATTTTTATTCTTCTTCCAACTTTCGCACGCTCTACCTGTGGTCAACACCGCCTTAAGCAAGCATAGTGATCAATGATAGTGCCATCTCCATATGAGAAGAGGCCTTTGCCCTGCAGGGGGACAATAATAGGTTGGTATTTGACATCCTACATATGTGGTAGGTAGTCCAAGAACATGGTATAGCTATCTGAGTGCCGAACATCCCTACGTGATAGCGTGATTAAACATCAAACATATTCACAAGCATTCACAATTTTGCGATAATTATTAGTATAAAGCTAGAAATTAATTATCCCTACATTATTATGCTGAAGAAAGGCCTGTTATGTCTCCAAAATAACGGTCAACAGGGTTGCTGACTCTCAAATTCGCACGATAGATGGCGTTACGTGTTTGTTATTTTTATCTAGCTGCCAGCTAAGTTCCTTGTTCAAAATGCAGCCGGGAGATGGCGTTAGGTACGTGTTTTGACTTGTCGCGGATTGGGTGCTCTTCATTCAAGCTGATTTCGACAAGTAATTAGTGCAATGCCCTCTTGCAGCAAGGCTTTGTATTTAATCTATCGGTGGTTTCTTGCCAAATGAAATAATTCTGGATTGCAGTTTTGATGATTGACAGTTAAAAAAAGACATTATACACCCAACGTGGCGACCTTAAGCTGCTTGGTAAATATTCTTCCATATCTTCTTATAAAAGATCCTGGAAGGACTTGGGGGAGGCCTTTGCCCAGCAGTGGGACAGCACAGGCTAAATAAAAAAAAAAAAAAAAAAATCTTCTTAACCGTGTTCTAAATTTAAATGGGACTTGACCGTCCGCCTCTATTACTAACAAGCGGTTCTGCATGAAATCTAATTTATTGATATCTCGTGTGTCGCGTGTGTTTGTTATTTAATTTCTCCGAAACGGCTTGACCGATTTTCATGATTTTTTTTGTTTATATTTGGTAGGTCTGAGAATAGGTCGTAGGCTATTTTCTTTTAATCTATTTATATGGAAAACAACGTTTGTCTGGTCAGCTAGTAATATTATATTTATTTATTAGGTATTTAGTAGGTGGTTAGACAACGTTGTACACGTGCTTCCAAACCTTGTGTAAGCGTCATAAACATATTTAAAAAAAGCTTTTTACAAAAAAAACAACCGCCTTCAAAAAGTGAAAAATAACTTTAGCGCAGAACACACATTGACTTTAGTTTCGAAATTCAGTGACTTTGTTCTGTTTGTTGTTTTGTATTGCCACCGACTTCCGAAATTAGTTTAGTCAATGTGTGTTCTGTGCTAAAGTTATTTTTCACTTTTTGAAGGCGGTTGTCTTTTTTGTAAAAAGCTTTTTATTTTCCGCTTTTTAGTACCTCCTTCTCATCCAAATCTATTAAGAAGAGATTGAAAGTTAATTAATACAAAGATTGATGAAACTAAAACGTCGTCTATGTAATTTTTTTGGATAAATGTTGATTTTTCAAAAAGTGCTGAATCAATTTCCATAAAATTTATATGGGACTACTCCTGAAGCATACCCTATACATAAAAAAAAGAATTTTCAAAATCGGATTACGTTTGCCGGAGAAATCGCGTAACAAATCGCGCACATACTTAATGCAAATTTAAGACTTATACGGTTTTCTCATGGATGCCATTATCAGAACTGGACCAAATAAAAATGGGACCACACGGGAAGCACTAGCTTTCAAATAAAGAAAGAATCATCAAAATCGGTTCACCAAGTCCCAAGAAATCAGGTAACAAATTAAAAAAAAAAAAAAAAAAAAAAAAATACAGACGTATTGATAACCTCCTCCTTTTTTGAAGTCGATTGAAAATACAACCGTTCTCAGTGACTTTCAGACTTATTTTGTGGACTAATACCTACACACCTTTAGTTTCCTTCAACTGGAAAGATAAATATTCTGTAAAGAACTTACGTCTATCAAGTTCGTCCTCCTGTGCCCTCCTTAGCAAATTAGCCATGGTATCCAGAAACCAGAACTCGGCCAGACAACTCTTGTATCTTTTGCATCCGACCAGATCTGCCAGAATGTCTATGTATTTCTGCTGAGGTGTGGTGAGGATCTTTGGAATGGCTTGAGGGTCGATATCGGTTTTAAATTCTGCTGGTAGCACGTAAATCCTATAATTGTATGATTGTGTTATTGAGTATGCTGCAAGGTGACGAAGGTACAGAAAGGCCAGAGTATCAAGCTACAACAATCAGTCAAAGAATTAAGGCAGGATTTGTACAAAAAAAATTAAGATGTATAGAGAAGTTGAAATTCTAATTTTTATATTCTTGGGTAAGAGTATCTTCAGGCATTTACAATATTTTTAAAACCTCGCAAAAATAGTTAATAGTAGGTATAACGATAAGCTCTTTATTTCAGAACGAAACGGCCACTGACAGTAACATTGACACTCCCGTTTCGCAGTTCTTACATTGAAATTGCATCGTTGTGTGGGAAATAATAATCACAAATAACGATATCTTTCACTTGTCTGCCAGTTTTATAGATCCGTTAACGTCGCTTGTCACTTTCTTTTTTTTATAAACTTTCATTATGCGGGGGTTTTAAAATTATGCTAAGTATAGATATCAATCTACTCCTGGTAATGTATTCTTCACATTGGAAAATATTTTGAACTATTTAGATTTTTTTTTTCATATAAATGAATGTATGGATCTCGCCATGATTCTTTCTTTGATAAATTTTCAACTTTATAAGAAAGTTGTAAGGTTCATATTCAATTGGGAAAATTTTACTGTTTGGTAGGTATGACTGTTGTGCTGACGTCTGTACTCATGTAATACATACACATGTACTTAGGTACACATGTAATGGAGATTCCAAATTACAAACATTTTTATCAAAAACTTGTAAGACTTTTTCAAAAACACGTAAGTAGGTATTTCGTGGAACAAGTTTTGTGAAATCTTTAGGCCGCATCATCACTTAAGATCAGGTGAGTTGCGGTCAAACGCAAGCCTATAACAATATAAAAAAAAAAAAAAAAAATCTTCGAGCAAATTTTCGTGCGATGCTTTCACTTATTTGTTTTGTTTTCAAATTAACAATCATGAAATTAGCCAAATTGACAATCTACAATCGATAACGCTAATTGAAAACTAATCAAATGTATGGGAATGACGTCATCTCAACGATAAGTCACGTGATCGAAAATCAGAAAGAGATAGGTACGATACAAATCGTTTATAACTTGACTAGGCCTACTGATGTTTACTACCCAATTGAATGATGTCACCTACAGCAGGGTTTCTTAAACTTTTTGTAAGTAGTCATGGACCACTATCACAATTTAAACAATTCCACGGACTCCTGCTAAAGAATATTTTTGGTAAATAAAACGAGCCTTATTTCGAGTACGCGGCTTGGCCGAGAAATGCAGAGTTTATTACACAATTTCCTAATAAATATGTTGCGAGTTAACTGACCTACTGCGGACCCCTCATAGACATGCTACGAACCCCTAAGAGGTCCGCGGACCCCACTTTAAAAAACCCTGACCTACTGTCATCGTGTCAACCTTTAGACGCCCACTGATGGGTATAGGTCTCCCCCAAGGGTGGGTTCAGCCATAATCGCCATGCTTGGTCGGAGCATGTTGGCGATCGCAGTAGGTGTTATGATACTCAGAAGGACGCTGCTGCCCATCCTCTGGTCAATATACCTCTGTCGCTTTCGAATTGGGTGGTGCTATTCGCGACCAGCACCATACGACCTACAGTAATAATATATTATTATTATATTTAGCCTGTACTGTCCCACTGTAGACAAAGGCCTCCCTCCATTCCTTCCATCGATCTCGACTTTTAGCTATGTCTTGCCAATTCTTAAGGAAGCTATCCAAGTCATCCCGCCAGCTCTTGCGTGGTCCACCGCGGCCCCGTCTCGTCATTTTAGGGCACCAATTTTGGGATTAACGGGCCCATTCGGCGAAGCGAGATTAACCAACCTACGTTTCGCTGATGTCATTGTCCTTTTTTCCCCCTCAGCCACAGAACTAGAGCAAATGCTACAAGATCTCAGCAGTGCAAGCCTTGAGGTTGGGCTTAAGATGAATATGTCGAAGACTAAGCTCATAACCAACAGTTTCACAAGAAACATACATGCAGGTTGGGAGAATATACAGTATGTCCAAGAATATCTCTACTTGGGCCAAATAGTCTCTTTCCAGGCAAGGCAAGATAAGGCAATTGCACGCCGCACAGGCCTACGTAACTAAGTATTATTTGATTACGGGTACCTGTTCTCTTTCTCAATCGCTCTAACTTTGTCAGGTATAATGCGTCGTAAAGAAGGACCGGGGAATATTTGTGGTAGTAACTCGGGAGGCTCTTCTTCGACGACATTTTGCGCTTGCTCTACCTGCTGCTCCTCTATTGATGCTTCTATTTCCACTTCTACTGGACCTAGTTGTGGGTATCAGAAGTGTATGAGTATACAACCTACACTAGTAGTAACTAGTAGTAGACACGGAATAGAAAAAATCTTTTTTGAGAAAAGAGAACCGCCTTCAAAAAAAACTAAAAAGTGATAAATAAGTTTAGCACACATGACTTTAGTTTCGGAAGTCGGTGGCTTTGTTCTGTTTGTTGTTTTGTATTGCCACCGGCTTCCGAAACTAAAGTCATGTGTGCTAAACTTATTTATCACTTTTTAGTTTTTTTAGAAGACGGTTCTCTTTTTTCAAAAAAGTTTTTATATTCCAGTTTTTAGTGCCCCCTTACCACCCAAATCCATAAAGGAACGGCAACACAGGTAAAACAGAGATTGAAAGTCCTCCAAAGAAAGAAACGAAAACGTCTTCTCGGTTTTTGCTGTTTTTTTCAGAAAACCTTCTCCAGAATGTAACAAACACTTTTCTGAAAACCGCATCAAAATCGGTTCAGCAAATCGCGGGCAAAGATACATACATACATACATACAAACATACGGGTCGAACAGATAACCTCTTTTTTTTTTAAGTCGGTTAAAAAAAAAAACAAGCGGTGCTCCCGCAGCTAAACCGCGCATGTGACAATTATGCGGAAGAATATGTAAAATAATAACAACCTTCATCAGTTGTTTTAAGTCTCAATTTTGTATATAAACAACAAAATAATTCAACTTTGACGAGAAGCTCATTTTTGTTCAAACAAAATTTAGACTTATTACATCTGACGATGACAACTGACGAAGGTTGTTTTACATATTTTCCTCATAATTATGACATGCGCGGGATAGCTGCGTGGGCACTTCCACGTGTTTTTTCCATTTCGTGGTAGTAGAGCTGCGCTCCAAAACCGGAATCATTGACGTGAGCAAAAAGGCTGCCCGGCTCAAATGGGATTGGGCGGGTCACGTCAGCTGCAAGCACAGTGACTGCTGGACAAAGGTCTCCACGTAATGGGTGCCTGAAGATGGTCGGCGTCGCCGAGGCCGGTCCAGGAAGAGGTGGCGAGATGACCTAGACGCGTACTGCGAGGGCTGGTTCGAGGCGGCGCTGGAAAAGAATACCTGGAAGAACTTGGGGGAGGCCTTTACCCAGCAGTGGGTATGGGCAGTGGGTGGGTAAAAAGGAGCTCTTTGTGAAAGAGCTCGTCTGGGGAAATACTATCCACCACATCTATTCTGCCGTAAAGCAGAATTGCAGTGTTCTATCACGGTATTGGCGGGGACGTGTTGAATGCGCTAGCAAATCCTGTACCCGGTGGTGGTAGCCGGTAAGAGTCCGGCACACCCCCCCGGTTTCCCGGTTTCGAACGGGGGATAGTCCATGAGGATTTCCCCATGATAAAAAAAAGATATGACAGTTTAATTACAGGCACATGTGACATGTTAACTTTGTTTCTGAGATTGCAATGCATCTTAGGGGGTTCACGCTTAGGCAGGAGTGTGGTTTTAGCCGGTAAAAGTCCGGCACTGCCCAGACTGGCCCAGGAATGAGGCAGTCTGGGTGTCCATGAGGATTTCCCACTCTTGCCTCATAAAAAAAAAAAGTTCTATGAACTACCCAAGGTCTACTTGTGTCTACGTACCTTGTTCTTCAGGAGTCCCTGAACTGCTGGATGCCTCGCTGGCCTCTGGAGGCAACTTATAACACTCCAACAATGAATCTGCCAGCAGTTTGTTTAGCAACTCCTGATGAACTGTCTCCACGCGGTAACTAGTCATTTTGCAAGTATTTCAGTCCCTTTTTCTCATTAATTTGATAATTTTACAGGTTCTGAGAAATGTCACTGGCATTTGACTTTGATTTGAGTATGACATAAATGAAAAGAGTGAAACACTAAGTGTAAAAACCTCTTTGCTATGAAAATATGAAAAAGTATTTGATATGAGTAGGTTGGTGTGGTTGGTAGGTCCGTGGGTGGAGGGGTTTAAGCCATCATACTGCGTAAATATTAAGTGCGGAAGTGGTATTTTAAAAACTATCGAAAATACAAAAATCTATCAGTTTAAGTGGGACTGGGCTGGACATGTTTGCTGGATGCCGAACGACCTGTGGACCCGTAAAATTCAAAATGTTTCATCATTTCACCCGAAAGACGTTCTCTGCTGGACATAGGCCTCCCCCAATATTATGGGGGGGGGGGGGAGTTTGCCATACTCGCCACGCTTGGCAGGCGGGTTGCCGATCGCCGTATGGTTGTTACAAAGGCACAAAGGACGCTGCTGCCCATTCTCTGGTGAGTCCCTTAGTCGCCTCTTACGACACCCACGGGAAGATATGGGATGGTGCTATCCTTTACGTCCGACACCATCGGGGCGTTCGATAGGTACGTATAATAGATAAACAACAAACAGATACAAAGCAAACAAGTGCTCATCACACAAATGTTTACCCTGGGCGGGGTTCGAACCCGCTATCCTGTGCATCGGAGGCAGACACTACCACCTAGGCTACAGAGCCGCCGAAACAATTGTTGCGTGCGGGAATCGAACGCGCGTCACACAGTACCACCTGTGCTGTGTGACTCGCGTTCGATTCCCGCATGTGATTCTGTAAGACCTAATTATAAACTTCGAACTGAATCCACAGTGAGTTTCTTGATTGGCTTTCTAAAAACTCAGTTGATAATTCGAATTTACACTAGCGCCACCCTTGCGAGCGTGTGAGCGTGTTGAACTAAATTGACAGGGAGATTTTGACAGATAAAATATGAGATGACGTAAGAAGTGGCATTCTTTAAGGTAATTTCCCCGTCATTTCGACGCTCACTTCGCACTCGAACCTGATTAAAAGTGTCAAATATATCAAGGTCATTTTGAACCTTAAGCGAAGAGTGAGTGAATAGCGATGTGAGATGCGAGTTGTTGTTTGAATTTTACAGAAACGCCCTACAGTAGCCAATGACTCAATGACTGCACACTGTACCAATCGTGTTGTGTATTTTAGAAGGTATAACCACGAGGTATAACTATCAACTCTATCACAACGTTATTCATTTTAATTCCTAAGAGTGACAATCAACATAAAATATTGTTTTACAAAACATATCCCAAGGACCTTTGTTGACACCCCTTTAGCATAATTTACTTAAAAAAAAACGCCAAACTATTAGAAAACTAAAGAACTACTACATACATCAAAAGGGGATGTTGTGCTGAATTCATTAAAATTATTCACACATGAATGGACCACGTTATAATTGGAGGAGCTACCGAAATGAGGGCCACAGCCGAATATTGGGAATAAGGTATAGGAGGTAGCGTTTCCCAAATTCAAATCAATTTATTTTCTAGAATGTACAAATCAATAACTTAAGACAATCATGGCCCAATATCATTACCTACATATTATGGTGTGCAAATAATGTCTTAATTACATTTTCAACACAATCGCTCCTGAAGTTGCTGTAATTGTATAGGTTCATAACGTAGCGTATTACACACGCGTGCTTTTTATTTTACATTACCGAAGTACTGTAATGGAAAGCTTCTTTTTAAATCTCAGCATAGAGATCTTACGCCTAAAAATTTTGGGAATTAATAAACATGATCATTATTAAAACAACGTTTTTTGTTAAAATCTCAGTAGAATTCTTATGCCTAACAATTAAATCTGTCTATAAAATTAAATCTAATCGCTACTTAGCCTAGCCTACTATTATAATGGCTTGCAATTGCAATTTAATTTTAAAATATAGTACTATTTTAAAAATAAATTTAGTAATTCGTTTTGTCAACCAATTAACAGTGGCTGGTAATTTCATGTCGTCATTTCATTTCATGTCGTCAACTCCGCTCATAACTTGTCCCATGGTCCACAAGATTCATAAGGCACAGGGCTCGACTCAACAAGTTCTAATTACTGAGAACAGCGACATTCATACCACTATTTAGTTATATATGTTTGATTCAGACGCTGAGGTGGCAATGAATGTACTATCTAAGTTTGTGTGTAGTATATACCAAGTACTTTTCGGCACATTTGGCGCAGTAGCTGAGTGATCGACTGTTGCGCTGCGTGTCGCGGGTTCGATTCCCACACGGAACAAATATTTGTATGACCTACAGATAGGCTTTGCTCCGGGTCTGACTGTTTGTGTATGTGAGTTCTATATGTCTGTAAACGCACCCACGAATGCCACGATAGGTACAGTAGAAATTACTAGATAGAAGCAAGGTTTCTTTAAAAAAAAACTAGTGTCGGAATATCGTGATGGCTCAGTGGTTAAGGCGCTTGAGGTTGTAGGTTCGTAACCCGACATGAGCAAGTACCAAAGTTACTTTTTCAATTACATATACAACTTTCTCATTTTACCTTGGACATCAGTGACAACGGTGAAGGAATAAAACGTGAGTAAACCTGAACTTAAAATTAATATAGTTAAGTCTAAAATCGCCATCAAAAAAATATGCATCTTTTTAGTAAAAGAGGTGAAAGACATCATTATAACACTAGAAATAGGGACCAACTAGTTCAATCGAGTTTCAGACTGGCTAAAGTAGATACTTCTTTCATGGGGTACTGTTAAAAATGTTACAATAAAATACCTCCCCACATTGTTCAACGAAATGAGACAAAATTTAAGTCTTATATAAAACGCACACTATGCAGCCGAGCATATTATACATTGGGTGAGTACATCACTGATAAAAATGCTTGGCTGGATGCTGGTCTAGCTCCACAGCCATAAGGGTTCATAGGTTAATTGATTAGCATTGTTAATTATTTTTATAGCTGCTGAAGATATAGATCTCCATTATCTTTGCATTGTATAAACTCAATCTGTTAGTATTATATAATTATTCATAGCACATACATGTGAACACTACTTCAAAATGGTTGAGCTAAATGATGCCTACCCGTGCGTCATGTTCGTGAACGGGCGCCGTTAGTTGGGACTGGTCATCTCTTAGCTGCCTCGGTTATTCTAAATTTACTTTGAATTGTTTATTATGATTATATTTTTATCTAAACCTCTTTTAACGTACACGACTTGTTACATTGTTCTCACATTGTACCTTAGATTCAATATGCATGATGTTACCGAAATTTGTAACATAAAATTGATTTTAAAAGAGTGTTGTTCAAGGAGTTTCTAGCTCGTTCTTCTCCATAGAAACCTACTGTTTGGAACGAGCAACTAGCTTCAACTTTCTGACTGACTGACTCTGACAATTCAAAAGTATCTACCTGTAAATGGTTTAATTGAAATAAATGATTTTGAGTTTGAGTTTGAGTTGAGTTTGATCGAAAATCAAAAATGGATTACGACGAGGCGTTAATTATTGTAGAAAGAGATACAATACGAAACGTTTGTAACTTGGCTAGGCCTACAGGGTTGAAGCTGTACCAAGCAAACCATCACAACAACAACAATCAACAATAACCAACCGACGACAACAACATAAACACTAAAACAACTATGAACGTCAACAACGTCAATAATTATTGCAAGTCAACATCAATAATTATCACAATTCACAAGTCTATTTTGAAGATTATAAACGGCGTGAGAGAAAATTATAAGTAAATGAGAATATTAAAACAATACAATGACGGAAGCGCCACCGGACAGCACCGGACGGACGGCCGGACATCACGAGTAAACTGATACGCGTTAGGTGTGGTACTCAATTGTGTTAGCCGACTGCTGGAGAAGATGTTGTGTGTTTTGCATAAAATAACTGTCAGATAGTAGACACGGTTTACAGTGGAGACCGCGTTTGGGCAAGCGTAGTGTGGGACGCCCTGCGGCACGATGGACCGACGATTTAAAGAAGGTGGCTGGCAGCGGATGGATGAGGGCTGCCCAAGACCGGGTTGGTTGGCGATCTCTGGGGGAGGCCTACGTTCAGCAATAGACGGCAATATGCTTCTTCTTCTGCATATCGCTGGCACGACAGTCTTAAATTTGTTTGGCCCAGAACTTAGCCACGTCCACTGCGTCGTCGGCGGCAGCGCATAATTCATTCCGGTCGCATGTTTTGGGGCACAGAGGACATGACAGCAGGTGGGGCATAGTTTGCAACTCGGCGCCACATGCACACCCTGCTACTGCTCTGTCGAGCTAGCCCCATTTTACGAGGTTGGCGTTACACCTTCCTACTTGGGTTCTTAGGCGGTTCAGGGACTTCCAGATGGGCCACGGAAGGTTAGACTGCCAGAAAACAAAGAAAAAAACTGATAGATGATGATGGACTGACAAAATATTGTCTGCGTCACCTCAGATTTCTTCTTGCAGTGGTATTTTGTAATTTTCTCCCTAACAGAACAGACTGGCTGATGTAGGTATAGGACGCTCACCTTAACCTCACATCACCAAAATTTACCCAGTTTTACAGAAAAGACCGGCTGAGGGATTGACAGGTCACCTCAACAAAGGAAATATTTCTAAACTAATAGAAACGCCAGCGGTCGGTCCATGGATGGGTGACCACCGTGCCTCGGAAAGCACGTTGGTCGCCGCCGTCATTCGCAGATCTTTGACAGTCGTTATGGGTAGTTAGAAGCTAGAAAATCAGACAACCAGTCTTACCAAGGGGTATCGTGTTACCCAGCAACTGAATTGTGAAGGTCAGATAGACAGTCGCTCCATGTAAACCCTGGAAGCGGACCCCAACATTGTCGGCAAAAGGCTAGGCAAGATAATAGAGGTCTTATTGAGATCATTGAGGGGTGGGGGGGATAATAAGGTAAGTTATTATTTGTGTGACATCATTGATGCCAATTTTGAAGTAACATCTTTATGTTATAATTGAGGTCACAGTCACAGGTTCCAATCGTGCGTCATTTAAAATACGTTAGACAAAAAAGTCCCCTTTCCTTGTAGAGCGATGTAATTCCAAGCGTACCTAAATAGGTGATATGAAGACCTAATTTTATATGTATACCTTTTATGTAGGCACTGGATTCAAACTACTATTTTGATAACACAATTACTTTGTAATTTCGTATATTGAAAGAATTTTATTATAATTGTCTATTTTATTACTAAATGGTCTTGTCAGCCTTCGAGGTGAATTGTCAAATTCTTCTAAATACAAACAGAATTTGTCTCATATTAATAACTAATCAAAAAGATTGTAAGCCTGTTTGGCTAAACCAGCTAATTTCTACACCCATCTACACCCATTGTTGTCCACACATAGGCAGGGACCGTCAGATAGGATTAGGTAGGAGTTAGGTTATTTAGTCAGTTATTTTTGTTGAGTAGTAAACTAGTATTGGTGTCCAGAATTTTCAGTACATGAATAAAAGCTACTAGTCCCTTTTATTCATGAAGGGGGCGTAGCTCATGTGGAGATCTGATGTGTTTCTGAGATAATAGCCATTAGATATTATACTCTATGACGGAACACTCAGCAAACTTCTAGAATAAGTTTGAATAGTAGACTTGTATTGTTTTACGTTTTGACATTAGGACTTCCTAGCCTGATCTTGTCACAGGCACACTACAAGTATCTACATACTTAGCTGTCTTGGTCTAGCGGTTAACTAGTCTTAAACTTGGGCGGCTTGAAAAGTCCTATATTCTATTCCTTGGTCTTGCGATGTTAGAGAGTTTCTCTGTTAGCAAGCATGCAGTGCCATTGGGATTGTGCAAGAAAAGTATCTACGTGAAGTTCAATTATCAGTATTTTTAGTTTCATTCAAATCCCTAACCACTCCTTCCTTGGAATTTAAGTTGAAACCGATAATTAATATACGTTTTCTTTGTACAGTCAGTGCATTACAAGACTTATCTTCGTCTCTTCTTCCTAAAATGAATAATTTATCATGTAGAGCCCCAATATTCAAGCAGTAGCCACATTTCTACCTCATTATGACAGGCAGCCATTGACATATACCTACATTGCAGGCAGCATAACCCGTCCCTTTATAGTTCTTAAGTATTTTTTATTTAAAACCTTAGTACCAAAAATGCATCAGAAATCAACAACCATGGTCTCCTCAAAGAATTCGCTTTAAAACATTCGATCTTTAAAAATTTAAATAATCTTAAAAAGTTCCTTCGGCCAGTGTGTACTGAGTGTAAGAAAAAAAAATATAAAGCGTCCATCATACGCACCGAGTGTGCGTAATAGAGTGTATGTATGAGTCACGCACACAGACGTGTAAAGTGCGTGTATGGCAAAAATGCAACTCCGCGACTTGGTTAAATATCGGACGGATGGAGAGTGCGTGGAGATGAGTTAGTGTTTTATTAATTTAAATATTATATTTTTGTTATGATAAAAGCACGACACGGTTGGTGCAGTGGCTGAGCGATCGACTGCTGCGCAGCGTGTTGCGGGTTCGATTCCCGCCCAGGGTAAACATTTGTGTGATGAGCACTTGTGTTTGCCTTGTGTCTGGGTGTTGTTTATCTATATATGTACGTGTTTACAAAAAAAAAATGTATTTCTGTATGTATATCAGCTGTCTGACACCCATAGTACAGGGTCTCCCTAGTTTGGGGTCAGATGGCCGTGTGTGAAAATGTCCCCACATATTATTATTATTATTAAAGTATTATCAGTATGATTTTCAGCTTAAAAACTAGTTCATGAAAATAATATGAATATTTAGTATATTATTCTGAGAAGGTACATATTATGTAAAATTAAATCAAATACGAAGTACGTACCTACGTCTACGTGATGAAGTTTGAACTTCTATAATTTTGACTGAACTGTAATTATATTTAGAAATCGTGTATTCTGTTTCTATAATACTACTTTTCATGAACATCAAGAGGAAACCCGTTTTCGTAGGTAAAAATAAACGTTTAGCTCTAAATCTACTCCACACCTTTCCCTACTCCCAACTTCCCCAACTGGCAAGGTGAATGAACTCACGAAATGAACGCACACTCGCTCACAAACACACACAACACAGGACACGTTGCCGTAGGTTATGTTATGCCAAGTTCATTGAACGATTTTTAATTACACCAATCACTTACGAGTAAAGTTTAAGGTTGGTAGCTGATTTCTTTTTTCGAATGTCGTTTGAATTTTCGAATCTTGGGTTTTTGAGAATAGATGAATACTTATTTTTTTGTAAGAGTGAGGATAATTGGAATGACAGGATCATTTCTCAGAAATATCTAGAATGTCGTCTAGATGTCAATAGTCAATATTTAAAAATGTTTCAGTCTATCCTAAGTTCTTCTTAGCTTAGCAATGGCAAATATTTTGTATGTATAGATTATAAAAAAAAATGATAAAAGTGTGGGCCATGGTCTGCGTGGAAACGCAACATATCATACTGAAGATCACAATCTGAGTCTCCACCGCACGACACTTATACAACAATAATATTAGTTATATTTAGCAACCCAAGTTGATGTATTTATAAGTAGATCCTGATTTTAAAATTAACATTTTTTCTCAAACCTATTTACGTATTTACATAAATATGTATTAGCTATGCAAGTGTTTTAAAAATTTGTAAGAAACTGGAAATTCTAAATGCCCAAAATCTACCTACTCGGTACACAATCCAAAAAGTATGAGCGACTCAATTTGAGTAATTTTCCAACTAATCATTTATTGCATAGATATATAGGGCTTGTCCATTAGTTTCTTTTCGGAGTTAAAAAGTCGAAAACTTTTTCAACACCAAATAGGTACTGACATCAAATTTGTGTGGAATCATTTAATTTAAAATTTTCTTTTTGACCTCGTAAAGTTTTTAATATTTTTGGTACATCAAGAATCTAATCTACGTTAGTTCTATATATTAGTAATTAACTAGCGCCACCTATCGTCATGACCTAAGCATATAGGTCAAGACGATAGGTGTCGCTAGTCAATTACTGGCTGATTGCAATACAAAACCTTAAAAATATGTAAGGCGTTTTAAGCTATGAATTTACAATAAGAATCTATTTATAATCTCAATAATGGGTTAGGGGCCTGCACCGCCAAGTCAAGAATAATAAGGGACAGTCTCAGTCTCATCATTTTCTCTCCCTTTGTAAGTCAGCTGGCGATTCTCCCGACTTAATTTCGGAGACTAACCTGACAAGTCTCTTAATACTAAAGAGGCATAAGTATTTTTTTTCCTTTTTCCGACATGACTAAATATTTTCTTTTGATAAATGTAACTGGCTGCTGTTTGTAACGGCATAATAAAAAAAAATTGTAAGTTCTGTAAACAGGTGTCAATCAACATTTTTTTTTGAATACAGATTATTCTGATATTTTTTTCTCAAATTCTAAAGTCCAACTCACAGAGGGATATCCTCAGTGATACGTTTTATAAGTTGAATGACCGTTAGTGAAGGCGTGCGGCGCAATTCATCAAACTGCAATAATGTGTGTAAACGGTCGGGATGGGACCTAGATGCCAGCTAGGGGCAGTTCTCACCCTTACAGCAGACAGCGCTTTATAGGCCATACTGTGTGTTAAATGTGTTTGTTTTGTTGAGAATCTTGGTTTTTAGAAATCGTTTTTGCTATTTTTTTCTATTTTTTTTTTTGTTTTTTGATATGTGTGAGTTTGTTTGTAAAATGTAACATTTGTAAATAGAGCGAGAAAAGCGCTTTAACAGTTTGTCTATGAAGCGCTTCCTGCTTTTTTTATAAATTTCATCCCCTATCTATCGCTGACAGGGGAGCCGGCTATTGGCGGAGCCCTAACGTCGGTTTTCTAACTAAAATCATGAAAATACCACCCTTTATGCCAACACTGGTTTTAAACAAAACAATACGCCATTTTAGTTTTTTTCCTGCTAATCAGCGAGGGTCCTAGTTTCAAGGGGTAATGACCGAGAAGTTGAATAGCTATTTTTGCAATTTACGCTCAGCTTCGTTTGAGCATAAATTTATATAGCTGTGCTGGTTTGCATAAAATTAATTAACCATTTAAAATAATTATTGAAATGGGTGACAGTTAAAGGTGTTTTGTTGTCGAAATATAGATATTTCTAGGTTTTTAAGTTAATTTAAGATAAGGCCCACCCTTATCTTAAATTAACTTAAAAACCTCCGAGTCCGAGTGCGAATCTACTTTTTAAGGAAATTTCCAAAAGGTTGGTTGACACTTCCCGTGATCCAAGGGCTGGTTTTTACCTCGGACAGAGGTTAAGCATTGCCATCCAACGTGGCAATGCCGCCAGTCCCTTGGGCACATTCACAGATGACGGCGATGTGGGGGAATTTTTTGTTGCCTTCTTGTATTAATTTTGTTTTAGTTTGATAGTTATTTGTAATTTATATAACACTAGCGGGCCCGGCAGACGTTGTCCTGCCCTGAAAATAATGAAACCGACTACAGCGCCACCTACCGGGTAAAATTGTGAATCTAAACCATTCTCGAATCCACTGGAACACACACAAAAAAAATATCAATATCGGTGTAGTCGTTTAGGAGGAGTACACTTTCATACACACGCACAGAAGATTTTTATATATAAGATGTGATGGTATTTGAATGTAGGTAAATAAAATTGATGTCGTGATGGCCCAAAGCCATCCGTCTCTCATGCATGAGGTTGTGGGTTCGAAACCGGGCAAGTGACTTTTTTCAATTTCATATGTATTTTCTAAGTTTATAAAAAAACCCCGTGAGGAAACCTGGACTCACATAAATAGTATATTAAGTCTGGAATCACCAATCCACCTTCAGCGCACGTGGTGATCAATGTTCGTGCCTTCTCTGTATGAGAAGAGGCTTATGCCCCGCAGTGGGACAATTATAGGCTGGTATTATTATTATTATATGATTTTTAATTTGTTTGTTTTGTTCGTTCGCGCACTGTTGATCCGATTGAGTTGAACAGTTATGTTTGACAATATTGCGTGAAGGCATCGGAATCAAATTAATAAGGAAAAAATATCAAACATTTTTTTCTTTACATTGCAACGCTAGCCGGGCCCAGCTAGTGTTAAATAAAAACGGGATGCAAAATAGTCGTCAAACTAAAATGACAGAGATAATCACTCCACTTAGAACATGCATGCCATTATAATGACACAACCATTTAGCGAAGTGTGTTCTAATAAATTTAATGTTTATTACTATTAAGACCCTTAGGTATTCTGTGCATTAAATATTTTATATCAACGCGGTTATTTTTATTTTTTTTTACAAACTGAAGCTACTTATAGTAGATTCTTTAAAATTATTGAGTATGTCTATTAAAATGAAAATAAAGAGAAGTAACGACTTGTTATATATTTCCTGCAATTTGCAATTTCGTTTTCTGTTTTTCATTTTCTTGCAACACAGCACTTTCACCTTTGTGTCGACAATATTCCCAGGCGCAAAACAAACAAAAAAAAAAAATACAAAAAATCTTAAAAACTCTCATAGATCAAGCGCAACAATCTAAAAATCGTGCGGACCATACCTAAAAACCGTGTTTCTATCATTAAATCACTCGGGCCAGTCCGGACTCGACCGAACCGGTCCGGGTCGTTCTGTGTTTTTGTAGCGGCAGGTGACGGGATACCAACTCCTCTTATTGTGGTGTCGGTCAAGCACCTTGTGTGAACAAGTTGCGATATACATTGAGATTTTATGGCGGACCGATCGTCCGTAACTGTGTTTTTTTTTAATTAGAGCTGTTGTTTGAATTTAATTAGTTTCACTGTGGAATTGGCAGGTAGGTAGGTTACTTGTTAGCAATAAAAAAAATATGCAATAAATAATGTTTTTTTGAGTTACGCCCTTCTGACAGTGCGAGTATGACGTGTAGATTTTTTTATGAGTTGGCTAACATAATAATTTTATTTTAATAGCTAAGAATTTATGTAAATCTCATTATAAGTTTAATTTGCATGTATACTAGTTCATTAAATCTTCAGTATTCCAAGTGTACCTAATTTAATTCCTTAGATTCATGTCAAGCCATTTTCTAACTAATAAAAGAGAATTAGAGCGTCATTCAAAAAAGGTAAGGCGGGAAGGTGTTACCATAATTAAAAAAAGTCTAACCAATAAGAAACAAGTATGGCGCGTTCAAACACAAAATCCGGTTCGATTTAGAATGCCGAAATTCGAATCACGCGCCCACGCACACATGCATAACATCCGTGACCTACCACAACGTTATCGAAAAATGCATTAAAATACAAACATATATGACATCGTATGCATCCGCACGCCTGTTGAATACAAAATATAATAAAAATTCATAATAAAAAGATATTTTTGGCGCGAACCGCATTCGAATGCATCGCAGAACGCGGGACAGATAATTTTTGTGACGCACACACATAAACATAAAAACGCACATCGACGCAAAATTTCAAAAAGCGAACGCCGTGAATGAGATAATCGGTATTCATTGTGCACACGAAAATGTGTATGTTTCATAATGGGTGTGAGCAGGACAGGTACATTTCCGCTGTTTCGTCCGGCCAAAATGCGGCCAATATAAGAATGACGCGTCTAAGGCCATTGACCTTCAGGGTGGAGTCAGTTTGGTTGAAAACTTTTTTGTTACTATTTTTATTTATTTAAAGAACCGACGAACTTGTTATGCAGTCTAGAAACTTAGCATTTATTTAATAAAATTACCATAATTTAGAGCTTTTTCAATCAATTTATATAATAAAATTAAACAATTCGATGTCTTCTGTGTAAAATAGTTATTGTTGACAATAATAAATTATTGAAAAAAAATCTTAGATTCAAATGATTATTAAAAAAAAAAATACTTCTATTAAAATAAATGAATAAAAGGTGTCAACTTAAACTTGATACTTGCAGGTGCATTTTTAAAAGCATGACCGTAAAGTGTCCAGCTGTTTAATAGAATAGTAACAGATCAAACGGGCGAACATTGCATATTTTTATTAGCTGTTGTATTTGAATTAGTTCTATGTAACTAATTCTACTAAGAGATTTTATTTTAATACTCATAAACGTTAAATATTTTGCATTCCTAAAGTCATTGTAAAGTTTTGCGTATATAAGTTTATTGCGCACATATTTTTATCATTGAATTCTAATTATGACATAGTTCTCCTAACATATAAAATTTTTCTATCCTACCTATAGATTGAACGACACATACATGATAACAATTTGACATTGACAGCACTTTATTTCGCAACAGTAAGAGCGATTTTCGTTGTTCAAGTAAGTACTTAAAACTAGTGACGTGCGGTTGACCGTACTTACAAAAACGTCGCCGTCATACGTATTGTCGATGGTCTTATTTTTGCGGGTGCACCGCCGAGTCGCCGACCGACGTCAAGGCCGCGTCGAATTCGCGGCGCGAGCGTAGCCGCGGTCGTAGACACAATAGGAGTAAGTATGGAATTAAGATAATTGACATTTTTTAAGATAAATGGCAGTTTTTGGATGAGGACCGATATTGAAAATGAATCATCATCTGCCTAGCTTTTTCTCAGCTATGTTGGCGACGGAATATCAGTGTTTTACTATAGAGCGACTGCCTGTCTGGTCTCCTTACATAACCCAACACTGGGTACCACGATGCACCTAGACAATAAAAAATGCAAATAAAAAAAAAACAAATCAAATCAAATGATGAGATGATGATGATGATGATGGTGAGTAATGTGTGTAAGTATGGTCTAAATTCTAAATTGGGTAAATAACTCTGCAATGATTTACTGAAAATATCACTTAAGTCTTATCTTATCTATTGAAGTCTTCGTCCACTTAAAGACAGTCTATACCTACTTCATTTACAATAGCATTAGAAAGAACTTGAAAAACATTATTTTGAACGGTTTTTTCCAAATTTAAACTGTTACCCAATCTTTAAGACTTCTATTTTATTTTGTTTATATTATATATTTATACTTAGGGTTGCCATATTTGGCAAGCCTCGCGTTGGGACGCAAAAAGAAAAATATAGGTCTATTGAAATTTTAATATAAAAAATGTGTTTGCTTTAATATCTGATTTATTTTGATTATTGACACTTTGTTCTCCTTAACGCTTTTTATATTTTTGTGAAACAAATTCAAATTTGACTGCAGAAATAGGAAATAAACAACGTCGCAAGAATTTGACGCACGTATTTCAATTGCCGGGTCCGCGCGAAAAATCGGGACGTAATAGTGCTTTGTCGGGACGTCGGGACGTCGGGACAGAGGCCCCAATGACGGTGACAGTCCCGATATATCGGGACGAATGGCAACCCTATATACTACCTTATATCAATTTATCAACTAAAAAAAAATATATCAAAAATGTTTAGCTTTCCTGCTTCTACAAGCCACTTTTTTTAATGCTATTATAAGTGGAGTGTTACCTATGTAGTTATTATTGAATAGGTTTTTTTATGACATAGGTTCAGTTTGTCAATTTGTCCTGCCTTACAAAACTGCCAACAAAAATAGCCAGTATATTCTTGCGCCGCAACCTCTACAAATCATTACTGTAAAAACGCAAAACCCGAGTTACACCATCACACACAAAGACATACATAAAGATAAAAATCTTAAAATCTGAGATATGTCAGTTGCGCGTCGCACGCACGCTCTTAAAAGCGCAGCACGAAACATTGACTCCACACTCATTGTAATAACTTGACATTTAAGTACGAAGCCTTCGTAAGATTTTAAACAATCGCTTGCCTTGATCCTGTGGTCAAAATGGAGATTTTAAAATTATATTATTGAGCTTGTGTTTAAAATGAATTAAGAAAAAAAACTTTTTTGAAAAAAAAGAACAGTTTTAGTTTTTTCTGAAGGCGGTTCTCTTTTTTCCAAAAAGTTTTTATTTTCCACTTTTTAGTGCCTCCTTATCACCCAAATCCATTAAATTAAGGCAACAAAGTTAAAACAGAGATTGAAAGTGCTCCAAAGATGGAAAGATGGAAGAAACGAAAACGTCTTCTCGGTTTTTGTCGTTATTTTCAAAAAGTGATGAATAAATTTCTGTTTGTTGTGTACTAAAATCTTCTCCAGAATGTAACAAACACTTTTGTGAACCGAAACCGCATCAAAATCGTTTAAGCCAAACGGGAGGTAATCGCAAACAAACATACATACATACAAACATACGGGTTGAACTGAGAACCTCCTTTTTTTTAAGTCGGTTAAAAATGGATGATTTAAGAATTGAATTTTTGCTTTGCGACTAGCTACCACTCCAATCCTTATTAAGTTCTGGTTTTCAGAAGTTGCAGTGGTTTTGGAATAGTCAACAGTTGCATCGAGGCAATGAAGCTGAACGAGAATAGAACAGCGGAGAAGAAAGAAAAATAAAATTCACTTCCCTCTGTACCAATTAAATACTGAGTAGAACTATCTATCTATATTATATAAAAGGCAAAAGTGATTGACTGATGTATCAATGCACAGGCCAAAATTTCATACACGTATTCCTCATATAAGTTTCATACAAACTTTTATCCCCTATTTCACCGCCTTGGGGGTTGAATTTAAAAATAATCCTTCCTTAGTGGGTGCCTTCGTCATATTATTATTATTATTATTATTATATGACATAGGCACCCACTAAGGAAGGATTTTTTTTAAATTCAACCCCCAAGGCGGTGAAATAGGGGATAAAAGTTTGTATGAAACTTTTTATATTCCTTGGATATATTTGCATTACTTACCTACCTAGGTAGGTAGGTAGGTATAGGTAGGGTAGGTAGGCAAGTTGGTAGGGTAGGTAGGTAGGCAGATAGGGACAGGACAACGTCTGTAGGGTCAGCTAGTTAATAATAATTGTAATGTGTTAGTATTATATAATATTTCATAGCACATACATGTGAGCACTATGTTATTTAAAGCTACCATTTACGAGGTATGTCTTTCATTGACTTGAATGTGCCCTGGCGGTTGGGAGTATGTCATGCTCACTGGAATGTCTCGCTGACGGTGGCGTGCGTGTTGGATCATTCGGTTCCCTTCAAAATGGTTGAGTCAAATGATGCCGATCCGTGCGTCATGTTCGTGAACGGGCGCCGTTAGTTGGGGCTGGTCATCTCTTAGCTGCCTCGGTTATTCTAAATTTATTTTGAATTGTTTATTATGATTATATTTTTATCTAAACCTCTTTTAACGTACACGACTTGTTACATTGTTCTCACATTGTACCCTAGATTCAATATGAATGATGTAACCGAAATTTGTAACATATTATTGATTTTAAAACAGTGTTCATGGAGTTTCTTGCTCGTTCTTCTCCATAGAAACCTACTGTTTGGAACGAGCAACTAGCTTCAACTTTCTGACTGACTGACTCTGACAATTCAAAAGTACCTGTAAATGATTTATTTGAAATAAATGATTTTGAGTTTGAGTTTTAATGGTTGTAATAATATCATTAAATTCAAAAGTAATATTTTGCATGCCGTGCCGTAAGGTAAAATGTATAGGGACAATTTACAAATATTCCAACTAATATGTATACCTACATTATTAGCAAATAAATGTTTTCTTTCTTTCTTTCCTCCAAATCAAGCATGAGACAGACAGAACAGAATTAGCCCAATAGGCTCAAAAGAACGTTTACAACTGGGAGAAACCCAGTAGCCAAGTACCACGGATTACAATTATTGACATTATTTAATGGGTCTTTAAATGAATGGATTGTGTAAAGAATGATTTGAAAGAACAGGGAGTTAGTGATAGCATGATGTTAGGACAGAATTGAAGAAAAAACGTATTGCCCTCACCCAAAGTAGCACGGCACAAAGGCAAAAAGATGATGATGATGATATTGAGCTTGATTTAGGGTTCCGTACCTCCCAGTCGGGGGTTGCGCCAGTCGGGGGTTGCGGAAGTATCGCCAGTTCCCGCGACCCCCGACGTAGGTGTGAGATGGAACACCGGGGTGGTTTTTAGTCAGTAAAGAGTATGACAGGCCCCTTCGCCCGCCCCAGGGCGGAGGACATCCATGAGGATTTTCCACCCCGTACCAAAAAAAAACGGGTAGGTACCGTATCCAAAGGGTAAAACGGGACTCTATTACTAAGACTCCATACGCACTGCCCGGCTGTCTGTCTGGCTGTCTGTCATCAGGTTGTATCTCATGAACCGTGATAGCTAGACAGTTGAAATTTTTACAGATGATGTATTTCTGTTGCCGCTATAAAAACAAATACTAAAAACGCATTAAAATAAATATTTAAGGGGGCCCCCATACAAAAAACGAGTTTTTTTGCCGTTAAAAAAAGGATAAAATAGTGTCTAATGTTGTATAGATAATGGTACGCAACCTTCGTGCTCGAGTCCGACTCGCACTTGGCCAGTTTTAAAGAGGTTGGCAGAGTTCTACCTACTGATGTAGTATCTGTTTTTTTTTTTAATTTATCCAATAATTGCACCAGATGTGTTTCCTATATTACCTACTATACTGAAATAACAGTTTTAGTGTTATCAACGTTTAATTAATTCGGAAAATGATAATAATTTTTAGGTAATCAGGATTCTCATTACGTACAATATCAAGACGTGTACATTTTTATGCCGGCACTTCACATGGCGTATTTGTACAAATATTCGCCTTACTTGGATAATACAAAGTGTACCCTATGGTTATTTAAATAAAGTCTATTTTGTATTATCCAAGTAAGGCGAATATTTGCACAAATACGCCATGTGAAGTGAATAAAGACTGTTCGAAGAACCGCCAATAGTATAGTCATAGATAAGTATCCGAAGTATAGTAATCTTAACTAATACGTCATATTTATACGAATAATAATAAAAAAAACCTATAACATATATATACGAAAAACTAAATTAAATGGGCCTCAAAAATGTCCTCCACATCGCCGCCATCAGGGAATGTGCTAAAGAGACTGGCAGCGTTGCCAGTTGCCACGTTGGATGGCAATGCTGATCCTCTGGCCAAGGTAAAAACCAGCTCTTGCGTCACGGGAACTGTCATCTAACCTTTGATCCTTTGGTACAGACGAGCACTCGGACCCCACGACCCGAAAGTTTCAACCCCAAGCGGTTCGATAATAAAGTTATCACCAAGGTGATGATTTCGCCGTTTTTTTTTACCGGCATAATAATAGGTAATGATCTAATATAACAAGTAAAGTAGGTAACTAATATGTTTATAATAATATTTATACAGACTTACATAAACACAAGTTTTTTAATTTATATCGGTCTCATACACACACACACCACACACCCTCACATAGGTATTCTAATAGGACACACCACAGTTGAATACATTTAATAAAAACACATTGTGCTCGTCTTACAACTACTGGTTTCAAATCATAGGCGAGGACGCTGGAACCCTAAACACAAGTTAAATCTTACACATCTTTAATAAAAAATATTAAATTACAATTTTAGTTATATACAAATCTTAAAAATCTAATAATATTATGTACAATTCCAAGAAAAAGACAGGGGAGCTCAAAGGGCAATCTTACACTGGATGCCAGAGTTCATCTATAACACTGTTTTTCCTTAGTTGGAATGCTACATAGTGTTTATATAATGTATTTTTTGTACTACTGAAGAGAATAAAAAGCTTTTTATTTTTATTTAGTATTTTAATGATAATTTAGAGACAGTAACCAACTGCGTACCTACTCAAAAGCTCATTTAAACATTGCTGTAATAAAATATTTCAACAAAAAGGACCCATTATTCAAATACAAATACAAACATTTAAATAAAGAACATTATTTCACCATCACCATTTACAATTATACGTATCTTACAAACACTAGTTCTAATGCCTATGACCTAGGCAACTAGGCAGCTAGGTGCACTAGCTATAAAGTGAGCACCTGTCCTAGTGGCAGATGTGGCTTAGACTAAACTGGTTTAGACCCAATATGGAGGTTAGACGGCTTTAGATAGCTGTTTCATTATCATTGGGAGTTTAAATGGCTATGTGAATGTTGTAATTTTTGTTTGGAAATGGGTTTATTTCTGTAGGTTGGTACCTACTACTTGTAGTTCAAAACACAAGTCAAGTTTTAAAATGTAGTAAAAATTGAGAGATTTCTATTTAATTTTTGTTGAAGGTTTTTTTAAATCTATTAAATACCTACACAAAATGTTTCAAATTCCTTTTTTTTAAGTAACAATGGTTTGTTGCTTACTTGGAGTTTAAAAATCTCCAATTTTAGGAGGATATTAATTTAGTAACATGGTTGTTTTGTTATTTTCTTGAGGCAAAAAACAAATCTGCAACCAGTCCCAAAAATATTCTCACAGTTTTGGTTTTGGAGAAACTTAAAATTAAGTTCTTCTTAAAATTTAGTTTCAAGATAAAATAATAAAACTTAATTAAGCATTTACCCACCATCAAGCCAAACGTTCCTGGAACAAAAATAATAAAGAAACAACACCTTTTTGTTCTATGTAAACTCGCTGCTCAAAAGCGCTCAAAGGTTGACGATCCCGACTTAATAAAACAGAGATGATAAACACCAGGGATGTTAAGAATATGCAATTTCGGATCTGGATACGGATATACGAATAATGATATATACCGGTTTCAGATTCGGATTCGGATTATCTTATAGTTTCGGATAGTTTCAGTAATATGGATATGATTTTTAGAGACTTGTAAAAGGAAATCTGGAATATGAATCTGAAATTGACAGTCCACCTTGAAAAAGTATTTTTTGCATGAAAAGCCTTTGCCCTGCAGTGGGACACTAAAAGGCTGGTATTATGAAAAGGAAAATACTAATATTTCTTGGTTAACATTTGGTACTAAAATCACAGTATCTCGAAGAAAAAGTATCATTAAGACTTCACCCCTATCCGAAATTATTAAAAACTATTATATCCGGCTCTGTTACAGTTTCGGATAAGTACCTAAGTCCCTAAATTTTTATTTCAGTTATCAAATAGTTTCGGCTACAATTACGAAGCTCTTTAACATCCCTGATAAACACATAGGTAGGACGGAATATTTTTTCCGCGGACATTAACCCATAGGTCTGTCGGTTACAGTGTGTCGCGGCGTGAAGGCTCACGCTTACGTGAGTTTAGGATACGTAGAGTTAGCAAAACAGTTGAATTGTCCGAGTACTATTTTTAGAACAAAATTGATTTAAAATTGAGATATATGTTATGTATTTTGTAAAGATTCCATTGTTTCTGACTGTGAAATTACGCCGTAAAAAGTCAAAATGTAAAAAAAATACGAAGAGGACATATTCTTTTATAACTTTAAAACTATACCTACGGACGACAAAAATATCAAAATATTTGAAACATTAAAATAACAATTAATAAATAATTTGTTATTTTTTTCATGTCAAATAAACTAACATTATTTCTGTAACTAAGAATAAAAACCGTACCTATCTGGTTTTTTTTAAACCTTTTAAACTAAACATATATTTTTGAGACGACGTGACATGACGTTTACAACCAGAGGTTGCAAACCTAAATCAGCACCAAAATAAAATTACAAACAATAATAAATTCCAAATTCAAAATCATGCAGATTATGCAGACGGTGTGTGTGTGCTGTCACACTGAGCATCGTTCGAAGCGTGGCGATTGGGCAATATCTGCCGGGCAATGATCACAGTCCACTCGCTAGCCCAGTGGGTTACTGGCCAAACTGACCGTGCGCCCGCATTAATTGTGTACCTTATCATTTTTGTGGCTCACTACACATTGCTCAAAGTTTCACGCTTTTCCGGTACACTGGTGTGGGAAATGGTTGTGAATTAAAAGGATGCTAGGATAGAGTGGTCGGTATAATATAAATTTTATATGGTTGTATGAGATTATTTAGTAGGCTTTATTGACATTTCACATCAGCCGATCTATTTTGAGAAAAAAACCCCGTCCCTTTGTATCACGATGAATTTAGGTGAAGTATGTGAAATAGCACAACATGTATAGACTAGCTGATTGTTTCTTAATGAGCGACGAAACATTTACTGTTTTGATGTATGGTAATCATAAACTTACTAAATTAATTGATTATGATATGATGGTGATGATGATTGATAATGATGTTGGTGTTTAAGTAGGTATTCAAATTATTAAATGATTATTTTTTGAATTTATTCATCAGAATTCATTACAATATTTACACGAATAATAAAATAATAGTAAAAAAAAACTAAAAACACGCTTTTTATAGAAAACCAAACTAAAAAATAGAAAATAAATTTTAATAAATTATTTTATTTTAAAAAAAGCGTGGGGTGCTTTTTAAGATATTATCTAAATGGTAATCACTCTACTCATATCTGTCAATAAAATATTTATAACTATTGACACCATGCACCACACGCTTTTTTTAAAATAAAATAATTTATTAAAATTGATTTTCTATTTTTTAGTTTGGTTTTCTATAAAAAGCGTGTTTTTAGTTTTTTTTAACTATTATTTATTTTTTACTTTTTAGTTTGGTTATATCTATATCTATAAATATTATGTACATTTATTCTACCAGGGGCGCTTGTGCAGTACCTTCCTAGTATATAATAGCTGTTTTTTCGGCAACTAATTTTGAACGACTTATGTTTTTTTTTCTTTTTTGTTTTTTTTAATAATTTTATCAAATTAGTGTATTGTCATCGGTCCTCGATAAATCTACAAAGTTTGAACGAAATCTGGCCGTTTAAAGTGGGTCAAAATCGCGCCCAAAGTAGTTGGTTACAAATAAACATACAGGTGAAGCTAATAAAAAGCTGGTAAAAAAGGAAAACCTCTATCAACCTATTCAACAAAAAAACTAATTCAAATAAAATATCTCCACATCGCCGTCATTTGGGAATGAGCCTATGAAACTAGCGGCTTTGTTACGTTGGATCCTATCCTGCTATTTTCTGACCAAGGAAAAAACATGCTTTTGGGTCACGGGTAGTGTCAACCAACCTATTGTTTAATAGTTATAGGTTTTCTTTTTTAATTATTCGAGTAAATATTGTAAGTAAATGAATCCAGTTGATGTTTTGCCACTCCAATGTCTCCAGCCAGTAGATTGTAGATTCTTAGTACGAAATCTAGCAAATAACTCACGTTTATGATACTACACTAATACTTCCGTAATAGTTCAAATTAAAACGATCACTCGTACAAGACAACAATAAAAGTTTTACTAGACGAGACATTTCACAGCAATCAGACAGTTTTAAGTACTTGTCTAGATTAGCCTTTACACTAATCCGTTTAAATGGCGGCCCCTTTCAAATTAATTAAATGTATCTATTAAGTACGGGTATTTTCATGTAGGATTGAATTTGGTTCTTCATTAAAATGTTGATGAACTCTACGCTGACTTTTGCGCTGCGTTACTTATGTAACGGCTTTTGATGGAACTTCTCCAGGTTGAATAATAATTTGTCTATATTGATAGTTCATAATATGAAAAACGATATTCGTTAAGCAAAAACAGTCACTGAGGTCGACGTTGATTTCACAGCTGACGCGATTTCGAGCTCACCGTCGAGCATAGCTGAATCCATGGCAAAAGATTCGCGACAGTGTCCTGTTCACCATATATAGATAGTACATTTCGCCAGTATTAAGAAGTTATTGTAACCATACACATAACTGTCGAAATGTGCTCATCCATCTTTACTAACAGCTAACGTCACGTTGTGTCTTGCGCTGCATAAATCAAGGCATCTTTTAGCACACCATGAAAGATAAATTAAGTAATATATGACACGTTTATGAAATCCTGGTGCCCCAGGGTGTAATAAGGGCGTTATGGTGTGTATGGTTTCAGACCTTAGGTGCGACTGAGCGCTGTCGGTTTATGGTGGTCGTAAATTGGGAGTGCTCGTAACTGCCTCCTGCATTAGCTGTAGACGTACTGTGGGTACTATGAGAAGTCGGGAGTTTGTCGCTGCCAAGTCTTGAATGACTGTTTACTTGTTTTTGACGTGAAACTTTCAGAAAAAAAGATGATACCACTAATGGGTTGAGACAACTTTAGGCCCTTTGTCTTTGGGGCCTCTGGCTTTGGGGTCTCTGGCTTTTAGGCCTTTGTCTTTGGGGCCTCTGGCTTTGGGGTCTCTAGATTTTGGGCCCTTGACTTTTGGGGCCTCTGGCTTTGAGGTCTCTGGCTTTTGGGCCTTTGTCTTTGAGGTCTCTGGCTTTTGGGCCTTTGTCTTTGGGGTCTCTGGCATTTAGGCCTTTGTCCTTGGAGCCCCCAGCATTAGGGCCTCTGGCTTTTGGGCCTTTGTCTTTGGGGCCTCTAGCTTTGAGGCCTCTGACTTTCCAACTACGGGATTAGAGACCCCTGTTTTTGAATTCCAGTTGACAAAATAACGTGTTAGGTTAGGTTTAACTTAAAGTTAAAAGCCCACTTGCATAGCTAATGATCTGAGATCCCAAAGTAGTCAGAACAACGCCATTTTTTCTGTTTTTTTTTAGAATATATCTGATCTATCAGAGTATATCTTGTAAAACAATCATAAAGACCTGTTGTTTTTGTACCTAAAAAGGGCCTCAGCATTTCAGCTGTAGGAAGTACGCAAAACCTTTTTTTAATATTCAAATAGACTTGCGTTTGATCAAGACTCACCTGATCTTAGTAAGTCTAGAAGACTCTAGGAATTCTAGGATCCCATGTATATTACTGTGAGCTAAAAAAATCTGTACCAAATCAATCTACACAGTTCGTATCTTGTCCAAGTTTTCTGATACTTACTAAAAGGAATCGAGAACCAACATTAGTGGTATGTACCTGTGTATACAGCAGTGCCAGGCGTGGTAAAATTTTAAAACCTCTTTTAGAGGTTTTCCAAAACGAATCAATATACCTTGCGGGAGTTGTGAGCAAGAAAAAGTTATGAACCTTCATCTAGGTCTGGTGGTTTGCTGCGATCTTTACTTTCGTTCATATTTTTACGACTGCCCCAAAAAAGGAGTGTTGTGGTCGCCACTGTTGATTATGGCTTCCAGGAGATGCAGTGGTAGGGAAAAGAAAGGGGGGTTTGTCCCAATGAAAGATTGAAGAAAAATACTTTTAATAATACAATAAAATTATAGCAGACGACAGTCACAATACAATTTTAAGTGGCTCGTGGCTAAGTAAAAATCGTACTGATCTATCGGTCATGTTATGTTACGCTTACACGTGCCTCTTCTTCTTCTTCTTCGTATCGTTGGCAGACAGTCACGCCAGTAACGACAGTCTTAAATTAGTTTGGCCCAGAACTTATATTAGCCACCTCCACTGCGTCGTCAGTGGCAGCGCATAATTTACTCCGGTCGCATGTTTTGGGGCAAAGAGGACATGACAGGAGGTGGGGCATGGTTTGCAACTCGGCGCCACATGCACACCCTGCTGCTGCTCTGTCGAGCTAGCCCCATTTTACGAGGTTGGCGTTTCACCTTACTACTTTGGTTCTAAGGCGGTTCAGGGACTTCCAGATGGGCCACGGAAGGTTAGGGTAGTGCGGGTAGATGCTCGCTTGGTGATAAACACTGTGTGGGTGGGGGAAAAGTGTCTTGCACAGTTGCAGGGGGCACCGGCCGGCTCACCTGACAGGGAAACTACCGATTTTTAGAACCTGTGTCTGCTTTTAAACGTTGCGTGGGTAGTTGTGCACTGAATAGAGGGTGCCTTGTGTCACGCTCCTATTTTAGTTTTACGTGCCTCGAAAAGCATGTAAAGCCGTTTACCGGCTGGTCCCGGTCAGTCCAGTCTTACAAAGGCGTATTGTGTTACGCAGTAAATGTTTTTTAAAAAAAGAGGAAAAAAGAGGAAAAGAAGAAAGAGTAAATGTTTTGTGGGGGTCAGACTTCGCTCCATGTAAAACACTGGTAGGTACCTACTCAGCTGCATCTTGTTAGACTGGAAACCGACCCCAATATAGTTGGGAAAAGGCTAGGCAGATGATGAATGTTCTATGTTCTATATTAGGGGGGTTCGGTTTACGCACTTCCTGTCTTTCTTCCTTCACAGTCCTCATGTACGTGAGACATGGCGGCCTTTATTCCAGCCAGTCCACCTCCCTCCAGAATCAGATCAGTCTTCCCAGTATTCTCAGGGCATCCAAGGGAATTTGACATTCCAAGAGTTTCCCTGCGGATCTGGGTGACGCCGGTGCACCAAATGATGAATGTTTCTGCTTCTTAATTGCGTATTGATAACACATCCGAATTATATTCACATTGTCTGCCTCGTTGGTCTTGTGGTCGCAAGCGCGATTGCTGAGCAAGGGCCTAGATCCGATTCCCCGGTCAGGAAAGTTCTTGGTAAGATTGGTAGTCAGACTTTTGACCATTCGACTACTAGTCCCGACTGTCAAAGACCTACAAAATATGACAACCAACAACGGCTCGTGCTTTCCGAGACACGCGGGTGTCACACCGCCATCTTCCATGTTTACATACTTAAACGGGTGGATGCAAGCGGCAGGTTTCCGCTCGTTGTGGCGTTCTATGGAGGAGGCCTTTGTTTAACAGTGGACGTCTTCCGGCTGATGATGATGATGGTGAAGCGGGTCGGCTTATTAGATTCTTATTAGATGATGTTTTCAAATGTTGTTTTGAGAATGCTCAAAACAACATTTGAAAACATCATCATTATCATATCAGCCTATTGTCGTCCACTGCTGAAAGTAAGCCTCCTCCAGAGATCGCCAACCAAACCGGTCTTGGGCACCCAGCATTGACAGCAACCTTCTTCAAATCGTCAGTCCATCGTGCTGCAGGGCGTCCCACACTACGCTTGCCCAAACGCGGTGTTCACTCTAAAGCGTGTCTGGTCCATCTGCCGTCTGTCCGTTTGCAGACATGACCGGCACACTTCTACTTCCATTCATCATTCATTCTTCCATCACATTTGGTAGCTTTGTATTGAAAAACTAATGTTTTGACCTGGTTATATATATAGCAATCCTCAGACCTACCTCACGTTCAAAACTATTTTTTTTAAACTATGCCTAATACTAGGATTTTTTCCTGTATTGAGTAACATACGTAAATAACCAGACCTGGCCATACAAATATTTGTTCGGTGGGGGAATCGAACCCGCGACACGCAGCGCAACAGCCAACCGTTCAGCCACTATGCCAACTGTGTCGTGACCTTTGACAACGTTGTGTTGAAAACCTGCTTGTGTGTATAGCGATCCTTAGACCTACCTCACTATCAAAACAATTCTTAACAACACTCAACAAGAAAACTTTAGCAACAATCAGTTTACAACATCCTCGTCTGTCCCGCACCCATTTCTAATCTCTGTCCTCCATTTTCTGATATCAAAAATAATAATCGTTTATTAGCCGTCGTGCCTCGCTTCCACCACTCTGCTTGGTCTCCCCCCCAACGCACGGAAACACACGAAGTTACGCGACGACATCCGACAGTAACCGATAGTGTCCAGTGAAAATATCCACGGCGAAACTATGGTATGCTGGTAATAGGACTACTTGGAATTGTGTGTTGTGGATAAGAAGGGTGATTTTATTGCTACTGTTAACAAAGATGTTACGGAAATGCACTCATTATCTGCCTAGACTTACCAATGTTGGCTCCAGCTTCCAGTCCATGTAACCATGTTTAAGAATTGCAATTATGAATAAATAATAAATTACTTTCTAAAATACCTACTTGCTAGTCTTTGGTTTCCAAATAGTTATAATAATATTACGTAAACATAAGGGCTGGTTCGAGGTGACGCTGGACAAAACTTCTTGGAAGGACTTGGGAAGGCCTTTGTCAAAAAGTGGTACAGTATCAGTGGGCTAAAAAAAAGTAGGTACTAATAAAAAACAACAGATTACTAAAACTCTCACATCGCGAATATTAAATTAGACTAGGGCACGACAACCAAAACAGTAAAATAAAGAGATAATATTTTTGACGGGTTAACGTCTTTATTCGATGAACATCGGCTGCACGCATGAAAAAGTGTCACGTTTCGCCTGAGCCTGAGCGGGCAAGCCAAGCGAGAGCGCGGAACAAGCGATAGAGACGCACGATCGGCCCAAGAATCTACAATAAGCTCCGCCCACCTCGACGGAAGACATTATTTGCTTATGTTAGCCATTATATTTCTTTATGACGTTATCACGTGAAACTATCGTCCGTAAACCGACTTAACAGACAACCAATTTTTTTTTCTTATCCACGTTGTCGCTTCCTTATATTTCCCACTCACCGGTCGATATGTGTAACATTTAAATGGCTATCGAGTGTGGTCTCTTTGTGTCATTGGTATTTAAACTTATGCCTTGTTTACTTTCTAATAGCCACTCGCTACGTTTATTAATTTTTACTTGTAATGTGTAGAACGACATGGTTGGCGTAATGGCTGCTGAGCTACATGTTTCGGGTTCGATTCCCGCATGGAACAAATAATTGTATAATAATAATAGGTAGGTGGGGACATTTCACACACGGCCATGATCTGACCCCATACTAAAGAGACCCTGTACTGTGAGTGTCAGACAGCTGATATACATACACAAATACATTTAAATACATATGTATATAGATAAACAACAACCAGACACAAGTGCTCATCACACAAATGTTTACCCTGGGCGGGATTCGAACCCGCAACACGCTGTGCAGCAGTCAATCTCTCAACCACTGCGCCAACTGTGTCAAGTATGTATGGCCGGTTGGTTTGGCCTACAGACAGTTGTTCCGAGTCTGGTTGTTTGTGTATGTGAGTTTATATGTCTGTAAACGCAGCCACGATACCTACAGGACAAATTCCTCATCATCATCATCATCCCAGCCTATTGCCGTCCACTGTTGAACGTAGGCCTCCCCCAGAGATCGCCAACCAACCGCCAACATCCCCCAAAAAAATATGATGTTGGTACCTTACCGTACCTACCCTGCCGTTGACCGCGGATTCTTAGCATCCCCCACCACACCGTTACCCGTTACCGTGGCCAGGGGTGTGATTCTGTAATACCTCATTCTCTTCTGTTTCTTGATTGGCATTCTAAAAACTCGGTTGACAATTGACAACATTTCAAAACTCACACGACCTTAAAACAAAAATACTATTTTTTTATTTTTGTTTCCTGAGTACAAATATATATTTGTTATTTTTGTTTATTTCTTCATTTCTGAGAAAAATAAGTAAAACCAAAAAGCTTGTGATGACGTCACTTATACGGTGGAATGAGGTAGTGTACCTTTGCATAAGCATTTCAATGGTTTATATGAAAACATTAACGTCAAATAAGACACACGTCAATGTCACTTATATATGAAGTCTAATAATAATGATAATAGTTTTTTGACGGGTCGCAGTAAAGCAAAGGATAAAACGCTATTTCACCGTAAGTATGACGTCATTTGGCACTTACGTCTTTGTAGAATACACCTAATTTAAAAGTTAAAATTATGAATGAAAAGTACATAATTTTGAAAAACTGAAAAATACGGGTGCCCTTGGTTTGTATTTACTTTTATATAACGTAATAATACAAGTAGGTTAAAAATATGAAATGTGGTCAATTCGAATTTACACTAGCGCCACCCTTGCGAGCGTGTCAGCGAGTTGAACTAAATTGACAGGGAGATTTGGACCGATAAAGTATGACATGATGTAAGAAGTGGTTTTGTAAGGTAATTTCCCCGTCACTTCGACGCTCACTTCGCACTCGAACCCGATTCAAAGTGTCAAATATCAAGGTCATTTTGAACCTTATGCGAAGTGAGAGTGAATAGCGATGTGAGATACGAGTTGTTGTTTGAATTTTACAGAATCGACCTACAGGAATATTGCAGCTACCGGGAACTGGAGCCGTAAAACTGTGCTGCCAGCTAGTCGTCGGGGGTATTTGCCATAGTCACCACTAGGGTTGCCAACTTTTTGACGGTCAAATATAGTAGTTCTAAAATTTTTACCCATAAAAATATAGTAGAAATATAACGAAAAGATGAAAAAAAAAAAATAGTAGGTTCCAAAAATTTGGTAGGTACTTTATTTTTTGAAGAATATTTTGTGAAGTATTGAACGCATCTGTCAACTTGACATTCCAGAATCGTTAAAATAGGTATTGACGTTTTGTTTTACGCTTACACATTTTGAAACGAATATTATTGAGTTTGATGCCTTTAAACTATAGTAGTTTCGCCTACTATATCTTTTTTTCAAAAATATAGTAGTCGGGCCTCTGATATAGTAGGATACTATATTATATAGTAGGGTTGGCAACACTAGTCACCACGATTAACAGGCGGGTAATCACACTATGAGAGAGTGAGGGAAGAGGGAGTGCACGTGAATTCGTACACGCACTTGTGAACTCTAATATCTTCTGCGTACTTTGCTTGTCTTCATTAACCTATTGACCGCCAAAAAAACAAGCGCCAAGCTTATACGAATTACTACTCCATGGAAGTACGTTTCTAAATGTAACACCATAGGGTACTAATTCGTCTGTCATGCCTATTCGTGACCGCGGCGTTCGGGGCACGCGCTTGCTTGTCACGGATTTGTGACAATGGCGTTGAAAAGGTAAGTAAGAATAGGTCGCTTTGACAGAAATGCGGTCCTAAAATCATTATTATTACTATTATTTACGAACAGCGTCATCAACTGGTCTGGTGACTCTCTTTTCAAAGGAATTTTAATACGTGAGGGTAACCACTGTAACCAGTTAATGACGCTGTCTGTATTGTGGACCAAAGCATCAGAGCTTTTTGATGCTCTGTTTCCACCTGTTATTTTACCTAAAGTGTTATTTATAAGTTTTGTAAATATTATTTAATTTACTTAAATGTTAGGTACTTAAGTAGTGGTTTTCATGTCGTCATCCGTAAAAAAACAGTATCCCTGATCTACAGAATGCACGCATTCTGTAGATCAGGGATACTGTTTTTTCAGCTGTAACGGATTTCTGAAGACTGTAGCAGCACAATATAAGTATTAGTACTGTAGCAGATAGGATCTCAAGGAGATCCTTCATGAAACTAGTAATTTTATGTATTGTATTCGTTTGTTTATGTAGTTTACTTGTTGTTTGTATTTTAATTTTAAAAATTCAAGCCTATATGGATTGAATTATCTGAAGTAAATGAATTTTACTTTGTTTTCATTATTATTTATTAAGTACGTAACCAGAATACTTCCATTCTTCAATAAGGTATGGATTAAGTGAATCACGCTAAGGTTCCGCACACTGTTACGTAGCTGAGCAGCTAATAAGATTTGTAGCACAAAATACTACTAAACAGAGTGCTGTGAGTCGTGTGCTTAAAGTGGCGGTGAGTCTAGGTTCGATTACTGGGTGAAATTGGAAGTTGCGATAAAAGATTTTTATTTACTGTTCTTTCAGCAATGAGGAGTTTTTTCGAGCATGTATTGTTTTGTATAGAGGTTTTGTCTAGATAGTGATATAATTGTTTTACTAGCATTACCTACTAACCTACTAGTTTCTTTTCTTGATTACCTTTACCACGCTTGATCAAGACGGATTGGCGATTCCAGACTTAGGGTGCCTTCAAATTAGTCGCCCACCAGCAGCGCGGCAGCAGCGCGACGGCAGCGCTGCTTTGTAAATCCATACAAATCAAGTCGCGCGACGGTTGCGCGACTGCAACGCTATCAGTCGCACTGCCGTCGCGCCCTTAGGTACTTGTTTTAAAAATAAGAGAAAATATTCTGGATTTATTATTTGCGGTTGAAATGAAAGGGCCATACACTAGGTAACTAGACTAGACTTTACTTTTAAGTAGTTAAGAAAAATTATCTCACCGTTGAACATAACAGCTGGAGCAAGCCAAAAAAATATTTTTAGGGTACTTTAACCTGTATCAACACTAGGTACCCTAGGTACCCCCTAAGTAGGTGAACCCTAGGCTTCTCACCATTTAACATAACAGCTGGAGCAAGCCAAAAAAATATTTTTAGGGTACTTAAACCTGTATCAACACTAGGTAACCCCGCCTAGGGTTCACCTACTTAGGGGGTACCCTAAGTAGGTGAACCCTAGGCAGGGTAATGTGAACATGAAATCCACCTACTTAAGTAATAAAATAATTAGCAAGTGAAGCTACTAGAATGTTCGGTTAGTCGCGAAATAAATTGACTTAGTGGAAGCCATAGTAATGCAATGCGCCTGCATTGTTTACCTTAAACATTACCTAATGTGCAGGCAGGGGATTGTGTGTCGGTGCACGGCGAAAAGAATTCAATTTGTTTAGGTTTTAAATACTTCCTGTAGGTCGCTACAGGAACACATCGCTATTCACTCTCACTTAGCATAAAGTTGAAAATAACCTTGATATATTTGACACTTTGAATCGGGTTCGAGTGCGAAGTGAGCGTCGAAGTAACGGGGAAATTACCAGAATGCCACTTCTTACGTCATCTCATACTTTATCTGTCAAAATCTCCCTGTCAATTTAGTTCAACTCGCTGACACGCTCGCAAGGGTGGCGCTAGTGTAAATTCGAATTATTAATCGAGTTTTTAGAATGCCGATCAAGAAACTCACAGCCGATTTATAGAATGACACCCCTGTAGTAGAAAAACTGGGACCTGTTTTGAGTGGTGTACTCAGTACTCTTAGCAGAGTAAAAGCCATACGAATTGATCAGACATAATTGTGCCAAATATGTCATCATCATCATGTCAACCTTTAGACGCCCACTGCTGGGCATAGATCTCCCCCGAGGTGGGGGTTCAGCCGTAATCGCCATGCTTGGCCGATGCATGTTGGCGATCGCAGTAGGTGTTATGGTACTCAGAAGGACGCCAAATATGTATACTGTGGTTATGCTACGCTTTCCGCGATCAGTACGCATATAGGTGACCACCCATTTTCAAGTGAAAAATATGTTTCTCTTACTCCTCAATTTGTAGCACCTGAGCTACACTTGTACCAAGTACGAATTACCGGAGTAGTCTACGTACTACAATGAAAGATATTATCGACTTATAGAAGACTATATTAATATTTAATAAGATTAGCGAGAGGTAAGTTTTACAAGACCGCAGCTCTGAGCTTAGCTGGGTCTCACTCTGACATCCACTGTTCTTTTCTGATTAATTTCGTTGTGGGGTCCAAGACAGTTGTAATGTTTCTCCGGGACTCGTCGACTTTCATTTCCTCGACGCTTTTCCAGTGGTCGCCACTGTTGATTTTGGCTTTCAGAAGTTACAGTGGTTTGGGAATGGTGTGACACGGAGGGGTGTCAGTATTAAATGGGTGGGAGACCTCGCCGTGTCTCGGAAAGCACGTAAAGCTGTTGGTCCCGGCTGTCATTCTTAGATCTTTTACAGTCGTTATGGGTAGACCAGAAGCCAGAAAGTTTGACAACCGGCCTTACTAAGGGGTATCGTGTTACCCAGCTTCTGGGTTGGCTGGGGAGAACAGACAGGCGAGGCTGTTGCTCCATGTATTACTGGTATTCTGGTGCATCAGGTTAGACAGGAAGCTGACCCCAACATAGTTGGAAAAAGACTAGGCAGAGTCTCATAAACATTCGGTAAGAGTATTTGTCAATGTGTAGAAAATTTAACTTTTACTATAAATCTAGAAAAAAATTCAAGAACTGGTTATATAATAACGTTATTAAAAAATAAAAGATTACTTTCAGAAAATAAGTTTTAGTTCTTTAGTTTTCTCTATTATGACAGTAATGGGCTGGTATTATTTATTTATTTATTTATTTTATTTTAAAGAAAGCTTACAGACTAATAACAACTATCAATAACAATAATACATAATGATGTTTGCTTATTACAAGCTTCCACATATACAAGATGATTTTTTAGTCACGTTCCAAATTTCTCAGAGTGATAGTACCCATGAAATTGAATAACTTTCTCCAAAAAACATGGGTCGAAATATTTAAAAAAAAATCGGACTTCCCATACAAAATCGATCAGCTGACTATTGATTTTGTATGGGAAGTCCGATTTTTTTTTTAATATTTCGCGACCCATGTTTTTTGGAGAAAGTTATTCAATTTCATGGGTACTATCACCCTGAGAAATTTGGAACGTGACTAAAAAATCATGTTGTATATATTCAAGTTTTAAAACAAACAAATTGGCTTCTATGGCAAAAAGTAAAAAGTAGGTGACACGAGTAAATGACACGAGACATTTTGAATCAAAACAGACAACACGTTATTTACGTTATTAACATTTAAAACACACCAGGCAACTAGTAAATCTATTTGGTAGATAAATCGCGGCATCCTGTCCCAATACTCGCGTCACGTGACAATCAGACGCTTTTATTAGTAGTGATGTGCATGTGTGTGTGGGCCGACCACGTCTGCAGACGGACAGACGGTAGATGGAGCAGACACGCATTAGAGTGGAGACCGCGTTTGGGCAAGCGTAGTGTGGGACGCCCTGCGGCACGATGGACCGACCTGGGGCGGATGTATTCGTGCTGCCCAAGACCGGATTGGTTGGTGCTCTCTGGGATTCCTGCGGTTAGCAGTGGACGGCAATATGCTGATATGATTCAACCTCAAACTCAAAATCATTTAGTTCAATTAAACCATTTACAGGTACTTTTGAATTGTCAGAGTCAGTCAGTCAGAAAGATGAAGCTAGTTGCTCGTTCCAAACAGTAGGTTTCTATGGAGAAGAACGAGCAAGAAACTCCATGAACACTCTTTTAAAATCAGTTATATTTTACAAATGTAGGTTACATCATTCATGTTGAATCTAAGGGTACAATGTGAGAACAATGTAACAAGTCTTGCATGTTAATATAGTGATAATAACAATTCAAACCAAAATTTAAAATAACCGAGGCAGCTAAGAGATGACCAGTCTCAACTGACGGCGTCCGTTCACGAACATGACGCATGGATCGGTACCATTTAGCTCAACCATTTCGAAGGGAACCGAATGATCCAACACATGCGCCACCGTCAGCGAGACATTCAAGCGAGCATGACTCTCCCAACCGCCAGGGCATATTCAAGTCAATGAGAGGTATACCTCGTAAATGGTAGCTTTAAAGAACATAGTGCTCACATGTATGTGCTACGAAAAATTATATAATACAAACACATTGAGTTTATACAATGCAAAGATAATGTAGATCTACATCTTCAGCAGCTCCAAAAATAGTTAAAAATGTTAATCAATATATTAATCTATGAACCCTTATGGCTATGGAGCTAGACCAGCTTCCAGCCAAGCATTTTTATCAGTGATGTAATCACTCAATTTATAATATGCTCGGCTGCATAGTGTACGTTTAATACAAGACTTAAATTTTGTCTCATTAAGTTGAACAATGTGGGGAGGTATTTTATATTGTAACATTTTAAACAGTACCCCATGAAAGACGAATCTACTTTAGCCAGTCTGAAACCGGGTTGAACTAGTTGGTCCCTAGTTCTAGTATTAATATATGTATACGTATGCCTATCAAATGATAAAAAAAAAATATATATATAATTATGTCTGTCACCTCTTTTATCAAAAAGATGCAGATTCTTTCTAGCGTACATGATGCTTTCATAGATGTATTGACAATAAGGCACCGTCATTATATTAATTTCCTTAAACAGTTCCCTTAGGGAATCGTCACTTATATGATCATGATGATGACGATGATAATGATGTGAACAAGCTGATAAAATCTCACTGTCTGGCTTTCGCGAGCTATAGGTTTGAGTCGCCGCGCCGGTAGACTCTACCTACCACATGATGTGTTCAGTAGACGAGACTGATCGAAATAACTATAACAATATATTGTTGAAAAACTTAAAAAAAAGAAAACCGCCTTCAAAAACTAAAAAAAATAAATAACTTTAGCACAGAGCACACTTACTTTACTTTCGGAAATCGGTGGCGGTGGCTTTATTTTTGTTGTTTTGTATTGACATCGACTTCCGAAAGTAAAGGAAGTGTGCTCTGTGCTAAAGTTATTTATCGCTTTTTTTTAAAGGCGGTTTTTTTTTTCTTAAGTTTTATTTTACGCTTTTTAGTATTGCCTTATCATCCAAATCCAATAAAAAACAGCGACACATTTTTAAAAGG
Source organism: Charanyca ferruginea (assembly GCA_947361185.1). NCBI lineage: Eukaryota > Metazoa > Arthropoda > Insecta > Lepidoptera > Noctuidae > Charanyca > Charanyca ferruginea. The sequence continues at coordinate 18,792,089 of OX376078.1, read as the reverse complement.
GATTGTATATCCAAAGATTAAAGAAATTAAAACGTCATCTAAGTATGTTTTTGGGATTTTGATGATTTTCTCAAAAAGGCCTGGATTAATTTTAGTACAATTTATATGGGACCATTTCGGAATAAACTCCTTTCGCACAAAAAAAGGATTATGCAAATCCGTCTATATATGGCAGAGCTATGCCCGAACATACATAAAAAAAAATAGAAACATCCGAATTGATAACCTCCTCCTTTTTGAAGTCGGTTAAAAACAGCATTTTGGTGTAATTTTTTAAAGAAAATGACAAATAGTACATTGCTTTGTATTTATCGTGAAATAAGGAAGCTGATTACATGCTTAAGTTATTATTTTATACATATATGACTAGCGGGCCCGGTAAACGTTATCCTGGCCTTAAAATAAAAAAGTCCTACTACTCGACTGCAGCTACCGGGTCCAATTATAAATTCAAACCATTCTCGAATCCACTGGAACACACACTAGTTTCATCAAAATCGGTCCAACCGTTTAGAAGGAGTTCAGTCACTTACACACGCACAGAAGAAATATATATATAGACATATTTTTCTAAAGTTATCTATGAAAAATGAATGATAAATAATTAATTTTACCAATCCTGATACAACAGACAGTCGTCCTCCACGTCCCATCCCTATTTATTAGGGCAATGTGGGCGCCAGACGATTGCAACATTCCAGCCAAATTGGCGAGTCGTCACAACACTATTTTTAGTCGGGCAATGTAAATTGTTCGTATTAGATCTCAAGGAGCTTCCTACCTTGACATCATGGGTTTTGCTTCTTTTCAATTAATGCTTATTTCATATTAATGCTCATATTGCGCATTTTTTGTAGTAAATCCTTATGTAGTATATATTTTTTCGTTGGTCCCGGCTGTCATTTATAGATTTTTGGCAGTCGTTACGGGTAGTCAGAAGCCAGAAAGTCTGACAACCAGTCTTTCCAAGGGGTATCGTGTTACCCAGTATCTGGGTTGTGGAGGTCCGATAGGCAGTCGCTCTAAAACACTGGTATTCAGCTGCATGTAAAACACTGGTATTCAGCTGCATGTAAAACACTGGTATTCAGCTGCATGTAAAACACTGGTACAATACGGTCAACGTAACTTGGCGCGTCTGAAGTTAGCTGTTTGGCTGCGCAATGGAACTTTTAGGTACGAAATTGTCTACTGCGCAGCTAATCGGCCAACTTCAGACGCGCCAAGTTACGTTGACCGTACTGTATTCAGCTGCATATAAAACACTGGTATTCAACTGCATTCGGTTAGACTGGAAGCCGACCCCAATATAGTTGGGAAAAGGCTAGGCAGATGATAATTAGTTTTTTTTTTTTATATCTATTCTAATACTTAGTTGTGACTTGTGGGAGGAACACCACCAAACTCGGTTCGACCACATTAACACCTGCTACTCGAAAGTCATTTGCTCTTTTTTCCAGGCCACTGCCGGGAAAGTGCTCAATAGCCTGCGCTTCCAACTAGGCTGCTGCGAACACAACCTAGCAAAATTGGGGATTAGGTGAACCAGTTCATTCGTGCTCTGAAGATCTATCCAGATTATACTAAGGGAACAGAGAGATGCTCTACTTCTCTCTGCACCTAGTTAAGCTCGGGAGTAGAGATAGTGGTAAGTAGATAGTTCATTACTGTATAGTCGACGACACGTTTGGCGCAGTGGCTGAGCGATTGGCTGCTACTCTGCGTGTCGCGGGTTCGATTCCCGAGCGGAACAAATATATGCGTTATACCTACGGGTAATTGTTCCGCCTCTGATTGTTTGTGTATGTTTGTGGTTACTATTATTACTTAGGCCGTCATGCTAGCGCCACCTATTATCGAGTTGCAGAACTACGTCACACGCTGGCGCCATCTGTTATCGAATGGCAGATCTACAGACGGTTAAGTTTCGTGTTGCAACGTTCTCGCTCAATCCCGTGTTTACTAGAATGTTCGCGTGTATGTCCTAAACCATGTAAAAATAACGGACTGCGAGGCGCAGGGAGTCAGTTTGTTTTTGGAAGCGAAACTGAAAACTGCGACTATTGAAGTTTTTGTAAGTGATTGATTATTGAGTTTGTGACTTTTTAAATAAAGTGTTTGTGTTTTGTTTGGTGTAAATTGGTGTTCATTATTTATCCCGAACCCCAGCTCGTAACACTATGGTCGTAAACGCACACACACACGATACGGAAGAAATTCCTAGCGTGGGCATAGTTATAATACCAGCCTATTTTGTCTCCCACTGCAGGCCAAACGCCTCTTCTTGTACAAAGAAGGCTCGACCATAGATCACCACTCTTGCTTAATGCTCTTGTATTAATTATGAGTCAGGTTACCACATGTTTTTTTTCTTTCACCGATGTCAACGATGTTCAAGATAAAATACGAAAATAGGAACTTTTTTTTATCTAGGCACTACTGGTCAAAGGCCTCCCCCATGTCTTTCCAGGAACTATTATTCTTCGCTCATCATCATCATTTCAGCCGAAAGACGTCCACTGTTGGACATAGGCCTCCCGAAGGGGGGGCTTTGCCATAAACGCCACGCTGGGCAGGCGGGCTGGCGATCGCAGTATGGTTGTTACAAAGGCACAGAGAACGCTGCTGCCCATTCCCTGGTAAAGTCCCTTAGTCGCCTCTTACGACACCCATGGGAAGATATGGGATATGGGGGATATTCTTCGCTACCTCGAACCAACTGTGCTGGTACGCGTCTAGGTCATCTCGCCACGTCCTTCTGGACTGTTCTCGGTGACGCCGCCCATCTTCAGGCACCCATTGCGTGGAGACTCTTGCACAGCGGTCAATCGCCATGCGACTGACGTGTCCCGCACAATCCTATTATAGCCCGGCAGCCTTTCCAATGTTTATTAAAAAAAAAACACTGTCAACTGAATTGCAAGTAGATACATACGCAACGTAAACGACGCGGGAACCATCGGTCGCGCGACTAATTGGGCGCTTGTGAAGCTACTTTCTCTTGTCAGGTGACCATGTTCGTGGAGGCTGGGGGATAATCCTGAAAATAAGAAAGGCGTGACAGTTCATCTTGTTTGTTTGTTTATGCTGCATGTATTTTATATAGAAAAAAGGGAAAATAAAAGTAAGTTGTAAAATCTGTAATTGGCTGTAGATAAAATTAGGTACCCACGTATAATGTATATTGAAGAACTGCGGATTTTGTATGTGTAGGAATAAAATGCACTCCTATTATACACACCCGTTGTTTATTGCCTAACATAACATCCTACTATCCTACTAATCTTACTAATATTATAAATGTGCAAGTTTGTGAAGATGTTTGGATGGTTGTTACTCAATCACGCGTAAACCGTTGAACAGATTTGCATGAAAATTAGCACACAGGTAGACCATTTCCTGGATTAACACATAGGGTACTTTTTATCCCAATAATGTGTTCCCTTGGGATAATCGTTCTTTTTTCAGAAGCTAGTAATTACATAATTATTGTACATTATGAAGGGAGACATTTGAACTCCATCAGAAAAACCTGTTAGCAATCTTTGTCTCCTTTATGTAGCTAGTTTATCTGACATTATTATATTGTACTTTTTCCCGCCACTAGAGAGGGGACCTCATTTTAGTGAAGCGACACGATCACCACATATGTACCTAATTGAACTTAAACTTAACTAACATAGAATTGTGTGTAGTGTAATAACCTACAAGAGCGTAAATGGTGCCAATTCTGTTGTACACCTACTAAATTATTTTTAAGCTATTTATATCTCTTTCTCTCCAATAAAACAAGAAAGAGACAGATATTAATAAGAGCTGTCATTTTAAGTTGATCTCAAATGTTCTTACAATTATAGTTGTCATTTCAGAACGTATTGATTAAAAACACTGCAAAGTATAAGGGAAAAACTAATTTGACATCTCTAACTTAGTCCTTGTATGTCGCCGTCCTTTTCTTCAGCTGCCTGGTAGTAAGAGATGCCAAATGCCTAATTTTAATTTAGTTTGTGAACAAGAGAATTGGCACCAATGTCACGCGAAATATCTTGAACATCACTTTTTAACCCCCGACGAAAAAGAGGGGTGTTATAAGTTTGACCTGTCTGTGTGTCTGTGTGTCTGTGTATCTGTGTGTCTGTGTGTCTGTCTGTGGCACTGTAGCTCTTTAACGGGTGAACCGATTTGAATGCGGTTTTTTTTATTTGAAAGTAGATTCTCTACCGATGGTTCTTAGACATGTTTCATCAAAATCGGTTCAGCAGTTTTAAAGTTATCAGCTCTTTTGTTTGCTGCGGTAGGGATCTTAGACGCATACCGGATGTTTACTTTGCTTTCAAACATATTATTATAGGTGACCACACTGACCACACAAAACCAAATTAAATTACATTTAAAAAATTTAAAATAAAAATTAAATTAAAAATTTAAAAAAACCCCCAACGCAAAACATAAAAGCGATTATGTAAAAAGTAAAAAATAATACTTTTGTTGAGCCATCAAATGTTTGTTCGTTGAAATGGCGCTATAATGTCGCGGCGGGGTACCGCTAAGTTTAAAGCAATAACTAAATATCTAAAATAGCGAACTGATGGTAACTAGATTTGCAACAAGATTAACAACTAGATTAGCAACAAAAATTTGATAATATCGAAGCAAATTGGTCGGAAATGCTGGTAAATTAATAGACAGTGAATGAAATTGAGGGACTGACTTACTTAAGAGGTACCCCGCCGCGACATTATAGCGCCATTTCAACGAACAAACATTTGATGGCTCAACAAAAGTATTATTTTTTACTTTTTACATAATCGCTTTTATGTTTTGCGTTGGGGGTTTTTTTAAATTTTTAATTTAATTTTTAACTGTATTTTTAATGTATTTTAGTTTCTTATTAATTCATAAATGAAAATTGCTGGTAGTTGATTATTGACTGTTTGTTTGTTTGTTCTTTATAAGGTTTTAGTGGCTCAAAATCTCTTCAAGGTAATTACTAGCTACAATGAGAAATTATTGTACATGATGAATTAAAAAAAATAAGGACAATTCAATTGAAAACTTCAGCTGAATGGCAGTGTAGTGAAACATATGAATAATTGTGGTATATTACTTAGGGACTAATCGAAAATGACTCGCAAACCCAAATAATTCATAAAACAATAGAATTGTAGGCTACCTAATTAACACATTGTAATAATTAAATATTATCGAAGTGGTTTCTAAACTAGGTAAGTACTGTAACTTGAGGAAAATGGTTTGACAATAGCATTATGGTGCCAAAGTATAATTACATAAGTAGCTACATGAAGTTGGTACATAATGATCAGCTGGTTAAAGATTATTACATTTATTACTGACCTACTTAGATATCTCTGAACTTATCAAAACCGTTCTCGCTTTTATTATTATTAAAAACCAAAAGGTTGGGAACGAGAAAATTTAAAAAAACCTTTTTTATAAAAAGACAACCGCCTTCAAAAACCAAAAAGAAGAAAAATAACTTTAAAACAGAACACATATGACTTTAATTTCGGAAGTCGATGGCTTTGCTGTTCTATTTGTTATTTTGTATTGCCACCAACTTCCGAAACTAAAGTCATGTGTGTTCTGTTTTAAAGTTATTTTTCACTTTTTGGTTTTTGAAGGCGGTTGTCTTTTTTGTAAAAGAGCTTTTTTACTTTTCGCTTTTTAGTACTTCCTGATCATCCAAATCCATTAAGAAATGACAACACAGTCAAAAGCGAGATTGAAAGTACAAGATGAGAACATTACAACATCATTCATGTATATTTTTTTGCTTTCTGTCGATTTTTTCAAAAAGTGCTGAATGATTTCGATTAAATTTATATGGGACCATCCTTAAAATGTCTCAAGGGTGGACCCTATCCATTAAAATAAGAATTTTCAAAATCGCTTTACATTTGCCGGAGAAATCGCGTAACAAATATACAAAAAAAAAAGAAAACCACCTTCAAAAACTAAAAAGTGATAAATAACTTTAGCACAGAACACACATTACTTTACTTTCGGAAGTCGGTGGCAGTGGCTTTGAGTTTGTGGTTTTGTATTGCCACCGACTTCCGAAAGTAAAGTAATGTGTGTTCTGTGCTAAAGTTATTTATCACTTTTTAGTCTTTGAAGGCGGCTTTCGTTTTTTTGAAAAAACTTTTTATTTTTCGCTTTTTAGTGTTGCCTTAACATCCAAATCCATTAAGAAACGGCGACACACTTAAAAGAGATTGTAAATCCTCCAAAGATTGAAGAAACTAATACGTCGTGTAAGTAATTTTTTTGGGAATTTGTTGATTTTCTCAAAAAGGGCTAGATCAATTTTGGTAAAATTTATAGTGGACCATTTCGGAATAAACCCCTTTCGAACAAAAAAATAATTTTGCGAATCCGTCTACCCGAACATACATAAAAAAAAAAAATACAAACATTCGAATTGATAACCTCCTCCTTTTTGAAGTCGGTTAAAAAAAAGCATAAAGACGAATTGAGAACCTCCTTCGTTTTGAAGTCGGTTGAAAACACAACGAAACAGGTGACACAGAACGCTAAGTGAGACGTGACTTGCTTGCGCCTGCGTAAAAGATTTAGGCAATTTATCCTGAAAACGTAAATAATAATGCTCGTCTTTACGTATTTACTACACTACACTTACGTATTTACTACATTACACTTATCTGAGAAGAGACAAATTGATACTTTTAGCGAACCAAGGTCCTATACCAACTTTGTACACTATAGTTAATATTTTAGAGACGGCTTTCTAATTCTTCTTTAAAACAAATTAAATAGCTAAAGCACATTTAGCTATACCTACTGTTTAAAAATATATAAAAAAACATTATTTTTTAGACTGTCTCCAATAAAACAAAAATCATAGTATCACTATTCCCCGGTGACACAATAATCATGACCCCTGGACATTCCATACAGCTTCACGTTGACACACTATTAATAATAACGGCAAATAATGTAAGTAGGTACAAGTAGTGGTTTTTGAAACTGGGATAAAAGGGAAGTCTCAGTATAATATGTAGTACTATTAAGTATTCTGTGGTATAAGCTAACCTATGGAACTGAATTGTTTTTAAAGCAATTTTTTAAAATGACTAATATTTTTTTGTACTTAATACATAATCGGAATTCCTTTTTCACTTGATTTATCTCAAGGAGTGTTTCGTCCATGTCACAATAGATGGCGCTGTTCACAATTTTCATTCGGTGGAAGAAAATAAGTGACTATTTTTGTACTAATATTGGGGAGGGTTTAAAAAAGTTGCTAGTTATTTCAAAATTCAAATGCTGTAGGGTACTTAGAATCGTGCAGCGAGAATAATATGACCAAAAGCCCCATTTACACGGTGCAATTCAGTAGCTTGTTGAAGGCAATAAATTGAAGCAACAAGTCAATAACGATGCAAGTAATTGATTGCTTCAATTATTGCATACAAGAAACTTGCATCATGTAAATGGGACTTATTTCTGTTTTCTGTGATAGATAGTACTTCGTGCCTAATTTAAACTGTGACAAAACTTTCTACCAAAAACACTCCAAATTATTATCTCAAAACAAAACTAAAGTCAAATAAAACAAAAGGAGGTACAGTCGGCAACGAAAAATGCGTGGTGTCACTGCGCGACACTGACGTACGGTGATAATTAGTCTTAAAAATTGCGCGCCCACTGTACCTACTTGTGCACTGGCGGACAAAGTGAAGGAAACTTAGTTTATTATTACTTTTGCGAAGGAGATCTTTAAGCTAATGCAAATGCTGGAAGTCATAGATGGAGGGGGGAGACCAGGGGTGTGATTCTGTAAGACCTCATTCTAAACTTCGAATCTGAATCCGCTGTGAGTTTCTTGATTGGCATTCTAAAAACTCGGCTGATAATTCGAATTTACACTAGCGCCACCCTAGCGAGCGTGTCAGCAAGTTGAACTAAATTGACGTGGAGATTTTGACAGATAAAGTTTGAGATGACGTAAGAATTGGCATTCTGGTAAGTTCATCGTCACTTCGACGCTGACTTCGCACTCGAACCCGAATCAAACTGTCAAATATTTCAAGGTAATTTTGAACCTTATGCGAAGTGAAAGTGAATAGCGATGTGAGATGCGAGTTGTTGTTCGAATTTTACAGAATCGACCTACTGGGAGACCTTTGCCAAGCAGTGGGATGATGAATGCTGACAGTAGTTATAGCAATATCTAATACGAGTAAATATATTTAGTTACTTTTAATAATAATAAACTAAGTACTTCCCCCCCCCCCCCCCCAAAATGGAATTCTTATTCTATCTATAGGTACTAATATTATAAAGCTGATGAGTTTGTTTGTTTGTTTGGTTGAACGCGCTAATCTCAGTATCTACTGCTTCGAATTAAAAAAATATTTTTGTGTTGGATAGTCCATTTATCGAGGAAGGCTATAAGCCCATGCGAAGCCGGGCCGGGTTGCTAGTCAAAAATATTACCAAAAATATGCTATCAAAAATATACCTTAAATAGGGTTTTAGATGTGATTTAAGGTCTAAGGATTAACTTAAATATTTTTTGATAGAATAGAATTTGGTTTTTTTAGAGGGGAAGTAGTATATTATTTTTAAAAGAAATAAAACCATAGGCTGCGTTTCCACCAAATACGTGCGAGGATGTGTAACGCGGGATGTGTGATGTCGGCATTTCACATGGCAAATATTCGCCTTATTTGGATAATGCAATATGTACCAGTTATTGAGATAAAGTCGATTTTGTATTATCCAAGAAAGGCGAATATTTGCACAAATACGCCATGTGAAGTGTCGGCATTAGAAACTAGCCAATTACAGCGCCAGCTTAGTACACACATCTACACATCAAGCTATACATTTCCAGTTAATGCTGATCTCGCATTGTATAGGATTTCCGTAAAATGCAAGGTCAGCTTATAATAATAATAATAATAATAATAATAATAATAATATGTGGGGACATTTTCACACACGGCCATCTGACCCCAAACTAGGGAGACCCTGTACTATGGGTGTCAGACAGCTGATATACATACACAAATATATATATTTTTTTTATAAATACATACATATATAGATAAACAACATCCAGACACAAGGCAAACACAAGTGCTCATCACACAAATGTTTACCCTGGGCGGGAATCGAACCCGCAACACGCTGCGCAGCAGTCGATCACTCAGCCACTGCGCCAACCGTGTCGTCATATTGGAAATGTATAGCATGATGTGTAGCCGTGTGTGTACAAGTTATGACAATGAAGCGGTATCATTGGTCATTATCACACACATCCCCGCTCATGTCTGGTGAAAACACAGCCTACCAGCTTATCAGATCGATATTAAGTTTTGGGAATGAGACAGATCTAGTACACCGCTCTGACACTAAAAAAATATCACACCATAGACAAAATAAGATGTCCACGTTACTTTGTCCTCCAGTGTACACTTCAGTGCACTAAATTGTACCCCCGTTGTGCAGGGTCTGCAATGTGTCCGTTCTTAAAGCTATCTCGCTCTAGGGTGAAACCATTGTACTAATTGTTTATTTATTAAGTACTTGGTAATAATTCCTTTGTAGGTTGGTAACTAGGTAAGGGTTGGAATAGGGTATTTTACTCTATACGAGAAAAAATCTATAAATATGTTATTGAGACAGTTTAGGCATAAAGCAGTCGGAAAATGTAAGTTTTAGTTCATAAAATAACAAAACAAATTTTTAAATTCATTTCAATGTTTTCAGTATTTTTAATCTGTTATAAAACACCATGAAATAGTAGCGGCCATGATATTACGCCGTACGGCTGTGTAAACAAAAAAGCGTGAACTGTCAGTCAACCGATTGGCGTAATATAGGCTTTGAACTTTTATTATTTTCGTAACCAACGTAATTTTTTAATTATTACACCTATTACAAAATATGCTTTCAATTATTTTTAAATGATATACAATTATCATATTTACTATGAGCTCATTTGATACAAAACGAACTGACGTCATTTACGCTGAGCAATATGGCGTCCAGTAAGAGGCGTTTTCGTCAAACTACGCGCGAAATTTGAAAATTTAAAATTTAGATGCATTTTTATGGCACTTATCGATTGAATAAAAATTTTGTGTTTTTTTTGGTGGCATATTAGCACTACAGAATTTAATTGAGACACTTTTCAAAAATGGGTGTAATACCCTATTAAATTACATATTACAACAAAATGCCATTTCTGTAAATAATTAAAAGAAGTGTTCAACAGATAGGTAGTAATTTAGCCGAATAATGGATGCCGGATATTCGGCCCTTTGTTACGTTACTTAGGTATTATGTTATGATGAGTATGATATGAGTGAACTTTCGGATAAATTCGGACGCATTCGAGTGTCATTGTCATGTCATATTGACAAGTTTATTATTGTCAATAGCAAAGCCTTGCGAACGTTCTTAAAATATACTAAAATTGTCTTATTTATAGAACAACGACGCGTGACGTCACAAAATTAAACTCATGATTAGTGTTTTTTAATTAAACTTATGATTTCAGTCGACCGATCACAATTTTATTGGCTTGATTTTCGTTTTAGAAGTCGAGTGTAAGATATTTTAAGTGTTTATCTCAACAGACTTAGAAAGTATTGCAAAAGATATTATTTTCTAATCTTTTTAGAATAAAATGCCTTTTTCACTCAGATTATAAAACAATTGTTATATAATCTGAGCATTTTCACTTGCTTTTTTTCACATTTAAAAAAAAGTAGATATAGGTAACTACCAACATCGTAATAATAATTATGGTCTAGTCTTGAGACTATTACAGCGATTTGACAATTAAAGTGTTTTGGAAAGTATAAGTTGGTAGGTACCTGCTTAAATATCTAGCCTAGGTAGGTATAATTTAATTGTCCCATTGTAATACTTATTGTACTGATCGGCAATTGTTGGCTCTTCTATTTCCTCAATCTTGCCCTGTCCATTATTACAAAACAACTTGGTCGATTGACGTCAGAAGTTGGATAAAAATCATCAATTAAAACTAAATTGAAATAACCCTGCAACTGAATAACGTACTTACAAAGCAATTTACATAAATATATTTAAATAAACTCATGCATAATTTAATCACCGAAAACCAAACAAATAAATTATTCACGCCGTTCACACTTGACACTTATTCACTAAATGCTAATGACACACATAAATACACCCTACACACACACACACACAGTCACTCACTCTCTTTGTACGCACGACCGTGTAATGTAACCTTCAGATTAGTTCAAATACGGGGGCATCTATGTGTGCGTCTAACCCGTTTAAAAATTTCGTCCACTCAGGCGCATCTTCTAAATTTGGGCGTCTCCTATTGGCTGTTATTGTGTTAGAAAAAATTAGAAGGTTACTGTGGTGCTCTGTGAGTGGCTGATGTTTTTGGCTGTCACTGATAAAGTGATAAATCGTTTTCGTTGTTTGGGTCTATTTTTAGATAGTGATGTGGTTCTATTGGTAGGTAGGTACCTAGTTTCTTTTTATATATTTAAGATCATGGTGTGTGTGTTTGTAATTTAGAATCTGCATAATATCTAGATAGGTACTTAAACGAAAATAATTAAGTATATTTTTTGTTCTTTTTACTCTTTTATTTTTTCTGTAAAAATGTTTAATTAAATAGTGTTGTAGGTACGTACTAAAGTAGATATCTAAATAACGAATTATATAGTTTTTTTGTTATTTTTATTGCATTTTGCGCCTCTTAAGACTTCAGTAGGTAGACCGTACGGAATACGGATCCACTAAATTTATCTAATAAATTAACATAATGTAATAAATAACTACTTTCTTAGGTTCTTTCCAACCCCCAAAAAAAAAACAAATTCAACACAAAATAACCTTGGGACCATGCAATCATACGAAAACAGTCACAAAACCCAGCATTTAAATCCACAACTACCAAAATGGACGCCTTCATCCAATCAACGACCTCCATCTAATCCAGACCCCAATTTTAAAAACACATAAATCTCACACACGTTTCTATTGTGCGTCTAACATTCCCCCCACTCCTGCGCATCCGAAATTTGATCCGCGTTAGACGATTGGTGGGCCGCCATCTTGTTTTTTTTTTTATTATAACCTGCTAGACGGACCGGTCTCGTTACATTCTTTATTTTTATGGTTTTTATTTTAAGATGGCTGCTATAGTATAAAAGATTTGTGTCCTATGTGTTCATAATAAAATAGAGAAGATACTAATAAAAGACGTAAAGATATAGTCTGTCCACAAAAAACAACAAAACACGCATTTATATCCAAATTTTACCTATTCCTCGGTCCTCTCCTCTATAATAGACTAAACGCAAAAGCAAGCATCTATTCCCTGACCTACACAAATTGTAAGATAATTCTCAAGGATGCTCTTCAAAGTATGTCCTATGAAGATACAGAGAATTTACTATGTGTGATAAAGTGAATTTATTGTTCAGATATTTTATGTTTTACTTCCATTTAGTATTTATTTAATTTAGATATATTAGTTAAGCTACTCAACTGTTGTCTATAAATTGTCAACTTTCTTTTGAATTGACTTTTTGATTGTTTATTAATTTTATAACATTATTTAGCTCTTCTCGCCTGAAACACAGGATTACCTAGTTCAGGCACGGAAGTCTTAGAAATGTAATTTATATTTAAGCAAAAATGTATTTCTTTTGTCAAGTCATTTCTTTCTAAATAAAAATATTATTATTATTATTATATTATTATAATTTTATGTGTTACGTCATTATTAATTTTATAAGAAGGTCATGGGCTTGTCATGGGAATGTTTAATGTGTTTTTAAACGTAAAATATTTGCTTTCGATTCAAACTTTCAATGCGTCAGAGACACACGTCAATAGTTTAGAAGTCTTAGTACCTAATAGGGTCCCGTTTTTACCCTTTGGGTTACTGAGATTGTAAGTTTTGTTACTGTTTACTTTTTAGGGTTCCTAAAAAGTAAAACAAAACTTACAATCTCAGTTAGGTAGGTACTTAATTAAGTAGGTAGATCTTTACTTAGTAGCTAGTTATAATTTGTCACTATTTACTAATTAAGTACCTAGTGTATTGTCATGGGTATTATACAACCAATAGTTCCTTTGTCATGCCTCTTCACAGAAAAAAAACTCGACCAAACGCGAGTCTAAATCGCACACGAGGTTCCGTACAAACTACAAACGTTTTATAATATTTATTTTTATATTTAACACTAAGTACACACACAAAACAACATTTCCTGTAAGACGGTTCATAATTTTTTTATCATTATATTATTTTTATTATCTATTCTAATACATATTTTAAGAAAATTTCAAGTGTCTACATAAACCCTGCAAGTCCTGTGACATATGAAAGGAGTGACAGACAGCGGAGTCTTAATAGGGGTTCCGTTAGCCGCACTTTGAGCAGAGAACCCTAAACAACGTAATCAATTAAATAAACCTAAATAAAGCGTCTATTGTTTGATGATTAAACTAGTGACGTGGTTTCTATTTACCTACTACATTTTCATGCCTCATTTATTTGTTATGTTTCCTGTCTATTTAATTTGAGGAAACAATAGCAAGAGGCCCAAACGAGGAGACCTACTAAAAACTATTTAATTAATCAGAATAAAAATAAAAAAACCACATAGGTACCTACAGAGCTACGTATTTATTATTGTGCAAGACTGTAGCACGTGAATTTTAAACCACAAAAAGGTATTACGCATATATACGGTAATAGGTAGGGAACAAAGTTATTACACAGCGAGAAGGGCCGTCACACGTAAGTAATAGCGTTACATCGATGTTTAAGATCCTATCCATCCAGCTTGTCCCTTTGCTGTTCTTTTCTTTCCCAGCGACGCCCTAAGCCGAGGCCCGTACCCTACTTGGGGTGCTCTTAGCGTGTAGTCGCTTAGTTCATAATTATTTTGCCCCCACTGGAGGCCTTAAATTCTCCACAGGAAAGTTCGGTTACCTCCTGCAGACAACCTTCCAGGTTGAATATCTGCGTTAAAATATTGGTAAGTAACTAAGTATTTATAATATGGTCCATTCTCCCCTAAAAAAATCACACTAATAAAATGATTGCCTAACAAGGTAAGGCCCCTTATCCGAAGTTAAAAGTGAGCCGGTCATGTCTGCCGCATGCCGGACAAACTGTGGGCTCAGGTGACACAGAACTTGAGCCCTGAGACAGTAAGACGGCGTCGCGGCAGGCCACGAAGGAGGAAGCCCAGAATTGGGAAAATGGAAGGCATGGAGGGAGGCCTTTGCCCAGGAGCGGGACTGAACAGGATAACAAAAAAAAAATTATGATTTTACAAATGTAAAGTTTTTTTCCCTGTGCTTGTAGTATAAGACGATATAACTAGCCAAATTTCATAGTTCTAGGTCAACGGGAAGTTCCCCTCTTCGATAGTGTCGAAATAGGATACGTTTTTTGCGGCTTAAATGGCCGTATCTTTTTTTCACGTTAACATAGACGGTTGATTTTTTACAGCTTCAATGGACCGTAGACTTGAGTAGGTACCTATATGGTTTTAATTTCAACTCGATACCTCCACACGTTTCCGAGATAAAGGCTCTTGACAGACAGACGGACAACAAAGTGATCCTATAAGGGTCCCGTTTTATCCTTTTCAGGTACGGAACCCTAAAAAGTATACCTATCTAAAGGAAATTAACCATAAAAACTACAAATGCTGCTTATGAAGAGGGAATTCTCTCACAGCAGCAGAAGTCTAGATTTGGGCCTGGGTTATGGCAATAGGTTGGGTTCCAATTAGGTTAGGTACCTATAAATCTAAAAACAAAGCGTGTTAAATACCAACAGACTGTCAAAACGAGAATAGGTAGTCTACTAACATCTGTGTCTACCCACCCTATCAGTTAGTATAGGTACGACGTGTTTGCCGCGTGATAATATGAATATAAATGTAGGTATTACCAAAAGTACAAGGAAGGAAAAGACTGCCAAATATTGACCTTGAAATGTTGCCAACATAATAAAACGAATAAAGAAATTACCCAAGTGAGAGTTTAGCCGAAATTGTACGCACACACGCGTAGCCAGACGTCTTTACGCACACAATGATATTGTGTGTAAGTGTGTACATAAAGTAATGGGGTGGTTACGCATTGGGATAATTTGTTCGGCGAACGTGAATAAGTCACAAAAATAATGCTGTAACAAAACATTCTAAGGAATAATTGTCTTTTGCGCCTACTGTTTTAATTTTTGCACGAAAAAATGTTACTGGAATGCGACTTGTAACTCAAAATTCATTATTTATTTAGCGTTTTCTCAACTATGTTGGGATGAAATTTCAGTTTTACGGGATGCAGCTAATTACCAGTGTTTTACACGGAACTGCCTGTCTGTCCTCCACAACCCAGTTACTGGGTAACACGATACCCCTTGGTAAGACTGGTTGTCAGACTAACGTTGTAACTGCTTGATAATATTGAAAATAACCCCAATCGCCCTTTTTACAAGATAATGAACCTATATAACATTATTTTTACACAGTTGGCGCAGTGGTTGAGCGATCGACTGGTGCGCTGTGTGTCGCGGGTTCGATTCCCGCACGGAACAAATATTTGTATGGCCTACAGAAAGTTGTTCCGGGTCTGGCTGTTTGTGTATGTGAGTTTATATGTTTGTAAATCGCACCCACGACACGAGTAATTCCTAGTGTAGGGCAATAAAAAAAAAAAGAATTTGTAGTTGTAGGTATCTCAGATTGAGTTGCTACCAGGAAATTGGATTACAAATTATATTATCTGCCTTATAAACATCAAAGGTACATACTGCGTCCCACTCAATTAAGTCATTCAACTAAAATCATATCACTTATGGTACCTACATAACTAAACAAATCATGCTATCTAAAAAAAAAAGTTTTCACACGATTTTGAATATTGAAAATCAACAACCGATTAATTCTCGGAACCCCCGACGTGTGTACCAGTCATACGCACACAGAGAGCCCCCAATTCGCATTCTGTCCGCGCACAACACAGTTTCCGCGGAGGCGAGGGCATTAACCCCGCATTTTGGAGGGCGCTTCTGACGTCACAACACTGACCTGCCACAACGACCTTGAATCGAATTTGGTTGTCCTCGTTCTGTGAAATTGTGACGGATGGTGGCGAATTCGTAAATGGAATACGCATTTTGGCGGTGAAAGTAATTTGAATTGCGAATCTGTTGCGTTCGAAGCTGTGTTGGGGAAGGGGCGGGTGTGATTTTATATAAAAAAATAGAATGTTGGTTTTTGTTTTGGTACCTATTCGAATTTGATTTGAGTTTTGAAGTTATACTTCTTTAGGCGCGTTATGAAAAAATGATGAGAGTGAAATTTTACGATGCGCGCGCACAGCGTCACACAAAATTCTCACGGGAGTAATTGTAAACAACGCCATCTCTGACGTACATGCTGAACTACTTACTGCCTTCGTTGCTATTTTGTGACTCGAAGAAGTATAACTTCTCACGCGCGTACATAAGTACACACTGAATTTTTTTTTTACTTTTGGGTTTTCAACGCCTTTCGGATGAGATATGACTTATTTTTAGCTAGGTAGGTAGGTACCTACTGAATTTTACCGGTGAATTTGAAATAATACGAAGTTTGAAAAAGGAAACAATACCTTTTTTGACTTTTGTGGTTAATCAAAACGATAACATACCTACGTTACGCTCGACCTTTTAAGGTTAATATTTTTATAGGTAGGTAGGTAGGTACCTATTATGTTTATTTAAAAGACTTAGCCTGGAGGTTAAATTATCTATAAAAGGGCAGTAGGTCCCTACTTAATTTGTACCGAATTTAACTTGTACCAAACTAAGTACCTAGGTACTAGGTACAAGTTAGGCAAATACCTAGTTACCTAATCGCAAAAAGTTTCATTTCTATAACTAAGTTAGCTACCTACCTATAAGCTAATCAAACTGAACCAACGCCTTAAAAACAAGCCGTTATTTACAGGAATACCTGAAACGTTTATCAGGACTGTGGGGTCAGTGACTGCGATAACGTGCAATATTTGTGCAGTCAATAACTAAATATTTTTAACACAATGTGTAGCTGTTCCACGTAGGTACCTACCTACTTAAGTAAAGTTGTATGTACCTTTACTGCAGTTTACCTTTTACGAACGCACCTAGTTTTTTTTATATTACAAGTTGAAATAAATGAACGTGTTATTTTGGTAAGGAGGTTGGTAAGTACTTAGGTACCTACTTACCTACGCTATAGGATTTGATTTTGGAATTCTGACAAGAGCTTCGGATTATCTTTCGATTTCAGAATAGGTAGGTACCTACTTAATGTTCCAAATTCAATCAAAACTATTCTGCTGTCAAACTCACACACACACACACACACACATACACTTATTGTAGGTCTCTATGTAATTGGTTGGAAAATAAAATTTGAAAAAGACAACCGCCTTCAAAAACCAAAAAGCGAAAAATGCAGGCAATGCAATTGAGGCATACCCTATCCATCAAAAAAAGAATTTTCAAAATCGCTTTACATTTGCCGGAGAAATCGCGTAACAAATATACAAAAAAAAAAAAAACATACAGACGAATTGAGAACCTCCTTCTTTTTGAAGTCGGTTGAAAAAGAACAGAATTGACGAAGAAGACTTGGAATATCAAACTACATTTTCAAATATTTCTGTTTTACAGTCAGTTAGGTAGCTTGGACAAGCATAAAGGTCAAGGTACAAACACTGGGGGTAGTGAGGACAAAATCTGGGAATTTTATAGATTAGCGTCTTCATTTGTTAGTTTATGAATAAACGATGACTTGGGTCCTAGACCTAGATAGCGTATAGGTATATAGAGATACCTAAGCAGTACCTCCCTATGTCAGCTATGCGTTGATGGATTAAAGATAATACCTACTTCTTTGCGACCGATCTCTGCAGAAATAGGAAGACAAGACGTAGGTTAGGTTTATGGTAGGGACCTATAGGTCTCAGATTATCAAATAAAAGGCAGATAGATCGTGCGGAACACTACGAGTGAAGCCACAAAAGCAAATACAAATTCAAAAAGTGGTCCGCAGTGTCTATCTGACTTTTGTTTCATAATCTGAGGTATAGGTACTAACTTCCAAAACTAGTCAACAAACAATCTTTCAATAATTTCATTATTTGCGTCAATCTGTCAAAAAATAATATTCTGCAAGAAAAGTTCAATTAAAATATTGACGTCACTTGGTTCGTTTAGAAATCCAATTTTGATAACCTTTTGATGATACTCCAAAATCGAGATAATTAATTACCTATCTAAATAATTCCCTACAGTCCAGATAATTTTATAGAGTGTTGCTCAGATTATGAAACAAATGCAGATAGGCCGCGCGGAACACTGAGCGTGAAGCCAAAAAAGCAAATACAAATTTAAAAAGCGAATAGGTACCTACAACGCGCTTCGTGCTGTACTGACAAGACAGTATAGCACGAAACGCCGCATCGTTAAACAAAACAAATAAAAATACAAATACCATTTCAAAAGCGAATATATCACGAAATTAGAGGTATTCGCTTTTAAATTTGTGTTTGCTTTTTTGGCTTCACTCTAAGTGTTCCGCTCGGTCTATCTGCCTTTTGTTTCATAATCTGAGGAGTGTTGTTTCTTGCACAATGTCTTAAAAGAAACTTACTGCCTATTTGAAACATTTTTTATTTACAATTAGCTTTACTACTCACTCTGTTAAACTCAGACAAAACATATTTGGCCATCTGTCAAAGTAAAAACAAACAAAAAATAAAGATATTAAAATACAAACTGCTTTATCACAAAATCTCAACAGTCTAGTCTACACTAATTTGTCATACGACAGAGAGAGATAGCGTTATGTATGATAAGATGAATGTGAAAGAGACAGGTGCATACAAAAAGAGTCGTGAATCAGCCGAGTGCATTGAACTTGGATTTGATGATGCATCGCGACACATACAGACTGACATCGACATACATTTATTTATAGATGTATGGTTTGCAATTATGTGAGATTACAATTTTGGTTTTTTAAGGGCGTACTTACTAATTAATTATTTTATGTTAAAATAAAAATAAATTTGTCATATGAGTTAAGTTAAGAATATACCTACTATGCAAATTAATGCAGAAGGTTAAGGAATCCTTACATCAACATGAAATTCGAGTCTATGGCTGGACTGATTCTATGGTGGTCCTGGGTTGGATACAAGGTGACCCGTCACGATGGAAAACATATGTAGAGAATCGAGTCCAAAAAATCAACACTGTAATACCGCGTTCGTGTTGGGATTACGTCAAGTAAAGTGAAAATCCCGCTGACGCCGCAAGCAGAGGTCAGTACGCCGGTCAATTGAAGGAAAACAAACTGTGGTGGCAAGGTCCCACTTGGCTATCCAAGCCAAGCGCCAAGCCAAGTGGGACCTCTTGGTCTGACGTATAGACCTGTTTAGCTGACGTATAGACCTGTTTAGGTCTATACGTCAGACCAAGAGGTGAAAACAACGGCTATGAAATGTTGTTGTTGTTAATGTTGTTTATCTATATATATAGTATGTATTTAAAATATATTTGTGTATGTATATCAGCTGTCTGACACCCATAGTACAGGGTCTCCCTAGCTTGGGGTCAGATGGCCGTGTGTGAAATGTCCCCACATATTAATATTATTATTATTATTACTCAAACGCTACTCAATTTTAAGATGCCGTTAAGTCTCGCAGTCTATGCTCAAAGTCACGCAGCAAGTAATGGAGAGAGCTATGCTCGGAGTTTCTTTGCGCGATAAAATCCGGAACGAGGAAATTCGCCGAAGAACTAACTAAGGCCACCGACATAGCTCTCAAAATTTGCAAGTTAAAGTGGCAATGGGCAGGCCACATCGCTCGAAGAACCGAAAACCGATGGGGAAGAAAGGTTCTCGAGTGGGGACCACGAACCGGAAGACGCAGCGTGGGTAGACCTCCCACCAGATGGACCGACGACATCGTCAGGATCGCGGGTAACCGGTGGATGCAAGCGGCAGGTTCCCACTCGTTGTGGCGTTCTATGGGGGAGGCCTTTGTTAACAGCAACAGTGGACGTCTTCCGGCTGCTGATGATGATGATGATGATCTTAAGTCTCGTGCTGTCTCTATCACTTACAATTTTGTTAACTCAATTAGAACTTTTGTTCAAAGAAAATTCTGGATCTGACATTGGTTAAACGGCAAGTAGGTTTGTCTATGTATCAAAAACCAAAACGAATTTTCAAGACGTAATCTTTTCCGAATGTTTCAGTGCTAAACAATTTGTTTAACTCGTGTCTGATTTTAGTTTCAAACTCTATATAGAAAAGGTACGCAGTCGAATAGCGAAAACCCTCATCTAAATCGGATCAGATCACAACAAACACATGTTTGAAATGAGAACACTTTTTCGAAGTTGGTTAAAAAGGATTTTACTCAGAGGTTTATTTTGTTTAATTGTAACCAACAACCATACTTTTCTGTATAAGGACATTTTTTATTTTTTTTTTTCCATTATGAAAAATGTCCACACCACCACCACCACCACCACCACCTCCACACCACCACCACCACTTAAAAAAATAGAGAAAAATCCGTAGAATCCGGGAAAAATACAGATACTCGTAATTAATGAAAATGTATATTGTTGTGGTAGTAAATTGATGATTCAATATTTTTTATTGATTTTCAACATGGCGTCACTCAGATTTAGCTACTCTATAAACTAAAGATCGACCATTGATCATAGAAAGAGAACTGTCAGCTGTCAGTGTCACAACAGTGCCACTTCAGTCATTTTCGTCTCGTTTTGTTTCTAGTTTCTGGAGTACTTTATAACCTTTCGTTTTTTTTAATTTTACCATTGTTCCCATCTGTTTACCTGGCTATCCACAAATCGACGCAGAAAATTACAATTATAATTGTCAAACGTCATTAATCAATCAAAGTGATAGCTTACCGCCATGACTGTTTTTTTGTTGTGTGTTGCATTTTCAAGCGCAATTTCTTGTGTTTTGCCTGCTCACAAAGCTTTTTTAAAGTAATTGGACAGTATTAACCTTATTATTAAGTATCGTGTACAATCTGTACAAGGACTGGACCCAGGCTCCATAAATTTTGAAACAACTCCTTTATGAACTGTGCTAGTTTTATTTTACGTCTTTGTTTAGTGAACCTTTACAATATTAATAACTACCAGGAATAACCAGACTCTTTTCATGCTACCGTTACATATTTAGCCACTATCAAGTATCACGACGTGTTACTGACCTGCACAATGTCGCGTCAACGTTACTCCACATCACGCCACACGTGGCCCTGTTTCAAGGTTTTTGTACTACCTACACAATTTTATCATTATTTTATGTATTTATTTAATTCAGTCATGTATAAAGTATGTATACTCGATAATGGTGCCAATTCGAAAAAAAAGTATACATAAAATATATCTTCTACAAATATAAACTGCTTGCTATCCATACTAGTATTATAAATTCGAAAATAACTCTGTCTGTCTTATCATCATCATCAGCCGGAAGACGTCCACTGTTGAACAATGACCTCCCCATAGAACGCCACAACTCTTGCAACCTGCCGCTTGCATCCACCGGTTACCCGCGACCTTGACGATGTCGTCGGTACATCTGGTGGGAGGTCTACCAACGCTGCGTCTTCCGGTTCGTGGTCGCCACTCGAGAACCTTTCTTGCCCATCAATTATCGGTTCTTCGAGCGAAGTGACCTGCCCATTGCCACTTCAACTTGCAAATTCTGAGAGCTACGTCGGTGACCTTAGTTCTTCGGCGAATTTCCTCGTCCCGGATTTTATCGCGCAAAGATACTCCGAGCATAGCTTTCTCCAAAAACTAGACCTGTCTGTCTATCTTATAAGTGGTCACGAAGTAGCGGTAAGCTTGAAACCTCGGGAAGGACATATTGCTAGATACATTTTAATCCGCGACTTCGTCTGCTCTCGCGGCGATGAGCAAGCCTGTTGTTGCGCTATGAGTTTTGACTGCCTTCGAAATTTCGTCACAATTAGCGAAAACCCTATCAGAAAGGACAATACATTTTAATGACGCTTGACAATTTGTCACTTCATGTTATCACTAACAACCCGACCCAGCTTCGCATGGGCCTACAGCCTTCCTCGGTAAATGGACTATCCAACACAAAAATAATTTTTCAATTCGAACCAGTAGATCCTGAGATTAGCGCGTTCAACCAAACAAACAAACTCTTCAGCTTTATAATATTAGTATAGATTAAAAACAAAATAACCACAATGTGGGTCCCGGAAAACGACCAGCGATATCGTGGTAGACCCAGGCGAAGATGACGGGATGAGTTTAACGTTTACAGGAACCTTTTAGCCTGTATTGTGGGACAATGCGGGCTAAAAATAAATAAGTAATTATCTTATCATTCGAGAAACCTAAGATCCACACGAGCCTCCAAAAAAAACAACTAGTTTCGTTTTTATAAACAACCAGTAGCATAACTAAACATTACATTTTATAATAAATTATAATGACTAAACGAAAGATCAAGAAACTCATTTATTTCGTTATCATGTACTTTGGTACTAATTAGGTGCAATGTGCTAATCAGTAAAATACGTATAAAAAATGAGCCTGCTTGATAAAATACGCGCCAGTCACAACAAGTGAGTCAAAACAAAAAAACTAATGTCTCAACACGTTTGGTGTTGCGCTGGTTAGTGGCGCGATAGTGACTAGAAAATCCAAACTTTGGTTTTGAAGACCCGCTCACATCATGCACAGAAGGGCTGATTAAACTCTTACGTAGTTGACGCTTCCTGTGTGGATCTTCAAGACGATTTGCTTCAAAGCCTTCACCTGAGGAGGCTCTCGTTGGGCAGTTGGATCAAGAGTTTGATTTAGAAAGCGGTACTCCTGGACACGGCGCTATATTGATCGGAGATTCCTCTCTCGGGAGCCATGGCCACCGGTAGCTTGGATCCTGTTTCCAGTAACGATGGGCTACTATTTTTGATTTTACTTTCGTAGTTAATTCAGCTTACTAAAGGTCCACTCTTGAACATAAGCTTCCTCCATGGCGCGCCATTTTTCCCGGTCCTCTCCCTTCTGCATCACGCCACCACTATATAGCTACCTGAACTACTACGGGTGCAGCGTGGGACGTCCTCCAGCCCAGTGGACCGATGACCTTAAGAAAAAATTAATAAAGGAAAATAAAACAAATATTCATTGATCCGACAAAATTCGCCTATAACATACCTTGTTAATAGCTGGTGCTTTAACTCGTGGTTTCCCCCACAGCTCTTAATTGGCACGGAAAAGGGACACACAAATTAAGATACAATATGGAAACTATACATCACTCAAGGATCACGTGATATTATTACCTACGTCAGTACTCGTGAAAAAGATTTCTATTAGTTTCCTCAACGGGGTGTTTGCCCAATTCGTTTCAAAAATTACAATTCTAAGAAGCGGTGGGGGGACCCCTCCCCCCGCTTCTTAGAATTGGATCTGGCCCCGGTCAGTCCGAGGATGGGTGAAAATCCATTTTATACTAAGACTGTTCAGTGCCACGGAAAGCACGTAAAGCTGTTGGTCCCGGCTGTCATTTCTAGATCTTTAGCAGTTGTTATGGTGTTACGGGTAGTTAGAAGCCAGAAAGCCTGATAACCAGTCTTACAAAGGAATATCGTGATACCTTACATGTTAAGTCCAGGTGTCTTCACGTAGTCGTTCTTCACCAATGTCAATGACGTTCAAGATGATTTTAGAAAATAAAATATATGAATGGAAAAGGTCATACTTATAGGTACTTGCATTGCACCGTAACTTCATACATGAGACGCGGCTGCCTAACACAGCAGCGTCAGGAGGCATTATCATCTGCCTAGCCTTTTCCGAAAATGTTGGGGTAGCGAAAGTATCTCCAGTTCCCGCGACCCCCGACGTAGGTGTGAGATGGAACACCGGGGTGGTTTTCAGTCAGTAAGAGTCTGGCAGACCTCTCCGTCCGCCCCAGAACGGAGTACATCCATGAGGATTCTCCTACCCGGAACAAAAAAAAAAATGTCTTTCAATCTAAACGCTGCTCTGAATACCAGTGTCTTACAGCGATCGATTGCCTATTCATATAGCAATCGCTCTATGTAAAACCCAGTATACTGGTGTGTACCCAGTGTAACTGGGTTTTGGAGGTCAGCCAATAAACACCGGTTATACTGGGTAACACGATACTCCTTGGTAAAACTGGTTGTTAGATTTTTCTAGCTTCTGATTACCTATAACGACTGTCAAAGATCTACAAATGACAGCCGACCCAACGGCTTTACGTGCTTTCCAAGACACGGAGAGGTCGGCGCGGCTGTTGGGAGTATCCTCTTGAAATACTACAACAATAACTCTTTTACCTCCCAGACTAAAAGCCTCTGTTATCAAAACAAAGGCTAGCCTGTAGGGTGGACGACCTCTTATCATTTTACTCCAATTTTTTATCGCGCCTGATATCAGATTATCAGTGTTAGTGGCTCCCAACATGTCCTCACAATGTCAAAAAACACGTTTTTGTATGCAATTCATACTTACTCATACACGCTATATTTGTTTAAGATAATGGTTTAGGTTTATATCGTTTGGGTAAATAGATGCGACTGTTTTTTTAATTGTAGGTGCTGTAGGTCGATTTTGTAAAATTCAAACAACAACTCACATCTCACATCGCTATTCACTCTCACTTCGCATAAGATTCAAAATGACCTTGATATATTTGACACTTTGAATCGGGTTCGAGTGCGAAGTGAGCGTCGAAGTGACGGGGAAATTACCTTACAGAATGCCACTTCTTACGTCACGTCATCTCTTACTTTATCTGTCAAAATCTACCTGTCAATTTAGTCCAACTTGCTGACACGGTCGCAAGGGTGGCGCAAGTGTAAATTCGAATTATCAACCGAGTTTTTAGAATGCCAATTAAGAAATTCACACCGGATTCAGATTCGAAGTTTAGAATGAGGTCTTACAGAATCACACCACTGCAGTGCTATAGGGGTTCGAGCCTAAGCCACGGATCAATCGGACAAGGTTAAGTTACGCTGGCCGCGGCCCGGTGTGGATGGGTTACCATCAATTTCGAAATCTAACATTATAAATATATATCCATACTACATTATAAATGCGAAAGTTAGTTTATTTGTTTGTTACGTTTTGACAAACGACCGAACCGTATGGTGTCGGACGTAAAGAATAGCACCATCCCATATCTTCCCGTGGGTGTCGTAAGAAGCGACTACGGGCCGTACCAGAGAATGGGCAGCAGCGTTCTTTGTGCATTTGTAACAACCCAAATTTAGTTCCCTTCAAAATGGTTGAGCTAAATGGTGCCGATCCGTGCGTCATGTTCGTGAACGGACGCCGTCAGTTGAGACTGGTCATCTCTTAGCTACCTCGGTTATTTTAAATTTATTTTGAATTGTCTAATTTAATTGTCACTAGACCTCTTTTAACGTGCACAACTTGTTACATTGCTCTCACATTGTATCCCTAGATTCAACATGAATGATGTAACCTAAATTTGTAATATTCTATTGATTTTAAAAGAGTGTTCATGGAGTTTCTTGCTCGTTCTTCTCCATAGAAACCTACTGTTTGGAACGAGCAACTAGCTTCAACTTTTTGACTGACTGACCCCTTAACAATTTAAAAGTGCCTATAAATGGTTTATTTGAAATAAATGATTTGAGTTTGAGTTTGAACCATACTGCGATCGCCAACCCGCCTGCCAAGCGTGGCGATTATGGCAAGACCCCCCCTTGGGGGAAGTCTATATCCAGCAGTGGACGTCTTTCGGCTGAAATGATGATGATGATGATGATGACGTTTTCACAGCTAAACTGCTGAGTTCCGTTGCGGGATCCAAGACAGTTGTATGGTTGTAATGTTTCTCCGGGACTCGTCGAGATTTAGTGTGTCGACGCTTTTCTGGTGGTCGCCACTGTTGATTCTGGCTGTCAGCTATGTTCTTCTGTAAGAATTCACTCCTGTTGTCACTTCTGATTCCGTGGTGAAAACTGTTTTAGGTAGTCTGTAACTCGATAAGAACTACGCTATCGCCACTGAGTGACAACCTAGGTGAAGCAAACTGACGACACGGTTGGCGCAGTGGCTGAGCGATTGACTGCTGCGCAGCGTGTTGCGGGTTCGATTCCCGCCCAGGGTAAACATTTGTGTGATGAGCACTTGTGTTTGCCTTGTGTCTGGGTGTTGTTTATCTATATATGTATGTATTTACAAAAAAAAGAAATGTATTTGTGTATGTATATCAGCTGTCTGACACCCATAGTACAGGGTCTCCCTAGTTTGGGGTCAGATGGCCGTGTGTGAAAAAAATGTCCCCACATATTATTAAACTATTATTACGTTACTATTTTAGTGAATACCAAATACTTTTCACTTCAGGTAAGTGAAATCGGAAACGAGATAGGATTCGAATTCGCGAGTGAATTCTTACAGAATTGCACTGCAGGAGTTACAGTGGTTTGGGAATAGTGTGGCGGGCTTACTACCACTTACCATTACCATTCAAGCGATTTTGCCATACCTATTATTGGAATCAAATTTAAAGTAACAGCTCACTTTTTAGGACCCATTAATTATATCAATTATAATCCGTGGTGCTTAGCAACTGGGTTTCTCCCAGTTGTAAACGTCCCTTTGTGCCTATTGGTCTAGTTCTGTTCTGCCTCCTGCTTGATTTGGAGGGAAGTGGAAAATATGTTTTTCTTACTTCTCCACTGTTCTTTCTGATTAAATTCGTTGCGGGATCCGACAGACCGCTTCTCTGGGACTCGTCGAGCTTCATTGCTTTGGCGCTTTTCTGGTGGTCGCCACTGTTGATTCTGGCTTACAGAAGTTGCGGTGGGTTGGAAAGAAAAGGCTTATCATTTAAAAAAAACTTTAAGAAAAAAGGAGAACCGCCTTCAAAACAAAACTAAAAAGTGATAAATAACTTTAGCACAGAACACACATGACTTTAGTTTCGGAAGTCGGTGGCAATACAAAACAGCAAACAGAACAAAGCCAGAAGTTTGAAGTTTTTGAAGAAAGTTTTTATTTTTCACTTTTTAGGGCCTCCTCATCACCCAAATCCATTAAGGAACGGCAACACAGTTAAAACAGGGATTGAAAGTCCTCCAAAGAAAGAAACGAAAACGTCTTCTCGGTGTTTGTTGTTTTTTTCAGAAAGCGCTGAATAAATTTCTGTTTGTTGTATACTAAAACCTTCTCCAGAATGTAACAAACACTTTTCTGAAAACCGTATCAAAATCTGTTCAGCCGAACGGGAGATAATCGCGGACAAACATACATGCATACATACAAACATACGGGTCGAACTGATAACCTCCTTTTTTTTGAAGTCGGTTAAATAAAGATGATGATGTTAATGGTGATGAATATAGGCCTACCCACGTTCGTTGAGCAAAAGAGTTTGACGTTTACTTTAAATGAAACAGGAATTAAATGAATCTATTTCAATACAATACGTAGAAATCTTATCACACACCGTAGGTAGGTACTCCAAAATACCCGGAAAATATTACAAAAACAATAATTCTTCCTTAATTATTAAAGTTGTCCCAAATATGATGCGGTCAAGCATCACCATGTTTGTAGTAATTGGCTGCCTAATTTGAAGCTATACCACAGAAATAAGTATCTATGAGCTGTACAGTTATACTCATTTCTTTAATAATTTCCCAATCATTGTATTGTCTAAGAAATATGGCTTAAGGGGCTATTAAACGACTTTTACAGATTTTAAACTGACAATCACGTCAAAATGTGCAGTGTAAATGATTTGAAAAAAATATATGTTAAACTAGAACATTCTCTTAATCATATAGAAAGTGAATATTTTTGATTAAGTTCATATTAAATAGTTTAATTAACTCGTGAAACTGTGTCTGACGCGTACAAAACATTGACAATCACACAAAATCTACCAGGTATAATTATCCGAAACTTACACTATCTTACATCACTATCTTTCATTCTTTCTTCATTATCTCACTATCTTTTTTTTTTTTGAAAGAATACAACTTTTATTTATTTTTTCGACTAAATTTTGAAAGTTTTGTTTCAAAATTTAGTCGAAAAAATTAAATAAAAGTAGTATTCTTAGATAATAAAATTGTCTGTAAGATGGTGTAAGTTTCGTTTAATTATACCTTGTAGATTTTGTGTGATTGTCAATGTTTTGTCCGCGTTAGACACAACTTCACGTGTTAATTAAACTATATAATATGAATATAATTAAAAATATTCACTTACTAAGTGATTAAGAGAATGTTCTAGTTTAACATATATTTTTTTCAAATCATTTACACTGCACATTTTGACGTGATTGTCAGTTTAAAATCTGTAAAAGTCGTATATCGTCGCCTTAATCTAATTGCTTCATAGTAAATAGACCCTGACTTCTAAGCTAAGTAAATAACCTGTATCTTAAAAGTCACGTCTGTCAAGTCAGTATACTGTAAAAAAAATCTAAGCCTTCTTACGTCTTCAGGTCTTTCTTGTAAACCTATGATCTTAGTTCACATCTGGAAGCAATAAATATATTGAGTAGGTATTGAAGTCATCTCAGTCTCAAGACCCCTAAATTCACTAGGGTGAATTTTATAAAAACTTTTTTACAAAAAGATAACCGCCTTCGAAGACTAAAATGTATAGTAATTAACTTTCATTTAGCAAGTCAGTGGCTTTGGTGCTGTTTGTTTGCAAGTCAACCGACTTCCAAAATTAAAGTTATTTTCTAGCAAGCTAGGATATTTTGTAGCTTTAAAAAGCGGTTGCCGTTTTTGTTATAAATTTTTTTTTTCGCTTTAATCTCTCAACTACTTCTTATAATTCAAACAAATTAAGTCATCCCTTACTAAAATTGTCCATCCTTAGAGGTGGAATATTTTGTGAAATTTATATAGGACCAACTTTGAGGTACTTATACACTATTCATTAAAAAAGAAACATCGAAATCGGAGTACACGGTAAAAGGTATAGCGTGGTCAAACATAAAAAATCGTGTACTCGTTCACTGAGTAAGATTTTAACAGAATAACACCGCAAATTGTATATTACTATGCAAATAGATGCCTAATATGTATGTATTTACAAAAAAAAATGTATTTGTGTATGTATATCAGCTGTCTGACACCCATAGTACAGGGTCTCCCTAGTTTGGGGTCGGATGGCCGTGTGTGAAAATGTCCCCACATATTATTATTATTATTATTATTAATGGGAAAATGGGTCTCCTTACCTAGTTTTACCCAGTTCTTACACGTGCCAGCAAAGCACTCATGACGCAAATAATGTAGTTATAACCATAATTCTTCCTTAAATAGTATAAAACAAAGTCGCCGAAATGTCTGTACGCGCATAACTTCAGAATGACTACACCAAATTAGATATTGTTGTGTTCGGTATTGCCAGGACAACGTTTGTATGTAAATAGAAAATTTCGGAACCTTGAAAACAAATTGCAGCCGGGCCATGCTGTGGCGGACCGCTAGTAATATTATAAATGTGAAAGTAAGTTTAATTGTTTAAAAAAAGTTATATCTGGAGTTACTATTTTGTCTAACTATTAAGAAATATTTACTGTACATAAATCGACATGTTTAAAGTATTCAATCTGAACCTCTTGGTCCCGTGGTTTACAAGTTCTCAATTAAGTAGACATCAAAATCGTGACCGCATGTTGGCTGTGTTCCGAAAACATCTATATATCTATACATATAATAAAACAGTAACAAAACTGTGTCTGTACATTGAATATATTAAAAAATAAATAATTGAGGGGGGTTTAGGAACATTAATAGAGCACGAATCCAAAAAAAAAATCTGTCTGTTTGTCTGTTTGTTTGTACACGCTAATCTTCGGAACTACTGGGCGGATTTGAATGATTTTTCTTTTGTTGTATAGGTATTAAGTCTGGGCAACATATAGGCTATAATTTATCTTCGAAACTTGAACACCAGATGCAGAACCGCAACAGACCAGCTAAACTATAAGAGATACAAAAATGGTACCATAGCAAAAATTGTTCCACGTGATGAGCATTTTCTGCTGAGAGAATAAATTTGAAGATCTGGAACACCTGATGTGGAACTCCAAGAGCCCAGCTACACCATGACACATATAGGAATGACGTCTTAGCAAAAGGTGTTCGGTCTGATGGGCATTTCCTGTTGACTTCTAAAAATCGAAGATCAGAAACATCTGATGTCAAAATCAAAGCTATCACTAATTTCACTGTATCTTATAAAATAACATAAGCTGGGAGTACCTCCACGCGGTGAGGGCGGTAACAGTTTCAGATCTTCGATTTTGCCGACCCCGTTGTCGCTGGCAAAAGCTACAGGATCCGCGTACGAAGTTGCGGACAGAAGCTAGTTCCTAATAAAAGTTTTGCTTTAATGAAGGAAGTGGATTCACCGAAACGTGAGATTTATGGAAAAACTGACGAGCAACATCCATCAATGGTATGTGTCCATAAGGCAAGTAAAAGAGAGCAAATGGTTAGACAATGTAATTTGAACTATATAGATGTTGGTGTTGGGCCTCAGTTGCCTGAAAATAAAATTTCTCACTCACTCACTCATCACGAAATATCGAAAACCGCTTGACGAAATTTGGCAGGGAGGTATAGTTAGTAGACGTCCGCTAAGAACGGATTTTGCGACAGGGCCGGATTAAGGAGATCTAATGGCTCTCGCAAGTAAACACCGGGATCGAAGTCGCGGGCAGCAGCTAGTAAACAATATAGCCTACTTATTAATCCGCTACTTCGTCAGCATTCGTTATCGACGACGTCACGGGCAAAACCTAATTTTGACTACAAATCTTCTATGAGTATACTTCCAATCTGTTTTTACCACACCTACCAATGCGTATTTTGTACGCCAATTGTCCATTTTAGAAAACCATACTACAAATAATTTTCCTTGTTTTTGTACGAGGCATAAAATAGCAAATCAATGTTGGTTTTAGTTTGTCCATAAATGTAATTATCCTGAAACCATTCAATCTTTCTCATTTCTAACTAACCTTTTACGAACGATGTTGCGGTAGGCTTCCAGTGTAAGCTGCTGTAAGATCTCATTCTAAACTTCGAATCTGAATCCGCTGTGAGTTTCTTGATTGGCATTCTAAAAACTCGGTTGACAATTCGAATTTACACTAGCGCCACTTAGTGGTGTCACTTAGTGCTAGCTAGTGCGCCCTTGCGAGCGTGTCAGCAAGTTGAACTAAATTGACAGGGAAATTTTGACAGATAAAGCATGAGATGACGTAAGAAGTGGCATTCTGTAAGGTAATTTCCCCGTCACTTCGACGCTCACTTCGCACTCGAACCCGATTCAAAGTGTCAAATATATCATAGTTATTTGTTATACAAGAGTGCAAAGTTGCTTTTTAACCGCGTGTTCAATTTTGATGACCGAGCAAGCGAAGGATTCTAAAATTGAATCACGAGCGCAGCGAGTGATTCAAAATTAGAATCCTGAGCGTTAGCGAGGGAATCAAAAGAGCACGAGGTGAAAAATCTTTGCACTCGAGTGCAACACGTAACTTTTCATTCCACCTCAGCGAGGAAATGACTAAATGCAAAAAAAAAACGTTTACAAAGTCTGAGTTTTTAACAAATTAAAAAAAAGTTGTATGATATATTCGGCACCATAGAGGTAGCAGTAAATAGGTTTAATGTTTTTTTTTAATTCACAAACTTAGTGCACACGATGTTCTAAATTCAATTTACTTTATCCTCTAGAGAATAAAAACGGCTTTTCCACTCAGTTATTGAAGATAAATTTACTTTATCCTCTAGAGAATAAAAACGACTTTTCCACTCAGATATTGAAGATTAAAAATACTCTTTCCGAGATGGTGGGATGAAAAGGTAATTTTCAACCTTATGCGTAGTGAGGGTGTATAGCGATGTGAGATGCGAGTTGTTGTTTGAATTTTACAGAATCGACCTACTGATGCTGCTAACTACCAGTGTTTTACATGAAGTGACTGCCTATCTGTCCTCTTTAACACGATACCACTTGGTAAGACTGGTTGTCAGACTTTCTGTCTTCTGACTACCTATAACGACTGTCAGCCTACAAAGATCTACGAATGACAGAAGGGACCAACGGCTTTACGTGCTTGCCGATGCATGGAGGGATCTCGGTAGGAATTAAATGGTCACCCATCCTCGTATCCGACCGCAGCAATAGGGTATTACACCCATTTTTGAAAAGTTTGTCAATGAAATTCTGTAGGGCTAATATGCCACCAAAAAAAACACAAAATTTTTATTCAATCGATAAGTGCCATAAAAATGCATCTAAATTTTAAATTTTCAAATTTCGCGCGTAGTTTGACGAAAACGCCTCTTACTCCATATTGCTCAGCGTAAATGACGTCAGTTCGTTTTGTATCAAATAAGCTCATATTAAATATGATAATTGTATATCATTTAAAAATAATTAAAAGCATATTTTGTAATAGGTGTAATAAAGAAAAAAATACGTTGGTTACGAAAATAATAAAAGTACAAAGCCTATATTACGCCAATCGGTTGACTAACAGTTAACAATTTTTTGTTTACACAGCCGTATGGCGTAATAACATGGCCGCTACTATTTCACGGTGTTTTATAACAGATTAAGTGGAGAGTGTCCGTGGAGTTTCTTGCTCGTTCTTCTCCATAGAGACCTACCCTACGTTTTGGAACGAGCAACTAGCTTCAACTCTCTGACTAACTGACCGACTTCTTGACAATTCAAAAGTGCCTGTAAATGGTTTAATTGAAATAAATGCTTTGACTTTGACTTTAAAAATACTAAAAACTTTGAATTGAATTAAAAAATTTGTTTTGTTATTTTATGAACTAAAACTTACATTTTCCGACTACTTTATGCCTAAACTGTCTCAATAACATATTTATAGATGTTTTCTCGTATAGAGTAAAATACCCTATTGTAGCTTTGGTTTTGTTTGTTGTTTTGTATTGCCACCGACTTGCGAATTGAGTTATTTTTTACTTTTTGAAGGCGGTTGTCCTTTTTGTTACACACCGTTTTTCGCTTTTTAGTGCCTATTTCTTATCATACAAATTAATTACGAAACGGTGACACCAAAAAAATATTCAGTCATCCCTTAATATTCTACCCTTAGGGGTGGAATATTTTCATGAAATTTATATGGGACCAAATTAAAAACAAATTTTTGAAGTAGGTATACACTATCAATTAAAAAAATAATCATCGAAATCGGACTACACCGAAAAAAGATATGCGTGGCCATACATAAAAATAAATAAATACAAAAAGTGTTAATAAAATGAAAACTACTGGGCCAAACTATGTAAAATTTTTATGGGACCAAATGGCAACTATTCCGCATCAATCTAAAGACGAATCACGTAAATCGGATCATTATTCTCAGCGTAATCGGTGAACATACATAAAAAAAAATACCAATCGAATTGAGAAACTCCTCCTTTTTAAAGTCGGGTAAAAATCGAGAGTATAGAGACTTTTGTCTAGGGTTCGCGTTCGGTACAGTTAAGCAAAGTGTCCCATCTATTTTTAACGCAGGTGTTTGATCTTTAAAAGAGGTTACATTACATTGGTTGTTGTTATTGAACGAATTCAATAAATAGTCAGTATTGACCCAGATGTTCACCGTGTTAATAAACCGTTGACTTTAATCATATTTGGATGACATTCCTTATTTAGATACGGCATGGTACTGTTTCAGTACAATCCAAACAAACTCAAACTCAAATCATTTATTTCAAATAAACCTTTTACAGACACTTTTGAATTGTCAAGGAGTCAAAAAGTTGCAGCTAGTTGCTCGTTCCAAACTGTAGGTCTAAGAAACTCCATGAACACTCTTTTAAAATCAATAGAATGTTGAATCTAGGGGTACAATGTGAGAACAATGTAACAAGTGGTGCACTTTAAAAGAGGTCTAGTGATAATCAAATTAGACAATTCAAAATAAATTTAAAATAACAGAGGCAGCTAAGAGATGACCAGTCTCAACTGACGGCGCCCGTTCACGAACATGACGCATGGATCGGCACCATTTAGCTCAACCATTTTGAGGGAGTATGCGTGGTGAACAATGCTCGTGGTTACTTTTGAGAACAGGCTTTTGCCCAGCTGTGGGACAATAATAGTTTGCTTTTTTATTATTGTTTGTGAGGATGTCAAGTATCAGACGCCTGCACGACATACCAAACTGTCAAATTTTCTCAATGGATTATGAACCTTATTGTTTCGTAATAAAGTTGAAAATCTATCAAAGCAATTTGACAGATTGTTATAGCTTGATGTGCTGACATCTGTACCTACCTATACCAAAAAAAATACTCGGTAATAGTGTAGTTTTCTATGCGACTTATTTTTTTGTAATCGGATCAGTACTTTTAGACTTCGACTTCGACTTCCAGACCTCTTAAACACAAATTTTGCCTTTTTTTAATAAGTATAAATATAGAAGATGTCTAGACTAAAACTTCTCTAAACGAATTGCAAATTCAGAAATACTGTTTTGCGACAGAAAATACCTAAGTTTCAATAATAATACCTGGGTAATAAGTATTTATGATAATTATTCTTTCAAAATACAAAACAAAAGCCGCCGACTTCCGAAACTAAAGTCATATATTGTGTTCTGTGCTAAATTTACTTATCACTTTTTAGTGTTTGAAGGCGGTTGTCTTTTTACATTGAATGATCTAGGGGCACGAACATATTTTGACTAAGATGTAGAATTTGTGAAGTATCACTTTATAGTTTTTGAAGGCGGTTGTCTTTTTACATTGAATGATCTAGGGCCATGGACGTATTTTGACTAAGATATAGAGTTTGGGAAAAGAGTTAGGGCGTGGAGAGTTAGAAGTTTGGCTCTACATGAGATCTGATAACTTTTTAACAGTGCGAGGGATTTGGTCTCGTCTTGGCAATATTTTAAATGAAAATGTTGTTAGTACTTAGGATAGATTTTAACAAATGAGATAAGCGACTTCCAAAAGACATTATCGAAGAACGGCTAAAAGTAAAAATAAATGCGGTTTACGATTTATGACGTATTAAAAAAAAACTACTTACTAGATCTCGTTCAAACTAATTTTCGGTGGAAGTTTACACAGTAATGTACATCATATATTTTTTTTAGTTTTATCATTCTCTTATTTTAGAAGTTACAGAAAGGGGGGGGACACATTTTACCACTTTGGAAGTGTCTCTAGCGCAAACTATTTAGTATAGAAACAAAAATAGAAACCTCAATATCATTTTTGAAGACCTATCTATAGATACCACTTAAGGGTTTGATGAAAGAAAAAAAATTGGGTTTCAGTTCTAAGTTTGGGGAACCCCCAAAATTTATTGTTTTTTTTTTCTATTTTTGTGTGAAAATCTTAATCGGTTACAGAATAAAGCGGTTTACAGAATACATCTACTCACCATTGCAAATTTCAACAGTATAGTTCTTATGGCGGCACCACACTTCGCTATGCGCTATGCGTTATGCGCCTTATTCGTCCGCATACGACGAAGTGTGGAGGGTTTATTCGTCAATATTTGCTTTATTCGCCCGCATAACGCATAAGCGCGAATAGCAAATACGCATATCCGTCCACCTGTCGGTTTTTTGACACACTTCAAAGGACACGGATAAGCCGAATATGCGTGTCGACTGCCCACACTTGTTTCACTCATTCACTCGTGTTCGCTCGCTTACGGCGGTCATGTCGGACATATACTCTAATGTGTAAAGGTAGCAGCAACAGTCAACACATCCATTTTATTCTTTCATAAGCCAAACGCACCACATGGCTTAGTCTAATGTTTGGCACACAAGCACGAAGTGTGGATGGCGTGTTTGTTGTACGCTCACATAACAAATATTTGGCGAATACAGTGTAGCCGCATAGCAAATAACGCATAACGAAGTGTGGTGCCGCCATTATAGTTTCGGAAAAATGTGGCTGTGACATACGGACGGACAGACATGACGAATCCATAAAGGTTCCGTTTTTTGCCATTTGGCTACGGAGCCATAAAAAGTGACAAGAAACAAACATTCAAGATTCCCAGTACTGTAATACCCATTATAATACCAGGACTTCCCCCAAAAATATCTTTGACTGAACCTCTACTAAATATAAAATTCAATGACATAGTTTCCGACTACACTAAAGCCGCGACATTGCCTACCCTTGGGATGACGCGGCACCGTTTGCTTGCCCCATATCTATGCGTAGTAAACTACAATCGGTTGAAGAACTCCTGATAAAGCGAAAAATACATTCTATCGAGTCTGAAAGTAGTTAAACAGTTTTTGTACGATTTTATGTGACGTCGACGTTTTTTTGTGGCCTTTGGGGATAAGATTGGGGGTATTTGGTTCTTCAAAACATATAATAAAAAAACGTTGTTTCAAAAAATTAAAAGGAAAAAATAACTTTAATTTCGCAAGTCGGCAGCTTTAGTCATCTTTTAAGTTTCCATACATAAAAGTGAAATATTTTTATGAATTTATGTGGGACCAACTTAGTGGTACACTATACGAGTATGATTGAAATCGGACTACACTGTAAAACATTATGCTTGGTTAAAAATATATTATGTATAGGTACTAGCTGACCCGACAGGCGTCGTCCTGTCAATCGATTTTTATTTATTTTTTACCGTATATAATAAACCTTCCCTGGACTTACACAAATATTTCAAGACCAAAATTAGCCAAATCAGTCTAGCCGTTCTTTGTATTCTTTCATTTTGTCTAAAATATTTGTTTACTTTGTTTTCAAGCCTTCATGTATAGGGTTGCCATTCGTCCCGATAAATCGGGACTGTCACCGTCATTGGGGTCTAGGTCCCGACGTCCTGACAAAGCACTATTAAGTCCCGTTTTTTCGCGCGCCCGGCAATTCAAATTCTACTAGGCCGAACCATTTTAACGCTGAAGTGAGATCACCTAAAATAATTTCAGATTTTTTTAAAGACCGATCAGTGTAATTTCCTATTTCTGCAATTAAATCTGAATTTATTTCTCAAAAATATAAAAAGCGTTGAGAACCTGGTGTCAATAATCGAAATAAATCAGATATTACCTACAGCAAACTTACACATTTTTTAATATTAAAATTTCACTATGATAGATATTTTTCGTTTTGCGTCCCGACACGAGGCTTGCCAAATATGGCAACCCTATTCATGTAGGTACTTTAGTATCTTAGGTATATTTCTCATGTGCGTACGTATTTAATAAACAATGCTTAATTGATCAATCATTCCAGCCTATTGTGTTTTACGTAAACGGTTAATTCCCTATTAGTCACATTGTCCAAAACAAATAGTTATTTATTATCATTTTACTACTAATACTACCTAATATTACCTAAAGCTAAAAATAAATGAATAATATATTATTCAGAAATGATTGTTGTGCCTATATGTACGATCGGCGACAGAAGTTGTTATTGCTTATTGGCTAAATATTCAACCGATATCAAATACTCAATTTTAAGATGCACTGTCATCACAGTCACTTTGACGTAAAGTGACAGAGCCGCCGCAGCACGACATCTTAAAATTGGGTAACGTCTGAGTATTTTTTTTTTCATAAGAGAGCATTATTGCTGCTGAGCATTATTTCGTGTCTATTTGGAGCAAAACTATCCAAATAGACACGAAATAATGCTCAGCATTTCAGGTAATCTAGGAGATTATCTTATCTTGATCTGCATCCATTTCGTATTTCCTTTTTATGTTCTATATTTAGGATTAATTTTTGACGTGATAACGTCTTATAAATCGATGAACACCGGCTGCACGCACGAAAAAATGTCACGTTCCGCCTGAGCCTGAGCGTGCAAGCGAGAGCGCGGAACAAGCGATAGAGAGGCACGATCAGCGCAAGCAATAAGCTGCACCTACCTCGACGGAAGTCATTATTTGCTTATGTTATAATTATATGTTAGCCATTATGTTTGTTTATGGCGTTATCACGACAAACCGACTTTACAGACAACCCATTTTAATCGCTGATGGTTCAGATGTTTTCAGAGCTGTTGAGATAAAATTTCAATATGAAATTAGCAACTTTCATACACAGAAAGGAAATTGGGCTACATAATAATAATTTTGGTTTTTCAAACTGCTTTTTAGGGTTCCGTAGCCAAATGGCAAAAAATGGAACCCTTATAGATTCGTCATGTCTGTCTGTCTGTACGTCCGTATGTCACAGCCACTTTTTTCTGAAACTATAAGAACTATACTGTTGAAATTTGGTAAGTAGAGGTATTCTGTAAACCGCATTAAGATTTTCACACAAAAATAGAAAAAAAAACAATAAATTTTGGGGGTTCCCCATACTTAGAACTGAAACTCAAAATTTTTTTTTCATCAAATCCGTACATGTGGGATATCTATGGATATGTCTTTAAAAATGATATTGAGGTTTCTAATATATTTTTTTTCTAAACTGAATAGTTTGCGCCCCCTGTAACTTCTAAAATAAGAGAATGATAAAACTAAAAAAAATATATGATGTACATACATTACCATGTAAACTTCCACCGAAAATAAAATTGGTTTGAACGAGATCTAGTAAGTATTTTTTTTTATACGTCATAAATCGTAAACCGCAATTTAATTTACCTTTCATTCAATCAACTCAAATATAAAAATAAGAAAAAAAATATATTATGTTACTTGCTGCTACGGAACCTTCATGGGCGAGTCCGATTCGCACTTGGCCGCTTTTTTTGAAAGCTTATTATTAATAATTTAACTAGTTTATAAGTATAGAAGAATTTATCATGACGGAAATAAAATTATTTATTTCTTTTTATAAAAGTTAATTTAATTAAATTAACGAATAACGCGTTATTATATAGATGAATTAGTGCAAATGAACTGACGAGGATATAAGGTACATAACTAAAATTACTTAAGGATAAAACAAACAAATTAGTTTCTTGGCTCCCGAAATTCAGTTACACACTTATTTACGTGGTGAATGAGTCAGAATTTGGTAATAAAAACAAACATTGTTCAAAACAAGGAAAAGTTAAACAAAACAAAACAGACTGAAATTAAGGGCCACTGTTTTTATCCTATTGAAGCAATTAAGAATTAAATTAAAATAACGAGTTTTGCTTCACACTCACAGACGACACTTAAAATTAAAAAATCGTTGACAAAAAGTGTTATAAAATAATATTTTAATTTAATAGGCACATTTACGAGCTTTTGAAGAGTTATGTGGATGATTTTAATTAATATAATTTTGTTAATGCTTATTTATGTTACTGTCGCAAATATTTTTTTAGTACAGACGCCAGCGCATCAAGCAATACCAAGCTGTCAAATTTTCCCAATTTAATATGAACCTTATTTTGTTGTAATAAAGTTGAAAATCTATCAATGAAATTTGTCAAATTGTTGTAGCTTGATGTGCTGGCCTCTGTACAATACTATAACCTGATACTGAGCTGAAAATTGCAAAAAAACGTAAAAAAAATTGAATTTCGCGAACTTCCCAGGTACGTTTGCTAGCTTCAATGCATCCAGCATTGAAGCTAACAAACTATTCAGGTATCAGATACTAAAGGCACTTTCTTATTCATTCATGTTCAGGTCAGAAAGTTGGTCTATATTTTTTTTTCTTCAAAATATTCATAAAAAAACACTATTTGTTAAGACACTTAGAGCCGTCTGGCTGAAGTTATGGTTCATGAAAAGTGTCAGTACAAAGTAGAATATACATTGTGCTTTTATTTTATTTATTTAAAAAACAATAAAAATACTGACAATACATTTCAAAGGTAACACTTATTGTTAAAGTTTTGTTTATTGTTGCTTAAGAGATTAAATTGGTCAGTTAGACTTAGAGCTAAGGATTGATTTATTTTAAGTGACGTGTCTGAGTGAGGCAGTAAGAGGAAAGGGTACAATGTCGTTATGATGACTATGTTGTTTGTATAGCTTTAATTGGTAGTTGGTTATCATTTTTGGGTTTTTTAGGAAGTTGATATGGATTTTGGAGTTTATAATTATGACGATGTTAAAAAGCTTTGTAATTCTTCGTTCAGCATAGACGGAGCAGCAGTATAGGTACTCCAGTAGTTAAATTGATTACTAGTCCTCGTGGAAGTCGCTATTGCCAAGTACCATAATCCTATGGTACTTGGCAATAGCACACCTACGACACTCCATACAAACGAAACGATTTAATTACCTACACTACACATAGGCCTATAGCCTTACTGGATAAATGAAGTATCCAACACAAAAAAAATATTTTTCAATTCGAACCAGTACATCCTGAGATTAGCGCGTTCTACCAAACGAACAAACAAACAAACAAACTCTTCAGCTTTATAATATTATAATATAATGATATATAAAAATAATAAATAAATAATAATAATATACAGAATGGGGACCACATATATGCAATAAATTATACGACATACTTGTTATCGCCTTTTCTGACGATATACAAAAAATGACAATGAAATCGGTCCAGTAATTAGGTCAAAAAGAAGAGTTTTACATTTGAACAAATTTAAACACTCTGTAGAATTGGATCACTAGATCAATTACTCAATGACCTTGTATCCTCTAACACTGAAAAGCGACGTTGCCACGTCGCAACTATCACGACGCTATTACGTACCTATTCTAGTTATTTGCCTAAATGTAAAATTCGCTCCGGGGTAAAGGTACGTTGTCTATAAACAGAGTGTTTATTTTATCAGAATTTATTTTGATATTAAATTTGTTTGAAAATTTAACTTTTTTGAAAGCGTTGACGCTGACGTAGCGCAGACGCCGCGTAGACGCAACGCGCAGACCTCAGATGCACGTGCTGCGTGGATTAAATCATTTTGTCAATGGCTTAATATTGAATTATACACTTGTTTTTTGGGACATCGCCAAGCGGTTGGCCGGCTCTTTATACGACCCGAAAGCTGGTTTATTCTTGGGCCAAAGAATCAGCATTGCCATACATCCTTGCAATGCTGCCTGTTGGGCACGTGTCCTGTTCACAGCGATGTGGACGAGTTTTTTGATGCCTTTTGAGCTCCCCTCTCCCTTTTTCTTGGAATTGTACAGAGGCCAGCACATTAAACCCGAAAATCTATCAAAGAAATTTGACAGATTGTAGTAGCTTGTACTACAATCTGTCAAATTTCTTTGATAGATTTTCAACTTTATTACAAAAACATAAGGTTCATATTTAATTGGGAAAATTTGACAGTTAGGTATGGTTTGATGAGCTGGCGTCTGTACATAATATTATTATTTTAAATATTTAATTATGGTCTAATTAAAATAACTCTAACACTAAAAAAATAGACATTACATATTGGCACATTTTTAACCGGATTTCATAAAACCAACCTTAATTTAAAAATAAAAATACGACCAAAATTATCACCGAATTGTCTGTCATGTACAAAAATATACTGAGGAGGAAGCGAACGGTCTTCGCCTTGACCTTTGAGACCAAAAACAACTGATTATTTTTTTTATAGCATATTATTTTAAGTGAACTTTTCGTTCATTCGGTTTAAGTTGTACTTACGTGTGAAATGTAGCAATATTGTAAAGTAATTTAATTAATGGTGTAGGATTGGCCTGAACTTGAGATATTTTTTTATTTATTTGATCTAGATTAGGTTGTGTGTAGAGAAGCTTAGTGGCTAAATAAAAGCCGGATCGTTCGGTCATGACGGTTAGCTATACACTTGCCGTGGTCAGCTCGTGGATGGGTGACCATCCATTAAATACCGAAACCCTTCCGTGCCTCGGCAAGCACGTAAAGCCGTTGGTCCCGGCTGTCATTCGTAGATCTTTGACAGTCATCATGGGTGGGGTCAGCCAGAAAATGTGATAACCAGTCGTACCTAGGGGTATCGTGTTACCCAGTAACTGGGTTGTGGAGGTCAGATAAGCAGTCGCTCTTTGTAAAACACTGGTATTCAGCTGCAACCGGTTAGACTGGAAGCCGACCCCATCATAGATATAGTTGGGAAAAAAGACTAGGTAGATGATGATGAACTTTTTCGGCACAGATAGACCCTAGATAACGCAAGTATCACGATCTGTATGAAAACCAAGCGTGCCATTTTTTGACTACCTATTATGACGTCACAATGTCTTGTTTTTCTTAAATTTGGTATTACCAGGTATTACGGCGTGTTGCGGGTTCGATTCCCGCCCAGGGTAAACATTTGTGTGATGAGCACTTGTGTTTGCCTTGTGTCTGGGTGTTGTTTATCTAAATATGTATGTATTTACAAAAAAAAAATGTATTTGTGTATGTATATCAGCTGTCTGACACCCATAGTACAGGGTCTCCCTAGTTTGGGGTCAGATGGCCGTGTGTGAAAATGTCCCCACATATTATTATTATTATTATTAATGGGGGTATTAGATTAAAAATAATTGTTTTTTAAATTAGTTACGCATAATATTAATCACAAAATTACTTACCGATGGAAGTAAACGTTTACTTTATTTTTTTACTTACGATTTTTGTACGTAAGCTAGGCACGAAACTAGGCACGCGAAGTAGTTGCTCTTGCGTTATCTAGGTCTATCTATATCTGTGGTTTTCGGGTTAAAAACCTTACACATAATATTACCAACAGTACTGCTCACCCCCCTAATTATATTAGCCTAACCTCTATACATTACAAACTACAGCCCATTCCAACATGCAAAAACGGCATTATGAAAAATATCCTTCAAATATCCACATAACAACTGTGTACACATAATATTGCATTATTTTGCGTGTGACAGAGTGCGGAATATACCAAGTGTCGAGAGTGAAAGAGGTGTCGAACATCCCTGACCCCACACAACACTGTCTGAATTGGCATGGTCAGTCTTGATAAGATATCACTTATCATGAATTCGGCCGTTATTTTGGCAGGTTTTTAATCTGCAGTT
Source organism: Charanyca ferruginea (assembly GCA_947361185.1). Classification (NCBI taxonomy): domain Eukaryota; kingdom Metazoa; phylum Arthropoda; class Insecta; order Lepidoptera; family Noctuidae; genus Charanyca; species Charanyca ferruginea. The sequence goes on along the minus strand of OX376078.1, from coordinate 18,748,996 downwards.
TGACATTGTGACCGATTGTGTGTGTACGTGTGTGTGTGACGTAATGTGATACCAAGGCGATGACTGTGTAGATATATTATGTACTTAGTAGTAAGAATGTGGGTATCTACTTTGTATGAATGATAAATTGATTGGAATATTTATTTAAGTAAAATTAGGTGTGTTGTTTGTTTTTTTTTTGTCTATAATAGATATCATTGGTCTCTTCTCAACTATGACTATTTGTTACACTATATTCAACCTGTTGTTCGTGCAAACATTTATACAAAATGAAAAATTAATTAATAGGTAAGTAACGTTTTAAATTCAGGACACAGGCTCGATTTAGATTTTGGCAATGCATTCTCTCAAAGTCTCAATAGATACCAGGCAACCAAGGGTGGTGAAGAGATAACAAAAGAACACAGAAGAGATGGCAGGTGCAGAGTTCATAAGTAAAAAAGGTTTTATTTAAATTTAGAATAACAAACTATTAAAAGAGTTCACTGGATTTAAAATTCGAAAAGTAAAAACAATCCAAAACCAACCCTTCTACAATTAACTTAAAACTCTGATCAAAAACAAAAACGAACCCGAAATTTGCCACCAGCCAGTTCAAAATATTAAATTCACAAAATACACAATAAATTGAAAGTAAAAGCAGACACGCACACAAATAAACATTTTACAGACGTGTGTGTGAGCCTGACCTTTCCCAACGTAATGGCCGTCGCCGAATACAGGGGTCGATGACACCACGAGGTTGAATGTGCGATGCATTCGGCAGGATTCGCAGTTTAAAAAAAAATAAACGTCACTTTCACTCGCTATGGAAATACTGTTCGATTTTCGTTTTCGCTTGATCTGATATTTTTGGGATTTGGTTTCGCGCCTTTTTAGCTAAGTTAGGCGGTCATTTAGGATGGAATTTAAATACTTTTTTGGATTTAGTTCAGTTTTCAATCCCAATAATCAATATCTTTAATGGTTTTATATTTGTAGTAGGTGTTTAAAACAATAGGGCACAGCAATAGAGTAGAAGAGACGAAGATATGCTTTAGGAAATTATTGTCGTAGAGACCAAAAATCAAGTGTAAAATACAAATAATTTATAAAACCTTAATCCGCTACTGGTAGAACACGCAATAATGATTAATCAATTAAACTAATTTGTACAGTTCGTAAGAGTCATATCCTGATCTGAAGGATTATGAGTCAGAGCTGCAATTTCGGACTTCAATTTTAAACATACGCGCGCGCTTATACCGGTCTGCATCTTCTTAACATAGATTAACACTAATATTATAATTTCTTACTTTTTTTTTGGGAAATTATAATTCTCTGGTCAACTCAGAGACCGTAAAAAAACCGTTATAGGTACTATACAATACCTTATGAGGGATTTCTCAATTGAAATTCAGAACATTTTCAATTCGGATACAACTCAAATCTCAAATTCGGATCGCAAGAGATGCACAAACGCTCTTAGCCAAAATAATTTTGAATTTGCATAGAGTCTTATCCTGAAGACATGTTGATTAGGACGAGCCAATAAAATCTAGATATTTAATGATAACATTTGCAGATCGTCCAAGAATTTGGACAGCTGTGCCAATGGGCCAAGTCATGTGGGTGTATAAGTATTTTACTTTTATTATAATTTACGTAAACCTGATGACAGTTGACGTAATTTTGTACGTTTATGTTTTATTTTAAATGAAGGACGAACTTGGCAATAATTATTTTTAAGATATAATATTAATGACATTTCGAGAATTTGACAGTATTGTAAAGACCTTAGAAACGCAGTCTTTCAGCAGATTATATGACACTTGAGATAACTTAAGGGAAAGAAGGGGATGGCAGTCTATGTAAAAGACGAAGCGTCTCTCATGTAGTCACATATAGCGATCGCCTTCCTCCGGCTGTACTAAATTTTCGCTCAGTCATCTGCCTGTGTCATTAAAGACTGTACTATACGTATTGAACTTCTCTAAAAAAGCACTTGATTTAAGACCTGTATACTCGATTAATTTTCAATCCAAATCCATACTTCCATGCTAGTATTATAAATGCGAAAGTATCTCTGTCTGATACATCTTCACGAACTGATGTAACGTCCTTAGAGTTTAGCTAGGATAATGGGAGTACTTCGCCGGACATAGTTACTTCACATAGAGCTCTACTATTACTAGTAATAGTAGAGCTAGAGACGGGCACTCCTTTGAGGATGACTAGGAGCTATCGATTCCTTCGTTGTTCTTTTCTGATTAATTTCGTTGTGGGATCCAAGACAGTTTAAATGTTTCTCCAGGACTCGTTGAGCTTCATTGCTTTGGCGCTTTTCTGGTGGTCGCCACTGTTGATTTCGACTTAGAAGAGTTGCAGTGGGTTGGTTTGATGAAGATGTAGATCTACATTATCTTTGCATTGTATAAACTCTATGTGTGGCAGGACACTTTTCCCCCACCCACTCAATATCTACCACCAAGCGAGCATCTACCCGCAGGGTTTAACCTTCCGTGGTCCATCTGGAAGTCCCTAAACCGTTTAAGGACCCAAGTGGGAAGGTGTAACGCCAATCTCGCAAAATGGGGCTACCTCGACAGAGCAGCAGCAGGGTGCGCATGTGGCGCCGAGTTGCAAACCATGCCGCACCTCATGTCATGTCCTTTGTGCCCCAAAGCATGCGATCGGGGCCACCGACGACGCCGTGGAAGTGGCTGAATTTTGGGCCAAACAAATTTAAACGACTGTCGTGCCAGCGATACGAAGAAGAAGAAGAACTCTATGTGTTAATATTGTATAATTATATTGTATAATTATATTGTATAATTTTACCATAGTGCTCACATGTATGTGCTTTAAAGCTACCATTTACGAGGTATGTCTTTCATTGACTTGAACGTGCCCTGGCGGTTGGGAGTATGTCATGCTCACTTGAATGTTCCGCTGGCGGTGGCGCATGTGTTGGATCATTCGGTTCCCTTTAAAATAGTTGAGCTAAATAATGCCGATCCGTGCGTCATGTTCGTGAACGGGCGCCGTTACTTGGGACTGGTCATCTCTTAGCTGATATGATTAATATGATTATATTTTCATCTAGACCTCTTTTAACGTACACGACTTGTTACATTGTTCTCACATTGTACCCCTAGATTCAATATGAATGATGTAACCGAAATTTGTAACATATTATTGATTTTAAAAGAGTGGTCATGGAGGTTTTTCCTCGTTCTTCTCCATAGAAATCTACTGTTTGGAACGAGCAACTAGCTTCAATTTTCTGACTGACTGACTCTGATAATTCAAAAGGACCTGTAAATGGTTTATTTGAAATAAATGATGTTGAGTTTGAGTTTGGGAAAAGAGTGGCGAGCTTGTCCCATAAAAAAAAAACAAAGATCTATCGACTAGGTACAATAGGCTGAGTAGATTTGTTGATACAATTCCGAAAGTACCATTCACATTTCTCACACAGGTACCATGTCATTGAATTATAGATCTAATTGACGCAAGACTCAAGTATTGTATGTAAGTATTGAATGTTTTATATTGAAATGTGTTATTATAACAAAAGTAAGTTCTTTGTCTTTTATATACCTTGTGTTAATAATGGCACTTTTGAAAAGGGTATTTATTAAAGAGTAGCTGAAGAGCAAAGAGTTTAGGCTTAGTAATGAAACAATGGAAAACTACTTTGGATTTGTTTTCATTATGCAGTTCTTGTCTATCCTATTTTTCATTGATTTGGAAGTTAAACTGCGGTTAGTCGTTTGTCCAGTTGCAGATTTAAAAAAGTCTAGATATTCTAGATCTAAAGTTATTTTTTGAAGTTATACTTCTTTAGGCGCGTTATGAAAAAATGATGAGAGTGAAATTTTACGATGCGCGCGCACACCGTCACACAAAATTCTCACGGGAGTAATTGTAAACAACGCCATCTCTGACGTACATGCTGAACTACTTACTGCCTTCGTTGCTATTTTGTGACTCGAAGAAGTATAACTTCTCACGCGCGTACATAAGTACACACTGAATTTTTTTCGTTTAATTTTATTACGACCGGTTCAGTGGTTTTGGATAAGGTAATAAACAGACAGCTAACAGAGTTTCCTATTTATAAAGTACTATATAGCTTTTACCCGCGACGAAATAAGCTATGATACTTCCCAAGGGCTCAAGCCATTTTCATACAACATTTCATGAAAATCGGTTTAGCCGTTTCATCGTGAAAGCGTAACAGACAGAGTTACTTTCGCATTAATAATATTATTTATTTATTAAATTGAGATTGTTTAATGAAGAAGTTTGCTAATAGTGCTTTTGTTTGTTGGACAATGTCTATATTCCTCTTTTTTGGATAATTTCGTTACTTTGACATCGCTGTTGTTTCTAGATTGATGATGGTACGAAATTTTTTACAAATATTTAGTAGTTGTAACCGAAAATACAGAATTTTTGGGGAGGAGAGCTGAAACTTTTTTTTTAAACACACAATTTGTTAAAAAGTGCGCATACCTACATGTTCAAACTTGACCGATGAGTCTTATCTAAAAAGAAAGTAAGTATATCGAATAAGTCTTCATTTATTACTTTATCAATAAACAATAATAATTGTCGAACAACAAGCGCATGCGCATAGTCACAACTTATTCTCAAGTGGGTCACTGGTTTGATGCTAAAACTGCAGTTTTTTGGAAAGCAACGGAATATTCTGAAATTCTGCTAGAACCACATTTCTATGACCTACATTATATTGCTGATGTCATTCACTCAGATGTAGTAATGGCTGATAAATTATTTGGAGATGTTAAAGAAGCTAAACGTGATCAGAAATGCTATTGGCTAGGTATAAGCGCGAACTGACATTGAAGTAATGATAATGAAGATAATTATGAGAATAAAATGAACAATGAGAGTTTCCTCGACAATTTGAAGCGACGAAACCCAATGACGTAACCGCTGAGGTCCAGCCTACGTTGAGTGTAATAGATATAAAGTTACATCGTTCGCACATTACAAACGCACCATTGCATCGAAGTTTATTGACGCCGCATCCGTCTGAACTTGCGAGTTTAAGCCTCTGCGAATGTCATCTAGGCTCATTGGCTCAGTGCAAGTGCGGTAACTGGCATGTGTGCACCTTTACGCTGCGCACACGATACAGAGAGAAAAAAAAAATTAAATCTGCCTATAAAAACACATCAAAAGATGACAGTTCAAATTCAAATTCAGAATGTTCGAATTTAGAATTGTCCGCTCAACACGTGCGGGAAAGAGACGAACATAACTTTGAGCGTCTGCTGTATTTAGGTGACGTCGGCCCGGTGCATAGCGAAATATAATGAAAAGTGGCAGTAATTTCGTTGTGTTTACGCGCTGTGCTAGTTTATTTGGTTAATAGCGGTTTGTTTTTCTAATCGGCTGCGTTTGGACCGGTGGCGCCCTCTTCATCCCATTCCCGCTCCATAGATACACATGGTTGTTTTTCATGGAGCTGTCAAAACAATAGCGACCTCGTGGACTGTGATTTTTTTAACTGGAACTACCCTTTCGGGGTCGGCGTGATGTGTGACAGTGCAACTAGTTTTTGGCGCGGAGAAACGGCGGGCGTAACGCGGAAAATTGAGCTAGCGGTGTTTTTTTCCTAACTTAACCTACGACAATCTTCAGTTGCGCGCGAGCTGTCCTCGCACGCGCCTCGCGTATCATCCGACACGAAAATCTACGAAACTCCACCGAATGGACCCCGAGCCGGTGGCGAACCCCGCCGAATTCACTTTCCGAACTCCATATGAGTGTGTTCAAAACGTTCCATTTTCGAATGCAGCGGAATAGTCGCGACCGCGCGTTCGATGACCTCATAAAGTGAAACTATTTTTTTCTTTCACTTTGCTCAATTTTGTGATGTAGCCATAGTGCCTTGTCGTACAAAACTTCTGGAATATTGTGATGTCAAAGTGCAAACTTAGATAAAACTAGGATTATTTATAAAGTGTTAGTGAACTATTATTAATGGAGAAACAAACGAGAAAGAACAATTTATGTGCTTATGGACAGAAACTGCATGGACTTTAGGTGAGTACGTATTTTAAATTAATCACATCGTCAGAACAAGCAGTTTGTAATTTATTAAGTCTGTTCTATGAACGCCAATCTTAATCTATGAACTTGATGATTGGAACGTAGTGAAGTTGTCTGCGTATGAGTTGCATTGCTAGATTGCGCTTGCAAAGTCACCCATGTGTCTATCGCGAACTTCGTTCGAGCTGGCCGGTGCGAGGGAATAGGGTGCTTATTGACACAATTATTAAGATAACACAGGGCTTGTTTTGCTTGTATGTGTGTCATTTTTGGGTTGACGAACTTGGTGAAAGATATTTTTGTTTGGTAGGACACATGAGTACTTTTGTAGTCTGTCGCCTTGCGTGCGCACGATTGGCCTTCATGCTATCAGGCGTAGGTAGGTACGCTAACCTATTAGTTTGCCTAGGTTTGTAGCGATAATAAGTCCGACTCAATTCTCAATGAAGTTTCAATGACGAACGTCTATTACTTATGTACTCTTTCGTAAAATATTTTTAAATTCATTGTTAGTATTGTATAATTCAGCCTTCCAATTTCTTTTCAGCCATATATTTTTTTAAACATTCGTTTACGAATAAAACCTTATTCAAAAGTAGAATAGTAAAACGGTTCTTTAATTGAATTAAGAACAAAGAAAAATACATGTTGTCGCAAACAACTTTTTACCGTCCGCAAGTAGGTACCTATGCAGGTACTTAGCCAGCTAGTGAATGGCGGGAAACCGGCTTACTTTATATGTCCATATCATCTATTGATCATGAACTAGAATAATGATAGGTACTTGGTAGATACTATTATTTCTGTTACCTACTGGATAAATAACACCATTTAATTTAATTTGGTACTTACCTACGATATCTCTAAAAAATAAAAATGGCGTAAAGGATTTAGGAAACAACTTTAAGAGTTAAAGTTTGACAGCAGCATCGGTAAGAGAAGGGCATAACTGCACGTTTTGTTTTTTTTTTGCATAAGTATATGGCTCTGAAGTTATTCTTTTCAGCGTGAAAATGTGCCTTACAGTTTTCTTAATAGACGTATGTTCTTTACTTATTTTTGAAGTAATAATAATATTCTCTTATAGGTGTTATCAAAGGTGCGTAAAAGTCTTTTTTTCGTATTATTTAAACAGCCGAATTCAGACCTTAGCTTAGTACCTAGTTATGTACTTATAAGTAGTCACATTAAAACTACGTAATTTTCAGAATACAAAACAATGAACGGACAGTCAATGAAATAGTTTTCAATACCACTCACATTTAGGTACCTAGTCGAAATCACGAATTCTACATAAATCCTAATTAATGTTTAATTAGCTATGAATACTGAATTCAATAATGAAACCTATGATCAGGTCAGTTGCGGCCAAATGTAAGTCTTATTAGAATATTTAAAAAAAACCCCAGAAAATAATGAAGAATTACCTACCTTATCAATATCCTGAAAGACTCGTGTAAGAAAAACCAATAGGTACCTACTACATAAGTACTTATACCTAAATAAACAATCTTCATAATGAATCACTCACCTCTAATCAAATTCTATAGTCATTGGTTCAAGGAAGTCCGATTGTCTTCTGAAACAAAAGATAGTGTCAGTGCATGTGTGGCTTTAAAAATAATACAACTCTAGAGTTAGGCTATCCCATATTCAGAAAATCATTTTCTCTTCTTTTTCGTCGGTGTTACTCTTGACAGAGTGGTCGTGGTAGTCACTTCAGGGGGCCAAGTCTGCTATTTTTATAAGTTCGTCATTCCAACACGATCCAATTGTCATTTTGCTAAAAGTTCGTAATCTGCTAAATTCATAATGGTCGATCATTGGTCGGTCGAATTAAAAGCAATGACTGCACAATGACGTTCTAATGGTAGGTCACTGATCAAAGGAACTGTCAAAAATTTGTTCGAGATTACCATTCTTTATCATTTCTTTCAATGGCGTGTCAGTGGTTGACCATTGGAAAGTCATAATGACGCCATTATATTAGTAGATTACCAAACTTGTCAAAATCAACAATTATGAAATCAATGATAGACCATTCTGACACTATTGTAATAGCAGACTTGAGGCCCAGGTGTTGGTGGCACGCTTTACGACACGTCGCCATTCCTCCCTTACAGCTGCCTTGGTCGTGCATTCATGCAAGGTGTCATCAACTGCAGTCTTGACCTGATCAGTCAATCTTAAAGGCGATCTACCTCGTGGTCTGGTACCTGAACCACAAGGCGTTCGATGGATACATCTCCCCGACGACATACGTGGCCGAGGATACGCGATTGTACAACAGCGAATAGACGCTGCTTGATTCCGAGTTCTCGCAATAGGGACTCACTAGTGACCCGGCCCGGCTTCGCATGGGCCTATAGCCTTCCTCGACAAATGGACTATCCAACACAATTTTTTTTGTTCAATTCGAACCTGTAGATCCTGAGATTAGCGCGTTCAACCAAACAAACAAACTCTTCAGCTTTATAATATTAAGTATAGATTGGTACGAACCTCCATCCTTAACGCCCAGCAATTTTCTCCAACACCACATCTCTAGGGCGTCTAAAAAATCATTCTAACATGGCTGAAATTAGAAAAAGAAAGTAGAAAAAATACATATGACACAATCATCATCTGCCCGGTCTTTTCCCAACTATATTGTGGTCGGTTTCTTCTCTAACCGAATGCAGCTGAATACCAGTGTTTCACATGGAGCGACTGCCTATCTGACCTTCACAACCCAGTTACTGGGTTACACGATATCCCTTGGTAAGATTGGTTATTTGACTTTCTAGCTTCTGACTACTCCTAACTACTGTCAAAGATCTGTAAATGACAACCAGATCCAACGTCTTTACGTACTTTCTGAGGCACGGAGGGGTGTCGGTATGAATTGCATGGCCATTCATTCACACAGTCCATGTGTGAAACAGTAAGAAACAAAAATAATAAAAAAGTTAATAGATAAAGATAAAAAAAAAAAAATAATTGCGTGCCCCTTGAGGGTTCTGACTCCTGATTTTAGTCTCCACACATCTATTTATCAAAATTGTAATATATTAAACATAACATAATTTTGTTACCAATCCAATGTAAAATGTAACCAATCAAGTAAAAAATATAAGTAATAATAAAAAGGTTAATAGAGTAAACATCCAAAGAAATATCAAAATTGTGTGCCCCAAGAGAATTCTGACTCCTAACTTTCACTCTCCACACATCTATTCACTACAATTGTAAATCTATTAAACACTACAAAAATTTGTAAACACCAATCTATTGTTTAAAAAGGGGAATATCCAAATTACATTTTAGTCATATAATGTCTTTCCCACAACGCTGGGGATTTTCTCGTAAAACATAGGTTCGTCAAACACTTAAATTTTAACTCGTATGCGCTCCTTCATTATTACACATCCTTCTCGTGTAAGCAAATAAGAGAGAATTTCAAGAGAGAAGATCCAGAAGGTAATCCTCTTCTTCCTCGTCACCTATGGCAGTCCTCTGCTGGACTTAGGCCTCTTTAATCTCACGACATTTACTCCAATCCTCGGCTAATCTCATTCTTCAGCTACTTCAGCTGCGACTGTCTAATCATTAGAATCTCTTGCTCTTGTCCCAACCTGGATTTTCAATTCTTATATCGTCATCCTGTTTTGTTACTGAGTTAGTAATCCTGCTCATAATATATCATCAAATGGATGCTCTCCATTGTATACTTACTAGGATTATTTCTTACAGGACTTATATAATTTGTTTTTAACTTAAAATCTTCAGTTTCTTCTTTTTGAACTGTCTCAAATATAACTTTATCTTAACCATTATTATGATACAGGAAACACTCAAATATAACTTTATTTTAACCATTATTATGATAATGGTTAAGATAAAGTTATATTTGAGTTTTTATTTGCGTTTGCAGGTATCAGGTATCCATGTTTGATTCATCCACACTAAGACGAAATGCGAAAGTAACTCGTGTCTATCTGTAACGTTTTCATAGCGAAACGGGTGGACCGATTTTTTTATATTTGGTATAAAGAAAGCTTGAACCCTGGGGAATGACATAGGCTATGTGTTAATCCGTGACTTCGGCTACATCCGAGATAACCGACACTCACGCGTACAAACTCGCGGGCAACATCTAGTATCTAATATTAAATTAATCTTGTCTGCTCATCGCACCATATATGTATGTGTTGAATCCCAGCATGTAACCTGACATTAGGTACTTAAAAAAAAAATAACCTGAATAATGATCCTACCGCTATCAGCCTAGTTTACCTTGAAATATTTACCTTAAAATTCCTGAAATATCGATACAGATTACAATAATGGTAAATTAGGGAATACCCATTTATGGGTAAACAAGTTTTAGAACAACTCATAGGTCAACACGATATTCCCACAAAATTTTGTGACAAACAAGGAAAGCCACAGACACCATTATTAGACGGAAACCAAATATTGTTTAATTATTTTGTTTGCTTAAGTACCTGCCTGTAAAATTGTATAGTTTCATGTAGCTTGCGGTTAGTTTGATAATGTAGTTCTAAACCACATTTTTTTGGCTTGATAACGGTTAGATTAAAATGCTCAATTATTGTCCAAGGTCCCTGAAAGTCGCCAAATGTGCACGTAATTTTAGCATGGCTGAAACTAATAAAATGGAGGAGTCGTTAGGTCATTTTAAGAATGGCTGAAATTATGAAAACATAGAAGAGTAGACATACCTGCGTAGTTTTAGCACGACTGAAATTTAGAAAATAATAATAATAGGGTATTTTACTCTATACGAGAAAAAAATCTATAAATATGTTATTGAGACAGTTTAGGCATAAAGAAGTCGGAAAATGTAAGTTTTAGTTCATAAAATAACAAAACCAATTGTTAAATTCAATTCAAAGTTTTCAGTATTTTTAATCTGTTATAAAACACCATGAAATAGTAGCAGCCATGTTATTACGCCGTACGGCTGTGTAAACAAAAAATTGTCAACTGTCAGTCAACCGATTGGCGTAATAAAGGCTTTTTACTTTTATTATTTTCGTAACCAACGTAAATTTTTCATTATTACACCTATTACAAAATATGCTTTTACTTATTTTTAAATGACATACAATTATCATATTAAATAAGAACTCATTTGATACAAAACGAACTGGCGTCATTTACGTTGAGCAATATGGCGTCCAGTAAGAGGCGTTCTCGTCAAAGTACGCGCGAAATTTGAAAATTTAAAATTTTGATGCATTTTTATGGCACTTTTCGATTGAATAAAAATATTGTTTTTTTTTTGGTGGCATATTAGCACTACACTAATTTCATTGAGACACTTTTCAAAAAAAGCTTTTTACAAAAAAGACAACCGCCTTCAAAAAGTGAAAAATAACTTTAGCACAGAACACACATTGACTTTAGTTTCGAAATTCAGTGGCTTTGTTCTGTTTGTTGTTTTGTATTGCCACCGACTTCCGAAACTAAAGTCAATGTGTGTTCTGTGCTAAAGTTATTTTTCACTTTTTGAAAGCGGTTGTCTTTTTTGTAAAAAGCTTTTTATTTTCCGCTTTTTAGTACCTCCTTCTCATTCAAATCTATTAAGAAGAGATTGAAAGTTAACTACTACAAAGATTGATGAAACTAAAACGTCAAATTTAATATAAACTAAAACGATAAATGTAAAATTTTTTGTATTTGTTGATTTTTCAAAAAGTGCTGAATCAATTTCGATAAAATTTATATGGGACCAACCCTGAAGCATACCCTATCTACAAAAAAAAGAATTTTCAAAATCGGTTCACGTTTGCCTGAGAAATCGCGTAACAAATCGCGCACATACTTAATGCAAATTTAAGACTTATACGGTTTTCTCATGGATGCCATGGTCAGAACTGGACCAAATTAAAATGGGACCACACGGGAAGCACCAGCTTTCAAATAAAAAAAGAATCATCAAAATCGGTTCACCCAGTCCCGAGATATAGGGTAACAAACATAAAAAAAAAAAATACAGACGAATTGATAACCTCCTCCTTTTTTGAAGTCGTTTGAAAATGGGTGTAATATCATATTATAAAAAAAAAATAATTCATTTATTTTAGGCTTCATAGGCCCATAGATAAATACCTTAACCTAAACATTCATAAGTGAGTATTTTATTATTTATAACTTGTGTTAATTAAATAGATAAGACTTAAGACTATGTTAGCAGCACTTCACTAAATTGCACTAAATTGTCTTTGTGCTGAAATGGATGTATAGAGGTGTCGCTAGACCTGCATTATTTTGGCACGGAGGTTTTTAGGATTCCGTAGCCAAATGGCAAAAAACGGAACCCTTATGGATTCGTCATGTCTGTCTGTCGGTCCGTATGTCACAGCCACTTTTTTCCGAAACTATAAGAACTATACTGTTGAAACTTAGTAAGTAGATGTATTCTGTGAACCGCATTATGATATTCTCACAAAAATAGAAAAAAAACAACACATTTTGGGGGTTGCCCTTAGAACTGAAACTCAAAAAAAAATTTTTCATCAAATCCATACATGTGGGGTATTTATGGATAGGTCTTCAAAAATGATATTGAGGTTTCTAATATCATTTTTTTCTAAACTGAGTAGTTTGCGCAAGACACTTCCAAAGTGGTAAAATGTGTGTCCGGGGACACACACATTTAACTGATTATTGTAATTTCCTCTAACTTCTAAAATAAGAGAATGATAAAACTAAAAAATATATATGATGTACATTACCATGTAAACTTCCGCCGAAAATTGGTTTGAACGAGATCTAGTAAGTAGTTTTTTAAAATACGTCATAAATCGTAAACCGCAATTCACCCTTCTTTCAATCAACTTAAATACAAAAATAAAAAAGCTTTTCAAAGTTATTCAAGTTATTTATTTCAATTAGACCATTAAAAAGGCACTTTTGAACGTCATAATAAAAAAATATAAAGTTGATTCTAGTTGCCCATTCCAAAAGGTAGTTTCGTATGGAGAAGAATGGGCAAGAAACTCCATTACTCTTTTAAAAATAAATGTGTACAATATTTTGCATTCACAGTTTACAGTTATATAACTTGCATTAAAACACTATATTGTATATTATTATGTTACTTGCTGCTACGGAACCCTTCATGGGTGAGTCCGACTCGCACTTGGCCGCTTATTTTTATAATAATTAGGTCGCCAGACCTACGTTATTTTGGAATGGCTGAAATTTGAAAACAGTGGAGTGGCCAGATCTACGTAATTTTGGAATTGCTGAAAATTTTAAAATATATATTCATAGCATTGTAGAATTTCAGAAAATTTAGAAAATACTCTTGGAACTCAGTCCTTTGTAACTATTCAGAACTTATTAAGAATTTCTCATTATTGGCATGTCTTCCAATAAAAACTTGCATAGGAATCCGACGATATCAAAGAAAATAACAATTTTTACTTTTTTGTTTGTTTGGTTAACGACCAGCTATGAAACTTGGCCAGCGGTTGTCGTGTTACCAAGTAACTGGGTCGTGGAAATCAGATAGGCAGTCACTCCGTCTAAAACACTGGTATTTAGCTGCATCTGGTTAGGTTAGAAGCCAACCCCAACTTAGTTGGGAAAAGGCTATATAGGCAGATGTGTTTTATGAAACTTGGCAACCGATCTCAACTCCGATCTTTTATCGGCGACATCGACTACTCTGAGGGTTTCTCATATTTTTGTTCCAATTTCTAAACGTGGGTGTCGTAGAAGGCGACAGAAGAATATTGACTAGAGGATGGGCAGCAGCGTGCTTCTGAGTACTATAACACCTACTGCGATCGCCAACTCGTGTGGGAGACCTATACCCAGCAGTGGGCGTGTAAACGTTGACATGATGATGATGAGGTTCTTGTTGGGATATTTTCTACTTCAGTAAGTATCAGGTCAGGTCAGGTCGGGTAGGTAGGTGTAGGTCTTCAGGTATATCACCAAAGTGCATAATTATCTACTGTCACAATATCACGCGGTTAGTCACGACATAATTACCTATATTCATTTTAATAACACTTAAAATTTTAATCATAGATAGCCTATTTTTGGTGATTGTATTACCCGTATATTATGCACTTACCTGTGTTTAAAAATAGTAATTATGAGTGTAATAATACGATTGTAAATGGTTGTTGTGTTTTTATTGTCACATTGTATGTATTGTTCGTTTTCCATTGGTGTTTCATTTGGATGAGAGTTAGCAACACACAGATTCTGACCTAGAACATTTCCGTCAATTTAATGTCATGATCTTCCGTGATTCTTTTCTCACGTTTTTTCATTATTCGTTTTCGTCATGGCTCTATCCTAATTTAACACTTACATTCACACTAAAATATACACCCTCATATACTAACCTCTAGTTAGGTAATTAATGCATTTATGTAACAAAGTACATTTTTTGCCTAAGAACCTAAAGGAAGTGAGTTTAATTTTTGTGTTCTTAATAATGCACATATTCTGTTGAAACTTAATTAAAATCACGAATACTTCTGAGAATCGTAAAAAATCCAAAACAGAACTAAGTTATAGATGTCAAATTAGCTTTTCTTGAACTTCGCGTTCGCCGTGTTTTAATCAATACGTTCTGACATGAGAAGTTATGAAGATTTTCGATCAACTTAAATTAAAAGCTCTTACTAATATCTGTCTCTTTTTTGTCTTTTTGGAGAGTAAGAGATATAAGAGCTTAAAATAAGGTTACCTCATGCACAACAGTTTTGGCACCATTGTCTATCATTAGTCTGCTAAAAACTTTCTGTAAGTTAAATAAAAAAACACTTTTGCAGTATCTTTTCTTCTTCCATACCATTTATCTCTACCTAACTTTTCTTTGTGTGTGGTGTGATCCACCCCACCATGACACACATTTACATAACTAATAGTATCTACATCCATTTACAACTACACAATTGACTAAATCGAACACTCTTTAAAAAAAGCAATATGTCAAGCTTAAATCTGTTAGCGGCACGAAAGGAATTATCGATCGGCCAGAAATATGTCCAAAGTTGCATTTAGTATTCGTGCAGGTCAATTTGGGTAGGACAATCGATACTAGTAAACTGTCACGCTTCCGTGTTGAGGACAGTTCGTCGAACGTTCGACTATGAACTATTATTTAGGCTAATTTTGTAGATTCCTATGAAAATGATTTGAGAGCTTTTGTTTTCTGAGAATTTGGAGTGTTTTATGCCGTATAAAAAGTCAAAGAACTGAGGTCACCAAACTTGCATATCCAGAGAGCTATACATAGCTCTCAGAATATGCAAGTTGAAGTAGCAATGGGCAGGCCACATCGCTCGAAGAACCGATAACCGATGGGGAAGAAATGTTCTCGAGTGGCGACCACGAACCGGAAGACGGAGCGTTGGTAGGCCTCCCACCAGATGGACCGACGACATCCTTAAGGTCGCGGCTAACCGGTGGATGCTGAAAAAGACAAAGCATTTATTGCAAAGCACTTGTTAATCACTTAGATCGCAGTATCCGCAGTTCTCAGTTTAGCTTCCAAAAACTAACTAACTCCACCGCACCGCAGCCAGCTATATAATATGGCTTAGGACACACGCGAACATTCCAGCAAACACGGGACTGATCGAAAACGTTGCAACACGAAACTTAAACATCTCGAAGATTCCAGAACTGTAGATCTGCTATTCGATAACAGATGGCGCCAGCGTGCGACGTAGTTCTGCTGCTTGACGATAGATGGCGCCAGCGTGTGACGTAGTTCTGCTATCCGATAATAGGTAGCGCTAGCATGGCGACCTACGTAACAGAACATAACACCTACTGCGATTGCCAACATGCATCGGCCAAACATGGCGATTACGGCTGAACCTTGGGGGAGACCTATGGCCCAGCAGTGGGTGACTAAAGGATGTCATGATGATGATGACATGTTTTATGATATTGACTAGTCTGCCATGTGGACAAGACTGGGGACAGAACCTATAACAGTATCTTAGAAATGATAGGCTTATTAGTAAGGTTGCCAGCGGGTCTGACTGCTCAATTGTCGGACGTAAATACTTAAGTACCGTCTCGTATGTAAAACCATTTATCTGGTAGCCTTTTGTAATGTTTTACTACATAATTCAATAATACATAGTTAGAACCTAGTTAGTAATTATTTACCTACAGCATCTAATTATTTAAGTGTCGCTTGTTGACAATACTTCTCAAGTATTTTAAATTATTCTTTCCTTGTATATATGCATTGCTATGCAATTGCATTGGTACAAGACACGTTTTATATAGGTACTTATTTATATTCTACGAATATGTATTTATTCATTATACTTTGTTGGTGCATTCAAACTTATATACCTACTAGTTATTCATATAGTTTTTTACCATTTGCCATTTGTATTGTAAGATGCTAAAACCTATATAAATTTTAACTATTGAAAATAAGTTATTTGTGATAAATAAGTGAGAGATAATGCCGTGTGGTGCTGGCAGTGAATAACACCACCCTATTTCTACCCGTGGGTGTCGTAGAAGCCGATATAGGGATATTTACCAGAGGATGGGCAGCAGTGCTTCTGAGTACCAAGACATGTACTGCGATCGACAAAACTCCTAGGTCGCACCATATTCAAAAATAATTAAAAAAACGAACTTCACGTAGTGGGCAATCATTATGACCAAAGAGATTTGTATTAAAATTAGCCGTGTAAACAAAATAGTTTCAAGAAAAAGAGATATTTATTCCGTAGCTAACCATTTCCGGAACAACCGAGGTACGTCAGCAGCAAAAGTAGACTAACATTATAACATTTTCATATCCTCTTACAATACGATGTAAGTAATAATATATTATTATTAAATTCTTATATTTAACCTGTACTGTCCCACTGCAGGGCAAAGGCCTCCATCCATTCCTTCCATCGGTCTCGACTTTTAGCTATGTAATACTAAACAATATTTTAGGTCATAGTCAAGAGTTTTATTTTATCTTGATTTTCTATCCTGTCCGTATTTCCTTCTGCTCTAGAATTATGATTTAAAAATCTGAAGTGTTAATCGACTTTCGTTGCTGACCGTACCTACAAATATTCATAGTGGTATAGCTTTCATGGTAGCGCTTGTTTGCAAAGGCCATTGACCATTCTGATGGTAACGGGACCACGCTTTTTTGCCCTAGGTACTTCGGTTTTGATGCAGCAAGGTAAATATTATAGACTTGACGCTGCATGCGACGCCGCCTATGTAGATTTCAGAATTAAGTAGGATGCCAAAGTTAAAAATTATTGAGGAGATAAATTATCAGTCGTGTTAAGGTAGTTGTGCCTTTCAGCTGTTTAAGCTTAAAAGAGTATCAAAAACCCATCCATTCATCATCACCAACTATTGAATTTCGTCGATGCCCACGATGAAGGCATCCAACCTCATCGATTCAACGTTCACCTATTGACCATTTTTAAACGATCAATATTGGAGTTGATAATGATGGCTCACTACTGCCTAAAATGTTCCTAGTCCTGCAATTTCATCGACATCATCATCATCAAGATCAGCCGGAAAACGTTCACTGTCAAACAAAGCCCTCCCCATAGAACGCTACAACGAGCGGCAACCTGCTGCTTGCTTCCACCGGTTACCCGCGACCTTGACGATGTCGTCGGTCCATCTGGTGGGAGGCCTATCAATGCTGCGTCTTCCGTTACGTGGTTGCCACTCGAGATCAAGAAACTTTGTTCCCCATTCAACTTGCATAATCTGAGAGCTCCTTATGTCGGTGACCTTAGTTCTTCGACGAATTTCCTCGTTCTGGATTTTATCGCGCGAAGAAACTCCGAGCATAGCTGTCTCCATAGCTTACACCATGACTAGCTGGTTCTTGCACTCTAGAGAACATTAAAAAAATACGCCACTGATGCCGCGATAAAAGTGGCTACTGGACACAAAAAGAAAAAAAAAAGTATCAACTTAAACCATCAATTAAAAAGAAGAATACTTCGTTACGTCGCGTCGATCTAGTTGATCAGTTGAACTCAGTTCAGTAGAAAATAAACTCAATTTTAAAAGTATAAATGTTCAATATTCATTGCACCTGACAATTCAGGTTCTAAGCACGTTAGTAGTGTTGAAGCAGTCGTGACAGTAACTCAAGTGAACGGTAGGTGGCGCTACTAGCAGTTCTAAGTAACGATCAGAGGCGGCCGCGATGCGTGAGCGCAGATTTTAAGTACTACTTACAATCACGCTGTTTTCACTTACCCTGAAAGTAAGTGGAAAGGTATAGCCTGGTAGAGAAAAATAAGTGTTTTTTTTTGCAAAGGAGCGGGTTTTTTCGAAATCTGTTCTGTCTTCTGCTTGAGAATGAGGGAATTGGAAAATATCTGTTTTCTTACTCCTCCGCTGTTCTTTTCTGATTAATTTCGTTGCGGGATCCAAGACAGTTGAATCGATTCTCCGGGACTCGTCGAACCTCATTACTCCGGCGCTTTACTGCTGGTCACTACTGTTGATTCTGGCTTACAGGAGTAGCAGTGCTTTGGGAAAAATGCGGGGGCTTGCCCCCGCACTTTTACACGTAGCTCTATTACAAGTGCAAATGCTAAACAAACCCTAATATTACCTGTGTATGTACAAGGAGTAAGTAAGTACCCACTTGTAAGTGTTTAGTAATCGACCAATGAACGATGAATTGTGTATCGAAGCTATTAAAAACGTGCGCGAACTCTTAATAGGTAATACCTGCCTTTTTTTTTTTTTTTTTTTTTTTTTTTTTTTTTACGCGGTGGAAATCCTCATGGACTTCCTCCGTCGTGGGGGTGACGGAGGGGCATGCCGGACTCTTACCGGCTAAAACCACCGCGGTGTTCCACCTCTGCCTATGGCCGGGGGTGCGGGATTCGCATAAGCATTCACCGCTCCCCCGACAGGCCATGATCTGCTGTTCGTCAGCAGGTCCCACCTCCCCGTGCGGCCATTTCCATAGCGGAGGTAATACCTGCCTAGTTATGCATACATTTATTTGGCATGGCAAACCAATTTTTTCCTGCAAATTTATTTTGTATAAATTCCTCTTTATTGACATACCTACCTACTTGATGTACACAAATAGTACTTACCTATATTCCTGGCCGAATAACCGAGTACAGTACGGTCAACGTAACTTGGCGCGTCTGAAGTTAGCCGATTAGCTGCGCAGTAGACAATTTCGTTCCTAAAAGTTCCATTGCGCAGCCAAACAGCTAACTTCAGACGCGCCAAGTTACGTTGACCGTATTGTACCTATTAGGCAAAAATATTGGGCCACCGCGTATAGGGAAAACTTGTATTCAGAGCTTGTATTCAGAGCTTTTCTCTGAAGCTGGGATGGTCTTCGAACAAAAAGGAATAAATCGTAAAAAAAATTGTCAAATTCGATGCAAGTTTAATAATTAAACCTTATTTTTAAAAACAGAAGCTACCTTTATAAAACGAACGCACATTGAAAAAAAAAAAAGACAACGATTCGAAAATCGAATTAACTTTTCCTGTCCAACCATCAAACAAGAAGCCTCATCAGTCCACAATTCAAGATGGCCGCCTATTTTTTGTCTATTCACTAACGGCCGGGCGTGTATTAGAACCAGTTTCTTGCGTTTTACACTTAACCTTGTCATTAGGCGCGCCAAGTCATTTTTGAACACAGAATTAAAACGAATACAACAATTTTTCAAACTGGCCATTCTTGATTTTATGCTCTTAGACGTAAAGTTGGGTTTTGATCGGCACGGATGGTAACATGCGACGTTTTGGTCATGTGTGATGTTAGATTTTCGTCACACGGTACTACGTCTCCCCTCCATGCGCAGAGGCAACGCACGGTAAATTGCTCTACATGATGGAGATTATTTTATTTTTATTTTTTGACTAGCTCCCCATTAGAAATTTTATTATACCGTAGATATGTGAACATAAAAGTTGTATTAAAATATAATGTTCTTCATTTTATGAGTAGCCAGCTAGTCGTTATGTAGATAGATCTATTTGAACTAAATGGAAATAAAGATTAATCATTTAGAGTATTTTAGAGACTGTATTTACCAAAGAAGGAACACTTATTTATTTTTACTATTTTTATTGCAATAAATCTAAACATTTCCTATTTAGTTTACTAATGAGTTAATTAATCGGCTTAATAGCCATGCTAAAACTAATAAAACTCAATTAAAAGATGATGTCATCGCATGTAAAATTAAATAACAGAATGGCATTTAAAAAATCTAATAATAGTAGCGACCATCAAGGATACAACTATCTTTGCGCGCTATCAAATAGTTCAAGATACAAGGTGTCTTTATCTAATTCAATAGCACCCTTCCCACACGTTAACCAATTTAACTTGACCTCCCATCAACCATTAACATTCATCTATTCATCGGAATAGTTCAAACAACCGTCCTCGCAACGGGTCAGTTTAAATTAGTCGAACAAGCGCTCTCGACATTACCCGAGTAACTCCGAACTGAGCCGAATGAATCTAACATGGCGGCCTGCGTCACGGTTTTGAGGTTAAGGTTTGACATTTCTAACCGTTCTAAACAAAAACTAGTTTTGCAAACATATAATTTGCACTCTATTACATCGTTTTAGAGTTAATTTTTGTTCATTTACGTGTTGATTATGAATGGATAAGGTCGCAAATGGCGCGCAACCGCTGTCATTTTCTTACGTTGGTCGTAATAAAGGTCTTGATCTTTACATTGAATTTGCTGCTACCGCGTTATTTAGCTTTGGTTTGCGCGTGCGTAGTTCTCACGGATACATTGGTTCATTATGGTCGGTTAATAAAGGGCTGTAGTTTTACTTAGACGGCTATTAAACCGTGTTTTTATGTCCAGGTCTTCGTATGGTATGTCTTTTGTATGGCGGAATTTTAATTAGGGACCAAAGATCCATGAATTAGTACTTTCTTCGAAGGGGAAGGCTACTTTGTATACTTGAGCGTGCCGAGACCGTTTTAGGGTTCCGTACTTACCTCAAAAGAAAACGGCACCTACCTTATAGGATCACATCGTTGTCCGTCTGGCTGTCCGTCTATCAAGACTCTTTTTCTCAGGGGTGGGTGAAGCTATTAAGCTGAAATTAATATCAAATACTAAGGTATGGAAGGCATGCAGGGAGGCTTTGCCCAGGAGTGGGACAGAACAGGCTAAAAAAAAAAAAAAAAGTTCTACAATGCCTTAGAGCGGTCAAAAAATCAAACTTCTAAGTCAACGCAATCGAAAGACACGGCCGGTTATTATACTCCGTTTATGCAGCATATTTTGACACTCGCATGGAAATGAAAACCTATAGGGTACTTCCCGTTGACTCGTCAATCATGAAGTTTGGCAAGAAGAAATGTCATGTAGCAGAAGTATAATCCGAAAACCGGACATATTATGGTGAAAAATGGCCTAAGAATCAACACGTATGAAACCTTTACAATAATGTGTATTTTTTTTTAATTTACTTTATAATTATTACATTATAATGGACACTTCATAATTTTTGAAAATATTTTAAAAAGTAATACGCTTGGAGCTTATTCCACGGCGCCAGGTTTTTTGTTTCAATTTTACATTGGATAGCAATTTTAATTCAGCAATCTCAGCGCTTGATCTATGAATACGGTTTTTAGTTACAAATACAATAAAATAAAACGATTGAAAGCTCTGTGTGAAACGAGAAACTTCGTCACTTTCAATTGATGAATTGACAGATGACACTTTGACATTTGATAGCAATGACAGTCTCGTTATTTGGTCACTCACATGTGACGCACATGCAAGTTATTCCGTATGTTTTTATTGGAGTAATATAACCTCAAAATCCGAAAGTATTTTGGATTTTTTACATTTCTTTGAAGTGTCCGTGATTTTAGTTTAATTTCAATACAACATGTGCATTATTTAGAATACAGAAAGTAAATTCACGTCACTTTTGGTTCTTAGGCAAGCTGTGTATGGACGCCGAGCTTTGCAGTTACATCATACAAAAAGATTGTATTTTTTTACGCTTAAAAACTTATTTTGCATTTGGTAATTTTACCGATAGCAACAAGTTTGTACGGAACCCTTGGTAAGCGAGTTCGACTTTCAGTTGACCGGCTTTTTTAATGATAGCATATCATTAGGTAAGCATTCATTTATTTATCAGAATTCCCACGCCGCACATAGTTCATTTCAGTACTTACTACGTCACTCCAAATAAGCTTGACCATACATTTCCTCTTTGCCGCAGATACGAAATTCGCACAATTTTTGTTTCTTTTTGTTATAAAAAAAGAGAAACGATCTTTTGAAATAAAATGAAACGTGAATTATAAAGATTTTTAAGTTACCTATCTATTAGTGTAATCCTCAAATAAAAAGCACGTCAACTTTAGCAAAAAATACATGTTTTCAATTAATTTAGTAATATTTTTACAGGGAGATTTAGGTGTATATAGGGTACATTAAAAAAAAATAAGGTAAATAAGGTATATTGAACACTAATAATATGCTTTGATATGTAGTTTGTTTCTATTAATTAATGAGATAATAGCCCCTGAATAACAAAGAAAAACGCACTTATGGTCGGGGTAGCGCCTTAAAAAGCATTCCCTAAAATTCAACTGACTAAACTCACACAACATCGTTATTGTAGCGAATGGAATCGATTGTAAACATTCGATTGTACGAAAATCGATCGGTCACGTAGTACGACTAGTTGATCGATACGTATTATAAAACAATGAGCTCTTATCACTGGCCGGTTATGTTGGCAACACGTCACTGGAGCGGTACGATGTTGCTTTTGACTAATAGAAACTAGGCTAGACTTACTATGTTCATTATTGAAATTGGAGTAAATCCTCTTGTCGGACTGTCGGATAAATTAATAATTTACTATGCTGTTGTCTGTCAATATTTGACAAATAAATAATTATTCTATCATTGGGTATACAGTTACATTCCACATGTTTGACAAATTAGTATTCATCATATCCAGCTTCACAATCTTTCGCAAAACGTCACAAATTGTACAAGAATCAGCACATTTTTGGTAAGCCCAAAAGTTTTGCGTTTGATCCAAAATCGGATGTCCTTGTTTGGATTTCCATACCTATATGTAGGTACATTGTGAAAGCTTATCTCTAAGTCAGATCAATTACTGTCAGATTTTTTGGGCCATTTATAGCTTGAGAGCAACATCTTAAAAAACTGTGCCTTTAAGGTTAACGATTCTGTCTAGCTTCAAGCCATTGCGTGTAAACATCTTAAAACATCGTGGAACGCAATAAATGATATTTTATTGAGTATTAGTATCATGCTAAACCAGATTCAACAATTAAACTCAGTCTTCTACTCTCTGAGACATCATCAAATTGCTATCAATCTGCAAATCGATCGATGGATTGAACGATTCAAGGGATATATTGCTATAATAACTATGTACTACCAAGATAGACGTAAATTGAATGCTGCTAAGTATTCATTAGCAGGCAACGTAGAAGATGCTACTGGTTATCTCCTAGTAATAGCTCAGACGTCTTTTCCAAATGGTTCGAGAAAAATCTCGTTCAGCAAAATGCAAAAGATTTTTTACTTTGAGATATACCTATGAAATCTTCATAGGTATATCACAAAGTAAAAAATCTCTTAACTTCTCGAAAACCAGTTCTGTTAAGTCCCATGTAATAGAAGCCTAACAGGCTATTCACCTATAAATGGGAAAAGCTCGCGTATCAGGTCAGTAGGTAATCCATACAACAGATGATAAAAAGACGATGCATCTTAATAGATAGGAATTTACAATTTCTTTAGATAGGACTCTTAAAAGAACATAAAATATTTAGTCCTAAGAGAATGAAAAATAATTTACTAACTTATTAGACCCACTAACTCTAGGCGGGGTAATCTTATTAACTCAGATTTAGTTGCTAATCTGATAATGTATGACATAGTTTATATCTAGCGACACACCCCGGTTTCGTACGGGTATTATCGTCATATTTCAACTAATTTACACAAACCCTAAACATTCCTTAGTAATTAATCTCTGTGTCTCTTGGATAATATCGCATGAAATTCTATTTAGTAGTTTTTGAGTTGATCGCGAACTGACAGACAGACAGACAGACACGATAGAATATGTAGTGACAAAACCTCGTGGTAGCAGCTAACGGCCAAGTGAAGTTTTCGGCGAAGTGGCCCTTCGTACTCCGTACGTAGTTACTCGTCGAGAATTCACATCAAAAGTTAAAAGCAAATCTAGTTTAGTGGAATTTCGCCCAGCAAAATTGATTTAGCCTCGAAACGCGCCCTAGATGCAAACATCCTTGGCAATTTTGTTTGATACATAAACTCATTAGCTTCTTGGACTCTTGTTTCCATACTTATATGGTTTCGAGTAGTTGTTTGTATTTGGAACAAACCATAAACACAGCGACATTTTATCGTTCTCACATTTGTGTTCTCAATTTAAAATCCGTTCGGGGAACACGAAAAGATAACAAAAATTTCCGCGCCAATTCCGCGGAAGGACACGCGACACGATGTTTGAATTCAGAACGGTTTCGGTGAACCACCGCAACGTTTGCTTGTGCTGTTTGTAAAATTGTATTTATTCCACTTTGATGCTTATATTTTCCAGTATAAGGTTGGATCAGTTAGCTATTGAATGTGTTCGTAACTTTGTGACCGTTTGATTGCCGATTATTGTAATGATCTACAGATTGAATTCAGTTTTATTGTTTCCGCTGTAGAATATTTGGGAGTGAACTAATTGACTGAATGATTGAATGAATGGTCAAGTCGGGAGCAAATTGTATATTCAGCTGTGATTCAGTTACCGATAAATATATAAGTACATTACTTTGGCAGTGAAATATATACCAATATTGATAACACTGGGTAAATTGAATTGAAACGTGTTTTGATGAATATCCAAAATCCTGTACCTGTTTAAATTGTATCCGCCTGTATAACGGCGGGTCGGTAGCCTAGGTGTTCGTGTATCTGCATTGTACGCGCAGGGTCTTGGGTTCGAATCCCGCCCAGGGCAAACAGTTGTGTGATGAGCACTTGTGTGTGCCTTGAGCACTTGTGTCTGGTTGTTGTTTATCTATATACGTATCTATTTTTGTAATTAAATCAGCTGTCTGACATTCATGGTGCAGGGTCTGCCTAGTTTAAGGTCAGCGTGTGTGAAATGTCCCAACATAATTATTTATTATTTATTTATTACTTCACTAGCAACCTATTTGCGTAATACAATAGGTTATTTTACCAAAAAAATCAAATTAGTCCGTCAGATACACTTTCAAAAAATATTGGACACGTGTTTTTTCTTTTTTCACGTAAACAAAAAATGAAGACAATACAGTGCGTCGAAAACTCAAGTGACATCACTATGTCAGTACACTTTTACTGGCGATGTGACGTCACAAACCCCCACTCATAATCTTTGATGCGTTTTATCTTTGTCAGTTTTTATTGATTTGATAAAACAAAAAATACGAATCCAATATTTTTCGATAATCTAACTGACGGACTAAATAGTTTTTTTTTGGTAAAATACCCTATTGCAATGACAATCCCTTTCATTATAAAATTCAATAATACTTAATGTCATTAATCATATTTTACGAAAAAAATCTTCTGCAAAGCTGATCGTGAATCGTTAGGAATAAACCAAGTATACCTTCGGTACTTCAATTTAATGTATTCAACGGGAGTTTTTAAAAATGTTTGTCACACTATCACACAAAAATGACTGAACAAATTTAAATGAAACTTGGCATAAAGATAGGCCAAGTCCTGGATTAAAACATAGGATAATTTTCATCTCGGTATCTGAAGTAGTTTTCTTAGGAAGCGAGTGAGCCCACGCATAACAGCTAGTGCATAATAAAAACTGTTTGTAGGATTACAAGTTATGGCGTCTATCTGGTTTTGCCTCCATAACTTCGTGATCGATAGCACGATTAACTCCAATGTAGTCACGTCCGCTATGGTACATGACTATGATGTGTGGGTGACCTTGAATTGACCTACTAGATTGGTATCGATGTTAAACTGGTTTGGCTAGGTTTAGTTTTCAAAACTTCAGAAAATACATATATGATTTTTGAAGTCTATTTTGATAACGATGTCTTTCATTACCATAGTTTAAGAAGAAAGTTAAAAAAAAATCAACAATATCGGTCTTGTTATGTCAACTTGCAATATCGTTAATGTCATCTCAAGAAGAGAGTCCAACTCTTCCATATAAATGTAAAACTACTGTAAGGAACTGGCTGCTGGATATGAATTATGAAAGTACAGAAAGTATCATCCAAACCATAAAATAATTTCAATCACACTAATTCCCACTAAATTTTACTAATAAGCACAAACACTCGCACAGAACTTACATGCACATACACAGAACACCCTCACACATTCACGCACCACACACACACAATCATATAATAATATCAATTCACATAACACTTCACATACCACTTCACAAATTTTTATATAACCACCCACACCTTTATTATACATTTAAATACCTCTCTCTAAAAAGTGTCGAAAACTGTACCTATTATGTATAATCGGAATTAAGATGCCGCAAATATGAAATATGATAATATTTAAAAGGGTGTGAGTCTGGAGATCTGTCATACAGGTCCCGGACCTAGTACAGACTCCAGCTCTCACAAAGGTCCTAGATTAAGGCAAACATGTTTAAATACTTACACAAATTGTAGCAGTGTCCTTTTTGAGAGAAATAAATTATATTATTATTATTATATGAATACCTCAGACTATGAGAGCAATAGAACAGAGACTGTAGCTGTGTTTGCACACACGCTTGTGTACTAATCACTATTACATTACGTCCTGCGTACTTGTTTAGTCTACACTAGTATTGGTTGCGGTGACCAAATTCGGTTGTAAAAATATAAAAACCTGAAAATCATGAAAATAATTACATTTTTGACTGAAGTATACTTGGGAAAAGGCTAGACAGCATGATGACCAACTAATATGCCTAGAATAATCCGGTATTATTACGTTACTTTGTTTTCAATCAGAAAAATTAGAATTAAGTCTAGACTAACACCAACCATAATAGGAGTCTGCGATCATCGCAAAACCGTGTTCTTCATTGTCCCTCTCACCGCACTGACTTCATTCACCGGTCATTCTTTGTGCAATCCATTTCTTTGTGGAATGCGCTTCCCCAGGAAATCAGGATGGCAACCAATCGCTTAGCGTTCAAAATTAAAGTTCGAGAGTACATTCAAAAGAAGTTAGCAGTTTCATCACAACGGTAATGTTTTCTCCATTGTTTGACTTTTTTTTTTTTGTATATCCGTGTAAATAACTATTTACAGTAGTATATATGTAGTCTGATGTTGTATTTATATAGTATTTATATATACATTTATAGTATTTTTTTGTTTTTATATCCTTGTAGTTTATCTTAGTCTTAATTTAATTATTTTTTCTGTTACACCTACCACTGCTTGTCTCTGCATCACCCAAAGGTTGACTGGTAGAAAATGCCTATGGCATTAAGTCCGCCTCTGTAGGTACATTGTGCTTGAAGTGTTAATAAATAAATCAATAAATAAACACATAAGTAGTGATTCAGTAAAACAACAACCTGTAATGCAAACCGTGGTCATACTGTTATAAAATAAATGAGCTGTCATATCCCTAGTACAGACAAATCCACAATTGTTAAGAGAATTATTAAATAACGCTTTGAGCACGGCGTCGGCTTTAGCTCGCGTTAGGAAATTAAAGTTCCGACTTGTTTCGATACCGACTCGACTGCCGTAAATATGTAACTTGTATTGTTTAATTTAAATAAGAGACGCTTTTGTTTGTGATTGTACGTTTGGTCGGAAAAGTGGTTTGAGAAAATGTTTTTGAAAACAAATAAAATAGTTCTATAACCGAATGTATCTCAATTGAAGAAGGCTGCCCAAGACCGGGTTGGCTGACGGCACAGATATAAATAGACCTAGATAACGCAAGAGCAACTACTTCGCGTGCCTATTTTCGTGCCAAACTTACGATAAAAAATCATTAACAAAAAAATAAAGTAAACGTTTCCTTCCATCGGTAAGTCATTTTGTGATTAATATTATGCGTAATTAATTTAAAACACAATTATTTTTAATCTAATACCCTCAGTAATACCTGGTAATACCAAATTTAGGAAAAAAAAAACATTCGTATTACATTGTGACGTCCAAAAAATGGCACGCTTGGTTTTCATACAGATCGTGATACTTGTGTTATCTAGGTCTATCTATGTCTGTGGTTGGCGATCTCTGAGGGAGGCCTACGTTTAGCAGTGAACGGCAATAGGCTGATATGATGATGATGATGATTATCTCAATAGCATTTGCTCACGACTTTATTCGCGAGATTCTTTTCATGGATCCTTATTTTTTTTTTTTTATTAACACTTTAAGCGCCATGGGGGACACCGTGTGTCCGACGCTAGTGGAGGTTTTACCTTTAACGTTTTTGACCCGGCAGTTAACGTATTAAGTACCTATAGCTTACGTAGGTTGTTGTTCCTTGTCTGGTTGTTTGTGTATGAGTTTTTTATAATAATATCTTTGTAAACGAGCCCATGACCATTCCGGGGCAGTGGTCCAACTGTTTTGTCCAACTAGTTGGACCATGGGTCTTCACTAGGGGCAGTTGTCCAACTTTAAAAATAGTTGGTCCACAGCACCTTTTGAGAGTTTTGTGATCCAATTCATTTAAAAAAACAACTTGGCAACTCTAAAAAAACCTCAACTACATCTTTATGTGTGTATTAGACAATAGGAGAAAGTAGAGCAACTGGGTAACACATTTTTAAGAAAGGCAAAATGCAAGGCTCATTATTAGCTGCCAAAGCCTGGAATCCTTGCAAGGTGCGAAAGTACTTCACGTCGGAACAGTTGCTCAACTTATACCAAGCACAAGTTCGATCGTGCATGGAGTACTGTTCGCACCTCTAGTATGGACCAGCCAAATACCAGCTGGAGCCGTTGAAAGTAATTGATAGACGTGCGAAGAGGCTTATTGACAACGATCCCTTGCTAACGCAGTTAGAATAAAAAGAGTAATTTGCTGGAGTGTTCGAAATGTCCGTTTGTCTGCACCCTTGTTGAGCCTGTAGAACATCTCTCTCCTAACAAAAAACGTGGTCACCTACTGGGCCTAAATAGTAAAGAAAATACTCCACATACCGACCAATTTAGATATATAAAGAACAATATCAAAATAGTCTACCAACCATAGCCTCATTTTATCCAACACACAACGACGAAACGTCCCTATTTATCCTATTTAAATAGAGCAACACCCATTCTCCCACATGCTCGGCTTTCGGTATTCGGCGTGTAAAACCGAGTTCTAGAACTAAAATCTGTGTGTACTGTGTCGGCTGTGTCGGTCCTCGACAGTCAGTACCGAAACGCAGACACAACAACGACACCGGAACTTGAGACTGTTGGGAACACAAGTGTTAAGAAATGTATTTTTATTTATTATTCTTTTTTTTCTGCCAACCCACCTTGATCAATGCTCGTACCTTCTCTGTATGAGAAGAGGTCTTTGCCTTGCAGTTAGACAATAATAGGCATTATGGTATATTGGTCTTATTATTATTTTATATTAAAGAAAACTTACAGCCTAATGATAATTACTAGCTTCTATAAATAAATAACAAAGTTCAAGTGGTACTGAGGACGTAATTTGTTCTTCACAATTTTTCCTGAAAATTCTGTGGTTTTTCAGCTATATGCACTAATATTATAAATGCGAGTCGTGCGAATCTAAAAAAGCAGAGTAAGTACCTACTTTTTAACCCGCAGCTTTGCGTCCGCGATAACCGACATTGACGCAGGCATAAACTATTCAGTTTCTTACAATTTAAATGAAGCCTTTTACCTTGTAAAAGTAACACATTTTAAGGCTTATTGTCAAAGTATGTACACGGGCAATCAATGGGTCAATTTATAAAGAGATCGCTGGTTGTCATGCGCATCCAATATACAATGCTTTCAGGATATTGTTGAGATTGCCTCGTTACTGTTGCGCGTCGGAGATGGTTACCCGTAACGAAGGTTTTTACGCGATTATACGCATACAAACAACGTTCCTACTGAGGAGAGTGAGGAACAGTCAAAACAGCATTCTGAAAACTAGCTGAGAGTTTTGCCTCCTCGATTGTACAGCATTTTGTGCGGAAGTTGATTGTTACTAACACTAGGCTATAAGTTTTCTGTGTTACTAAAATTATGGATTTTTGCGTCCGAAATAAAGATATTTATTACTATTTAACACTTTTCTCCCCGACTATCCACAACCACGGAGGCTGCAAGCCGCGTCGTCAGCGAAATCTGTCGAGATTACAACCGAAACTGTACCGATCTGCTACACCTGTTGACTGCCTCCTAGCAAATATACGACGCGACTGTACTGAGGTAGTTTTACTGTGGTTTTACCGTGGAAATTAGTTAGATTCAGACACATGTTTTTAAATCTATTGAAGATGGAATACTTGCTGTAGTTGGACGTTGTTGGTGTTTCTTCTAGGTCTTTTATTACTACATCATAGGCAGGCACAGTTATAATAGATACTATACTAGGGCTGTATAGGTTGAATATTAAGACTGCTCTCTCGAAAAAAGCTTGAAAGAAGCATGCAGATGAAGCAACTTTTCGTCGGCATTTACAGAGAAATTACATCTGAAAAAAATTGTTAGTAATCTGCATGATATGATACGTAATTTGGTTTAGCCACAATTTTTCTATCGGTATCACATAATAAGAAAAAAAAATGTCAAATCACCTCCAAATCATTGAGATGAAACCATTTTACTCCTTAATTTCTTGTCAAAAGAGTATAAAAAAATATCTACTGCTTTGCAATACAAAAGAAAATTATTTGGTTTTGTTACTTTTTACAGATGTGTATTATTTTTTGTTACAATAAATTAAAAATGCGTCCGATTAAAGACTGCGTCTACATCACCCCCGCACTCGTCCACAAATTCAGTACGGACCAAATGCTCAAGGTTACTGGCATGTATACAAGCCTTAAACCTTATTCCACTTTGAACATTCACTCATCCTCAAGCGTTACTTTTTATTAGGTTATTTATGCAATATTTACACGAAAGATAAAAAAGAAAACCATTAAACAATTCCTCCACATCGCCGTTATCTGCATGGTGGCATTGCCACGTTGGATGGTAAGTAATGCCTAACCTCTGACCAAGGCAAAAACCACCTCTTGAATCATGGGAAATGTCAACCAACCTTTTGGATCATCCTCAGCATCTTTTAGGGAGTTAAAGTACTCATAAACATCTTCTGCTTAGCGTTTCCGCTGGTTCGCTTTGAACTATGTTGAGATCAATTTTCAGTCTAACTGAATGCACGGTATATCAGTCTTGTACATGGAGTGACTGCCTATCTGACCTCCAGAACCGAGTTACTAGATTACACGATAACCCTTAGTAAAATTGGTTGTTAGATTCTCCGGCTTCTGACTACCCATAACGACTGTCAAAGATCTACGAATGACAGCCGGGAGCAACAGTTTTACGTGCTTTCCGAGGCACTGTGGGGTCCTCGTTATGTAATGGATGGTCACCCATCCACAGACACCGCGGTAAGAGTAGCTTAACTTTGATCGATCGGGTCGTACAGCTTTTAAAATACTCATGTAAATCAAACTACCTATTTGGGTAATCTTCAATGAGATTGGCCGCCGTGACTGAAATTAATAGATAGTTATAGATTCACATCCCTAAATAACAATATATCACCAAACAAAAAAGTTGATTTATGTAACAAAATCTACCATTTCTTTTTTAATATTAAAAAGAACGTTGTCCCGCACTAGGAATTTCTCCTGTAACGTGGGTGCGTTTATAAACATATAAACTCACATACACAAACAGCCAGACCCGGAACAACTATCTGTAGGACATACAAATATAATATTTGTTCTGTGCGGGAATCGAACCCGCGACACGAATTGCAGCAGTCGATCGTTTAACCACTGCGCCAACCGTGTCGTCCACCACTAACAGCGTGACACTTTATAAAATGTACCTAACAGGGCATTGTACCAAAACTGTTACACGTTATAATAGTCACCACAAAAACATGCAGCTACCCACATAACAGACTGTTTTAAGCTCGAGTTTCAGTTGAAAATTTCAGGATAATTACGGATAGTGCAATTTTACGGGCGGTTTGCGAACTTAAATACTCTATTTTGCCAAAATGGAACGAAACAAGTTTAAAATGAGGGTAGGATGAAGAATAGGGATAATGTTAGGTGGGTAGGTAGATCTGGTGTAATTTGTGGGTAGGCAGCTGTGGTTAATAGGCCTAGGCAGGTAGGGAATGTAGCCTTTAAATCTTTAAATTAAAATAATATTCTTAACCGGAAAAAACTACCTTATTCAAAACCGCAGTAAGATACAAATTTTTCATCTTTGTATTTTTTGACGTTCAAAAGTTCGTTTTGATGGTAAAATTGAAATCAATGATTTGACTTTGACTTCAAAGTCGATTTTGAATTTACCAGTTATTTCACTTTCATTAATTCCTTCATAAACAAGAAGCAGACAACATTGCTGGCGACTTTGTTTTCACTTTTCGAAGCAACAAGAATATTGTGACTAGGATTTTGTAAAAACATGATTCAAAAGAGTGTATATGGAGTTTCTTGCTCGTTCTTCTTTCTATAGACCTACCTATGTTTTGGAACGAATAAGCTTCAACTTTCTGACTAGCCAACCGACACCTTGACAATTCAAAGGCTTTGTGTGTATGCTATTCTATAGCTGAACAAAATTGGCTCTAGATCACTAAATAAAATAAACAGACTGATAAAGAGAACTGCATATTTTTCAGTACCATTACTAAAATACCCTAGTTCGCTGAATCGCTTTAAAAAGTGCTGTCCGCTTCTTGCAGCCTAATTTCCTTTGTAATTTAGGAAAACAAAAAAAATGCAATTTGCCTGAATGTCGCGTCACGTCACGAGTAGTTCCGAACAGTTCCGAGTGGACACGAAACTGTCGCGAAACACTTGGCTATATCTAGTCGGCGTAGCTTAGTAACTAGTTAGCCGAAATGGATAGCTACTAAAAACTATGGAGTCGAATTTACTCCTAAAATACTTAAATAAATTATGATATATAACAGTAATTATTACTATACGTCATCATTTGCCTAGCTTTAGGGGTCGCTTTAGCTGAATACCAGTGTTTTCCATGGAGCGACTGTCTTTCTGACTCCCACAACCCAGTTACTGGGTAACACGATAATTTCCACCGACACTCTTTTACAAAATGCTGGTTACATTATTCTTGTTGCTTCTATATATGAAAACAATGCAAGTAAAGAGCAATACAAAACATAAAAAAGGAATCAAGATAAAAACTTGTTAAGAGTTGACCAATCTCTACTGACAGCGCCCGTTCACAAACATATCTTAAAGTAGACTTATCTAAGGTTAGATTTCCCCACAATAATTTCCTTCATCCATAATATAGGTGTCGATATAACTAGTTGTCCTAAATACATAACAAAAATGACAACAGCTCCATTCCACTCCAAACACAAAATTTTTCGTAAATCGCTACCTACCCACTTTTGGCGAGTACAATTCGTGGAAAAAACTGAAAGCCGCGCCGTCCGGGCGCCCGGTAGCCACCGTCGGGTTATAACGGGAAAAACAACTAAGTCAACGACGAAAAACAACGAGGTATTGACGAAAAACGAGAAGCGGTGTTGTGTCGTGTGGCCCTTCGTAAGTGGGAATGCTATTGAAACCTTGGTTTTTTTACTCCATTTTGGGGGCTAGGGATCCATTCTGACGAGGTTTTCTATTTAGGTCGATTAAATTGACAAGAAAAGCTGTTTTTAGTGGCCAGTCTTTTCTTATTGAATACTAGCTTTTGCCCGGTCGGTTATTGCGGATGCAGACGAAGTCGCGGATTAAAAAGTAGCATATGTCTTTCCCTGGGGTTCAAGCTATCTTCATACTCAATTTCATCAAAATTGGTTCAGCCGTTTCATCGTGAAAGCGTAACAGACAGAGTTACTTTTACATTTATAATATTAGTATGGATTGGACACTCTTGCAGCATTGTGGCTTGACTGTTCACAAAGTGGACTGATGGCTGATCGACTGATGGTATGGGTTTAGTGAAGGTCGTGGGGAACCTTGGCAGGACCAGTAATTGTGGAGATATCGGAAAGCGGTTTATGTCCTTCACTGAAGGTCTTTCGATTGAGATGATAATGAATATAAGGACTCTATCGAGACGTGTGACGGTGGTTGTGGATATTACACCTATCACCTGAGATGATCACGTTCATCAGCATCATCATGAGTCTTTGTATGCTGTCTTAATTATGCTGCTTAGTTAATTAAAGATTGTTTACCAAAAGATGACCAAAGTTCATGTAGCTAATCAAACAGGGAATAAGGACTTTCCCTATGAAGCTGATATTTGGCAGGTGGGTTGTCCTTTATATTACTCTTTTTCGTGTATATTTATTTTCGAACCACTTTACTGAATTAAATATATACAAAGCTTAAAAATAAATAAAAAAATATTATTATAGAAAGAAGAAACAAAAGAAAAAATGATTATTTGACACATTATGTACAATGGAAGGCTCGCAGTGCATCTAAAGACTCGTCTGCATCGCTCTCAAAGGGACAAGTGCCCAAAAGGCACGAAAAAAAAATTACCACGTTGAATGGCAATGCGAATTCTTTGACTTAAGAAAAGGCCAATCCTCTGGTCACGCAAAGAGTCGACCAGTCGTTTAGCAATGCACATAAACAATGGACTACTCGGTCCCCATGGCCCTAGTGTTTCAACCCCAAACGGCTCAAACATATTACTTCCAAAAAGTTACGCCGTTTGAGGGTTTTTCACCTGCAGCAGTCGCCCCAGCACAACACGACGAGCTAGGAAGATGGGATGGTAGGGAGGTAGTTTATACGAAGGAGATGTTAGCAAAGATTTAGATTCGGATTACGTATTTAAAGGATTCTTGGACCAAGCCGTGGACAAAGAAAAAGAAGCTTCTAGTTCATAAAATTAATTTCGAAAACGCGGAACCCAGTGTTCTCAGCAACACCATTTTTAGCAGTCAGGTACCTACCTGACTAGGTACCTACCTGACTAGGTACCTACCTAGGTATATAATAGCGAAGTAGCGTGCTGTCGAGGAGTAAGCATTTACCTACTTTACAGTTAGTATTTTTGTGTGCTTTCGTGATTTTGGCTGCAACAAAATATTATTTGAGCACATAATCATAATTTTGAAGTTATTTTAAAACTGACATAGCCTTGGTACGTTTGACGTAAAATTTGATATTGATATTTCAGTGTATTTTACATCTTGAATATAACATAGATAAGACATTGTTTAAGTTATCAAAATTCTTTTGTTCGTAGCTACTTTTATAAATACTAGCTTTTGCCTGCGACTTCCGCGTGTATGTCAGTTATTGGTGAATGTCGAAAAGCCAGATCCCATGTTATTCTTCTTTGTCAACTTTCATTATGGTCAGGTAATGAACAAACAGTTACTTTCGCATTTTTGGTATGAGTATTGTTAGGACATTATATTATAACAATACTAGATCATCTTGCAAAAGAGCTCCTTTAGAAGATTTCCCGAAAGAACTTAGTTTAACACCAATTTCTATCGTTAAGTATATTTTTTCCAATTTCGTTTGTACTTTCTAAGTTTATCTACGTGAATAATGCTCGTGCTTTCTCAACATGAGAAGAGATTATAGCAAGCAATTGCTACCGGAAGCTTTTCATAAATCCTGATTCACCATAATTATCTGGAAAAGGCACTCCATTTTCAAAAATATATTGACCAACACATTGAGCAACTTTCGCTCAACAGCTGAGTCAAGAGTCAGATGCAAAAGACGGTCATCTTGGACACTGCACGCATTGTGAGGAGGTTCCTCAGTCCGGATCCCTAAACACCATCAGCTTGGGTCTTCCCACCTCGCTACTGGCGGAGCACAATAGATTTTGCTGTCTCCAAAAACTCTCCACGCAATGAGTGCGGAAAGATGGACGGCGTCGCCGAGGATGGCCTAGAAAGTGGTGGCGGGATTATCTGGTCCCGTGCCACAAGGGCTGGTCCCAGGACTTGCAGGAACCCTTTGCCAAGCAGAGGGACACCATAGGCCAGCAAAAAATATGTATATATTTCTTTCAATAATTTTGAATAAATACATTAATATTTGTTAACACCATGCTGGGTGCAAATCGACCTGGTCAACTTTGACTACTGATTTGTTTGTCATTTTTACCAAGAAACATTTCTAGAAGCAAATAAAATGAAGTAATTACACAGAAGAGGTACAATTATGGATTAGCGTCAGCTGCCTGCTTTCTCTTCGTAAATTATATGATTGTGGGTAATTGATTGCTGACTGAAGTACGGACGGCTGGAGTCTTGTTTACAGTATACGAAATACTTTTGGAAGGTAACTTCATGATAATAGTTTTTTTAATGTAAACTAGGTGTTGCTGTTATTTTATCAGCGTGAAGGTCAGTTTCAGCCACGTGATGTTCCGGAATAACAAAGTCACGGTTTAAACAGTAGCCTATGTCCTTTCCTGGAATTTAAGCATAACCTGTACCAAAATTCATCAAAATTTGGTTCGAATGTTTGGACTTGAAAACGTAACAAATAAAAAAAGTTTTTTTCAAAAAACAGAAAACCAACTTCAAAAACTGAAAAGTGATAAATAACTTTAGCACAGAACACACATTAATTTAGTTTCGGAAGTCGGTGCCGGTGGCGGTGGTGTTTGTTATTTTGTATTGCCACCGACTTCCGAAACTAAAGTGCTAAAATCTTTTTATTTTCCGCTTTTTAGTAAGTTTAGCCTAACATTCAAATCCATTAAGAAACGGCGACACACTTAAAACAGTGATTGTAAGTCCTCCAAAGATTGAAGAAACTAAAAAATCTGTGTATTTTTTTGGGATTTTGTTGATTCCTTAAAAAGAGCTGAATAAATTTTGATAAAATGTATATGGTACCATTTCGGAACAAACCCCTTTTGAACAAAAAAAGAATTTTGAAAATCCGTCTATATATGTCAGAGTTATGCCCAAAACATACATAAAAAAAAATACAAACATCCGTCTTTATAACCTCCTCCTTTTTGAAGTCGGTTAATTGTGTCAGTGATGTCCACGTTAATCTTAGAAAGTAGGTGCATGTGAATTTAAAATGTCACATTGGTATAGCCCGGTATCGAACGCACAACCTCATGTTTGAGGCGAGTACCTTGACCACTGCACCATTACGGCCACCATATTCTGCGAATGTTTTCGTGATAATTTGTGAATCGTAATTTGTGATTCGTTCGTTTCGTGGCAGACTTTCTTGCCTGCTAAGACGAAGACTATGCTTGTGCAGACTTTAATTATCCCTTTAATCGACTATGGTGACGTGTGTTACTTTGACTTGAACTCGGTCTTGCTGGATAAGCTGGATAGGGTTCTCAATAACTGCATACGATTTATTTTTAACTTGAGGAAATATGACGATGTGTCAAGCTACAGGTCTGAGCTTAAATGGTTGCCCATTCGTCAGAGAAGAAGTTTACGTGCGTTGAAAACGCTTTACTCCCTGCTGAACTCTCCGACCCCTCCTTCTTATCTAAAATCCCACTTTCAATATTTACATTCTTCACACGCTAAGAATTTGCGGTCTTCTAATAATCTTCTCTTGCTGTGCCCCTCTCATACCTCTGATTCTGTCCACTCTTCCTTTCATATCCAGTGCATTCCTGACAGCGTGTCCAGTGTGTCGTCGATCCTGGGTAATGGATAACTGTCCTTTTTTGTGACGTCATTCAGTCGACGATAGTCTACACAATTAATTTCGTAATTATGTGCTTTCTAGGTTTATCTTGGATATCATTGACATCGGTGAAGAAAAACATCGTATAAATAATAATAAGTCTGATCAATGGTCGTGCCTTCTCTATATGAGAAGAGGCATTATACCTGCAGTGGTGATTATAGGCTGGCATTATTAATATTAGTTCCAATACTTACATAAAAAATTATAGCGAGATCCATACATTCATTTGTGTAAAAAAAAAATTTGAGGGTTTAAAATATTTTCCAATGTAAAGAATACATTACCAGGAGTAGATTGATATACTTAGCATATTTTTAATACCCCGCAGAATTAAAATATTTTATTTATTATATTTTATTTTATTTATTACGAAATGAAAATAACACTTTTTCGTTTCATCTCGATGCCCATTTTGAATTTATAAAAAAAGAAAGTGACAAGTGAAGTTAACGGGTCTATCAAATTGGCAGACAGGTGATGTGACAAGTGTGTGGAAAAAAAAATTTATGACGTTTTTACCATAAAACGATGCAGTTTCAGTGCAAGAACTGCGAAACGGCGACTGTTAGTGTCACTGTTACTGTCGAACGCCGTTTCGTTCTGAAATAATGAGCTTTTCGTAAAACTATTCACCTTCTTTTTCGCGGGGTTTTAAAAATATTGTAAATGCCTGAAGATACTCTTTAGGTACCCAATAGTATAAAAATTAAAGTTTCAACTTCTCTTAACATCTTAATTATTTTTTACAAATCCTGCCATAATTCTTTCATACAAAACAAGATCCATTGACACCTCTACCTACCCCACAAAACAACAGCTTTATCGAAGTAATAATTTTGTTTAATTTAACAAAAACTAACGAAAACCTCGCTGATCGCTCGTTAGTAAAGTACCTACTTAGCTCAGCACCGAAACTGGTTGACCTAGATTCTAGACCTTGTATCCATTCTAGACTAAGCGATAGGCTAATATATTTTGTGTTTCGATTCAAATAATAAAATTTAATAACTAGATAATTATTAAGCTTTTGATTTTTTTGGAGTCTTTTATGAAATATCAGTACGAACTTTTAGTTGGTCTCTTTGGTCTGGTGGACATGGTCGATGTGTGGTCTTGAGTTATATTCCCGGATCAGGCAAAGAGTTAAAGTATTTTTCAATCCTTCAAAAAATGAAGGAGGTTTTTAATTCGACACGCACATTTTTTTTTATCAGTTTGACCACGCATAACTTTTTTCAGTGGTCTGATTTTGATAATTATTTTTTTTTCATTGATAGCATATACCTCAAAGTACGTCCCATATGAATTTCATGAAAATATTCTACCCCTAAGGGTAGAAAATTAAGGGATGACTGAAATCATTTGATGTCACCGTTTCGTAATTAATTTGTATGATAAAAAGTAGGTAGGCACGTCAAAACGAATAGCTTTACTTGCGAATTTAAAGTTATTTGTTTACTTTTTGACGGCGGTTGTCTTTTTTGTAAAAAAGTTTTTTTCTTGATAATGTTGGAATGGCACTAGAGGATTCGTTCCACTTTTCAATTAATTTCGTTTCAATTAATTTTGCTTCTTACCTTAAGGTCTATATGTCTCTGTCGCAGAGAGGATTTTCTGAAGATTCATGCAACGTAGGAATTGGAATTTTAGCAGAGTGTCAGATCTTGATAACATGCACACACCCAGAAAAAAGAGCAAATTTTCTGTATTTTTTACTTTTAATAGATCATTGAAATAAGTCGTCTATAAGTCCGTGATGATGCGGCCTAAGGTAGAGCACGCTTGCATAGGTTATGTCTCGTAACAAAATATTAAATATTCTTAGTATACAAAGCTTTATTTAGAATTAAAATATCACTTTACCTGACTGTACAAATGGCACTTAATTGATAGTAAAACATTTGGTATTATTCTTCGGGTCGAGTCTAAGCGGGTGGAGTGGGCACCACCACAATGAGACGTCGAGAAACCTATACACAAAACTATCAAGGTTGGTTCGAGGAGGCCCGGGAAAAATGATCCTGGAAGAACTTGGCGGAGGCCTTTGCCCAGCAGTGGGACAGCATCGATTCTCGTTCCTTTTCTGCATGAGAAGAGACTATCGTGTTACTATACAGCGATTTGCCGTCTGTCATCTCGTCTAATAAGTCTTAGTGTCAAAACTAGTCGACCTAGATCCTAGACCTTGTGTCCATTCCTAGGCCGAGCGATAGGCTATTATATTTCGTGCCTAGATTGAAAGGACACGTGTTTTAAACATGGTTATCTAATAGTAACTATTAATGTTTGGTATCAATTTTGGTCTGACCTGCTTAATTTGGGGCGTGCCTTTAATAGCAGCTAAGTATGTTGAATGTGATATAGTTCAATTTTATTTTAATATTAGATAGGTACCTAGGTATGTAACTGTTAAATAAATGTTTTTTTTTGTTCTTTTTTACATTAAAGAACATGTAGGCCCGAGATGAAATTATAATCATGGATAATTTTAATGTAGGTTGGTACTTGTTTCTGGTTTTTTTCTAAAGGGAACTATCTGTTTCGATATGAAATCTCCCTTGAAGTTATACCTAATTTTATTAAAGATTTTATTGAGATTTGTGAATTTTCACGTAGGTATGTGAGTGTACAAGATGAAATTAAATTTTTTATTAAAATTTTAAGGAGTGACTCAGACCACGAACCTGAACAACTTTCATTATGGAGCCAACTCAAACAGCGCGAAAAACAGAACAGGTGTTCCATACAGAAGTGCAATAGGTAGGTACTCGGCCCAATGTACAGAACAGCGGTTTTCTTTTCGTGCTGTTTGAGTTGGCTCCATAATGAAAGTTGTTCAAGTTCGTGGTCTCAGTCACTTCTTAATAATTTGCTAATAAATTCAATTTCATCCTGTATTTGTAAGCAGAAATATCTTGCAGTGCAAATTGGTGCAAACAAATAAGAAAATGTCAAGATAGCAAAAAAAATGACAGCATTACCAACCTAGGTAAATATTAAAGTAGGTAAGACCTAGGTACTAGCAATTTACGCCTAAACTAACTAATATAAACCTATAAAAATATAAACAAAAATCTCGTCCCGTCCTTAATATCAAATAACATCAGTAAGCACTACCTAGCGTGTGAAAACAACACAAAATAATTTCGCATGCAATCAGATATTATTGTGTCTAAAACGACAAGTATTGTGTTTCTAGTGTGATGAACTTTTAACTACATAATATAGAAAATATTACAACAAATTATGAATTAAACTTCTTCTTTTCGAATGATTCTTTTAGTTAGGCTACATGGGCCCAGTAGGTTACATTTATCAGAGTTTTAGTGGCGTTTTTAATGTCCTCTATGGCTGCACCTTACTCACTCGCAATCATCTATGAATTAGACTGTCTGTAACCTTAAGGCCGGCGTTACACGGACTGCTCGAGCAGTTAGGCATTGATCAACATACACAGATCACTCGAGCAGTCATAGTCAATCACTTAAAGCTGCCATTGATTGCTCGAGCAGTTCATATCAACTGCTCGAGCAGTTGGTATGAACTACTGAACAAGTCAAACAGTGACCAAGCCACAGAGCAGTCGACAGCTCGAGCAGTTAGTATATGTCTGGCGACTGCTTGACTGTACGATGAAATTACACCGCGCTGCTAACCGCTCGAAGCAGTCGCAACTGCTCGAGCGGTTCCGTGTATGTGTACGTAGAAGACTATAGTTCACTATGCAGTCGCAGCTAGAAGCAGTCAGTACCGACAGCTTCAAGCAGTCCGTGTATGGCCTGCCTTATAGGTAACTACATCACTAACAGTCGTTATCTCAGAGTCTATCTTCTTTCTTAAGTCATGTCATCTATCATTCGTAAAATGGATTAATTTTTCTATGCTATCTGAACATTTTGTTTTTTAATTTGTAGTAAAACGTGGCAATGTTTTTGGTCCATATCATTTACATAGTATACATATAGTAAAACAAAGTCGTTCCCGCTGTCTGTATGTTCAGATCTTTAAAACTACGCAACGGATTTTAATGCAGTTTCCAGCAATAGATAGAGTGATTCAAGAGGAAGGTTTATAAGTATATTTTGTATCTACATGGCACACGTGCGAAACCGGGGCAGGTGGCTAGTTTTAAATCTAATCTCTAATCTAATCGAATCTAATCTAATCTTCAGCAATAATATTGACAGTGAAATGAAATGAGTGATTGAAATTTTATTTTAACGTTCCAAGCAAGACATTTCGATTTAATCCACTCTTACGTGTATCTCATACATCTACGAATTATAGGCAGAACAGCTATATTGTGCGTGCAAGCAAGAATTGCAATAAAATATGTAAGCAACATGATTTGGATCTATTCACGACTAGTGTGCCTTCAGCCAGAAGGTGCTTAAGCCTTACCTACCTTTTTTAAGTAGATAACTATAAATTGATTTATGTTCTTCTTTCTATGTCATTTTTTTTTGTTTTTCTGTCATTAATTTCAAACAAAATAGGCTGGTTTGCTCACATTCCAAATGCTATAACGTTTCTCAACGCGAAGTTTTGTAATTGGCTTTCTGTCGACTATTGTTTCCTTTTTTATTGTTAAGTTTTTGTAGCTGTAAATCTTCCATGCATAGATAAATAAATAAAAAATAAAGGACAAACACGAGTGACAGCACTAGTCTACAGTTTACCTACATTATAATCGCCATTGCAGTGTCTACAACCTGGCAATTAGATGATCACGCGCAATACAACACTTACTTTTTGTTACATATAGTTCTATATTTAGTTGCTCAAATATTTTGTTTAATAGCGTGTGAAAATATTCATACGTAGGAATTCCTTTGTCTTTGGCTTTCAGTGCATTATAAGTACGTACTTAAAGATTAAAAATGAAAATGTCTATTTTGTCTCAAAACAGTTCATCATCATTTGCCAAGCCTTTTCCCGACTATATTGGAGTCGGCTTCCAGTCTAAGCTGAATACCAGTGTTTTACATGGAGCGACTGCCTATCGGACATTCACAATCCAGTTACTGAGTAACACGATACCCCTTAGTAAG
The DNA here is from genome assembly GCA_947361185.1 of Charanyca ferruginea. Classification (NCBI taxonomy): domain Eukaryota; kingdom Metazoa; phylum Arthropoda; class Insecta; order Lepidoptera; family Noctuidae; genus Charanyca; species Charanyca ferruginea. The sequence goes on along the minus strand of OX376078.1, from coordinate 18,705,941 downwards.
GCTGGTTGTCAGGCTTTCTGGCTTCGGACTGCCCATAACGACTGCCAAAGATCTACAAATGACAGCCGGGACAACGGCTTTACGTGCTTTCTGAGGCACGGAGGCGGAGGTCTCGAAACAGTTACTTACACGAATTTTAAATGAGACATTCCCAGTAAGTTATTGAGATACTTGTGTTGGGGCTATCTCGCTCTTTATCTATTTCTATATTTGAGATTCGGCATAATATTTTGGGGAAATTGTAGTCTATGGGAACAGGTTTTCAAAGCTCAAAAACGCTGCATAAGGGCTATGTGTCATTTAATAGCAACAGATAGCTGTGTTCCTGTATTTAAGTCCCTAAAATTACTAACATTCCCATCACTTTATATTTTCGAGGTGGCTGTTTTTGTCAAATCAAACATGCATCTTTTTAACAAAATGTCTGAAAATAGAAACCGGCCAATTAGGAGACAGTATAAAAATTTGTTAATTGTTAGTGGTTCCGATACCGCCCTAGTAAAGAAAAGTATTATTTGTATGGGTCCGATCATATTTAACAAAATACCCGATGAAATAAAAAATGAGACATTTCCTGTTTTTAAAAAGAAATTGACAGATCTATTAATTTATAAATGTTATTACTCAATTGGCGAATTTCTGACCGATAAAAAATTAATTTGATAATTGACATATGATTCCTAACATATAATTGACTGTATTTTCTGACTCGTACTTAATCTAGATCTAAGATAGTTTTAATTCAACTGTATTGACCTCGAAATTGACAATTTTATAATCACATTTTTATTAAACTTGACATTATGTATTTGTTTTGCCTATTTTAAATTATTTGCTGAATTTCATCTTGACATGGTGAACTCATATTAATTTTATTGAATGGTTAAAAATATATGTTAGATGAGTCTTTACTACTATAATAGCTAAAACTGTTTGCATGCCTTAGATAAAGGTAGTTAGTATAAGGATCTTTCAAAACTAAACATCTGTAACATGTACCTACTCTCATTGCAAATAAAGAACTATTCTATTCTATTCTATTCTATTCTATTCTATTCTATCTAATTATGAACAAAATATTGAAACTATTGTTTACAAAACGTGAGTAAAGATTACAGGGTATACTTCTGCCGAAACGAGATAACCAACAATGTTTCAGTAATCGATTCTTCATCATCATCATATCAGCTTATTGCCGTCTACTGCTAACCGTAGTCCTCCCGCAGAGATCGTCAACCAACCCGGCCAAACTTAAAAATGCCAAATAATTTACATTACTTGACGGGTCTGTAGCCTAGGTGGTAGTGTATCAATTAAATTATATTAAAATTTTTTCAATAACATTTTACATTGTGTCTGTAATCATTCATAATAATTAAATAAATAAAAAATACACATAATAACATCCATTTGAACATACCTATTTAACAAACTAATAACGAAAACTGTGTGTGTGTTTTAACTTTCATATTTTAAATGCAAAGGTAACTTTATTTTATAAAAGTATCCTGGAACAAACTTACCTAAAACATAGCCTTCATATTTGTGGTTATATTAATCAGTCGTGCGTCAGTATTTTGGCGTTAATACACTAAAATTCAAGCTATTATTTTCAGTCTACCTATTCAGACAAAGTCCAACAATTTGGCTATGACCACAAAACTTTAGTGTGTCACTATGTCAGACAATGAGTATTCAATATTCGGTTGTAATGAGTCAGCATTGTTTTGAAATATTGTTCTACCTACCTACCTAGAGTTGCGTGATCAGCGTTTGATAGAATTTGTGTCTTTGTGTAGCATTTATTTGTGTACTGCCTCGTTGGTCTCGTGGTTCGAATCCCAGGTCGTGCAAAGTAAAATTGGGTTTTTCTATTAAGATTTTTTCAGTATCAGCCCGGAGTTTAGAAATTGGCGGTGCCCCGGAACACCCCCGTGCGGAAAGCACGTAAAGCCGTTAGTCCTGCTTGTGATCTCTCTCCGGTCGTGTCGGATTGTCGTCCCACCGGACTGTGAGAGTGAGGGAAGAGGGAGTGCGCCTGTGTTTGCGCACACACTTGTGCACTATAATATCTTCTGCGTACTTGGCTGATCTCCATTGAGATTGGCCCTCGTGACCGAAATTCGGCCGGAAGATTACATATTTTTTACATTTCTGTACTAACATTCGCCTGTGACTTCATTCGATGCCGGTTATCGCGAAAGCAGGCGAAGTCGCGGATTAATAACTAGGCTATATTATGCTTGCCAATTGTAATGTAAAAAAAAGAAAAAAAATGTTGTGATGAATAGTTGTGTGTTTTCATAAAAAAAATCTGGAGAATAGATGAAGTGTGTTCCAAATAAAAAAAAAGTTAATAAAATTTAAATGTCGGGCGCCACGAGCACACTAAAGTAGGTACTTTTAATCTTCTAGCGGGGAGTTTTCAATAAAATCCACCATTTCAAAGTATTGGCCTATTTTATTTACCCGTAGGTTAGCAGAGGGCTAATTCACGTAATTTTATGACGCGCCGATGAAGTTGTAGTGCAGTTGCAGTTAAGTTCAAGTTTCAGTAATAAACGGTATTCTTGTAATCATTGAACTACGCGAAGCTGCGCGTGAACTGCACGTCAACTGTATGACAACCAAACCCTACCAAACTTACTTATGGTGTACCCATATGAGTGGAAAAATATTAGGTACTCACTAAATAATTGAATAGAATTTGAATATGACGTTATTATAATATTCAAATAATACCCCAGTACAGATTTTAGTGCTGTTTAACTGTAATTTTGAGACGTCAAACGAATAGTAGAATGCCGATCATGTTGCGTTCCGAAGCACGCACCAAAGACGCGCAACAGTTAAATGCCATTATTGCGCTCGCGTGACGCGAACTTGACGCGAGCGTGTCTGACAGCGGTAGAGAATACGAAAAGCGTTGTTTTGATCGAAACTTAACTGCAACTGCACTGCAACAGCACTTCTTTAGTTACGTGAATTAGGCCACAGGGCAACAATATTAATAACTAGACTATATTATGCTTTCTTAAGGTTCAAGGTAACTCTGTATGACATAGTGGTAATGGCTCATTGGTTAAGGCGCACGCCTCTAATGCACGAGGTCTTGGGTTCGCAACCGGGCACGAATGTGACTTTTTCGACTTCAAATATGTACTCTAAGTTTATCTTGGACATCACAGACATAGGTGAAGGAAGACATCGTGAGGGTACCTGGACTTTTACACTATACAGGGTGACGATGGCATAGCACAAAAAAGGATCATGGCAGGATTTGGTAATTTGGTGTAATTTGTTATCTATTGATAGGCATACGTTTGACCACTATCTCACCTGATGGGAAGCGACGATGCGGTCTAAGATGGAGCACACTTGCCTAGAAGTAACCTATTCACTCTTGACTTAAAGACTCCCAGGTTGTAGCTAACAGGAAACACAGACTCAGGCAGGGAATTCCACTCCTTAGCAGTGCGCACAATTAATGTGTTGTGTTGTTTTTATTGAGCATTAATAACATTAAATTATGGCGCCACAAGTTGCCGCTCTTCTCACATATACTTCTCACAAATGGTGTTCTATTTTGGTTACATTTATATGATATTTAGTACGTTTTTTTTTTTTTAAATTTCGGTGATAGTATTTATTTGATAGTTTCAAAATATTTTTTTGAACTAGTATGACCAGTGTTTTTTTTTTGTCGTATCGTCATCCCCACCTTGTATATGTCTTAAATGGCCAATCTTACCTTTTCCAAGCGTGGTGATCAATGCTCGCAATGATTCTCTGTTGAACAAGAAGGCTTTGCCCAACAGTGGGACAATTATTTCAACAAAATCGGTTGAGTAGTTTAGTAAAAACGAACAAACAAAGAAATACTCACATTCGCATTTATAATGTTAGTTTGGGGATATGGATGTTTGCTGGACGAAGTTGACATCTACAGAAGGATTTTTTAAATATTATCTCCTTCTTTTTAGCGTATATATTTTTCCTGCTATCTGTTTAGCCCATTATGTTCAGCTACGGTAATTCCATCCGCTGACGCAGTCATAAGATCCTCCCGTGGGCAGGTAACAGGGCATGCGGCGCAAAGTGGACCATGGTCTGCGGAAAGACGCTACAGCTTCGCCATCATCATCATCATGTCAACTTCTAGACGCCCACTGCTGTGCATAGGTCTCCCCCAAGGGGGGGTTCAGTTCCGTAATCGCCTACTTGGTGATCACAGTAGATGTTATGGTACTCAGAAGGACGCTGCTACACATCCTCAGAGTCTCAAGTCTGCTATTACAATAGTGTCAGAATGGTCTATCATTGATTTAATAATTGTTGATTTTGACAAGTTTGGTAATCTACTAGTACAATAGCGTCATTATGACTTTCCAATGGTCAACCACTGATACGCCATTGAAAGAAATGATATAGAATGGTACTCTCGTACAAAATAAAAACTGAATGACTGACTTTAGGCGGTAATCTGCTAAAATTTTGACAGTTCCTTTGATCAGTGACCAGCTACCATTGGATCGACCATTATGAATTTAGCAGATTACGAACTTTTAGCAAAATGACAATGGGATTGTGTTGCAATAACGAAATTTAAAAATAGCAGACTTGGCTCCCTGGTCTAGATCCCTCTGTCGCCTTCTACGACACCCACGGGTAGAAATGGGGTGATGCTATTTGTGGCCAGCACTACGACACCAGACGCTGCATACGTACTGGTGATTCAATCCCAAAAAGGAATAAAAAGGCGATTGAAGTTCTTAATTTTTACCATCTCCTTGACTGGTGACAAGACTCTTCTAGTCATGTTATCATTGTTTAACTATTGTGTCTCTAACTGGGCAGTTAAACTCCGAAAGTACCTATGCCTTGTTAAGTTCAAATCTTTCTATTTTATTTCAATTCTAGTAGCATAGCAGCGACGTAGACAAAACCTTGTCAAAATGCAGTTTCGTTTAGTCTAGACGAATTGCAAATACGATGCATTATACTTACCCACATTACTTGTCATATCTAGTTTTGGTACATGACGTAATACTACCGATACAGTAACCAACTCTGTGTAGGGGGAAAAATACGTCGGTATTTCGGAATAGATGTAATTTTTCCTACTCTTAGGTGCGGTCAAATTATTATTGTTTTGGCTGACATACTTGAGACGCAGTTCTACTAACTTCTAGAAGCGTTCGTATTCAAATGTCAGTCTATCTGTCAAATTTGTCTCTATTTACCAAAATTTTTAACCAGATTTTCGGATTGATTGTCGCTGGTTTGATTGTGACTAAATTTTGAACGTTTTTGGTTTGAAAATTTGGCCTTCCGTTGTATTTAATTTGAGGATATTGTTTAGTTACGTCCACACCGTGGCTACGTCATCGATTCGTTCCGATTTATCCTCATCCATACCCAATACAAAAAATGCGAAAGTAACTCTGTCTGTTACGCTTTAACGATGAAACGTCTGAACCGATTTTGATGAAATTTGGTACGAAAATAGCTTGAACCCTGGGGAAGGACATAGGTTACATTTTAATTCGTGACTTCGTGTGCATTCGCGATAACCAACATTCATGCGGACGAAGTCGCGGGCAAAGGCTAGTACCAATTTATTTGGTATTTTACAGTCAGTTATTTGATTGGATTAAAAATTGTAGGAGACTGTATTAAAAACTATATTAAACTTAACCAGGACTCAAGCTATCTTCATACCAAATTTAATAAAAATCAGTTCAGCCGTTTCGTCGTGAAAAGGTAACAAACAGAGCTACTTTCGCATTTACGGTATTAATATATAGTAAGTAAAGTATTAATAGTAGTATGGAAGTATGGATTAGCTTATATAATTTTAATTTTTGACCACGTGCAGGTAAATTGACGAATTTAAAAGTGGCCAATGTCCTTATCCAATTCTTATGCTTCATATTTTCAAATTTCACTGCGAATAGTTCAGAAGTTTTGAAGTGATGGGGGATGAGATTGTGTGCTAAATTCCAGCTTATTCCATTTTGCCGTTAAAACGTGAAAGAGTACCAAACATCTATTCATTCTTCCTCACATCTCATTTCCAGTAGCAGTAGTGTCGAGTAGCAGCAGTAAGAAGTGCAGTTACACTAAGGAAGTAGTTTCGTTCGCACCAATATGAAGTTTTCAATTAAAATCCCAGCGCCCATTTACTTGAACATAGATATGAAAACATGACCTATTCTCTATTATCTGAAGGTCATTAGGACAAAAGCATTTGTTTTTAAAGACTAGGCTGCTTGAGAAGCATGGATAGGCTGCAAAATAATGTAGAATAATAGATGTTATTAATCGACATCCTGCGGTACATTAATCAGCTGATGTCATAGTGATTGTTCACCTTTTAAACCAACGCCTGGTGGGATTTTGAGGAAGTGGAAAAAAGTACCTAGTGAAGTCATACATCGTCATTTCAATGACATGAATTTTCTTAAAGCTACCATTTTTTGATAATAAAATATAGCCTATAGCACACCATTGCAGTGTGGAGTAAATAGAATGGATGAGGTGAGAAATGAGTATATTAAAGGAAGTGGCACCAGTGACAGAAAAGATGAAAGAGAATCGATTGTCTTGGCATGGGCATGTGAAGACTGAGAAACGATGGGGAATAAAGGTTCTCGAGTGGCGACCACGAACCGGAAGACGCAGCGTTAGCAGACCTCCCATCAGATGAACTGACGACATCTTTAAGGTCGCAGGTAAATCGGTGGATGCAAGCGGCAGGTTGTTTGGGGAAGGCCTTTGTTCAACAGTGGACGTATTCCGTCTGTTGATGATGGGCATGTGAAGAGAAGGTATGAAACACATGTGACCAGAAGAGTTCTAAACATTAATGAGGATGGATGGAGAGAGAGGAAGGCCAAAGAAATAATGGATGGATTGTGAGAAGAATGATATGAATGAAGAGGGAGTGAGTGGTAATGTCGTGCCGTGTGTTGCCGGCCGCTAATAGCACCATCCCATTTCTACCCATGGATGTCGTAGAAGGCGACAGAGGGATATTACCAGAGTATGGGCAGCAGCGTCCTTCTGAGTACCATAACACCTACTGCGATCGCTAACAAGCATCGGCGAAGCATGGCGATTACGGCTGGACCCCCCTAGGGGAAGACCTATGCTCAGCAGTGGGCGTCTAAAGGTCCTTAGCTTCCTTACGCTGAATACGTCAGGGAGAATACAACTACTGCAAAACCATCCGCTGACGCAGTCATTAGGTCCTCATCTGTACAGGTGACAGGGCATGCTGCTCAAGATTAAAGGTGGGCCATGGTCTGTGGATAGATCCCGAGGAGGCCCGCAGTAGCGCGTCGGCACCAGTTGGGGTTTGCGGAAGTAGGTATGTCCAGTTCCCGCGACCGCTGAGGTGTGAGATGGAACACCGGGGTGGTTTTAGTCAGTAAGTCCGACACTACCCCAGGGCGGAGGACATCCATGAGAAACATAAAATGGTCTGTGGATAGATGCCGCATTGGCACTGAAAATCTCTTGTGGAGAATGTTTTTGCTGCAGCCGACTTGAATGCGGAATCTATAAGTTTTGTGTCAGACTGTTGAATGCACTGCCCGCCTCTCGGTTCCCTGATAGGTAAAATATGGGTGTCTTTAAGGCACGAGAAAACCGTTTTATCCTAGGCAAGCGTGCTCTATCTACCTCAGGCCGCATCATCACTTAAGATCAGATGAGTTGGGGTAAAACTAATCTACCAAGTTTCCTTTGGGTTCCTATCAATATCTATATAATTTACACTCGACCGAGTTTCGAAAAGTTTAAGCTGAAATTGGTACTTATCACCCACACATTTTATCTCGGAAACTGGCTTCCTGTGGGATGTCCTATGACCTTCTATGGCATATCCTGTATCCTAATGTCGCAACTAATCTTGCAGTAAAATTGCTTGTCTAAGAGAAAGGTTCAGCGGTTTACTGTTTGTGCAAACTGTGTGTCTGTACAAATAACCAGAAACGGAACAAGTACCTGTAGGGCGTACACATATTTGTTCTGTACGGGAATCTATCCCACGATATAAAGCGTAGCATCCAGTCGCTATGTCACTGCGCCAACCTTGGCGTCAAATTACCGCACACCTGAAGACAAAAGGTAGGTCCCTGCAAGATGGATCAATGACCTAGTAAGAGTCGCGAGGAGTCGATTGATGCGAAAGGCGCAGGACTATACCCTGTTCACAATAAGATTAGACATAAACACAAACCTTTTTTACAGTCCCTTCAACCGATTTTGACTTCTATTCCGTAGGCTTAAGGATGACATTAGAGGCAAAAAAGTGGTTACAATAAGAACTGTTTACTGCAGTTGCCATTTTTCATGCTACCAACGCAATATGAGTCAAAATCGGTTGAACGGACTGTACAAAAGGTTTTTGTAAATGTCTAATCTTATTGTGAACAGGGTATAGTTCATTTGGAAAATCTTGGTGGACCTATGTCCAGCAGTGGACGTCTTTTGGTTGAAGGTGATGATGACACCTAGATGCTCATGGTCAGCTTGAGCCCCTTAGCCTCTTCTGGATACGCTACTGTGTTAAGATGAGACAGTCAAAAAAACTTGGCAGCAGGGTCGACGCCACGCAAGGCCATATATGCAAATCTCATGCATGAAGTGTATATATTTCTCTCAACGGAATCTCAATAAAGACTACCTAAATACGCAGGAAATATTATAGTGCACAAGTGTGTGTGCAAACACAGGAGCACTTCCTCTTCCCTCACTCTTAAAGTCCAATGGGACTGCAATCTGACACGAACGGATAGACATCAGGCGCAGGACCAACGTCTTTACGCAATTTCCGATGCACGGGGGTACTACACCGCCAGCTAATTCCTAACTGCAACTAAGAAGTTCCTCACTTTGAATCAGAAAATCGAATCCGGACCCTACGCTGAGCAGTCGCGTTTGCGACCAAAAGGCAGTCATGCATGAGGTAATAGCTAAGAGTCATTGATAAATAATACTCTCTGATCAACACTTCAGTAGTACACCAACTAAATACATTTTAATCCTAAACCTGAAACTAATTAGTATTCATAATTTGATTACCAGCTAAAGGGTATAGGACGTGAAGCCATTTTGCATAAACAAAATCCAATATAGTGATGTGTGTATGAGTTTGTACGTGTATGTGTGCGAGGAGCGGCTACCAAGGGTGATGGGGTTTATTTATAGTGCGGGATGTCGGAAGATTTGGGTGGAAGTTTGAGTTTTATTGTGTGATAATCGGAAAGTCGGAAGAATCAGCAAGTATGCAGGACTGGCCTCTTTCTGGTACAGAAAATCTAACAATGTCGGGTTTTCATCATTAAACCTTATTTAGTACCTTTGTGTTCGTTAAATAATTTTCGGGAGAAATAGAGGCATTGGTTGAAGGCTGAAGGTTGTGGTCAAGTTTAAGTTACTTGACTTCATTGAACTTCAAATAAATCAAATTAAAAACATTTATTTTCTAAAATATGGTACCAAGAATTGATGTTACATAAATGGTTTAAGCATCATTTATCCTGCCATACATGGCGTACAAAAGTCAACAATTATACAAATGCATAGAATGATAAATAGAATCAGGACCTGTAACTGCGGGTACAACATGATATTGACAATCACATTAGACACAAATAAGTTTGAATTGTCAAGTTTCCCAGAATTTGATATAGGTTATAGTTTAGTTAGGTTTAGTTAGTTTAGTAGTAGGTGTATGTTTAGCTACCTATCCTATGGCTACGATTTACAGCTTACCTAATTACCTGATCAAGTTTAGAAGCCGAAACTGTCGTTTATAAGTATACATCAATCCATTGCCTACTGCTGAACGGTAGGCCTCCCCCAGAGATCGTCAAGCAACTGATCAACCGTCCTATAACTTTATAATTAGATATTATGTTTTGTCCTCATTGAAGTGAATGTATTTTTAGTGAATTTATTATGTATCTTAGACCGTATATGACCTCTAAAAAGATCTCGTCAAACCTCTGCTCCGTATCGCTGGTACGATAGTCTTTTAGGTGTAACGCCAACCTCGCAAAATGGGGCTACCTCGACAAAGTAGCAGCAGGGTGTGCATGTGGCGCCGAGTTGCAAACAATGGCCCACCTCCTGTCATGTCCTCTTTGCCCCAAAATATGCGATCGGGGTGAATTATGCGCTGCCACCAACAACGCTGTGAAAGTGGCTTAGTTTTGGGCCAAACAAATTTAAAAGACAAACTGAATCAAAACTTGATATGTGTCCGGACTATAGCTACCGCCCGGCAGTAGATTCGTACTTGTTGATTCAGACGGGCTTCACAAACGCGCTCCACATGTAACACACATTGCTGTTTGCTTACACATAACACTATTATTTTCTTCTCCACGTGGAAACTGATTTGAGACAACATTTCGATCAATCTTGTTAGATTTTGTGAAGATTTTTGACATGAGTAATCAAAGTCTTAAAAGAGTAGATTTCAGTTAGGTAGACCATTAAAACGGACATTAACACGTCATTTACGAAAAAAAATATTAATTGAATCTATAATAAAATTGCCTTATGGTTGTCTCTGCGTCTTAACAGAACTGGTGGTGAAATGAGGGTGTACAATACACCACTGCCTACCCCATCATCTGCCTAGCCTCTCCCTAACTGTTGGAATCCGCTTCCAGTCTAACCGGACGCAGCAGAATGACCAGTGAGACCAATGTTTTACGTAGAGCGACTGCCTAACCGACCCCCACATCCCAGTTACTACACTATACCCCTTGGTAACACTGGTTGTCAGACTTTCTGACTTCTGACTTAACGACAGTCAAAGATCTACGAATGACAACCACCTACAGCTTTACGTGCTTTCAGAGACACGAAGAGGTCTCGATATGAAATGGATCGTCTATTTGACAATAACAGGCTTTAGTGTTTATAAATGTAAGTTCACAATTGATTGGCTCATCGCATGTTACTTTACACGTCACGTTATGCTTACATAACACCATGTAAGGACCAGCTTAAACATAAATTCCTGCCAAGGACGATGCTGTAAACTTAGTTTATTAGGGAGAATAAAGGCGTCCTACACAAGAACGATATTATCAACCGGGCGATAATTCGTAGGGGAAATAGTAAAAAAAAATTGTTCTACGGATTGAAAATATATTGTCGCAGTGATAATAGTGCTTGTGTGTGGGGATGCCTTAAAATTATACTTTAGATAGATTTTCAGCTTTATCATAAACTGTCCTATTTTTAAGAGGTTTTCAATTGATTAAAAAAAGGAAGATTTTTTAGATTAAATCAGAGAAAGTGTTATTTTATTAAGTACACCTATAACATAGCATAACTTCTTGCAATGTGTAATCTATGTTTTTTTTTATTCATTTTTTACATTTTGTTGTGTCTGTATTTTAATCTTACTTTTACTGTTTATATTAGCTTTATATTCCATCACATAAACTTGTTAATTTTAGTTATTAATGTTATAATTTAGTGCTTGTGGCACATCTTTATGGGGCATGCGGTGCTAACCTGTAAGAAATTGTTATACTATCCTTATGTAATGGTAAATATTAATTTAACTATTTACAGTGCAAACAATTCTTGGTTGGCCAATAAAGGAAAAATAAAATTTAAAAAATTAAACTAAAATTATTTTATTTCAATATTTCAACGCCATATGTTTAATAAATTTGATAAAACAGTGCATTGTCGATCAAAACTTTTTTATAATTTGTCTTCCATCCAATAAAGGCTAAGAATTTATTAAACACTAAGCCTAGTTATAAGTAACCATATTCCGAATTTAAGAAATTATTAAACACGTAAATTTTCCTCAGAACAGTTCCCAACAACACCACTCACCATTCTCAATCAAAAACAAAACCCAATCAAACAAAGAAACTGGCCGGTTGTCCGATTTTGAACCGTCGTCGCCGGTCCGACATTCGTCCGGCCGATCTGTTTCACTTACTTAGCGCCTCCTACACCCCCCTATTGATTTTATTCGCCCCACTTTCGACGACACACCAGTCACCACCCTTTTTAAACGTTGCCTGCTAGACAATAGAAACAAAAATGTAAAATTTTCTCAATCTTTTCATGTTTTTTTATTATAAAAAAAAACTTAGTTAATGGTTTGTTTTTTAAGTGGGTAGGTATGGTTTGTGGAAAAAGTGAATTAACATTGTTGCTTTGAATAAATAAATAATAGTTTAAAAAAACTAAAAACACGCTTTTTATAGGTTTGGTTATATCTATATCTATAAATATTATGTACATTTATTCTACCAGGGGCGCTTGTGCAGTACCTTCCTAGTGTATAATAGCTGTTTTTTGGGCAACTAATTTTGAATATTAATGAAATGAATGAAATATTAATGAATGAATATTAAGGCAAATAATGTTTTTTTTTTTTTGTTTTTTTTTAATAATTTTACCAAATTAGTGTTTTGTCCTCGGTCCTCGATAAATCTACAAAGTTTGAACGAAATCTGGCCGTTTAAAGTGGGTCAAAATCGCGCCCAAAGAAGTCGGTTACAAGCAATTTTTTTTTTGTTTTTTTTTAATAATTTTATCAAATTAGTGTATTGTCATCGGTCCTCGATAAATCTACAAAGTTGGAACGAAATCTGGCCGTTTAAAGTGGGTCAAAATCGCGCCCAAAGAAGTCGGTTACAAACAAACATACAAACATACAGGTGAAGCTAATAAAAAGCTGGTAAAAACTACAAGATGCATTGCTTTTAAGATGACTTTAATTTATTTTGTTTTTACATCTATTCCGTATAATTTCTTTAAAATGGTGCTGAATAATTAGTATTAAAAAACAGTTAAAGAATTTGTCGCTAATCGTACTATGTTATGGATAATACATATTATTATAAATATTGTACACCCCGTAGGCACACCCGCGACACTCTATAGAAACGAAACGATATGATTGCCTACACTAATACTAAAATAATAGACTGTACAGATACGTGCGTTAGTGTGTGTACGCGCCGCGCGAACAAAAACGCCGTTTCCAGAGCTAGTCGTTCGACGCGGGGAGAGGTGAGGAACGGTTTCAGAGGGAGGCGGAGCGTGTCGCTACTGTTCGGTAGTACTAATACTTATACCGTGCCGTAGGCATGTTACAGTGATACAATAATGCTGATTGTAAGAACTCACTTTTCACATGTGACAAACAATAAATAAATGAATAGTGAATAATGTCTACCAACATTTTTGACAAACGTTTCATTATTGTAGGCCTAGCCAAGTTACCAACGTTTCGTATCATAACTCTTTCTACAATAATTAACGCCTCGTCGTAATCCATTTTTGAATTTCGATCACGTGGGTTATCGTTGAGATGACGTCGTTCCCGTACATTTGATTAGTTTTCTATTAGCGTTATCGATTGTAGATTGTCAATTTGGCTAATGAAGCTAGGGCTCCTGATGTTTTTTGAGACGACACGGTTGGTGCGATGCGTGTCGCAGGTTTGATTCCCGCACGGAACAAATATTTGTTTGGCCTAAGTACATTTGTTCCGTGTCTGGTTGTCTGTGTATCAAAGTCAAAGTATTTATTTGTGCGATTTCTGGTGATCAGATTTTTACAGAAACTCACATACACAAAAATAGCAATTTCAAATAATCATTTCATATAATGTAACATTATTAGACATTTATAATATTAAAATAAAAAGTACAATTCTAAATTCAAACTCTTTAGAACTTAATTATATTTTCACATTAAAAATACGGGATCAGTCACAAGAAATGTTGTCAGCAAGAAAATTGTCAATGATATAAGTAGCATTTGTCTAATAAACAATTATTTGTGTTGCGTTTAAATTGGGTCTAGTATAAATTAATTGTGCTATTTGTCAGATTATTAAAAAAAATTGGAGTCATGCATAATATGCTCTTGTGCATAAGGGCTTGTGTAAGTGAGTTTATAATGTTTGTAAACGCACCCACGATATAGAAGAAGTTCCATGTGCTCGTATTTTCTCTTTGTGAGAAGAGACCTTTGCTGCGTGTATCAACACCGAACGATCTAGCCAGTTGCCGATGGAAAGTCCCAATTAGACTTTAAACGACCTGGCAATCGAACCGAGTACCCCAAGCTTAGCAGTTGCACTTGCGACCACAACACCAACAAGGCCGTCAAAGTCAGATGGAAACACATTGTTGCTTGATGAATTGATTACTCGTAGTGATCAAAAATATAGTTGATGTGGCACCGAAACGCTAAAAAGCAGTTATCACTGCGTACAGTGATGACTGCAACAATTAAAAAAATAAAAATATAAGACCATCAATCTCAGCTGACAGCACCGGTTTACGAACATTTTTTTAAAAATTATCATATAAGCTTAAGCTTGACCGCAATTCACCTGATCTTAAGTGATAATGCGGCCTAAGTTGGAACACGCTTGCCTAGGATGAACCGGTTCACTCGTGCCTTGAAGATGCCCAGATAATACATGACGCGTAGATCAGCACCATTCAGCTCAACAATTTGGAAGAGAACCGAATTCGATCATTAATTTCAAGTTCACAGTGAGACATTTGAGTGAGCATAACAATGGTCTCACCCGCCCTGGTCATTCATACATATTAATGACTTAATAATTCAATAAAAACGTCCATGACAGTCACATCTGCAAAACTAAAACAATGCTATTCATCATCATCTTTCTACCGTCGCCCCATGTTACTTAGGAGTGGCACAATACTCTTTCCGCTTTCATTCCGTCCTTTTAAGGCGACGATATACGCCGGCGACCTTGAGCGACCAGAGAATCGTATGCGCTGCATCCAAAACTTTCAAAGTTTAGTCGAAAAAATTAAATACAAGATAGTATTCTTTAACTTAAAAAAAAGCGTATATTAAAAGATAGATAATTAAATTGTCTGTAAGATAGTGTAAATTTCGTTTAATTATACCTGGTAGATTTTGTGTGATTGTCAATGGTTTGTCCGCATCAGATACAACTTCACGAGTTAATTAAACTATTTAATATGAACTTAATCAAAAATGTTCACATACTAAATGATTAAGAAAATGTTCTAGTTTAACATATATTTTTTTCAAATCATTACCACTACACATTTTGGTGTGATTGTTAGTTTAAAATCTGTAAAAGTCGTTAATAGCCCCTTAACCGTTACGCTATCTCTGACTCTTTTTTTATGGGACAATTCGGCCACACAATTTCCAAACCACTGCAACTTCTGAAAGCCAGAATCAACAGTGGCGACCACCAGAAAACCGTCGAGGCAATGAAGCTCGACGAGTCCCGGAGATACAGCTGTCTTGGATTCCGCATCATCATCTACCTAGCCATTTCCCAAGTATATTGGGGTTGGTTTCCAGTCTAACCGGATGCAGCTGAAAACCAGCGTTTTACATGGAGCGACTGCCTATCGGACCTCCACAACCAAGTTACTGGGTAACACGATACCTCTTGGTAAGACTGGTTGTCAGACTTTCTGGCTTTTGACTACCCATAACGACAGACAAAGATCTACAAATGACAGCAGGGACCAACGGCTTTACGTGCTTTTCGAGGCACGGAGGGAACTCGGTATGAAAGGGATGGTCACCCATCCACAGATCGGCCGCGGCTAGCGTAGCTTAACTCGCAACGGAACTTATTTTCCACTTCCCTCCAAATCTGCTATCATTAACTCTCTTTTTAACCGACTTAAAAAAAAAGGAGGTTCTCAGTTCGACCCGTATGTTTGTATGTATGTATGTTATGTTTGTCCGCGATTATCTCCCGTTTGGCTGAACGGATTTTGATGAGGTTTTCAGAAAAGTATCTGTTACATTCTGGAGAAGGTTTTATACTATACTTACAACAAACATAAATTTTAAAAGTGCTTTTAAAGAAAAAACAACAAAAACCGAGAAGATAAGTTTTCATTTCTTCCATCTTTCCATCTTTGGAGGACTTTCAATCTCTGTTTTAACTATGCCGTTCCTTAATGGATTTGGGTGACAGGAGACACTAAAAAATGAAAAATAAAAACTTTTTTGAAAAAAGAGAACCGCCTTCAAAAACTATAAAATAAATAACTTAAGCACAGAACACACATGACTTTAGTTTCGGAAGTCGGTGGCAATACATGACATCAAACAGAACAGCCGTTTTCATATCATCCTTCATACAATCCATTCATCTCTTATTTGGCCTTATTCTTCTCATCCATCTACATTTATATTATTACCATCATGTCACATCAAACGCAAAGAAAACTCCACACCGACAGTGTGCATCGAAAACAATACAGAGTGCGTTTACCTCTAAAAGTGTACATACACAATTCTTAGCATAGTCGGTGGAGTCTTTAAGCAAGCGCCGTTGCCTCAGTCTGGATCGAACAAAATCAATACAAGACGACTGTTTTTAACGTGTACGTCCATCTGTACGTGTAGATGTAGCTTCGGAAGCGAGGAGCAACAGTTGTGTACACCTGAACGGGAATGTGGATTTTGGGAGGATTTGGAGGAGTGGTTTTCTCTTGGTGTTTTGATCGAATGCTTTAGTGTGCTGTAGTTGTATTAATCGAATCATCTGTGTTTGGTAGATATTTGAAGTTACGGTCGATTTTGTCAATAAAAAAAATAATTTATTATCGTCATGAATCAGTCTTCTCATGTTCAAAGCCACAGTTAAATTATAAAATTTCAATTAGACCATTATTCATACTACCAGAAACTCCATACGCCACCTATTTTAGTAATCGTGCTGTCTTTTAATCGTCCTTCAAAGTCTTCCTTGTCTCGGACCTTATTTTTTGTTTACCGAAAACCTGAAAAGGGGTCCTGACTTACAACTCATCATTATAAACAAGGTTTACTAAGAGAAAAAGAAATCAGCTGTTCCAAACATTTATGTTCGCGTTTTTACTGAATCCCGAACTAATTAATCTAACCTCGACTTGTCCACAAACGTGTCAAGTTACATCTGTCATTCAGCGATGTTATACATAGATGACAAGGCTAAAACATACCTTTTGTTAGACGCAACCGTCGCCATCTTGTCACGCTGTTTCAAAAACAAGCAAACGTTTACCTAATTCAGTGTTCTAAATAAGTACAGTCGAACAAAATGTTTGCTGTACAGGTAAAAAAAAAAATATAATTCAACCACATTAACTGCTAATATTTATTTTTATGATGTGCATAAAACTGTTAAACTTATGGCATACCAAAATGATGTAAAATAATATAATGTACTGAAAGGAGACTAGAAAAGTACGCAAGATTTTATAGTGCTCAAGGGTGTGCACAAACACAGATGCGCAGTCACTCCCTCTCATAGTTCGACGGCCGGTAATTCAACAAGATCGGGGAGAGACTATGCGCAGGACCGACAGTTTCGCGTGTTTTCGGTACAGGGCATGGGGAACTTCCAACTTCTAAACACCGGGCTACTATTGATAAATTCTTAATGAAAAAGCCCATACTTAATAGTATGGGCCACAAGACCACAAGAAAGGATATAGGCTATTTATTATTCCGTGATTTTCGTCGCAGTCAAAAGCTACTAAATAATATACTGCCTACTCAACACTGTCACGACTTTGAACAAAAGTAATTGCAAGTCAACAGAAGCCTGCACACCAAATATCTTTTCCGACTGTACATAAGTAAACGTGTTTCACGCTCAAAACGTTTGGCTCACGTCTCGTCATTGAAATTTAATTAAGTAGACCTAGTTTTGCTCTATTACCATTTCTCCAATGTTCGTCTCAAGGTTGGTATGTTTGTTTCACATACAATTACAATCTATTTCAATACTTACGTCTATGGCCTATCCTGTACTGTTTTCCTTAACATTATTCACATTCATGAAATAATCATTGGTGGACCTTCATCTCTTCTTTTTGGACGAGTCAATGGATGTACATTGCTGGATAGTACTTAAGGTAATACATTTGTTTTTTTTAATTCAACCTGTATTATCTCACTGCTGGGCAAAAGTCTTCCCCAGTCATCTACTCCTCCTTGTTGTCCCCTCAGACCAATTTCTCAAAAACGTGTCTAAATCGCCTCACCAGCGTTTCCTGACATCCCTCGGCTATGAAGCTCGTCTTCTGGCTACCATTGCGTGCAGGACTTTGGCTCATTTGTCATTATTCAACATTAAATTGATCATCATCATCAGCCGAAAGACGTACACTGTTGAACATAATCCTCTGAAACGACCGACAATCTGCTGCTTGCATCCGCCGGTTACCCGTGACTTTGGCGATGTCGGCGGTTCGTCTGGTAAGAGGTCTACCAACGCTACGTCTGTTTTCCTCATTCATCATTTCATCCTTCTGTCTTTATTCAATTAGGGGTCGACGCAGCTCGTCTTCTCCTTTTACTGTTTTAGCATCGTCTTTGTTAGAAAGCTTATCATCATCAACCTTCTGACCTTATCTCTTTGTCATCTTCTTCGATGTATCGCTATTAGCCATCTCCTAAGTCATCTCTTCAGTCTCCTACTCGTCTCAATCATGTACCAAATTCCATACAAATCTGTAGTAGTATGCAACCAAATTCCGACCGGCATTCTTTCGGTAATTCGGAACAACAGGCCAACAACTACTCTATATACCGCCATTGCAAGTAGTGTTTACTATTTATAAATAATATAGTCACACGGTAGATATTTTAACTATGCAATTAACAAAAAAAAAAAATACCGTATTATGTGAAGGCTTCATGCCTAAGTAAAAGCCATACTGATCGATCGGTCTTGGTTAAGCCACGCTTACCGCTATTGCTCTGGGGATGGGTGACCATCCATTTCAAACCGAGACCCCTTCGTGCCTCGGAACGCACGTAAAGCCGTTGCTCCTGGCTGTCATTCGTAGACCTTTAACATTCGTTATGGGTTGTTAGAAGTCAGAAAGTCTGACATCCAGCCTTACCAAGCCGTATCGTGTTATCCAGTAACAGGGTTTTGGACACAGACAGGCAGTTGCTCCATGTAAAGCACTGGTATTTCACTGCATCTGGTAAGACTGGAAGCCGACCAAAACATAGTTCGGAAAAGGCAGATGATAAAGTAAGAGTGAAGTGTGTTTGTTAATGAAAACGTCTTATATTTTCTGCCTACAATTTTTGCATCCTAGGACTATTGACCTTTTGCTACTGCTGTATAGCCTTTACGACACAACGTAGCTATAATTCAATTGATAGTACCAAAAATATACCTACATTCTCATAAGCCATTATTATCGTGAAAATTCACATTTATTATGCAAGTTTCTTTAACAAAAAAAAACTAGAAACATTAAAGGCATGCAAAAATAGCTTGGCGAATTGAGCACTTGTTCTAATTCCCATGACAGTCGGACTTATAAAAACTGAATACTTCATCGATTATCGAATTACGTTAAACTTTTATACCGTACGACTTTAACTGCCACTTATATTATCGTTTAGTGGTTTGTAATTTTCTGCTTTAGTTAATAATTCTTTAGCTAGGGTCTAGCAAATGTGTGTTTTGTTCATAGAATCAATTTGTGTTCGATTACATGGTGGTTTTCAAAGGAGACAATGTTTACAGGGATTGGTTACTATAAACATTGTCTATTAAAATTATGTACTTCATTTTTGTAGTTACATAGCATTAAAAGTGGTACTTTTATGAAGAAGGAATCCTTTTAGACAAAGAGAATTTGTTTTTATTTATTTATATAAGTATTTAGTAAGATATTTACGCAATAAATATAAACTAATTTAGTAAGCAGAAACTAGAACCAACTTTATATTTTTTTATTATGACGTTCAAAAGTGCCTTTTTAATGGTCTAATTGAAATACTATACTATTGACTTTGACTTTGACTTTTCTGTCCTCGTTAATGTCGGTTATCTGAATAGTTTTGGTTGTATTGCGCAAAACCTTCTTCCTTTTTCTAAAATAAAATATATGTTACTCTATGTTACTCCTTAAAACATTAGCTATATTCCAGTGAAAGTCCCGTCAAAATCAGGCTAGCCGTTTCGAAGATAAACCGGAACAAACAGACAGATCAAAAATTTTAAACTTGTTTTTTGGCAGATATAAGTAGGTACTTAGTCGGCGCTTTAAAATGCTGATACGTTAACATTAGAAACAAACTCTTCGTCAAAACGTCAGAAACCAGAAATATGGACAAAAATACACATAGTAAACTGAAAACGGTTACAGGAATCACAGGACTACCCTAATAGTAGGTAGGTACACAGCAGTCACATTCAAAAACCCTTAGAAATTAATTTTGCAGTAACATAAATTATGAAACAATAAATTCACACTAAAAATACAGCAGGCAGAAAAAAATACTGACAAGAAGGTTCATTACTAGATTAATAAAATTCTAAACGTTAGTTTCAAACATGGAATATTAAATTCTAGGTCACTAAGCAGGTCTGATGCAAAAATCATGCTATAACATACATAAATGTTATTATAATAGAAGGAATACAAGCGTATCATACAGTAGTTCGGGTAGCTTATTCAAAAAGAATATGCTGTTCTATATAAAAGTGTTTTTCTTTTAATAAGTGACGAAAACTTTCGACTCCCTGGGCCTCAAATCTGCTATAACAATAGTGTCAGAATGGTCTATCCTTGATTTCATAATTGTTGATTTTGACAAGTTTGGTAATCTACTAATATAATGCCGTCATTATGACTTTCCAATGTTCAACTACTGACACGCCATTGTAAGAAAGGATATAGAATGGTAATCTCGTACAAAATGACAACTGAATGACTGACTAATCTGCTAAAATTTTGACAGTTTCTTTGATCAGTGACCTACCATTAGAACGTCATTGTGCAGCAGTCATTGCTTTTAATTCGACCGACCAATGATCGATCGTTATGAATTTAGCAGATTACTAAATTTTAGCAAAATGACAATGGGATCGTGTTGGAATGACGAAATTATAAAAATAGCACACTTGGCCCCTTGAAGGCTAGAATCATATATAACAGGCTTACAGCAGGTTAACAGGTTTCATCTTGGTGTCCTTGTCACTCCCCATTCAATTATGAAGGAGTTCGTCCAAGTAGCTTTGCCTCTTGGATGATAACGCAAAGGACCTCCTTTGGTATTGGTTATGGGTCATGAAGTCCATTGGAAGAGAAGTTTTACTTTTTTGGATTTCTCCACCGTGTTTATCTGATTAATTTCGTTACGGGATCAAAGTCAGTGAAATAATTTCTCCGGGACTCGTTGTGTTTTATTACTTTGGCGCTATTCTGGTGGTAGCCATTGTTAATCCTGGCTTTCGGGAGTTGTAGTGGTTGGGAATAGTGTGGCGTCCTTATCCAATTTAACAGTGATGAAGAATAAATATAATTTGGAAGTCTGCTGTTCTTTTTTGAATCATTTCATTACAGGATCCAAGACAGTTAAAAGGTTTTAAGCGTTGCGTCGACACTTTTCTGGCGGTCGCTACTAAGAGAGGAGAGCTTATCCAAAAACGAAAGGTGATGGTGACTTAACATCACGTGGCCATCGGTTTGTTTGCCATCTAATGATATAAAAAAAACGCAATCATCCACAAAATATATTTCGTATAGACAGCCTAAACTTTTGATGGGAACTTCCATATGTCGCCTGCGTTAAACGGTTGTCTCGTCTAACTTCAGTTTTGAATTATCAAAACTTGGCTTTCGGTAGGATTCGTTCGAACTTTTCATTGTTCTTTCTAGCCTGTTATTAGGGGGACAAAGTTTTAAATCGCCGATCTGTTGGAAGGTTGGCTGATAGTACCAATTGAATCGATTGTATTGAATATTTTAGTATTAGAGGATTAAATTGGTATTTCTGGTTCTGGTTTTTTGAGAGCTGCTTGTTGGAGCTGTATTTTTTAGAGTTCGGGTTGTTGAATTGGTCATCGTCAACTGCTGAACCAAGGCCTCGACCATAGAACGCCAACCTGCCGCTTACATCCACCTGTTACCCTCGACTTTCACGATGTCGTCGGTCTATCTACTGGGAGGCCTACCAACGTTGCGTCTTCTAGTTCGTGGTCCCCACTCAAGAACCTTTCTTCCGCATCGGTTATCGCGTCTTCGAGCGATGTGGCCTGCCCATTGCCACTTCAACTTGCATATTCGTCGAATTTCCTTATTACGGATTTTATCGCGCAAAGAAACTCTGAGCATAGCTCTCTCCATGGCTTGCGATTGACTTTGTATTAGATGAGAATATGTAGGAAAAAGCATTTTCCTCTTTC
This sequence comes from Charanyca ferruginea, assembly GCA_947361185.1. Taxonomy (NCBI): domain Eukaryota; kingdom Metazoa; phylum Arthropoda; class Insecta; order Lepidoptera; family Noctuidae; genus Charanyca; species Charanyca ferruginea. The sequence goes on along the minus strand of OX376078.1, from coordinate 18,683,695 downwards.
TGGTGCAGTCGCATATGTGCAGTCGGGTAATATTCCCTATATGGGTGACATCATAGAATCGCAAGCGTCAGACGGATGTAGGGGATTTTGTGGGGAAATTGGGCTATATTGGTGATGATATATATTGGCCACATCGCTCGAAGAACCGATAACCGATGGGGAAGAAAGGTTCTGGAGTGGCGGCCACGAACCGGAAGATGCAGCGTTGGTGCCAGATGGACCGACGATATCGTCAAGGTCGCGGGTAACCGGTGGATGCAAGCGACAGGTTGTCGCGAGTTGTGGCGTTCTATGTCGGAGGCCTATGTTCGATAGTGGACGTCTTTCGGCTGGTGATGATGATGATGATGATGGTGATGATTGCCAAACAAAGAATTGTTGATGTGATACTTCCATGATGTTAAAATAATTGTTCTACCGCTTTAGGCTAATAGAACTTGTCTTACTAGGTATATCCAACTAACGATCTGTTTGCGGATGAGTGGACGAAGATTTTATTGGTGTGTCAGAAGTACTGTGAGAGGAATGGATGAATGTGTATGTGGAACCTAAACTTAATTAAGATGTTTATTTTTATTGTTTTTGTATCTGTCTTTGTGTTTTTCTTTTCTTTTTTATAACTAATATTCTCTGTCTTTAATTATTGCAAGTGGTGTAAACCGTGGAAATAAAAGTAAAAATAAATAAATAAATAATAAATAGTCTAAGACATGTCTAGAATTTAGTTTTGAAGGCGGTATTGATAGAAACTTAGACGAAGAAAAAAAAATTCAGGATCGAAAGCCTCCTGTGCCTGTACCCGAGGTACACCACCTGTGGCTTCGTAAATTTAGTGTATTTACCTCCTCTTCACACTCACTAAATACCCTTATAGCCATCTCTTTCACTCCTGTTTTCACAAATAAGTTGCATCCGAAAACAAAATAGAAAACCTTTAGATAGCACAAAGAAGACTGGTCTTTATTATTGAAGATGGAAGGAGTGAAATTGCGTGTATGTGAGTGGACTGAAAATTCTTTGTCAGGCGTACTGAAAGTTTCAGCGTTGTAGGAAATGCACCGAGCTGTATACTCTGATTGTAATATAACGCAATTTAAAATAAATAGGGATGGGTGATAGTCGATAGGATATACGTTGAAATTTAGAGGTGAATATTGCCAAAAAATCTCCTCATTTGATCTTATAACAATTTTAAAACTTCTTCACAATGGTGTCCAATTTTTCATAAAGAAACCGAAAACCTAAGTCTAAATCAAAGCCTAAGTGAAGCCTTAATTAAGTAGCTCAGTTTTGTGAGATTATAACATCTTATTTAAATTTATAAACACACATATACGTATCTATTTGCAAAGTGACTCCTTATGTGGCCTGCATACCTACTTAATCTAAAATTGTTTTAAAACACTCGGCCAATGTTGAACATCGTGAGTAAGTACCTATATCAAAGCAAAACTTAAAAGGTGTATCTAAGGGGTATCGGGTTACCCAGTAACTTGGTTGTGGAGGTCAGTTAAGCAGTCGCTCTATATAAAACACTCGTATTCAGTTGAATCCGGTTAAACTGGAAGCCGACCCCAATATAGTTGGAAAAAAAAAAGCGCTGAATAAATTTCTAGTTGTAATATACTAAAACCTTCTCCAGAATGTAACACACTTTTCTAAAAACCGCATCAAAATCGGTTCAGTTAAACGGAAGATAATCGCAGACACATACATACATACAAACATACGGGTCGAAAAGAGAACCTCTTTTTTTTAAGTCGGTTATGAAGTCTGTTAAAAACTCTTGGAATCTTGGAAAACATTGTGAGAAAACCTGAACTAATATAAGTTTGAAATCGCCAATGTGCCTAGAGCAATCCTGGGGATCAATGTTCGGATCTTCTCTCTATGAGAAGAGACTTTTGCACAGCAAGGGACAAGAAGAGGCTGGTATTATTATCATTGTATCATTCTCTAAGCTCCAAACCATTTGTAAATCGTTGCTAAATCTAACAGCATAAAGGAGAAAGTATTTTTACTTAGACCTCTGACCTTTTATAACTTGATATTACCACCAGCGAGCGCGTCATTAAAATTTAGAAAATAACTTCAAGTCACAAGGTTTACTGTTCGTATTTGTACAGAATTTAATACCCTAGCTACTACATAATTGAGTAGTACTGTAGTATTATACAATCGAAGTGTCTAGTCATTCGCTAAACGGATGAATAAAATTAATTAGTCGTCCATTAAGCGGACGAATAAAATTAATTAGTCTTCCGAAAATCGGATGATTAGGTTATAATTTATTATACTACGTATCTTAGGTAATCCTTCTAGGGCGGATCCGACTTCGTTAGGTTAAGTTAGGTTAGAAGTGTGACCCACTACGCTGACACGCTCTGACAGAACCAAATCGGTTTTTATTTGTCGCCTCCTAAATCAGGTTAGAATAAAAAAAAAATTTCAAAAGCGGGGAACTCCGCAACTTTTCCTTCACAGGGGTGTTCTACACCTCCCCCTTCCCCTTCCCCACAAGATGCCAAATCAAAATGTGTCCAATACGACTACTTACATGATAGACTTCTATACATAATTCCATTGAGTAGTAACTGTAGTATTTGTAACTTGCCGCCGAGGGCACATTTTTGCTTTAGTTTTCTTTTTAGGGGCTTTTTGTTTAGGGGCACAGCCACTTTTTCCCGAAATTATAAGAACTATACTGTTGAAACTTGGTAAGTAGATGTATTCTGTGAACCGCATTAAGATTTTCACACAAAAATAAAAAATAAAACAATTAATTTAGGGAGTTCCCCATACTTACAACTGACACTCAATTTTTTTTTTCATCTAACCCATATGTGTGGGGTATCTCTGAATAGGTCTTCAAAAATGATATTGAGGTTTCTAAGATTATTTTTTTCTAAACTGAATAGGTTGCGCTAGAGACACTTCCAAAGTGGTAAAATGTTCGTCCCCCCCTCCTGTAACTTCTAAAATAAGAGAATGATAAAACTAAAAAATATATATGATGTACATTACCATGTAAACTTCCACCGAAAATTGGTTTGAACGAGATCTAGTAAGTAGTTTGTTTTTAATACGTCATAAATCGTAAACCGCAATTTACCTTACTTTCTGCTACGGAACCCTTCATGGGCGAGTCCGACTCGCACTTGGCCGCTTTATTTTATATAGGTAGCAGTCAAAACATTAATATCATAATATCGACAGTGTCCCACCACTGGCTCGGTAACCGGGTTGCATTTCATCGGTAAACTGGTGTTGTCCCAGCTTAATCTTTAAACGAGTTTGTTCCAATTCGTATTCAGAGATAGTGGTGACCAAAACGCTGGAAACTATGTTGTCTAGTTACTAAATTAATGTTGAACATTTTCGTCGCAGCTTAAGTGGGATAGAGGACTTTCATAGTTGGAATTAGAATTTAAACCTCGAATTGACAAAGAATCATGGCGAGATTCATACATTCATTTGTATGAAAAAAAAAGTAATTTAGAGGGTTTAAAATATTTTTCAATGTGAAGAATACATTACCAGGAGTAGATTGATATACTTAGCATATTTTTAAACCCTCGCATAATCAAAATACTACGAAATGAAAATAACACTTTTTCGTTTCATCTCAATGCCCATTTTGTGTTTATAAAGAAAATAAAATGACAAGCGATGTTAACGGATCTATTAAATTGGCAGACAAGTGATGTGACAAGTGTGTAAAAAAAATAAGCATTATTTGTGATATTATTTCTCATAAAACGGTGAAATTTCAATGAAAGAACTGCGAAACGACGACTGTCAGTGTCACTGTTACTGTCAGTCGCCGTTTCGTTCTGAAATAATGTTTTTTTGTTAAATTATTAACTTTTTTTTGCGGGGTTTTAAAAATATTGTAAATGCCTGAAGATACTCTTTAGGTAACCAAGAATATAAGAATTAGGATTTCAACTTCTCTAAACATCTTTCTTTTTTTGTACAAATCCTGCCATGATTCTTTGAATGTTGGCATCATTTTCATTACCTTGTGTTTGTTTCTTATTTTGATATTGGCTCTTGCATTTCTGTCAGCTGTAATTTTAGTGTTCACCTTTCTTCCTTATTTTGAGGAGCTCGCGGCTAAGTTAAAGCCGTACAGATCGATCGGTCATAGGTTAAGCTACGCTAGCCGCGGTCGGTCTGTGGATGGGTGACCATCCCTTTCATACCGAGTTTCCTCCGTGCCTCGGAAAGCACGTAAAGCCGTTGGTCCCGGCTGTCAATTGTAGATCTTTGGCAGTCGTTATGGGTAGTCAGAAGCCAGAAAGTCTGACAACCAGTCTTACCAAAGGGTATCGTGTTACCCAGTAACCGGGTTGTGGAGGTCTGATAGGCAGTCGCTCCATGTTAAACACTGGTATTCAGCTGCATCCGGTTAGGTTGGAAGCCGACTCCAATATAGTTGGGAAAAGGCTAGGGAGATGATGACCTTTCTTCCTTATTTTCTGATTTATTTCGCTGCAGGATTCAAAACAGTTGAGTCACTTATGCCCAGGATTTGTCCAGCTTCAATACCATGATTCTAGAGTAGTTGCAGTGGAGGAGAATAGTACTTCTAACAAGTTTTAAAAAAATCATATAATTTTTATAAACGAAAGAGACCGTTTTACACTCTGCAGTATTAACCATGTATTTTAACCATTAACTTGTATTTTTATCTCAAAAGAGAGAAAAAGAAACTAAACAGAAAAAAAATAGTATATATGAAGATGAACGAAACTAACAAGAATGCTAAACGAAATAGGTACGTCATGGAGTGTTTGATTATTTTCAATATTGAGCAAATAAGTTGTATTGATTGTCATAATATGGCAGCAATGTCCTTCTGTGTATCATAACACCTACTGCGATCACCAACATACATCGGCCTAACATGGCGATTATGACTGCACCCCCCTTGGGGGAGACCTATGCCCAGTAGTGGGCGTCTAAAGGTGGACATAATGATGAACCTCGCTAACCAATATCAATACCACAGTAGTAAAGACATATAATATACGATTTACAAATTACAGATTCACTGGGCGACGCGTAGTTTCTAAGGGCAGAGGTTATGCTTTCACTGGAGGAATGCCCGTTTGTTTGTGTACCCGTTATGGTTGTATAAATTTTGTTATGTTCGTACTCATCATTCTGGGAAAATTTTGCTTAGAAGGTATTTGAGTTTGAGTTTGATCAAGGTTTTTATGTTTTGTAAATCTGTTTGAAATTTTGTTTCAGATTGTTAAATCTAGAGGGGTTCTTGGCTAGGTAAAAGCAGCGCGAATTGTTATTCGATTGGTCCGTAGATGGATCCCTCTGTGCCTCGTAGAGCGTATAGTCATTAGTCAAAAACCAGCAAGTCTGACAACCTGTCTTTCCAATGGATCTCGTGTCCAGACAGGCAGTCGCTCCATGTAAAACACTGGTGCTGGAAGTCGACCCCAACATTATTGGAAAAAGTTGATTGTTAGTTCCAAAGACTGGCAAAAATGTCACTGGAATCTTACCAGTATTAGCTGGTTCACAATCTTTACTTCACAAAATCTAATATTGACGAACATAAAATAATGTTTCCATTAGATTCGTATAACAATGCAAGGCTATATTCTGAAAACTGATAAGAAATATTTATTACAAACGAGTCTACGAATCAAATTGGGAGATATGTTGTTCACAGCATAGTACAATTGAATGAGTTGACAAAATTTGTCTTTTATAAGTACAAGCACTTAGTAAATGGAGTAACAAGAGTTACAGGCCAGACCTAATACACACTTAAAACATAAAATTATCTATAAAACTCAAACTAACGTTATTCTAACACACTATTTCATTTAGTACAGCTTTTTATCATTTTAACTTATCTCACCCACACTGTAGCGATAAAACGAGATATCTAAAAAGCAAAATGGCCGAACTGCTATCTATCATAGTAACAATCATTGGCCTAGACGATTTACTAGGAAGCAACGCGCCAGTTTTGACATTGCGCGTGACCTTGCCCCGAGCGCGGCGATTGGACGAAAATTCAAGATGGCGTCCGGCGCTAACGCAACCAGTGTCATTGTTTCTGTTAATTAAATGACCGGTTTGGTGCGTTTTTTAAACGATGCAAATTCGTGTTGGCTGTTTCGATTTGCATTCGAATAATGTTGTTATGTTGGCATTATGTTATGTCTATTATGAACTCGCTATGAATATGTTTTTGTTCTCTTATTACCTATGGTCTGGATATTTTTTTTTATGAAAAAAGGATGTTTATATTCATTTTCAGGCAGTAGTCTATAGAATTCAATAGGTCATTGTGTGGGAAACTGACCATAAATAAACATATGACCTCGATCTTCAGTCTGCCATTATTTTGTTGACAAATTCTTGTACGAACTCTTCTTCCTCTTCATACATTCTACTTTTAGATGAATGATGTTCAGCCACTTTTAAAGGTACCTAGAGGATAGGCCTAATAAGGCTGCTTTTTCACTGGCACCCATATCTAACCTTCAAACTGGCACTCTGATGATATTTGGCAGCAGAATTGATAGTACGGACATTCCCTAGACGAACTCTTACGCATGGAACTGTGATCTTCCCATCTATTAAACATCGTCAAGTCTAGAACATACTTACCCACAGAAAAAAAATGTACTTAACGTCCCTCATTTCTTTAGGCTTGCGTTTGGACTTTACCTGATCTAAGATGATGCGGCTTAAGGTGGATGAAGTACGCTTGCATCGTCAAATGAAACCATTTCAATAAAGTATTGTATCCAAACTTTTTTATTTAAAAAAAAAACATGTTTGCGTTTTAAAGATAATTGACCATTATTCATAAAGTGATGCCGTAATGAATAAAATTGTGCTGGGCAATGTGCATCCATCGTTTACATTCAAATAATTATACATAGTTACAACATTATAATCATAGGCAGCTAATTAATTATTCATTTAGCAGTTAGCCAGCTCCTATAGCAGGAGTTTATTTTTAAAGTTTTCTGCAAGATAATTACCTACTAGTTATTTGCCAGTTTGAGCACAGACATACCTAGTCAACTTTACAATTAAAGAAACTGTTTAATCTGTTCGGTTATCTTGTCTCTTTTCCTTAAGTTGTGTTTGTCTAAACACGGCTGTGGGATGTTATTATATATTTTTCTCCGACGTTCACTTACCCAAAGAACGTTTGCTCGAATGATCGGTTGCCCGAAGTATGTTTGCTCGAATGATCGATTGATCAAAGAACTTTCGCCCGAATGAACGGCTGCTTAAAAAAATATTTGCCCGAATGAACGGTTGCCCGAAAAATATTCGCCTGAAATAACGATTTTCGGTTAAGAGTAGGTATAGTAGGAATAACATTTAGGTAAGTTCTCTTTGGAGTTTAGAGGCGAGACGACCATGTATGTCATTTTATAGTATGTGCTTCTTAGAAGCACGTGACATAGTTCTATCGACCCTCATGTACCTACCTATGTATAGGGTAACCATCTTCTAAAACATTACATCACAAAATCTCATAACGTCTTCCACTAATTTATATCCGAGCTCAAAGATAGGTTTGTCTGAAATTATCTTAAGTTACCCTTTGATAGTTAAGTGGCGTCTCATAATTTCGCCTGGCCATTTAAAACTTGCTCCGGCGAATATTTTAATATTATTTTTTGCCGCTTTAAGTCAAATGTGGTTGTTTTATTTCCTTATCTTCCACCTTGGGTTTATTCCTGGCCGTTTTTAAGAGTTGTTGAGAAGATATTTTACAGCTGAAAATTTAAAAGGCAGGTATTTAAGGGTTTTTAATGGGTTTGATATTAGTATCGTTTATATTAGAACCTTCAACCGGAATTAAATATGACACATTACTTATAAATCATTTTAATATAACAGGATATTACACCCATTTTTGAAAAGTGTCTCAATTAAATTCTATAGTGCTAAGCCACCAAAAAAAAAACACAAAATTTTTATTCAATCGATAAGTGCCATAAAAATTCATCTAAATTTTTAATTTTCAAATTTCGCTTTAGTTTGACGAAAACGTCTCGTAGTGGACGCCATATTGCTCTGCGGAAATGACGTCAGTTCGCGGTGTATCAAATGCGCTAATATTATATAATTATAATAATTGAATATAATTTTAAAAATTATTAAAATAATATTTTGTAATAGGTGTAATAATTAAAAAATTACGTTGGTTACGAAAATAATAAAAGTGCCAAGCCAATATACGCCAATTGGTTGACTGACAGTTTACAATTTTTGGTTTACACAGCCGTAAGGCGTTATTTTATGAACTAAAATTAACATTTTACGACTGCTTCTTGCCTAAACTTTCTCAATAATATATTTATAGAATTTCTCATATACATAGAGTAAAATACCCTATTATCATCTGCCTAGCCTTTTCCGTTAGGGTCGAGTCCAGTCTAACCACATACAGCTGAATACCACCATGGAGCGACTACCCATCTAACCTCCAAAGCCCAGTTGCTGAGTAACATTACAGACATTTCTAGCTTCTGACTACCTATAACTACTGTCAAAGATCTACGAATGACTGCCGGGACCAACGGCTTAACGTGCCGAGGTACGGACAGGTGTCGGTGTGAAATGGATGGTCACCCATCCACAAACGGAACGTCACGAACGTCGTCCACGTCGTGAACGGGCGCCGTCAGTTGAGACTGGTCATCTCTTAGCTGCCTCGGTTATTTTAAATTTATTTTGAATTGTCTAATTTCATTGCCACTAGACCTCTTTTAACGTGCACAACTTGTTACATTGTTCTCACATTGTACCTCTAGATTCAACATGAATGATGTAACCTAAATTTGTATATTCTATTGATTTTAAAAGAGTGTTCATGGAGTTTCTTGCTCGTTCTTCTCCATAGAAACCTACTGTTTGGAACGAGCAACTAGCTGCAACTTTTTGACTGACTGACTCCTTGACAATTCAAAAGTGCCTGTAAATGGTTTATTTGAAATAAATGATTTGAGTTTGAGTTTGAGACGACCGACCGCAGCAAGCGTAGCTTAACCTTAATGATCGGTCGATTTGTACGGATTTTACTTACCTACGAACTCATCTGCTCGATAACATCATTCGTATCATCCTTCTTCGAATTCTTACCCAATTTTGCACCAATTTTTAAGCTTAAGTGTGATTGATTGACTGGTTTATAAACAGCCAATCACAACACATCGAATGTTTGACAATTTGCCACTTCAGTTTTTCGTTCAGAAACTAGGTCACATAGGTTTCGTGGTTAGTATAACGCCTTTAAGATTTTGACTTCCTGAAGGCCAATCCCTGTAGGTAGTACCTACCCAAAATCATTCAAAATCTAATCGTCATCTCATTTTCATCACCCTCATCATTAGCTAGAAGACGTCTACTGTTAAACAAAGGTATCACCTATAGAACGCCACAAGCATCTCATCTAACTGACAGTTAAAGTCAAAAACTTGTCAAAAATTTAGGAAAAACCATATGTATTTTAGACAGATTGAGACCGAGTTTCTATTCTATTCTATGTACCTATTTGTGTAAGTATATCAGCTGTCTGACACCCTTAGTAGAGGGTCTCCCTAGTTTAGGGTCAGATGACCGTGTGTGAAATGTGCTGCATGTTATTATTATGATTATTATTTTATAAGAATGGAAACGTTCTTGATCATACGGAAATTACTCCCTTGGATATCTACAAGTATCTGTATCGTGCGTGGTGACCTAATTTCAATATAGGCTGACTTTTAACTCTCTGGACGGCTTCCAGGGAGTGAAATTACTCATGAAAATTATAAATTATCATTCTGGGTCCTGTCTGGTCTGGCTGGTCCAGGCTGGGTTGAGAAAGGCATTATCCAATCTCCGATTTGCCGACGATATTGTTCTCTTCGCAACTTCAGCCTACAAGCTGACTCAGATGCTAGACGATCTTAGCACGGCAAGCCTAGAGGTTGGACTTTGGATGAATAAGTCGAAGACCAACTCGCTGACGAACAGCACGAATCACAGGATCACAGTGGCGGGTGAGGAGGTTGGATACGTCGATGAGTATCTCTGTCTTGGTCAAATAGTCTCTTTCCAGGCAAGACAAAACAAAGAAGTTGCTAGATGCACCGAAAATGCCTGGAAGAGTTATTGGGCAATGAAAGACCTCATGAAGGGCAATCTTGCACTGTCTCTTAAGAGAAGGCTCATCGACATGTGTATGCTTCCCAACCTCACATATGGTTCACAAACATGGTCTTTGATAAATCAACAGAGGTCCACCCTTTCGGTTTGCCAGAGAGCTATATGGAACGGAGTATTCTGGGTATAAAACTGCAAGACCGGGTTAGGAATACCACCATCCGTTACAAAAATAACTGACGTCACTCCGAAAGCCGTCATGTTGAAATGGAATTGGGCTGGACACATCTGCCGCATGTCAGACGATCATTGGGCCAAACGTACAATCCAATGGGTTCCTCTACATGGCAAGCGACATCGCAGCAGGCCCAGGCGGAGATGGCGGGATGATCTAGACTCCTTCGAAAAAGACTGGCCCCAAATAGCCCTTAATAGAGAGAGTTGGAAGGAGAATGGAGAGGCCTTTGCCCTGCAGTGGGAAAATCCAGGCTAAAATAATAAAATTTTGGGTCCAACTCTGAAACCATCTGCCTGCCCTTATCCCATGTTACTTGTGGTTATTTCATCTCTTTCTTCTTCTTCTTCCATTTCGTCCTGTTTCCGTCATGATATCACTGTTCCTTTCTTTTTCATATCATCTTCAGATATACAAAAAAAAACAGATGTTGTCTAAAAAGATGCACTACATCAAGATTATCATCATCATGTTCCTTCTTTTGTTCCGTTTTACTTGGGGTCGGCGCAACATACTTTCACAGACTTCTTTTTCATTTATATCATTCTTCCAACCATCCATGTTTTCTTTGTCCTTCCTCTCCTTCTCCATCCATCCAAATTAATATTCATAACTCTTTTGGTCACATGCACCAAGACAAATGATTCCCTTTTAATTTTACAACGATCAAGCCTAAATATTAGAGGTACACAACAAAGAATCACCCAGCTCAAAATGTATAATGTATGTATGTAAAAATATATCTTAGCCGATCATTTACAAGCTCTCAATATACCCATATTGAGAGCGTCTATACTTAAAACAGACAAGAAAGAATCTCCACGCTCCGAAAAGAACAAGATTCATACATAATACTAATCTTCCCTTTGTCTCAAAACACTCATACACGATTTTAAACCTTACACCGTAAACAATTCAGTACAATATCAAAACATATCCAATAATTAAAGTAAAGGTACAGTATAATAAGGCAAAAAACTGCACGAAAAATTGATAAGGGGAGGTAGTGATAACGGGTGCATTCTCCCCCTGCTATCGATCGGGGGTGAGCCACCCCGGGTGTATAAGTATAAAAAGCGTAACAAATTTTCGTCTTAAGAAAAGGAAAAGAAAAAATGTATACACCCACCCTTTTGGGGTGGTCCCCCCCTTAGGGTGGAGGATGCATTTTTCTCGTGGTCCCTCTCGCTCTTTCTACCCGTAAGATGTTACAAAGCTTTCTTTGTTAGGCAGGGTTAATTAGATTTTTGGTTGCTGTGGTTGTTATGATTCTTGGTTTTTAAGCTGTTGGCTGAAAAAATTGTGGCTGATTTTTTACGTCAGCTGTATGTGGATATCTACATCCAAGCGTTGTAGATCTAAGTATGTATCTAAGTTTGATGTATTGATTTGTCTATAGGTACACTTCTTTTATAAGTAGCATCAATGGGAATTACACGTGAAGGGCTGTAGAACGATCTTGAACATAACATTTTCTCGAAATGTACTACATTTCTTGATGTATTTTTGTAATACGGTATACATTTATGACTTGAAAATGTGTTGGAACTTTCTCGTAGATTTTATCTTATCTTTATATGCTGAAAAACAATGGTTGTCTTAAATTAATTTGCGATACATTTCTGATATTGAAAACTCATATTCTTTCTAGACAGTTCTTGTAACTAATGACAAAAAGGATTGACCCTTCCGCCATGTATTTAACGATTTATGTAGCTGTCAAACTTCTTCCAGCGGATCGATTTGTATGAAGCTGTATAAATCAATTAAAGCCAGTTAATTCTTATTTCTGTTTTATAGAATTCTCACAATAATAATTCATTTTCAATATAGGTCTTCAACAATAAATTTCACACCATCGTACTTGCCTATAATCATAGCGCCTTGGATACGCGCGCGGCGTACAAGTAATTTCGATCGATTATTAAATTAGAATAACATGTTTTGTACACCATATTTTATTTAGTTTAATAGGTACAGTACGCAAAAGAGATCCATGAGTATCCATGTCGTCGGGAATAGTTGAAGATTTCTTAGAAACCAATGGGGGCTTTCAAATGAAATTTTATTAAATCAATGAACTGTTTATTCTCTATAAATTGTATTTTATTTTATTCATAAAAACCTTCTTTCTAAGTAAACTTCAACTGTTTCCGGCGACATGGATTATCTCTTTTGGTGACCGTACCTTTATTTACATGATTAGGTGCCCCAATATCACTATCATCATCAATACATATTAACTATTATTATAAATTGAAGTCGTTTGGGCTGTTCTCAAGATGTATACGGATTTCTAATAGAAAGAAGAATTATCTAGGAAGGTTAAAAACTATTTTTATAATCAAAAACATTAATAATATTAAGCATTCGTGAGAAAAATTACGCAGACAAAGACACGGGCAAAATCTAGTGTCGTAAAAGAAATGTAGAATATGTAGTCGATACTTCAATTAAATAATCAACTCGAATCGACTAAGTTCGCGCGTCCATCCTAAGCCCACAGACATTACAACATGGATGTTACAGTAACCTACATTAGCTGTCACACTGCCCTGTTCCTGACGCGACATGAAACACCATGTTGCGGCGTAGGCATTCAACTGTTGGGGTAGGCAGTAGGCGGGTAAGGCCGACACGTGTTTTGTTGCGAAAAATGAATTATGAAACGTGCGATGAAATTGTGTTGAAGGTCTGAAAGTAGTGTAGGCGTTGAAGTTTATTGATTAATCTGAAGCGGTGTATTTAGATAGAAGTAGCCTTCTAATTGATAGGTATTTGTACAAATATTATAAATGTATCTAAACGTTTGTATGTTTTTTACTCAATTACGGAATAGGAAGAATTTTATTTCGTTTTTGTGTCTCCACGGGAGGATTATGCCTTTTTGGCTTAATTCTGAAAACATCACACACAAAGTCGCAGGCAATTGCTGGTATTTTTGTAAATTTGTGGTTTTTTACGGGAAAGGTAATAGGTACCTACGTTAGAGGTGGAAAGACCCCATGATTTTTTTTAACATGCATTTGAAAAAGTATCTACTGTTTCGGTCGCGAAGCCGTGTGATGCCGGTCGCGAATAGCACCACCACAGTAAAGATATTATAACCACAGTAAAGATAAAAAAAAAAAAAAAAATTGAAACGCTGAGTAACAAAATATTAGACAATTATAATATAATTAAAATCATCATCATCATCAACATAGCTTTTCAAGTAGGCATAATACGTAAATGTGCCTATTTAATGACAATAATGACGTTTACGGATATTGTTAACTTGGAAAGTTTGATGTGGCGGTCAAAAAATTAATACCCGAGGCAGGAACTGAACCAAACACATTAGCACTAACAAGGTAATATACGCATAAACGCACTTATTATTGAATGATTTTTCTGACTTAAAATGCTTGAAGTTAAAACCAAATATAGTTAACACAACAATTCTCACACTACGTTCGCAAAAGCATGAATAACAACTTGAACTACCTACCTAGGTACCTGTTGAGATAAGTCTCAGATTTGATTCCTGTTTCAGGCAACTTGCCAAGCGGGTCAAGTGTATGAACGCGTATATATTTCATAGTAGCCAAGTTTATAGTATTGTATCACAACAAAGCATGGGTAGCGGAAAGGACTGTTTTTGGAAATGGGTTTTTTGAAGTGCTTTTTACTCTCGGTGATGATTTTTAAAATGAGTTATCTTTGTCGAAAGTGGTGATTTGGTGTGTTGTAACTTTTGCCTTCTCATTTTGGTCTAGGTCTTGCCAAAAGATGGCTTGTGGGAAGCGAAGATTTTTTTTTTTTTTTTTTACTATTAAATAGGCTTGCGTTTGACCACAATTCACCTGATCGTAAGTGATAATGCGGCCTAAGTTGGAACACGCTTGCCTAAGATGAACCGGTTCACTCGTGCCTTGAAGATACCCAGATTATACTTATCAGGGAACAGAGAGGCGGGCAAGGAATTCCACAGTCTGGCAGTTCGCACAATAAATGTGGAGTCAAAACGCTTGGTTCGAGACCGTGGAGCTTCAACCATATAGCGGTGACGTTTCGCCGTATCTCTGCTCGTCCGATGATGGAACGGGGATGGGGGAATTAAATTGTTTTTAGATTAGTTAATTGTTTATTTCTCTCTGTCTTTTTGTAAGCAATCACCTTTGTAATTTAGATAAAAGGAGTCAAAGGAGACCCATTTTAACATTTACCTACCCACGCAGTGTTTATTTTCCGTAAGCACTGACGTCGGCGTCGTCGGGGCTTGAGAGGCCCATGTACAGTCAACAGCAAACGTAGATGATTAAAATCAGAAATTCAATACTAATGAACGGAGTTCGCGTCAGAATTGTGTGGCGTCGAAGTGATTCAAAAGTATGTGTGTGACAATCACATACTTTTAATAAATAAACTAGTAATAAATTATATAAATTAGTGTTAGTAAATTAGTATTGAATTTCTGATTTTGATCATCTACTTTTGCTGTTGACTGTACATTAATGTGATTGTTTTAACGAATCAAGCGGTTTTATCTAATACCTTTATATACATATTTTACTAGCTGACCCGACAGACGTTGTCCTGTCCCGATCTACCTACTTACCTGCCTATTTACCTACACCTACCCTACACCTACCCTACACCTACCCTACACCTACCCTACACCTACCCTACACCTACCCTACACCTACCCTACACCTACCCTACACCTACCCTACACCTACCCTACACCTACCCTACACCTACCCTACACCTACCCTACACCTACCCTACACCTACCCTACACCTACCCTACACCTACCCTACACCTACCCTACACCTACCCTACACCTACCCTACACCTACCCTACACCTACCCTACACCTACCCTACACCTACAAAAAAAGAATTGGCCAAATTGGTCCAGGCGTTGTTGAGTTATGCGCTTACCAACACATTTTGCGATTCATTTTTATATTATAGATATATAATCTGAATCTCGAAAACGGCTCCAACGGTTTTCATGAAATTGAGTAGTGGAGTTTCGGGGCGATATATCGATCTAGCTAGGTTTCATTTTTTTAAAACACGATTTTCCAAAAAAAAATACCGAGCAAAGCTTGTCGTCCAGGTATTAGTTCTGAATAATCAATTTTTATCATAATTATGTATCGTGTGTATGAGAGATATGTATGAGAGGGGAGTAATTCGATTTATTTTTTGTTTCGCTGGACCTGAGCCACCCACACCAGCAGTTGAAGGTTAAATTCTTTGTGAAGTAAAGATTATATACTTTGTGAAGTAAAGATTATAAAAATTAAAATTAATATGTATACAACTAAATGCTTACATACATACAAATAGGTGTAGACCGCTTAATATCCTGCTATACGCTGAAATATTCACAAGTAACCACAAAATTCAATTTGTAGTCAGAAAACCCGCTTCTACTCAGTCTGAGCAGAATGAAAACACTTCGGGAGAGTAAAAAAAAGGGGAGGTTGGGGTGTTTTGTACGAGGAATTAAATACGGGTGGAAAGGGGGCAAGAAAAGTGGGAAGACGCCGGATGATTAATTATTAGTTTGTGTGTGTTACGTCCGAAGATAGGGGAGAATCGGGCGCCTGTGTGTCCGAAGGGGGAAGCTGCCCCGAAGGGGGCGATATGTTTTTATTAATTACATTGATTCATTATGTGTGCTATAGTTAGGTTGTTGTGATCTAATTACTTGTGTTTTAATGAATATGATTAATATTGTAATTTAATATAGAATTTCTAGTAGCCTTCTTCGCTTTTAGCTTTCATCCCCATTGGTCCCCAAGGGTAAGAACAAGAAACCAAGACGAATTAACGTACCCAATTATAAACCTTAAGCACCTGATTATAAGTATATGAACTAAATTCTGAAAAGCTTTCCATTTTCGAATTCGTTCTTTCTTTTGTTGTTTTTTTGACAAATACGTTGCTCCACTCTTGGGATTGCCGTGTGGTGTCGGCCGCGAATAACACCATCTCATTTCTACACGTGGGTGTCGTAGAAGGTGACAGCCACGGCGTGATATTGATCAGAGGATGGACAGCGTCATTCTGAGTATTATAACACCTACTGCGATCGCCAACATGCATAGGCCAAGCATGGCGATTACGGCTGAACCCCCCCTTGGGAAGACTTCTGCCCAGCAGTGGGCATCTAAGGGTTGACATGATGATGATGATGACCCTTGGGATGTCTCATGTATCGAAGGTTTTAGAAGATGGGAGACTTCCTAGAAGATACCTACTCACAGTTGAATACTCGTCTACAAATACGTTGAAAGGACTTTAAAGATAAAAATAGACGTTCTAAAGATAACATCTGCCAACTAAAGAGAGTCTTTAGCTTTCAATTTCAAGGCTATTTTGATTCTATTCCGGAAAATGTCGATTTAATCCATTTCATTTTCTGAAAATATCACTTTTAGGGCATTGTGGTGGGAGTTAGTAGCTAAGTACTAGGTAGCTGCTGAGGGAAAATGGGGCGATTCGTTACAATTGTCAAATTTGAATGCATGTTTATTTATTTACTTAAAGATATCTCTTCACAACCCTTGGTTGACTGGTAGAGAATGCTTAAGGCATTAAGTCCGCCTTTGTACCTTTGTGCATGAAGTTTAAGTAAATAAATAAACATGCATTCAGATTTGACAGATCTTTCTGCCTATTAAGAAGAACACGTGCAGCGGTCATCAAAACTGAGAGTTGTAGTGACTGAGCAACTCTCTTCGTAAATGAGCTGATTCAGGAAAGTACTAACACGTCACCATTTTATTATTTCCTACTGCTATTATAAACGTGAAAGTTTGTAAGGATTGATGGATGGATGGATGGATAAATGTTTGTTATTATTTCACGCTTAACTTCTCGAAAGTCGATACCGCATGGGTGCAGTTCGACCTTCAACATTTTTTGCCCGACAGTCGTTGTCAACGACTGTCAGCATTGCAACTCAACGATTCGATGAGTTACACCGCAGAACGGAATTAACTGAAATTTGACATCCATTTTTACATTAATCATTTAAGACTTTGGTTGGCTTAATTCTGAAAGACAAAGTCGCGGACAGAAGTAAGTATAGCTGGGTACAGAGAGCGTTATCAACTGCTTATCCCCCACTCATTAAAACTTCGGATAGGGGGTAACCAGTTGATGACACTGTCCATATATCTGCAACCAATCAGTATTGATTTTAGGCACAATATGGGACCTTTTAGCTTTGTCTTTATGATGATGATGCATCTGCGATACTTCTGGTATTGCAGATGTCTAAAGCCACCGGTAACCACTGACCATCATCATCATCATGATGTTCACTGTTGAACATAGACCTAACCCATAGAACGCCACAACGAGCGGCAACCTGCCGCTTGCATCCACCGGTTACCCGCGACCTTGACGATGTCGTCGGTCCATCTGGTGGGAGGTCTACCAACGCTGCGTCTTCCGGTTCGTGGTCGCCACTCGAGAACCTTTCTTCCCCATCGGTTATCGGTTTTTCGAGCGATGTGACCTGCCCATTGCCACTTCAACTTGCATATTCTGAGAGCTATGCCGGTTACTTTAGTTCTTCGGCGAATTTTCTCGTTCCGGGACCACCGACCATAGGACCAAAATGTTCCAATTCAGTTTGTGGTAAATGGACAATAAATGCCACTTTTGAAACCATGAAATTAAATAAAACCCCAAAACATTATGGGCACTCAAATATAAATAGGACCTACATTGCTTTAATTTTAAGCTCGCAACTATAGTGGGTTTTCATTAAAAGTTACCGAGCATCCATTATGGCAACCAATATATATTATGCAAAGTGGTTTGCTTTTTAAGATACGTGTAAATTAATGAATTACACAAACAAAAGGGACTGCATTAGTCAAAGTCAGAGCATTTGTCTTCAATCAAATCGTTTATCGGAACTGCCAAGGAATCGGTCAGTTAGTCAGAAAAGTTGAAGCTAGTTGCTCGTTCCAAAATATAGGCCGGTCTCTATGGAGAAGAAAGAGCAAGAAACTCCACGAACTTTCAATATTTTTTTTTACAACGTGACGACATTGTTGGCTCCGTGGTTGAGCGATCGACTGCTGTGTTGCTGGTCACGGGTTCTATTCCCGCACGAAACAAATATTGGTATGACTTACAGATTGTTGTTCCGGGTCTGGCTGTTTGTGTATGTGAGTTTATATGTTTGTAAACACACCCACGATACAGGAAAAAATCCTAGTGTGGGATAAGTAAGTCTTCTTTTTTTTAAAAAAAATTGCATGTTTAGTCTGTTACAATCTCCCTCGGTGATCACCTAAGTGAAGTGAGCTGTCATCCGGTCCGTCTGCTTTGTCAATCCCTAGCATCGGGACGAATGACAGCTCACTTCCACTGAGATTGTAACAGAATAGCTCTACTGGTAACATTATTCATGTTGCTTTGAAAATAAAGAGCAATACAACTTCCAAAACTGGAGCTGCTTCTGAGAATTATTATTGGAAAAACTCAATAACTTTTCCTCGACCTGGGAATCGAACCCACGCTCAGCAGTCGCGCTTCCGATCTCGAGACCAACAAAGCAGTCATCGGTCAGCCGGCACGTGAATAAGTATCAAGCATCCCCGTGGGGTATCCGGGTAATAGCACCCCCCCATTTCATACTGAGGATGTCGTCGAAGGCGACTAAGGGAAAATCCGGAATTCGGGCAGCAGCGGCTTCCGTGCGCTTAACAACTTCACTGCGATTCCCAAGACGCTTGCTAAGCGTGGGGATTATGGCAACCAGCCCCCCCCCCTTCGTGGGGGAGGCCTTTGTTCAACAGTGGACGTCTTCAGGCTGATGATGATGATGATCCATCCGTGTGAAGTCATCATCTGCCTAGCCTTTTCCCAACTATATTGGGGTCGGCTTCCAGACTAACCGATGCTGCTGAATACCAGTGTTTTACATGGAGTCACTGCCTTTCTGATACACAATACCCCTTGGTAAGACTGGTATCCTGGTTTCTGACTACCCATAACGACTGCCAGAGATCTACAAATGACAGCCAGGACCAACGGATCTACGTGCTCTCATTTACACTATTTCTTTTTTATTGTATCCGTATCTGACCCAGGCATCACTTTGGGCCCTATCAGAATATCAGTGCTGTGACGTTTTTTAAATATTACAGCACCATGCTGAGATAGCGCCTTTTTGGCATCGTACAGGACCAATTTCGTTTCTTTTTTTTTTCTTTTTTATTTTACATTAATAATTTCACCTTGTTATTGATAATAATAATAATAATTTGTAGGGACATTTCACACACGGCCATCTGACTCCAAACAAGGGAGACCCTGTACTATGGGTGTCAGACAGCTGATATACATACACAAATACATTTTAAATAAAAAAAAACAAAATTCAAAAAGTCTATTCGACACGGTTGGCGCAGTGGCTGAGCGATCGACTGCTGCGCAGCGTGTTGCGGTTCGATTCCCGCCCAGGGTAAATATTTGTGTGATGAGCACTTGTGTTTACCTTTTGTCTGGGTGTTGTTTATCTATATATGTATGTATTTAAAATGTATTTGTGTATGTATATCAGCTGTCTGACACCCATAGTACAGGGTCTCCCTAGTTTGGGTTCAGATGGCCGTGTGTGAAATGTCCCCACACAACATTATTATTATTATAAATAATTAGAAAAACTACTAATCCATCATAAATATTCACTCAAATTCGAGAACGAAGTAGGTACCAGTACCTAGTTAGCACATCAATTTTATCGTAGCCTTGGAATAAGGACGAAACGTCACCCGTCTGTACCTAGGTACCTTACCTAGTTCGACGAGGTCGATTCAGACTAGATAATATTATTCTGTTTACTGGAAAACATTATGGTGTATTTTCTAGTCTCATGGGTTTTTTGGAAAGACAATTACTATTTGTTATGGAAAACCTGTTTGTAGCTAAATAAGTAGGTAAGTAGCTATTTTTCATGTGCCTTAGGTGTTTAAGAACTTCCTTTGAAGACCAGATAAAACTCTTATTCTGGAACCGCAATCATACTCTAAACGATCTAAGATTTTATTAAATTCAAACTGTATTACTTTCTACTTATGTATAATTTAACTGCATCACGATCCCAAAACTGTAGCCAAAATAATACACAGAAAGCACCACAGAATAAAAACAAAAAAGATTATACGAACAAATCCCAAAGCCCAGTATTACGAATATAGAATCATTACAAAGAGAATCCAGTTCGAACTTCTTTTATTTCATTTTCGAATAGCGAATTTCGAATAGCTGACATTACAATTTCAAACGTTCAAGAGTGAAAGAACATAATTTAACGTTTTTTCGACAGTCGTTTAAAATGTATATAAGATTATGTATATTACTCCATATATACATTTATACTAAATTCGCTGAATAATTTCCATTTTTCTCCCTAGACGTAGTTCATTTCTTATAAGGACTGGTCTACACAGCGCTATGGTAATTTATTATTGAGAAAATGAGTAAGAACTTAGGTAGGTACTACCAATTATAACTCAAGCTTCAAGGATATAATCCTTTGGGGTTTCAGATTAGTTTTAGCGCTCCTCGACTTTACCCTGATTTTTAAGTGAACCTGAAAATGGCTTAATTCTCGAAATTAGTAATATCATTTTGTGTGCAACACTGTGGTACCCACCTAATAGATATTGTAATTAAGAAAAATACTTTTCTGATTCGCACTAAAAAATTATACCGAGGTACTTAATTCCTACTTATCTGAAGCCAAAGAGCATTCTAACCGCAAAAACAAATGAATGATTACGATTCTAATATAATAAAAATATAATAAAATAATGAAAGCCCAGTGTGCCCCACACCTTAAGTCTCCCGGTCCCAACATTTTTGTCTTTTTCACGGCTTCAATTTAAAATTTTATTTCCCCGCTTGACCCAAAGGGGAAGACGGGGTGGGGGAGGTGGGCCAAGAAGACACTCATTATGACCAATTTCACCCGACTGTTTTTCCTACCATTGTTGGTGTACTGATGGCTCATTTCTACCCTTTATTTCAAGTTTTTTGTTAAGATTTTTCAGTCTGCGGAGAGAAAACTTGGGCTATTTTTGTTCACTTTTCCCCGCTCTCCCTCCGTGACAATTAAGCACTAAGAAAATGGGTCGTTGTTTTATAACGTTTTTGTATACTTTGTTATTTTGATTGTGACTGAAAGAAGCAGTCGCTGTTTGTCATATTGTTATTCGGAATTGCGTATTTTATTTACATTGAACACTGTAATTAGGTAATGTTGCATCAATAATAATATAACAATAATAATAATGCATAACAATCATTATGTTATTTTTTTTTTTTTTTTTTTTATTTAGCCTGTGCTGTCCCACTGCTGGGCAAAGGCCTCCCCCAAGTCCTTCCAGGATCTTTTATCCAGCGCCACCTCGAACCAGCCCTCGTGGTATGCGTCTAGGTCATCTCGCCATGTTATTTATGCTTATTAAATACAATTAATATCTTACTCATAAAATAAGTTTTTGATTAGCTTATTTTGCATGAAAAATACCAGGAAAGCATGGAAGTGAAAAGGTAATGAGAAATGCGTACAAATCCCTATCACGTCCGTTACAGTCGCTCTTCTTTTTTTGAAATAATGTGAAATGACTAAGGAATAACAAAAAAAAAAATTATCCTCACGCTGTTTGACACAATGAATGAGTGCCAAAATAAAAACCTTTGATTTAAAAAAAAAGAAGGTTCTATATTCGAAACGATTATCTTTTTAATGTTATACTCATGTCTGTACCTAACTGTATAAAAACGGTCAAACAACGATAGCTGTTGTTAGGTCAAATTTTTTAATAAATGCATTTCACTAATGGAAAATAGTTTACATTATTTTGACTTTGATAATATCGTAAAATAACGAAGCATTGAAATAACTATAATGTAATAAAGATATTTGTCTAAAGGAAGTCAAATAACACCTTCTTCTTGCAAGTTACACTTTATTTTCTTCCACACAAGTTACGAACCACAAGTTAGTCGCAAAAGCAACAGGCTTTCACAGAAGACGCCTTCCGTTTCCGACGAAATCAAACTCAAACTCAATAGCCTTTATACACAGTTGTCTTGTGTTCCCATTTTTATAGGTGCTCGAAGATTTATACTGAATATTGTGAATTATATTGTTTTATTTATTTTGTCGAGACTGGCTGACAAGAAAAAAATCTGCTTTTCTTGTCAGCCAGTCATTTGTATTACTTTGGATTATGAGATAAAGTATTTTCGAATTAGGAAGGGACTTGACAGTTTGCCTGTGGGTTGTCAGTACGAAATAATAATATGAATGAGAATTTAGTCATCCAATACAAGATATATAAACATAATTCTGTATCGAAAGTAGATACGATCTGTACCAGTCGTGTAGGTACCTACCTACTTACAAAGCTTATAAAATATTTAATATCAGTTTCCTAATATTTATTAAATACTCTATAGGTATAGATACTGAAATTCAATTAAGTAAATAAATGTAAAAGCTGGTCTGGGAAAAATTTAAGAAAATTTAAAAATAATGTGTCTTGTGACGATGTGTTCTTTTTTCTAAATCAATGATAGCTTCTTTTCTTCTATGTGTAAAGAGATCTGTTGTGTTACGGGATATTAATTACATACAGCCTGTTTTTAATTTTAGTTAAAAAAAGCTTGGTAACATTTTTGTTCAATTTTTTTTTGTTCTCATCTAAAAAAGTTCCTCCAACAGATTATGAAAATGTTTCCCCCTTAATCCGGAACTATATAATCATAATCCATGGCACCCTCTTGTATAAAAAACTAAACATCTAAAATTACCGAAAAAAATTGACGAAGGGTGGTGCCCTCTCCCTGGCCAATTTAATGTGCACGGCTGTATTGATTCTCCGGCATTCTTTCACACAGGCGCGGAGAATCCACCCCCAACCCGCCACCCCACTTCCGTCACCCTATACGAACTTGGGATAAACTCGGATAAGACTTTTTCGGGATATGGTCAAATATATGCTTTTTTGCGGTTCTTTTTTTGAAATTGAGTGTTGGTGGGAGTGAGGAGACACGTTATAAATTGTTCGTAATTAAAAAAAATATCTTTCCCACCGGTAAAGAAGAAGGTAAAAAGTTCCATTCATATTTGAAAATCGAATCCTTATAAAATGAGCAGTGACGTCATTATTAGACATACCGTTTAAAAAAGGAATGATTAAAAAATTTATTAACATGAACACAAAAAAGTACTAGTTCGTCACAAATACACAAATTCACAATTAGGTACATACTCATGATGTGTTTCATGTAGGCTCTGATCTTAACAAAATATGTAATCGTAAAAAAAGTATACGTAAGTACTTCAAAAGTGTCAAATTTCTTCACTAACACTTGGAAAACAAGATGAACAGAATCTAGCACAGTCACCAAATAAATCTATGTGCTAACAGCAGACAACGCAACAGGTCTGAAAACGGCCATGCAAATTTAACACAGCCTACAGTAAACTTAGCCCTGTTTTAAATTCACTTATTGTAGTCTTTTGTACATTTTGAATCTGTACTGAATAATGATAAGTCTGTGCCATTATGAAGATTAAGTACTTAATGAATTATAAGTTCTTTATTTGGACATTTTTGTGATAATTCAAAACAGCTAATACAATGATAACTAGCTAGCTAAAGGAGCAATGATACTGGCCATTTTATTCTAAATACGAAAAGATACCGTTTAAAAAAACACTACTAAATAGTCGTCCATAGACCATATAGAACACAGTACCTACTGGCACATAAAACCATTCAGCTAAACCTGTTCATAAAACAAATTTTCCGAGTGCGAAAACCAGCGTTCGAAATTCGCAAAAAAGAATAAAAAAATATGAACAACATAAGCCTTTACTCGGTTCATGATAAACTCGTATCAAACGGCGGCCAGCGCCAAAACTAGCGATCAACAAAAACAAAAGCACAACGCAACAGGTAAACCAACTTCGCACAGCCTAACAAAATCCAACACAAAATACTCGACGAAACACCAGCCTGTATACCTTTGTCGTCCAGCTAAAGTTGCTCTGTGACAAATTCCATAGTTGACACAGAGGAACACAACCACATATAAAATTATGCACAAAATAACAGTTGTTAAATATTTAAATGTGGCTTATAGTTATTCTGTGACAACGAATGCATTCTATACGTTCGAAATTTAAATTCAAACAGGTGTATTTGGTTGCGAGATTTGAATTTAAAATCTGAATTCGAATTCGTCATGTGATTGAGTGATTTGTAAAAGTTTTATTTTGCGTGTTTGCTAGACATGTAATATAACATCTAGAATTACTTATGCAAAGACATTTCTTGAGTGAAAATCATAAAGTAGAATGCATGAAAATGTATTATGGATATTGGATATTGCATGTAAAATTTCGTCATGCACTCATATGTTTTTATTAGACACTTTTTAATGTCCGTTAACCCACACAATAGCTGTCGGTTGGCACAGGCGCGACCGAACTTCCCGCCTATTGAATTTTCGCCTACAAAGGAAAGTTTTCAGGAAACGAACCGGGTTACTCCACTCGCCATGTTTTATATTTAGTAACTTTGACGAAATTGTTGAACGGATAGTGTGTTTCAATTAAACTTCCCATTCAGTGTTCTGTTATGTAAATTTCGACACACATTCGTAAGGCAATTCTTACATCTTAATTGCACATCGAACGTTGTTGTAAATATAAATTAAATTAATAAATAATAATAAAATCGAGCAGTGCAGGCCACCAACGAAAACCGTTGGAAACTAATTAAAAACATCAATTCCCCGCGCCACGCTACGGGGGAATATTTCAAACGCACGCACACATACGCACACCCCACCCCCATGCACACACACATCCCCAAGACGCACACAACAGTTAAAAATAAGTCCCGGGCCATATCCGCGTGAGAGAATGGTCCCGAGACTGCTGTAGGACAGAAAACGGTATCTAGTAGAAATAGGGTCAGTATTATTTACTAGGGGTCTGATAACGATATTCTGCCGAATAGATAGGGGGCTAGAAATCGATGTGCCTGTGTGGGTGGGGTTCCGTTTTTGAAGCAGTGTGTAGAGTTTGCACAAATAAATACTAAAATTCATTCTAGAATGACAATAGATGAATACACTACATTTTTTTTAAATTAAGTTAATTAAATAATTAAATAAAAAAAATATAAGCAATTCTGTTACTAAACATAAACGAAAACAACGCAACCGAATCTGTACAAAACACCTGCCAGTTCAATTTCAATTAAAACCCAAACAAAAGACAACACTCTGAAACAATATGTGACATATTCTAAACCAAATTTAAATAAAAATACACATTCCACCTATCGGGTGTTGCCGCTCAACAGTTGCCCAGTTCTAGAACTTATCCGCGGGGAGACGGGGATAGGACTCCGTCTTAAGGCTGAGCGGGACGGAGCTGAAACCGAGTTATCGTAAATTGATCTGCGAAGGGTGGCGGGCGCGGCGGCCCCAAATTTGACAGCCATGGAAATTGGCGGGAAGCG
Organism: Charanyca ferruginea; assembly: GCA_947361185.1. Taxonomy (NCBI): domain Eukaryota; kingdom Metazoa; phylum Arthropoda; class Insecta; order Lepidoptera; family Noctuidae; genus Charanyca; species Charanyca ferruginea. The sequence continues at coordinate 18,657,742 of OX376078.1, read as the reverse complement.
TTATTGGTCGTCGATTCGAATATTTTTAAACGTTTTTTTTTTATTTGTTTGAACTTAGAATTGAGATTTCAGTTTGAATAATTCGAAATGATAGATGAGCTTGTTCTGTTTTCGATTCGAATGTAAACGTGAATGCCATCTACGAAGGTGCTTTGCTTTACATCTACCGTATGGTAGATGTAGGCAAAGCATGTTCCTTGTATACAAACTGTAATCTTCGAAATCAATACGCTACACGTGTCTTCAGGCGACGCAGCGATGCCCCAATACAGGCGATTTCATTAAAACGTAGAGATGTGCTCACTCTCTATGTTAAGACCGTGAGCAGTCTACCTATACAAATCAAAATTCATGATACGAAAATTTAAATTTCCAATCGCCTACTCCCACTTCGTTACCTATGCGAAATTAGGAATTACAATTTATGTGATTTGAGAATCGGCTACATAACTCGCAACTGGGTCATGTAGGTCAGGGATGGCGAATGGAGATTTACTATTTATTTTCAAGCTTTATTATTATTTTTATCGCGAGACTGAACGACCTGGATGCGGACCATAACAATGTATAGGTTTAGTGAAATACCCCTTTGTGTCTTAGATGATCCCGACTCACGTACAAGCGGCCTCATAAAAGCTTGCACACACCAACATCTTAATAACAGAATCGGAACGCTTCGAGCGATTTTTAAAATAAGAATATCATAACTGGCCACCGAGGGGCCCCAGAAGGGGGACGGGGGGCGGTGGATTTCGGAAGAACGTTCGCACCCCCCTCAAGTTTTTAAAATAAGAAAATTTCGGTGGAGCGTGATATTTTTAAAATAAGAACCTCTTTCGTGGCATATTCCGTGGAGAGAGATTTTAAAATAAGAATAGTTTCGCGATACCCCCCGGCCCCCCGTTCGTCTGGAGTTTCAAATAAGAATTCGGGGGCCAGATTCGGGTGGTTCGGGCATATTCGGTGGGTGTCGGGTGTTCTTGATGAGGATCGGAGGTTTTTCGTAGAATTTCGTTAGCTCCTTTCGGGGTTATTGACCGGCTGGTTCGATACTTCGATGAATGTAATAGTAATTGAATAGAGTTCACTTCTTATTTTGCTCGAGGTGCCGACTTCGATATTCGAAGATAGCTCGGCTCGTTCAGGAAATAGATGTTAATGAAATTTTAGTTCGTGGGCCGACACGATCGCTGGAACTCGGAATTGAATTAAGTTTGACCTCGGGTCTCAAAATGTTGGGCATTTATCGGCAGCATTTAGGCACAACTTAGTAGGTACCAAAAACCACAAAGTTTATAAATAAGAACCTAGAAATATAACCAGATAATTTTGAGTATTAAAATTCCCATTTTCATGTGCAGTGACAAAAAATCCAGTAAGCAACTAAAGCCGAGCAGAATATTCGGGTATATTTTTCGCGGGAAACACATTTCTGTGTAACGGATCAAGGGTTTTGTAGAGCGAATTTATTTCCATTGTGCAAATGAAAATGAACGTGACTGCCCAATACGAGTATTATTGTTGTATAACTTGCGAATCTATAAATTTGATGATGTCTGTACTTACTGTAACATTGTGGACTGTTCGAGAAGTTTTTTAAGCTAGGCTGAAGTGTAGGTTGTACTTTCAGGAAATCTATACTAATATTATAAAGCTGAAGAGTTTGTTTGTTTGTTTGCTTGAACGCGCTTATCTCAGGACCTATTGGTTCGAATTGAAAAAATCTTTTTGTGTTGGATAGTCCATTTATCGAGGAAGGCTATAGGCCCATGCGAAGCCGGGTCGGATTGCTAGTATAGAATAATTCATCTTAGTTCTGTAAAATTGAGTCAACCCACAATATCTCAATTTGTTTGTTTGTTTGAACGCGTTAATCTCCGAAACTACTGATGCAATTCTGTAAATTCTTTCACCAATAGAAAGCTACGTTATCACTGAGTGCTATATTTTATTATCAAACAATTAGGGATTCGTAAGGAAAATCACGCGAACAAAGTCACAGGGAAAGTGTTAGTAATTAATCATGTCAAACTTATTCGAAATGCTTAATGTGGATGGTTGGAATAACAAGAAGTTTTACGTACAATGGCCCAATCACGTGGCTAACTGCCACATTCAGAGACGTCATTTAATAATAATGAATCATTAACAGTAATTGATCAACATAACTTGGAACGCTGTCACTCTAAAATATTGCTGTTGACATGTGCCAAGTTACGTTGGTCATATAAAGTTAATGATTCATTATAAGTGACGTCTCTGAGTGTGGTAGTAAGTGCGGAAAAAGGCCCGGAGAAACTAACTAACGCGATACCCCGTGGTTGTCAGACTTTCTGGCTTCTGTTTACATTTATAATGACTGCCAAAGATCAACAAATGACAGCCGAGATGAACGGCTTTTTGATCTACAGCTTGTTTAAATTTTTAATTTTTATTCATTAATTAATCAGGGTCTCCCTAGCTTGGGGTCACATGGCCATGTGTGAAATGTCCCCACGTATTATTATTATTTACTTTATGTATCTCGGGACCCAGAGGTCCTGGGCCTTTGTAAGGCGTACGAGGAGCCGAAGCCAACTCGCAGAGGCCCCTTAGGTAGCTTTATATGAAATAAGACATCAACCGTATTATTATTATTATTATCATTTATTTATAGTATATACATATTATATTTTTAAATAGTGATAAAAAAATAAAAATATTTAAAAATAAAAAAAATAGTAGCCCACCGTTATCGGGAACAGGATCCAAGCTACCAGTGGTAAGGGCTCATGAGAGAGGAATTTCCTAACAATACGCGCCGTGTCCAGGAGTACCGCTTTCTGTATCAAACCCTTGATCCAGCTGACTAACGAGAGCCTCCTCAGATGTTGGTCAAGGCTCTTGGAAATTATTCCATTGGCCGTAACGACTATCGGCACAATGACTGCTGTATTCACATCCCACATGTCGACAACCTCGCGAGCCAAGTCAAGATACTTAAGATATTATTATTAATTCAGCTTTGACGTAAACCAAGGATAGTAGTAACATAATATGTTCCAAATATCATCATCATTTCAGCCGAAAGACGTCCACTGCTGGACATAGGTCTCCCCCAAGAGGGGGTTTTGCCATACTCGCCACGCTTGGCAGGCGGGTTGGCGATCGCAGTATGGTTGTTACAAAGGCACAGAGAACGCTGCTGCCCATTCTCTGGTGAGCCCCTTAGTCGCCTCTTGCGACACCCACGGGAAGATATGGGATGGTGCTATTCTTTACGTCCAAATATCCGTCCAAATATCCAAATATACTAAAATCATAATATATTTCTGGAAACCAGTGATCTCGAGTGAGCTATAGACAAGATACATAGTACAAACAGCATTTTCAGTTTCTCGGAAAATGTTTCATAGATATTGAACGACATGTTTCCATTCACTCATTCGTTCATTAGCGATCTTTTGGTTGCATTGAATGAAATGTAGATTTATTATGGCTATTTATACTGCATTGGTAGAATGTGTATGTTTGATGTATTGATAAATTTTGGTGATATTTCTCCTGAATTTAATTCTTACCATAGATATGAAGAGTGAAGCCGCTGCTTTTTAGCAAACACAAATTCAAAAGCGAATACCTACAATCTCGTGATTGTATTCGCTTTTTATATTTGTATTTGTTTTTTTAACGATGCGGCGTTTTGTGCTATACTGACTCTTGTACGTAGGTATTCGCTTTTGAATTTGCTTTTTTGGCTTCACTCTCAGTGTTCCGCGCGGTCTATCTGCCTTTTGTTTCATAATCTGACAGGCTGGTATTATTATTACTGTAGTAGTGAACAAAGCGTGTTTCTTTTTTCTTTTTAAACTATCTGAACATAATGATGATGATGGCCGATTTTGGCCATAACGACTGCAATTCGGACTTCTTGCTTTCCACACAAATAAACAAAATTAAAGTGTCTGTTTGTAATGTTAAAAGAACAGGTTTTTACTGAATGCATTTGAACGTTTACACGGTTACTAATAACAAAAAAAAAATTAACATCCTGTCTGTCTGTTTGTTCCGGCTAATCTCCGAAACGGCTGGTTTGATTTTGACGAGACTTTCACTGGCTTATAGCTGATGTTATCAGGAGTAACATAAAAATTAGAAGAATTAGGGATCCGAGCAAAAAATTAAAACCCCACAGAAAGCAGAAAGAAGTCGCGGGCATCAGCTAGTAGGAACATATACTTCTTCTATACCTTTGCCGTGACGTAGGTGTAAACAATCAAATGTAAATGAACATCTTAATTACAGAAGTTTCCATTTGTTTCCAGGGTTGTCGCACGAGTGCCATGGCGGAGTGCTCGTTCGCGCGGTGCCAGCAAGAACGTCGCGCGATACGCAAGGAACTGCAGCGTTGGACTAAGAACATGGTCTACATATTGGGTGAGTGACAACCCTTATTTTATTACCGCTAACGTGACGTCACCACATATTTCGCGTGGATAGGAATCTAGGTAAAGTTATCCCTAGTCCTGAGACGGTAATCATTAAGTACCAGGATACTTTTAAACGATTAAAAAAAAGAGGTTATTTTTTTTTGGCCACGCATAACTATTTGCAGTTTAGTCCGATTTTGATGATTATTCTTTTAATGGATAGAGTAAACCTCAATTTTTATTTCATAAGCCGCCGACTTGCGAAATAAAAGTTATTTTGTACTTTTTACTTATTGTGAAAAAGATTTCCTTGTTGTCTTTATAATGACGGTCAAGTCTGGTCAGGTCATAAGAATATCGGTTTTTTTTACGAACACAGTTGTAGCATCAACAGTAGTATTCTGTTAGACTCTCTCGGTGAATTTAGATGAAGTAAGTTTTCAATCCCTTGTAACGGGAGTGGATCTCGAACTTATTTCACCTAAAATCACCAAGGAGATGTTTACAGAATCCGGCTGATGTGGGTTGACGATGAACGCTTGTCTAGAATATCTTGATATCGTAGACTTGATTTCAGCATTATACAATTTTACGTTCTGAATTTGAAATTGTATTTATTTTAAAATTCGAATAGGTAGGAACGAGTTTTGAAAGTGTAATAATAGAAATGACGTCTGTCAAATTAAATGTGTTATATGGTTTATCGTCGAAAAACAGTAAGAATTTATATATTAAACCTACCTAGACCTACCTATAGTCTTTATGAAATATTTTATTCCTTCACATTTGAAACGTATTAAATAAAATACTCTATTTTAAATTACCCACGAAAAATTGCCTCCATTTCGTCACAAGCTTCTAAAAGAGCAACACTACACGAAACCTGTGCTTATCTTGCCACACTAAAAATATCCAGTGAAACCAGTTACATACTCGTTCACTGAAGCAACAGTGTTGACACACGAGTAAATACGCGACAGAGACCGAAAGCGAACTTTACACACTGCTTTTGCTATAAACAGTGTTATTGTTATCCTTTTCCTATCCTCCATATAAGTATTAGCTTCCCCCCCCCCCCCCCCTAAGCCATCAGCTTGGCGATGGCTGACGACGCTCTTGGCAGGAAAGATCACAAGGGAGATTGGATTTCGGGGTAATTTGTTAACATAATAACACATATCCTTGTATATTTTACAGCACACTAGATCTCTGAAAAACTGCTAACAATATCGATTGTATATTATGTCATTGTATTTCAGTTAATAAACTCTGATATACTTGAGCCCATGGCTGAACGCTAACCCCCAAGATACAGGTCCAGGCCTAGTTTGGGGGTTAGGATCAGATTCGTGGAAATACATTTTTGTGTGAACTAATTACGACTGGACTGGAACATGTATTTTTAGTGTCAAATAAAAGTTTTTTTTTTAATTTTTTTATTTATTACTAGCAACCCGACCTGGCTTCGCATGGGCCTATAGCCTTTCTCGATAAATGGACTATCCAACACAAAAATAATTTTTCAATTCGAACCAGTAGATCCTGAGATTAGCGCGTTTAACCAGACAAACAAACAAACAAACAAACTAAGCTTTATAATATTAGCATAGAACAACAGAGGGCACTCTCGCCATGTGCACCTTAAAATTATGAGCTGTCACTATCTGTTTACCAGTTCTAAGCTTTGGTTAATTGTTACAAGTATACATAATCATGTTGTTGTTAGTCATCGTCGGTGATACACATTGCACACAGCCACACCTTCCAATAGTTCCGTACTGCGAACTGCGTATTCAATGTTAGGTCTCTGTGTCATTATTTACTCTCATGATGTTAGTTCGTGAAAATTGTGTACACCAACTTGTATGAATTTTGTTTGTGTGTTTATTTGTTTTACGGCCTTATTGCGATTCTCGTTTTAGGGTTATACAGAAGTAGCTTTTGAATAGAGTTTGTAGGGTTATTGCACACTTGTGTGTGCCTTGAGGCAGGTCTGGTTTTGAGTGGGTTGGTGATCTGTTCTATGTTTTCGTTGGGGTTAATTATATATTTCTAGCTCCATTGTTAAACACACGATGAATCTATAGGGTCGGCTTGCACCAACCAGGGCTATCTTTTAACGTCGAGTTAGTTTTGTTATTTTTCGGGGTAGGTACACAAGCTTTTGGAGCACAGGGGTTTAGCTTGAAAAAATTGGAGGGCCTTTAAATGACACTGCATACAATTTTCAATGTTCCTGACAGGATTTTCCAAAAGTCATTACAAAATTTAAAGGATTTAAAGTTGTTCTCAATAATATTAATACATTTTGAAATGACTCTTGTTGCTGTGGCGATCATAGTCTTTATTATTCCCATAGCCGAACAATAATAAAGTTCAACATTATGTTTTATTAGCAGGTATCTGGGTCAGAGGTCGGTTGTACAATTTTAGGTACCTAGGTAGGCGTCTACCTACATTATGAACTGTTGCATGGCAATAACGTTTTTTTTTATCACAAACAGAAAAAACCCTATTTTATCTTTCCGTTTAGTAAAATTTGCACGATTCGGAATCTGAGAAGAGGTAGTAAGTACAAAATCAAATCCTACAATGTAATAATGATTTTGTTCCTGGTTTGTAGACAAGAATGCATAGAAAGTAGGTATTACACTAAGAGTAGATTGAGATTTCAGTAATTCTTGGAATCATTCAGAAATGTACCATAAAGTTCCGAATTAGGCATTCGGAACTTTATGGTACATTTCTGAATGATTCCAAGAATTACTGAAATCTCAATCTACTCTTAGTGGTGATTAGAATCACGTTGGTGACTAAAGTTGATGTTAAATGAAATACAGTTTAACACATTCTTTTCATCATACTTCAGTAATTTTATATAATTCTATAATAATAAGAATGTCGTGATTATTATCTAAACGGAAGAGAATTATAACCGTGATAATAATTCAAATTGTAATGTAGTAAGCGTCAGTCAAAAATACCTTTCTAATTTATCTTACAATGGTGATACAAATCCGTGTGATGATAAGAATCACTGCGCACCTAAAAAAATACACTTGTCTATTATAATATTTTCACCAAAACCATTACTAAACGTGGCTATGACTTTGTCATTTATTAGGCATAGATTATATTATCAATAATTCTTGTAGGTGGTGATTTGCAATAACTAGGTACATAATTGATAAGGCATTACCACTCTGCCTAATAATACAAATATCACGTGACTATGACAAAAATATACTTTTTGACTCTATATGGCGATTAAGATTCTTATCAGAAGAATCTCAATCGCGCGTTTTCCTTGTCTGAAGATAGTTTAGAGTTAGAGTTATATTACTCTAAATGCATCTGAGACCTGGCTGTATTAAATAACTGGTGATTAGACTGATACTGCTAACGGGTGATAAAAAAATGCGCGGTGATTTAATCTATGTAAAAGATACAAACAGAGACAGGAGAGCCTCAACGTAAAATAACGAAACTGTCATCTAAGTGGTGATAAAGAAACCAAGTGGTGATAAGAAAACCGAATAGTGATTAGAATTCGGCGCGTAAGAGATAAGGTTCTAGTTCTATCGTTGTACCTAATTCTACACGTGGTTATACAGGCCAAGAGCGTTGCAGTGGGCGATCTACAATGACCCCAATCTTGACGTCATGTAAAGGAATTTTTCACGATGTTTTAAACATTATTCTAATTTAGTGAACGATTTCATTGAAAATGTTGAACTGATCGCTTTTATATAAATGGAGTGAAAGGGACATCGATGCGCAAACTTATACCTTTGATTCAGTAATATGATTGAAGACCACGTTGAAATTTTCAAAGGTCCCTACGACGGGCCGTTATGCCTTCTCTTTATTAGAAGAGCCCTTTGCCTTGCATTGGGACAATAATTGGCTAGTATTATTCTTATTAGATGTTTTATTTTGAAATTACATTCCACTCCACTGCTTGATTCGTCCACAATTCAATTGTTTGTAGAATTTGTTGGAGGGAAGAACAATTTTGAATTGAAATTTTAAACCGGTTGCACGGACGCGCGCGTTCAGACATCTAAGTAAGTCGGTAAATTTTTTGACAAGTCCAACCTTTTAAAACACCACTTTAGTACTTTCCTATTCGAAATCAGTTACCTAGGAAAGGTTTTTTTTAAAAAAAAAGGTGGCAATACAAACCAACAAACACAACAAAGCCACCGCCACCGACTTCCGAAACTAAAGTAATGTGTGTTCTGTGCTAAAGTTATTTATCACTTTTTAGTTTTTAAAGGCGGATTTCGTTTTTTTTTTTGATAAAACTTTTTATTTTCCGCTTTTTAGTATAGCTTTAACATCTTAAGAAACGGCGACACACTTAAAACAGAGATTGTAAGTTCTCCAAAGATCGAAGAAACTAAAACGTCCAATGTAATTTTCTTGGAATGTTGTTGATTTTCTCAAAAAGAGATGAATCAATTTTGACAATGACAATTCATATGGAACCATTTCGGCATAAACCCCTTTCGATCAAAAAAGAATTTTGCAAATCCGTCTATAGGTATATGACAGAGTTATAACCGAACATACATAAGAAAAATATTGTATAAACATCCGAATTGATTACCTCCTCCTTTTTGAAGTGGGTTAAAAAAAATCTTAAATACGAATTGTATTGTCAACCAGCTCCTTTGGGTCGTTGCGCTAAAATCCAATGCAACCAAGCAACCAATTAGTCTGTTTCCCAAATGCGATTGATGCGATTGCGGTAGATTGATTTTTTCCTCATGTTATTTATATCTTTAGTAGCGCTATTCTGTAAACTTTGTCTCGGTGAACTTAGGTGAAGTTCGTGTGAGGTGAAACTGTCGATAGATAGTAACTTAAAACAGAGTTTACAAGTATTTTTTCTTTCAAACACTGTAAAACCAGAAATAAAATCAAAAACTCACAATAATCGTTTAGTAGCGACCATTGTAGAAGAGTGCATCGGTCGCGACGACGCGCATGCGCCCTTCTGCTCTCTGCCAAACAACCTGTTGCAACCGGGACGGCGTGCACTAATGCAACTTCTCTCTCCGCAATCAGGAGCTAAATTATTCAATACCTAGTCTCCAACTACGGCTAACGTTTCGGAAAAACTAAATTCAAAATTCTAACATAACCATACAAGTGCATATAATTTTTGAATAAAGAATACCAACTGCCGGTCCCAAAAATTCAAATTTAGAACCAACGTCTTGTAAGTGCGTCGCGAAGTCGTGTCTTAAGACCAAGACGTCGCGCAGTGAAGTGCTCAGTGAAATAAATAGGTGCTTTTAAATATCAATATTTTTTAACCGGTTTTTCGTTGCGGTTTTTAAAATTATATTTATACTCGTGTACAGTTTAAAAAAGTTTGCTAAGTTGACGCGAAAGTCGGTTAAAGTTAAATTTTAAAAATCGAATTTCGGTTTCGGAATTCTAATTCGGTTGTGCAAGTAATTGCTGGCGGCTGGCGAAGTTTGGCGGCGTCTGGAAACGTGAAGTTGGCATTCGCAAGCAACAAGTGTTCGTCTGATGCCTTCCCCGGTAAATGTGCCACTGTTACGAGTTTGCATGCCCGCTGTGCCGGGATTACGCTGCGTATATTCTACGCCGGTCCCATGAATTCGGAATTTTCGTTGTTCCTATTTGTTGATTTACCGCCACTGTTGATTTAACATGTTCGTGCTTTTTCGCTGTTACCGTAGCGTTTCATCTCATTGCTTATTTTTTTTCGCTTGTATTTATCCATGGATCAAACCTATGTTTTTTTTCTGCATAAGTGGGTGGGGCGTTCTTTTGTTTTAGATGGGTGTAGACGTCACTCGCCATCTTAGGTCGACAAAAAAGTGTCATGGCGTCTTGAACGGAAGAAGTTTTTTGTTCTAGTTTCCAAGATCCGGGTGCCTGATTTGGTGACGTCATTTTTTAAACGGGTTTCACGAGGTCCGTTTAAAGAAATTTTATTTTTAAAAACACTGACATGTAAATGTGTGGTGTCAGGTAATTGCCAACTAAAAATAGGTACTTAATCCGTTTTATTTTTGCAGAATGTATTTTTATTTTTTGTTGCATCATCTGAGCATAAATTAGTGGTTCAGCCTATCTACTTCACGAATTACAAATGAAGACTAACAGATTTATTAAAGTCGACAGCATTCCCCAATAATTCTATCTTTAGAATAAAAAATTAAAGCTTTTGTTTATTTCTGTAAGAAATATAAGCCAACGGCACTTTCTTTAATATAAGTCCTTAGAACCGAATAGAATAGAATAGAACCATTTATTTCTGAGTATATACTCAGAGATCTTAAATGTATCTACCATAATATGGTACATTAAGATCTAAATATTAAACAGCTTCTCATAACATATACTACCGTTGCCTTTTCCGATTAACTAATACAAAAACAAAAAACACAACCTATTATCAAAACTGATATTAAAAAGTGAAACGATTAGATTTTTTGTATGTTTATTTGTAATGAAATAACTCAAAAAATAAATTAAACTGATTTTAAAAATTCTTTCACCAATAGAAAACCGCGTTTTCCTTAAGTGTTACAAGGTTATATTTTAATATCAAAAAATTTTATGATCCATAACAAAATTCATAGGCAAAGTGTACAATAATTTTCTCGATTTCACAAAACAAATTATCCGTTTCACGAACTTCATTCGTAACCAAATCTTCCTTCGCCATATTTTCCGGGCGGCGACATTTTTAACTCGAATATTTCGTCGGACAGATTCGGTTTTGTAACTGACAACCTTTCGGTTCAGTGGTTACTGTACGTGGGTTTTGGTTCTGTGTTCGACAGACGTGGGTTCGAATTGCGGAAAAATAAAATTTTATTATGAAGTCCTTTGTAAAAAGATTGGCATCGATGGCGTGTTGTTGTATCTTTTTTTGGACTTGTTGTCATGCAAAATTGTGGTTGAGTAATTCTTTATTAGTTACGTAAGGTTCCTACGTCATGAATAAGGACGAATCCAATCACCAATCGGACAACCCAAGTGGGTGTCCCATTCCTCAATTTAATTATACGTTACAGTTTTTTTAATGCGTTTAATTCGGGACTTTAAGTAAAGCCAATTTTACAAGGAACAATAAAATACTTCGAAATTTACTTTCAGAACAGAAACCTTCATAATAATTCTGACTTTTATCTAAATCTAAAGTTAAATGAGAATCAATAAATATTTAACCGTATTTCAACATCGTAAGTTCGAAAATTCCGACCCGCATAGGTATACAAATGTCACTCGATGCTAAAATATCATCTAAATAAAATAACCTTATTTCACAATATTTCACTCCAGACAGGGAAAAATGTTACGGTACCTTTATTCTTTAAACTTTTAAAATTTCAGAAAGGTTGAAACAGTGAACTCGTACAAAATAAATGTGGTGTACTTACTAGGTAAAAAAACAATTGTTATGCGGATTGAAGTCTCCACAAGTTTTGAAAAGAAATTTAATTTTAGCAGCGGTCATTCACCCCGCCTCACGTGTTTGGAAAACGCGTTTTTCAGCAATGTTTTTTTAGATTAATTTAAAATAATAGATAACTTTATTGATGAAGGAGTTTTACCTAAACAATGTAGTTCAGGATATCTCAAATAGTTATGGGTAGTCTCCTAGGAACGTTTTCCTGTAAGTACATATAACGTCACGAAACGTCTGTTACTTATAAGGTGCTTGCCCGTACTGTTTTGTCTCAAAAATCCTACCTTTAAACGAGTGTAACAACTTTCAGACTAAATCGGAATCATACGCCATTGAAACAGAGTCCGCATTTTCTTAATAAAATTATTGTTCGCAATTATTTAAGGACTACTTTAAATATTTATTCAATTAAACTAGTTTTGCTCATAATAGTGTGCTCACAGGAAAACTACTAAACAGTTATTACGTAATCGCTGGTTCGTGGACTGCCTGCGTTTTCATAGTTTTGCCCTTTACCCACATTTTTGTGCAAAGAAATAAGATTTCTGGATGTGACAAGTTGTAGAAGTCTTATTTGGTATCTGATTTATTTAAAAGTATTTCAAAGACGCCCACTGCTGGACATAGGTCTTCCCCAAGGGGTGAACCTATGCTCACACGAACCTACGACCAAAGACCAATCGACTAATAACTTATGTATTATTAGACAAACATTCGTTAGAATTTTGGTGAATTTGTCATGTAAAGAAGTACACATCACTTACATCCTAAAGCATTGTTCAAAATTCCAAAAAATACCCAATAGAGTAGTTTATAAATAAATAAATTAAATATGTGGAGACATTTTCACACACGGCCATCTGACATTCTGACCCCAAACTAGGGAGACCCTGTACTATGGGTGTCAGACAGCTGATATACATACCTACACAAATACATTTTAATACATACATATATAGATGAACAACATCCAGACACAAGGCAAACACAAGTGCTCATCACACAAATGTTTACCCTGGGCGGGAATCGAACCCGCAACTCGCTGCGCAGCAGTCGAACGCTCAGCCACTGCGCCAACCGTGTCGTCAATCATACGCAGTCACATCACAGAAGCTAAACAAAACTGAATTAAAAAATGTGTAAAAGGCTGAGTATTAGAAGCGAGAATTACATATCACCAAGAACAATGAAGTGTAGTACCTACTAGCAACTACGCTCAAATCCTTACCAATACTGCGCTCACCTCAACTCAAGTATTACATCTAGATCTTCCTCGCCACGTAAGGCGACAAAAACACGGAAAGGAGGACGTTAGTGGCAGAGGCTGTTGTTATTAAAACATTACGACAGTAATTAGTCAATTATGTGGCTCATTAGCACTTATAAAGGTCTTAGATGTAGCGTGGTTTAACTTGGATACGGTTAAAAACGACTGGTTTATGTTAGTGTGGTATTCTTTGAAAGGTAGATAGCTGGTCCTGATGCACGAAAGCAAATGGAAATGTTGGATTTTGAGAAAAATATTAGTTTTTCTATTACAATATTATCAATTTTATTAGCTTGATGTAAGAGCATATCGGAAAGGGTCTTATACTGAAAGAAATTAGAATATTTCTGGCTATAGTAAAAAATATTATCTAGTTGGCAAAGCAGTGGGCTTGTTGCCCAGAGTGCGCCAGACATACAGTGAGTGCCCTGCATGCCTGAACCCTCTTCTTTTTTTTTTCTAAGAGATGTCAACTACTCTAGTGCACTGAATGCTCATTCTATTATCGCTAATAGTAGTAATTTCCCATGTATGAGTATACAGAAATATAGATAATTTGCTTCCCTAATATGATATTTTCAGAAGACCCATTCCAATAATAAAAATCCTTATATATCTGTTGCAACCCTCAGCGACATTCAAAACTTGTCAAAAATGTAGGCAAATTGGAGCCGTTTTTGTCAGAATTAAGACTGAGATTTGAATGCAATCGCACTTTGAAATAAGAGAATTGTCTCTCTGATGTATGAATTTCAGGAAGAATTTATCACATCACCCTATCAGCTATGACTAAGGAGAAAGTTAGTTGGGAAGTCCCAATAATGGCGTAAACTATGTACACAATGCTTATAATCTCTTGACATACAAGACAATAGCCTTGTTTAAATTAGCCGTTCAGTGTCTCATGTCAGTTGGTCAAGGTTAAGGCATATTTTGTACTATTTTGTGCACTAAATGCTGAATACATCCTTTTTGATATGTAGGCTAATGTAGCGCTTCCAGTAAAAAGGGAGTGGTTTGAGAAAATCTGATGCTATGTATAGGTACCAGGGGTGGACATTTTCGTACTTTTAAGAACGTTCGCATTCTGATCTCAGTATCTGTCAAAAATGTCTCTAATTTGACATTGTCATTGTTGACACTGACATTTTTTACATTGACATTTGTGACATTGGTTGTCTTTGTGTACGTTTTTGATGACACGAGAATTGGCTTTCTGATTTCCATTGTAAAATTTCCTGTACTTTAGTGGAGACTGGAGCCTGTATTGGAGGTTTGTGACCGGTTGATGGCGGTCCTCTAATACATAGGGCATAGACAGAACTGTCAAATGGACTATACCAAAATACCTTTGTCTAACTATCCGGAGAATAGGCATAGAAATCTAACTTATATCTATGGAGGTAGACATCTACTATTAACTAATAATTCCTAAACAATACTTCTCTGAAAGCACTTTACTTTGACCCTGAAAACACGATTAATTTTCAATTAACTGTAAGTTTAGATTTTCAGATAGTAGGTACGTATATTGAGTTGGGAAATAAGTGACGAAATAGTGTACCAAAATCGTGTAGTATTGCAAAATCTAAGGAGCATCGCGTTTTGACAGCTCATAAAAATATGTCAAATGATTGGTGATGTCTACGCCCTGTATAGTCGTGATGTTATCCAAGGAGTAAGGGAAATTGACACACATACTTTTACCACAGATTTAGTTCATTTTTGGCGCCGATACCATGTTCACAAACCAAGATAAAATAGGACCATTAGCATCTCTTACTGCCAGGCAGCTGAAGGAAAGGACGGCAGATATGAACTAAGTTAGGTTAGGTTAGGGGGTAAAAAAGACTACGTGGAGTCGGTTTTGCAGCTATTCGTATCTGCCAGTAACTTTTGTAGCACAACATATAAAATTTTTAAGACAATACTTTAGCGTGACACAATAGATTTACACAGTAACGTTATGCAAAATTAAATTATGCCAAAACAAATTAGACTTCAAGATCAGTATGCCAAAAAATATGGCTAAGTATTATTATGGAAAAACAAATGATGCCAAAACAGTTATGCCAAAGTATATTAGAAAAAAGAACATTATGCAAAAAGAGTGGATGGATCCTTGTTTAGAATCATGTACTGAATCCTCCCCCCCTCCCCCCCTCTGTACTATGTCTCTTCCACCACGATACTACCCACATAAAGTTGAAACTTTTAACCTTTTAGCCTGCAGTCCGTAACTCAATCGCGAGTTACGGGCGACCTTCGTGAGTGTCAGTGTGTGTGTGTGTGCGATGCTATCTCAGAAACATTATTGTTTCAATTAGTCTGATGAACACATGCTTATGTGTTTTGTTAAAGTTTTTATTGTTGCGGAAATTGTGTCTGTTTGTCTTAGACTGGGTATCGCTTGAAGATTGTGGCTGTATCTGTGATTATTATCGCCAAATTGTTTGCCAAACTTGGTTTGATTTATGATCGACTAGGATCGATAGTAGGTAGTAGTAGATAGAGTAGTAGTATGACGGACTGGTGTCCGCAACTCCACGTCTCAGCGCGTATTTTGCGTACAGGTGGAAAGTAAATCATTCGATTCACCCCAGCTCCCCAAGAAAGGCCAGCAGCGCCTTGACGTCGCTGGCGATCTCCCGTAGGTTACCTGGGTTACCGAAGTACTTTGCCCTGTATGACGCAACTTTAGGGCAGTTCAGAAGCACATGGGCCGCTGCAGTGACGGGATTTTCATACAAGCCGAAAAGCCTGGCTTGCCCTCATAAGATCATAACATGAGCTAATCAATAAAACAAAATATTAAATAAAAGTAAATATAAGTCTAGTGAATTATTGCTCTTTGGATTTTAAAGAGCTACATTTACTAACATTTTTAATAGCTTTTAGATCTGGGTCTGAGCGACTTGTTGGTTTTGATAGTAAAAAATCTGTCTGGCTTTCCCTAATCTTGACCCCTAGGCACGCCACTGGGCCGCTGTCTCGTCCGCCCCCATGCAGGCTCTGCACAGTGGGCTGTCTGTGACTCCTATGACAAAAAGATAGTATTCGTAATCGATAGTAGTAGTATTTCTTTCATTTTTAACCGACTTAATAAAGGTGGTTTTCCATTTGACTCGTCAGTCGTGATTTTCTCAAAAACTACCGATCAGTAAGTAGTTTCGTACTAAAATAACTGAATAGTTAGACTCCGCCCAAAATTCGAAATCGTATCAATATCTACGATTTGTACGGATTTTACGAAATTCGACTGCATATAAACATTTTTTTAATTCATTCCAAGCATAAATTTTAAATACTTTCATCATCATATCAACCTTTAGACGTCCACTGTTGGGCATAGGTCTCCCCCAAGGGGGGGTTCAACCGTAATCACACTAATCACCATGCTTGGTCGTCCCCGTACGGACGGTGTCCCCACATATATTATAACGCAATTCCTGAATTCGGTTATTATTTTAATTATTATGGAATGTGGATTGATTCTTTTTAACAGATTATAGATCATTTGACTCCAAGAACTTTGGACACTAACAAACAGACGAAATGGTAATGGTACTAAACAGATACCTACATTTCAGACTACCCCTTTGAAGTTTCAGGCGTTATGAAATACACACGAATCCATTACACTAACAAGGTTATTAGGGCCGGATATTAACTTCACATTGATATGCTTAACTAGTTATCTATTAATAAGTCTAGGAATTACATCAGAGGTATTGAATAGAACATGGAGGATTCTAGGTCTCACAGAATCATATCTACATTGTCCTATAACCTATGTTATCTGGTACCTGTCTAATGTTCGTCAATTCAAATCTATATACTCAAACTCAAACTTAATGCGAGTTGCAGACCAAGAGCTAAGCTAAGTTAGTTTAGCTTAGCTCTCATAGCTGACGCAGTTTTTCATACATTAGAAATTAAGAAACCTCGACAAGTAAAAACATCTTAAAAACCTTTTTTACAGTTAAAAACTCGGAAGCCGGCGTACGTGTGGATCCACTATCAGAAAAGACCTGCCATGTGTGTGAGCAACCTAATACTAAGTCGTGATCGATAGCGCACATAATCTTACTTATAAAGATTGAGCGTTATTCTAAATGATGTCTATATTCCATGCATGTTATTTTAAAATAAATAGTTTCATTTTTTAATTTTTTATACTGTTTACATAGTTTGCAGTCTGCACACTAGTATGAAAAACTGTGTCAGCTATGCGACCAAAGCTAAAATAACTTACCTAACTGACAGATTTACTTTCGCATTTATAATCCATATCCATACTAATATTATAAATGCGAAAGTAACTCTGTCTGTTACGCTTTCACGATGAAACGGCTGAACCGATTTTGATGAAATTTGGTACGAAAATAGCTTTAACCCTGGGTAAGGACATAGGTCTAGGCTACTTTTTAATCCGCGACTTTGTCTGTATCCGCGATAACCGACATTTACGCGGACGAAGTCGCGGGCAAAAGCTAGTATTAGTATAAAGTATGATCAGTATAATATTAATTATATTATACTAATTATACTTTCTGTGTAATAAGTATAATATTGGTATTAAACCATTTACAGGTATTTTTGAATTGTCAAAGAGTCAGTCAGCCAGAAAGTTGAAGCTAGTTGCTCGTTCTAAGTAGTAGGTTTCTATGGAAAAGAACGAGCAAGAAACTCCATGGACAACCACTTTGCAACCGAGACTCACGCGGACGAAATCGCGGGCCAAAGCTAGTTAATAAGTCCAAGTTTCATCCCAATCCCAATAAGTACATAATTAAAATTTGACGACGCGATTGGCGCAGTGGTTAAGCGAATTGCTTCTGCGCAGCGTGTCGCGGACTCGATGTTTTGATTCCCGAACGGAACAAATATTTGTATGACCTACAGGTTTGTGTATGTGATTTTAAATGTCTGTAAACGCACCCACGATAGAGGAGAAACTCCAAAAGTGGAGCAAAGTTAAAAAAAATATGTCTTAACAAACGTAGGATTACCTACATCTCACGTATCTCACATACCTATCTCATCATCATTTCAACCTTTAGACGCCCACGTCAAGGGGAGGGGGGGGGGGGGGGGTTCAGCCGTAATCGCCATGCTTGGTCGATGCATGTTGGCTCACTTAACTATTAATCAAATAACTCACACAGACTTATCTAAAATCGTTATTATCAAGACTAAAATTATAAAAAATTGTTTGTAAGACAAAATCTCTGAAATTACTGCTTCTATTACTAAAACCATTCACTGATAGAAAACTATAATACACCATTTCCGAGTGCCAAGTCTTTTAGTATACTTAAACACAGTATAGTATTAGTACTAAGTACTAGACTTAAGGCGGGTTGCTTAAATTCTTTATACATTACTGAACGGTAATAGTAAAAAATGGCGCTTACTATCGTCAAATCAAAAAAATGGGTTGTTTCACAAAATCGTACGTCAAAAAGTTACTATTACCATAACCAACCAGTCAACGTAATCTTGTGTTGTCAAACAGCTACTTAAAACATCTAAATATTATGAAATCTTATTTTGAATAATTTTAACTGACGGATTTTTATGTCATGTCACTCGTTACATTTAACGTATGTTAAACATCTCACGTCATAGTAACTTTTTAACCGACTTTTTTAACTTTTTAACGTTAACCGACTGTTTGAAACAACCCGCCCTTAGACTAGACTAGACTTAGTTCTAGTGTTGCTGAACGTAGGCCTCCCCCAGAGATCGTCAACCAACCCGGTCTTGGGAATCCATCCGCTGCCAGCCACCTTCTTCTAATCGTCGGTCCATCGTGCCGCAGGGTGTCCCACACTACGCTTGCCCAAACGCAGTCTCCACTCTAAAGTGTGTCTGCTCCATCTACCGTCTGTTCGCCTGCTAACGAAGTTAGTTATTTGTTATTTTAGCCTAGCTTCTAGGGTCTCTATTCTCTTCTTATTCCTGTTTACTGTCTACACACCCCAATGCAAAGTCTTAGATACCATTGTCAAACTTCTATCAACAAAAATAATCCCCCCACAAAAGACCTGAAGACCTATTGTTAGATATCAAAATATACACCACGTAGGCCAGTCAATGGTGACATAAAAATGGTTTATTATCATAACAAAACCACAAACATTAATTTCCTATGGCCATATAGATATAAACATCTTTATAGACTTAAACAAAAAAATAAACACAGAAAATTGAAAAATGGTCTGGACCATTATAATAATATGGCCACTGACATCATCACATAACTTCATGACCATCGTCGAGTCATGTCCGAAAAAACAATTCGTAATTTCTATATGTATGCAAAATTTCAGATAAATCCGTTTAGCTAAGTTTATAAGAGTAACACAAACTTTACGTTTATAATAGTTTCAGAAAATCAAAACGATACAAAAAAAAAATAACTCCCAAATTACAGTAAAAAAAAACTAATTCTCGTAGCATTTTTCGTAGCACCTAAGAAGCCATCACGATACAGTTCGTAGCAAATGCCGCTATCTCCAGTATAGTTAAGTTAAACAGTTTCCCAATCTTCATAAACCCTGGAAGTCGGCTTAAGAGCTCCTAATAGTCAGCTTACACTTTTTGCATATTTAATAACACTTTTTTTACTGAAATACACCCCCTAAGATTACCTTCAGACGACTTTAGTTTTCTCTAACAAAGGTAAAAGTAGCTGTAGGGAAGTTTGAGAAATATTAAAATGAATGTGACTAAATATATTCTTATCATAGGGGTTTAATATAGATAAGGCACGTAACTAGACGATCTTCAAGTGTTTAATTAATCATTATCAAAATAGCTCTAATCACTGACTAGCTATGATTACAAGACGTCCGACGGAATTGTCACTAACGAATTTTACAAAGCATTCAATGTTATATACGCAAATTTGAACCCTATAGTCAAAGTGTTAGGCGGTAATATTGCACGCAGAGCCCGTAACTAATTTTTTGATGCTACGTTCATCATAGTAACAGCGCCATCTCTACGAATTCCAACAAAATTTTTCACTGAACCATTTTCTTATAAGAACTACACACACTGATGCATTTACTGTGCACTCGGCACACACCCTCGCGTTTCTATACAATCGAACGCACCCACACGCCGAAGAAAAAAACGATAAAAAACCGCACACAAACACAAGTTTCGTACACACACTAGACAAGGATGGACTATTCTTTGGAAAAAAAAACGAATTTTTAATCCAAAATATTTTTTGGAGGTTTTTTATACTTTGTTATGTAAGTTACATGTCATTTGGATTAACACAAAGTGTAAGATAAGTAAGTACAACTGAAATGCACAAGGTTCATACAAGCGCGGGACACTCACACCGACGCACGTATACCAACGTCACTGCAGTCTGTCTATGTAGTTGTGGTATAGTCCGACTGAGAGATCTTGAGACGAGCGCTGTTTCCGAACGAGGAAAAACTTGGTATTGAAACTTTTGTGGCAACACAAATGATTTAAAAATAAAGTGTGAAAATAAATTAAGCGGTTGTATTGCTACTTCTTGAGATTAAAAAGATAAAAATGTTCATTTTGTCTAGTTATAAACCTTCAAAAAAGTGATCTTCAAACTGTGAATTTGCGAATTTAAACGAAATTTCGACTGGACAAAATATTTACGCATCAGTATTAGTGTAAATGGTGAAAATCAGCTGAAATTTCAGACAGAAACCCCCATTTTTACAGATTTTTTTTCATATTTTTAAGTGTCAGCGTCAAGTATCAAGAGTGCCCCGAGTGGCGGAGCTCGGTCGCAGTAAATACAAGGTAATGGCTAAGTACGCACGCCGTCTAGTACGGTGTGCGCGCTCGGTGCAGTCCCGCCTATGCACAATCGGTGGAGCGTCGCATTTCCGTTCCCGGCACACAACTGGACCACAACACGCGACATAACCGCTAAAAACCTCCGAAAAATAAACAAAAATATCTAAAAAATATTTGACCACAGACTATATTTTATAAATAAAAATATTCATATCATCGCGTAGTGGCTTCGACAAAAACAAAACAAAATCTAAGAAAAATATTTTGGGATTTAGTGAGTTTTTCCGAATTTTTCCTCGTATTTAAGTGCGGCTCATATCGCTGAGATGCAAGACACATATCACATGGAAACTTAGGACCCGAACTATATTTTTTATTTAGGATTAATGTAATAAAAGGAATATTTTTGTGAAAAGTGACTGTCGTGATGTGTTACAATATATTATGCTGTGACAGTGTTATCGCTGTGAAATACGGCTGAATGGATTTGTGATTACATGAAGAGGTGACGCCGTTTTGTTATTGCAACTTTTTTCTTTTTTTTTACAAAAATTACTACCCAAGTGTCAAACTGGACGGAAGAGGAACCGGCCACCTCTGACGCATGTGAGTACAATTTGGAGCTTTGCCGCGTTAAACAAAGAACTTTTTTGAATTTTCAAAGTCAATAATGTGTGCCCTTAATCTTGCGTTCTCCTTGACTTAAAGTGTTGTTAGTGTGCGTGCAATGCATATGTAAACGCACGCGTAACGGTCGGTGTGTGCGTAGGGTTCACGCACATTTTTTTGTGTTTTCTTACGAACCCCCCACCATTCTCCCCACCTATACTCGTTATCGTTTATCTGTCCCACTCTTTTTCTATGACTACGTCGTTTACATTGCAACGTAGTGTTAGTGTGCGTGAAACGCACGTGTGTGCGTTAATAAATTGCAACCTATATTTTGATCGAAGGCCAATGACGGCATAGAGAAAACGATTCTATTTTCAAATTTCTTTTTGATTTTTATTAGGTATAGAGCAGCTCAAAACGAAATAGAAGTTGATACTTTTTGAAATTTGGATTTCGGAACTTTTTTCGGCAATATTTTTTAGGGATTACTAAACTAACTTTACTAAATTGTCAAATTAACTTTTATAATCAACTGTGGTCAACGTAAAATAATAATGAAAACTAACAGACAGTTAAAAACAGTTTATTAGTGCAATAAAATAAGTTAATATCGGTGTTACGAAGCTTTACGCGGAATCGTAGGCTAAAATAAAGCCGTCGGAACTTACGACAAGCGCACCGCAACACTTTTTTTGCTTAAATCATAAATAATTAACCATTTAATTATTAACGATATTTGACATTATTAAATAAATTTTGTTTAGGTTAATGTGGTGATCTACGATGCGGTTTTAAAACCTTTGTGGCTATAGATTTTGAAAATATTAGAAAATAGTGCGCGAAAATATTAGTTATTTATTACTATCTCATAATTTATTTGTTTCCTTTAAATTATCCACACCTAAGAAACTACATAATATTCCTTAGTTTTTAAACCAAGTTGTCATTTATTCACAATTTGATTCCTAACATTAAATCAAATGTTTTTGTTATTCGTTATGCAAAACCTTTTTTTTCCCAATCATTGGCGAACCAAATGCACAAAAAAGACAATTTGGTTAACAAATCAGACACATTTATCACAGTTTGACAAAAACACGTTATTTTTAAAGAACAAAAATAAGGTCATCTGCATTCAGGAAGTAATGTACTTGTATATGCATTGACATATTCATATGACCTATATTTTATCGTTACTGCATTAAAGATCCTTGTGCATGTGACAACCACGATTGTTAGGTATTACTTAGCATATTTATATAATAAAAATGTTCTGGTTGAAGCATACTTGATTGTGTGTATAGTTACATATATCAGTTAGGTATTGATGCTGTGATTTAGAAGCTCAGTCTATTAGTTTTCTTATAGATGTTACTTTGAACAACTATTACATAATAAAAGAAACAATAAAAAGTCTCTCTATTAAGGTATTTCAAATTAAAAACAAGTATTTAAAAAATAAGCTCTTTTTATCTATATTACTCTCCATTCCTCACTCTCCGACATTTGAAACGCCCAAAACCGCCAAAATTCATAAAAAGAACATCAAGAGATTCAAGTTCGCGCCCTTCAATTGCAGTCGGGTCCTTGCGCGCGCGGCCAAGGCAAGCGCAAGCGCAGGCGACTGTCAATGTTACTACATAACCTACAACTGCTATTGCCTTATGGCCCGCCATCTTGCATTCAGACTTGTTTGAAGGCTACGCATGGCTGATATCTTAGTTTTAACTATGTTTCTGCTAGGTTTATGTCTATGCAAACGCGTGAACATCTCAATTTGGAATTTTATGCGTTGTTTTGTTAAATAATGTTCCTATTGGTTTTGTTTTCACACTTTAAGTTTCACATGTTCTGTTTTAGAAATAGACAAACTTAAAGCTTCTTTACAAATACTAATTGACAACTATCGGAGTCTTCTTCCTTACTTTTCTTTTTGTTTTTACAATGATAGCTCCACTCTTTTTGATCTAAAGGCTTAAACATTTTCGAATCTGCATTATCAGTCATGGTAAATATAGATTTTTAGTAGCTAGGATATTATGCAAATTACTAGCGGACGTAGCACAGCGGGTATTTAGGTGCGCCCGCGCAACGGCCAAGGCGAAAGTCGCGCTTGCACAATCTACAGTCGACGTCTACTTAATTTGACGATAGATGGCGCTAGGTTACGCATTAATGTAAAATAGACTTTAGCTTGATATGGAACCTCCTTAAACTGGCCTTTTTTCTTCTTTGTTCCATATTTAAAATGCACCACCGATAATTTCTACTTATATGAAGCGTTGTTATAAAAAAAGTTTTATTTTCTAAAAGCAATAAATTTTGGTCTAGTTAGAAATAGTCAAGATATTAAGTTGAATGCCGATAGCGATAAAATAGCTAGAATTCTTATCGCGTTACACAATTTACGTCATTTCTATTTTAAGTAGCACTATTAAATCCAAATTAAATAACATGTTCTTTTAAAAAGCATGAATTTATGTTTCATTTTAACAATTCTTGACAGAATTAACTAATAACATATTTAAAATTGTAGTGTTTGTACGTAAGTTCAATATTTATGTCAAAATTATCTAAAATCAATAAATAACAATCTTAACGTTATAATCTAGTTCAAACTATTAAAGTATCTACACTATTACAACATATAGGTAGTATACAAAACGTTCAATGTCACAACCGACTCACTATCTGGCCGCCATGTTGAATTTATTCCCGCCTAACTCTCTGATATTTATAATAGACGCCTGCGCAGTCTAGCGGTCTAGATATTGACATGAAATGGTTGTTGTGTACTTGTTTTGTAACTATTTTGTTTATTTCAAGGCTATTGAGTATTTTTTTGTTAAATTGTTTTAAAAATTAACGTTCTGCCATGAATAATCTCGTATACCTACCAATCATTAAATAAACATGTTTAAAAACTGTTGATTGCTAGATTTTCAAAAGAAATAATTAATAACTTCTTTCTAATTTTATTAATACAATTTAAAACTGAACTCTACCTATTGTAATTTAAAGTTATACATTTTTACATTTTCTAAGTATGTAGGTACCTACTTTATAAATGAAAGTATTTTTTTATCAATAGACATTTTAGGCGCTTACTTGCGCCGTTCTTCGAATGAAACTCATGCACATTGTATCATCACTATATTAATTCCGTTACGCTATGCCTCTTGATATCAAACACCAAACACAATACAATAACAATCATTTTGTGTAGCTGGTAAAATAGTAACGATCAATTTTCAAGTCGTCCAGAACTCAAGGAAAACTTCCTTACTATTTATCTGAACATAGAGACTACTCCTAGTCTACCCATCCAGTCAACTCCGTAGTGGGAACCATAGATAATAAATACAAATAATTATGATTCGCCACAACATAATAGATACAAGTACGTACAATAACTGAAAAGTAAAAAATATTTACGTCAATAAGCTACTAAACATTAAGTACTTAGGTACTATTCAATTAATTTATTAGCCATTAATTTTATCGCCTTTATATTTTAAATACTTAAAACTAGTGTTGCATCAGCTGTTTGTGCTTGTCGTACGAATCGATAATGGTTAAGCTACACTTGTCGCGGTCGATTGTCGATGGTCCATCCATTTCATTCCCTACCATACATAAAAAGCTGTTGGTCCCCGAGACAATCGTTATGTGCAGTCAAAAGTCAGAAAGTCTGACAACAAGTCATACCAAGACATCTCGTTGTCCAGTAACTGGGTTGTGGAGGGCAGATAGGCAGTCGCTCCATGTAAAACATAGGTACCCAGGTACCTGCAACTTTATTTAGTATTTTCCTAAGATAAACCTCTGTAAGATCTTAATCAAGTATGAGTGTAAACTTTACCAACTTAAGAATAATATTGCAAATCAAGAACTGACTTAAAATGTCTTGAAAACATTTGATAACTTGAATAAGTGAGTTTTTAAAGCTTCTGCTAAAAGAACAACCAAATACTACTTACACCGAATTAATTATTTATTATTATTTAGGCACAATTTACTGTAGTACCTAAGCGGAATTAGGTAACCTTTACATTAAACCTCTTCTAACTTTGTTTAAGGAAATTTTCCTTCGATTTTTTTTTAATTAAGAAAAACGTCTTATTGACAGTCGGACAGAAAGTGATTTTATCAAGGTTCCGTCTTTCCCGATTAATTGTCTGTCAGTCAGTTACCGCACTATTTTATTCTAGATCAAGGCATTTCACGGCCAAAACAAGGTGTAACAGTAAACATTAAGCGATTAAAATAAATTCACCTCCATTCTACGGTCGTGCGGTGAATCTAGGTTGTGGACACTAGGCTGAGACAGGTGCAGCTACCCTACTGCAACCAAACCAGTCGAAATACTGGCCGCTAACGGATCTGACTGTTTGAATTTCGAACGACGATATTGTGGTTTGAATAGAATATGGAATGTTTGGTGCTAAATTATGGTTTGATTTCAAACGGTGTTCTAAAATTGAAATCGTTGTCTTTTAGCTAACGCAGATGAATGTGTTGGTGTTACTCAATTCTTTGATTAGTATCCGGGCGACCGCGACCGAGCTTTGCTCGGTTTTTTTTTTCGTGTTTTAAAAAAATGAAACCTAGCTAGATCGATTTATCGCTCCATTCCATGAAAATCGGTGGAGCCGTTTCCAAGATTCAGATTATTTATATACAAGAATTGCTAGTCTAAAGGTATTGGATTAGATTTATAAATAATTCCAAGTTTTAAAACCCTGATGATAAAGACTTAACAAGAATAACTAACCTCTTATTTCAGTACAACAGACGTTAATAACTCGAATAATAAAAAAACGATAAAGTCCAAAAATGAGGTCGTACAGACGTGCGGCAAAAGCGTCGCGTGTTTTTTTTTTCCCTTCACTCATTCGATTACTGTCTGGAACTCGGGACGTATTGTTTTCCGTCCGTCTTGCGAACAGATGGCTGTCCTGTTTAATTACGTGTCGGGTCAGTTTTAAGGTTTCTTATTCAATATTTTTTGAGGTTTTCGTTTGTAAAGGTTGAAGTTTGGCGTTTGTATTTCGAATTGGAATGAAAAGTTGTGTATAATTCTGTTTTTGTATTGTATTTTATACATTAAGTTAAAACAGGTTGAAACAAAGGTCTTTGGAAAAAGTAGGTTTATTTTAAATAGGATTTGAAAAGGCAATGAATGGCTTCAATGGAAATTAATAAAACCCTTTAGTGTTGTTTAGTCTAAAATTATCATAAGATAAAAATATCTATTAAAAAAACAATATTCTCAAATTCTCCACAGTCCAATAAGTTTCCACTTTACAAATCATTTCAAACAAATTCTGTTCTATTTTTCAATTTAGCATATTCTGTAAGTCTTCCTCGAAGAATTTAGTTAAAGCGAGGTTGAGTTGAGTTGTCATGCCACGACGACGCTAATTATTAACATCTCATCTCACACTCAGTTCACATTACTGTAGAAGATTTTACAGAATACCATTGCTGGGCAATATTAACTATTGATAGGTGGAAATTATGACACACATCAAGGATATGAAAGAAAATAAGATTTAACCATAAAAAACCTGCTTTTAAAAACCTCATTTTTAAAAGCCTTCTGAATTAAAACACTCATTTTCTTGTTCTGTCATCCAATCACAAAATCTTACATGATTTCGACAATAGATTTACTGACTTCATCAGGCGTTCTGAAAAACATTACTCGTTATCTCTGGCATTCCGGTAAAAAAAGAGAATATTCAAGAGATATTTATTTATTTGCATTATTTTATGGGGCCTTTACCGTGCACAGTACAGGCTAAATATAATAATAATATGTGTACAGATGATACTGTAATATAATCTTCTGACCGAATTTCGGCCATGGCGGCAAATGTCGATGGAGATCAGCCAAGTACTTAATATAGTGTGCAAATGTGTGAGCATACACAGATGCACTCCCTCTTCCCTCACTCTCATAGTCCGGTGGGACGACAATCCGGCACGACCGGAGAGAGATCAGGTGCAGGACCAACGGCTTTACGTGCTTTTCGAGGCTCGGGGGTGTTACACCGCCAGCTTCCAAGCTCCGGGCTGTTACTGAGAAATTCTTAACAGAAAAACCCAATAACTCTTTGCCCGACCTAGGAATCGAACCCAGGACCCCACGCTCAGCAGTCGCGCTTGTGACCACGAGACCAACCACTACTAGGCTATACAGATATTTGTTCCGTGCACACCACACAAGTGCACTCAGTTACGGCATAGAAACACAGTCATCTGCCTAACTTATTCCAACTGTGTTGGGTTCGACTTCCAGTCTAACTGTATGCAGCTGAATACCAGTGTTTTACACGGAGCGACTGCCTATCTGACCTCCACAAACCAGTTACTGAGTAACACGTTACCTTTTGGTAAGACTGGTTGTCAGTTTTTCTAGCTTCTGACTACCTATTACGACTGTCAAAGATCTACGAATGACAGCCGGGACCAACGGCTTTACCTGCTTTCCGAGGCACAGAGGGATCTCCCTCAGTATGAAATGTATGTTTATTTATTTATTCATTTGGGAAAACAAACAGTAGTATATCTATACTAATATTAAAAAGCTGAAGAGTTTGTTTGTTTGGTTGAACGCGCTAATCTCAGGAACTACTGGTTCGAATTGAAAAATTATTTTTGTGTTGGATAGTCCATTTACCGAGGAAGGCTATAGGCCCATGCGAAGCTGGGTCGGGTCGCTAGTTAAGAATAAACAGTGTTGTCTTAAAATTAAACTTAACAAAATATACTATCCACAACATTTTCCACAGATTACTATAATAAAAACAACTAGCTGTTAGCAAACGTTTAACTGTAGCTGGGCTAACTTAATGAAAAATAATTTAAAAGGAGAATAAGATTAAGCAATATTTTATAAAATATCTAACAAATATACAATTTAAACAAAAAAGAAAAAAACAAAATAAAAATCATGCATGATATATTATATTATAAAGGTCCTTAGCTAATGAATAATGGTGTCTATACTGTATAAAATCTATGGAGCCTCCTGCCGATCCTTTCACACCATCCACGGAGAGACCGTGGCAAGTGTAGCTTAACTAGGAACGATCAATCCGTACGACATTTACTTAGTAACCG
This sequence comes from Charanyca ferruginea, assembly GCA_947361185.1. NCBI lineage: Eukaryota > Metazoa > Arthropoda > Insecta > Lepidoptera > Noctuidae > Charanyca > Charanyca ferruginea. Next base: position 18,629,064 of record OX376078.1, on the reverse strand, counting down.
TAATTAATAGTGTAGATGAAAAACGTTGTCATAAAGCTTGACATAAAAGCTAATAGAAGCTGCTTTTATGGTGCAAACAAAATCAATTTATTTATTTGAAGAAAAATAAGTAAATTTTCTTTATCTTGCTCCTGCTTAATATCCGGTATACTTAAAATAACTTAATAGTCTTCCTTTTAATCTGTTTAAGATTATGTGAATATTATATTTTGTAACTGATGTTGTGTGATGTGTTGGTATATTTTTTTTTATAGTGTGAACATCAATGAATAATATTCGATGGCAAGATTGAAAACTTCCTTAGACTTCAGAATTCGATAAATTCCTATAATATCCCACGGGAAAACCAAAAACAGTAAAAAATCAAAGTATATGTGTCAAGCCAGATCAATTGTCTTCATGTGTGCCGAATTTCAGCTAGTTTCATTTAGCAGTTTCAGCATGGAAGAGTAACACACTACCATCTAAGTAGGTGTGCATCCATCCATCCTTGCAAACTTTTATATGTAATTGTAATAGGATGTAAGCAGGATGAAATATACAAGGTGTGACGTTAAACACGCAAAACCTCAGACACCCCAAACGATTTTTAATTCAATTAACCTAATTCTGAGAGAAAAAAATCATATAAAATTTTTTAAAGGTTTTATTTGCTGTTTTAGTTTCACTTAGACTCGTATCTGCATTGAAATAAGAACTATTATTATCACGCGTATGAGAAAATTTAAATTGGACGACAACCATTTGTGTTTGTTTATTATTTTGGCTATTTTGGCAGGTTTGCGCATGTGATGGCTTGACTTATTAATAAATAGACAGGGCAACATGTATAATGAAGTTTTTTTGAAAAATGTGACCTATATTAAAAAGTGGTTCTATTGATTCTGCTCGTTATTCTAATCAAACTATTTTCAGGTTTTGCGTATTTGATGTTACACCTTGTATTTATTATTATAACTTTTGTAAAATATTATTTTTTTTATTTCCTAATCCACAGAATCGACATTTTTCTAATTAAACAATTTACTGGTTGTTTGGATGGTAAACGTGATTAATTCTTCCATAAAAACTTCTAATTCGAACGGTCTATTGGCCTAGAGGCGATGGCGTGGCGATTTTGGCAAAACCCCTCCTTGGGGAGGCCTATGTCCAGCAGTGAACGTCTTTCGGCTGAAATGATGATGATGATTGGCCTAGTTCTGTTCTGTCTCCTGCTTGATTTGGAGGGTAGTAGAAAATATGTTTTTCTTACTCCTCCGCTGTCCTTTTCTGATTAATTTCGTTGCGGGATCCAAGTCAGTTGTAATGTTTGTCCGGGACTCGTCGAGCTAAATTGCCAGGACGCTTTTCTAGTGGTCGCCACTGTTGATTCTGACTTTCAGAAGTTTGCTATGGTTTGGGAATGAAAAAAAAATCTATCATATTTCTCTCTCTATTCTCCACAGTTCAACTGTTCGTCTTCCAGGATTCCACACAAATATTATAAATGCAAAAACAACTTTCTGTATGTATGTTGCCTCATTACTTCCAAACCACTGAACCGATCTCAATGAAATTTGACAAAAAGATAGCTTGGTATCTGGACAAGGACATAGGTTACTTCATAATTCGCAAGATTGTCTGCGTCTGCATTTACAGACATCCACGTGGAAGACGTCGCGATCAAAAATTAGTTCTTGACTCCTTCATCAGGAACTTTTTAGTAGCAGCAAGGAATCTTAGACTTGTAACATAGATAGCTGTTAAAATGAGGTTGTTTGGGATGTACCACCCCTTCCTGTCATTTCGGGAACTCATCCAAAATCATTGCCTTTAATGCCCGCTCCATTCTTTCTTCTTACAGTGCTCCAAAAGTGCACTTTTCATTCTTCAAATTAACTTCCTACTTCCTTACTGACGTAAAATAAACATAATGAAATATTATGCATTGTTTGTTTGTAAATAATCTGCTAAACTGTTCCACGCTACAATCTTATGTGTTGACAAATTTTTAAACAAAACATGTGAATAACGAAATATTTTTGTGATAACTTTTCTTTGTCAGTTAGTGATTAATAATTCTTGTTTGTAAACGTTTTGTTTGCTTTAACATTCATTTTAAGCAGCATTTTGTCACTTACTACAGTGCCCAAAGTGCCCCTATACATGCAACTTAGAGGATATTAAATACACCACTAATGCTGCGGTAAATGTGGGTAACTACTGGGCCCAAGTAGTCTAAAAAAAAAAGAAGAAGTATTCGAAAAGAAGAAGAAGTAGCATTTTGCTGGTTATAGTAACAGAGGCAATAAGCTACCTATATTTACTAGGATGCAACTGCGCGTGCATTTTCTAACGAATCCAGAAGATTTTGTTAACAAAATATAGCTTTTAGCACTCAGAGATAATTTAGCTTGCTATTAGTGGACTACTATTTCGGAGACAAACAAACATTAGCGTAGACAGAAAAAATAACTATCTATAAAAATATATATTTACTGCTCACCCCCGAACAACACAGTGTATTAATCGGAATTCCAAAAATAAATACTTAAGTACTTGTTGTACAAAGGAGTAATAAAAACTTTGAAGGACATGATGTTCGAAATGCATGTTGAGTCAGCCATGGCCGATCGGGGCTTTGCAACTTGTGAACAGAATGAATTCATGAAAGTAATAAGTAATAATAAGTATCCAAAAATGTAATATCAGTAAAAATATATTTAATAGTTTTAATTTAAAACATTATGAATTCATCCTACAATTTCAACTCATTAGGCTCATGCTTCATGCTTTATGCAATCTGCTCAGTATAAAATAGCATGACTTATGTAGTAAGTAGGTACATACAATAACAAACAACACATACATAATAATAGCTCAACTTTTCTAAAATCCAAAAATAGTTTCATTAACGACTACAATCGCCGACAATATCAACTTTCAACGCTTTAAAAAATATCATAAAAACAAACAAACCAAAAATAAAAATATTAAGTATCCTACACAACCGCGCAATTTCAAGTAGCAAAACTAAAATCAAAATGGCTGCGGGCGAGGATCAGTAATATCTATCGTATAAAATAAATTCTGAGTAAAAACTGATGCACCTCATCCGTCTAGGGTTTAAAACGAGAAACAAGACTATACAAAAAGGTCTTGCCCGTTTCTAAGGCATACTGGTTTGTAGCTTTAGGTTTTTTTATTTTGTCTATGGCGTTTGAAATTTATAAATTCTATTTATGAATTTTTGCAATGTCATGACAACATTTTTGCATTTAATATTGACCAAAGTTTTTTTTTATAAATTAAGCATTAGGCTATTAGTAAATGAAGACAGTATCTATTTAAAGCGTTAAAACATAGAACTTATACGGAAAAACGTGATTTTACCCGTTTATTTTAAGCGTAAAAAGGCTTTCACTGAAATGTTATACCTGTATCCTGTTTTGGCGACGAGTGGGAAACCGGTCGGCATCATGACCTACCTCACTCACGTATTCCTTACTGTATGGCACAAGTCGGCCGAAAAATACGGTGAGAGAAAGGTCACTTACCCTTTCTTTACGTATTCAATGGATATGTACGAAAGTTTTGATGTTTTGGGTTATTTTGATACGAGAGCCAAGTTTTCTACGATGCATGTATGTACCTAGGCACCCAATTCCCAGTCGAATCTTACTATTAATGTTACAGCCACTTCTGTAATTCAAGAATGGTTATAGTTTTGTACACTTCTGTTATCTGACAACGTAAGTAATTAAGAGTGTTTTTATTCGTTGGTTTTTAATCTGGTCTTCATTATGACAAGACGTAACATCCACATTAATTATGATGAAAAGTATGTATAGGTACATACTTGTCACTCAGGAGATCTTGCTCGATCTTTTCCATAGAGACCTACCCTACGTTTTGAATCGAGCAACTAGCTTCAACTTTCTGACTGACTCTTTGACAATTCAAAAGTGCAATGATTGAATTGAAATAAGTGCTTTGACTTTGAGTCTCTTTTTTGTAAAGGTATCCTTAATCCTGTAATAACACAGCAGTAGCAATCCACAGCTACTTACTCTATTAAAGCTTTCATTTTATAACTATTTTCTATCCCATCTTTATTAATATCAACATTATATTTTTAGCCACATCCCGTCTCGGTTTTATCTAGAACCCAAACTCCACCCACGATTCTACTTTCAAATTGTAGCACATTTTTTTTTCATCATCCCTTCTCGCCTTGGACATCACCCTGTCTCAGTCATATTCCACCTGCCATCACAGTGCCTTGCTAGGTATCCTGTTCAACTCCATTTGAGTTCCAAAACTCGTTTTACATCATCGAAAATCCTTGTACCAATTCAGATCTCAGTCTCTTTTTTCTACTTCAAAGAATCTATCATATGCAACTGCCCTTGATACTTACGAATTCCATGTGTACAACATAAAAACAGTTCTATCTAAATTGTTAGTTTAACTTTAGATATTTATGAGATTGACATTGACATCGTTTTAGAACTGCACCTGTTCGTGAAGCGAGTGTGTCCTTGGATTGAGATCCGAGAAAATGTTAACTGCGTTGGATTTTATGATTTTTGTATTTCTTACTAGAAAACTTGTAGGAACTCATCGTGGCGCCCTGTTCTCAATATTTCTTCGTGTAAGAAACTGAACAAAAACTATTTATCGTTTTTCATTTGTAAAATATGTTTACGAATACAATAAATACCAATCTAGGAGGTTAACGATCTTTGTTTCCGTTTTTGAAATGGAAGAATGCTAGAAAATGTAGGTGGGGTCAGTGACCGTTATTACCATTCTAAAACGTTTTTTCTATAGAGTTTACTTAGTTTATTAATGGACTGAAATCTCAAAATTGCCAGATCTAAGTTATTAGATCACTTGGCACCCGGTGGTAAACTGCAGTAGCCTATTTAGAAAGAACTGAATCAACTGCATACCCAACTGGGCCACTGCAAACATACTTGGCCGAACTAAAGTATTATAGACCCAACCGACACTCAGTGCGAGCGCGAAGCTTCTGGTCAGGCTATGTACGATTTGCTGGAGTGTCCCCAAATTTCCGTTCACCTGCGCATGACGATCTGTATAACGCCCCTGATGCAGTAATAAACGTAGTCACCTACTGTGCCCAAATCATCAGCATCATCATATCAACCTATTGTCGTTCACTACTGAACGTTGGCCTCCCCCAGATATTACCAACCAAACAAATAGTATAAGCTAATTTATCAAAACAAGAAAAAAAACCGTTCAAATTCTGTTCCATTTTTATTTAATATTAGGTAACTGATCTGTCGTATCTGTAAAGAGTGAAACATGACCTTAATATCGTATCTACTTGTTGTTTGTTTTTTTTAAAATAAACAGATCGTACACTATCACACACACACCACCACGCACACGCACGCATCACACACACACCACACACACACGCATCTATTTTATATAATCTTTTTCATCATAATCAAGCTAAATAAGTTAATCTTGAAAGAATTTCATCATTTGATGTCATAAAACTAAATACTTTATTACAATAACAAACAGTTCTTTACCGTGAAAAAAACTCTAAAGACAAACAATGGTCACAAGAAGTCCTTTAAAATTGCTAAATTTTCGTATCGTTTTAATCAATGAAGCGTAAAATGCTGTGATATTAGAAATAAGTAAACTTTGACATTTTACATTATAAGGCAAAGGGTTTTCCTCATACAGAGAAAGTACGAGTATTGATCACCATATATGCTAGCTCAAGGCAGAATATCGATTCCAGACTTAATTAATTTATAAGACTAGGTTTCCTAACGATATTACTAATAAAACAAATAATATACAAAAAGGTAACTATGTATGTATGTACAAGATTAATATTTTTGAACACCAATTCGCATTCTTATCTCAATTCGCATTTCCGTTCTTCAAGTTACATCCCTAGTATCTCACGCAGTAGTACTCTCTGGTAGATAATCGTTTCACAACTTACATAACCACTAGAGTGCATGTTTTGATAATGCAAATCCTGCATTAAATAAAATAAATATTAATATCAAATATCTACAATACCTCTGTGAATCCCCTGTCGAATAAGAACATGATAAAATGTAATCCTTTGTTCAAATTTCGAACACCAATTCGCAATCTTGTTTCGATTCGCATTCCCGTTCTTCAAGGTACTTACATCCCTAGTTTTTTACTCAGTAGGATGGTACTCTCTGGTAGTTTATCGTACCGCCCAAAGCTACTGAGAGCTTCATCTTACGTCTTCAACAGTAGAACCCGTTTTGGTCCAGACTCCAGTGGTCCATCACTTATGTTTCTTATATTTATATCGTTCGTTATTACTACAGGGTGAAGTACACTGTTGTCCGCGCGAATGTAGGAGTAAATTAAAAATAGAATTGACCTTTTCGAAAGCTGTGATGTTTTTTTTTTTCTGAGAAAGAGGTTTTATTTTTTTAATCGTTTAGTTCTTATTTAGACATTAAATAAAAACTGCCCTTTTTGGTCGAATTACATACAATCAATTTTTTTGTTTGAGTGTGAAATCTGTTTGTTTTTAACTGATTTAAACCAGTAGGGGTATACAGTGTCTAATTGTAAATATTTTTTATATAACTTGGACCGTTATTAGAGCAATAAATGCATATTCATTTGTTCATACATGCGTGAAGGTGGGAAGGCCATAAGAGCATCTAAGTTTGCCCTTGACCCTTTTCCAGTAAAGATTATTATATTTGACGTGGGATTGAAGCTGCTCACGTGTTTATGAGTTCAGGGAATCAATACTAGGTAAATGTTAGGCTGAGACTATCTATCTACTTTCTCAGTTAAACTAATTTTAAATAATATCATGCGTGTAATTCTCAAAGGAGTTGGTAGAGGTGAAATAGTTCACGCACAGTTTTTTATTTATTTTGGATGGCAGCGGCTGACCTGATTATGTGGTCACCGCTGCCTGTATTTTGCAATACCATAGGCCTTTCAGATGTCATCTCAGAAATAAAGTTAAAATGTCTTAGATAAATGTCTAGAATTACATGTTTTTTTGTGTAAATGTGCAATTACCCAGATCTTAACCCTCAGTTGGTTAAGTATTCTGCAAGAGTTCACCATTGCTTTTTTAAGTTTTACCTCCTTGCAAGCCATAAGCAAGTTATTGGCACGTTTATTTACGGCTTAAAATAAAACCAGTTTTAAAATGATAATAAAATTGTAAGTCCTTGGTTATCGATAAGTTAAACCTTGATATTCCATTTAACTGTCAACAATGAACTTTTGGGTGTAAATGTCAATATTTGATCTCGGAAGAATGTTTCTTTAGTTACAAAAAGACATCTTTGATTTCCTTGTAGCTGAATTAAACGATAAAGGCAGGAAATGATTTTGTTGGTACCATTCATCAATCACAAAGAACTATAGAACAAAAGGTAGGTTAACCTATCCGGTTGGCAATTGTTTTATCATTGTTAGAACTTCGGTTATTAAATCAATAATATTAGACACAAGCCGGTAACAGGTATCGTCACCCGAATGCAGAAGCGTATGTTCAGTGTGTATGCGGGACAAAAAACAAAATGAGAGCTGGTGAATGGCCGCTTGCGCCTGAGTTCTAGGGTTGACCAATAGGAGGATCTACAATGTTTATATTGTAGTTTCTTCCATTGGTCACTACTAATATAATTTTATTTAAATCCTTGTACACTATAATATTCAAAAATATTTTAAAAGCCCCTGGTATGCCTTGGTAAGTATGTTCTTTTAAACAGATTGAAAAACCAACAAAGTAATCTTAAGTATAAAATCAATAATTGCGTCTAGATTTTGATATGAAAGATGTGACGAAGAACTATTAACATCTCCTGCCAGACAAACAAAAAAGGAATTTCAAAATTCGAACAATTCAAACCTTCTTTTTTTGAACTGATGCATTGATATTCCTGTCATACCTCTTTTAGTGATTTCAAAAAAAGAACACACAAAATGGCGTTTGGATGGTCGGTTGTGGCAGGGCAGGTTTCAGTAGGGCTGGCCATTATACGAATTAAACTAAGTTCGTAGTCGGAGCTTCTATTAGAAATAACTGTGTATACATCAAGGTTATCAAAGTTTGTACTTAATCGCCTGAATAACAGTTTTGGCGGTCTGAAAATATGAATTCAAATTCAGAGCCGCACATTTTTATAGGCATATCGTGCTGGAAGTTTCATGTTAAAACCTCTAGAAATATTATTCCAAACGCTATACCTGTAAATCTTTGGACAACCCTACAGCCATGCGTCACCGCGGGCAGTTTGACAGCTTTTGAGCTGCATTCGCTTTTTGAATTGTGGGCGTAGAGTATCTTTTTGGATTCGATTGGCTTAGGTTGCCAGTCATTCTGCCTAGTTTTTTTTATTATTTTATCTGTACAGGTTTTGTTCATTAGTCAGAATGGAAAACCTGCTGATATTATGTGACTTTTATGTGGTCAGAATGAGAACTGATGTTGAGTAATGACGTCTCCTTTTAAATTGTTTGATTGATTTTAATTTTAGCACTAGATGTTTGGTTTAATAAATATTACGTAAGTTATGGAAAGGAATACCCGACCGATCAATGTTAACCATAGTTTAAGGAATTTGATACACATACTACTTACAATACAAAGCACACTTCTAAAACGTTCCCAGTTTTTTGGGACAATTGGGTAAATATCAGTTTTATGTACTAAACGCGATTTTCACTAAATAAAGAACGTGATAAAGCATATATGCTATTATATTATATATAAATAGTATAAGTGTATAAAACCACAGATAATATATAAAAATAGTTAAAACATTCACATAGTTTTATAACAACATTTTCCAAGTTATAAAAACGGCTCTATTTTAGTAAAATTCAATTTATTTGATATTCCATAACTAGGTAGATATTAAAATACATTTCGAACTCAAACAATAACCAATTATATTGAACCCGGCAAATGTATTCAATAAACCAAATATAAAGCTGATATTACCAATATTAATAGAAACAATAAGTACATTTGTTTTTGTCCACAAATATGTAAATAGCTGCCACTATAGAACTTCACCACCTATTAAGAAATGATTTTTATTGAAATTTTCAAATAGATTATTTCAAAATTCGATATTTTGAAAAGATTCTCATTGATATTTTGAAAAGATTCTCGTTGATATTTAGAAATGACTATCATTGATATTTTGAAATTAATTTCATTGGTATTTTGAAATGAGTTTCATTGATATTTATGAAGTCAATGATACAAATGAGAGGCCTAATTTTAAGATGTGTAATGTTAGTGGTGAAGATTGTGGAAAACTTCTATTTACCAGGTTCCTAAAGTAAGACTAAAAAGCTAAGTTTTTCAGCTAAGATGATGACGATGATTGGTTCTAAACAAGAAGCCTATACCTAATGAAATTTGAGAGAACACGCCACAGAGGGTAAGCTATCTCTTTCTAATAACCTTTATTCTAAGAGACAGCAATCCCTGGCCCGATAAAACTCACGCTTCGAATACTCCACTGGAATAAGCTTCATAGTCCTAAATCCCAGGCAAAGTCAGGAGTAATTCCTACTATTCAATAACCATACATTTCCTCCGATATCGTTATTATAAGGTCACAATTTTATCAGTACAATAAATGCTTTTTATGACTCACTTACGCGTTAATAATATGAACTATTGAGTCGTTCGTCGCACTTATGGAGGTTGGTGCACTTTTCATATTAATAAATAATAAGCCTATTATTGTTTTAAAATCTAAATATTATTTTTTTTCTAAAAATGAGTGGCCAGTTCTTTTGGTGTTCAAAAAACCCAATCAAACGTGACAATGGCGCCAATTCTCTTATTCACAAACTAAATTAAAATTAGAGAATTGGCGTCTTTTACAACCAGGCAGCTGAAGAAAACGACGGCGACAGATAAGATCTAAGTTAGAGATGTCAAATTAGTTTTTTCTAGAACTTCGCTGTGTTTTTAATCAATACGTTCTGACATGACAACTAAAATTGTATGAACATTTTAGATTAGTATCCGTCTCTTTCTTGTTTTATTGGAGAGAAAGAGATATAAATAGCTTAAAATAAATTTAGCGGTTTTACAACAGAATTGGCGCCAAAAAATGGAAATAAATGATTGATCATCATTCTCTATGAAAAAAGGTCGTATTATTAGTTAAGGTTATTAATTAATAGTTTTGCTTATGGCCTTTATCCCACAGATGATTACTGATTGACATACTTTTTATTAACTGTCAAAACGCGGTTCCTCCATAGATTCTCTATGCCTAAAGGCTGATGTGACGTCACTTATTTACCAAGTCAATTGACTTACTATTTCTTGATTTCAATGTAACTAAAAATCAAATTTTACAATGAATTGAAAATTAATCTGATATTCAGGCCTCAATTGAATTGGCTTTTAGAGAAATATTTGCTGACAAGTAACCTATTTTCTCGAGACTTCGAGACTCCCAGATAGCTATCAGCTAGCTACAGGCATGTAGAACAGTGTACAATATTTACACGAATAATAAATAAGGCATCTTAAAATGCCCCACATCGCCGTCGACTAGGAATGTGCCCAACAGACTGGCGGCATTGCCATGTTGGATGGGAATGCTTAACCTCTGACGGAAGTAAAAAACCAACTCTTGGATCACGGGTGTCAACTAACGTTTTGGAAATGTCCTTTGAAAGTAGATGAGCACTTGGAATCCACGACCTGAGGGTTTGAACCCCAAACGGCTCGATAAAGTTATCGTTTAGGGATACTATTTAGCTACAGGCTGATTCAAATAGTCAAATGCTAAAGTCTAACAAATTCTAAGTCACATCACACACACTCAAGCACACAAAAGATCTATTCTCAGCCCTATTTAACATAGTAATCATTTAATTAATTAATTATTACTAAGTGAACAGCGAGGAAGTGACAGTGACGTGTGTATTTAACAACAAAATTAGTAATTCCAATGACTTCACATACGGAATTCCGGTGCTCATCCATTTGTTTGCCAACAACTCAGAAACTCACTGGCTTAATAATTTATTTTAATGAAACATTCGTTATTCATTATTTCGTCTGTTGGTCACTGTGTGGGGATATTTCTAAAATATTTATTGTTTGGTTCAGTTGAGTCAGGAGGATGGTAAGTCACGTAACGTCCCCTTTGATACTGGGACTATAGACTATTGGGTCTATGGACTTTTAGTCTGAAATTAAAGATTTGTTATTATTATTATATATGAGTAATTTCCAGATACATGTCCCTTTAGACTTCACTAGGCTAAAGCACAGCTACTGTAGAGTAAATTTTTTGGTCACCATGTAGGTATGCCAACTTTTATTTGTAACCCTGTTGCAGTTGCATTACATAGTAAGCAACCTTTTTGTTACTAATAATAAACGATTATTTGAAACTATAAGTTAATTACCGACGGCCCTAAAAAAAAAAAAATTATTTCTGACCATTTTACTTGAAGTACCTACTGACTCTTTATTTTTAATCAACATAATTATCCGAATGCACAAAGCTTAAAACTAAAAATAAAATAATTATGTACAATGGAGGGCTCACAGGGCATCAAAACACTCGTCCGCATCGCTCTCAATGGGACAAGTGGAACCAACATTTGTATACCAGAACTTCACATCATAGTGATTACCTACGCAGATAAAATTTCGAACATCACTTTTCACCATAAATGTCATAAGTCTTACTCTTGTGAAATAGGGGGTGAAAAATCCCATTTGTTTTCGAGTCTTCTACATTTTCTTGCATAATCATCTCTTTTTCTTTTTTTTGTTGTAAGTCTGTTGTGGCCCACTTCTGGGCAAATGCCACCCCTGAATCTTTCCAAGTATTATTTCCTTGCGTCGCCTCGACCCGGCCTTCGCAGTACACGTCTAGGTCCTCTCTTATATTTCCTTTATCAAACATTAGGTAGCAAAACATTTGACCTAATTTCGTCACCGCAACCATAAACGAAGTTAAAATAAGTACGACCAACCAATCTTGGTAGTTGACAAGTTATGTGCTCATCAAGTTTACAGTTTAATGTGAATTAATTTCAAGTGCATAAACTTGGTACTTGATGGACACTGAGGGAAGGAAGATTTTGGTATGTGTTAGATAAATATAAATTCGAGAAAGAACTAGAGTAGATAGGTATATGGTTGATACTTGAAGTAATAACGGAAGACACCGGCCCTTAAAAAAAATCAACAGCATTTGTTTTTCTCGATATCAAATGCGAACTATACTATACCCTGTTCACAATAAGATTAGACATTTACTCAAACCTTTTTTACAGTCCGTTCAACCGATTTTGACTTCTATTGCGTTGGAAGCATGACAAATGGCAACTGCAGTAAACAGTTGTATTGTAACCACTTTTTTTGCCTCTAATGTCATCCTTAAGCCTACGGAATAGAAGTCAAGTAAAAAAGGTTTGTGTTTATGCCTAATCTTATTGTGAACAGGGTATAATCGATGGCCAAATACTTTTTGATACATTATTAAAAACAAAACACATCACATTATTCTCATAATTTCAAGAACGCATTCTAATTTTAAACTCTATCTGACAAAAGAACCTACGAGGTAGAATTGCAACATTTGCAACTAGATTTAGAACGTTTTTAAATTATGACAATCAGCCGTCAGTTCTATAATCACCAGTATTTATACCCAAATACGATCCAATATCGAACTTTATTACAAGTTGACTGCGAAATGCTAGGAGTCTGTCTGGGTATGACGTGCCAAATCAGGGCGACAACCTCTAGACGGAAACAATGCTCTTGACGTTTTATTACTTCTCATTGGTTTAATACTTATTTTTACCCGACTACGGCAAAGCCAAAGGAGGGTTATGAGTTTGACAGGCTATGTATGTATGTATGTATGTATGTATGTATGTATGTATGTTCATCTGTACGCGCATAGCTCCTAAACTACTTATCAGAACTGAACAAATGAGGTATCGTTAGAAGCGTCTTGATCGTCCGCTGGTTATAGGCTATATGACGTATCACCGAATCCAATGTGGCGCCCTCTGGCGGACAAAAAAAACAATATTAAAAAAAAAAATTAAGACAATCATACCGTGTTTGGTATCATTGGAAAGGGGTTCACTAGTACATTTCAAATTTATATAATATTTAGTGGTAATTTGTCACAAATTATTGTAAAAAAAGGAAAGATTACCAAATAAAGTAAGATACGCATACCGTGTTTAGTATCATTGGAAAGGGGTTCACTAGTACCTATTAAATATATAATACTTAGCTGTGACTCCAAAATGGTTTAAATAAAAATATAAAGTTTAAAAACTAAAACCCGACCACAACAAAAAGTGATCTAAAAAGTACAAAACAAGAAAATATTTCACACAGAAATCAAGACATAGGTACAAAATGGTCAAGGTAAGCCGTGGTTGCATGCCATTATATTCATGTTCATCGCACTCATATGGGATACAGGCATGCAACCACGGCTTACCTTGACCATTTTGTACCTATGTCTTGATTTCTGTGTGAAATATTTTCTTGTTTTGTACTTTTTAGATCACTTTTTGTTGTGGTCGGGTTTTAGTTTTTAAACTTTATATTTTTATTATCATTGTTTGTCTTAAGTTTGTTATGAGTAGTAAATACTTCGTAGGTCCAATCTTTGGTTTATTGCCAGGATTGTTGACTCCAACTTAATCAGGAAGTTTAAAAACTTATCTGAAGTAAGTTATACATATTTATTTGAGACGTGAACTTCGTTACGAATCTGTATTTGAGCCTTTTTAACCGACTTAAAAAAAAAAGTGGTTCTCAGTTCGACCCGTATGTTTGTATGTAGTATATATGTATGTTTTTTCGCGATTATCTCCCGTTTGGCTGAACCGATTTTGATGCGGTTTTCAGAAAAGTGTTTGTTACATTCTGGAGAAGGGTTTAGTATACAATACTTAATATAAAATAACATATATATATATATTCAGCGATTTTTAAATAATCAACAAAACACAAAACAACTAACTTTTGACACACTAAAAACGACTTTAGTTTCGGAAGTCGGTGGCAATACAAAACAACAAACAAAACAAAGCCACCGACTTCCAAAACTAAAGTCATGTGTGTTCTGTGCTAAAGTTATTTATCACTTTTTAGTTTTTGAAGGCGGTTCTCTTTTTTGTAAAGTGTCTTTTTTGTAGTGTCTTTTTTGTAAAGTGTCTTTTTTGTAGTGTCTTTTTTGTAAAGTGTCTTTTTTGTAAAGTGTCTTTTTTGTAAAGTGTCTTTTTTGTAGAGTGTCTTTTTTGTAGAGTGTCTTTTTTGTAAAGTGTCTTTTTTAGCCTTAATTTCTTCACTGCAGGGTAAAGGCCTCTCTACTCTCCTTTCACTTCTCTCTATCCAGGTCAATTTTGGACCAGTCTCTGCGATTAGTATTGCCAAAACAAACCAACCCGTAATCGTCTGCCTAGTCTTTTCCCAACTCTGTTGGGGTCGGCTTCCAGTCTAACCAGATGCACCTGAATACCAGTGTTTTACATGGAACGACTGCCTATCTGACCTCCACAACCCAGTTACTGGGTAACACGATATCCCTTGGTACCCACAATCTCTCAATAGTTATTATAGAATAGACGGGCCTGTTGGTCTAGTGGTCACTGACCCTGACTGCTAAGCCGGAGGTCGTGGGTTCGATTCCCACCCAGGACAAACTTTGTGTGATGAGCATGATTGTTTGTTCTGTGTCTGGGTGTTTATCTATAATATGTATGTATTTATAAATTATATAAGTATGTATATCAGTTGTCTGGTTACCATAACACAAGCTCTGCTTAGCTTGGGACCAGATGACCGTGTGTGAATTGTCCCAAGATATTTATATATTTATATTTATATTTATAATACAGTTATTACGTCAAATTATTTTTTTACATAACTGTCCAGTAATAACAACGACAATGGACGGTCAGTAACAGAAGTCGGTTAACATTTACATTTACGTATCATCTAATGACACAAATTAATACGCTGCAATACTTTTTAGTATTTTTGGTCATGCTTAAAAGTTTATTTTATATTCCCTAATTTTCCGTCATTTTCGTATTTCGTCTAATATGGTGCTCAATAATAATGATTCAAAAAATCGAAGTATTAATCTACTTTTGTTGTTGAGTTTTCGGGAATTCAAAACTTTCAAAACAAACAGATTTAAAATTAATTAGCGTTCGTTTGGTTTAAGCTCATTACTATAACTTCGTTTCGTTTCCATCATTTTGACAGAGCTGTAGCTGTAGTAGCAACATCAAACCTGGGGGCAAAGTCTGCTATTTGTATAATTTCGTCATTCCAACACCATCCCATTGTCATTTTGCTAAAAGTTCGTAATCTGCTAAATTCATAATGGTCGATCATTGGTCGGTCGAATTAAAAGCAATGACTGCACAATGACGTTCTAAGGGTAGGTCACTGATCAAAGGAACTGTCAAAATTTTTGTAAGTCAGTCATTCATTTGTAATTTAGTAGGTACGAGATTACCATTCTATTCATTTCTTTCAATGGAGTGTCAGTCGTTGACCAATGGAACGACATAATGACGCCATTATATTAGTAGATTACCAAACTTGTCAAAATCAACAATTATGAAATCAATGATAGACCATTCTGACGCTATTGTAATAGCAGACTTCAGGCCCTGATACCCAGTCTTTAACATGCATTTATTCAAACAATATGACCTTTATAACTTTCGATGTTAGGTCGCTTTTTCTCTAATACTATAAATAGTGTACAAGACAACAATACAACACAGAACAATAACCCCGAAGATGTTAACCGAAAAATATGACATGAAATATTAGCAACAAGGGTTGGGGGTAGATCGATACCGGTCGAGTGGACGATTCGACGTCGACCTATAAAACTGCTAAGATGCTCGGGTGAGATCGCCTGGGGTGACTGTTAGGGATGAGCGAAGATAATGGATAAGTAATCTTCAAAAACATGTTTTCTTTTTTTTAATTTTTTTTTCTTCCATCGATCTCAACTTGGTGAACGATTGGTAAAATGGTTTATTTGAAACAAATGGGTTTAAGTAAGTAGATGGCGACCTATGACTTACGACATACACACACGACACTCGACACGACACGACACGACATACGACATCATACGTAGTAATTCAAATAATAAATACATAAATAAATAAATACCAATGTGTTATTATTTTTAAATATCAATTGTTTGTGATTTTTAGATCGCTTTTGTGGCTAAATCTGCTTGTGTAGCCAAGTCTAATAATTATGTCTCTCAAAAGGAGATCCCAGAGTAAGACTAATGCTATATAAAATTACTGAAAATTTGAGAACAGATGGAGGTAGTATACATACTTGCTAGTTCTAAAAGTTTTTCTTTTTTTTTTCAGGTAAAAAAGGTACCTTACTAACTAACATTTAAGTTACAGAGCTAGTTTTTGTGTATATTTTACAGTATATTGTTGAAAACCAACATATATGTTGTCAGGCACTTTCTACTAACTTCAGACAGACGTTTTTAAAGGCCGGCAATGCTATTCTGTCAGAACTCACTTCAATGCTCACTTCTGATTCTGCGGTGAAAACTGTATTAGGTATTCTGTAACTCGATGAAAACTACGCTAGCGCCAATATATTTTTATGTAACTACAAGCGACCCGACCCGGCTTCGCATGGGCCTATATCCTTCCTCGATAAATGGACTATCCAACACAAAAATAATTTTTCAATTCGATCCAGTAGATCCTGAGATTAACGCGTTCAACCAAACAAACAAACAAACTCTTCAGGTATATAATATTAGTACTTATAGATTTCAGTTAATACCAAATACTTTTCACTTCAGTTAAGTGAAATCGGAAATGAGATAGAATTCGGATTCGTAGGTTACTTATTTCTTATATAATTGCACTGTAGAACTTCTAAACGTCTCGTCTCGCCCAGATTTTCATGCCGCATCCATCCAGATTATTTTCTCTAATCCGAGACATCTTGAGGGTCAAAGATCCCGAGCATGTCTGTACTTTTTAGACTGTAGACAATGCAGACGGGGTATTTGTTAGGCTACAAGTTGGACAGTGTGGTTCGTTGGGGTAGGGCATGGGTGGGTGTATGAATTTGGTGAAGATATGTGAGGAAAATGTGCTTTTTTTCTGTAGTTGTTTTGTTTTTTGTAAAATATGTTTTACTAGCTTTCGCCCGCGACTTCGTTCGCGTGAATGTCGGTTAGCGGGAAGCAGATGAATTCGCGAATCAAATAGCAGCCTAGGTCCTTTCCCGGGGTTCAAACTATATTCATACCAGATTTCATGAAAATCGGTTCAGTCGTTTCGTCGTGAAAACGTGACAGACAGTTACTTTCGCATTTATAATACTAAAAGGTATATAAGTATAAAGTATATTAAGTACAGAGGCCAGCACATCAATCTACTACAATCTGTCAAATTTCTTTGATAGATTTTCAACTTTATTACAATAGCATAAGGTTCATATTTAATTGGGAAAATTTGACAGTTAGGTATGGCTTGATGTGCTGGCGTTTGTACATATTAGTATAGGTATTTCATCAAAATCGGTTCAGCCGTTTCATCGAGACAGCGTAACATACAGAGTTACTTTCGCATTTATAATATTAGTATATTAAGACGTAGGTGCGTAAGACGTACAGATCGATCGGTCAAAGGTTAAGCTACACTTGCCGCGGTCGGTCTGTGGATGGGTGACCATCCAATTTCATACCGAGTTCCCTCCGTGCCTCGGAAAGCACGAAAAGCCATTGATCCCGGTTGGCATTTGTAAATCTTTGGCAGTCGTCATGAGTAGCCAGAAGCCAGAAAGTCTGACAACCAGTCTTACCAAGGGGTATCGTGTTACTCAGTAACTGGGTTGTGGAGGTCCGATAGGCAGTCGCTCCATGTAAAACACTGGTATTCAGCTGCATCCTGTTAGACTGGAAGCCGACCCCAAGATAGTTGGCAAAAGGCTAGGTAGAAGATGAAATCTAGGTAGAGTGAACTTGAGGTCATTCCACCTGATACTAGGCTTTGACAGTTCTTGTCAACCCCACTTTGACATTTGACGGAATAGCTCTGTAAACTTACTAATCTCAACAACACACAAACTCCACCTACCAAATAACATGACTGACAAACTAACTGACGGATAGGCGCTAATAGTCGCCAAATTGGAGCTGGCAACACGCCAGATGTTGTCAACGAGAGTGAATGTTACCTTACGAGATAAACTTCGCTCCTGGAATATTGTGGCTTACTCTCTCTCTTTCACAGATCAAGTAAGTTTATCTACATCTACATGAATATTATGTAGAGGAAATATTTGTATTTCTGTATTTTTGTAACGAATAAACTCAAAAACTAACATAATTCCTGTCAAATTATTAGTCAGGTTCATGGAAATAGTAACTTTTTACTGTATACTGTGTAATTATAGAAAATAATAATTAGGTAATGTGTATAACTTTTATTTACACGATTCAAAAATAATCGTTGCGATATTTTGCGACGACACGGTTGGTGCAGTGGCTGAGCGATCGACTGCTGCGCAGCGTGTTGCGGGTTCTATTCCCGCCCAGGGTAAACATTTGTGTGATGAGTACTTGTGTTTGCCTTGTGTCTGGGTGTTGTTTATCTATATATGTATGTATTTACAAAAAAAAATGTATTTGTGTATGTATATCAGCTGTCTGACACTCATAGTACAGTACAGGGTCTCCCTAGTTTGGGGTCAGATGGCCGTGTGTGAAAAAGGTCCCTACATATTATTATTATTATTATTATTATTTACGTTGTGCACACGAAATTTTCACATTATGTAGCAATGGATTTATTAATTACCTTTAAACTTCTTCCGATTGTGATCTTGTTTTACGCAATAAACTGAGGTGCAGACGTCATAACAATTTTGAAATCAGAAATTTCGAACGTCAAATTTTGACAAAGCGTCGATGGCAATTCCAATTCAAAAATGGAACATGAACGATTACGAAATTTGAAAATTGAATGTCAAATTATTTAATAAATGCCGTTTTATTAGGTGTTGTAAGGAGGTAGGAACGGATTTTACGACCAATTAATTACCTACACATTGTCTACACAACTGACTGACACAGTCTTTAATTTGAGATAATCCTCGTTCACTAGTGACTTGAGCACGTGCTGTGCTGATATACAGCACAGCACGTGTTTACCACGATACTGTGACGTCAAGCAATAATGTCTAGTCTACAGGCATGCATATTGCACGGAGTAGGCGTAAAAATACAATGAACTGTAGTTTTTTTTTGTGGCCAGTGTTTATGTTGTGTATTTGATAGATTAGGCTGAATAAAAGAATGTGTTGGAATCATTACATTGGTGTTAGGCCATTGCGTTTTTTTGGAAATAACCGTTTTTGATACTTAAAGATTTTGAGACTGTAATGTAGATATTAAGTAAGTATTGAACTGTACTTAATAGCAAGACAACAGTGCCAAAAGAGATGGCAGTACCTATTCAGTTGTTCCATTTTTAACAGCACTTTTTTATTTTAGAAATTGTTATTTAGAAAACGTGCGTTTAAATTATGTACCTATGTAGCAATATATAAATATACCATCAAAAACAAGCAATCGTAAATATTCACGTTTGTAATTGCTAGGCGAAGACAGAAAATATATTTAAAATAGTCACTGCTGAGATCTGTTTCTGCTGTCTTTGCTGACTCTGCCATTATGACGAGTTGGCAACTTCATCAAATTTAAATGAGTACTAAAATATCCTGTCAAATTAATTAACAAGCATTTTATCAACATTCTAATTATTAGTCCTAAGAACATTAATGTTCAGAACTGTGAATATTATTCTCAAACTTTACCTAAAAAAAGCCAGTTTGTATTTTTTCTACTCATTCAGAAATAAAATTCAACACATTCAAATTTCGAACAACCGAAACTCAAAGCCCACAACACACTAGCACCACCGAACTTTTATTGAACAAAAAAAAAACAAAATACCACCATTTTCCACGTACAGATAAAACGCCACGAAAGCTCTATTAAAAAGCAAAGTTAATCCACAATACTATCTGTAAACAAATAGTGGGACCGCCATTTTGGCGTGCGGAAAAAAAAACATTTTAGAAGGCGGAACTAGGCTGGGTTTTTGTTAAAATTCCGAAGTGCGTTGGTTGGGAGGCCCAATAGCGCGAGCGGGCGGGGCTTCTCGATTCCGGTGACTTTCGACAATGACCCGTTTTTGTCCGATGATTCTTGCTAGATGCGATTCTCTTGTATCGCATTTGTTTTTTGGCGTCGGGTTTTGTTAGCTTGGCTTTTGCTTTTTTGGAACGCTGCAGTTCAATTTGAATTCTATTTTAATGTTGATTAAATTAAAGATTTTTGGGTAGTTATATGAACATTATGACTATGGTAGTCAGCTTAATGTATTTTATTGTAAATGAATACTAAAATCGTTTGTTGTAAAAAAAGTTACGTGCCTATTAATATTACAATCTATTTCCAGTACGGCATTGATTGTAATCTAAATACGTAACTTTTTTTACTAAAAGCAAAACACGTATTGAGCTAGTCAAAAAAAACAAAAATACGCATTCCTTTGAGCCTTTTATCAGATACCGGAAAGGTAAAGGTTTGTCCCTACCCATGTTTCACACGAAATTGTTCAAAACCAACATTTATTATTGCCAGACACGAAATTATGTGTACATTTAGTTATAAGAAATACTAATTAAACACGACAAGGGACAAATTTTAGCAAGCGAGACTGATTGTCCATGGTGCATCAGTCAACTATCTTTTTTATTATTGGCAGAAGCTCTTATCATAAACTAGCGACCCGACCCAGCTTCGCATGAGCCTATAGCCTTCTTCGATAAATGGGCTATCCAACACAAAAAGAATTTTTCAATTCGAACCAGTAGATCCTAAGATTAGCGCGTTCAAACAAACAAACAAATAAACAAACAAACTCTTCAGCTTTATAATATTAAGTATAGATTAATCAGGCATAATCTATTAATATATTAAATAATATAATAATGTGGGGACATTTTCACACACGGCCATCTGACCCCAAACTAGGGAGACCCTGTACTATGGGTGTCAGACAGCTGATATACATACACAAATACTTTTTTTTTTGTAAATGCATACATATATAGATAAACAACACCCAGACACAAGGCAAACACAAGTGCTCATCACACAAATGTTTACCCTGGGCGGGAATTGAACCCGCAACACGCTGCGCAGCAGTCGATTGCTCAACCACTGCGCCAACCGTGTCGTCAAAAAATTAACGCTCTAACCTACGAAACGAATGCTTCGATTTTAAAAATTCTTTCGGCAATTGGAAGCTACGTTCTCTTAGTGTTATAGGCTATAGGATTTTATAACTCTAAGCTAAGCTATAACAAAATATTAGTAATCTGTAAGAAAAATTACGCGGACCAAGTCACGGGGAAAGTACTAGTTTCAAATAAAAATTAAGTCCCACAACGAAACATCACATTTGTCAACTCAACTTTTTATATTAAGCTACCAACAACACCAACACTGCTAACCTCCAACACGTTAAAACATCACCAACATTACTGCGTATCTTACGGCACTAAAGCGTGACGCACACTGAGCTCTTACTTTAATTAGATCGGTCGAGTCGAGGCGCGGCCTCGGGTGACGGGCGTGAATGTGTGATACCAAGTTTCGGTGCATTGTATATTTTTTTTGGTAATGGAATTAATTCTCGTCTGAATTCCCAAGTGGTCTTAATTTTAAATAATTTTTAGGTTACTGTAGCAAGTTACTTTGAGGAGGAAATACTTTTTGGTTTATCTCATGAAAAATTAAGAGTTTGTACTTATGTAGAGATTTGTATTTTCTCTAGGTCTATATAAATTAAAAAAAAGCTTAAATTATATAAATTGGAAATAGTCTTTAATTTTTTGTAACAAACAGATTGAAATTCACTGGTCACTGTGTCTTTAAAAATAGTGAAATTAAAACGTTAATATTGCAGTCATCAATACAAAGTTATACATATTTGCATGCTTATCATACATATTTATTTTTGAAACTAGTTTATTCCGTCAGTGTGAAACCCATTATATTTAAAATTATCCTGTGTTGAATTTGACTGCCTATTTTACCTGATAGGCACTATATTTAAGTATAATCAACGTTACTATTGTCAGTTGGTCATACTTATGGTAAACATTCACAATTACAAAAGTTACTAATAATTAGTATATTAGATGAAAATTGTATTATATTTTGTTCAGTGCATATCAAAGATTCAAATTAAATGGACAAAAGCTAACAAAATATTAAGATACAGGTTAGCATGGTACGCATGTTGCAATGCATTTCTTTCTAGGTCATGATGACAAACACACATACCATTTACTTTGACTATATATTTTTTTCTAGATAACCTAACGTTAGTATTCTTGTGGTGAGCCCTATAAATATAAAATTATTATATTCATTTCTGTATCGTCAAATACACGGTCTAAAGTACTTTTTGTATCAAACTGCAGCCATATTTGTTTATTAACATAATTGCCAACAAGGTTTTCCTGTTTTCAACTTGGTGCATTATAATTTCCTAATTAATATTATAAATATCTTGTATAACCCATTTTGATAGTGTTTTATTTTTGTTTGGTTTCATGATTCATTATAACTATTGTTAGTTTGATAATCCTTAAAGTAGTTACTCGTAAGTACCTAAGTGCCATACAACGTGGCAATGCTGCCAGCCTGTTGGGCACGTGTCCCGTTGAAAGCGATGTGGACGAGTTTTTTGATGCCCTTTGAGCTCCCCTGCCTTTTTCTTGGAGTTGGACATAATATTATTATTTAGATTTTTAAGATTTGTATGTAACTATAATTGTAATTTAATAAACTATAGCTTTAGTACTGCTATGTCTTTACTATCTATAAGGTATAGAACTTGAAGTAAATAAAACTTGAAATTATTCCCAACAAAAACAATAATGTCACAAGAAAACTTAATACATTGATTTACATACTCATGCAATGCACGGAGTCAAAAGGCAAAGTCAAAGTCAAATCATTTCCTTTAATAAGACCATTAGATGCACTTTTGAACGACACTTCAAGAGAAAAAATTCAATTGACCAAAAGATACTTCTAAAAATAAAGCTTGAAAAACATCTGCTTCCCTTCACAAACTTATGTATTACGTAGTTCACTCAAACCCACGCAAATAACAGTAATATTCGAGTCGTTTGAATCAGATAATATGACATAAGGACACCATTCAAACGATCCACTTAAGTGTTTTTCTTGTTACGTAGATCTTAACTTCAGATTGATATGTCGTGATTGAATCGTACGTAACCCGTGACCTGTAAACGGTATTATTATCACACCTACGTATTTACTCCTACTTGGCTGAATTTAGTATGGGCGTAGTGAATAATATCGTTTTCTTGTAACTGATGAATGTCGCATTCAGTTGCTAATATTTTGATTGAGAAAGTTGGTTAGGTTTCATTTTGTAGATCAAAATTTCCGAATTGATATGATTTACTGAGTATTTTTTGCATTGTTTTCTCAGGTCAAATGATTTGATTTGTATTATAACCTCTAACAATACGACTATTAATAGACCGCCTTACAAAATATCCTCATGTAAAAAAAATCTGGAATCCCTACTTATTATTATTTATTACATATTATAAAGTCGAAGAGTTTGTTTGTCTGAACGCGCTAATCTCCAGAACTAATGGTACGAATCTGAATTTTCGCTAACAGAAAGCTAAGTGCTATACACTATATTTTATTAGGTATCAAAAATATTAGGGATTCGTAAGAAAATTCGCACGAACGAAATAGTGGAAAATCTAGTAGATCTATAATAAGTGCACTACTGATAATGTACTGATAATGGCACTAACAACTAAAAAAAAACACTTTCACGCTAAACAATATTATCATAGCTACCTTTCAGCAATGTCGTGATTGAATCGCACGCGTCCCGTAACCTATAAACGTTATTTGAACACCGATGCACCGCACCCATGCATTACTATGTGAACTAGCCCTTATTTGCGAGCGATGTTTGCGCTCGGTGTGCGCACGACTTTATCCTAATTGACGTTTAGTTAGATTGTTGTGGTTTTAGCAACTGCTTTGTTTCTTTTGGGTTGGTTTAAGGCGGCGATATACGCCGGCGACTTTGAGCGACCAGAGAATCGTATGCGCTGCGTCCAAAACTCTCTAAGTTTAGTCGACAAAAATAAATAAAAGATAGTATTCTCTAATTTAAAAAAAGGCGTTTTTTAAAAGTTAGATCATAAAATTGTCTGTAAGATAAAGTAAATTTCGTTTAATTATACCTGGTAGATTTTGTGTGATTGTCAGTGTTTTGTCCGCGTCAGACACCACTTCACGAGTTAATTAAACTATTTAATATGAATATAATCAAAAATATTCACATACTAAATGATTAAGAGAATGTTTTAGTTTAACATATATTTTTTTCAAATCATTTTTTCTACACATTTTGACGTGATTGTCAGTTTAAAATCTGTAAAAGTCGTTAATAGCCCCTTAAAATGGACTGGATCCGGCTGAAGTTGTAATGTCAAAGTCATAGTATACTGAGATAGACTCTCTTAACCGAAACATGGTCAATTGTCAAAAAAAGAACACAGAATACGAAAATTAAGAGAGAAAACTGTATATAAAAAGATTATAACATATTATTTAAAAAAAATATATAGGGGTCTAATAAGAGCAAAATATATTTTGATTGTTCTTAACTTGAATGAGACTTTTTTATTATATTTACAGGTAGTGAATTTATTCAGTTTATTACGCCTATGATATGCCTACTTAAGAGCTAACAAAATTTACAAACAATGTAATTACAATAAAACTAAGAAAAAATAACAGTCACAAACAAAACAAAACATTAAAATACTTATTACAATCCTGTTTCTTTACTAAAAGATTTGAAACGAAAAAGCTTTTTTACAAAAAAGACAACCGCCTTCAAAAACTTAAAAGTGAAAAATAACTTTAGCATAGAACACACATGACTTTAGTTTCGGAAGCCGTTGGCAATACAAAACAACAAACGGAACAAAGCCACCGACTTCGGAAACTAAAGTTATGTGTGTTATGTGCTAAAGTAAAAAAAACTTTTTATTTTCCGCTTTTTAGCACCTGGTCTCCTTATCCAAATTCATTATAAGACATGGCATTGGCAACATAGTTAAAACAGAGATTAAAGGTAGATACCTACTCCACAGATTGAAGAAATCAGAACGCGTCGTCTATGTAAATCTTTTGGGTATTTGTTGATTTTATCAAAAACTGTCGTAACAATTTCGATAAAAATTATATGGGACCATCCATGAGGCATAACCCTATACAAAAAAAAACCAAAATTGATTTATATTTACAGTCGAATTGAGAACCTCCTTTTTATTGAAGTCGGTTGAAAAGTGATGTAGCGTTAAAAGGATGCCATTAAAAAAGAAAAAATATTTGAAATAAGGAACGCTTTATTTAAATTTTATAATAATAGAAGAAATAGCGCACTTATTTTCTCATACTATTTTCGAAAATGGAAGCGATTTGCGAAAGCAAAAAGCGCGGCCAATCAGAGCCGCAATTTGGTCGACATTGTAGACTTCTAATGACAAAATTAAGAGGCAGCCGCGCCCGCCCGGTGCACGCAACGCAACTATAAAGGCGAAGCACACATCGGTGCTGTAGCTGCACGCATCGTATCATAAGGAAATTATTTTTTTCTGAAACGTAGGACTATTTTATTTAAATTTTATTATCTATAAACTTAATCTTGAAAAACGTTTGGTTTATATTTTGTAGTTTAGAAGAAGGTACTTGTTTTTTAAAATATCAACTAGGTACCTACTTATGAACGAACTAATGTAAAAAAGTTTTCCTTTAATATTCCAAAACCATTTGGTTTCAATGGAAAATCAAAGCTTAACACACACACAGCACATTCTTACCATCTAATGGTTAATTCATATTAATCATCGTCTTGATACAAGTTATAGTCTAAAACAAAACCAATGATCTAGCAAAGCAACTCAACTTCAAACAGTTCGCTGATCTTATTTAAATGTAGCCAATCCTGCACGTCATATAATAACTTGCAAAAAAATAACTTTTTTTATTTATTCTCCATCAATATCTTCCTAACCTAACACAACCTACCTCAACACACACTAAGATGCGTCAGTGTGCGACGGACCTAACGCACGCTTTTTTGCGTGCGTCCAACGTGTTAACGCACTCAAAAGCATCCGCGTTACGCACACACGCTAAAATTGTGTGCGGACGCGAAAAATGCGAGCGCGTCGTTGTGTGCGTGCGTGCGGTGACACGCACACAAACATAAGCGAAGGACACGCCGCGAGGGCAACGACCCCGCTTTTTTGCTACAGCGCGTATTCCACTACCGACGAAGAGCATTGGCCGTTGCACAATTTTTTACTTTTTTCCTTTTTTGAAACACCCGAAGATCGTTCACTCCGACAGTTGATACTATGCTATTTTTATGTTCTGTGGGAATAGGGATATGATGTCAGTGTTATTTATTTTGTTTTATATATCTTACCGGTTTATGTATCCCGTTTGTTTTGATTGCCAGTTTAATTAATGTTTAAGATGGTCCGCCTGACATTTGTTTTTCTTGTTTTAAGTAAGTATATAAAATTGTATTTTGAAACGTAGTTCGTTTGTGAATATGTTTTTTACGATAATCCTACTAATATTATAAATGTGAAAGTTTGTGAAGATGTTTGGATGTTTGTTACTCAATCACGCGCAAACCGATGAACAGATTTGCATGAAAATTGGCACATAGTTAGACCATTTCCTGGATTAACATATAGGGTACTTTTTATCCCGGTAATATGTTCCCTTAGGATAATCTTTCTTTTTACGCGGGCGAAGCCGCGAGCAGAAGCTAGTATAATAATAATGTGTCCAGCGTTTTCTAGGGTTCTGACGTCATTTGTTTCGAATTTAAATAATATTTATATGAAAATAGGCCAGTCTGTTTTTTGAGGCGTAAAATAACTACATCTGAATTCAATGTAGTGCTTAACCTTCTACTACATACAGCCGAACTGATTTCTATAAACATGTTACATACTAAAGGGAATAAAAAGCAATTTGTGTGAGTATCGCAGCAGTCAATACGTCAAGGCAATCGTCGGTCGCTGTCAGTCGAATGAATGTTACATGACAAGTCATTCGGAGACGCGAGCGATTTGTCAACCCGTAACACTAGAGGTACTTGCTCGACACGAGATAAACATATTGAAATAGAATCTGATACAGTCAGTTGATGGATAAAATTAATCTAAAACATCAGTTAGTGCTGGCAAATTTAAATTTTATTAATTCTTTTATCGAACTCATAGTATTCTATCAATAAAATGGGTACTAAGCATGATTTAGAATAATGACAGCAAGACGGGAGACTGTGGGAGCCCTCAATACCAATTTAATATGGTAAATATAACCTTTAACTAAGCAATGAGCCATAAACAGTTACCTAGACATAATTATTTAACACTAGACAGTTGATTTGCAACCTGCATTGTATTACGAGATAATTCCGAATACTTGTTACAAAGTTTCACATAAATCACTATCAGATTAACGCAGTTTCGAAGGTCCTAAATCCTATTATCGCCTCTTAAAGGAAATCTAAATCAGTGCCCAGGTACCTACGCATCTAATATATTAACAAACCGTTCAATATTTTAGTTTTAAATGCCTTTTATCACGCGCTGATGTCTAGTACGGTTTAATGGTCAAAACTTGTCCCGTTTAAACCGGATCGAAGCGGTTACAGGCTGTTTTTTAGCGCCGTTATGTATCTGCGGACGACATTTGAAAATGGAATAAGAAATAACTGGGAATAAGGAGAAACTGTAGCAGCAACACTCAGTTTCATAAAATATTGTTTTCGATTTTGTTTAAAAATCTCAGAGTCAATATTTTTGTTCATAAAGTCATTGCAAGTTAGTACTTATCTAAATTGTATTGTGTTTCAATTTCATTAATGCATAGTTTAAAAATTATGAAAGAAAATTTCTTTTTTCATCATCCATCTATTATTTCTTGAAGTTTTTGAAGTGTTCTTCTAAGAATACCTTTAAAAGCTCTGTGGATTTTTCCTGGCATAAATATATTAAGTAGGTTCTTCAATATAGTGAGGTGATGTAAATTTTATTTTCGAATTTCAATTTAGTTCTAAAAAGATGATTCCAGGGTCAAACGATCAATTAGGCATTACCTAGACTTTAGTAAGAAAATAAGCTCGTTAAAGACGCCAACATCCTACATGCCGACAATATCACAAGCAACGCTGTTGAACATTCGGCGCGGAGCCCACCCCAATTCCGTCCCTAACCTACCCCAAGCGGACGCACAACGCGGCTGTGTGCGGGAAACGCACACTCCCAAATGAACACCTTGCGAATGACGACACGACGAATTTCGAATGACGACTTCTTTTTTAAATTTTAATGTTTGTTCTCGTTTACAAATGTTGACAGCTGAGTTTTTCTTTCTTTTACGACGTGGAGGAAGGTTCCTTACATTGAGTTTGTTATGTAATCGATCATGACATTGCGATCGCGAGGTTAAAGCGTGCAGAGTACATAATCGTGTTATCCTACTGAACGATTAAATCATCATCTAGTACTAGATGCTAGTAGTGTATAAAATAGTAACTTTACTTGAAGAAATGACTTAGCTTAGAAGTTACATAACGCCAAAAAAGCATGTCCTAAATTCTCGGTAGCTTACTAACGGTGAAGTCGTACCTAGCTTAGTATGCGCTACCAAAATGCTTACATCAGTAGATTTGTATGCAGACAAAATAGGTCGTTTGCCTTGACGAATGTCACTCGGAATGTCCACGGGACAATGCTTTCCGCTGACGGCTGCCGTATCTTTAAAAGATTAGCTTAGAGGCTAACTGATCACTTGTGTCTTGTGTTATGCCCGCCTACGTACTTTGAAACCGTGATATTAGAATGCAAGACGGCACCTTTTGGTAGTAATAAAAACCTAATTTAGTTGCTAAATAATTTGAAATCGAACCATATTTAAAGCCATAGCAATCAAACAATTAATCCCTTTCAAACAACAATAATTCAATATAAATAGGTACCTACCGTCTTGTATGACTCGTCAAAAACATTCATTGTGTTTGTGTGCCGACCCATATAATGCGCGAATGTGTGCGTGCCCTACATAAATACAAATACAAATTAAACCCTCCCAATTTGTGTGCGTGCATTGCGGTCGTGTGCGTAGCTTCTTCGCTCGGAATTCCAAGTTTGAAATTGGAATGAATGACGGTTAGGTTACTGACCTACGGCACTGGCAGGCGTTCCTTTTTTGAATTAAGTTTTTCAAAGTTTTTTAAGTGGGTAAATTCTTTCCTTTTCGAGTTTTTTTTATGATCTTTGTAATTGAAAACGCACAACTTGTAATAATTGTTGGTCATAGACAAATTGGAAAACAAAATGGCTAGAATTGATGCATATTTTTTGCGACGAGGAAAATAATTATGTTTTGTTTTGTTTCACCTGTCCCACTTAATTATAAAGTAATGTAAGTACCTACCTGAATGTAAGTAAGAATTAAGGCATAACTTGAAGTCTTATTCTAGAAAATTGGCGCGTCGGACGCAGGAAGGAAACATGGAATAAAATAATTCCTGAGTACTTCCACTGTCATTTTGTATGCACGCAGTACTTTTCATTGTACTTAGCTTATGAGGAAAGACACATGTGTATTTGCGTAAAATGTGTCGGGTAAGTTAATTTGATAAAAATGGAGGAAAAACGTAATTAATAAATTAAAACATTGAATATTGACCAATCTCAATACTTTTGTTAAAATTCTGTAAATACCCTGTAGGTATAGGGTGGTCAAAGTCAAAGCGAAAGTCAAAATTCTTTATTAGTAAGACAAGGTCTTAAACTTATTCTGTGGTGACAACTGATTTCATGGAATGAGAAGTTTTCTTTATAAACAATTTTCATCTAAACTTAGGATATAAACAGTAAAAGTATTGTGTGAGGTTATCCTTGGAAGTATGTACCTACTAGTTCGATAATAAAAAATATTTCCTTGTTAGAAAGGTACTTATCACCAAGTGCCACAGGCTACATCAAGGTTTCTTAAAGTAGGGTCCACGGACCCCTTGGGGGTTCGGTGCATTTGTATCAGGGGGTCCACAGTAGGTCAGTTAACTCACAACATATTTATGAGGAAATTGTGTAGTAAACTCTGCATTTCTCGGCCAAGTCCCCCTATATTCTGGCAAATAAATAAAATTTCAATTTGAAGTCATGAACTCGATATTAGACTTGTTTACTTTTCCTAAAATATCCCCTCCCCCTGTCAAAGGGGTCTGTGGAATTGTTTAAATTGGGTACTTGACACCACCAATCAATTGACATACTTTTTATGAGCTGTCAGAACGAGATTCCTCCATAGATTTTGTATGACAATAGCGGCCTGTGACATCACTTATTTACCAACTCAATTGACTAACTATTAATTGAATTCGAAGCAACTGAAAATAGAATTTTACAGTTATTTGAAAATTAATCGGGTTTTAGGGGCTAAAATAAAGTGTATTTTAAGATAAGTTGTATTTTGGAATTATTGGTAAATGGTGTCAACAACCCAATTGTGAAAGTGGTCCGTAGTACAAAAAGTTTAAGAAAGGCTGGGCTACATGATAACTTTTATGATATATTGGACTATCACGCGGAGGAAATCGCGGGTTGAATTTAGTTTTATACTATACTAGAACTTTTCTCGCGACTCGTTCGTTCACTCGGTTCGATAACGTAGCTTTATAGTGGTAAAAGAAGTGAGTATAGAGAAAGGATGACTAGTTTTGGAGATTATCCCCTACATACAAACTAATTTTACCTTAAAACCCGTCACAGACGTAGCTATAATATATATTGTTAATATATGTTGTTGTTGTTTCTCTATATATGTATGTATTTAAAAATGTATTTGTGTATGTATATCAGCTGTCTGACACCCATAGTACAGGGTCTCCCTAGTTTGGGGTCAGATGGCCGTGTGTGAAATGTCCCCACATATTATTATTATTATTATTATATTAATATAATTCATAGCAAGGCATATTACGATATATTTCAGACGCAGCTATAATATATATTTTTACTACGTCACCAAAATATGTGGACAGATATAGCAAGGCATATTAATATATATTTCAAAAACTGAAACAAACAACGATCGCAGACGTAATAAGGGTGAAAATATATCAATATATTATAGATACCGTGCGTGGTGTGGTAGCTAGCTATAATATATATTATAGCTACGTATGTGACAGGGTTTAGACTATTAATGTAGATCATTCTGCGTTTTAGTTTTTCTTTTGTTTTTGGTCAAGGGGGCAATTCTAGTAACTTTTACGAACATTCTTACGTCAAAAACCCTGTCAAAAATGTTCCTATTTTAGGTACAGTCAGCAAAGGAGATAGGTATGCAGGGTCGTCAGGTATAGTTAAAGTTTACTTAGAAACCGATGGATGTTTTTGAATGAAATAAAATTAATTTCATAGAGAATAAGCATTTAAATGATTTAATTAAATATCATTCGAAAACATCCATCCGTTTCTAAGTAAACTTCAACCATTTCCGATAACCTGCATACCTATCTCTTTTACTGACTGTACATTTAAGTTTTTGACATTTATTTTTTTTGTATACGGCCGGTAGGTACAGATTGTATACAAACAGCATAAGATAGAGATAAATGGGCTTCTTTGTAGGAGGCCTTCACCAGCGGAGGGGTTCATGTAGAACAATATACTAGGTATATGTATAATAACAGGTTCACTAATATGTAATTATACATGAAAACATAACGCTTTTTAATTTAATTTGATATTGACTGTTGCTGAGTTGTGCAATTAGATTTTGATTTTGACGAAAATTGGTTTCAAGGTTTCCTACTTTCATTTATTCATTTGTTTATATTCTATTGTTTATTACTCGATCTCATTACATAAGATTATGTAATCTCGGTACATGGTACTTGAGTTAGAGAGCTTAGCGGATTATTAACATTTTGTTGGTTAGACTTGAATGTTAAGCAGTATTATGCTGGGTCTTAACATGGTGTATTTGTGCAAGTATTCGCCTTATTCGTACAAAACAAAATTGATTTTATTTTAATATCTATAGGGTAAATTTTGTATTATCCAAATAACGCGAATATTTTTACAAATACACTATGTGAAGTGCCAGCATTAGGGCTAGAAGCTACTTAGCTGTATCTATGTAGCTACGGTAAACCTGTAAACCTACGAAGTTAAGGTACTTAAATATATGGTTTTATTCTAGGAAAATTAAATTACACAAATATCTAAAGTTTGTGAAGATCGATGGATGGATGTTCGTTACTCTTTTACGCTTTAACGAGTTTAGTTTAACACAGGTTAATTTTGATACCGTCTTTGGGTTCCCATGGGATAATTCGAGACTGGCTTAGTTTATAACTACACTAACGAAGCCGGGGGAAGAAGTTAGTCTTGAAATATTTTTGTGATGAATGACTTAACTGATTTAAATCTCTTATTTAAATAGAGGTATTCCTACCATGTATGTAGTACCTATAAGTCAAAATAATAAGTATGTATTAAAGTCTTATATTATTTATTTCTCATTTTGCTCTACTTACTGTTTTGTTAATTTTTCACACAGACATTACCAAAATCCGAACTTCCGGTTAAAAAAAAACCTCTTCTTTACCATGGTTCCGTAGGTCGCATTTCCCTATGCGTGTGCAATTGAGACAGAGGATACAAAATCCGAGGTGTAAGAAAGAAAGAGAGTGAGGGCGACGACCTTTAAAACAAATCGTTGTAGAAAGGGTTCGGTTTCGGTAGCGTCCGCAAATTAGGCGGTAATTATATTTTTAATCAGTTTTTTTTTGGTGGAACTTTATCAAAATATGTCAATTTTTGTGTTGTTAAATAATTTCTCAATGTCAAAATATGTAACGGCTTTTTACTAAATGCATATAAAACTATATAGATATACGGTACTTATATCTAAAAAAACAGTTTATAATTTTTCCTGTCTGTCCTGTTGTTCCGGCTAATCTCTGAAACGACTAAACCGATTTTGACGGGGACTCTCTTCACTGGCAGATAGCTGATGTTACAAGAAGTAACTTAGGCTACTCTAATTTTAGGGAAAAATTAGGGTTACGCACAAAAAAAAATCCCGCTTATAACCGACAATCATGCGGACAAAGTCGCGGTAGTAGTTTGTATTAGTATTAATTATTATCGATCACCGATAAATAATAAAATAATTGTACTTACCACCACCACTACCGCCATGTCAACGTTTAGACGCCTACTGAGAGAGGGGTTTTAGCCACATAAAACAATTAAAAAATAAATAAAAATAAATAAATTGCAAGTATGTAAAATAAAATAATTCCAGCTCTATGCTCTTATTTGTATGCTATCAGTACTTTTATCTAGGTGCACCCTATTCCCTAGCCTCGATTCGGGCTAGACAGGGACCTAGGCGAAAAATTACTAGGGTGCACACACACAAGCGTGAATGCCCCGTTGTTTATGTTTATGTGTGTGCGTAATTGTATGTGTGAGTGGGGACCGTTTATTTTTTTGTGCATTTCTTATATTAGCCACGGTTACTTACGTGTATTATTTGAATTTTCATGTTAAGGTTTTTTTTTTATATAAAACCATTTTTTGCGCTTGTTTAGCAGTAAAAGAATACTTATTACGTTATTAAAGCTGTTATAATGTCACTTACACCTGAAGAATGCACTAGAATTGTTACAATGCTGGAAATCGGCCGAAGTCAGTGTGATATAGCAAAAACATTACTAGTTTCCGAGACTTTCAGCTTTATGTGAATTCATTGCTCTCGATTGTATTTGCAAAATTACATAGAAGTTCGTATTTCATAGGAGCAGCCTGGTCAGACTCATTGATACACTGTAATAGATGTACTCTAGATGTATTTAGGGTCTCATAACGCCCTGAATATATCTAAATATTGCACTAAACACATATCAACGTGGAAACAACCATAAAGCTTTAAAAAAAAACAAAAGAATCCAATAACCGATTTCCCCGAAATCACGTATTTTCGGCACCAAAATAAAACATTTAAGCCTTCAAAAATATTGTAACAAAAATGTTTATAATCCACGTGCGAGCCATTGGGACACGTAGCGATTCGGATGACGACACGCCACAGATAACAAATAATCGTAGGCTGTGTACGTTGTCTATGCTTGGTAGATATGTTGGTGAGATGATATTGAAGGTCTTTCGTATTTGGTAGGGAGAGGGTAGGAGATCTATCTCATATATGGGGGGGGAAGGAAGTTGAAAAAGTGTTCATTCAGCTTTAAGCAGTAAATAACAGTTCAAAAACCCGCCAAAATGGCGCTAGCGTAGGCACAGGGTATGGTATGAATGTAGCTACAGACCCGTGTGTGTTGTAGCAGTTGTTGACGGATTGAAGTATGCCGAGTTAGACAATGTTTACCCGGTCGCGATTGTAGCGCCCTCTTTATTTAACACATTTTAACGGACACCTTTTGATACACAGAGATAATTTAGGTTATAAAAACCGGTTAACGTGCACGGTTGGCGCAGTGGGCGATTGAAAGCTGCGTGTTGCGGGTTTGATTTTATGAAACAAACCTAAGGCTCTAGACAGACGGACCGCATTTCAACTGCAATCCAACCGCAAAATGCAATTCGGATGCAGTTTGAATGCAGTTGACACGACTGCAATAGCACTGCAAACCAAACGTGCAGTCCGATTGCAGTCCAATTGCAGTCCAGTTGTGTGTTGGTGTGGCGTTTGGTTTGCAGTTCTATTGCAGTCGTGTCAACTGCATTCATCTGAACTGCAATATGCGGTTGGATTGCAGTTGAAATGCGGTCCGTCTGTCTAGAGCCTTACGTGAATCAACTGGAATATTGACACACTAACTTTTGCACAAAACGTTTTGGGAACACATTCATTGTGCGTACTGCTAAGGAGAGGAATTCCCTGCCTGAGTCTGTGTTTCCTGATAGCTACAACCTGGGAGTCTTTAAGTCAAGAGTGAATAAGTTACTTCTAGGCAAGCGTGCTCTATCTTAGACCGCATCATCGCTTCCCATCAAGTGAGATAGTAGATAAAGTATTCTGTGATAGTAGTCAAACATACATATATATCGTATCCTGTGAGTGCAATTTTCTGTCAGTAAAATATTTTACCGCTTGGTAAGACTGGTTGTCCGACTTTCTGTCTTTTGACTATCCATAACGACTGTCAAAGGTCTATTAATGACAGAGACCAATGACTTTCTGAGACACGGAGGGGTCTCGATATCAAAATCAATGGTCAAGGTATTAGATTAAAAATAATCGTTTTTTAAATTAATTACGCATAATATTAATCACAAAATGACTTACCGATGGATTTTTTTACTTACGATTTTTGTACGTAAGCTAGGCACGAAACTAGGCACGCGAAGTAGTTGCTCTTGCGTTATCTTGGTCTATGTATATCTGTGGTCTCAACCATACCCATCCAGATAATTATATTACGCCAGCTTACAATCAATATCGGACTCAGTACTGCTATAGGCATTACGTTGTGACAAGATATTGTTAGTCCACGATGTTGGGTGGATTTTGAGAGACATGAAAATTATGCAAAATGAGCTAAAATGGTGCCGATCTGCGCGTCATGTTCGTCAACGGGCGCCGTCAGTTGAGACTGGTCATCTCAATTGCCTCGGTTATTTTTAATTTAATTTGAATTGTATATTATGATTGACCTAGACCCCCTAGACCTCTTTTAACGTGCACATTTTTGTACACTTTTCTCACATTCGTGGCCCGTAGATTCAACATGAATGATGTAACCTTTTGTAATGTTTTAATAATTTTAAGAGAGTTTTCATGGAATTTCTTGCTCGTTCTTTTCCATGAAACAGGACCTACTGTTTGGAACGAGCTACTAGCTTCCACTTTTACACTGACTGACTCCTTGACAATTCAAAAGTTTCTGTAAATGGTTTATTAGAAATAAATGGTTTGAGTTTATGATAATTGGTTAGACGACACCAGAAACACTTGATTTTAGTCCTGAAAACTCGATTAATTTTCTATTTACTGTAAAATTTTATTTGCTTTGAAATCAATAAATAAGCAATATTTATACGTACAAAAAAAAAGAAAAACCTATGACTATTAAACAAAAAAAAAAACTAATATAATAAGGCCTCAAAAAATTCCTCCACATCGCCTTCATCTGGAAATGTGCCCAAGAGACTGGCTGCATTGCTACGTTAGATGGCAATGCTTAACCTCTGCCCAAAGTAAAAACCAGCTCTTGGATCACGAGAAGTGTCAACTAACCTTTTGGAAATTTCCTTAAAAAGAAGATGAGCACTCGGACCCCACGACCCGAGTGTAGTAGTTAGTTAATTGTATTGGCAAATGACAACCTACAAGTGACGTCATAAGTATAAATTGCAATACAAAATCTATGGGGGAATCCCGTTTTGACAACTCATAAAAAGAATGTCAATATTTTAGTGGTTTCATCTTCGCTATTGTCTTATATTGCCTTTGAAATTCATGGCTGTTTGGGATTTAAATCTAGTAATTAATTAACCGTAAAGCCCGTCACATACGTAGCTATAATATATATTATAGCTAGCCACCATACCACACACGGTAGCTATAATATAATAATATATTTTCGCCCTTATTACTTCTGCGATCGTTGTTTGTTTCAGATTGTCCACATATTTTGGTGACGTAGTAAAAATATTTATTATAGCTGATCGTAATATGCCTTGATTATAGGTACGTCTGACGTATATTAATATATATTATAGCTACGTCTGTGACGGGCTTTACGATCAGCTATAATATATATTTTTACTACGTCACCAAAATATGTGGACAGATTATAGCAAGGCATATTAATATAAATTTCAAAAATGTGAAACAAACAACGATCGCTGACGTAATAAGGGCGAAAATATATTATTATTTATAGCTACCGTGTGTGGTGTGGTGCCTAGCTATAATATATGTTATAGCTACGTATGTGACGGGCTTTATTGTCATATTCGAAATAGGCAAGGGTTTTGGGTATGTACCCAAGTATCTATACCTGTTTATTGTTACCTTGTCTGATCTTAGACCAAAATGGATTATTGGTTTATTTGTATAAAATCTAGATGTTACTATAAGATTGATTGAACAGTAAATAAGGAATCCTCGTACATTCTACCGGTATGGTAGAATGTTATTAAATACAAAAAAACTACCTAATTATCACTATGTATCCGATAACCAATGGGGAAGAAAGGTTCTCGAGTGGCGACCACGAACCGGAAGACGCAGCGTTGGTAGACTTCCCACCAGATGGGCCGACGACATCGTCAAGGTCGCGGGTAACCGGTGGATGCAAGCGGCAGGTTGCAAGAGTTGTGGCGTTCTATGGGGGAGGCCTTTGTTCAGCAGTGGACGTCTTTCGGCTGATGATGACCTAACTATCATTGATTTTTAAATTCTTCTTGTAAAATTCAAACATTTATTCTGATTTAATAATAATAATAGCATTTATTTCGGGCTACGCCCATAATGTTAGTAACAATGATCTTAACAACTAGTGTTAGTAGACATACACATTTTATTGAGTGTGGAGTTTCATCCAATGTCGAAGCATTGGAGACTCCCACCTAAGCAAAAAATAAATAAGCCAAATAAGCTCAAGATAGTATTGGCACTGCCACGGAGACGAGCAAGTAGGGAGGCGCTTCTTTTGCGTATGATGGCCGCAAAACTATCAATATGTCTTTCAGCAAACATCTTAGAAGCGCTACATCGCCATGGCAGTGCCAACAGTATCCTGAGTGCGTTATTATACTGAACCCGTAGATCGCAATCCACAAAAAGCTGCGCAACAGTCAATGGCTCAGCCTATTGATCAAGAGTATATTGGCCACAAACAGAAACACAAATTATCACATGTTTAACCTTATGTCCATATTTCCAATTATTGCGTCTTCTCCGGTCGGCCATAATCGTCTCGGAATAGCGACGGAAGTGGAGACGTTGTTGAGTTTAATTTTGTTTTTGTCTTATGTAATTTAAATTAATTCTTTCATTCTCTCTAGTAGATAGATGTGTTAGAAGTAGTAAGTAGGTAAACAGTTCTTTTTGGGACCATACAGTTTACTTACTGTTTCTGTTTAGAAAGCATTGTTCTCAATCAAATGAATAGATGTATCTGTATCATTCCTATGTCAATGATTTCTGGAAGGGCTGGATCTCATATCCGCTAAGCAGTAGATAACAATTTCATTAGGTTTTAGGAACGTTTTCATGCTAATCTCAGTATCAATCTTTCAAAAACCCTCTAATTTACCTACATTTTTGACATTGATTGTGGCTTAGCTGAAGATTTTGAACTTTTTTAGTTGCAATATAGGTTGTTTTGACAAACAGTAATTCCCGTTTAAGTGACAAACAGCTCTCAACCATGACATGTCAAGGTACTTAGCAAAATATTTGGCAAAAAAATATCGACTCCATTCATTCCCTAGTTTCAATTCAGTTTACTAAATTGGCATTTGTTAATTAGATCAGAACGGTTTAATAATTGAACGTGAGCGAAATAAGAACTGAGTGTGGGAAGGAGACAAAGGATATTTAGGCTCGAATCATTACCATAAGTGCGACAGAGATGTGTAGAGTACATAAAACTACCTGATTTTAATGTGAAAGGATGAACTTGTGGTCGAAAAGGATTTTCATGTTGGTATTAAAGATTTTTTTGAATTGAAGGTATACTTATTTAGGAGTATTTTCAAGCATTTTGTGAAGCGTGGATCACTGAAATCCCTCTAAAAGTTAAGTACTGCATTGTTGATTTATAGCATCAAGTCACATTTATCAGTATAACGTTTGTGTGAGAAGAATATAATTAATTATTATTATTAAGTATATTCTTCTCTTTGTTAGCGATCTTTGTTACCAATTTTGAAATGTGAAATTGTAATCATAATTAACCTAGACTAGAAAATATAGGTGAGGTCAATGACTGCTTTTGCTACGTTAAAACGATTGATATTGAGGAAAGGGTAACGATTGCTCTACAGCAGGACCGTAAAGGTGTAATAAAGCCAGATTCTGGCAGACAAGATCATCCATTCGTCTCTAATTACACTGTTATTAGACCTAGGGCTCGCATTGAACTAGATACCAAGCAGTGATATATAGGGTGACTGGTAATTAGTGTACGATACTTAAACACGTGATTCTGTTCATAATAACAAAAAACTTTCCTGAAGAAAAAAATGTTTTTTGTACTGGTTCACTTTAGGTCACAGGCGTGCGCGCGCGTGAATTTCATGCGGCTGTTGTGTTATTGTGATAAAAGTGAACCAGTACAAAAAACATTTTTTCTTCGGGAAAGTTGTTTGTTATCATGAAAACAATCACGTGTTCAAGTATCGTACACTAATTACCAGTCACCCTATATGTAGGACATCAAGTGATCAGTTTAGTATCAAGTTAGTAGGTACAGTATAGATATTCATCGTATGCTTCTCATCATCTGCCTAGCCTTTTCCCAAGTATGTTGGGTTCGGCTTCCAGTTAAACCGGGTGCAGCTGAATACCAGTGTTTCACATGGAGCGACTGTCTGTCTGATCTCCAGTTACTGGGTAACTCGATACCTCTTAGTAAGGCTGGTTTTCAGACTTTCTGTCTTTTGACTACCCATAACGACTGTCAGCGGTGGCACGGAGGGGTGATGGTATGACATGGATGGTCACTCATCCACGTAGGGGAGATGTAGACAATCGGAGTCAGTTGGCAATGGTGATCACTACAAAAAAAAAACCGAACACAAGCAAGCGATATCAGTATACCTACGCGTTAAATAAGTAAAGTTTATTATAAGAGCAAACCAATATATAGTTGATTAATAATAATAATAATAATATGTGAGGACATTTCACACACGGCCATCTGACCCCAAACTAGGGAAACCCTGTACTATGGGTGTCAGACAGCTGATATACATACACAAATACATTTTTTTTTTGTAAATACTTACATATATAGATAAACAACACCCAGACACAAGGCAAACACAAGTGCTCATCACACAAATAGATTTGGTTTTATATCAATTCTCGCTTAAGTGATCCTCATTACCTACATCTCCCAGACCGCGGGGAGCGTAACTTATCCTTCACCGAGCGATACGTATGGCTTTTATTTAGCCAGGTAGGTACCAATCATAAATACTCTTTTCTACAAGAAAATAACATCACAAAAAGAAAATCTTAGGGCGGGTTACTTCAACTATAGGTACATTACTGACGGGTAATAGTCAAAAATGGCGCTAACTATCGTCATGAGTTCTAGAGTGGCGACCGCGAACCGGACGACGTTGCGTTGGAAGGCCTCCTACTAGGTGGACCGATGACCTGGTAAAGGTTGCGGGGATCCGCTGGATGTGAGTCGCACGGGACCGGTCAATGTGGCGCCACTTGGGGGAGGTCTATGTCCAGCAGTGGACGTCTTTCGGCTGAAATGATGATGATAATGATGATCGTCATGAAAAAAATGGGTTGTTTCACAAAATGGTGGCCTTAACGTAAGTAACATGTTCTACCTATAACTTGTGTTTTATAACGCGTCCACATTATATAACACAGTTTTTCAACATTGCAACATACAAGGTGGGAATGACGATACGACAAAAATTTAAAATACTGGTAATACTAGTTCATAAGAATATTTTGAACCTCTCAAATAAATCCTATCACCAAAATTAAAAAAAAAAAAACAAAGATACTAAAGAGCATATAAATGTAACCAAAATAGAACAACATTTGAATTGAACAGTACCTACACATTAGAAATAAAATGTTATACGAATTGGTCGTTTGTCGTTATGCAGTGCTGTTAACTATTGCATTTGTTATATAACATTGTTGTAAATATTAATAACATATTACAAAATAACATGTTATGCTATATAATATGTACACACCTTTAAAAAGTTACTATTACCATAACCGATGCTTCATCCACCAGTCAACGTAATTATTTTGAGTTGTCAAACAGCTACGTCAAACATCAAAATAATAATGGTCTCTCCTTTTGAATAACTTTGACTGACGGATCTTTAAGGCATGAAACTACCCGTTACATTCAACCAACGTTAAACATCTCAAGTCATAGTAACTTTTAACCGTTCGTATGTAACGTTAACCAACTGTTTGAAACAACCCGCCTTTATTCACAGACAAAAACAAAACAAAATCAACATTCGAATCTTAAAATTCGTTTCTTAACCCGCTTGCGAACTAAACGAACTCAGAATTAGAATACAAGGATCGCATCCGAATCGACTCATTAAATTACAATAGATATTGTTTCGCGTACCATACGTACATACATACAGCATTAGATTAGCATAAAATTTGTACGAACCTTTTGTGAAAATTGATCAAGCTGTTACCTATGTGTTTTTGTTGTGTTAGAAATAGCTTTCGGGACTGGATTTTAAATGACTACAAACATGTCTAATGCCATAGCATTTCTTTTACGATTTTTCAGGATGAAAAACACCCTTATACCTTTTTAGCACATTATGACCTAGAAATTTAGTAAAAGTATCAAACATTGTCGATGTCTTTAAAAAGCGAATAATATTTTGACCACTATTTAACACGTAATAAAAGGTTCTTCTGTAATCCTTTAGTTAAAGGTACCTACGTAGGTAAGTAAGTAATTCCAGTAAACATTATTACAACGAAAAGTATGTATGAAGTTGTTAAAGAAAGTAAGTAAAAATAGTGATCTAATTTCCCCAAAATAAAATTTAATTTAGAATTCATTAGAAACTGCTACCATTGATATGCTAATACCCTCACAATCCCACTTATTCCAAAAACTTTCCACTTTCATTCACTCACTCAAACTCCGCGTGAACTTCAACAAAATATTCCACCACTTTCGAATAGTTTTAAACCTTCATTTCGTTCAATCGATTGCCGTCTCCCGACATAAGAAAGAAGTCACTTTGCAAAACAAAAGGCTGAAGTCCAAAGAAAAAGTCCCAATTACGCTCCTAGAACTCCCCCCACTCCCCTTCGTTCCCCCTGACCGCTCTTCCCATTCCTCCGACGACCCTTGTTCCCCCGTTGGGGTAAGGCCCCTCTGACAGCGATTAATCGCTTATTGATATTAATGTTACAGTTTATCTAGGTAGGGTAGGATTATGAGAGATACATTGTAATATGAATATTTTAGAAGTTAATAATATAGGATTTTATAGAATTATTATATTTATAGTTTAAATTGTAGCCGATCAGTGTTCTTTAATAAAATAGTAATAAGTTTCATGTTTTTTTTTAATGTACGAAAAAGAATAGAAGTGTCAATAGTTTATTTTTTTATAATGAATATCTTACTATTATGCACTTCTCTCTTCTTCTTTTTCTATCTTCGTAAGATTGGAGTTTGTTTATTTGATGAAAGCATAACTTTTAGTGAAAAATAAGGTCCTTACACTAGAAAATCATTTTCATGGTATACGTTAGCTCTATTGATGTTTATCGTCACAAAATCAGTTTTAGCTTCTATTGCCTCATAAATAATCATAAAATTTACTGCCTGGATTATATAAAATCACTTTTAAAGTGCATTAAGTATAATTATAATATTTAAGTACTGGCTCGTAATCGTAATTGATGTTTACGAGTATCGCGACATAAATGCAGTCTTCGTCGGGAGTTCTAGTGTTTTCAAATAAAAACTATGAAAATATCTAATAAATGTAAAAAAAAAACAATTTACATTAATAAAATACTATGATTATAATGATTTAGTATCTACCTATGTTGAGTGTTTCCTTGATTTTTCGAGATTCGTACTATACCTGTAATTAAAATATATATTTAAAATTCATTTAAGTAGCAAATAGAGCCTGTGACATACTGCCAAACTCATATAAGTCGGTCTGTGTTCTTATTAATAAAGCCTTGTAAGTTTTGAATCTAAAAAACTACAATTATAAGTCTTAATTGTATACCAAAGACTTAAGTGGCTTACTAATTAAAAACAATAACACCTACTCAACTAAAACCCAATTAAACCAACCACACCCAACTCATGAATATTTAAATCTAACTCTCTCGCTTACAATGGGGCCCCACCTTTTCCCCAAAGAGTTTTATTGCACTGTCCGAGGAAGTAATTTCGTAGGTCAGGACTTTTTACTTTTTAAGAAAGTTCATTTTCTTTAGCCAGACATTTTTCTAGCAATATACACTGAACTAACCTGGGTGTTGCTTTGAGAACTTGTGAATTGCTTTATTTCCAAAGTAGTTTCGGAGTTTTTAAGGCAATTTGTAAGTTAAAGTGAGTTTTGGAGATAAATAATGAATTGTTATGTTTGTTGGGGTTGGAGTACTTGTTAGAACATTTGGAAGATAAATAGGTGTAAGTAAATAGTTCTTTGTGATATTTTAAAATAGTATTAGGTCTTCGAAATAACTATGAGTTGTAATATAAGTGGGTTCGATTCGAAGTATACTCCTATAAGACCTACTCACCTAAGGTATGATGAAATATTACGTGCGAACATAAAGTTGTTGCTTATTTGGACAAAAAAAGTCAACCGCCTTCAAAAAGTAAAAAATTACTTTCAATTCGCAAGTCGGCGGCTTTGGTTTTGCTTGTTGTTTTGTATTGCCACTGACTTGCGAATTGAAAGTTATTTTTTGCGTTTTGAGGGCGGCTGTCTTTTTTGTTAAAAACTTTTTTTTTCGTTTTTTAGTGCCTACTTCTTATCATTCAAATTAGTTACGAAACGGTGACACTAAAAAAATTCAGTCATCTCCTAATATTCTACCCTTAAGGGTGGAATATTTCCTTGTGACAGGTATACACTATCAATTAAAAAAAGAATCATCGAAATCGGACTACACTGAAAAAAGATATGAGTGGTCAAATATAAAAAAGTAAAAAAAAAATCATAAAATAAAAGAACTACGGGGCCAAACTATGTAAATTTTATGGGACCAAAGTGCAACTATTCCGCATCAAATTAAAGAATAATCACGTAAATCGGATCATAAATATCAGCGTAATCGGTGTACATATACTTAAAAAAAAACCAACCGAATTGAGTACCTCCTCCTTTATGAAGTCCGTTAAAAATAAAACAGGAACAAACATTACCAGAACAATATCCATCACTCATTCTGAAGGTCTATCACCAAATTATACAGCACCAAAATGTGTTGAGCCACGGCAAAAATGGGAACTAA
Organism: Charanyca ferruginea; assembly: GCA_947361185.1. Taxonomy (NCBI): domain Eukaryota; kingdom Metazoa; phylum Arthropoda; class Insecta; order Lepidoptera; family Noctuidae; genus Charanyca; species Charanyca ferruginea. The sequence goes on along the minus strand of OX376078.1, from coordinate 18,584,557 downwards.
ATTCAAATGTACTGAATTTGACATATCGTTAACTCTTGGTTGGTACTAGTGGCGCTACTATCAAGTGTAATGTTATGTTGGTTGGACTGAACATTTCTGCTTTGACCCAGTTCAATTGGCATAAAGGTTCATGGACGAAGCTTTTGTTTTTATTTAGGTTTGTAAAGTAATGCAAGCTGTGAAACGCTATATATAGGGACATGTTTAACCAGCTCTGAAAAGACACTATTACTTCAGGTATATTCAAAGATGGAACAGAATTTGTATAAAATGATTTGAGGTTGTGATCATCATTAGGCCCTTATTATTTGATTTAATTAAGAAAGCTGATCATATTAGTGATGGTAGAACTTACTTATTCTTAAAAGATTTATCTAAAAATGCTTTCATTATATTTTAGTATAGCATTACATCGCTGTCGCATCTCCTTTGCATAGGGTTGCCATACTTGGCAAGCCTCGTGTCGGGACGCAAAAAGAAAAATATAAACAGGGTGTTTGGTAGATCGATGCAAAGCCGTAAAGCGGAGCTAGTATAGACTATTTATAACCATTTGAACCGAACTTGTCTCAGACGAACGTGTGACATTTTTTTTCTAGCAAAATTTTAATGATTTTTGATGACAAGACCCAAAATATTGCAGTTATGTAGCAAATGATAGCCAGTTTGAAAAATACATCCATTAAATCCAAGCTTTTTAAATTTTTGTGAAACAAATTCAGATTTGATTGCAGAAATAGGAAATAAACCCTGATCGGGCTTAAAAAAAAATATGTTTTAGGTGGTCTCTCTTCAGCGTTAAAATAGATCGGCCGAGTAGAATTTGGCGCGCGTATTCTAATTGCTGTGACCACGCGAAAAATCGGGACGTAATAGTGCTTTGTCGGGACGTCGGGACCTAGGCCCCAATGACGGTGACAGTCCCGATATATCGGGACGAATGGCAACCCTACCTTTGCAGCCTGCCATCATAAAAATCTTATAGGATATCCATGTCGACTGTTGCCCTTTTTGTGACTATAGTATCATTATCTCTCTCGCATCGCCCTTGCACTGTAGCATGATCCTTCATGAGTGCACTCTACCTATAAAATATAATTTTACATTTGTGTATGTATGTATGTGTCACCCTTTGTCCTTTTTACGTCCGTCCGTTTATTTGTTTGTTTCGTCAATGAATTATTGAAATTATTTCGAGAACATTGACATATATTTTATGCAGAAATGAGGGTTTTATGTGATTTTTTAAACTGAATATTGAATGAAATTTTTCAGGAATAAATTTTTAATTTATATGAATATGACAATGTCGAGTAGAGCCGTCAGTAGAAAGATTTTTTCGTTTTAGTATAAAATTATCAATTTCCAAACGTTTCTTTCCTTTTGTACCTTTTGGTCTAAATGGAGGGAAGTGAACATTATATTTTTAACCGACTTCAAAAAGGAGGAGGTTCTCAATTCGGTTGGATTTTTCTTTTTTTATGTGTACATCGATTACTCTGAGATTTATGATACGATTTACGTGATTCTTCTTTAGTTTGATGCGGAATAGTTGCCATTTGGTCCCATAAAAATTTAACATTATCTAACTCAGTAGTTTTCATTAAATATGTTTTTTTTATATATTTATTTTTATGTTTGACCACGCATAACTTTTTTCAGTTTAGTATGATTTCGATGATTCATTTTTCTTATTCTTCTGTTGTTTTCTGTTTAATTTTGTTGCGGGATGCACGACAGTCGAATCGTTACTACGAGACTCGTCAAGCTTTATTGCCTCGGCGCTTTTCTGGTGGTCAGTGGTCACCACTGTTGATTCTTGCTTTCAGGAGTTAGAATGGTTGAGGATAACGTAGCGGGGTTCGTACATAAAATGATGACACAATTCTATTACTATGTATGTAAATAGGCACTCTCAATTTATCAGCGTAATACCTAGCCTATATACATAAGTAACACATAAGCTGATAAAATGCTAATACAGGCCGTTATCACGCGTGATAACAGTGATAACGTATCACAGTCAAGTGCAGTTCTGTTTTATACCGAAAATCAGTTTGAATATTGACGTGTCACCGCCATTTTGTTTTTCTGAAATGTAATATGGGTATACTAGCGAGAAAAATTGGGTTTGCTCTTGGTTTTTGAATTTCTAGTGTTTGCCCGCGATTTCGTCGTCGTGAATGTCGGTTAATGTAGACGAAATCGTGAATTAAAAAGTACCCTTTGTCCTTTCCTAGGGTTTAAGGTAACTACATACTAAATTTCATCAAAATCGGTTCAGCCGTTTCATCGTGAAAGCGTTACAGACAGAGTTACTTTCGCATTTATAATGTTAGTATGGAGTATGGATTATTGTTGATATTTTATTGAAACGAAAATATAACGTAATGACAATGTTACACTACTTAAACCATGATATGTTATTTCTAAACTAGCCTGTAGATGAAGATGCAGATGATGTTAATAATGCAGATGAAGTCGGGGTTAAATAAGTAGCTTATATGTGTTCTTGTGGTTCAAGCTTAGTTAGTACTGAATTTAGTCAAATTCGCTTCAGTAGTTGAGCCGTGAGAGCGTTATAAAGAAACTCAGTTTCGTTTGTAATATAAGCTTGTGCCCGCGACTTCGTCCCCGTGAATTTTCCTACGGATCCCAAATTTTTTGATAATCAATTATAGCCTCTAGCACTCAAGAATAAAGTACCTTTTTATTGTTGAAAGAATTTTTGAAATCGGATGAGCAGTTTCATCATTATCATCTCTTTCTTACTTCATCCAGTAGAACGTCGTGTGTAGATTGATAACAAGGTTCCGATCGATTCGATATCTATAGTGAGTGACAGACCAATTCATATCCGTTGGTTGGTAACCAGAGACAAGTACATAAGTATGTAGGTATACAGGATGAAATGGAATTCATTAGCAAATTTTTAAGAAATTAATCAGAGTTGATGAGGTTCGTGAGAACAACTTTCATTATGGAGCCAACTCAAACAGCGCGAAAAAAAACAGCTGTACATTTTGGTCAAGTACCAATTGCACTTCTGTATGGAACAGCTGTTTTTTTTTTCGCTCTGTTTGAGTTGGCTCCATAATGAAAGTTGTTCAGGTTCGTGGTCTGAGTCACTCCTTAAAATTTTGCTAATGAATTCAATTTCATCCTGTATAGCTAACTATTGACTAGAACTGATATTGACATATTTGTATGGACTGATTGGCTTATAAGTCGGCGGTTGGCAAGTATCATAGAGATTGAGAGTTCCTGGCTGCTTGCATTGGATGTCTAAGTGTAGTAGGTTTTCTTTATTAGGAAATTGGAAGTTTTGCCCGGATTTCGGCAATATGCTTCTCCTTTTTAACCGACTTCAAAAAGGAGGAGGTTATCAATTCGAATGTTTATATATTTTTTTTATGTATGTCCGGGCATAACTCTGTCATATATAGACGGATTTGCAAAATTCTTTTTTTGTTCGAAAGGGAGTTCGGAATTGACCCATGTAAATTTTACCAAAATTGATCTAGCCCTTTTTAAGAAAATCCACAAATTCCCAAAAAAAATACTACGACGACGTTTTAGTTTCTTCAATCTTTGGAGGATTTTAAATCTCTTTTAAGTGTGTCGCCGTTTTTTAATTAATTTGGATGTTAAAGCAACACTAAAAAGCGAAAAATAAAAAGTTTAGCCTTCAAGAACTAAAAAAGTGATAAATAACTTTAGCACAGAACACACATTACTTTACTTTCGGAAGTCGGTGGCAATACAAAACATCAAACACAAAGCCACCGCCACCGACTTCCGAAAGTAAAGTAATGTGAGTTCTGTGCTAAAGTTATTTATCACCTTTTTAGTTTTTGAAGGCGGTTTTCTTTTTTTTGAAAAAACTTTTTATAAGATACTCAATATTATATATATATTTGACAGCTCCGAAAGACCCAAAGATTCCCAAAGACAGTTCCCAAATGACTCTGGATAGAGCAAAGTTTCTACCCGTACCCCACACCCGTGGGTGTCGTAGAAAGCGACAGAGGGATATTGACCAGAGGATGGGCAGCAACGTCCTTCTGAGTACTATATCATCTACTGTGATCGCCAACATGCATCGGCCAAGCATGGCGATTACGGCTGAACCCCCTTGAGGGAGACCATGCCCAGGCATCATGCCAGCATCTTAAGGTTGATGAAGAGAAGAGAGAAAAGTGGAAGGTAATTAGAGAGTCTTTTGCGCTGCAGTGGGAAAAATCAAGGTTGAAAAATTTGACAGTTGTGGAAAAGAACTATTAAGTTCCCTAGTGTCTGTGGTTTGAATTGCTTTCTTTTCCAGTTCAGCCTCTTTAAATAGAGCTCATTTACTTTCACAGTTTTCTAAACTGAGTAAGTATATTAAGAAACCACATTATAGCTACATACATTTTATGTCAGATCAAAATACTTTTATAACCCAGATGTGATGCGTAAAGTCTGTTCAAATCGATGTTTCCAAACGTTATTATTTCTACTACAATCTTTTCAAAATATTAGACAACACACAGCTACGTAACTTTTCTAAGAGTGAATTATATCGACTTCAGAATTACTAGTAATGTCATACCATTTATTTCAATGAAACCATTTACAAGCACTTTTGAATTGTCAAGGAGTCGGTCAGTTAGTCTGAAAATTGAAGCTAGTTGCTCGTTCTAAAACGTAGGTAGGGTCTCTATGGAGATGCACGAAACACGAGCAAGAAACTTTACAGATACTCTTAAATAAAATAAAAAGCGGTCAACGTAATATTTACACGAATAATAACTAAAACAACACTGTAATAGCTGTAATTATTTGTTATTATTCGTGTAAATATTGTACATACTTAAAAACAATAATAACTATTTCAACTTATAGATAAAACCTAGTTTTAATAATAATAAATAATAATAATTCATTTAATTCAGGCTGCATAGGCCCATAGATAAATACTTTAACCTAAACATACATATTTATAATTTCAACCTTGTGTTAATAGAAACGACTTAAGACTATGTTAGTAGCACTTCACTAAATTGCACTAAGTTGACTGTGTGCTGTCCTGTGGCACTTGCCCGCGGAAGCGACGGAACACCACGTCCTGCGGCCAAAAGTCTTCTTCCATGACGAGGGGCAGGAAACAATTCGGTACTCACACCACAAACGCCGACTCCAGTAACTGCACCCTCGACGTGTACTTTATCTTTCGGCGCACGTACTCTACGATGTCCTCCGCCTTAGTGGTGTAGTGCAGGCGGGAGATATACACCGGTGTGTTCGGCTTAGCGGCACGCAGACTTACGTCGAGCTCCGTTGGTGCTTTGCCGCAGCGGTTCACGATCTTCCGTGATCGGCGCTTCCTCCTCTGCACCGTCACAAAACCATCCCCATTATCAGCCTTATTCGGCGCCTTTTCCGGCACAGGCTTTATACTAGCAGCGCCAGGGGCGCTCGCTGTGACGTTAGCGGAACCCCCCTGCAGAGGTTTCACCGGGGCTGCAGACACTGGCAGCGAGACGGGGCTCGGGGCTCGGGCGGCGCTGCGTAGAGGAGCCGCGGAGACGGGCGCGGGGCCGCGGGGCGCGCAGGCAGGACGTTTTGCTAGCTCCGCAAACGAAAACAAAAAAAAAAACAAAAAAACCGAATCAAAAATACCCTATTCATAACCTCATAACATTTCAGTTAATAGTTTAGGAGAAAATCAGTTTAGAATGAGACCAACTGTTTACATGTTTTTGCTCATGACTGTACATAGTTTAGATCTCAGATCTGCCTATTTATGTTTAACCTTGAACACTGCTTGTTAGCAAGTAATGTCGTCGTAATGGTTTACCTACTAGTGACAGATAACCTGTCTATATTAAATACGAGATTATAATACCATAGCAAGTTGCTTTGTGTGGTTAGATAGTAATTAAAATTAGGGGTATAGGAGCTGGGAAGTTGGATGAAGGTTAGTCACCCGGTAATTATCTGTTTAACCTTTTTCCAACTATTTTAGGGTCAGCTTCCAGTCTTACCGGATTCAGCTGAATAGGTACCAGTGTTTTACATGGAACGACTACTTCTTTGACCTCCATAATCTAGTTACTAGGTAACACGATACCACTTGGTAAGACTGGTTGTCAGACTTTCTGGCTTCTGACTGACTGAAAGATCAGCTTCAAATTCTTTATTGCTTTCCTTATGTATTATAAAGGTGATATAACAGGAATGTGATCATATGAACCCTGTCGGGCACAGCAAAAATAGGGGAAAGGAAGCTAAGTAGCAATTGAAGCATTGTTAATTATTTCATGAGTTTAATTGAGTGCTCTACGAATGACAGCTGGGACCAATAGCTTTACGTGCTTTCAATGGAGGGGTCTCGTTATGAAATTAATGGTCACCCGTCTATAGATCGACCGCGGCAAACGTCGCTTAAGCTTGACCGATCGATCCGTAAATCGATCCGGCTTTTAGTTAGCCACGAGTCACGGCTTTTATTTAGTCAGCCGGTCTATTCTGCAAATTATTTTGGAGAGTGAGTTTTGTTTAAGCTGTCATACCATCTAGATTCAAGATTGACTCACCTCACTTCAACGAGAGAGATTTTCAGAATAGGACTGCAGTTCTTATCTACAAACGATTCTATTCTAACATCGATGAAAATTATTCTAGATTGTGTTTTCGACAATATGTTATATTTCCTTAACAGAAATTATTCCTTCCTCTTTAGCTTTGATCGAGTAAAACAAAAATTATTTTAATAACCACTTTGATGTAGGTAGGTACCTAATTAAAACAAAAATTATTTTGAAGGACAAGAACCTACTTATAGATATTTTTTGGAATTGAATTTAAAATATAAAAATCTGGTGTCACAGTGTTTGTTATCGAACTCCTCCGAAAAGACTAAACCGATTTTTATAATATTTTTTGTGTAGGTATATTTGGTAGGTCTGAGAATAGGAAGTAAGCTAATTTTTAGGGTTCCGTAGCCAAATGGCAAAAAACGGAACCCTTATGGATTCGTCATGTTTGTCTGTCTGTCCGTCCGTAAGTCACAGCCACTTTTTTCCGAAACTATAAGAACTATACTGTTGAAACTTGGTAAGTAGATGTATTCTGTGAACCGCATTAAGATTTTCACACAAAAATAGAAAAAAAAAACAATAAATTTTGGTGGTTCCCCATACTTAGAACTGAAACTCAAAAATTGTTTTTCATCAAACCCATACGTGTGGGGTATCTATAGGTCTTCAAAAATGATATTAAGGTTTCTAGTATTATTTTTTTCTAAACTGAAAAGTTTGCGCGAGAGACACTTCCAAAGTGGTAAAATGTGTCCCCCCCCCCTGTAACTTCCAAAATAAGAGAATGATAAAACTAAAAAAAATATATGATGTACATTACCATGTAAACTTCCACCGTAAATTGGTTTGAACGATATCTAGTAAGTAGTTTTTTTTTAATACGTCATAAATCGTAAACCGCAATTTACCTTTCATTCAATCAACTCAAATATAAAAACTTTTATATTATGTTACTTGCTGCTACGGAGCCCTTCATGGGCGAGTCCGGCTCGCACTTGGCCGCTTTTTTTATTTTAATTGCAAAATAAGATTTTTTGGGTCAGCTAGTAACTCCATAAAACACCACAACAGCACTCTGGCAGTAATTTGGCTGCGACTGTCAGATTATCATGACAACGTGGTACTCGTATATCATGTGAAAATAATCAGACCGCGGCATGTCTTTGTACAAACATGTTTTGGACTAGTAAATACCTAGGTACAGCTATTTGCGAGAACGTGATGATTAAAAATGGTAAAAAACATGAGCCAGTCACTGGTTTTTGAACGTTACTTTTTGTTCAAAAGCTCTGCCTGTTTATTTTGGCAAAGGGGAAATTTCAAAAAGCTGAGCTGTCAAGCTACGCTGATTAAAAAAGAGGATTTGGTAGTAGAGGCGTAGGCTCTGTGGTTTGAAGATTTTTTGTTTGATAAATTAGCATCTTCTTTATCTTTACATAGTATAAAACAAAGCTGCCGCCTCTGTCTGTACGCTTAGGGATTTTAAACAGTTCTCATCAATAGATAGAGTGATCCAAAAGGAAGGTTTATACGTATAGTTTGATCTACATTGCACCCGAGCGAAGCCGGGACGGGTCGCTAGTTGTGTATAAATAGGGGATATTACTGCAATGTTCTGGCACCAGAGTGCAGCACTAGCATAGTCCGTAAACAGTTTATCGACGAGTCGTTGAAAGCGTGAAATTCTGCCTTTAATTGAGTACAAAATTGGGACGTGTGTTATATTATACAATAATGTATCAGTGCTGTGTATTTCGATGAAGAAATGAAGGGAATTATTCATTTCCAAAAGAAGAAAATGTTTGAAAACTTTGGGAAGCAGATAAAAATCACTCTAAAATATGTTCAGGTTAAGTATTCAGGTGAGATAGTCGCATTTACAGAATAACGTTCACATTTATCATGAAAGACAACCAAATATTATTTTATTCTGAGTATAACCTAGAATCCACTTTCAAATGGTCGTAGAACGCAATAATATGGTTAAAGTACAGTTAGGTAAATAAGATTAATTAAAACTTTGATATATTTTCACAAAATACCTAGTTATTACAATTAATAACAAGAATACGAGGTTATGATTTACGGAATGTGCTAGTGGCGCCCTCTGCGCCGAGTTTCCCGTAATGTTCCCTATTAAAACAGTACAGATAAACAATGCACCATTTTAGGGAAATTACAATTGTTATTTATAAAAGTAAAGTGCGTTAGTGTGAAATGACATTGTGAAAAGATTTTTAATGTTTTAATTAGTAGCGTCCTCATTAAAGTTTCTTAATCTTGAAATTATTTTTGAAGCAAAATAATTGATGTCATTCTGTTTGAAAAATTTTAGATAAATTTATTTATTTGTAAGTACACACACCAACATACTACGGCAACAACATTACATAAGACACGATAAAAAATCATTTTTTCCACCTCTTTCTTATTTTGAGTGATAGTGGGAGATGGCAATATATTTTCTTGAATTTAGTCTTTTTTGGTCAAGTACTCAAACGCTACTCAATGTTAAGATGCTATTAAGTCTCGTGCTGTCTCTATCACATTATGTCAAAGTAGTGACTGTGACGACGAGGCTTAACGATACCTTAAAATTGAGTAGTTGCATTTGAGTTTTTGGCCATTGGACTAACAGATTAAATTATCACTTTTACAACAGTTTATAAGAGTCCATATTGGCACAGTTTGGACACTGAAAAAAACTCTATTTATCGTAAAAATAAAGAAGAAAACATCAAACAAGTTTAATTCTTTACTACAGTTATTTTAATTAATAAACTTTGTTAAGACAGCTCGAATGAAGTATGTTTTTAAAGTTCCAATCAGAAGCGTCTCAAAGTTTTTGAGTTAATTCAAGTGTTTCATCTGAATAACTTTTTGTTTGAATATTGTAATCTACCTGAGATTTTGTTGGTTGCATTTACTGCTTAATTTTATACGGAAATCATCAGGTTTTCACAGAAGTACAAACAATTTTTTTGTTTATTAATGTTACGGAACTATAATTTTTAATTCACTCTTAATCACTCACACCATCATCATTCATCATTCACTCATTCTCTTTTCATTCAATTTTTCATTTAATATGTAGTTTTAGATAAAAATTAGATTAGTTCAACTAGAAATACGTAACAAAATGAATCGTTCTAAAAATATAACAACTAAGTTGGTGCATTATGTAGTTCCTCTAAAAGACCTTACGTAACTGCAGTTATTATTAATTTAATTACCTTATAGTTAAACTAACAACATAGGAAAACGAATCATCTTATCTTTAACAGGAAGGCCTAATTATTTAGCTCAACACGAAAACATCAACATGCATTAATACGACAAAAACAAAACCGAACAAACATACAAACAAAACAATTCACTATAGAAGCAATTAATATAATAAAACCTTCATTTAGGCCAAACAAACTACCGAGTCAGCATTGAGGACGCACGCACAAATATATATCTATCCCGTTCTTTTATACGGAAAATTCCGCTATCTTTCTCTTTCGCTCGTTCGAAATACCGTAAGCAAGTAGTGCGGTGGGCGGGCGTTGGGTTTTTTTTCACGGTTAGATAACGGCCCAAACGGTTCCGTATCTAAGCGCTTTCCCGTAACGATGTTGACTTTTGGCGACGATAAAGAACCTTCTTTTCAAAATGGCGCGGTAATATGATTGGGTGTGTTGTATGTTAACATGAAATCAGTCAATATTTGTGACATCCGTCGAGGAAATATGATTTATGGTTGACTAGGAATATTTTCTTGAACTATTTTGAATGTAAATATGGCTCTATTTTTACTTTATGATGGGGATTTTTTTCTATAAATACTAGGTCACATAAACATAGAACAGTATTGTATTTTTTATAATGAAAATATGGTCATCCCACAAATTATACCCATTATTCAAGAATAAGTGGGTATAATAGGTGCGTTCAGGGGCTTTACATACCCTAATCTATTATTACCATAGACAATAATACCCAATGGATCATCATAACATGACGTAAATTACCATCTATTGAAAAACCAAGAAATATTGACAACAGAAATACAATAGTTATGTCTTCCTTGATCGCCGCCATTTTTTACAATTAATAGGAATTAATCATCGCCTCTGCTCTGTGGTTGGCTATTAGAATCAACACATTACCTAATTGGTCAGTTTTTAGTCAGTTAACTGAGTAATAATAGGCAAAAGTTTCCGCCTCAGTTTGCCCTATTTGGAATGCTTAGTTATTTGTACAAGCAATTAATTTAATTTAAATTATGAACAAGGATGAATATGAGTGAACGTTTGCTTGAAAAAAAAACCTGCGAGCATAGACAGCAGTTACATTTTGGCGCGTAGTTATTTCAAAATGGCGGAATAGAACACTGTTACCAAAAACAAATTTCTAAATGATCAGAGAATCACAAAGTGTTTATCTACTTTAAATTCTGCGCAAGTTGTTCAAGGCAATTGTAGGAAATAGGTTTTGTAATGCACATAGGTACTTACCTAGAATGTTCCAATACAGTCTCTAACGTTTGGAAAACACTACTTTTAAAGCTTCTACTAATGATGTCAACTAGATAGTATACCTAGAAGGAAAATGCACTAAAGAACTTATGCAAGTTTTTTCTCTTCATACAATATTTTTTTCCAAATATCCTTTCATTTAGTTTTTAAAGCTAGGTAAATATCCTAAAACTTTACAATTTCCTACGTCGCGTCGAAATGTAGGAGAAATTTCGATCTAAGTGAGCAAACTAAATATTTTTAGTAACAAACTGCGTTAATACCTTGGCATACATACAAGAGAAGTGTAAAATAATCTAAGTACCAAGGCCACGACCTTGGTCCTCGACACCAATACCCTTTATATGTATGTAATTACATATTTATTTAGTTCTACAGCGATCTGTGCGCTAAATTTAGATAACTAAACTCGTGTTCGAGGTTTGTGTAAGCTAGTTTTTAGGGTTCCATTTTTTTTTTTTTTTTTCTTGTTGGCATCTCGCAGGTCAACCTAGCAGGTAGTCGGCTGCTTAACCGGACTTTCCTGTGGTGCCTTAAAAAATATTATTTATAGGGCCTCCAGCCAGGGTAAAATAGCTTACAAACTAAGCGACTACACGCTAAGGGCACCCCCTGTGGGGTACGAGCCTCGGCTTAGGGCGTCGCTGGGAGAGGACAGCAAAGGGACAGGCTGGATCGGATTTTTAGGGTTCCGTACCCAAAGGGTATTTTATAGTAAGTGAAGAGGACTACAAACATGAGTAGTAGTAGCAGTAGTAGTACGACGGTCTGATGTCCGCTACTCCACGTCTCAGCTCGTATTTTGTTTAAATGGATGTTTAGACAAGAATCCATAATTGTGATCTTAAGTTTTAACTTTTCTAGTCTTGTTCTAAAAGTTACCACTTAAGATCACATTATGGATTCAATAGGAAGCTTATCATCTATGAATAATTGTTTTTTTTTTATTTGTTTAATTTGAAATAAGGTTTTTTTTACTTGTCTCTGCATCACCCAAAGGTTGACTGGTAGAAAATGCCTATGGCATTAAGTCCGCCTCTATACTTTGTGCTTGAAGTGTTAATAAATATCTAAATATTATCAAAAAAAATTTGATACAAAATATTCGGCACAATTTCACATAAAGTATGTAGGTATCACGGAATAATAAATGACAATGCCAGATCCTGCCCCACCCATTTACAGAAAATGTAATTTAATAAAATAATTGTAATGATCAAAGAATCTTATTGTAATAAATTGTTTTGCTTTATAACTTGCAAACTTGCGGTCTTGGTTTATTTCCACGAGACAGGCTCGGGTGTGGAGTTGTGTGGAGTTCATTAGCAAAATGCTTCCTTTGTGTCTTATATTTGTTTTTTTTTTAAGAACCTAATTGATAGTGTAGACTATTGTAGATTATAAGGAAATGTAAAGAACTTTTTTGTTGGCAAATGAACAACATTATTATTATTACTTACGGATTACAAATCAATGCTAAAAGGAATGCAAATACAATTTTTTGATTTAAACAGAAACGGCAAGTTCTGCAGTCATTAAGACTAATGTTTAGGTATCAGCAATGAATATGCAGTAAGATGCTACATATTGCAAGCTTGTACATGACTTTTATTGAGTGGGGCAAAGTTCTATAGAGTTTCTGGCATTGTCCTTTATTATTCCGAATATTTTATTATTCCGTGGTAGGTATAATGTTTGGCTTTATAGTCAAAAATACTACACTATCTACTACTACTATTACTACTATATCAGTTCTCTAATCACAAAAAATACACTAATGCCCAGTTTCTGAGATCATTTAACTGGACTATATCTATTCGATAATGATATTGGTTCGATATTGCGTTTCCGAGCACTCAGTTAAGGAAGAAAATCACTCAAATATATAACTATGTCGAATGAATGGCTATCGAAAGTTTATCCGAAGACCTCAGAAACCGGGTATAAGTTATCTTATTCTTTGTAATGTCAAAAACCGCAATAATCATTAGGTAAACATAATAATAAACAAATAAATTACTTAAGTTACATAATCCATAACACAGTAACTATACACAATGTAAAATCAGAATTAACAATAAAATGTCATCAACCATAAATATAGTCATTGAGAAACAGTTGAATCCTATGTCATTCATTACGTTTAACCCTACTAATAGATAATTGATAGGCAACTAGGCAAACGGTAGTCAATGGCGTATGTGTAATTACATTGTAGCAATCGTACAATTGTGATCACTGTAACAGGTGATAATAATCTATACTTCCATACTTAATCCATACTTCTACTTCCATACTTAATATTATAAATGCGAAAGTAACTCTGTTTGTTTCGCTTTCACGATGAAACGGCTGAACCGTTTTTGATGACAATTTGTATGATGATAGCTTAAACCCTGGGGAACGACATAGGCTACTATTTGATTCTCGACTTCGTCTACATCCGCGATAACCGACATTCATGCGGACGAAGTCGCGGGCAAAAGCTAGTACTTATACATACAATTACTAGGTGTTAAGGACGGGCTCGTCAAGGGGCTCGTGGCTAAGTAAAATGTGGTAAAGTTGCGCTTGAGGCGGTTGATCCGTGGATGGGTGACCAATTTGTTCATCCCGGGACCCCTCCGAGCCTCGGAAAGCACGTAAAGCCGTTGGTCCGTTAGTCCTAAAATATTTAAAGACTTATTTTTGTTCAATAACATGGCCTACCCGTTTTAGTTCAGCCGTTAGTTCCGGTTATCATTCGTAAATCTTTGGCAGTCGTTAATAGTCAGAAGGTACAAAGACTGACAACTAGTCTTACCAAGGGGTATCGTGTTACCCAGTAACTGGGTTGTAGAGGTCCGATAGGCAGTCGCTACATGTAAAACACTGGTATTCAGCTGTATCCGGTTAGGCTGGAAGTCGACCTTGGAGTAGTTGGGAAAAGGCTAGGTAGATGATGATGTCTTTTAATGATCTAATTGCAATAAATAGCCTGACATGGAATAGTAGGTAATATTTGAGAAAGTAATAATTTGGAATAGTAATATTTATTTATTATTAGGTACTAGCTGACCCGACAGACGTTGTCCTGTCCTTATCTACCTACTTACCTGCCTATTTACCTACCCGTACACCTACCCTACACCTACCCTACACCTACCCTACACCTACCCTACACCTACCCTACACCTACCCTACACCTACCCTACACCTACCCTACACCTACCCTACACCTACCCTACACCTACCCTACACCTACCCTACACCTACCCTACACCTACCCTACACCTACCCTACACCTACCCTACACCTACCCTACACCAACCCTACACCTACCCTACACCTACCCTACACCTACCCTACACCTACCCTACACCTACCCTACACCTACCCTACACCTACCCTACACCTACCCTACACCTACCCTACACCTACCCTACACCTACCCTACACCTACCCTACAAAAGTTTTTTTTTTTTTTTTTTTCTCTCCGTAAGAACCATCTTCGTTCTTCAAGGAATATTATAAAAAAAGAATTATCCAATTTGGTAAAGCGGTTCGCAAGTTATGCGCTTACCAACACATTTAGCGATTCATTTTTATATATAAGATTATTATTATTTTCAGCACAAATGAGCAGAGTCGTCTCATAAACCTCTTTTCTTTTATTAATATAATATATATATATATTATGAGTATGTATATATTTATTTCGGTGTATATATATTCCATAATATTATTATGTATTTGTAGTTTATATATATATATATAAATATATCTTTTTTCACTTTTTAAATATTACTTTTTGTAATGCACCTGCCTTGTTATCTCTTCACCACCTTTGGTTGACTGGTAGAGAATGCCTAAGGCATTAAGTCCGCCTTTGTACGTTTGTGCATGAAGTATAAATAAATAAATAAATAAATATTTGAGAAAGAGTTGCAATTTTCAGATATTTAGAATAGTAAACCCCCAAAACTCGAGGCTTCATCAGTAAGTTAAAAATACAATGTAGAATAGCACTTTCCATCCTCCTATCACACACGCATCACCCACAATACACCGAACGTATCTAGGTTATATTTTAAACATAAAACAAATAACTTTTATGACTATTTGAAGTTAAAAGCGGCATTTAGTGACTATAATCCAAATGAAACACGTTATCAGTTGGTTGGAGACACGTTAATCCCCTTATCAGTCGTGATAACAGGGTGCTACATAGTGAATTGTGATGTTTTAGACTTAACCTGGCTGATATACCTACGTATATTTTATGTAGCTAGGAAATATGTGGGTAAATGTAAACCAGCATTTCTTACGACACGGTTGGCGCAATGGTTAAGTGATGGACTGCTGCGCAGCGTGTTGCAGATTCGAATCCCGGCCAGAGTAAACATTTGTATCTTGAGCACTTGTTTTTGCTTTGTCTGGTTGTTGTTCGTGTATGTATTAAGGTATTTGTGTATGTATATCAGCTGTCTGACACCCATAGTACAGGGTCTATCTAGTTTGGTGTCAGATGGCCGTGTGTGAAATGTCCCCACATATTATTATTATTTCCTCTGTGTCGTCAATTGTAATTTCAGCATTATTTTGTTAAGTAAAAACTGCTTTATATACTTGTTTAACCAAAAGGGTTAAACAAGTATACCTACCTAACTTATATCAAAATCGGTTCAGTAATTTTGACGTGAAAACGTGACAAGGAAACTAAGGGCCGGCGCTCACTGCCGGCATGGCACGGCACGGAATGGCACGACGTGCTTCGGCAGCTCGAAGGACGCTTTGGCATGCCGCGTCACGTCGTGGCGTCCCGCAGCAAGCTCAGCCACTTCTCCCTTGCCACCGCTGAAAGACACCGCCGCACCTATTTCAAACCTTATTTCAATTAGTTTAGCTGTCATAATCCTATGATCTAAGTGACTTGTGAGACGCGGCGGCCTGCCATGGCGCGTTGCGGCATGCCACAGCACGTCGTGGCGTGCCGCAGGGCGCCGCAGTATGCCACGACGTACCGCGGTATGGTTGTATCGAAATAAAGCAATATTAGTTCTAAACTCGATGAAATAAGATTCAAAATAACTTGATTAGTAATAGAATCCTTTGCCATCACACGCCGTGCCGTGCCGGCAGTGAGCGCCGGCCCTTACAGACACATTGCAAATAAGATGACAACGCAGTATCTACATCCATCAACATCATCTGCCTACCTATTCCTAATAATGTTGGGGTCTGCTACCAGTCTACCCGTATGCAGCTGAATACCAGTGTTTTACATGGAGCGACTGCCTATCGGACCTCCACAACCCAGTTACTGCATAACACGATACCCCTAACGCAGTATCTACATCCAATTAATTTAAAATGTAAACAAGAAAATAATTACATTTAACCTTCTAAATCTTTTTTTTATCAATTGATAGGCATACGTTTGACCACTATCTCACCTGATGGGAAGCGATGATGCGGTCTAAGATGGAGCACGCTTGCCTAGAAGTAACCTATTCACTCTTGACTTAAGTTAACAAGTAAATAGGTATTATATTAAATTTATTTAGTTTCTCAAGCATTTAAATCACAAGTCCTTACCAGATACAGTTCAGGAAAATATTGAAAAATCTAGAAATCTAGCATTCTAGTCTTGTTCAAGGTGTACGCAAGGCAACTGACATCGTTTCCGTATTTTACTTGAATTATTAGATTGACAATAGACATTAGGACTGAGGGAACATTTTAGCGTCCATTGTTAGAAGATTAGATCTCATTTATTTCCTTGAGATTATTGTAGAACTTGCTTCTGTAGGTAGAGAAGTGAATAGATTCATAGCAGGAAAATTATGATGCCCTCTATGTACTATGGTTGGAAATGCTAATGATTGGCACGTAGACATTTAATAATTGAATGGCTAAGAGCTCGTGGCTAAGTACCCGCAAAAAGCTATATTAATCCATCGGCCATGGTGAAGCCATGCTTACTGCAGTCGGTCCGTGGATGGGTGATCATCCATCAAACTCAAATTAATTTATTTGCTATAAGTGTTGGTACAAATTCGGTCTTAAAATAAATCAATACACTGATCCATAACACTTAGTCATATAAGTGACATGCAAACATTTGAGTTCATAATTCAGTAACAATTAATATTTACCCTACGTACGGTACGTGTACCCTGGTTCATAAATAGTAATTTAAGTAGAAAATTAGTTGTAGCGGCTCTTAAACTCAGATCTGGACACATTCCATGCAATAAGTTTGCGTTCATGATGAGGAAAACGAACTCGCCTAACTGTGTGAAGTTGTTGAAGACTTACACCACTTATTGATGGACTGTGTTCGATATGAGTCTGGGAGAAATGATCTGTTTAGGGTCTTGAGGTTGAACAGACTTGAAGTAGGCACATTCCATAAAACCCTGTCCCAACCAAATGGCGATGATGCGAAGAGTCTGTTTAGGTTCATGGCCCAGATGTGACCAATGTGTATTTAGGGTACGATGGGACTGACATACGCATTGCGATTACAAATGTCCCTAAATAAAAAAAAAAAAACAAATTAACATTTAGTAGCATTACATATCGACGACAGCATTACATTTGACGACACGGTTGGCGCAGTGGCTGAGCGATCGACTGCTGCGCAGCGTGTTGCGGGTTCGATTCCCGCCCAGGGTAAACATTTGTGTCATGAGCACTTGTGTTTGCCTTGTGTCTGGGTGTTGTTTATCTATATATGTATGTATTTACAAAAAAAAAACGTATTTGTGTATGTATATCAGCTGTCTGACACCCATAGTACAGGGTCTCCCTAGTTTGGGGCCAGATGGCCGTGTGTGAAAATGTCACCACATATTAAAAAAAAAAAAAAAAAAAAAAAAAAAAAAAAAAAATCAAGACCCATCCGTGCCTCGTAAAGCACGTAAAGCTGTTGGCCCCGGCTGTCATTCGCAGATCTATACCAGTCTTTTGGGAAGTCAAAAGCCAAAAAGTCAGATAACCAGTCTTACCAAGAGGTATCGTGTTACCCAGTAACTGGATTGTGGAGGTCAGATAGGCAGTCGCTCCATGTAAAACACTGATATTTGGTTCTGAAGTATTGAAATGATTTTGCTGTTGTAACACTGATTTTTTTTAAATTAACACTAAGTACCTTGATCTGTTATTGATATTTAATTTAGCCCACCTCTGCATGTCTTAGTACTTGTAAGTAAGTAAAAAGGTAAAAGATAAGTATTTTATTTGTAAAACATGAGTATACACAGGTTTATAGTGCAAGATGTTGGGGTTTAACTTGGCCTACGTTTTGCCATCGAATATGGCGTAAGTACAAAGTAAAAAGTTTTTAAAATAAATAAAGTACACGGGTATACCGAAACTAAAAGGATGTACCTATTGTAAAAATAATACCAATATTACATAAGATTTGATAACAGTTTTCAGGAAACGTAACCTAGATTTTTATTTAAAGTTGTCTCAATAATGATACTCAATTCCTATCATTTGAAAACAGCCATCAATTTAATATTTTAACCTTAGCCTATGATTGGTTGAAGGTCGGAACAGTAAAGCGTTTCAATAAATACGATTGTGTGTCAGTAAATGTCATATTAATTTTACCGACTCGGAATTGGAGCTACTTTTCACTAGTACCTATTTATTATGTAAGTTTGGTATACAAATGCTATTACTTGGTCGTAAAATGGATACGCAGGATAATATTTATGTTCAGAGAAAGATTTATTTTGATTGAATAGGACCTAATAAACTCAAATCCAAACCCAATTTATTTCAAATAAACCATTTACAGGCACTTTTGGATTGCCAAGGACTCAGTTAATCAGAAAGTTGAAGACTCGTTCCAAACACTAGGTTTCTGTGGAGAAGAACGAGCAAGAAACGTTTATTTTACAATCATAATAAAATATATACTACAATTAACGATAGGGGTGGAAATGACCTATAGAGCATCACAATCTCCTCCGCATCGCTGTCAATGGGACAAGTGCTCAAAAGGCTGGTAGCATTGCCATGTTGTATGACAATGCTGACTCTTGGGCCGAAGGAAAGACCAGCCCTCTGGGTATACTATACCTTCAAATCATATTTCATTTGTTTCTCTGCTACGCTTCTTGTCTACGGAAGAAGCTGCTACGGCGTAGCAATATCTTTTACGTCACCAAGTCTCGGGAGTAGTTTACACTTTTCTAATTAGTTTACCCTTTTGGTACAACACATTGTAGGTATTGCAAAAGTTACACTTTTGGTATGAATTTATCTAAATAGGTAAATCAAATTGAAATTACATGATTATATCAATGTAAAATCAGTCGTTATGAATAGTCAAAAACCTGGAAATCTGACAACCAGTCTTATCCGCTTAGCCGTTATCGTGTTACCCAGTAACTGCAGGTTGTGGGGTCAGGTAGGCATTGCTAGACCAGGCTAGGCAGATGATGATGATTGTCAATATAAAGGAAAAAATATGCTTAATTCGATTTTATTTTAAAAACGCAATGTCTTTTCAACTTTAGTATTCTTTTTCTTAAGAACTTTGCTACCGAATTTTTTATTTTGTATTTATTTTCGATTCTAAGTTAAATACTTACTGTTTTTCATAAAACTCCATGTCCACGAAATCCGTCGCCGGCTTCCGACGGATTTCATTTCCCGTCGGTAACGATAAAGTTTAGCTTACCCTTAGAATTTATTCCACTTAGGCGTTGTAGTTTGAAGAAATTTGGTAATAATAACTTTCCTTTCTTTTTTTTCTGTAATCCGCAAAACGTCATATGTTCATTAAATATCCACATTTACAGGTTACCTATTTTAACTTGAAGTGACTTGTTGACAATTTTAATTATTATAATTGTCTAAACACATATTTGTTACTCCAATGTTTCAGTTTTGTATCAATACACAACCAGATAGTGGGCTGAAAATTGAAAAAAAAGCGTTTGAATATTTGAACTTCAAACTCTAACCTTAAAATCAGGTGGGCCTGTTTGCCACCTTATTGGTATAAAAAAATATAACCACTTCTTTCCTTAGCTGTATACCTGCCTACCCTCAAACCACAACAGCATATGACAATAAGGCCATTCTATTTGCCTTCAGTAAAGGTTTCGTGTTAACTAAATGTTAACACTTCAGTGATGTCACCGACTTTACTGTGTCAAGGTACTTGAAGTTGATATGGTAAAATACATACTATACTATAGTACTTTTTGACGAGGTTATCAATGGCAGTTGATGTTGGCAACACGATTGATAAGTAGCCAAAAAATAAAAAATAAAACAAACAAAATAAAATTCATAAAATCCATACAGGCTAATTTAAAAATGAAAATATAAATAACATATTATAGACTGAGAAACGGCACCTTTCTCAAGGAGTTCCACAGGATGACACACTGCTCGCCACATCCTGTGGAACTTCTTGAGAAAGGTGGCCGTATACCATCGAAACTAGTCGGACGAACCGGTTACATTCATAGTGAGTTAATCCTCGCTCTATAATGTGTAACAATACTCACGTTTCGTTTAATGACAAATAACATAATGAAGGATCTCCCTAGTGGAGAAGAGATCCTATCTGCTACAGTCTTCAGAATGCAGCAGCGTTGCAGCTGCCACGCATTCTGCAGATCAGAGATACTGTTTTTTGCGGATGACGGCACGAAAGCCATCAGTGCGATACAGTGCAAACATCCTCGATACACTATAGAAGCGAGGCAGTCCCAATAATATCCTGAAGATGTTGATTTACTACCTTATATCCTTTCTTGGGATTCAAGCTTACGTATAGTCTCTTTCAAATTTCATCAAAATCGGTTCAGTAGTTTTAAAGTGAAAGCGGAAACAACAAAAAAAACTCACTTTCGCATTTGTAACTAGTATATGAATTAGCTCATTCTTTAGCTTTATAAGAAAAATAAAACAATACAGAGAAAACTAGAATGCAATTTCCATCTTTCAAGCCATAAATTAAGAGAAAACGATACATTATTTCAATCGTTAAATCTTACAATAAACTTATTGTAATGTTATTTTATTGTTAACTAGCTTCAGCCAGCGACTTCGTCCGCGTGAATGTCGGTTACATTAGATGCAGACGAAGTCACTGATTGAAAAGTAGCCTATGTCCTTCCCCAGGGCTCAAGCCATTTTCATACCAAATTTCATCAAATTCTTTTCATCGTGAAAGCGTAACAGACAGAGTTACTTTCGCATTTATAACACTATACTAGCGACCAGACCCGGCTTCGCATGGGCCTATAGCCTTCCACGGTAAATGAACTATCAAACACAAAAAGAATTTTTCACTTCGAACCCGTAGATCCTGAGATTAGAGCGTTCAACCAAACAAACAAACTCTTCAGCTTTATAATATTATTAGTATAGATAAGTAGGAAAGTAGGATAAAGTATGGATTTACTAATACATACACTAGGTACGTCATAATATTTTATGATGTTACTTGACTTGAAATTTTAAATGTTTCAAACAAATGAAATTTCATTGCTTTACAATTAAAATTTAATAAATTCGTAACATTCAGACTTCCATTTTCAGTAAAACTTTTACCTGACGAGCAAGTCCATGTCTAAATGTTATTTAATTTCTGTAATTTTTGGCGGCGACCCAAACTGAATTGTCAGATTCAGTTGAATGTAAACACATCACGCATAGACCACCATGCAACCACCATCTTCTCTTTCTCTCTTTCACCCCAATGTGAAATTCATTGAAACATACGCATTTAAACACAAACCACTTGTCAAGAAAAAACAGTAAACTTTATCTGTTCCTTGAAACTAACCATCATCATCTGCCTAGCCTGGCTACATGTTGTATGATTCATCATAGGTTGTAACTGCTTGGCTACGATAAACGCGTGATGTTGTGCCAAACGTATTTTAGTAAGTTACAAGTTTACAAGTCACTTTATGCTATGGACTGAATTGGGTACTTGACACTACCAATCAACTGAAATACTTTTTATGAGCTGTCAAAACGAGATTCCTCCATAGATTATGTATGGCAATAGCGGCGTGACGTCACTTATTTACCAACTCAATTGACTAATCAATTGACTAACTATTAATTGATTTTAAAGCAACTTAAAATCGAATTTTACAGTTAATTGAAAATTAATGGGGTTTTCGGGGCTAAAATAAAGTGTATTTTAAGATAAGTTGTAATTTGGAATTATTTGTTAATGGTGTCAACAACCCAATTCTACCAATGCATCATCATCATCTGCCTTGCCTTTTCCCAAGTATATTGGGGTCGGCTTCCAATCTAACGGGATCCAGCTGAATACCAGTATTTTACATGGAGCGACTGCCTATCTGACTCCACAACCCAGTTACTAGATAACAAGATACCCCTGTAAAACCGGTTGTTAAACTTTCTGGCTTCTGAATTCGTAACGACTGTCCAAGACCTACAAACGACATTTGGGACCATCGGATTTACGCTCTTTCCAAGACACGGAAGGGTCTGGATATGAAATGTATGATCACCCATCATTAACCGATCTGTCCGTCTTTTACTTAGCCACGAGCTCGCTACAGTAAATCAACCAATCATCCTAATTTGAGCTAGTTTTTATCCAATTTGACGTTGAAGTATGACTCCGAAATGACCTGAATAACATCACGGCTTAACGAGCTTTTATCTGTCATTTTGATTAACGACTACTAATTGTTGTGGTGAACAGGGTGTTAAATGCTAACACGAGACGATTCTATCACGACCTATATTTGGGTGGCCTTATTTTGAAGCGCTGATTTGGTTTTTGATGTTTCAAATTTGAAGTATGAAGTTTTGGGTTCCCAAATAAGAAGGCCAACATTCTTGCAATTAAATACGATCAACGATCAATGTATCAATGTAAGCAAAATAGAATTTTTTATCAAAGACTGAAACTGAGATTAGGTAAGTACCATGCGAATGTTCCTAATAGTTACCAGAATTGCCCCCAATGTTTTTTAGTCACCTGGGTAGAGAGATATAGATTCGCGGATTAAAGCTTCCTCGTGTAGAAATAAATAACCAGCTAATTCGATGTCGATTCTGCAAAAATCTACCACGGTAAACTGAGCTGTCTATCCCTACCATCAGGTAGGATGACAGCTCACCTCAAGCTCACCTCACCTAATTTCACTGAATATTGTTTTTACCGAGTTGCACTGGTGGTATTCAATCCATGGCATAAAGTGACTTGTACTAAACTAACTAAAATACTTACATCGCGCGTTTATCGTAACCAAGCAGTTACAACCTATGATGAATCATACAACATCTAATAACCGATATTCTCCAAGAACCTTTTCCAAATCTCCACAATTTCATTCAAACAGAAACACTAATTACTTACACAATCAATTGGACACAGTTGAATAGTTCACACAAACTTAATGACATGTTTACTGCTAATAACTTTACGGAGCTCACTAATTTTGACGAATTGTTTGTTCTGCGATCTATAGGTCTAAGGTTTAAGACCTTATTTGCATAAAACTGAGGGCCATAAATGTTAGAATATGTTTAAATGTAATTTTGTGGCAGTTTGTGGTTAATTCTCCAAAGGAAAGGCCAGTGAATAATGTATTAGTGGTATTGGAAATCAACTCTTAAAGCTTATGGACTTAGACTCTCGAGGTGCAAAACCTATGTCATTTTATCATGGCTGTATTTTCAACCGACTTCCAAAAATAAGGAGGTTCTCAATTCGACTGTATGTTTTTGTTTGTATGTTTGTTACGCGATTTCTACGATTTCTACATCGATTTTGTTTTTTTTCTTTTGGTTTAATGTGTGTAAGATCGGCCGCAAGAACGTTGACTTCCAACTTTCCCTTGTACCACGAATCCCTACATAGTTATTCACAAAAAGATTTTCATCAATCATAACTACTTAAACTGCTGAACCTATTAATAAACTTGATTGGATGTTTGCTCAACTGCACAGCTGTACCAGCCTATAAAACCTGACTGTAGCAGGGATTGCAAACCTATGGCTGAAAATTCTGGGCATAAAATTGAAATAAAACAATTTTGTTTTCCTGCCTTAGAGTTGTGTACCTACTTTATTTGGGACAATAATTAAACATCCTTTTTAAATATAATACAGGTTTATAGTACAGATTCTTGTATTTTAAATCAGAGCTATTATTAAGATTGTTTCTGCGAGAATCTTGTTAACTATTACTTTCTCACACTTCTTGACCTAAAAGCGTCATTGTTTAGCTAAATCGTCACAAAAATGTTAAAAGGTTCACAGCCCCTACGTAGCTATAAGATCTGTCTGCGCACAAACCGCCTGATGCGCGGGCGCAGCGAATAAATAAAGCGCTCTGGAGCGCGGTCTAGGCCGCCGTCGCTCGCGCACAAGGTCGCTAGCCTGACACCATCTTACGGAGACTAGCGGGACAGGACCAGGACTAGACTAAGTAGTTGCGTCCTAATTTAGTCCTTATTGCCTTCAAATATGTATTTATTAGATTGTAGTGACTTGGTTGTGGATAGGACTTTTTCATCATCTGCCTAACGTTTTCGTAGCTATGTTAGGGTCGACTTCCAGTCTAACCGGATGCATCTGAATATCAGTGTTTTACATGGAGCGACTGCCTACCGGACCTCCACAACCCAGTTAATGAGTAACACTTATACCTCGTGGTAAGACTGGCTGTCAGATTTTCTGACTTTTGACTACCTTTAACGACTGCCAAAGATCTACGAATGATATCCGGGACCAACGGCTGAACTAAAACGGTGGATAGGACTTGTTATTGAACAAAAATAAGTCTTTAAATATTTTATTCGCCATTTTGAGACGTTTTTTCCATTACCTATTTTAACAAAAACTGTTGAGGTAATTGTTAAACAGATAGCTATAAATTGCCCGCTTTATGGTAATATGAAGTAAGCAAACATATCTGAAACAATCAAATAACTTAACAAAAACACCGACTGCAATCTAACCACACAACATTACCATAGAAGGAAAACACGAAAATAGTCCGCACAGCCTCATGGTCACAATACACGCGCGCGCGCATGATCTAACCTAGAAACGGGCTGGATTTCGTGACATTCGCTGCACGCGCATGTGTGCGTCCCCATTCAGGCAATCGTGCGCGTTTACATCTGTGTGCGTCATTAGAATCAACACACCGACACGGATATCTAAACAAGTTTAGATGAACTTTACATGCGATTTTGAACTTTATTCAGTTAAATTAGGGAGTTGTATTGTGGAGGTGTGACAGCAAATAATTTGTGAAGTCAGTTGACATGGCATTGGTCGGTTTTGGTATGATAAATGGGCGTTACTATATTAGTTTGTACATTTATCGAATAGTTACAGTTTAGCTGTTAAAGTGGATATTTGTTAGTAATTTTTTTGTGGTGCTTGTGGTACATATGCATGGCGATGAGAAATGTAAGTTGTATATTACATTTTGGGAACAAGGATGTGTTTTAGACGTAGGATTTTTTTTTTTAAATTATAAAACATTTATGAAAATTTTGCTACTTAAAATAGAGGTGTTACCATGTGAATGTAAAAAAGAGGATAAATTATAATTTATTATTATAATATTTACAATTAGGTACTGCTGCGTTGATAACCCCTGGAACTAGGTGCAAAACTTATCGATTCTAGGGTCGTTGTATATAGGTTAGCCGGAAGGAAAACTGTTTTAAAACCTACAGTTAAAACATTAATGTAGTAACATACGTAGGTATTACGGGAAACTTGATAATTTCTTGATAACTTTCTTGGGTAGGTGACACTATATTAACCAAAGATTTCAAGACACAACTTTTCTAAAAAAACCCTTTACTCTCTCTTTCCCTTAACTCGATTAATTTACTGTTAAATTAGATTTTTAGTTACTATGAAATCAATACATAGTTTTTCAATTGAGTTGACAAATAAATGACGTCACAGATGCAAATTGCCGTACAAAATATATAAGGTAATCGCATTTTGACATAAAAAGTATGTCATTTGTTAGGTGGTGCCAACCCAATTATTACTACCAACTGATTAAAACAAAAACATTTTTTATTCTATGCCATAAAAATATATAACCCCTTTAAAGTTAAGTTCAGAACAAATATTTTATATTATTGCTAAATAGCTGTTATCAATATTTTATTTCACGACTTTAAATATAGTAATTTTTGCTGATTCCCATGAGACCCGGTCGACGGAGCTCAGCTTCGAAGGGCTCCTATTTCTGGGTCGTTTAAAAATAAACCACGAAGCCATGCCCCTTCCAACGCAAATTGTCCAAGTCGAGGTGCCCCAAGTTCCGAGCTCACGCAATATTTGGTGAAGATATATCCATTTTATTAAGCAAAAAGAATATAAATAGTCTAAAAATTATTTAGATGAGCATTTAAATTGTACCTACCCATTATTAATTGCAATATATTCCTCGTGTCTAAAAATATGACCGAGGTAGGTAAGATTTCTTGTTTTAATAGTCTGTAAATTCAGTCGCTACTGAATTCAGTTACTACTTACTGCTACTAGGTACTTAATTATTAAAGACGATTACACTTTACTGAATTCAGTAGCAACTGAATTTAGTCGATCTAATTTAGCCAAGTGTAATAAGGGCTTTCACTTGCAGTTTAGACCGACGCGTCTTACATCAAGCATTAGCAGTGTTCTTACTTATTTTTTGCCCCGATCCTGTCCCAACTTAATACAATAATTGAAACCAGCCACATCAGCTGTATACCTAGCACATATTCAATGACCATGACACACTCTAGTATAGTCACATAGTTACGTGCGCACAGCACGAATGCGTTGTACTTATGATCTATGTTTTATCTACGCGCACTTTTGTTGACACCCTTGCGACTTGCAACTACACGAAGGTCGTTGTTTAATGTACTGTCGCTTGGGAGTGTGAGGGGACGGTAGAGGATTTTACTTTGTGTTTAAAAAAAAAGAAAAAAGTAAAAATAACTTTATAATCGCAAGTTAGCGGCTTTGGTTTTGTTTGTTGTTTTGTATCGCCACCGAATTGCGAATTTAAAGTTATTTTTTAGTATTTGAAGGCGGTTGTCTTTTTTTGTAAAAAGCTTTCTTTTGCTTGTAGTACCTACTTCTTATCATAAAAATTAATTACGAAACGGTGACGGTGACTCCAAAAATTTTCAGTCGTCCCTTAATTGACCCCCCTTAAATAGTCTCCCCTTAGGGGTTGAATATTTTCTTGAAATTTATATGAGACCAAAGATGTATACACTATCAATTAAAAAAGAATAATCGAAATCGGACTACACTGACAAAATGTATGAATGGTCTAACATAAAAAAACACATGTAAAATTGAGAAAATCCTTCTTTTTTCGAAATCGGTTGAAAATATAATACCAGTCTACTACAATTGTCATATTAAAGGGCCTTTTCCTCTTCTCATAAAGAGAAGGCTTGAGCAAGCGAAGTGATCAATGCTAGAAGCATTCACTACGCTTGCTAAAGAATTATAAATTACGAAACAACGATAAAATAGGCTGGTAATTAAGTACATTATTTATTGTATTTTCTTATGTCGTTATTGTAGCATTGTTTTACTGCACTGTCGCCCAGTCAATCTATTTTGTATGTACTTATATTTTAGACACGTCATCAATGCAATTGCAGTTTAATTTATTTACATAAAACATTGGTATTAACAAGTAACGCAGAACCGGAAAAAAACAGACCAAAATGACTAGTTATACCTACTAGAATAGTTTATATTTTCCGCCTAGAGGAGAGGTATAACAAAAATACAAACATTTTGCTATTGGCTAGAATTTGAACGCATTTGTACCTATATATCCTATTAATTACTATTAAATACGCGCCGGTTTTTCCAGTGTACGTACTTTACCATATAGAGCGATAATTGAAGTACCTATATAAAATAAGGTTTTCCGTCATTAGACTATCAAATTAGTACAAAGCTTATTAACCTTGATTATATGAAGAATAAATCTTAATAGCTTATAACAGAGCCTGAAAGACTTCTTTAACGGTTTTTATTCTCTTTCGTTCTCTCCTAACCAGCTTATCATTGAATCGTTCTATCGATATTTTCTTCAATCATGACATAGCCTGCGATGCTATTCTGTATTAATCTCCCTTTGTTAAAAAGGTGATGTGAACTTGAGGTGAGGTTTCATCATCATCGTCATCATATCAGCCTATTGCCGTTCACTGCTGAACGTAGACCTCCCCTCAGAGATCACCAACCTGGTCTTGGGCAGCCCGCATCCATCCATTTGGTGAGCTGTCAATCACTGGCTTTGGTGCCAATTCTGTTGTGCACGAACTAAATTAATTTCAAGCTATTTATATCTCTTTTTCTCCAATAAAACAAGAAAGAGACATATATTCATAAGAGCTTTAAGTTGATCTAAAATGTTCATACATTTATAGTTGTCATTTCAGAACGTATTGATTAAAAACACTGCGAGGTTCAAGGGTAAAACTAACTTGACATCTCTGACTTAGTCCTTGTCTGTCGCCGTCCTTTTCTTCAGCCACCTGGTAGTAAGAGATGCCAAATGCCTAATTTTGGTTTAATTTGTGAACAAGGGAATCGGCACCTTCATTGCTTCCCTCACCTAAGCTCACTTCACCTAAATATACTGAGAGAGAAATTAACGGAATAGCATCTTAATGAAAAGAATTTTAACAAATAAGTACACACAAAACTAATTAGATTTTCTCTAGTTATAAACTATAGAGACCATAAAGTTTCAGTGAGGTTGTATTATAGTAGCAATAAAACACGAATTATTCCCATGTTCTAATATTTACACACCATGTTTATTAGTTTCAGTAACTTGGTTAAAAGAATTTCCACCTTTTTTTAAATGAGTACCAGCTTCAACTTTTTGATTTACCTGACTCCTTGACAATTCAAAAGTGTCTGTAAGGCTAGAAACATACTTACCTACGATAGATTTTGACAAAAGAAAGTAAGTAGGATCCTATAGTCTGGCTATCGAATTCGATCGTTTCTGGTTGTCATTCGTAGATCTTTGGCAGTCGTTTTGGTAGCCAGAAACCTCCTGACAACCAATCTTACTAAGGGGTACCTTAGTAAATGGGTTGTGGCCGTCAGATAGGCAGTCGCTCCATGTAGGTAAAACACTGGTATCCAGATGCATGCGGCTAGACTAGAAGCAAAAAGCCAACCCCAACATACTCGGAAAAAATCCGATAGTTTGATCGTTCTCTTCTTTTTTGTCGCCGTAGAATGATGTTATTAATTAGGTATCATGACTCATCGCCATTGACTACCATATACAGTCAATGGAAAACCCATAAACACCAGTGGTTTTGGTGTATAAATTTGGGTAAACGATGTACTTAATTATCTCAAAGCACACACAGCCTCTCTTCAAGTCCAAAGATCAACAACTCATAATGATATATTACGGCACATTATTTTCCAATGTCTCCTAAGTTCATAATGCTTGGTTTCTCTATTTAGGCGATAGAAAGTATTTGACCTCTCGATCTCTAATCTGTGGGTATCTGCCGACACATTTGCTGAGTTAAGATAAATTGCGTCTTATGTTTAGAAAAGATTATAGCTTTGATTGAGTTTGTGATTTGTGGTTGGTAATGTGTGTGTTTTTGCTTGTGGATTTTTTTTATAACCTTTATTAATTTAGTAATTGTTGATGCTTCGGAAATGTCATTTTCATCGAGTCTTTATCTAATGATATATCTTCCAAACTATTCAGATGTCTCTCGAAACTAAACTATAAGTAACTAACTTATTTTAGCAATTTACAATACTTTGAAATAAACCTTAATTTGTGGAGAAACAATATGGTTTACTATTTCCGCTGTCAAAATCCAACTTGTATTATCTACCTACTTATGTCGTGTTTATTTTTTTCCTCCCTAGTCAGTTTTTAGTATTGTCATCGGTTGGGTCTTCGTATAAGTTCCTGACATTCTCTGTTTTCGTAAGATGGTAATTTTGAAATGTGATTCCCTAAGTACAATTTATATTTCCCTCAATCAATGATGGAAAAATCACGTGTTCCTATTTATATTGCGTAATAGTTACTAGATATTGGTCTATCAACCATTTTTGTTGCCGTTTTTCTAATCCTTAAATACCTAGAAAATGATTCGCAACCCACGCATTCAATGATTTCACGATGTATTTGTCTTAATAAGTAATTTTTCTGAACATTACCCGGAATCAAAGTTTTCCCCACAACAAGTTCAAGTTTCAGGTTAACAAAAGAAGTTAATTCGGTGTGATTCGAAACGCACCATCATTTCTTTAATGCAGCCGCCATTTTGGAATTTGCGCGCGCTTCCAACTGTCATTAGGCAGTGATGCCAACATTGTGAAATTACGAGTTATGGTTGCGTTCAACTATTAAATTATGGGTTCTTAGGCAGTCGTTGTGTGTGAGGCGTGCTTAATTTCGTGCCGGTTATAAAGTAATTTAAGACACATTATAGAATAGTTTTGGATTGGCACTAAAATATTGTAAAAGAAAAGAAATCGGTGTTTATTATGCCATTACTATAAATATACGTGACTTTGCAGTGTGAAGTGGCAAGTGTGTTATCTTGCAATCTGACAACAAAATGATAAAATTGAAGTTAAGGCTACTCACTGAAAGCTCGCAGTTAATGACGTAAATTCTGAAAATATGCTTTTGAAGCTAACCAACTTTTAGTTACTACAAACTGAGCAGAAAACTACAAACTCCTAAATGTTACAACGTAAGTACGCATCAAAATTTATTTTCATTAAATATCTTGTCCATGCACGTTTCAAAACATATTTTAATATAAACCTCGGATGTCCGGCAAAATTCACATCAAACGTGAAGTTTCGTATAATATGCTGACCACGAATAAAATCAATACCGTGTAGTTTAAATACCAAAACAATTTCAATGAAAATAGTTCCGCTAAAGTTTTGTTGTCAATGGCCAGCAGTGTCGTCAAGTTGGCACAATGGCTGCTTATATTAAAATAGTTCACTGGTTTAATTATTGCATAACTAACACCTGCGGCCTAGTCATCTATTCAATTGATTTTTTACATGATTAACAGTAAGTTAAACATAATATTATGAAAGCGTTTCGCAGACTTGGTTTCCCAATGCCTTTGTTAAAAATTGGTCTGTTTAAAATGGAGGTAACCATTATAATTGTGATATGTTTTGAAAATATTTGATGTGAAAATAGACTTGGTTATTTTAAAATAAGCTTTGTAACTTTTATGAGTAGATCCTGTGAATACATGGATACCTTAATCGTTAAGTTGTTTTAGCGTATAAGAACGTTTACATAAACATTTTTTGCACAAAAGGAACGCAGTTTTTAATTCAATTCTGCAACCACTAAAAACAATACCAACATTTCGAAAAAAAACACATAAATGATCACATTGCCGCCTGTCCCAGTCATTCTTTTTTTAAAATAAGCCCTATTTATCGTCGCAACCGGCACTCACAAACTTAAAGCTGCAATTTAGAAAGAAAGGAGCTCTAATTGTGTACAATTAGTTTTGAAGTAGTAATGATATAAGGTAGCGGTTACGTTACGCATCGACGGGCGAGCGCGGACACCGTGAGAAACTATCGCGAATCAGAATACAGAATACTTAATGTCATGTTTAGAGGTCAAGTTATTAGGGATTAGAGTTTTTAGAAGTACGATGTAGGGCTAGAAGGTCGTGGTCACTCTAGCGTATTGTGAAGCAAGGTTCTTATTTTCTTTTTGCACTTTTAATAAAAGATTTGCCATTTGTTATTTGCTCGGGGAAAAAACTTTAATTTTTTTTAGTCGATAACTTAAGTTTAAAACAGTGTTAATCTTTATCATCATAAATATTTAAGTAGGTACCTAAATATTTTTTTACAGTTTCCACAAAATGGTCACAAATTTATAAAATTAATATTACTTACTGCATAATATTCCTCTTCTTTATCGACTATTAATTTAATCTAATTACATTTTTTGTACGAAATGCTAAACTTAATACATTCCTTGCTTGCAAGATTGTAAAGACTATTGACGCGTAACGTTATTATGTTGGCACCCTTGTGTCTATGTAGTAAATGTCAAATGATGCTAATGTCTGTAATTCTATTCAATTTTCATCTAGAAGAGATAGAAAATCGAGCCGCTTAAAAATAAGTACTTTTAAGTACAAACAAGAAACTAGATTGTAAGGTGTTTTTTTTAATTAAGGTCCTATTCTCTTTTCTTTTTTTTTCATTGGCAATGTTGGTAAGACTAAATAACAGCTTTTCAAATAAGAATCAGTTAAAGCACACGACTTGACATAATACATAATTCTATGACAATTTAAATTCGGCTGACATCTAAAAAAGAAATATTAATCCGTATTAAATATAGACTGATAATAATATTCCAGCCTATTATTTTTCCACTGCAGTCGTTTTCCACGGTCTCTTCTTCACCACAGGTGAACGGAAAATGGCGAATGCTGCTTGGCTGGTGAATTGCCAATTTTAGACCATTAGGCTGCAAAACATGAAATAAGTACCTATATAAAATCAATCTTATGACTGCCGTAACAAGTTGAATAGTAGCTAATAACATAGGTTAATATAACTTTAATATCTAGTGATTAATACTTTAAACATTACCTACCCCTTGATATACCATGACTAGGTACTACCTACCGACTGTGTAATTACTAATGCTTAGTTCAGACGAACGAATATGACGCGCGTTTTAGATGAACTTGTGTAAGTTTACTTATTTGACGCAGTAGGAGACCCACTTACTGCTTATATCGCTAGTTATTAAGCGAAGCCCATGTTTTTTTCTAGATTTATCAAGTTTTTTCATTAAACGAAACGTGAGTATTGTTACACATTATAGATTGAGAACAACGGATTAACTCACTGTGTTGTCGGGTTCATCCGACTAGTTTCGATGGCATACGGCCACCTATCTCAAGGAGTTCCACAGGTTGACACACTGCCCGTCGCGTTCCTGCGGACTAGTCGGACGAACCCTACAACACAGTGAGTTAATCCGTTGTTCTCTATCTATTTATCAAGTTATTGCTAAACAAAAAAAGTGAAACCAAAACTAAAATAATTTATTTAAAATAAACAATTTGAAAGAACTTTTGAATTGTCAAGAAGTTAGTCAGTCAGAACGTTGAAGCTCCAAGTTCCAATTAGTAGGTTCCAATGGTGAAGAACGAGCGAAAATACACTCTGTGGACACTATTTTGAAATCACAAACTAGCTCTTTGGCTAAACTTGACGTGACGTGAGCTTTTGCCTTCGACTTCGCCCGCGTCAAAATAATATAATCTCACGAGAACACAAAAAATATTCAATAAGTATGTGTTCACCCGTCTATCCAACTTCACAAACTTTCGCATTTATAATACTAGTAGGACTTTACGAATTGACAAGCTATAGGATTAAGGTCTGGTCGTAGACTAATCCATAACCTGGAAACATAAACCTGAATCCTAAACCTGGAAGTAGTAACTATAACAGCTAGCTCAGGACTGGAGCAATTCAGCAAATCACTTCGCACTTTAAAATGACAATAATGCACCATAGGTAACTAGGTGTCAGCCAAAACCCACGCGATCTCATTTACTTCCTTCAGACGTTTTTTACGACTTCCACTCGACTTTACGAGTACTACAATCAAATACGGAGCTGATCCACCATTTCATTTTTATCCAAGAACTTGATGTTTGAATGAATATTGTGGGATTGCAAGCAGTATTCTGAATAACAGTTTTCTTATGTTTTTTGCTCTTTGTGTAAAAAAATGGCTGCAAGAATGTTGCTACAATTGAATGTAGATTTTACAGTAAGCTTTTGTTTTATTGTCTTATTACTTAAAATCATACAATTAATTTGTTCATTTTGATTTTCACGGAAAATATTACACTACTATTTTTATAAATTAATAAATCATCATCTGCCTAGCATTTTCCCAACTATATTAGGGTCAATTTCCTTTGAGTTTTGTATTAAGTATTGACTCCATCCGAATTCAGTTGAATACCAGTCTTTTGCATGGAGCGACTGCCCGTCTGACCTTCACAACCAGTTACTGGGTAACACGATACCCCTAGTAAGACGGGTTGTCAGACTTTCTGGCTTCTGACTACCTAAAACGACTGTCAAAGCTCTACGAATTACAGTCGGGACAACGGCTTCACGTACTTTTCGAGGCACAGAAAGGTCTGGCTATGAAATGGATGGTCACTAATCCACGAACAGACTGCGGAAAGCGTAGCTTAACCTTGAGATACTCTTTTTCTTAAGCACGAGCCCTTAAGTAGCTACCACCATTACGCCAAAAATACATTTAAACCGCGTCAAATCGCTTCATGTGAACACGCTCTTACAAACCTTGCGCGCTCAACCTTTTACAAAAACTATAGTGCAACAGTTTCATCGATAGTATCGATGAACAGTTTTATCGATAATTTATTCGTTCCACGTTCAGGGCGGCTCTAGTCGGAAACTTGTGAAGCTAATTGGAGTAATCGGTACATTTGTAATTTTTCTATCTTTCCTTTCGATCGCTTGTAGGTATTTGTCTAGGGTATTAAGTAGCTTTTTATGGTTTGATACAAAAGTCGGAGATAGTTGTGGTAGTAGCTATGAGATAGCGGTGACAATAATTATGGCAATGAATTTTTATTGGTCGACCATCACTTCTTTGCAACAAATTTTGAGATAAGTATCTTACAATTGACTTTTTTAAACAAATTGTTCATTTAAATTAATCTTGAAACTTTTCTTGTGAGAGCAAGTCCACTTATTTGATTTAATGGAACAAAACAAAAAATATCTATCACATAAAAAAAAAAAATCAATGATGAACCATTTGTTCAAAACAATTAGAGTAAAATTCGGTTTTTATAAACAAACAATAATCCTGTTTTAAAAAACCGCAAGTTGCGCTGACTTGTTATTTAATATTGCAACTAATAGTTAGGTATGTCAATGAAAAACTTGAATTATTACAATTAACAATTTATTGAGTTTATTTCCTCGTTTTAGTATTTTTTATAAATATTTTGCCAACTAATGAGTTCTTGGAATTTTACGATTACAACTTGTATACATACGTCAATATAATGTTTTGAAGACTTAAACATAATTGTTTTGTTAATTTTGAGTATGAAAACAACAAAATAGGTAACATACTTGCAGTAAGAACAATTAAATGGTGCAGAGAAACAATAAACCTGAAGTCATTTCAGAA
Source organism: Charanyca ferruginea (assembly GCA_947361185.1). NCBI lineage: Eukaryota > Metazoa > Arthropoda > Insecta > Lepidoptera > Noctuidae > Charanyca > Charanyca ferruginea. The sequence continues at coordinate 18,549,182 of OX376078.1, read as the reverse complement.
GTCCTTAATATTTATTCAAACATGTTTTTTTTATTAGTGTGCTAAATTAACACCTTGCTAATAGTGACAATAAATTAAGCCACCAACAACAGCCAACTGTCCATCTTCGTAGCAAATAACCAAGTACCAAAACAAGATTCTTATTCATAAATTAGATTCCTAATAGTCGCACATTTAAACTAAAACGGCGGACGCAAAAACATCCCTCCAGCCATTATTATGCCCATCTGCCGACCAATAGGTGACCAGCAAAAAATAATTATAATTTAAAAAACATTGTGAACCTTTTTCCTACAAACGCTGACCTTAAAAGGAACCCATTCGATGGGAGATGTATTAAAAATTGAAATAACAACTTGCGTGCAACGACCGCACGATAGATAGCTGCGAAAAAGCAACAAAAGATGAAACTAGGGAATTGCAAATGAGATCTTATTACTATAAATTTAAAGAACTATTTCGAATAAACATTAGCGTAGCAGATGTTGTTCGAAATGAAGATTAGGGGAACTAAAGCATAAAAAGCGGTCAGCCAATCGCGTACCGCGTATATCGGTCGGCTCCCTCGCACACTGGTCGCACCGCTCTTTCTAATGCTCATATTTTTTGCCATCTTATTCTAATTCCTCATTCAAATGGCCTGCGTTCGATTCCAGGGGTCTGTAACCTTTTATGTCATAGAGAAGTTTTTTTTATTCTTATTTTTTTCTTTGTCATGTATTTCGGTTGAATTCATTATGAAACGCATTAACTTCGTATTTTTTAACAATTATAATTATTATCATAGGTTATGATCGATGGGTTTTATTTTTTCCATGACCATGGCTACGCGTGGTTGCGTGTGCCGCAGGCGTGATGGAATATAGATAAACAATGTTTCATGGTAATATAGTTTTTATGATATTTTTTTCGTCAATTCTCGTTGTGTTTCATTAATTCACGCGAATATTAACTGGCGACGTAGTAATTACATATTTGAGGTATGTAAACTCTGTTACCCCAAGTTATACATAATGTATATTTTTTCTAGCATAGGTAATTGATACATTCGTAAGTTTACAAAAACTTGTGATAAGTCAACTTATTTACTGCTTCTTGCATGCTGTACAGTAATAAAAAAATTAATGTAAGTATAGCATTATGAGACCAAGAAAGGAAACATGGGTAAGGTATAAAACCTTACCCATGCAAAGAAGAAATTAAAGAAAAAAAATCTTTGATATTGGTTATAACTTATTATAATTTAACACTAACAAATTCCAGAACGCAACGAAAAATATCTCAAATAAACACAAACCTTTTACATAAATTATTTTCCCATTTTGACAACGCATATATTTCACAAAATACTAATCATAATAGACGCGACTTTAATAATAATAATAACAATAATCGTTTATTTAATACAACGTCACATTTACAATATATCTTGCAATATAAAATAGATCAGTATTGCATATTTGACTGAACTACTAGACAAAAAAAAATTACGCGTCTTTCGCTACTAATTCCAATATAATTTTATAGCCAAGCTTGAAGCTCAATATAATGATCCAGATAAGGGTACAGATACAAGATCAAGTGCTCCACGAGCCTGAGATGCACTACATCCGGCCGACAATTGTCTTTACCGAGATTCAAAACCTGTTTCATTTGGCATATGTCTTGCGAAGCGTTTTGTTTTTGCATCCATTATATTTTACATCGAGATTTTTCTATTGCAGTTAACGTTGAGAGTTTCAATAGTTTCATATTTTTTATGATTTTATTGGTATTGCAAATATTATAAAAATATATTTATGTCAAGGTGTTTATGTACAAAACAATTTTATTTATGACGTTATTTTTTGCTAAATATTACCACTAACAACATTGATGCTAAATTCAATATTCCACACAAGTAATAAAATCGTAAATATTAACATATCACCGTGCATATACAACGATATTCAAGGGCGTACAATCCATGTAAATAACACAATTAACTTTTGTGCAATTCGCAAGAATATGACAAGTGTAGCTACCATTTTTATTGCACTACTTGAAATCCATATAAGGTGACACCATGTAACCATAATGATGTTAGAAAAAAAAAAACTTGAAACTAATGCAGCATACCCCGAGAAGGACATTGTTTAATAATGATAATTAAAAGCGAATAATATGTGCAATTCCACGCGCATATTCGCGATGGGCCAAACAAGGACAACGGCTGTTTCCGCGTTGAATCACTTGTTGCATGGTTCAAGTTATAAACGAGACGATTTCAACAGATTCAAATAATTGCCTGACTCATGAAATGTTATCCAGAACCTAGAAGTAGGTAACTGGTTGATATACAATGATTGGTTTAAAAAAGGAAGAGATTCATCTACCTACTGATTGAGCGGATGATATATCATAATAACTTTGAAATAGTACTATCAAAGCCTTTGTGTTCAGTCGTAATGAATGGTGCCATTCTTAATTTCCTAATGATTCATTGTTCACGCCTTAAATTCGATTTGTGTGAGTCACAGTAACAATGTGTAGTAGAATTAGTTCCAAAGGTCTTAAAGAATGTCTGTTTTGATAGCCTGAGTTCATATCGAATGATGGCCTGTCCGAAATCATTTGTGACTCATTGTGGTTTGATTTATTACTTCCTTTTCTTGATCTAGATGACCTTTATCTTGATCTGTAGTGACTATTTTAGAAGATTTTGTTGTTCTAAAAATTGTCAAAACCTTGATGCTTACTACGTTTATCACTTACAACATCCGCCGTCTCTCACATCTCACACCCCACAATCAGGCACGCATACACAAATGCAAACTGACTCACGGCGACCTTGAAATAGACCAGTCTAATCGTAGTTTTAGCCAATCAGTAGTCAGAACACGCTCACACACCATCCTTTGTTTATCACGCCTCCATCACGCCATTTTGTGCATCTCTTTTGTTAACATCGACAATTTTTTAAAGTATTAACTGACGTTTTTTATTAACAAGCGGCTCTTTTAAGAGACCATTGTTAAATGTGTATAATTTTGTACGGAGAAACGATGATTTGAGAAAATACTTGTAATTGTACATGTTTATTATTTAATAAAAACGTTTGTTGATTGCTTTGACATTATTGTTAAGGATGTATACTTTGGTACTTTCGTAATTACATAAAACGAAAGTATCTCTCTCCAAAATTAATTAAAATTAACAACGTACATATAAGTCGCTTTTATCATCAATCAAAAATCATAAAATCAAAACAACACTAAGTAACGGCAACAATAACAATAGTCCTGTCAGCTAGATAATGTAATCACTAGAGAATGAACCAAGACATCGGCCGCTTCAAAAGTTTACGTTCCCACGGGAACTTCAAAAACTGCAAACACGTTTCTAGGTTCGGCGATTAAGACTTAAGTGTTTATAGCTATCTTCTTTGCTCAGTGAAGCTTGAAGTATTGTATCATCATTCTTCTGCTCTTATCCTAATTTATTAAGGGTCAGTTTAGCACTATCTTCTTCTTCTTCCTTCTATTTATAGCCGTCAGTGGTCATCCTCTTTCTACTCATATCATCTTTCACACAATCCATCAATCGTTTCATTGATCTAGAAGATTGAAACATCGCTTATAAAGAGTAAATCTATGCAACAATTAGGCGATTGCTTGCTATTGCCAGAGATCGTACGGTCCGGAGATTATTCTCGCTTTCAAAACACATTAGCCACTCCGATTTACTTGGAAGCGAGTCTAATATGTAATTATTTTTTTATTATTCCACGCTATGGGAGTTCAACGGCGTCCATTAATTACAATATTAACATGTGAAGGTTCTGCTTCAGTTAACCACCTTGGTTCTGTTCGGTTAAGTTAAAATACTTTGGAAATTGCAGCGTAGAAACAGTTGGTACAGTTTTTATTTAACTTGGGTTCTTCATCTTGTTTTTCATTTAACAAGAACAGTAATGAGGTGGAAAAATTGTTATCTAATAAGTAACTGTTGTAGTTTGTAAAAAGGATTTGTTTTATTGCACCGTTTGTGGATTGTTTAATGACAAATCTAAGTTTTTGTGAAGATATTATGATTCAATAAAATAATATTTTTTGTAAAAATATAAATGATATTATGTATTTTTTTAAACACTAATTTAATAATAGAATAGCATTCAGCTATTGTCAGTAGCACACACACCTGTGTCCATGAAGTTGGTACTATCACCGAATGCAATAATGCATTTGATTGTAAACCTAGTAAGAATTGAAAACAAAAATGTTTTCATAATAATACCCTTAACTATAAACAATACTAGAACAAGATCTAAATCTGTAGCTGTTTTTATTTGTGTTTCAAAAATAGAATTAACCTTAACTACACCAAAAGTCTTCCTAATTCAAAAACAATAACAGTTACCAAAGGTTGACGGCCCCGAACGGATGTAATAGACAATGAGCACTTCTTATAGTCTATGCTAATACGCGCCATTTTATGATTGCAATTCAAATGATGACGCGTTCTTTTTTTACAATAAACTTTTACGCTGCTGCGTAACGCGCTCTTACGGGAAAGTTACGGTTCATGTTAAACATACGGTGCTGTGGTTGTTTGTAGTTAGTTTACATAATACAGACGTATAGGCCGGAATAAGATCCAATGAAAATCCGTTCATGAAACTCCTTGTAATATGATAGTTGGCCAAAGATGTGTATTATAGAGACTGGCCGGTTGGGTCAACCAGATGCAACCTTATTAATTAGTATTGAGTTTTAATTATGAGATAAACTCTGTTTAAATTAAGAAAGCCTTCATTTTGTCAGTCCGTCGTGTGGGCCGTCAGGACGAATTACGAAAGAATATAGTATATTTTTAGAGTGTTCTTCTTTTAATTATTGTAAGAGTTGATGCCTAGCATACCAGCGGACATGTATTAGAGACTGGTACCGTAAATACGTCACATTGTTCAGAGTATTTAATATTTATAGTAACTGTCTAAAATAAAGGACAATGCCAGAAACTCTATAGAACTTTGCCCCACTCAATAAAAGTCATGTGCAATATGTAGCATCTTACTGTTTATTTATTGCTGATAACTAAACATTAGTCCTAGTGACTGTAGAACTTGCGGTTTCCGTTTAAATCTAAAAACAATAATGACATTGATTTAATAGGTTAAATTGTATTTTAGGTAAAATGAGTTTGTATTTTGTGGGTAGGTATTTCGTAATCAGCAAGTTCTAAAGAAAAACAGTTTACTATTAAAAGGTTCTATATTCATTACAATTATTTTCATTAATTTACTTTTCTGTACATGGGTGGGGCAGGATCTGGCATTGTCATTTCACACTAAAAATTCAATCATTGACAAAAACAAAGAAAGGAACAGTATTTTGGAAAAAAAATCTTTTCCCGGTTTATAACATGCAGTCAAAAATAAATTAATAACTAAACTCTTTACAAGTAGACAGAACCTCTACCTAAAATAAAATCCATCGTCAACCAGAAGACACAAACAAAGGCCTTCCCCATAAGGTTTGCCATAATCCCCACGCTAGGCAGGCGTCCTGGTGATCGCAGTGAAGCTGTTCGGTACACGACAGCCGCTGCTGCCCGACTTCCGAATTTTCCGCCTTCTACGGTGCCATCGGGATGAAATGGGTGAGGAAAATCTTTGAAACGCCATCATGATATTATTTTGATGCAATCAAGCAAAAACTCCACATCCAATTCTATGCAGTGAAATTAATTCCATGTCAGCCAGGCTTTAGCTCTCATAACCAGTTTCTACAACTGATCATAAGTACTAGTGATGCCGTTTTTGCAACTTGACATTGGCATCGACTATACAAATTGCAGTAATGGCGGCAAGTACAGGAGTACAGTATGTTGTAATCAACCCACTGCACTTGGCAGTGGACTGCATAAATTACTACAGGTTTCTAGTTGAAGTTATGTTGAGGCTTTGCAAAGAAAATTGAGTGTTTTAGAAGCTTCTTAAATCGGAGGAGGAGCTCGTGGCTAAGTTAAAGCCGTACAGATCGGTTGGTCAAAGGTTAAGCTACACTACCGCGGTCGGTCTGTGGATGGGTAACCATCCCTTTTATACCGAGTTCCCTCCTTGCCTCGGAAAGCACGTAAAGCAATTGGTCCCGGCTGTCATTTATAGATCTTTGGCAGTCGTTATGGGTAGTCAGAAGGCAGAAAGTCTGACAACCAGTCTTACCAAGAGGTATCGTGTTACCCAGTAACTGGGTTGTGGAGGTCCGATAGGCAGTCGCTCCGTGTGAAACACTGGTATTCAGCTGCATCCGGTTAGACTGGAAGCCGACCCCAAATATATTTGGGAAAAGCTAGGCAGATGATGAGAAGCTTCTTAAGTCTAGCCAAGATTTTTAAACTATGTATAGGGCTTTATTAGATCGTTCGGTCCGGACCAGCTACGTTTACTGCGGTCTGTCCTTGGATGGGTGACCATACGTTCCAAACCGAGACCCCTCCGTGCCTCAGAAAGCATGTACAGCCGTTTGTCTCGGCCGTCTTTCGTAGATCTTTGTTTAAATTAAAGAGGGGAACCCGAAAAAAAATTACTCTATTTAATAAATAGCACGTCTGCACTCTGACAGCGCCAACAAAATATGACCTTGATATAAAAAAGCCTAAGGCCTGGGCCCTACCGAAGCGGAGAGGAGAGGAGATGACTCATAAACAACCAATGGGACACTATTGCGTTGAAGCTAAGCGGTGAGATGTGAAAATAACGCTAGCCAATTGGTTGTTCGAAACATCTCTCCTCTCCGCTTTGGTGGAGTCTGGGTCTAACGCTTCTAAATTCAAAATGCTTTCTAGAAGAAATCCAGAGTGTTTAGATGAAACATTTTATCGAATGCTTTCGACCTGTATGCCATACCTATGCATGCAAACCTTTACAGTAGTACACACCAAAATATATAGCAAAAATTCATACTGTATGTGTGTGTCTGTTTAAGTGCAAACTATTTGAATTATTACCAAGTATATATTATTACTCAACAAACGAAGTCCTCACTAAAAAAAACTATAAATTGAATTTACCTATAAGAAAATTTTTGAGCACCAGAGATGGTAGAAATTATGAGACCATGACAATTGTAACACCTTATTGTACTACTATTTTCTTTCTGTCTATTGGGAATCACAGCACATTATAAAAAAAGCTATTATACCCACCCCATGTAGCCTCAAAATCATAATCGGTAAACACAATAATAATACAAAAACAAAAGTACATAAATACAATCATCAATAAACTATTTAAAGTAGATATAGGAGCAGTGACCCTTCCAAACGATGCAATTATTCATACGGCAGTCGATAATGTATGAAAAATACATTTAAATAGTAATTCGGCCCTTGGCCGAGGTTTTGACGTGATATCAACTGGTGGAGACGTCATTTTATGTTGTTATGTGTGGATAAGGACGGGGTCATAATTATAGCGGGGAGAGAGAGGCGGCAAAATAAATTCAATTCAAAAAAACAAATCAAAAGTCATACAACTATTATTGACATCACCATCATCACTTCAGCTTACTAGAGGTCCACTGTTGGACATAAGCATCCCTCATGTCGCGCCATTTTTCGCTCGGTCCTCAACCATGCGCATTCAGCCACCACTGGCTACCAAAGTCAAAGCATTTATTTCAATTAAATCATTAGCAGGCACTTTTGAATAGTCAAAGAGTCAGTTAGTTAGAAATTTGAAGCTAGTTGCTCGTTTCAAAACGTATGATAGGTCTCTATGGAGAAGAACGAGCAAGAAACTCCACGGACACCCGGTACCATACCGGTACCCTCTTTAGGTCATCGGTAAATCAGAGGTGAAGGCGCCACATGCTGCACTTTCCTGTCGTTTCCACTCCTGGACATGTCTGCTCCTTCGGCCATAGATCCAGCAACAGATGCCAGCCTACTGCTACTTAAGCTTACTGATTATTGACATGTTTATATTAATTACAAAGTTCAATTACTTTATCAACACAAGAACGAAAAAAAAAACAAAGTTTACTTTTCGAGAACACATGGCAAGAATCATTAGAAAGATAAAGATTTTATTTCTGATTTTAACTTAGATGCGGAAACGATGCACGATAAAAACAAGTTATCAATAATTTAACGTTTAAAACATCTGTATTCTCCGAAGGAGTACCTATACAGCGATAATTATCAATCTATAAAAAACTTATTACACTAAGTTTTTTTTCAGTTACCCTAACTACAGAAGGCAGCATAATAAATAGCTAATTCTATCATATAACATTATTATTTAAATATTTAAATTGTGCTAGTTACATTCACGGCTAGTTAAATCATCAGATGGTATCAGATTGTGACAGCTTGATAGCCATGGGTTAGCGTTATTTAGATCTGTGATTGCTGAGGTTTATAACAGAGGGATGAGGTTTTCGGTGAGAATTTCTTTGTAATACAATAATTAAATCATTGTTTAAATTTTTCTAAGTAATCAGTAGTGTCAAGTTGAACGGACTAATTTAACTTTTAAGCTGTAATTTGTGGTTATTAAATTTATTCTATTCTAAATAAAAAATAAAGAATTGGACCAACGTTAAAGCACAAAGTACGTAAGGCTACGGCGCGCCCGAGCAGAGAGACCGCTCAGAACAAACTGCCATTTTTACCACGCACACATTGACATTACGGTTATAGGCATTCTCAAGCAGTTTCAAGCAGACTTCAGACTCGACTGTCACGTGTTGTCTAAATGAATAAATGAGAGACATTGACATTTCACGACGAACAAGAAAATTTTGTTATAAAAATTGACAAAGAGTGCCAACCAGTGTCAATAAAATTTCTTATTGTCACAAATAAAACCTACAGAGTCAATACAGTAGCAGCCCTAGTGAGTCTGGCAAATTTAGGTAATTATTTTTGAAGATGGCGGGAGCGGTCTTTCTGTACCCTCTATATTTTGTGGTAAAAGAGTCTCCATATTTGAATAACGAACACACGCATTACTCAGTCATAGACAATAGAAATGTAAAAAAAAAAACAACCGAATTGAGAACCTCCTCCTTTTTGAAGTCGGTTAAAAAGTCACACATGCACAGTTTTAAATAGATCATTTATTTCCTATTGGAATCGCACCATTCCCCGCTTCCCGCTGCTATTATAGCCTCTACCCATCCCATTTATTTAGTGTTGCCACAAGACCGCTTATCGACAGCAATAAATAAGCACATTAATTAATATTCGATAATTATTTACCAGAGACGAAAACACCGCTATAAATTGCAAACACAGTTCGACGACTTTTCGGTCGCGCGAAAGTTTTAGTAGCTAGAAAAGTCGCAAGACTGGTTGAATTTCAATACCGTTGTATACTTTCGATGTTATAAAGTATGTTAACGACCTGCGGTTCTGATAGATTTTAGGTCAATAACTGTGACTGTGATTTTTAGAAATTGATAACTTGTGATTTTGTTCTATTAGGTTTTCGACCCCTGTCTTTTGGTTTCTCGTCTACTTTGTAGCTTTAAGCATTATGTGCATATTATTATCCTCTTAAAATATTGAAGTTATCGTAGAATAGTTTATTTTCTTATAAGGCGGGTCTCACAATTGGTTTTCGATCGTATGTATTTTCTACATATATTTTATCTGATTATCTCTTCGTGTGGAGAGACTGGCCTATACTTGGGCCAAAGAGTCAGCTTTGCCATACAACGTGGCAATGCTGCCAGGTTTTTGGGCACGTATTCCAGTGACAATATGACCTGTACTCCCCATTTTTTAAATTGTACATCATAATATTAATTAATACGATATGTATAATCATGTTTTAATATAAGTATATCTCTCTTTCCAGGTCTAGAACGGGTGGCGGAGGAGTTGATGGGTCGAAGAAAATGGAAACTATATCAGGACGCATTAATTCCAAAACGGGGGGAGGCAGAACTATCCAGCGACGAGGAATCGGTCCAGACCGACCCTCCACCGGCTCTAAAGATCAAGACTATAGAGCAAATAAACGAGGACGAAGCAAAGGACGAGAGAGGGGAGGAAAAGGTCCCTCGGAGACCGGAGACAATTTTAGAGTCGCTTATCAAAAGGCCTGCAACTCAACCCAAGCTGGAGGTCTCAGAGGAACCAGCAGATTGGAAGCCGCAGGACAAATGCTACTTCTGTACGGATGGTGAGCCTGGAGGGGGCGAGAACAGGCCAGGCGGTGCTATGGTAAGTAACGCGGGGAACTCCCAATTCTTTTTCATTATTTGAATCTTTCGGCGAATCGTGGAAGAAACTTGTTCGGATGTAATAAGTAAAGGCTTAGGTCTGCAAGAGCATGACAGCAATTTTATCTATTTGGATCTGGTGTGATGGGTTACGTACATAAAAGAGCAAAAAAAGTGGAACCTTTATTGTCAATCCGTCTGTCACACTTGACAAAGCGGTAACCTCGTCAATGAGGATTGCGAAACTATAAGTAACTCAATTTTCCAAAAATCTTTTCTTACTGCGTTTCTAATTCATCATCATCATCATCATGTCAACCTTTAGACGCCCACTGCTGGGCAGAGGTCTCTCCCGGGTGGGGTTCAGCCGTAATCGCCATGCTTGGCCGATCGATGCATGTTGGCAATCGCAGTAGGTGTTATGGTACTCAGAAGGACGCTGCTGCCCATCCTCTGGTCAATATCCCTCTGTCGCCTTCTACGATTAACGACACCCACGGGTAGAAATGAGGTGGTGCTATTCGCCGCTGGCACCACACGGCGTTTCTAATTAGCACAGCAGTATTATAGATCTAAACACCCTCATTCATGACAATAGTAACAAGTACATAATGCCACAGCATAACTTTCCTAATTCACTCAAATTCAGCCAGAAACCCAGGTGGCTCCATAACCTGAGCTACGTTATTAGAGACATCTATAGTGTGCATGGTTGTAACATAAACTCGTGAACTAGATTGAACACGACAACTAAGCCAGATGTTCGGTGTAATAGCTATGTGTATGTGTTAATGTAGGTACCTACTGTGACATGTGGCGATTGAACAGCTGAAAGATTGGTCCTGTAGATTCTAGCTGATTTTGCCATATCAAACACATATAAATTCTATTAATTTAGACTATAAGAGATCATAGACTGTTCTAAATTTAAAAACGGGCGAGGACTGTATAACATGACATTGTGTGTATCAACCAAGTAGATTGAACCCAAAGTTAAAGTTAAATCTTTTATTTCAATAAGACCATTAAAATTTACTTTTGAACGTCATAAGAGAATAATGGAATCTAGTTGCGTTGCCAAAAGGTAGTTTCGTATGGAAAAGAATGGGCAGAATCTCCGTATTATTCTTTTAAAATTGTTAACTTTATTTTATATAATTACAGTAATTATATGTGAATAAGATGTACCTTGCACAACAACCACTATAATATTAGAGTATGTGCAAAGTATTAGAAGTTAAGGAATGACAGCTAACTTTAGTTCGTAGATACATAGTGTTCATATATTTACTTACAAATATTCCCCTCATTCAATTGTAGCCCTCGGGCCATATCTAATATTTTCTCCGTTTTCGAAGTGACTGCACCTTATTATTTTAGAGATCTATTATACATTTTACATATTTACTGAATAATAGCTTGATGAAATGAATTCAATTTTGTAGTTATAATGGTTACAAGTCTCTCTTCGAACGCCAAAATCATAGGCATTGCACTCATCCTCTTGCATGATATCATACAAACTCTTACATAAGAATGCAGTAGAATAGTTGCGTGACTCAAAATGATCAGTCCTTGGCCTTTAGAACTAGGCAGTGTTAGTCACGACGGAATATTTGAGGTAGGTATTGATGATTGCCAACATCCTGATACACGTGTCTGCTCATCAATGAAGAGATGAAGGATTTAAGATGAATTACATATTGAGACACTTATGGTTAGAATCTGGAATGAGGAAATTCGCCGAAAAATCTAAGGTCACCAACATAGCTCTCAGAATATGCAAGTTGAAGTGGCAATGGGCAGGCCACATCGCTCGAACAACCGATAACCGATGTGAAGAAAGGTTCTCAAGTTGCGACTACGAACCGGAAGATACAGCGTTGGTAGACCTCCCACCAGATGGACCAACGACATCGTCAAGGTGTAACCGTTGGATGCAAGGGGCAGGTTGCCGCTCGTTATGGCGTTCTATGGAAGAGGCCTATGTTCAACAGCGGACGTCTTTCGGCTGATGATGATAATGATGACATGTTGAGACTGTGTCTACCAGTAACATTGGAAATTGAATATCCTCCGGGACTTAATCGAACTACCCTATTATTTTTGCAGACCTTGTAGAAATTACTATTTTCCGTGCGTTCAAGCGTTTTTGCCATACCTATTATTGTAATAAAATGTAACAGCTCACATTTTAGGACTCACTAATGAATGTTAATTTTAATCAATGGTGCTTGGCAACTGATCTTCTCCCAGTTGTAAACGACCCTTTGTGCCTATTGGCCTAGATCTGTTTTGTCTTCTGCCTGAAATAGACAAAAGTGAAAAATTTGGTTTTTCTTACTCCTCCGCTGTTCTTTTCTGATTATTTTCGTTTCGGGATCCAAAACAGTTGTAATGTTTCTCCAGGACTTCAAAAAAGGGGAGATCTTCCAATCTCTGTTTTAACTGTATCGCCGTTTCTTTATGGATTTGGATTTTAAGACGATACTATAACAGACAAAAATAAAAACTTTGGCTTTGTTCTTTTTGTTGTTTTGTATTGCAACCGACTTCCGAAACTAAAGTAATGTGAGTTCTGTGCTAAAGTTATTTATCACTTTTTAGTTTTTGAAGGCGGTTTTCTTTTTTTTTAGTTTTTTAAGAGCTGCTATGGATTGGCAATAGTGTAGCGGGTTTGAGCTTTATAGTAAACCGCCAATGTTGTGCCGAGTGCAGTTGCAAAGTTCAATGGTTTAATTTTATGAATGCTATCATCGTCATTCATTAGGTCATCTCTCGTTATTTAATTATGCACTTTGTTGTCATATTGATGACTTCACAGTTCACAGTTATATGAAAATCCTTAAGAGTAAATTATTATTCACTTTGTAATTATATATTTTGGATTATCCTGTTCTCTGAATGGTTTGGTTTTTTTAAGAAACTTAAGTTAGTTAATAGTAAAGTAGATTTTTTTATATTTCAGACAGAAAATATCTTAATTAGACTCAGATGTAGAGGTCGTCTTTGACACGGCACGTACTGTAAGGAGGTTTCTCACTCCAGGTCCCTAACCACCATCAGCTTGGGTCTTTCCACCTCGCTGCGGGTGGAGTAGGTACTAGAAAAAAATTTTTTTTTTTAAATATTGAATATTAAAAATAATGTTGAAAAAAATACGGAAAAGTAGGAATCAATGCTTTATTATCATCAGCCGGAAGACGTCAACTGTTGAACAGAGGCCTCCCCCAAAGAAAGCCACAACGAGTGGTAACCTGCCGCTTGCATCCAGTTATCCACAACCTTAACGATATCGTCGGTCCATCTGGTGGGAGGACTACCAACGCTGCGTCTTCCGATTCGTGGTCTTGCCCGTGGTTATCAGTTCATCGAGCTATGTGCCCTGCCCGTTGCCACTTCACCTTGCATATTCTGAGTGCTATGTCGGCTTTAGCGAATTTCTTCGTTCCAAATTTTATTGGGCAAAGAAACCGAGCATAGCTCTCAATGTGGTGGATACAAGTGGCAGGTCGAGAACCTTTCTTTGCCATCGGTTATCGGTTCTTCGAGCGATGACACTTCAATTTGCATACATGCACCAAACAATGGCACCAAAAATAATACATTTTTCATAGTCTAATACATAATTTTATTGAATGAAGATAAGTACAGTACGAAATGCAATAATAATAATAAAGAAGTCTGCGCTGAAACCATAGGGTTCGCTATAGAATTATCATAGCACAGTTACGGGGTAGTATTGTGCACCTATGGGAAAGTCACAGGCAATCACAACGAAATTATTGCTTTGGCGGCAAAAACTATACCATAGACTATGTGTGGAATGCTTTTTTTTATTGTTTACGTTCTTGTTTCTGACATCAATCTCAAAGGGAATAGAGTTACGATTGTTTCTTTTTTTGAATTAATGTGTTTTTGATTTGTGATAAGTGCCTGTATTATTAGTGTTTACGCGTCATTGGCTAATATAGCAGTAAAATGTAATTGTTTATGGTCTATAATGCTTTATCTTTCATGCGTATACGAACTTTTTTAAGTACTTTCTTAGTAGAATTACGGCTTTGAAAGTATTGTCAAAAAAAAAGTATGAAGTATTGGTTGGAAAAAAGATTTCCTATTGTCAGAAGTAAGTGTCTAAACACACTATGCCGAAGTTACGTGACCGAAGTTCAACACAATTACGCTGCAATGCGCATTGGCATACTGACGACACACTATGCCAAAATCACGTCGCGTCATAGCGTACAGCCTAACTTCGGTCGGGCGTAAGTTCAGCGGCAACTTATTTTGTGAGCACACATTAATAACAAGATCACTTTGTTTTGCGTCTATCTGTTCAACTGTGTAGATAACACGACACGACGCCACGACAGCGCTCGAGACACTGAATACACACACAGTTGCGGAACTGAATTTCTGCCGCGTAAGTTCGGCACTTATGGTGTGTCATATCAGCCGAATACGTCGGAACGTAAAATCAGCCGCCGAACTTCGTTCGCGTTACTACGGCATAGTGTGTTTAGACACTAAGTGGTTAAAGAGCCCGCGTTCCATGCATGTGGTTGTGGGTTCTATATCGTGCAATAACCATTGTGACTTTTTCAATAGATATGTACTTTCTTAGTTTATCTTGGGCGTCACTGATAGCAGTGAAGGAAAACATTGTGAGGAAACCTAGACTTATTTATTTATATATATATAAATGAATTCCTATTTCCTTTGATCACGGGATCACGCGTGAACGGCTAGACCAATTTAGCTAATTCTTTTTTTGTTATGTTTGTTATTGTAAGGAGAAGGAGAATATGAAAGAAAAAACTAAGAAAGTTGCGCGGAACACTAAAAAAATCGACAAAAACAAAAAACAAAATACATAGATGACGTATTAATATCTTCAACAAAAAAATATACTAAGATGACGTATTCGTTTCTTCAATTTTTGGAGGACTGACGGAATTAGTGTAGGTAGGGTATGTAGAATATGTAGGGTATGTAGGGTAGGTAGGGTAGATCTGTCGGATCAGCTAGTAATTAACAAAAATCTGAAATCGCTAATCCGCCCTGAGCGAACGTGTTTAACAATGCTCGTGCTTTATCTGTATAAGAAGAGGTAATTGCCCAGCACTGGGACAGTAATAGGCTGATATTATTATTGTCTGAAAAATAAGAACGCTTTTTTTTCGAAGTATCAGAGATAAAAAATTAAAAGCAATCTTACATTAAAAGATCGCAAAACTACTATAAAATTCTTCAACTAACCAATTTAATTATTCCCTGTCGGTACCGTTTAATCTTTAAATAAATAACGCAATAAATCATGAGTCCTTAGAAACTGGATTTAATTCAATTAAGATGGAAATGCTATCATCTTAATAACAACGCAATATCTCTAACAATATTCTAATCATTGTCCGTCCGTAATTACACGTTATTGTAAAACCTTTAGCTAGCAATACCAATTATGTATGCTGTCTAAACCAAGCAATGGCACAACCATTCTAACTAGACCTCTCTTCTCCATACATCTATGACAGTCGCGAACAAATCCCTCCGACACACAAATGCAAAGAGGCCATCTTACAACGGCCGTGCAAACCATAGTTTCAATTTAGAAAACAATGGCTTATCCATTTTCTACGATTCCACGTCAAAGTAGAGTCAGTATTTTGATTAATACGCGCGAAAGAGATGGGGTGCGTGGTGGACATAACGCAGAGTATTCTCAACCTTGTTGGGGTAAAAATAAAGTTGAGTTTTCATTTCGTCCTTGTGTTGTTACTGAAATAGTGAATGTGTAGGCGTAGAGCATGAAAAGTAGGCAGTGTAAGAACAGAGCCGCGAGTGGAGTGGAGATTGTCTCATTGTGCTTTTTGAGTGTACTTTTTTAATGCGTTGTTCCTACTTGTGGTAATTAATTTTGTTTGCGTTTATTAAATTGCATGGAGCAGTGTTTTTAATTGAATTGTAAATTGATGTTTTAATTGGAATTGGATTCGTGAAACAAACAATGAGTTGTAATCTACGAAATTGTTTGATTTTGATTGAATTTAAGTAGTGGGGACTGTAAATCGTAGTGAATTTCTGATAAGCAGTACCTTTTTTAATCAAGATAATGTGTGTCAAGGTGAGAATGTTTTCAATAACTAAAATTTGATTATTCAATGAGGTAATAGGTAGCTTACAAAAGTAATAAGGTAAGACTCTCCATAATTATTTTATTTGTAGTTTTAACTACAAATTAATTTCTTCCAAAACTAATTTATCAAAAAAGCTTTCATGATGAAACTCGAACCTGTTCACATGAGCTATCATAATTAAATAACGAAAGAAGAAATAAAAAAAAAATGATAATTAATTCTGCCATTTAAGTGTTGTATAAAAATTATCGCAACCGGCAATTGTTTGGCTGTTAAAAACTATGAAGGTATTGAGTATAATTGCACAGGAAAAGTGGGCGATGCATGAAATGAATTCACATCATACTATCTCTTTAGATTTTTCAAAATATTCATCGTTGATAATTGTAACGTTACGATGATCTACTTTTAATGGTTCATGTTTCATTAGAATCGTAGATTTTTTTGTTGTAATTGACTTGTTTTAAACTACTTATCCTGTGTTTTTAAATAACTGTTAACAAATACAAAATATTTTATTTTTTAAATAATTTTTATTACCTACGTAGGAAAGAAGAAAAAATAATATCAACCCCAATACGAAAAAAGTGTAGTGACTAGTCGACTCCACGGCTCCCGCAAGGCGATCGGTTAAACAGCATAGGCCGGACAGAAAAGCCTATAGGGGCGGTCCGCGGAGGGTGGAAACCTGGGAAATTTCACGTGCAAGGCCCACCCCTCGGCAAAACACGTGCGGCCAAATAGCCTCGCAGAACGAACGCCTTTACTAATCATTGCCGCTCG
This sequence comes from Charanyca ferruginea, assembly GCA_947361185.1. Classification (NCBI taxonomy): domain Eukaryota; kingdom Metazoa; phylum Arthropoda; class Insecta; order Lepidoptera; family Noctuidae; genus Charanyca; species Charanyca ferruginea. The sequence continues at coordinate 18,532,045 of OX376078.1, read as the reverse complement.
CGAAAATAAAAAAAAAACATTTTGACGTTTCACGTCAATTTTGACAAACAATTGCGAATCTGTATTTTATTTTCAACTTTTTTTCTGACGGGTTGTTCTGTTTAAGTAACCGATGTTCAGTGTGCGTTTTGTTCTAGTGTTTTTTTATAGAGTGTGAAATGGTAAACGCAACATGAAGCGATTTCATGGTTAGTTGGAGTTATTAGTTACAAACATGAAATATATTATGTTTAGATTGAATGCGTCAGTTTGTTTTTTTAGCTTTTTTCTGTAATGTGTTAAGATAAACTAAAGTAGGTTGATTAGTTGCTATAAATTAAGTGTATTAGTGCATGTTGTTGAGTGATTAGGCGATAGTGATACATGCTTCTTTTATTCTTTTTTTTTGCGATGCACTGTCTCTCTATATTTCGATTTTTATGTAGCTTCTCAAATTATAATTGGTTTTTTTCCACAAGTAACATTTTTTTTTTGCTTTTATATACTAAACACATTAAATGGTAATTTTACAATCACAATGAAAGCTAATAAGTAAGTCTTAGAATAAGGGTTATTTTTAGGTTGGACTAAAATAGTTTCCAATATGTAACAGACATTTATAAGTCAAAGACTAAAACATATTCAAGCAAAGTTAATTTTCCCTCTCTAAAAATATCCGTTGAAAATATTTTCTTCTCAGAGTAAATATTTTGAAAACCAACATTTCTATTCTGACAGAACTGCGTTTTCTACAATGTTATTCTAAACTCGTTTGAAATCATATTCTTGTGGTTTTCCAAAATAGCTTTTTAATATAACTTCTTCATTATAATCTTCTACTTCTACTACTTAATATTTATCTATCTACTTCTACTAATCTACTAATTCATACTTTCATACTTTAATATTATAAATGCGAAAGTAACTCTGTCTGTTACGCTTTCACGATGAAACGGCTGAACCGATTTTGATGAAATTTGGTATGAAGATAGCTTGGACCCTCGGAAAGGACATAGGCTACTTTTTAGTCTGCGACTTTGTCTGCATCCGCGATAACCGACATTCACGCAGACGAAGTCGCGGGCAAAAGCTAGTAATATTATAAAGAGGAAAGATTTGCTTGTTTGTTTGTTACGATTTAACTCAAAAACTACTGGCATGATTATAAAAATTATTTGACATTAGAATGCTACATTAACCCCGAGTAACATAGGCTATATCTTTTAATTTAAAAAATAGGGATCCTTGAGAAAATAAACGCGGATGAAGTCGCGGGAATAGCAAATACTAGTTTATTATAATTATTTTTAACTCGTGTTGTTGACCTCATTTACTCCTTTCCTGTCTATCTTGAGGTACTGTGGATCAATCCTTCTTTATTTAAATTTTAAATAAAGGTAACGGATATCATTTTAAAATCGGTTATGTATTTTTCTAACTCATTCCTCTTTGTATTAGTTTAGATAGGAACATAATTAAATAATGCTATCTTATTAAAAACAAAGTAGGTAATTAAATGTAATTTATAAAACATCATTTATGCGATAATATAACAATAAGAAACTCAATGAAATATAGTCAAATAGCAAAGCTAAATAATTAATGTTAATATAAATATGCTTTATCTAAAAAAAATGTAGTGTCCTTTTAAATTTAAACGCTATATATGAGTAGTTTTCACCTTGTTAGGCACGTTATTGAGTAAACGGTTGTTTAAAAAAAACACATTTCTAATATTCTCACAAACCCTCCAGTAAAGCTCTCGAGCCCACTCCTTCCAGGCTCTTGATTTGTACCAACTCAACGCTTCAGCCATCGAAGTTTATAAAAAAAACACTATAATGACTTCTATTGCATTAATTAGTTTAAAAAGAACACTCTTAACATTTCAAACTCTTACTTTAAGCATTGCTTTTTATAAGCCTTACGACGAATAATAATATATAGGATACCATAGCTATATCATAGGATAATAGGATACCATAGCCGCATAAAGATAATAATAATAAGATCGGTCACCACGCTTGCTCAAGGTGGATTCATCATAACATTCTGCTGGGCATAGGTCTCCCCCAAGGGGGGGTTCAGCCATAAACGCCATGCTTGGCCGAAGCATGTTGGCGATCGCAGTAGGTGTTATGGTACTAAGAAGAACGTTGCGGCCCATTCTCTGGTCAATATCCCTCTGTCGCCTTCTGCGACACCCACGGGTAGATTGGCTATACCAAACTTATATTAATCATAAGTCCAGGTTTACTCAGGACGTTTCACTTCTTCTTAATGTCTAAAATAAACTTAGAAAAAGCTTTTTTGCAAATAAGACAACCGCCTTCGAAAACCAAAAAGTGAAAAATAACTTTAAAACAGAACATACATGAGTTCAGTTTCAGAAGTCGGTGGCTGTTTTGTAAAAAAGCTTTTTTATTATTCGCTTTTTAGTACTTTCATATCATCCAAATCCATTAAGAAATGGCAAAACAGCCAAAACAGAGATTGAAAGTACAAGGTGAGAACATTACAACATCATCCATGTATATTTTTATGCTTTCTGACGATTTTTTCAAAAAGTGCAGAATCAATTTCGATAAAATTTATATGGGACCACCCTTGAGGCATATCCTATCCATCAAAAAAAGAATTTTCAAAATAGCGTAACAAATATACAAAAAAATTACATACAGACGAATTGAGAACCTCCTTCTTTTTGAAGTCGGTTGAAAATACATTATCATTTAAAAATGTCATATTCGTTCTTGCACGTTTTGGAACCTTTATGTATTGGGAGCCTCCTAACCACTGAGCTAGTATTAATAAAGACAATATAACTTTTTAAATGGTCGTGTGGTCAAAATTATGACCTGAGTATGTCAACTAAAACACTGTATTATTATTTTGCTTTGACTCCTTCTCTTTCTCTCTTTTTACTGTCTCTCTATCTGTGTAATAGATAGACCTCTTTTAACATGCAAGACTTGTAACATTGTTCTCACATCGTACCCCTAGATTCAACATGAATGATGTAATCTAAATTTGTAAAATATTATTGATTTTTAAAGAGTGTTCGTGGAGTTTCTGGCTCGTTCTTCTCCATAGAAACCTACTGTTTGGAACGAGTAACTAGCTTCAACTTTTTGACTGACTGGCTCTGACAATTCAAAAGTACCTGTAATTAGTTTAATTGAAATAAATGGTTTAGAGTTTGAGTTTGAGATAGATATGTTTATTATCATCATCATCAGCAAAGACGGCCACTGTTGAACATAGGCCCCATAGAACCTGCCGCTTGCAACCACCGGTTATCTATCTATTTTAATAAAAAATAATTGTTTGTATGTTTGTCCTCAATGCTTCCTAAATTATTAAACCGATTCTGATGATACCTTGGTGGGGTCACAGTTGGGGTGTTACGTGTATGCCCGCGAAGGTTCCTGGCCCAAAACAAAAAAGGAATAGAAGCCCCGAGAACAAAGTTGTGGTCAGCAGCTTTTTACTAAAATTGATAAGTAGGGATAGATTATGGTTATAACTAATCAGAAATTCTGAATCTGTATCTTCTTTTCTGTCCCTTGCCTAAAGTAACTTTATGAGGTAAAATTCTTAATTTGTTTTTACCTAGGTAATCTCAACAAAGATACGATAGCAAAAAATCTTTCTCTGATAGAAGGCTAGAGTATTGCCGAGTGTCATAGGATGGTAAAATTGACGTCCACGCTGACGGACCCGCGGGTAAAAGCTAGCTACCAAAGTCGAAAGTCAAATCTTTTATTTCAATAAGACCAAAGCCAATTTTGGACGTCCAACCAAAGAATTTGAACACCAATAAAGGCAGTACGCATCATAACCTAATCAGGACCTAAAACCACCAAATTCTTATCCGTACCTTGTTCCAATTTTCACATTCTTTCGCCAAATACTTGACAATTTAAATAAATAACTTCGTTACTATGTTAGTATTTATGCACGTCAGGAATACCTAATTCTATTTTATAGCGACCTTGGCTTAGATAACGTGGGTTATCAACAGCTTAAACTATGCAACAGCGGCTGATAACATGACTAGTTTAACATGGCCTCGCTTTTCTAGTGTTGGTGAAACTAATCTAGGATTAGTAGCAGTAACAATGCTAATCGTCAGGATATTCATCTTTTAAATTAAAAAAATCCAGTATATAAACAGACAGCCAGGAAGAAGCTATTGAAAATATCGAAATTCGTAAATAAAGGCAAAGTGTAAATAAAGTCTGTTTTGGTAGTCTATGAATATAAGTATAACATGAAGTTGGTACTGGGTTTATCTGATAGATTTATTGTCCATGTATTTTTGTCTTACTAGCTTAGCTTTACCAAGGTACTCTTACAGTACTTAGAAATAGTATGGTCTTCTTCTTAGCGTTTTGATCAGGAACTAATAGTATATTGTTGTAGCTAAGAATTTGGCCACATCGACTGTTTTGTTCGACGGTGGTAGCTTTTAAGTCTTGCTGTGTGGCGCTCTTAGGGCACAAAAGGCTCGATGTGAGATAGGTCATCGTATGAGTACTACCGAACAAACAGCTCAAATCAGTACTATCACTAAATCCCCACCTAGACTTAATGTCTTTTTAGTAACTTCCAGATCGGCCATTGCAATACATGTCCAGGTGGAGGATTCTACGGAGGTGGTATGAATGAATTTGGCAAGGGATAATACGAAAAACTACATTCTTACAAATAAATGAATTCGAATTCTGATAAAGCTAAAAATTTAAATCATTTCGATATTCTTCTGTATCTTTTTCTATAAATATTTTCTGTAAATTCCAATTTCAAACGTGAACATAATCAATTGAACAACGCTAACAAGAGCCAGTTCTATTTATTAATTACAATTTACAATGTATATGAACGTTTTAGATTTGCTCTGAGTAATTTTAATGAACGTTTAGTTATGCCCCAAATTGGAATAGCTACTTAAGGCTCCCGAGCAATTAATACAATTTATTTCTGTTAATAAATTGAACACAGAACGATACGGTAACGAAAAAAAGTGAAGTCTTGAAACGCTTCTAAGTGCACTTTGTTTAACTAAACATCTGCCTCAGCTGTTGAATAGCGCTAGAATGAAGTTATCTATACTTGGAGTGAATATTAACGACCTATTATTAAAAATCATTAACATACGCTAAACATTCTAAGTCGCTTAGCATATAATTATATACAAGTACGTATATAAACCCAAGACCCCTAATTCCAATGAATACCGAATTAGAACTTAAAGAAAAAAAAGCAATTGTTCTCGAACGCATTAATAAAAATTCTATTCTAAATTCAAACGGCCCATTAACCGGTTCCCACGGCGGCCATGTTGGGTCGTCCTCGCCCGCTATTGGTGGAGGCCGCGAGTTTAGAATTAGAATGTAGACCCCACCATTTGGCGAGCGGCAAATTATGTTGCCAGTTTTTACGTTCCAAGTTCAAATAAGCAGCTGTTCGTAATTCGAACGTTTTTAATGGTAATCCTAGGGACGGTTGAACCGTTAGAAAAAATAGATTGGGATTTGAACCCGTCAATTAATGTGGATTGGTTGTTAAGTTCGGACTATTATCTAGAGCTATTAAATGAATGAATAGAAATTACACAGTGTACGCAATAGTTTCATTTATAACCCTAGGATTATCTTAAGCAATTTTCTTTTTTTTATTTAACCTTTGTTAGCGTTTATACCAAAGCGAGTGAACTAAGAATAGGTAACAACAAATGGCATTGACACAGTTGCCCTGCCCTTTAAGTTCTTAATAGTTGCAGGTCACCAATCAACGAAATAACTTCTCACTTAGTTACCTCCTTATAAGGATATCTAAGTTGATCAATAATAGCCTAGAATATGAAGAAAAGAAATGCGAAAACTGACATATTTTATTCTGGCATGCTTCCGTACTTCCTGCTCCAAATATTTGTCTAACTTTGTATATAAGCCTTAAGATGGATATTCTATCTATTTTCGAAATACTTCAAAGCAATATAGATAATTTAAAATTTCAATAAAATGTGGTCCTTCCTCCCATGGGTTTCTTCTCGTTAGGACCATCGCGATATTTTGTAACATATCTACCAGGATACATCCGGGTGTATAAGTTTAATTACCTTGTCTTCTGAGGCAGTTCATCACAAGAATATCAGAATGTTCTCTTTTCAGAGAGAGGGGCTTTGATTGCCTCTAACATTCTCTCTCTCTAGGATAGACACTTTCAAATCCTACTCCAAGCAAAATCCACAAGCCATGAATTGACAAGATATCAGTGATAGCTACGCACATTCTCAAATGTCTCAAACAGTTGCTAATAAGCAAAGTATTGACAAGTTATGTATATATCAACGTATATACATTTATGTAGGCAGTGACGCGAGTCTAAACAAGCCGTTAGTTAATATTCAAGGTGGTCGTGATTAGCAAAACGTCAAGGTAAGCCTAACTGGTCGCACCGGCGAGCGAGGATAATACCTGTTTGGTGTTACGACTTCTTTTAGGATAGTAGAAAATAGTTTTATAAGGAATAAAGATGCGAAGAAAAAATAGGGATTGTTTGAGAAATTTGTATTGGATGCGTTCTAAATAAATCCATACTTATAATATTATAAATGCGCAAGTAACTCTGTCTGCGCAAGTAACGCTTTCACGATGAAACGGCTGAACCGATTTTTATGAAACTTGGTATGAAGATAGCTTAAACCCTAGGGAAGGACTGCTACTTATTCGCGACATCAACTGCATCCACGATAACTAAAATTCACGCGGACGAAGTCGCGGGCAGAAGCTAGTATAAACATAATTTTAAAGGCAGAATGAAGGGGAATGACGTTAATAGAAGACGCAACGTAAATGTACTTGGTTATGTGAGAGACATTTGGAAAAATGCTACCAAATAAGGAGGAAATGGATTTGGAAAGTGCAGAAACTTTTATTTTGGCTCCAAAACCGTTACAAGAAGGACACGCAGAACAAATAGGAACACCGGCTAAGATAGGTAGAAAGGGACGTAGCATTAGAATTGTAATTAATTAGACTGTTCTGTATAATTCTCCCTCGGTGAATTTCCAAAGCAATGAGCTTAATCCTTAAAATCAGGTGGAATGACAGCTCATCATATCAGCCTATTGCCGTGTATTCCTGAACGTAGAAATCGTTAACCAACCCGGTCTTGGGCAGCCTGCATCCGTCCTCTGCCAGCCACCTTCTTCAAATCGTCGGTCCATCGTGCCGCAGGGCGTTCCACACTACGCTTGACCAAACGCGGTTTCCACTCTAGAGCGTGTCTGCTCCTCAAGCTCACTGGACCTAAATTCACTGAAACATTTTACACACATCTGCAGTGTTATTACACTGCAGATGTCTCAAGTTAACGATATCTAACACTTGTCTCAAGTTATATGTTTAGTAGAAACAACTAAGGTTCATCTTCAAATATGATTTTAATTTAAGCTTAACTTGTTACATTTTTCTCACATTTGTGTACCGTAAATTCAACATGAGTGATGTAACCTAAATTTGTAATACTCTATTCATTTTAAAAGAGTGTTCATGGAGTTTCTTGCTCGTTCTTCTCCATAGAAACCTACTGTTTGGAACGAGCAACTAGCCTCAACTTTCTGACTGACTAACTCCTTGACAATTCAAAAGTGCCTGTAAATGGTTTATTTGAAATAAATGATTTGAGTTTGAGTTTGCTTTTACTAAGAACTAATGTGATTTTTTCAATACATGTGCAGGTACTTTCTAAATTATCTTGGATAGGTATCATTGAAGGAAAACATCGTGAGGAAACTGGACTTATAATTGATATAAGTCTGGAATCGCCAATCCGCCTTGAGCGCACATGGTGATCAATGTTCGTGCCTTCTCTGTAGGAGAAGAGGCCTTTGCCCTGCAGTGGGACAGTAATAAGCTGGTATTATAAGCCTTTACTAACAAGCAGTAACACAAACCGCAAATCCATTTAATACACACAAGTCATTTTAAGTATTTAATCAAAAGAACAAAGTCTAATGATCAAAGGCTGACTCCACACGAACTCAAATCGTGGCAGTATTAATTACTCTGATTTCGATTGTCTTATTGTTATTACATTATTGAAGTAGTGGTCCCACAGTAATTAAAAAACGAGATAAAAATTATCCTACGTGTACCAAATTTTAGCTAATCCCGTTCAAACAAACATACATCCGAACATGCACATCACATTTATAATATTATAATAAGAAGAAGATCATGTGTGGAATTTATATTGTCTCTTAACAATACACGTAAGGTAATCCTGGTCCTTTGCCAAATGTGTCATTTGGTCTTTAGGTACAGAATTCATATTTATTCATTATAGTCTTCATTTTTTGGAACGTTTTTAAATTTCCTTTCTTTGTTTGATTTAAAATTTCAAATACTTGCACTCTACAATATGGTTAATATTTTAGAGTTTTTACTAATCCAAGAAATTTTTGGTCCTCCCTCGAATAACCAATTCGTTGAAATTTTCTTTGTTGCAGAGTAACTAATATAATATTCAACAAAAGATATTTGTTTAATAGTTTACCAACATGACCTAATTGAAATGAAACGCGTAATTTAATTTAAAAAAATCCATTATATTAATAAAATATATTATGTGGTTTTGTATTATGTACTTATACCTAAAAGTTTTAAAACACAATAAATTCAGTAATTTAAAGTAAATCAATTATTTATTTACTTGAAACGGTTTATCTACTGACAAATATGTTTATTGAGAATGAAACTACAAAATGCGTACATGCATCACACAATTGAATATACCTAATTGACATGGCATCGTGTCTAGGTACCTACCAAATGAAAAATAATGCGCAATTTATTCATATTAATTTTCAGGCCAAAAACCACAACTCTAAGCTAACTATTAAAAGTAGTTGCCTACGTAGATTAATAATGAAAATCCTAAAAATAGAGGCTGTTACTCTGTTTGGTATTGATACTTTTCTGTAGGGCCACAGAAAAATCTGGTTAAACAGCCGACAACCTCCCAAATCAACCTACGAGATGCAATATCTAAGAAAAAGCTCCTTACTGCCTAAACTGCACCTTATAGCATCATCGAACAATTTTTGCTCAGTACTATCCGTGCCTATCATAAAGAACTTTTAAAATTCCTACCTTTACATAAAAAGTAGTCTTTAAAATGGCCACAATTTCGTTGCCTATTAAACGTAGATAACATCAATAAATTGCACGCAATATTAATGTAATAAATACTTTAATGATAAATAGTTGTGATGGGTAGATTACAAGCACGAGTAGTCCTTCGAATGGCGGAACCATTCAATACCAAGTAATATAGTGTACGACAAGCTTTAAACTGTTTAAAATATTGGTCCTTTTACTTTAAAAGTGGTCTTTTGATACACCTGTTTAAGTAATTGTTATTAAACTTATTACAGTACTGCTTAATGCATTTTTATTTATATTGTATTGTATAAACTGTTTTTTTTTTTCACTATTTATTTCCGTTAATTGAATTAAATACTTGCTTTTAGCATTCCTTATGTCATGACAAACAAACGTAGTTAGGCTATATTTATAACAATACTAGCACTACTACTAACATTTTTATATCAAACTAGCTTTCGCCCGCGACTGTATCTATGCGTTTGCTAGATCGTCATATACATTTGTGAAAGACAAACAAACATTCATCTATCCTCACAGATTTATTACAGTAGTAGGACGACCAATTCAAGGCTGAAATCACAAGGAAAACAGCTTCAAACTAACTAAGAAAACGCTTCCATAAAAACCCGTTACTAAACAAAGATAAGCATCGAATCTTTTGAGGAAAAATCTTTTAATTGATGCACGTTTCCTTATCCAATAAGGTCAATGGCGAAATACCAGAACTAAGGACCACGTTGTGCCGTCACAAAGGACCAGTTTATGATCAAAATTAGCCTTGTCGATTGCAAGTGACTCGATAATTGTCGTAATCTGCTTGGTTGATTACAATGACTTGAGGCAGGTTTCCGGCATTAGATTTAGTTTATAATTACGTAGGATGACGCGGCCGGGTCTAAAATTACAACCCTCTGGTTGCAAGTTCACTTAAGCTGTGATGTAAAACTTAGTTAATGGGCTAATTAATAATTGTGTTTATTGTCAATTTTTGTTTGATAAGCAGCACTGAAACTGTAAAAGTAAACCGTTCTGATAATACGAACTAATCTACGTCAGAATCTTTCCCATTATTCGAAATAATATTATTAATGTATGGAGTGAGGAGTTGTTGAAGACTTACACCACTAATTGATGGACTGTGCTCGATATGAGTCTGGGAGAAATGACCTGTTTAGGGTCTTGAGGTTGAACAGACTTGAAGTAGACACATTCCATAAAATTCAGTCTCAACCAAATGGCGATGATGCGAAGAGTCTGTTCAGGTTCATGGCCCAGATATGACCAATGTGTATTTAGGGTACGATGGAATTGACATACGCTTTGCGATTATAAATGTACCTAAATAAAAAAAAATAAAAAATAAATAATTTAACACATTTGACATATTGAATTAGTTGGATATAGAGATATTATGGGATGACTCGTTTTAGTGCAATTTAAATATTGCTGTATTAAAATACTGCTGGACCGCAATATCGGTCAATATCAAAGCTCCCACAACTAGGTCAACGAAGTGAATTTGATTTTCTAAATGAAATCGAAGTAGAATTGGTTCCGGTAATAAAAGTTATTCCGATCTAATTTTACGATGTTTGTCTTGTGTTTGGCGGGAGTAGAGAAATTAACTTTATGATTTAATAGTCACACTGTCGCTACAACTGCGTGAAAGTTGTTAATGACGAAATAGAAATCTAGAATGACTTGGTTTGGTAACCGCACCATTTTTATACTTACAGACGTAACTTTGCGACTCTCAGAGCAATAGTTTCGGATATTATTTCTGGTATCAGGGGAGCTTAAAAGCAAGCAAGAGCGATTAATTTTGGGTTGATTTTCGTTTGAAAAATCGGGTCGGGAATCGAAATTCTTTGTTTTTGTGAGGGTTCATGTAAACGCATCATCAATACCAAAGATATATTAATCGGCAGAATCCTTCTTCGGATAACCACCAACAGATGTTGGTGGTTATCCGAAGAAGGATTCTGCATCTACTTGTGTAGTCAGTCTCTTCTTCTATGTTGTGTAGCACTTAGTGTGTGTGTTTGTTCTAAATTCTCAAACTTTTTTATCTTCTTCCACAGAGTCCCGCATCGGAGTCGGACAGCAGTTCGGTGTCGGGGGCAAAGAGCCCGGCGTCGGCGCCGCCGCTGCTGCAGCACCTGCTTCAACTGCAGGCACAGAACCCGCAGACTATAGCACAGGTATTACTGGGCATTTTGTTAAAAGTAAAAGGACCAAGGTCCGTCAACAAGCTACTTTATGTTGGTCCTTTTAAATAATATAATTATTCCTGTGTTCAAAGTCTATAATTATTGTTGTTTAAATAATATGTTAGTAAGGAGGTACTAGGTATTTAAAAGAACTTAAAAATCTTATTAATGTTCGTTATCACCGTGATTGACTCCTGAGTTACATTTTTCCTACTATATTTCTCTTTTCTTTGTCTCAGTTGGTTTCTCAAAGACAAAGTCAAATTATGTATTTTATTTCGAGCTTTAAAAGGGACTTTCGAACATTTATAAGTAAAAAGAGTTGAATCTAGTTGGCTCCACCAAAAGTATATACGTAGATTTGCATGGAGAAGAATCTACAATAAACTTCATACTTACTCTTTGTTTTGTCTACTTCAAAAGACCTAGTCCTTCTGACCACAAAACTTCATGTTTTGTTCATTCCTTTCTCTACTTCGAAAAGCGTTTAGACCTCTGACCGCATATCGTATGATTAACCCCTTCATATCCCACAAGTATTTCTGTGATTCTTCTTCTATCTATTTGACCAGAAAATCGGTACACTTTGTATGTTAATTCTAAGCGATGTTACAACGGCAGGGGTACACAGACATGTGTGTGCAGTTTCAGCAGATGCTGACGGCGTTGGCTGCGTTGGGCAGTGGGCTGGTGCCGCCTCCGCCGCTGTCACAACCCTGGATGATGCAGCGGCTGGTGCCTAGGCAGACCGACAGGTCAGTCTAGAAGATAATTTTGTTCTTTTTATTTATCCTGGATTTTATCCCAATTTATTTAAGGCAGCCTATCCTAAATATTTCTGCGCCACACAGTACGGGTAGCTATGTCGTTTTTAATGATTTGTAGTCAGATTATTGGTGGTCGTTCACCGCTTCTTTTTCCTTCTAAGTACCGTGTTTATGAATCGTGTGACGTGTCACATGGTCATCATCTCGCCATATATCCATACTAGCGCAAACGGTTTTCACTAAGTTTCTCACGTATCTTAGTGACTTTAAAACTACCACGGAAATATTAATAACAAGATAATTCAGTTGATCATAAATAAAATTCTTTATTTGAGATAACATGATCCAACGATAAGTACCTATACCTACCTAATTTAACCATTTGGGCCAAAGAGAGGACGATAAGATGACGTTTCGCTGGGTGCAAAGCCGATGGAAATAAACTTCCCTAATTGATCATCAGCCGAACGAAATGCCTCAACACAGGCAAAAATCAAAGTGGCATATATATATTGTGCCAAAACGGTATAAAAAACATATTTGTGAAAACGACTTTATATTTGTGGAAGTCAAGAATACTATAAAATCTATCCTATGGTACTCCGCAATAGCATCTTCATCAGTAAAAGTAACCCAGACCAGAATCAGATCCAGAGATTTTCTCTTATAAGAAAATTTTAACCTCTAACTGTATAACGTTATTACGAAAAAGGGTCACCGCTATACGGTTGAAGTTCCACGGTCTCGAATCAAGCTTTACTTCCACATTTATAGTGCGAACTGCCAGACTGTGGAATTCACTGCCTGCCTCTCTATTCCTTGCCACATATAATCTGGGTATCTCCAGGCCACGAGTAAACTGATTTATCCTAGGCAAGCGTGCTCCAGCTTAGGCCGCATCATCACATAAGATAAGGTGAGTTGCAGTCAAACGCAAGCCGCGATTTAAAAAAATATATAATATATTACAGTTGGTTCAAACGTCATTTTTTGCTATAACAGTAACTCCATTCAACCAGTCAAGCCAGTCAAGGATCAAAGCAAAGATCAAAATAACTCATGATATATCTAACATACAATTTTACAAACACCATGATTTTATTATAGAGAGAAAAATCAACAATGAATAGATACACCTTGACCTCAATATGGACGATTTGCTTTAAGTATACCTACCTACAAATATTAAAGTGGTTGTATAATATGTTATGCCTCATCTCAATCTATCATACAATATCTTCATTATTTCTTTAGAATTGTATTACTGCTCTAAGGGCGGGGTTTCGTTGAGAGCTAGGTACTAGCGTTTAAAGTTCAAGAAGAGACAGAACGGCAGTCTGTCTGTTACGATTTCACGATGAAACGGCTGAACCGATTTAGATACAATTTGGTATGAAGATAGCTTGAACCCTGGGGAAGGACATAGGCTACTTTTGAATCCGTGACTTCATCTGTATCCACGAGAACTGACATTCGCGGGCAAAAGCTAGTATCAATATATTTTTCTGAACTGGGCCACATGTCGAACAGATCATGGGAAAACGTCCAGCGATATCGTGGCTGTGGCAGACCAAGACGGCGGGATGAGCTTAACGCATATAGAAGGGACTGGTACACTGTAGCTCTGGACAGTGAGGGTTGAAAAGGAAAAGGGAGGCCTTTGACATGCAGAGGGGTAATACAGGTTGAAAATAAAACAAAATAATTATTAAGTACTCTGGCACACATTAAAGTAGGATCGGTTAGTACATGATAGAAAACGACTAGCTTGCCATCAAACTTGGCTCTCTGCCGTCTTGACTTAGCACAAGCTTACTAGCTCAGAAATATACACAAAGTCAGAGTATACAAATTTGCTAGCTTACTTCCTAAAACTGGCCTTGTGGGTATTGGGCATGAAGGCGCGTCCCTGTGCAAAACGCAGCGGTAGCCGTTTTTTGTTCAGTTTTTCGGACCTAAATACTCTATATCCAAAACAAATATCAACAAATAAAAAATAGATTAAATTTCTACATAACTTGACTCCAAAATGGTAGATCTGATTTTTGTTTACGAAGTTATAGTATTTAACTAATCTCCTCACAACGAAACCACAGAAATGAGAAATAATTATTGAAAACATGCATCTCCTCGGCAAATAACCATTAATTCGATTTTTGACTAACACTATTGGATAGGCAATTTATTAATGAACATTTTGGTAGAATTTTTTTTTTCAAAATCCCAATATGTCATTTTATAAAGATTTAATTCTAAAATCTGATCTTATTTTGCTACTTTATCTCTTGCGCGGCGCAGACGGAACGAACGCTCAAGGTTATTTGTTCAGGGTACCGCCTGAACGAGGAATATGAAGCCCATGCCATGTCTTAGGAAAAAGATTTACCAATGAAACGTAGTCCTCAGTCCACCTTGAGCTTGCGTGGTAATCAATGCTCGAACCTTCTCTGGATGAGAAGAGGCCTTTGCACTGCAGTGGAACAATAATAGAACTGTGTTATTATTTTTTACGAGCTAACCCGACAGACGTCTCTATCTATCTACCCTACCAAACTATATACCTACTTACCTACCTATCTACCTACCCTACTCTACTCTACCTACCTACCCTACGCTACCCTACATACATACATAGTACCTACCAACCTACCTTCCTACCTACCTACCCTACGCTACCCTACATACATACCTACCAACCTACCTTCCTACCTAGGTAGGTAGGAAGGTACGTAGGGTAGGTAGGAAGTTATACATCTACCCTACCCTACCTACCTACCTACCTACCCTACCCTACCCTACCCTATCCTATCCTACCCTACCTAACTACCCTACCCTACCTACCTAAAATATTCTTCTCCTAACAATTACGAACACAAAAAAAAATATCCAATTGGGCCTTTGGGAAGTTATGCGCTTACATACATTTCGGCGATTCATTTTCATATATACCTATAGATGAGAAATGACAAATTCCCGTTTGGGTTTTTCCCCTCGTATGATTATTACCTAGACGAAAGTAGGAGTTAAGCTCAGCCTGCTTTATGACTTCAGTTTTAAGAATCATATTTCTTTAAGCAGCTGTAAGAAATACTATTTCCTAAAGGCACCAAAGCTAGCCGAAAGGATTTACAATGTTACGAAAAGAAGAAGAACCCTAAGGCGTCACGCCCAAGTATCAAAGTTCACTATTGTTAATCAAGAATTACACATTAAAGATTTATTGTTTTACAAAATTGTTAGATATTTCACCTTAAACTTTATAAATTCAATGCCGTTAGAACGGCACCATTCATGCGATGTATAATTTTGTGATCATCATAAATCCTTTGGGCTAACCTTGGTGCCCTCTTAAAGTGATGTTATCATTCTGCTTAAAGAAATATGATCCTTAAATCGGAAGGCTTTCGGCAGCTGGCAACGTGTCATTGAATTAACTGAAAATTTTAAAAGAGGTATTCGATCAATAAGAACAACTTTTACTATCAGCCCAACCTGGGCCTCAAGTCTGCTATTGCAATAGTGTCAGAATGATCTATCATTGATTTCATAATTGTTGATTTTGACAAGTTTGGTAATCTACTAATATAATGGCGTCATTATGACTTTCCAATGGTCAACCACTGACACGCCATTGAAAGAAATGATATAGAATGGTACCCTGCTCTCGTACAAAGTGACAACTGACTAATAGGCGGTAATCTGCTAAGAACGTCATTGTGCAGTCATTGCTTTTAATTCGACCGACCAATGATCGACCATTATGAATTTAGCAGATTACGAACTTTTAGCAAAATGACAATGGGATCGTGTTGGAATGACGAAATTATAAAAATAGCAGACTTGGCCCCCTAGAATCTCGAAAAAAAAAACAGCTTTTCCCTAACTTATATCGAGTTACTTATGCGAAAAGTAATGCTTGCCGCTTGGAGTAATTGACTTTTTTGCGATTTTATGGTTGATCCCAGTGGCGTGGCTTCTATATATTAAAGTCGAAAAGCCTAGCTTGCTAAATAATGGGAAACGATAAAAACAAACAAAACAAAAAAAGCACAAAATGAAAATAGGTCTTGAAAAATTATTTTGTTTTTATTCTTAAATCTGTCGGGTTTGCCCTAACTTTGTCCCCTAGGCACGCTTCTGGTTGGTCCTATATATATCCACTTGAGCGTCAGTAACACCAATTATACCAGAAAAAATATTAAAATTCGTTGATCTTACACTCCCTTAAAGTACATTCATCGTATAACTTTTCAGCTTTTTTTTTCTTTTCCTTTTCTTTGGATAGGGGTGTTAAGGAATTAATGACGCTGTTTATACATGAAAAATGGAGAATAATCAACAGCTGACACATCGGTTTTTTCTCTAATACAAGTCGACATTGAATAATCTCATGCCCATATTTGCGATGCAATTTTCATTAAGAATTCATGAATGAATAAAAGATTTGAAATTGCGAATAGATCGGCTTGATTCATTTACAAGCGATATCCTGTTAGTCAGGTTTGTTTAATAGATAAATATTTATTATAAAAAGTAGGTACTAACTTCTAACCGCGACTTCGTCCGCGTGGAAGCCTAGTAGGTTATAACATAAAACAGCTTATGGCACTGTGCAATAATTTTTGTAATTATATCAGTACCTCTAGAGTCTGTACTTCAGTTCTTCTTATTCGATTCGTGACGAAAACTTCATGTTTTTGCGTTTTGCCCAGAGCAATATCGTAAAATATTATGTGAGCAGATTATTTAAAGACAATTTACAGTTTTAGAAAGATTAAGTCTTGATTTAGACAGCTACAGAGTAAAAGTATAATTTTTAATTATGGTTTTTTAAAGCGAAGACAATCATTTCATATCGTTTTACGAAAATAGACATCAGAGTTAACTTTCAGGACGAATACAACCATTACAATATGCCAAATTATTTTGTTTTATGCGTTTTTCCAACATTATATACAGTCATAAAGACAGCTACAGAGCAAAAATTACAAAAATATTACTATTATGTATTAAAAAACAATGTTGAAAAAGTAGAAAATTGGTTCATTTTGTCAATTTTTTTTCACCAGTATTTGAATAAAAACATAACTGATATATTTATTTCATGAAAGGAAATGTTATGCTTAATATACAGAATATTTTTCAGTCTGTTATACGAGCTCATTTATTTTAGACAATTATTTTAAAAAGCCCTGTAAAACATCGCGCGCTGTCGTTTGCCGATCAATTTCAATGATTCGTGCTTATTTCGTGCGTTTTTCTTTTTCTGATGCACACAAACCGACCATTGTGTTGTACTAGTGTGTGTCAATGCTGCTACGCCATTCTATCAATCATTTAGATTTTGAGTTGCGCTAAATCGAATACGCGCCCTTAAAAACTAACTAAAAAAAAGTAAAAATATAAATTATATTAAAACTACCCTTTGCCTGCGACTTCCACAGCATGAATGTCGGTTATCGCGGATGCAGTCAAACTCCCGGGTAAAAAAGTAGCCTATGTCCTTTCCCAAAGTTTAAGCTATTTCCTTACCAAATTTCATCAAAATCGGTTTAGCCGTTTCATCGTGAAAACGTAATATAGTCAGAGTTACTTTCGCATCCATACTTTATCCTACTATCCTACGAATATTATAAATGTGAAAGTTTGTGAAGATGTTTGAATGTTTGTTACTCAATCACGCGTAAACCGTTGAACCGATTTGTATGAAAATTGGCACATAGGTAGACCATTTCCTGGATTAACACATAGGATATTTTTTATCCCGGTTATGTTCCCTTGTGATAATCGTTCTTTTTACGCGGGAGAAGCCGCGGGCAGAAGCTAGTAATATTATAAATGCGAAAGTAACTCTGTCTGTTACGCTTTCACGATAAAACGGCTGAACCGATTTTGATGAAATTTCGTATGACAATAGCTTGAACCCTGGGGAAGGACATAGGCTACTTTTTAATCCGCGATAACCATACACACACGCGACATTCACGCGAACGAAGTCGCGGGCAAAAGCTAGTATATAATTATTATTAAGTATGAATTAGTATGGATTATCCTTTGTGTTAAGCTAGATCAATTTTGAGCCAGCCGTTTAAGCGTAATTTTATCCATTTACATAAACTCACAAACTATCGCGTTCATAAAAGTATTAAGAAATAGGATATTAGTAATTAAAGACTTGAAGGTCCAGAGTACTTCATTGGTTTCAGTGGTCTATTCAAGATGTGGGAGTATCCTGGCCGCTTAGACCCTGACCTATATTTTCCTTATTTTACACAAGTAAACGCAAGCAGACTTGTAGGTGGATACTAATATTCCTTTCGTAGATAAACCGCTCTTTGAGACGAGTTTGTAATGTTATTTTTAAACTGTAAAATTCAGCTGGTTTGTTATGACTTTGCTTGGTGATTATTCGGTACCTTTTGAAGACTTTTGTCACCTTTCTATAAAATAGATAGTATGTCAGAATGTGTAAAAAATGTTTTTAAATATTTTTAGATAAATTGAATCATTCTAATTCTTAATGAGATGATAAATCCGCCAGACATACATCATTTTAGCTCGCCTTTCAGCAATTTCCTGTAAAACATACATAAAAACACAAATGTCACACTTTTTTTTTTTTTTAATTTATTTTGATTTTGGGTTTTTTACAATAGCATATCAAACCCATAAATGTCACACTTAAACGTAAGTTTCTAAGGTTCCTTTTATAACTGATATCTGAAATACTGTTTAGCATTGAATCTAGTAAGTACCTATATATTCTTCTATCTACTCTCTAAATTGAGAATTACTTTCTTTTTGAACGTTGTTATGAAAAGCTATAAGGTCAATAGTACAACCTTGCTCCACCATTGTTTATTTAAACTATCAATTAATGAACCAGCTCTGCTTATTCCAGTATCTTACTATAATAGGCATCTCTGGAAGAAGAGTCGAAAATGACCGCTGTATTAATTTTCCCTAATAAAACAATGTCTGATTGTACATCTTCAAAACACTTTTCACCTTGAGTGCCCATGAGTAAGCACCTAATCTCATGTTTATTTATTTATTTAAATGCCTTAAAACTATCATTACAGGTCTTAACCTAACGCTATAGCCAAGTCACACACACAAAATTAAAATTAAAGCACAAAATACTTCTCATGATCGTAAAAAACATGGCTTATAACATAGTTTAAACTATACGTAGTCCTTTTTGCGAATTGTCAATTTCGACCTGACTATACCTAATTGAAGGTGCGAATTGCTCGAGTCAGAAGGGTTTTGGCCAGAAAGAAAGAAGTATGTTAAGAACGTTAACCCAGCCATTGTGTACAGCCAGTATTCTGCATTATCTAACCCCTGTTCTTCTTTTTTAGATGGGTAAGGTTATAAAGAACGCAGACTGCACGATAAAATATCGGTAACTACAACAGATTCAGCAAATTCATGAACTCGAATCGATAAATGAACACTATAAATTATCAACCTAACCCCTAAATGTCAATTGTATTAAAATCTAACCTTCGCTCGGCTTCTATTGGAATTCATATCGTTTATAGTTACGTGACCAGTTTACAAACAGTATCTGTGGAAATCTGGACTGTAGCCAATTATTTTAATTTTACAATTCCTTCCGAGATTAAAAGTATGATAGTATTCAAATATAAAGGGATACAAAGAAAAATATATTTAGAGAAAACGTATACATTATTAATGACTTCCTTAATGATAGTTTAGTTTATATTATACTTGTCTGTATTAATTTACTTTTTCGTTGAATTTCTGGCATAGTTATTGTTCTGTAAATTACAATTTATTGTGCTTTTGTTTTTGACGTGACTGTGTTAACATTAACAATAATATTCCCTTAATAATTATGAATTTACATAATAAAAAAAATATATTAAGTTACACTTGCCGCGGTCGGTCTCCGTGCCTCGGAAAGCACGGAAAGCTGGTGCCCCGGTCGTCATTATAAATCTTAATATTGGTAGTCAGAAGCCAGAAAGTCTGACAACCAGTTTTACTAAGAGATATCGATCGTGTTACCCAGTAACTGGGTTGTGGGGGTTATGCAAAACACTGGTTTTCAGTTGCATCCAATTACACTGTAAACTGACCCCAAAGAAGGCTAGGCTGTTGATAAACATAATACAGAATAATATTGCATGTCCTTTTAAATACAGAACAGGGGGAGCTTTTATTATAAAATACTTTGTACAATTTACCCATGTCTGCAATTAAATAAATGATTTGATTCAAAACCTACTCTAAGATTATGAGAAAAATGGCTGTCTCCTATTTTTATTCACATTAACTATTCATATCAACAATGTTATTGTGATAATAAATGCTGAAAGATTTGTTTTTGCTATGACATCCTCCCCTCTGTGTGAAAAATCTGTTGAGATATCTTTGAGACAAATGTAGGTATGTGACGAAGATTTTCTAGGCTGTGCAATCGGAATATTTTAAAAGATTTGATAATAATAATAATAATAATTTATTTATTAAATAAAACGTTTACAAAATATTGTACAATAGTCACCAGAAGAAATATTTCCCATACAAATATATAGACTAAAATTAAAACTAAAACTAAAATATTTATGTTAGGTACTGATGTAAGTTAGTATGGATCGGAATTACAATGTTAGGTAGCGACCCGCGAGGTGTGTTGATGGCGCGATTATAGTTTTGGCCAGATAGCAAGGTGCTTCGGTTAGGTACTGATCAGTACTCACGACCCACACGTACCTAAACTTCTACTAATACGTTAGACCACAATGGAGGCTTTATCGTAACTTATTGATGTCCGAAACCGAAGTCTTAACATTTCAATCTTGAAAATTTGACTCTATAACAAAATTGCAGAAAATATTAACATACTCTTGTTTGTTTTTCGGAATGACATCTTCTATGTCAACCTAGGACGTTGTCGGCTGCTTATCCGAACTTTCCTATGGTGCCTTAAGAATTTAAGGCCTCCAGCCAAGGCAAAATACTTTTAACTAAGCGACTACACGCTAAGGGCACTCCTTGTGGGGTGTATGGGCCTCAGCTTAAGGCATCGTTGAGGGACAACAGTAAAGAGACAGACTAGATCGGATCTTGATTATTTAGGGCCCGCGCCGCTGCTTTAACGAATTTAAAGCTACAGGATCTGCGGCGCAGACTGGCATGAGCAAGGGTTGGGGAGGACATACTCTGGTTTAACTTCTCCAACATGTATAGTAGCTTTCCCTATATTATTCTAACGATCAGTGCAGACCACTTCTGATTCTGACTTCTAGGAGCTACAGAAGTTAGGGAATAGGGTGGCGTGCTGATCCTACCAAAAAAAAAAAAATACGCACTGAGTCGTGGCGTTGTGGGCCCTAGCCCGTTATACCATATTATGCTATTAATAATAAGCTCAGATTATGGAACAAAAGGCAGATAGACCATGACCAAAAAAGCAAATACAAATTCAAAAGCGAATACCTACAATCTCGTGATTGTATTTGCTATTGAATTTGTATTTGTTTTTTTATTTGTTTTGTTTAACGATGTGGCCTTTCGTGCTATACTGACTCGTGTCAGTACAGCACGAAGCGTGTTGTGGGTATTCGATTTTGAATTTGTAATCTGCTACAATTTTGACAGTTCTTTTGATCAGTGACCTACCGTTAGAACGCCATTGTGCAGTCATTGCTTTTAATTTGACCGACCAATGATCGACCATTATGAATTTAGTAGATTACGAACTTTTAGCAAAATGACAATGGGATCGTGTTGGAATGACGAAATTATAAAAATAGCAGACTTGGCCTCCTGGTCATCGGTCCACCTAGTGGGAGGCCTTCCTTCCAAAATCGCTTATTATATATAAGCGATTTTTTTTTATATTTATTTTTTTATGCTGATATATTATTTTAAATGTAGTATTGATGTAGATTACTTAAAGAGTTTAAGAGAATCCCTCTGTTATTTAACTTACTGTATAATTCCACAAGTTTTATGGATTGCAAAATTGACTAAACAGGTCCCAGTGGAAAACTTCTTGAACATACCTACTAGTCTGTTTACGTTACACTGCAGTTGCGTTAAGCATCATTTATTAAAACACTACAATTCTATTCATATTAGAGACCTAGTTTATCAAATGAACAGTACCTATTACAATTCTGTGAGTACTTACATACGTATTCAGTATCAGGTGCAGTTTCAAGGTTCCAATTTGTAATTTAAATACGTTTAGTTGAATTCGCGCCACCATCGCCGCCATTGTGGACGGATCTCCGCCATGACACCTGACGTCATAAAATTCAAACGTTCTTTTGTTCATATTTAAATGTTTGCTAAGGTAAATTGTGTTAAGTGTTTATTTAGTTTAGTTTGAATATGTATTGAATGATTTTAAAGTACCTATTCGTAATTATTTAATACTAGCTTTTGCTTGCGATTTCGTATGCGTTAAAGTCAAACATCTCCTTAATTAGGCCTGTGACATCATTATCTAATAATTGCGAGACAGAATTTCTCCAATAAAAAGAAACTTGATTTTAGCCCTG
Source organism: Charanyca ferruginea (assembly GCA_947361185.1). Lineage (NCBI taxonomy): Eukaryota > Metazoa > Arthropoda > Insecta > Lepidoptera > Noctuidae > Charanyca > Charanyca ferruginea. Next base: position 18,509,372 of record OX376078.1, on the reverse strand, counting down.
AAACCCCGATTTAAATTTACTGTAAAATAGATTTTTGAGATTTTCTGTTGCTTTGAAATCAATATACATATAGTTAGTCAATTGAATTGGTAAATGGCTAACTAGAAGTGACGTCATAAGAACAAATTGCCATATAAAAAATCTACAGGGAGACCGCATTTTGACAGTTCATAAAAGTATGTCAATTAATCGGTGGTGTCACCCTATTTTGAGGTGACGTCACCTATAAACTGCCAACAGGTGAAGTAGTTTCTGAGAATTCGTGTCAGTGAGTTATTGGCCTTTTATTTTATACGTATAGATTCTACAACGCAGTTCTGTAACGACATTAACCAAAAAGCCAATTCTACTGAAGCCCGACTACATAACTGAAACCGTGCCTGAGGTAGCAGCGCGGTGCGGGAGGGGTGTGGGTGTGACGTGACGCGAGAGCTCACTGATACGTCAACTTGTGACAACTGTCACTCATCTCACACCGCACAGCTACCCCAGGATCAGATATGCGGTCGTGAAATAATTAAAAACGTAATTAAAAGTCAAAAATGTAGAAACATTGAGGCATTTTAGAAATAGAGAGAGAGATTTGAATACAAATGTTCTTAAAAGTTTATTTATTTATACTTACACAAAATTATAAAGGCGCTTAATGCCTTAGGCATTCTCTAAGCCAAGGGTGGTGAAGAGATAACATGGCATAGTAAAAAGTTGCCCTCCAGTCATCAAAACTCTATTTCCAACTTCATCATCATCATCCAGCCTTTTGCCGTCCACCGCTGAACGTAGGCCTCCTTTAGAGATCGCCAACAACCCGGTCTTGGGCAGACCGCATCCATTCGCTGCCAGCCACCTTCTTCAAATCGTCGGTCCATCGTGCCGCAGGGCGTCCCACACTACGCTTGCCCAAACGCGGTCTCCACTCTAGAGCGTGTCTGCTCCATCTACCGTCTGTCCGTCTGCAGACGTGGCCGGCCCACTTCCACATCACCGTGCTAATTCGACGCTCAATGTCGGTAACTTTAGTTCTCTGGCGAATGACTTCATTGCGAATTCATTCGCGAATTCAATTTCCAACTTGAAAGATTCTAATTCCCTCCACCTACACCCCACAAAACCCCGTGTATCTAAACCTCCTATCGTCGTTTAAGAAGCCACAGACATACTCCTACTTACAACCACCCACGGATATTCCACCGACAATCTGAGTTCCGCCGCTCTTTTACTGTGAGATTCGTTCCTTTGACGGCATACAAACCGATTTTAACGCTAGTTTGTATTTCTTTGTGTTTTTTAGGAAGACATAAAGTAGATGCTGTGTTAGAAAGAGAAGAGGGATGTAGGTTGTTCTTTCCGTCTCTGCGATAGGTCATTCGCTATCAAACCATATCCACACTTCACGGCTAATCGATTTTGATGAAATTTGGTGTGTAGCTTGAACCCTGGGAAAGAACATAGGCTACTTTTTAATCCGCGACTTCGTCTGCATCCACGATTACCAACATTCACGCGAACGAAGTCGACAGCAAAAGCTAGTCATATTATAAATACGAAAATAAGTTTGTGTATTTGTTTTTTACACTACGGCTAAGCTCTTGAACCGATTTTGATAAAATTTTACACCAACTAAGCTTGAACCCTAAGAAAGGACATAGGCTTTTTAATCCTCGAATTCGTCAGCATCCGCGATAACCGACTGGTTGTTTCAAACAGTCGGTTAACGTTACATACGGACGGTTAAAAAGTTACTATGACGTAAGATGTTTAACGTACGTTAAATGTAACGGGTTAATTGTTTTATGACATAAAAATCCGTCAGTTAAAGTTATTACAAAAGAGATTCCATAATATTTTGATGTTTGACGTAGCTGTTTGACAACACAAGATTACGTTGACTGGTCAGTTATGGTAATAGTAACTTTTTGGCGTACGATTTTGTGAAACAAACCGCTTTTTTGATTTGACGATAGTTAGCGCCATTTTTGACTATTACCGGTCAGTAATGTAAAGTTGAAGCAACCCGCCCATAGTTAGGTACCTATGAGAGATGCCTCATCATCCTCTTCATCACCCAAAAAACGTCACAAAACTCAATCCTTAGCGACAAACATAAAACCTTTTCATCATACCCCATAAACACGTTATTTCTATTGAATATCGTAGCTCAAAATATGACACAGCTTAACAAATCTATGGGCATACAGTATCATCAATTCAATACGGACACATGTCTCCAAGAAGTGCACACAATGACGTCACCACTGCTCTGTGAGTGGCCTAGGTGACGCTATGCTGAGAACGAGAGTTTTGCGATATTATTGGGTACTAGCTTTTGCCGCGTGAATTTTCTTTGGAATCCCTATTTTTCTTTTAAAGAAAATATAGGTTATAGCACTCAGGAATAATGTAGCTTTCAATTTGGCAAAGAATTTATAGCATCGGACCAGTACTTCTGGAGATTAACGCGTTCGAAAAAAAACAGAAATAAATCAATCCATACTTTTAATATTATAAATATGCGAAAGCAACTCTGTCTGTTACCTTTTCACGACGAAACGGCTAAACCGATTTTAACGAAATTAGACATGAACGTAGCTTGACCTAGGTGGACCGATGACCTGGTAAAGGTTGCGGGGATCCGCTGGATGCGAGTCGCACGGAACCGGTCAATGTGGCGACACTTGTGGGAGGCCTATGTCCAGCAGTGGACGTCTTTCGGCTGAAATGATGATGATGATGATGATGATAGCTTGAACCGTGTGGAAGACATAGGCTAGATTTTGATCCGCGGCTTCGTCTGTATTCGCGATAACCGACATTGACGCGGGCGAAAACTAGTATTAATATAGATTGAATGGATGTTAGGTTTATGTTAGTTCATTTGAGCGAAACTTCTTCTAAAAATCTTCTACTAATTATGAACTTTTAAAATCTTGTTGCAATCTCATCTCCGCGATAAATCAAGAATGTAGATAAAATAGAGGTATTTTTGACAAATTGAACAAATGTTCCTAAAAGTAACAAGAGTTGTCCTCTAAAGTTCTTATCTTAAAAAAATCGATATTATTAATATTGATTTTTGGGTTACCTGTGCCAATATTTATCCCTATACGTCTGGAAATAGGGCATTTTCAAGCTGCTCTAACAATAATATCCCACTTTTCCAACACTAAAATTACTAAATGCAATACAAATTCTGTATTGAGCCTACACCTCTAAGAATACATACAATAACATCACGCCGAGGTCTTTTGTGAGGCGGACACGTCTGTCACTAGCGGTGCTATGCGGCAGAACGAGAAATAAACTGTATTCCAGTGATTTTTCAGACGGTTTTTAAAGTTTCAAGTCGAACATCATTTTTACTCTCCTAATGATTTGGTATTATAAAGTAAATTATTATCATAATAATAACTGTCAAGAGATTGAGATTTAGAATCTATATTTTTGTCATATAGGTAAGTTTTTGTTTATTACCATCATGCCTTTAAATTTATATATTTTGCTTCTTAACGTGGAAAACGAGATCAAGATGGCACCATACGCTTTCTGTATAGATACTTACCAATATGTTAACGCTTTCAAAAATCTTTTATTTCTACAACTTAATTATCAAGAGTAGATAGGTCAATTTTAATATCTTTGACCGCTTCCAAACCAAAAACATTTTATAAAATACCGTTTCTATATCGCATTATTCTCGTTCCTCAATCCTGCCCGTCACCTGTTCAGTTCGACAATGTCTCCGTTCATTACATTGAGACGTTAAAATGCCGCAACTTGCTACAGATGGAAATTCAGCGAGAAGACATTGTGTTCCACTGTACACAATAGAACTGACTCCAACAGGAGGAATTGATTCAGTTGCTGTGACACAGAATGAGGGTAGTTTTCAGTACCTACTAAACTAGAGATAGCAATACGATAGGTTTTGAAAATGGAATTTGGGAATAGGTCTTTACCTATTCGTGTTGCTTTATTTTTTTACTTTGCTCTTGTGCATGTCTCGGGCCTATATGTATGAAGTCTAAAATAAATAAGCTTTTTGACGGCCAAAATTAATATTGTATATCAATCCTAATACCGATCTTTACCTGACCGTAACCAATCAATAGATGAATCCTAATCTTGATCCCGATCTTTGCTTTTGACTAATCAACTAATCATTCAGCTATCTGTAACCTTAAGAGATCTGTAATATTAAAACAGTCAGATTGGAGATTAAGATTAACTATATTACTAATTTCGGGCGAAAGTATTTCACCAAGTTTAGGAGTAGTTACCGTGATTGGTGGTAGGTAGGTACCATTTTGTCATCAGAAGTATGACCTACTGGTTGTTATACTTTCTGGCTACCCATAACGACTGCCAAAGATGTTCGAATGACAACCGGGACCAACGCCTTTACGTGCTTTCCGAGGCACGGAGGGAACTCGGTATGAAATGGATGGTCACCCATCCACAGACTGACCGCGGCAAGCGTTGCTTTACCTCGACCGATAGATCTGTATGGCTTTTACTTTGCCACGAGTTCCTGAGCTGCTGAATGTAAAAATGTTTTTTGACAAAGTTTCAAAGAATTTATTGATCTATGTAGGTAGAGCTAGAAGTGAGCTGTCATCCGTCCGTCCGCTTTGTCAATCCCTAGCATCGGGACGAGAGCTCTCATTTGTCACGATCACCTAGGTGTTCACCGAGGGAGATTGAAACAGAATAGACATACTGCATTGCTATTCTGTTACAATCTCCCTCGGTGTACACCTAGGTGAAGTGAGCTGTCATCCGATTGTAGTGCTTTTGTGAAACCTTAGCTAACATCGTGACAAATGAGAGCTCACTTCCCCTAGGTTTTCACCGAGGGAGATTGTAAGAGAATAGACATACGGGTCCAATTCTAAGCGTTTACACAAACCGTTCTTGTACACGACCTTTTCAAAAGTAGTTCAGCAGAGTTCAAGGTGTTCCTGTCATTGTCAGATAATTATAAAATTAATGGTTAGCATGACGCACACTGTTTCGTATTTAAGGTTTATTATGGCACAAGTTATGTAGCTTTATTTAAGGGTGTATTCACATGACGGTTCTGTTTCCACAGACGCGCGGTTTGCGAGCGCGTTTTTTTTAGTGGCGGAAAAAATCTTGAGCAGATTGTTTGTTTTTTTAGGAATGCGGGTTTTCACTTATCTAATAAATGGGTTTGTCCTTCTGATTATTGACAGTTTCCAAGAGCGGACCTAACTTGATTGACACACTAGCGTTTTCTGTATCCTCATTTCTAAACGTTTGTATTAATTTGCATCGGTATAAACGTTTAAAAATGAAGTTATGACAACAATTCAGTTCCATATTTGTGAGTAGAAATGAAAGAATGACATAGCTTTGTGAAAATTTGATTTTGCAAGTTGCACTTATAACGCGTTTTACCTGTTTTTTTTAATCGTGCATGTTTCTGCGAAAACGTCTGCTCGTGTGAATGCACTCTAAGTAACGCCTGGAGATATAATCATTTGAAATTAGGCGGCCATGACAGTTGCAATTATTTTGATGTAATAAAGGGTTAAGGTACTCAGTTCGTGTGACAACTGCACATAAAAGTAAGATTTAATGTGATAATATTTTTTATGGTTTTGTCCTAGGCTGAATGTGGGACACAGTTTTTATTTCTGTTAATGGAGCAAGTGGGTCGATGTGCCACCTATGGCTAGGTTTTGATTTAGGTCGGGATAATGGTGTAGTTTCGTATCTGTGACACTTTCTGATTTTCAGACATAACCAAGTTCTTACAAAGAAATAAACAATTTTATAGCTCTTTATTATATTATTTATTGTTTAATTGAATATACAAATTAGCTAGGGTGGGACACGCGCCATATTCAGCCCCACTGTGCCTGGGCGTATATAACCCACCAGTAATGCGCGTAAGGCGCCGACGTAACCTCCAGTAGTTATAACTCTCATTTTGACAATTCAGCAATATTCATTGCGCTAATTGCATTGGTAGGCAGACAATACTTGCCTTGAATATCGATGTGTTTTTAATCAGTACGCTCTGACGTGCCGACTATATTTCGTTGGTTATAGATGTAATTAAACTGACTGGCTAATTTATGCCGGCTCTTTCTTATTTTATTAGAGAGACAAAGATAGAATTAGCTTAAAATAAGTTTAGCAGCACTAATTACTACTTATACTTGTCAACTTTGTACTAAAACCTAAAAATGAAATAAAATTGATAAATAATGTTAACAATAGCGAGTTATGCGCAGAATTACAAAAGGTTGATTCATTGTAATACTATGTTAAAACAAACACACAATTATATTTAACAAATAGGACACAAAAGGTCGCCAAACGGCTGTAGGTCGAAAGGATAAGCAAATATTACTGAAAAACTATACAAATATCGTTTGATATATGATTACGACTCCCACATGTTTTTGAGAATTGTTTTTATGCTATTAGAATGATAATAATGCTATTATTATCCCACTGTAGGGCAAATGAATGCCTCTTCTCATATAAAGAAGGCACAAGCATATCACCACTCTTGCTGAAGCCAGATTGGAGAAGTCAGAATTATATTCATTGTAAAGTCCAGGTTGTTTCTCGATGTTTTTCCTATTATTAGAAGCGACTTAATAATTACTGGCTTTGTCAATAATATTATTAAGGTTAGGTAGAGCTTTATGGAATTTAGAGCTGTATTCCATATCTAGAATCCGCCTCTTGATTTTATTTATAATAGGGATTTGGAGATGTGATATACTTTTGATTTCGGATTTCGTCGGGCAATTCGGAAATATGTCAAACTCAAAGTGAAAGCATTTATTTCAGTAAAACTATTTACAAGCATTTTTGAATTGTCAAGGAGCCGGTCAGTTAGTCAGAAAGTTAAGGCCAGTTGCCCGTTCCAAAACGTAGGTAGATCTAAAACAAGGAAAGAACGATCAAGGAACTCTTTTCAAACAAGTTTTTATAAAATCCTGATTACACTATTCTTGTTTCTTTTACAGGAGAGTCCCCTAAAATCGAAAAAAGAACGTCACGATTGACAGTGAGAGACTACAATAACGCGTTTACTGATAGACTTTCTTACTTTTAAAGTGATCGTCATCCATCCAAACCAAAACCGACAAAGAATCAGTCTCAATACATGTACTGTGCTCATTCAAGGCTACATAATATGGATCCTAGATCCTAGATATGATATAACATCACGATTCTGAACTCCTAATGTTAGAACAGATCACGAATATTGATCATGAATCGTGTTTCTTTGATATGAAGCTGTTCCATGTATGAACTTTGGAAGTATTACAGCGAAACTGATGGGACAATGTAGTCAAATGTTTAGTTCATTTACTTTGTATACATTGACTGGTAGAGAATGCTTAAGGTATTTAGTCCGCTTAGGGGATGTTTTCTGCTCACCTGATCGTAAGTGATGATGCAGCCTAAGGTGGAGTACGTTTGTCTAGGATGATGTTTACTCGTGCCTTGAATATACCCAGGTTATATGTATCGGGGAATACAGAGGCGGGCAGTAAATACCACAGTCTGGCGCTTGGTTCGAGACTGTGGAACTTCAACCGCATAGTGGTGACGCTTCGCCGTATCTCGGCCTTCTATCTTTTTCTTATTCGTATCTTTGTACCTAGTTACATACAGTTTAACTTAATAATTGTCAATTAGATGAGCAAGCGTCTTTCTGTAACTAAGTATTAAAGTTCTTCAGTTAATGAATACGAAAGAGATCGTCCAGAAAGTACCAATCTACTTCTACCACCACATCAAACATTTCTGCCAGAAACTGCATTTGACTGTAGGTGAAGTGATCTTAAGACGGGCTCTCAATCCTAAGCATTAGGGGGCAAATCTAGTATCTTTTGGAAACATTTGAATCTGTCATAAAAGTTTCTTTTTACCTACATTTTTGACATTAATTGTCGCTACGATTAAATTGCAAAGAGGGTTGACAATTCTTCTTCTTCTTCTTCAGCATGTGTTTGCTCCAACTGGTCCTCTACAACTTTTTTCCACAAAATTCTATGGCTGGTCTACCTGATTGACAAGTCACACCATCCTAAATTCACTGACGGACATTTTCACAGAATGACAGTACTCTGGTATTCTGGTTTATTTAATTAGGAAGGTCATCATAGACTGATAATGTTTTAGCAATATTAATTGACATTGACATGACTTTGACACCTTTATCTATTCGAATGTTTGCGTACAAATGTCAAAAGTATCAGTCCATTTATGGTTTAGGCATTGACCTCAAATATTACTTTGTATAATAATATTAATATGACAATCAGTTCATGTTCCCATTGCTGGGATACAGACCTCTTCTCTGTAAGAGCAAGTGGGCTGTAATTCTCTACAGGGTCTTAGTTCAGGTAAACATTATCATAGTTATTTTTTTTAAATTTTGGGTCTTGCTCTGTGTCGGCTCCCCGACATTTTCTAAATATCATAATCAGTTCATGATCCCACTGCTGGGATACAGACCTCTTCTCTGTAAGAGCAAGTGGGCTGTAATTCTCTACACGTTCTTAGTTCAGGTAAACATTATCATAGTTATTTTTTTTTAATTTTGGGTCTTGCTCTGTGTCGGCTCCCCGACATTTTCTAAATATCATAATCAGTTCATGTTCCCACTGCTGGGATACAGACCTCTTCTCTGTAAGAGCAAGTGGGCTGTAATTCTCTACACGTTCTTAGTGCAGGTAGACATCATCATAGTTAAGTATTTTTTTTTAATTTTGGGTCTTGCTCGGTGTCGGCTCCCCGACATTTTCTATATGGTGATATTAAAAATTTGTGGTCTGTATAGACGGTTTCACTATATGACGTATTTATAGTACAGTTTGGGATTAAAAATACCATATTCGTAACACCATAACATTTCAATCAACAGTTTAGGAGAAAATCAGTTTAGAATGAGACCAACTGTTTACATGTTTTGCTCGTGACTGTACATTCTCTACCAGTCCACCAAGAGATAACATGGCAGGTGCATACGATTGCCGAGTGTGTTAAGTTTTTTTTTTATTATCTTTATTTATTTAGGAACTTGTTATCTATAAGACATGGCAGTTCCATCAAACCCTTAACTAATTATACATCTTACAAGCTATTCATACATCTCTAGAAACTAAACTATAACTCATTTTAGCTACGTCGAACCCAGGAGCAGCTAATAAACCTACGTCTAATTTATTTAGCTTGAACTGCCTAAAAATAGCCTTTCTCTTATCATTGTTCTGGACACACTCCATCAACAAATGATGGACATCTTCAATCACCTGACATACTTCGCAATTAGGAGAATCAGTTTTTCGCATTAGATATCCAAATTTTCGTGATGGATAGTGACCAGTGCGGAGTCTATGTGCTATTACTATGGAATGTCTACTCATTTTAATACTATCGAACCATGGTATTCGAGGAGGCTGACATTGGATTGCTTTGTACAGACAGCGTCATCAACTGCTAACCCCCCGCGCGTTGAAATTTTTTTATTTTTTTTTATTTATTTATCAAACATAGTGGTTATATTACAGTTTGTTATTATGTGTGTGTGTGTGTGTTTGTTATGTGTGTTTGTTGTGTGTGTGTGTGTGTGTGTGTGTGTTTGTTTGTGTGTGTTTGTGTGTGTGTGTGTGTGTGTGTGTTGTTTGTTTGTTTGTTTGTTTGTTTGTTCGCATAGGGGTTAGCAGTTGATGACGCTGTCTGTACCATATATCTTTTTCTTGGGATGTTCTATCAAAGTATTCCTTCCACATCATATAATTATATTTCTTTTTTAAACCATAATTAGAGTTTATGTAAAATGTGGTGTATTATTTTTTAAATCTCCGTTTATACCTGCCAATTTCGCTAATCTGTCAGCCTCCTCGTTACCATGTAATCTCAAAATGAAATCAGACTCTTGAAAAATTAAAAAAATTCTAAGAATATTGTAGGCTATCGATACACCTCTGTAACCAGAGGCGCATCGAGCCAAGTGCTGTATCGCACTTTTGCTATCAGTGAAAATGACAACATTTTCATATTTGACATTAATTAAGCTAAGCGCATAACTGATAGCCTTCGAGATCGCAATTAGCTCCAACGTCATGATCGATACATTACACACTACCTTGTAGGTACATATATCTACTGTCGTTAATGGGATCATAAAAGGCTGCTCCTTTAACTTTAACGCATTTCGAGCCATCTGTATACATTCTGAGATGTGTGTCTTAAGATGTTTCATCAAGTTTCATGTTACCTTTATTTGAGAATTCAGTAATTTAAAATATAGAGGTAGGTAAGTGTTTGTTATTGTACTTCAGCTGTCAATAACCTGAAATTCAGCGTGAAAATATTAAAAAAATATTTATTGCGACACACTTTTTTATTAAAATTATGTAAATTATTAAACAAAAGCTTACGTTTTGCGTACATTTGTGTGCAGCTGTATAAATGACATACGTTTATATGAATTTTCACTTGTACATATTGAATGTTTATTATAAATTAATGGCTGAGACAATATTGCAGTTTGTAGACTGCAGCAGATCTATTCTGAAATTTGAAAACTTAATGAGATGAGACTACAAAAAATAAATAATGTTATAATTGTAATTTACATAGATATTTCGATTCTTTTACAGCAAAGGTTTATACCGGCTCCGGTTGTGTTCAAAATGAGACTCATATATTTTTGTATTATATTTTTCACTACTTTTATTTAGCTTATCAGTAAATAAACAGGATCAAAAACTGATAAAAAATACAAATACAATAGATATCAGCTGAAACTGCTCACATTGATGAGTAGCAAGCCATTCAACCCTTTTTTTCTTATCTATAAGATAAGCCAATAATTTTAGAATAAACCTTCATATTTTTTCATTAAAAGATCGCGTCTACCAATGAAAATATTATAATGAGTACCGAATTTAATCGAGAGCATTGTGTGTAATTGTGTCAATGGAATTGTTTTATTTTGTTCCGGAATTTCCCAATGGTTTAATTTGGATATTATTTAGAAAATTTCAAAAATGTTGTGGAGGCCCTACAATATGTGTTTTAGTTATAACATGATGTTTTATTCTTGGAGGTAATTAATTAAGACTAATTTGTTAACTAGTTCAACCAGACTTAACTAATTTTATTAAAAGTTTTGGCTAATGAAAACAAAATTGAATAGTGCAGTGTACCAAATATTTTAAGCAAAGAATCCCGAAAAAAAACTCTGGACAAAATTTTTGGTAACTTTTAGGGTAAAACAATTTTTAAAAAAAATGTGTAGCAGCGCGCGTAATATAAATGGTTTTTCAATTGAATCGACAAATAACTTTTATCTGAATAATAAAAATCGTTTGACATCTCCGATTCAATTATTTTATTGTTTACAAATATACCCAGAACCAAATCTTAATACATCACCATCACCACAATTATTTTCCAGATAAAAGCTATCGAACTGTCATATTTAATTCTTGAATAAAAGTGATTTAACGACAAAAAATCAGTCCCTATTTCTTCTTAGAATGGATTTGATGAAAGCTGTTTAAAGTATCATCCTTTCTAAGACAGATTTACTACCTAAACCTTTTCTATCTTTGTGTCTATTTTCTGTGTACTAATTGATGTTTCTTCTCCCCAGGTTACCGGAAGTGGGTGAGAAGGCGCCTGCGTCCTCATCCCCCAACTTAACGGAACAGCCTCTCGACCTCAGCGCCAAGTCTACCTCCAGCACCAGTGGAACACCACCTCCTGATTCCAAGCACTTGGATAACAGGTAAGAATCAATAAATTGCTATTTCTGGTGCCCCACAGAGTCTTTCAACCGTTATACTTGTTTAAAGGGAGAATGGTTTTAAGATAGGCAGTTCAAACAAACCTGCAAATTCAATCATCACACAATCATTACCAGTATTTTATAAGGAGAGATTGCCTATCCACAACCCAGTTACTGGGTGACACGATGCGCCTTGGTACTTACTGGTTGTCAGACTTTCTGGCTTCTGACTACCAATAACGACTTCCATCTCTATCACTTTATGTAAAAATGACTGTGACAGTATTTAAAGACATAACGGCATTTTAAAATTAGGTAGCGTTCAGTATTTGTCTAATAGTTGACTAAATCAACACCCTATTATCTTTCATACACTTCCTTTAATTGCTTGCCAAGGCAATTAAAAAGCTACTACATACAACATAAAAACTTAATTGTAGCCATCAAAGTGTCTAACCAACCCGTTTATCATTCTGATCTAGGGAAAACGCGCTAAATTGGATTACACATTAGCTGCTGACCTAAATTTAATGCTAATGTGCGTGTAGTCGCATTATGCACACAACCTTATTTTATTTGACCCTTTTTTTTTCAAGCCCTATTGTTCCACTTCTTGGATAAAGGTCTATTGGTAGCCTTGCCTGTGTTGTCTTTGCCTTTTCTGGTCATCATCTTCCTAATCCAGGGGTCGGAAACCTGCGCATGCAGCTCTTTCGACGTGAAATTACGGCTCGTCGGGTCCATTAAGCAATCGTTAATTGGGTTGTTGACACCTTAACCAATAATTCCAAAATACAACTTATCTTAAAATACACTTTATTTTAACCCCGAAAAGCCGATTAATTTTCAATTACCTGTAAAATTCGATTTTAAGTTGCTTTGAAATCAATTAATAGTTAGTCAATTGAGTTGGTAAATAAGTGACGTCACAGGCCGCTGTTGTCATACAAAATCTATGGAGGAATCTCGTTTTGACAGCACATGAAAAGTATGTCAATTGATTGGTGGTGTCAAGTACCCAATTATGAACTAACGGTTTTTACAATCAAATGGTGACATATATAAGCAAACATAATAATGAATAAATATAATGTTTAGAAACTTTAAAAACTGGTAAATTTCTCCCGTTTCTCTCTTCCGTTTCAAAAGGTTGCTAAGCCTGGTCTACGCTGTTCCCAACTAAGTTGGGGTCGGCTTCCAGTCTAACCTGACCCAGCATGAAACGACTGCCTATCAGAGCTTCACAACCCAGTTACTGCTAACACGGTACTCTGCCACTTTCTCTGCCTAACTCCATAAACGTCCTCAAGTCATCACGTCAGCTGTTTCTGAGTCCTCAGCGACGATGCCGCATTTGGGCATCCACTATGATGACTGGTCAATCTGACCTTATGCATTCTACATACATTTGATCACTTTATGGGTCAATTGTTAAGACCTGATATTAATCAGTAATATAATTTACCTTAGGTATATCTAATTCTTCTGTGCGTGTGTTTGTCACCTAACTCCTCCTAAACGTCTGGACCGATTTGGATGAAATTTTATGTGAATAATTCGCTGGGCTCCTGGATGCTTTAAAATACAATTGGACTAGGTAGGTGGCGCTGCAATCGGGTTCTAGGGTATTTTTATTTTCAGGGCAGGGAAGTCTGCCTGGCCGGCTACAGTTTCGTATATATTTTACACAGAGCAAAGGTAGTTAAACCTACACTATCATGATAAGATGAATTCATGATCATGATGAATTGCGGACATACTTGCGTCACAAGTAAGCAGAGCCATCTCATAAACGTCTTTACTTTTCTTATGATATAATTATATATATACATAAATATATTTATATAGATGTATATTTTATTAGTTATATAGTTTTGTTTATGTACTTTACCTATTTATTTTTTATATGCACCTGCCGTGTTATCTCTTCACCACCCTGGGTTGACTGGTAGAGAATGCCTAAGGCATTAAGTCCGCCTTTGTACCTTTGTGCATGAAGTGTAAATAAATAAATAAAATCAACAGTCAATTTAGGTATTTGGTAGGCTAAACAAGATATATCACACTAAGTTCTTATCAGTCACCATTCTTTCCTTTAGCTGCCTGACAGTAACTTGGTTGTTTTTGAAAAAAATATAAAAGAAAATTACATTTGTAAATAGTGGTGGTTACATAAACAGTAAATAGAATAGTGGTGTAGTTATTACCTACACCATTATTAACTGTTGTTCATCTTTTTAATGCCTATGTAATTAAAAAAAACATCATTAACAACTGACAGATGTGAATTCCCTAACTTCAGTTTAGTTAGGGCGGGTTGCTTCAACTAACCATTACCGAACGGTAATAGTTAAAAATGGCGCTAACTATCGGGAAATCAAAAAAAATGGGTTGTTTCACAAAATCATATGTCAAAAAGTTACCAGTCATCGTAATTTTGTGTTGTCAAACACCTACTTCAAAGATCAAAATATTATGGAATCTCTTTTTGAATAACTTTAACTGACGGATTTTTATGTCATGAAACAACCCGTTACATTTAACGTACGTTAAACATCGCACGTCATAGTAACTTTTTAACCGTCCGTATGCAACGTTAACCGACTGTTTGAAACAACCCGCCCTAAGTAATATAAAACATAAAAGAATAAAAAACAAAACACAAAATTATTTAAACAATTATTTTTCATATATCAACATGATCTCCCAAAAAAATTCTCCAAAAAGAAGAAAGCTTTCCTTTCCTACATTTAAAAAACTCAGATAAACAGTAAAATAAAACATCCTGAAAATAGCAAATAAAAGAATAATTTTCTGCACTACCTACCTTGGTATCGGGAAATACGAACGAAACGAGCTTAAATAGATTAATGTCTGGGAACGATCCTCTTTGCTTATTTGTGGCGAATAAGGATCTGATTAGCTTCTTCTTTTTGTTTTAATCAATACTAGAACCCCTTGGGAACTAGGCATCTATCTATCTTTATATTTGCGAGTTCCTTGCTGAGCGTTTTGTTAAGAAATGTTCGTTTATTTGGAGGAGAACGCTGGGCTCTCACATTTTTGTTAATGGTGAATTTAGGAGTGAAAATGACATATTGAAATTAGTAACAGCGAGTAAAAAATATTGCTAGAAAACGAATTTCATTTTTGGTATAAAAATCACTATTCGTTATAGCGCGCAAATCTTTATTCTTACAAGTGCATGCTACAATACAGAAGGCGTGCAAATATTTAATGTTTAGTTAAATAATTTAGAAAATATCTTCGGAAGGTTTCTAGGTATGGTCCTAAACAAAAAAAACCGGCTTCCGGCTCCGTTAAGTATCTTTTATATCCGTTCCTTATATAAATTAACTTATACCTAATGGTCATTGGAAGGGAATACTTTTTTTCTTTATTGTAGTAAGGATACACGACGTATCCTACACTACACTTATCATTTTATATCGACTGCCTTGCTGGAGCTATAAGTGACCACCAATTTGCATATTTGAAGACCTTTCCATTTTAGACAGGTGCATGGAAAGGCTCTGAAATTTGAAAATTATTGTTCAAGAAATATTAAGCCTAATTACATTTTATCAGGGTAAGGTGAATAAAAATTATATACCATTGGTTTTCGTAGTTTCCGGCTGAGATTGTTAAATAACAAGGAAATTAAACACAGACCCCCGATGTTGTGAAGAAATTAATGACGAAAGGATCGTAAAAATACAGCTAGTGTCTCTGAACACAATTTAATATTACGAGCTGCACGGGTGGTCGTGTCTCTTAAGTAATAGACTGAACCAATTCCCTCAGCACACGACCAGAAGCTCTAAAAAATCCGTCCAGCACTTTACAGCGTCGTGTAGCATTAACAATTCTTCACGCTACCGCCACAGCACCATTGGTCATAACACGATCGAAACATTCGCAACGGACTCGTAATAATCGTACTTCCTATTGAAACCTACTTGGATAACACAAACAATAGCAACGTGAACGCACCCATTAAAACACGAAACTTCGAACGATCGACGCAGGTCAATGAACTTTTGACAGCTAACGCCATCACGTCCGCAGATGTTCATTTGACGCCATTTTATCACGACAGTTAGTATTCATTAAAAATAATATGTCATTGTTAATTTGTTTTGTTGTTATTATTTGTATCAGGTTCTATTATTTTGATGGGTGTTATCTGACCCGCTGTGGAGATGTATTGGAGTTCTCATGAATGGAAAACTTTATATCTTAGAGCCATTGCGGCTATTATTTCCACTATAATTGCTGTAGGATTATAGGTTCGTCAAAAGATTACATAAACAATAGTTTACGAATGGTACCTACGTATTTAACAAAAAGTATGTATTTGTAAGGGTTTCAAGAGTCTGAAATCAATGTCGCAGAAACAGGTTATATCGTCCAATTTCGCCACTGCCGTTAAAAATAAACCTACAGATTGACAGACGTCAGTAACCAGTATAGTTTCAAAGTCAAGGAACCCATATCTACAGCAATGTCAATGCTCTACTTTAGCTGGAACAACATTGCGAAAGCCACAGCAAGTTTATCGCGAGCCCTACGTTCAAAGACTTTACTGATTCATACGTGATGAAATTGGAATTCTTTACTTTTTATGATAACTCCTTGAGTGTTTGTTCCTTATTTTTTTTTATACGCAGTTAAATAAATATTGTTTTGTACTTGTGTGGGAGTCACTTGTTTTTATCACGAAGTTGTTATAGTTAAAGAAAATGTTGGGATTGATAAGATTTGTGTGGATTTAATTCGTGGAGTTGCACAATATTTGACAATGGCAACGTAGTGTCGTTTGACTTTGGGATGGCAAAAACTTTTTTTTTTGAATTTTTTATGTTCCTTTTCTACTGCCATCTTGGAACTTCGTTAGCCTGTTTATGAATATTTAAGTTTAGTCTAATAGGCGATTTTCAGATAAAATGATTTGAAATTCTGAACTCATCCTATCTCCTAGATTGATGATTATCAAACTGAAGAGTTTAACTGCAGCATGCACACCTCTGGATTTATCAGATTTATGTTTGAAATCGTGTAAGGAGTGTCTAGGCTGGTTTTAAGATTTTATGCTTTAAAAAAAAAATTCTTTAAAGATACCCAATTTTTTTAGTTATTGTCATTTAATTAAGTCACTGAACAGTAAAAGACATCAATTCCATCGTGTATTCATAGGTACGTTGTTAAGAGTCTGACCATTTCACATCTACATAATCAGGATTTAGACTGTAACAATCTCATATTCGACGCAGAGCCACTGCCATCTAGTGACTAGAACCGGTAAAACGAGTTTTTGCTCTGATTTTATCAAAGCACAAGTGTATGCACCTGTTAAAATCACTTACTTTTGTTCAAGACATTTACAGGGGGGTAGAGGGGAGGGGAAGGTCTTTAAAGGTACTTACGGAGTTGTAACAGAGCATTTCCAATAATGAATGCGACATTGAAGAGCTTTATTCCATACAATTGTTTTTACGTGATGCGAATGCATTGAGGAAAAATATAGGAAGTGTTATGGTAGTTTTAAGACTGTTTTGTATCCTTATTTTCCTTTGAATGTAGAAGCAGATGTTGGGTAAATAGGTTAGGCAGAGTTACAAGTGGTAGGGCAGTGTATTATAAGATGTATAGTGACGTTTAAATGAAGAGCGACTTTTTGCACTAGCTTCTGTTACTTTAGCAAAAAAGCTTCAGCAAAAGACATAAAATTTAATCCCAAAAAATAAAAAAATGTTGGATATCACTGCCAATCTTTTGATTTTCAATAAGGTAGGCACGTATTACTTCATTTCTTTGTATCGATTCAAATTACCCTTAGATAAAGCATCCACGCTGTTACACAAAGAATCGATATGTCGATTACAATAACACAAACATCTCAATGCCAATGACCCCGCTAATTTTCCGTCTTCAACAAAGTTATTAAACTCATAATTGCCTCTCGATACATTCATATAAAAACCCAGTTCGAACCGATATTATACACAATACCAAATCGATAACTGAATAAATTCAGTCTCTGGGACTACGATCTGGGTCGCATGACTCGCCAAAACAAATAAAAATGCACCGATAGTCTGTTGGAGCATCGACCTTGCATCCTCGAAGATATACAGCCAAGCAAAAACATACCCTACCACCCAACACCACAACTGAAACTCCTCCGAAACCCTCCTCGAAAAATAAGAAAGCACAATTCAAGATGAAACCGAAGACGACAGCTGCACCCAATAAATTTTATACTCTATTAAAAGGTAGTAAAGCTGAATTTCGTTTAGTGTGTGACCGTAGGGAATATGATAAAGATGCATTCATAGTGGTCCGTTATCGGCGAGAACGAGAGTAAATATTTCGCATTTCGCGTTATCTTGGATTAAAACGGCGACGTACGGGTTTTGAAATATTGAATTTAGACGATTGTAGGCCATTGACCATTGTGACCCACGAGATGAGTCAGAGTATTATCATTTTTACTAAAGAATCCGTCGCTAAAGATGCAAGTCTAACAAATGAATTCACTTTTGAAGGAACGATGCGAACAAAAAAGGTTGTAACGTTTCATTTTTCTTTTGTGTCTCAGGGTTTCGTTCAGTATGCAAAGTTTATTGATTTATCCCGTTGCATATTCAGAACAGCGTCTACATTCTCTTGAATTCTTTTGGGAAGAAAATGTATTTATGAAAATATTATTTCACTGGCGGGATAGCTTTTTCACATGTTTCAAAACTCGTGTGGGTTTCGCAGAACTTTGACAGTCATTACACTAGGTACTCCTGATTGTATGACTACCAGTCTTACCAAAGAGTATCGTGTTACCCAGCAACTGGCTTGTGGAGGTCAGATAGACAGTCGCTCCATGTAAAATACAGCTGCATCCGCCTTCAATTGGAAGCCAACCCCAACATAGTTGGGAACTGGCTAGCAGATGATGATGGGTGGTGTCGGCTATATGATTTCAAACCGAGGGTTGTAACTACATACAAGTACTTCCTTTTTGGAAGACGTCGTATTGAAGCAACGAACTCTGCCATGCTTGATTGGTCACTCCTTCAAATCATTTGCATTCTAACCTTTTCTCTACTCATTTATTTAACAGAACTATCTAAAAACGACAGATTATTAGTTCCACCCTGTAATTTGATGATTTTATTTATTACAAGAGACATGTGCAACATAACTGATATTCATTTTAGATATAAAAGGAAAAAAATACATATTTACACATGTTATTTTACTATTGTTGCAGATTGAAGCGTGCAGTTCTCGAGAGCACCAGCAACAGTTCTGGTCGTCGTGCGTACACTGAGGAAGAGCTCCAGGCAGCCGTCCGTGACATCCAGTCAGGCCGGCTGGGCACCAGACGAGCTGCCCTGATCTACGGCATCCCACGGTCCACCCTGCGCAACAAACTCAACAAGTTCGGCACAGTCGTCGACCACGTTGACTCGGACAACGACAGCGATGTCGACCGCGCTGACTCGCCCCCCTCCGTCATTCTCAAAATACCCACATTCCCCCCGCCAGACGATAAAAGCCCATCCCCAGCTGGACAAATCCAAGCCCCTATCACGCCGATAACACCGATGCTCTCCGGACATGCCGGTCAAGCCTCACTCAAAGCACCCTCACAGCTGTTGCTCCCGCCGTCAGTGTTCGCCGACCCGCCCTCAACGCAACATCTGTTCACTTCCCTCAGTGATGTCATTGCTAAAAGCATCAGCCAGAAATTCCAGCAACCTTTAGACAGGTCGCATCATCAGCCCGGTGAACTAATGTACGCGCGAGGCCCTGACCGACACGTGTCTGTCATAAAGACTCAGCCTGATAACCAGCGCTATCCCGCGCCCGGCAACTCTAAGCAAATGCCCAACAACAACGGCCAACCGGCCACAGGTGGCAAGGGCACGCGGCCCAAACGTGGCAAGTACAGGAACTACGACCGCGACAGTCTCGTGGAGGCGGTGAAGGCCGTGCAGCGCGGAGAGATGTCTGTGCACCGCGCCGGCTCGTACTACGGCGTGCCGCACTCTACGCTCGAGTACAAGGTCAAGGAGCGCCACCTCATGCGGCCGCGGAAGCGCGAACCGAAGCCGCCGCAGGATATCGGCAAACCGCAACCACCAAAGCCACCGCCGCCGAAACCTCCGACGAAACCGTTCTCCAACGGGCTCAACGGGCCGGAAGCTCCGGGCTATCCTCCCAGCTACCCGTTCTGGCCAGGTAGTGGATTCCCACCGCCGCCCGCTCCCGATTTGTACGCCTCGCACATGATGCGACGACTGCGCGAAGAAGCACCACCGCCGGCAAACGGCTCGTTCTTGGAGGGTATTATCCGGTCGAGTCTGGAGCGGCCCGCGTTGCTGCAGCGACTGGCGGCCCCGCCGGGCGGCGAGGCGGTGCGCCGGCCGCCGCTGTCGGACGGTGACGAGCCGCCGGCGCGCCGGCCGCGGCTGGACAGCTCGGACCAGGCGCTGGCGGCGGAGATGCGCGAGGCGGTGCAGCGGCTACGTGCGGACAAGCTGCGGCCGCGCAACGGCACGCCCACACCCCCGCCCGCGCCCCCGGCCGAGCCGCCGCCGCCGCCGGCCGCGCCGCCGGACCGCGCCTAGTGCGCTCCGAGACGATCTCCTCAGTCTTTGTGATAATATTATGTAAAGTACATTCCGCCGGGCGGCCGCCCGCTCGCCGACTCACGCTAGTGCAATACGGCCCGCTGAGGTTTGTCGTCCTAGACTCGCGTTATCCGTGTATACTGTTGTAGTGACAATAACTTAGTCGCAGGCTTCTCCTCCTATCGACGTGTGTCGGGTCGACGTCTGTTCGATGACGGGTACTTCGAACCGGTATGTAGTGTCTCTTTATGTTTCCGCTTCCTCGGACAGTCCGGACAGTCTTCACACACGTATCCACATCGACACATAATCACCAAATATCACAATAGTTACCTAAAAGTCACAACCAGTTCAATATATCACAGCTTTACTAATGCAATATCACAATATTATAATAGTGTTTAGTGTCCCATGACAGAGATATTCGGATGCCGTCGGTTGTGGCTTGCAGTCGCGTTTTGATGTACTAACGTAAACCGTAATCACTAATCTTAAAATGAATACGACTAGATGAACCTATTAAGAAGTTTCTTCTGTTTTCTGTAACTCCTCGCTTACGTGACGAGCAGTCACAATCTTTTTAATTTTATATTCCAAATTCAAATTAGAACTAAACCCTTGTAAGGTAGAACGACACTGCACGTTGCAAGCGGCGCCAGGGTTGTCCAAAATTCACGCAAATCCAGAGAGCCTCAAATTTTGACCTTGTTTTTAAGTAAAAGACAACCAAAAGTTAACGTTATAAAATTAACTATTTAAAATATTTTTTAAGTAATTAAAAAAAAAACAATGTAACAAATTAATTATAAAGCTAGCTATGAGTGTAAATGTTATCGATTTTTAAGTGAACTATTGCAGATTTTGTGCGGTGTTTTTATAATTAGATAGGTAATATATTGAATGAAATTATTAGCGCTATTGGCGGGTAGTGCGGTTGTGGTATTGCTGGTCGTGTCGCGCGCCGTCGCATCGGTCGCGCGACACGTGCGACCAGATGCAGGGCACTAGTTGTAGACGGGAATGGCGTCTCAACGGTCAGCTGAGCTTCGCCTACACGGAGCTACGTTCGGACTTATGTGCAATTATTATTTTGTATAAAATAGTAATTTTAACTGTGTCTAAGCTAACACGTGGATTTCCATATTACTGAATGTGATATTTAGGTATTACGAGTGCGGTTTGATCACGATAAGACGACCTGCGGGGACCGCCGGGCCCCATCATTATACACGTACGTACGTTAAATACATCTAGTGAACTTATATATTTTATGTACTATTATTGTATCTTAAGAAGATAATATTCTTATTTTTCATGGTCCAAATTTTAAATGTTTTATCGACTATACAAAATGTGGATAATCATGATTATATTCTTGTCGACTTTAAAAATTATAATTAGCCCAAAAATCCTCAAAAAAAATAATAATTGATATCTTCAAATTTGTGAAATTTTTTGGTGTTCAATCAAAAATATATTATGGAAGTACGAGATGAAAATGTATACGCTCTCCCAGAATTAAATTTAGGTAAAAACTATTTGAATATAAAATTATCATACGATACTTATTGTAAGTTATGTGTACATGTGCGCCTCATGGAAATTAAGAAGTCTTTGTATTATGTATGTAATTAAAATATACATCATTATATTATATACAAGTTAAAATTTAATGTCGTACATTTTCTTCAGAGACCACAAGTGATGTGCAGAATAGAAGTACATGGGATTGTACTCGACATTTCGACATAATATTATATTAACTATATTATCCTTCTCGGACCGAAACAAAACAATTTATTATATAAAAGTGATATTTGAAGTCATTATCCAAAAAACAAATACATATCCCCAATGGCGAGATGTCGAGCTCTCTCAGATAAAGGAAAAAAAAACAAAAATTTTTATATTCAAAATTTTAAACTAGTCGATAGCATGTCTTTCACTTTTGTTTCTCTGTGCATAATTTTCGACGTCTTTTTAGCATTTAATCTTAAAAAAGTTAATCTATAAACGTTATGTGCATTTATCTGAGTGATGAATACTTTTGTAAATTGAAAACAAATATAAGATTATTTACCGTCGTGTTGACATCCCTACCAGACCGCATTTCGAAATTTTAAATGTTTAAAAATCGAACAACTTTTTTTTCTCAAAAATACGTACACGAATCTGTGTGTTATGCGTGACATTCGTTGATAGCTTAAAACAAAAAGGTTATTTTGTGTAAGTTTGTACAGAAATAGGATGGGACAATTTGCAAAGAGAATTTAGATAATAATCAACATTCCGTTTAGAATGTTATTAGATTTTTTAATTAATAATATAACTATTTTTTTTGCATCGGGAACAAATAATTATGTTGTTTAATCTTATTTTGTAACGTTAGTTAATTTTTAAGTGGCTTTATTTTATAAAAATAACCTTTATATATGATTAATTGTCATATTATATTGAGATGTTATACATTCATTGTTTTTGTGCAAAGTGTTTGGGGTTCTATTCCCGGTTATAGAGAGTTGCGACTGATATGTAGTAGAAAATAGCCGAGTGCTCGACGCACTGCTGGCTCGGTCGGTACAAATGGTATACACCGCCTTAACACTTAAAAATGTTATTAACAGTGATCTCTACTACTTAAAATAATCATCAAGGCGAGGCGAACGAGGGAATCTTACTTAAATAGCGTAGCATGCTAAATAACGTTACATGCTAAATAACATTACATGCTAAATAGCATATCATGCTAAATAACAGTTAAAATAATTTCCGTAACGTTGATTATTATTTTTTGAGAAAGACAGGATTAAGGCTGTTGTTTTCAAATCACATGAGAACCAAAGGACAAACAAAATATACACAAACAAAAACAACTGCCTCCATATAAATACCTCATTTCAAAATAGTGATGCATACTTAGGTACCTATATCACAATCTCAAACACATTTCCTTGGGACATAATTGTAATTTGAAAACAACAGTTTTTTACATTGAAGAGGTCACTGGTTTATTAGTGAATCATTTTTATTGTATATTGTTCAATCATTTTTCCACATAGTTTAAGAATTTTAGTTAATATTGTAGTGTACTTTTCAATTAAATAAGTAGTCCGTAGCAACTCTTTAATATTTTCTTGTTAATTTTTTTTCGTAAATGTAATAAATTCTCCGTAAGGGTTAGGTTAGTCTTGAACGGTCCTCAACTGGTCCAGGAACAAAAGACAATGATGGGAAAGTTGCATTTTTAATTAAATCATTAATTATATCTTTATGTAACCGCGGCATTGCGATTCGCATCTGATGCGTCTACTCTTGTGCACGTATCCGATCGAACTGCAAACAATGACACAATTTTTAAATTCGACTTTCGAATTCAAGAATTCGATTTTTGAATTTGAACGTTTAGACTCGTGGGTTACTCGTAAAAGACATTGCACGAATGTTACTTTTACGAAGCATTTTATGGACACAAGTTGTTTGTTTGTGTGACTGTACCTAACTTCGTGAGTCGGTTTCCAACTGTACACCGTGTCGCTGTGTTTGTTCGATCATACGGGAGATGTTATACTTTAAGTTTGTGTTCTACTTAAACACTGTGCTCAAAGTCAAAGTCAAAGTCAAAGTCAAATCATTTATTTCAATTAGACCATTAAAAGGCACTTTTGAACGTCATATTGTAAAATTTGAATCTAGTTGCCCATTCCAAATGGTAGTTTCGTATGGAGAAGAATGGGCAAGAAACTCCATACATACTCCATACATGCTTGTCTGTGTATAGTTGAAAATCGACGTTTCTATATAAATGTAAGAATCACCTATTGTCGTCACTAATTGTTTTCCCTTTTACATCTTGTATGTATTTCTAGATGGTTAATTTTAAAACATTAATGATTATTGTACTATTATTACAATAATTGACTTATTATTATTGACATTTAGCATTATCGTGGAAAGGTATAGTAATATTGAATGAAAGTTTTTTAATGTCTTGCTAGACGCAGATCGCGGGTGTGTCACACACGTGGATTTTTTTATTAAAAAAATTATGTACAACAAGAAGCATTTAATTTTAGAAATATTAAATTACCTATAATGTTATAAATTTATTGAACCGATAGCAAATCAGGTATTTGCTGTCTTGATGTATTTATTTCGAATTAACGCTTAAAAATCACATCACACTGCTGGGGAACATTTTATTAAAATGTTTTCTTTGCAAAAAAATATTGGGATTCTTTTTGTGATTTAAAATGAAATCAGTTAGGTAATGGACCAATGTATAAGCTAGATAAAACTGTTATTTCCTAAAGAATCAATAATGGCTCACGTTTTTTTATAATATATAGATAAACTGCGAAAAGAGCTAACAAGATCAAATTATAATATTGTTATTTAATTATTGAGTACAAGTTTTAATGAAATATTTTTTTTTCAATATACCTTACTCGCCTCTTTATTTTTGTTATTTTGTTCCTTTAGTTTTTATTATTATTGTTTAAATCATAAACAGATGATTAGATTTCGAGTTTAATTTAAGCGACTCATAATTATTTTTATTATAAATTATAAAAACTATATATATCTTTCAATTCCTCAGTAAGAAAAGTGATGTTTATAGGTTACTTCAGAACCCATATCATGAACGAACGAAATCGTAAAAATTGGCGAATAAAATGTGATTGGCATAACATTATTGTATTAAATCTAGTCAAATTTTTAGGATGGTGAAAAAATTGAGAAGCTAAGCTTACGATGATTCGACTGAACTTTTGATAAAAAAAAAAATTAAACAAACGTCCAAAACCGTCGCTTGGCGACTTAAAAAAAAAAGTTGATTTGAGATTGTGGAATTGTAGCCGATGTTTGTAAAAATACTGTTTTCTTACTTATACTGTAACTTGAATAGGATGATTTGAAATGGAAAAGTAATGTTTTTTCATTATGTAATGTCATTTAATCTATAGGATCTTTATACCTTACGTTAAATATCATAATGAAATGGCTGGTTAGGCAGGTGTAATAATGTGCGAGGATATTTAAAACCTGTATACAATAAATTTCTTTCATTTGTTGAAATTTTTTATTGTTTTATTTTACGCACACAGACATTTGACACCCTATTAGCAACCTACGGATTAGCATATCCAGTAAATCTACAATCTAAATACTACTACTAGCCTACAAGTACCTGCCTGCTTTCTGTAATTTTGAAAGACAGCTGAGGACTCTTATCCTCTTTAGATAATTAGGGATGTAGTATTCTGAAACGAAGAAATAATGTTTTTTTTTTAATAAAACTGGAATAGTTACATATTATTCTTAATTAAAAAAAAATACTGGCGATATTTTGCGCAAAAAAATCACTTCTTAATAGCTGCCCTTTCGCGAGCATTAGCAAAATATTTTCTGAGCCACTATTTTAACCCTTAACTTGACAGCGTGCATCACACTGCACAAGACTTACATTTAAAAATATAATTTCTCGTTACTTTTGAAAAAAAATTCGTTCTTTTTTTTCATCAATATATTGTTAAATACAGTAGAATTGGTAGAGGTCGCCGGTCGCGTCAAAATTCTAAAGCGTATTGGTATTATAGTTACCTAATTATCTACAGTTCGTTTCAAACTTAATGGAGGCTGTGAAGTGAGCGCCTGCCTGCGCAGTACCCCGCCCCTCACCCCCGCCCCTCACCCCCGCTGACACGTGAAATTGTTACTGCGCAACCACTCGACTCGTGTTCAGAGCCGTCATAAAGTATGAATCGTATTGTACCTACTAGTGAATTTGTTCCGGTGCGGTGCAGACATCCAAGTTTAAGAAAAGTAAGTATACCATTTTGCGTAAGTAATACATAATGTCCATTTATTTTTTGAATGTCATTGGATGGTGGACCCGATGTCCCACCTAATGTTAAGGGGTCACTTCTAACTATAGACATCTACAATACCAGGGGCCCTAGCCAAATTAGTCAAATTGACAATCTTCAATCAACGCTAACGCCCGTCACAGACGTAGCTAAAATATATATTAATATACGTCAGATGTAACTATAATCAAGGCATATTACGATCAGCTATAATATATATTTTTACTACGTCACCAAAATATGTGGACAGATATAGCAAGGCATATTAATATAAATTTCAAAAATGTGAAACACACAACGATTGCAGACGTAATAAGGGCGAAAATATATTATATTATAGCTACCGTGTGTCGTGTGGTGGCTAGCTTTAATATATATTATAACAAAAAAAAAACTAATAGAAAACTAATCAAATGTATGGTAATGACGCCATCTTAACAATAAAGGCCTATTCATACCTAAGCGGTATTCGCTACCGTCTGCGGCAGAGAAAACCCAGTGGGTATGCGGTAATATTACTGTTCAGACCTAAGCGGTATTCGCTACCGTCTGCGGCAGAGAAAACCCAGTAAGTATGCGGTAATATTACTGTTCACACCAAAACGGATTTCGCTATCCTTGTGGGTAGAATAACGCGCGGTAGTCGAGTGTCGCTCAGAGAGGTAAGAAATTTTCGCCAGTTAGTCATTTCTGAGTCGCCAAAGAATATACACGTCAGTCACGTTGTAATTTCTGCAGAGCATCTGATTTTAGTGATGGATAGTGATGAGGGCCGGGATGCATGCCGCTGCTCCCGCAGTATGTACCTCTACCCACAGCGGCAGCGAATATCGCTCAGGTCGCTCTAGCCGCGGTAGGTACTTGATACTAAATACCTGAGCGAAACCCACGCGGTATGTACCTCTACCCACAGCGGCAGCGAATATCGCTCAGGTCGCTCTAGCCGCGGTAGGTACTTGATACTAAATACCTGAGCGAAACCCACGCGGTATGTACCTCTACCCACAGCGGCAGCGAATATCGCTCAGGTCGCTCTAGCCGCGGTAGGTACTTGATACTAAATACCTGAGCGAAACCCACGCGGTATGTACCTCTACCCACAGCGGCAGCGAATATCGCTCAGGTTTGAATAGGCCTTAAGTCATGTGACCGGAAATAAAAAATGGATTACAACGAGGCGTTCATTATTGTAGAAAGAGATACGATACGAAACGTTTGTAACTTGGCTAGGCCTACAGAGGCTTTGCAGATGCGTTGGCAACCCGTTAACAAAGTTGAAATGTCTCATGTGCCTGTAAATTACACCGACACCCTTACCCTTCATACATGCGAATACAATCACGAGATTGTCGGTATTCGCTTTTGAATTTGTATTTACTTTTTTGACTTCACTCTCAGTGTTCCGCACGGTCTATCTGCCTTTTGTTTCATAATGTGAGTATACAGTGTAGTTTATTCTCACCTCCGTCATATAGTTAGTAAGCAACATGGTTTTGTGTCTAACAGTTCTATTATGCCTAACTTACATATTTACACTACGTTCATCGGTAACACCTTTGAAACTAGGGGTCAGGTTGATACTGTTTACACAGATTTTGCAAAGGCCTTTGACCGAGTTGATCACTCAATTCTTTCTATGAAATTGAATTGTGCTGGCATTCATGGCTCTCTGTTGCGGTGGTTCGAGAGTGATTTAAATAATCGTCCTCAAATAGTTGCCTTGGCGGAATATGAATCTATACCTTTTTCCCCTGGTTCTGGCGTTCCACAGGACTCCAAGTTAGGCCCTTTGCTATTTTTGGAATTTTTGAATGATCTTTTAGGTTTCATAAATAGCAAGTGTTAAGCCTACGCTGATGATTTAAAAATATACTGCGGGATATCGGACCTGAGTGATTGTATGAAACTTGAAAGAGATCTTGATGTTCTTCAACAATGGGGTATCAACAACAGGATGACGCTCAGTGTCAAAAAAATTACAAACTATATTACATCCACGAATGAAACGAATTAAGTACATTAGATTTGATTATCATATAGATGGATCAATACTGAGCAGAATATCAGTCATCCGTGACATCTAGGTGTACCAACTCTTTGATACATCCCTATCCTTGGGTGTTCATGTGGACACTATAGTTGCTATGGCTAAAGAAATGCTTGGCTTTATAATCCGCATGTCTAAACCTTTCCGTAATTATCACCACCACCCTGGGTTGACTGGTAGAGAATGCCTAAGGCATTAAGTCCGCCTTTGTACCTTTGTGCATGAAGTGTAAATAAATAAATAAATAAATAACGCACTGGTAAGGAGCTCCTTGGAGTATTGTTTCACTATTTGGTCTCCTATTACTCAACTAATACTAACAATGTTGAATCTGTTTAGGCCCGTTTTGTTAGGTATCTATGCATGAAGAATGGGATCCGACAAGCTGTATCTGATTACAATGATAGGTTAAGGCACTATAAGATTTAAAAAATACCTTAAAAGAAAGACGGATCCATCCAGACTTACTTCATTTTAAATACAAAATTATAAATGATACCATAGATGCACAATTGAATATTTAAAATTGAAACAATTGAAATTCTATTTAATACCTCTAAAATTTGCATTTTTCTTGTAGAACTTCCGTTTTCTTTGGTTAATAATAACTAAGCCGAATACCCTTACCCACTATTATTGGCCCGCCTGTAACCGTAACTCCATTGAATTAAAAACTAATACAAAAAACATACAACTTTAATATCCTCTACCACAACCTCTACCTATAACTGTTTAAATAAACAGATGTAATCTAAATAATTACCAATAAGTAGAAATAACAGAAGAAAAAAGGTCCTGCGGCCGTTTTGGTTCTCGCCAAAAAGACAAAAACCCACGATAATTTGACAGCTCGCGTCTACCAAATGTCATATTATTATCTCGAATATTTTATTAAAAGAATATTGGCATTTTCAGATAAATGACGGTGATTGTATGCCATTTTTTTGTTTATTCTTTTGTCTAAATATAATAAAAAAGACTGCACAATTTTTATTTTTATAATATGTAATATATTCAAAATTTGTGAAAAGTTTCTAGCTTTTTTTTCAATTCAGTAGGTACTGTTTATTGTCAAATTTTGTAGGTGCCTATTAATTGTTTTTAGGTACTAGTACTACCCGCTGAGTCTGACTTAATAAAGCAATAAATAATAATATTAATTCTTTGAAAAAATAGGTTGCAAAAAAATATTATGTAGCTCCCGAACTAGGTAAAACTGTACATAATACACACACAACGCACACACGTAACACACGCCCCACACACACACGCGTCACACACGTAACTGTACATGTCAGGTGTAGAAAATTGGGATTTTTTAATATATTTTTTTTAAATACACCGTATCAATTAACCAATACTTACACTTTAAGCTTAAGTCCTTATTACACTTGACTAAATTCAGTCGCTACTGAATTCAGTTACTAAGTAGGTACCTACCTACTACTACTTACTGAATGCGATTACACTTTACTGAATTCAGTAGCGACTGAATTTAGTCGACTTAATTTAGCCAAGTGTAAAGGGCTTTACAAAGTAAACATTTACAAAGCTCTCTTTCATATTTACTTACCCACCGAAACTTTACCAGCTCACGGAACCCTAAAAACAGTTGCTAGGTAATTTCGACCGCAAATAACGGGCCCATAACCAAAGCATCATTTCTCTAAAGCATTTTTCACTTTGCCGGCGGGCGGACCACTTGTGAGTAAGGCCGGGGTTTTGGTAAAAAAAATAAAAATTCCAAAATGGCGGACGGTTGATACTGGCAACTTGAAAAAAATAAAAAGTAACCCGCTCGAAGCGGCACTAATTTGGTGGTTATTTTTGCTAAGGGCAATGAAACATCTATTTTTGTAAAGAAAATAATAAATGCTATTTTTAAATGGACTCTGCGGTATATTTTAAATTATTGGTTGACTACCTACTACCTACCTACGTATATTGAATTTTATTAAGTTTTTGAGTTATCCAATTAGGATGATGAATGTAGTTAATGGCTGGTGTTTTTTTGTTTTATTTTATGGCTACTGTTTGAGGTTTCGACAATACACATTAAAATAATATTCAGGAGCAAAGCAGGTGGACAAGAAAAATATTACTAATTGTTATTACCATAGTAAGTATTATTTCTCCAGTTTTAGCTTGTTGGTAAGGCCCGTTTTATCCTCTAATCATGAGAACAAACAGTCATACCACTTAGGATTTAAAAATACTCTGATAAGTAATTAAATTAAGCTAAAACCAAGTTAAACAGTAGTAAATATCAGTAGGTAGGTATTTAGAACACACAACCTAACAACTCTAAATTAAATACATAAGAACCTTTTCACGCCCAAAAAAAAACATCTAAACATCCTAAATCCAACAAAAAAAGTTTCAACGTAACTCTACACATAAAAATAATACATACATATGTATCAGTAGGCACCCACACATGCACAACCTACCTAACCATTACATAAACCTACCTCAATATTAAAAAGTTCCAACACAAAAGAGTTCCGTCTACAACAAAAAGAATGAAAGAAATCACCGTCCAACCCTGACCCTGCGCAAGCGCCGAGCGGAGCCGAATTCAGCCGAAATGAGCCGAATCGTCGCCAAAAGAGTAGCCCTGACCTTACACTTGGGTTGACGCTGTGTGTGTGTGAGTTCGTAATATGTAATTCGGGTACTTTGACTTGACTGGCTGGCAGTTTTTTATTTGTGTGGGGTCCAAAGAGTAGATGGGCGGATTCACTGGGTAAAATACTTAACTAATATTTTATTTGTTGAGGAAGGTCCTAAATCCTCTAAGAGGATTCAATCATATTTGAATATTCAAATAGAAAGACAGTTGATAAGATTGAAGGTATTAAACGCAAAAAATGGTGTGACAAGGGTTTTTTTATTTCCTTGTCATTTAAATTTCGTGACACTGTCTTTATTAATAAGGCCTTCTGGGAACCTCATAATCATTTTGAATTTTCGGGTTTATTCAATTCAATTCAAAACATTTATTTCAGACTTTAGGTCCATATGGTGTTAGTAATACATCGAAATACCTTAAAACTATGTTAGTATCTTACACACCTATACTACATGCAACCTTATCCAATGCCTCCAAATCGGACTATGGATGTATTCAGCAATTACATTCAGGTAGCCGTTGGGACTGCCCCTCACCCTTCGCATCAGCGATGCTGCTCTCTTCCGAATAATGGCGTGAAATACCTGAGCCTCAGCAAACATCGCTGACGCACTGCAGTAGCGAGGCAATCCCATCAGCAACCTGAATGCATTGTTATACTGGACCCGCAGGGCACTGACGGTTCGCTGCGTGTAGCTGGTCCACAGACTACACGTGTAAAAGGACAGACAGTATGCCCTGAATAGCGTCGTCTTTACCGTTCCTGAACATCGTGCAAATCTGCGTGCCAGCATATTGCAACGAACCGTCAGCCCCCTGCGTTCCCTCTCCATGTCAGCTTCATCGGTCAGGTCCTCATTTAAAACATGACCCAGGTACACAAATTGCGTAACTCTGCTTAACGCCACCCCCGCTAGTGTCACGGGCGGTACGCAAGAGGGACTCTTACGCCCCGCCCGAAACACCAGCAGTTCACTCTTCTTGACGTTGTACGCCAAGCCATGCGTCTCAGCAAACACCTCACACACGTTTACTAGTTTTCTCAAAGCGCTGATCGATGGGCTCAACAGCACCATGTCATCAGCGTAGCTAATGTTATTAACTATTTTACCATCTATTGAGCAGCCTACTCCGGTGCTGTTGAGCTCACGGATCAGCCCATTTACATAAATGTTAAAAAGTGTAGGAGACCTCAGTCCACCCTGCCTCACCCCACACTTCAACTGATAGGGGTCAGAAAGTGTGCCCGACTATTTCACATAATTGGTTTGGTGATTGTACCAATACTTAAATACATTTGTTATTCCGTCAGGCACTCCATTATTCCGCAGCTTATCCCATAGTCTCTCATACTGAACCCGGTCAAATGCCTTTGAGAGGTCCAAAAAGGCGGCATACACCGGCGTCTTACGATCGGTATAGTACTTGACGGTGTGTTTCAGGACCGCGATATTGGTCCTGAAACATTTGGTTTATAAAACCAAAAAATGGTTTTTGATTTGCCTTGTCACCAAAATTTTCTACCGTTAACATTTCTTTTAATGTGCTTCAAGGAATGAAGAAGCAATAGAAAACAAAACAAGGCAATTACTGACAAGAAAAAAAAATCCATCTTGCCCTCCCAACTTTCACATCTGACCACAACCTACTCTATGCCATGCAATTCGGATACTTTTTGTCGGGAGTTCGTGCGATCACGCACACTTCCACAATCCTGTGTACATGCACTGTGCACGCGTGTGTGCGCATTTTCGCGGCGTGCAGTTGTTTGGGCAATGCACTCTCGCGCACAATGCCACTGACCTTGGTAATGCAGCTGCGTAGGGACGATTCGGCCCGCCAATTCGGCGTCGTTTTGTAACTTTTTTGCTTTTCGAAGTCTAGGATTTGAGATGCATTAACTAAGGTTGGAATATTTAGACTTGGAGCGGGATAGAGTTGGTTTGGTAATTCAATAATAAGGCTTGCAATCCAAATAGCGCGCCTAGATTTTTTTTTTT
This sequence comes from Charanyca ferruginea, assembly GCA_947361185.1. Taxonomy (NCBI): domain Eukaryota; kingdom Metazoa; phylum Arthropoda; class Insecta; order Lepidoptera; family Noctuidae; genus Charanyca; species Charanyca ferruginea. The sequence goes on along the minus strand of OX376078.1, from coordinate 18,476,402 downwards.
TTTACAATGGTTCCTGAATTTGTTGGAATTTTTCTAGCTAAATTAATACGAGTATGTAATTAAGGAAAGGTAGGTTGTGGCTAGAGAAGATTACATAATGCTACACAGATTGTAGACCATTATACTTGCAAATACTTACTGGTTATATGCCTAACGCAGCTGGCTTACCATGAAAAGATTCAAAAAACGAAATAGCACGCATCGACAATAAAAGTTATTAACCAATAATAGATTACAACAGCTTGCTACATTATTCTTGAAAAAAGATCAGTCGATCGTTTTGTTAAAATGTCCTTCGCGGATTTGTGAAGAAGTAAGCTGTTATCCAGAGTTCCGCGCCTGTAGCATGCAATGAAATTGAAGCTTCATTGTTGCTTCTACAGGCAACTAAATGACACCATGTAAATGGGGATTATTTACTAGAATTGGCCCCTGATTTGCAGTAAATCAGGGGACGTACATCAGAATCGAAGTCAAATTTCGAATAGGAATCGGGGTATTAGAAACGTTCACATTTTAATTTCAGTCATCTGTCAAAAACAGCTCTATTTTACCTTTATTTCTGACATTGATTGTCACTTAGATGAAATTGGTACTCGTTTGTGAACGTTACGAGAATTTAAGGCATCCAAAAACCGGGGTGAATGACCTAAGTACAGTCAACAGCAAAAGTAGATGATCAAAATCAGAAATTCAATACTAATGAACGGAGTTCGTGTCAGAACTGTGTGGCGTCGAAGTGACTCAAAAGTATGTGTGTGACAATCACATACTTTTAATAAATAAACTAGTAATACATTTTATAAATAAGTGTTAGTAAATTAGTATTGAATTTCCGATTTTGATCATCTACTTTTGCTGTTGACTGTACCTAACCTTATTTACTATGTCAAAAAGTCAATGACTCAATAATCTGTATTAGTCACAATTTAGGTGCACTAGTCCATTTGTTAACAATAAGAGGGTCAAATCATTTAGTTACCCATCAGTGAGCACTGAAAATGCACCAAATTACCACCAATTCAGTATTGTTTGTGAATTATTGCGTATTATGGTCATTGGGGTCAAAAAACTCTATAAATCAGACTGGGTAAGTTGATATAAAGTGACCCGTAAGTACTTACTTATGGTGACCGCTGTGTACAGTACCCATACCTCAAATTCAAACTAACTCAAACTCAGCAAAATATAAGAGCACCAAATTGGATTTTTTTTTGTGTTCTGTATTGCTAGGATAGGACAAGGTTTAGTTGGATGAAAGAAAAATTTGACGTGATTGTCAGTTTAAAATCTGTAAAAGTCGTTAAATAGCCCCTTAAACTACGCAACGGGTTTTGATACAGTTTTCAGCAATAGAATGATGCAAGAGGAAGGTTTATACGTATATAGTTTGACCTACTTGCACCCGAGCGAAGCCGGGTCGGGTCGCCAGTTTTAAATAAAGTTCCTTGCCACGTCTGTCTGTACGCGATAAACTCAAAAACTCCGAAACGGATTTTCATGCGGTTTTCCTCAATAGACAGAGTGATTCACGAGGAATATTTAAGTGTATAATTTGTTAAGGTTTTGTGTAAATTAGCTGAAAATTATGACGATGATTGTTGAAGGTGGCGAATAAAAACATGGCGAGTGAGAACTAGCCGGTCGGATCGTTAGTAGAAAATAAAATAATTCTCTCCTATTTAATTTTCTTTCGTGACATCACATTTTCTTATGGCTTACCTATTAACGAACCTCCAGTTCTAGTAAATGATCACCAAAAATAGTAATTAAAATAAAACCAAAAAATAGTAAATGATCACCAAAAAAATTTGTTTCCTAGAGTATTGTAGAAATAAAAGCGATTTAGTTCTGGTAGAACAGGGGGTCACAGTTCTAACCTAACCTAACCATGTCGGATCCGCCCAGGGGGGGCTTAAGGGTTAAAAAGGTTTTGGTTATTTTGAACACTAAGATTTAGTGATGATTTACTACATTTGGTATTTAGTAAGTATTTTTTGGTGGTCATTATATTTATTCCCTTTTCTTATAACCATACAAAAACTATGGGGAATTGCGATTTCAAAGCTCAAAAAAAGTATGTCAATTGATTCGTGGTACCAAGTATTCAATTAAACATAAAAAAATGCAGTCATTCGGAAGTTGATAAAGATATAAGGCATTAAGTCCGCCTTTGTACGTTTGTGCATGAAGGATAAATAAATAAAGATATGTAATCATGTTGTAGCTAATCATAATCTAATCTTCGTCCTAAATAATCCACAATCTAAACACAAACTCATCAGAATGACGTATGTCAGCACGAATTTAACCCGCGTTTACCACGACAGTGCATATTTAGCACAAAAAACAACAATTAAAAGGTAACTACAAATGCCGTGCGAGACACGCGAGCATGCCTCTGTAATACAAAAATTGCTGGCAGGTGACCACTTTTGGCGCTAGTTTTAATAATAAAAAACAATATTCTAGGTATAGACAGTTGTGGTAATAAAAAAATTGAGATGCTTTTTAGGGTTTCGTAACCAAAGAGTCGGATCGGAGCCCTGTTATTTATTTATTTATACTTTATGCAAAGGTACAAAGACGGACTGAATGCCTTAGGTATTCTCTACCAGCCAACCAAGGGTGGTGAAGAGATAACATGGCAGGCGTATAGTAAAAAAAAACAACATAAACAAGGAACCAATATGGACCCAAACGTGAGGTCAAGTCTGTTAATACTATTCTGAATAGTTAGATTGTTGACTTCGAAATTGTTTGTGTTGAGAGTTTCGCCATTATTTGGTTTTGTACCGATGCATTGAAACGAGTAGGTAAACTGAATATACAAAAATATATTATGACTATTATACTAGATACCAATATAAATATCATCCGTTCATCATCATTCGTCATTCATTCGTCCGTTTGTCTGTCTGTCCCTCTGTGTCTGGGCTGTATCTTCGGAACCATAAAAGGTAAACAATTGAAATTTTCCAAGAATGTGAATTACTATGACCGCAATAACATAAAATATAGTTAAAAATTAAAGAGGGTCCCATACAAGAAACTTTTTATACGATTTTAATATTGTACAGAGGCCAGCATCAAGCTACTCCAGGGCCTCAAGTCTGCTATTACAATAGTGTCAGAATGGTCTGTCATTGATTTCATAATTGTTGATTTTGACAAGTTTGGTAATCTACTAATATAATGGCGTCATTATGACTTTCCAATGGTCAACCAATGACAGTCCATTGAAAGAATTGATATACAATGGTAATCTCGTACATAATGACAAATTAATGACTGACTTAGTTTACGAACTTCTTACTACTTCAGATTGCTTATAACACTTATAAATAATATGTAAAAATATATATAAATGAAATCTGGCATGAATAAATGTTCAAATTTGTTGACAATGTCATTATAACACAATTCTATTACGAGACCATTGACCGACCAATGATCGACCATTATGGATGTAGCAGATTACGAACTTTTAGCAAAATGACAATGGAATCGTGTTGGAATGACGAAATTATAAAAATAGCAGACTTGGCCCCATGGACAATGCCCGAAACTCTATAGAACTTTGCCCCACTCAATAAAAGTCATGTGCAATATGTAGCATCTTACTGTTTATTTATTGCTGATAACTAAACATTAGTCTTAGTGACTGTAGAACTTGGGGTTTCCGTTTAAATCTAAAAACAATAATGACTTTGATTAAAGGCTAAATTGTATTTTAGGTAAAATGAGTTTGTATTTTGTGGGGAGGTATTTCGTAATCCGCAAGTTCTATAGAAAAACAATTTAGTATAGAAAGGTTCTATATTAATTACAATTATTTTCATTAATTTACTTTTCTGTACATGGGTGGGGAAGGATCTGGCATTGTCATTTCTTTGATAGTTTTTCAACTTACCTAATTACAAAATAATAAAGTTCAAGTTCAATTGGGTTAATTTGATAGTTTGGGATAGTTTGATGTGGCGTCTGTAGATAGATAGGAAACCTTTCATGTGCCAGGTCGACTCGCACTTGGCCGATTTTGTTACGTTCAAAAAGGTTAAGTATAAAGCATCACTTACAGTACGATTCAAACTCAATGGAGGCTCTGAACACGAGGCGAGTGGCTGCGCAGTAACAATTTCACGTGTTAGCGGGAGTGAGGGGCCTACTGCGCAGCCAACTGCTCACTTCACAGCCGCCATTAAGTTTGAATCGAACTATACCTACCTACATAAAACTAGTTTGAACTAATCAAATGGCTTTAACTAGTTTCAAGTGTATTGTAATACCTATTATAATTATTTATTTATCAGAAAAACTTGACTGTTTTATTTTCTTATAACACAAGAAAGTTTCAATGAATTTTCCTTTTATCACCGGCCGTGGAACAATTTAAGGCCATAACCACACAATAATTAACAGAAATAGTTTAAAAAACCACTTCAGTGCTTTCAATTATACGTTTTTAACCCTAAATATTAACGTTCCTGTGTACATCGCATGTACCCTGGGCATTAGCTCAAAATGTTACCGTTTTCGTCGAAAATACTAATACCTTTGCGTTTTAGTGTTATAGAGGTTTTTATTTCAATATGGACGGATAGAATCACGGAAATATAAAATTGTTAAAGGTTAAACTAAAAAATACTTACTTAAAAATACAATAAAATATTGTTAGGTACCTATACCTAACTTATAAGTACTTACGCAATTTTGTCTCAGCTCCCATAACCAGCCATGGGTCTTTTAATAAAGATTTCTTTGTCATAGGAGTCACAGACAGCTCATGTGCTTAAGAAAAGACCCGATGTCGCTTCATACAGGGCAAAGTACTTCGGTAACCCGGGTAACCTGCGGGAGATCACCAATAGCATCAAGACGCTACTGGCGTTTCTTGAAGAGGTGGGGTGAATCAACACTGTAGTTGCGGACACCGGCCCGTTATAAGTACTATACCTACTACTATACTCAATAGTCAATTATTTATTGCATTCCACAATGTATTTGCTTAGGTGGTAAGTTGGTAAACATTTGTAGTAACAATGGTGGACCCTGTCGGGCACAGCAAAACATAGATTTGAAGGACTACTAATTTATACATGCAAACTAATACTTAATCTAATTATAATTTAAGGTAACATTTTATTAATTATTAATTACATCGATAATTTTATTCATTATTAATTTAATAAAAAAAAAAAAATTATTCATTAAAATTATTCTGTCAGTTCTATGGATCAATATTCAATCTCAATTTCAATCTTAATGTTGGTGCTGCCTGCCAGTAAAAAAGTCAGTACCTTGGTACGAGACTGTTTCGATTCAGTAAAAATCTAAGTTAATCTTTTATTGTGTTTATTTCTGTTTTTGTATTAATTATTTTTTTTTTTTATTCAAGAGGTACCTACAACAAACAGCAACAATATAAAAAATAGGAACAATAAATAAACAAAACGAAAAGACAATATTGCAGCCCACAACGCTTTACACACATAAACAAAAGAATACAATAAAGTGAAAATAATCGCTAAGGTTACAAATACGAGTTAATTTTTTTTATCTTACTATACTTTCGTGTGTGTTTATGTATTTAATACAAAAAATGTCACAATAAAGAAATAAACATTTTGAATAGCATTCAAGAATCGTCCATAAGTACTTAAAAGACTTTTGAACGTATAGGGAAAACATGCAAAAATGTCTATACTTTTGAACATATTATCATTTGTCTTGGGCCTTCCTCATCCAACCGCGTACAGCTATCTTAACCTGGTCGTCAGTCCACCTCATTGCCATTCTGCCCACACTTCGGCAACCAGGTCTACGCTTCCACTTTAGAACTGTCTTTTCCCATCTGCCTTCGGTTCTACGGCTCATATGGCCCGTCCACTTCCATGCTCTCTGAGCTATTGCTACGGCTATAAGGTAAGCGTCATCAACATATAGTTACCTCTTATCCGAAGAAATTTAAATGCGTGAGGCTCAGATTATGAAACAAAAGACCGCGCGGAACACTGATAGTGAAGCCAAAAATGCAAATACAAATTCAGCGAATAAGTACCTACCTACAATCTCGTGATTGTATTCGTTTATGAATTTGTATTTGTAATTTTATTTGTTTTTTTAACGCTGCGGCGTTTCGTTCTATACTGATTCGTGTCATTACAGCATGAAATGCGTTGTAGGTATACGCTTTTGAATTTGTATTTGCTTTTTTGGCTTCACTCTCAGTGTTCCGCGCGGTCTATCTGCCTTTTGTATCATAGTCTGAGGCGAGGGAGTAACGCTGGGATAACGCCGTCTGCGGATCTCTGTATTCCTTATTCAGACCTTTATAAATCGACTTATTATTAGGTAGTGACTAAAACGAAAGGTCACTGCTTGTTTAGTCCATTAACTAAAATATCATGTGACCTTTTAGTTTAGCTTAGAGAACTGAAGCAACATTGTAATCCCTCCATTGTGAATCCTATTCTGATAAAGAAAATGTCGAGCGCTCGATAAAATTACAAGGAATTCAAAAGAAAGAAGTACCTATACAGCAGGTAAGAAGTTAGGCCTCCAAGAAAGAAAGAAGAATAAATTAAAAATCATAAATCGCAAGACTGATGGGCCAGAGTCGAGTCGTCATGCAGGAAGGCTTCGTTGCCGAGAGAGGCCCAGGAAACGCTGGCGATTTAGGAACGCTCATGGGAGATTTATCAGATAGGTCTCTTATAGTCCGACGACACGGGAATCCAACACGGCCGGGGATAGATTACGCACAGGATCAACGGCCTTACGTGCTTGGGGGCTGTTACTCGTGGGCTGTTGATAAGAAATTTCTGAAGCAAATAAACTTGAGAGGTGTCAAGGGACACCCGGATGGAACGAAGTTCCTTTCGATTAATTAGTGAAGGAATTGTAATAAAATTTTATTTTTTTTAAGTTATAATAATATTTTTTTTATTATTAACAAATATAATATTATATAAACTTAATCAGTAGGCTCAATTTTCGTAATAATTGGCTTGTGGTAACTGAAGTAGGAAACATATGTTTGGGATTCTATTTTATTTAAATGTCTTGAAAAAACTGCATCAATGGTAGTATTATATTTTGTTGTTGATTCTGCTGGATTATTGTTAATTCTTAAATCAAATTCTTCCTCTAGAAACTGTAGCAATGGTTTTGATTTTTCATTACTGAAGTTGATGTTAAAATCACCGGCTAAAATGAGTGGAACTTTATCTAAATTTTTGTTGTATCTGAGCGTGAGAGTAGAATACTCTAGCAGTGCTCGATGAATGAACTCCTGAATATCTATTAATTTGTTATTTGGTGAGACATATATGACTTTTTTGTGTACGAGTTTTTTGTGAAAAGTGAGAACTCGAAGTAACGTTTCAGTGCATATGTGTGTGTAAGCCTTATCGACGCTCGGCTACACATGGGAAAGGTAGCCATTGAAAAATCCATTAATCGATCAGACAGCATGATCCATAAGCCACGCCCACTCCACTCTCGCCCTCCGCTAGCCGCCCGGCCCGCGCGCGCGCGCTCTTTCTCCTTTCTTTCTACTTTTCTTCTAGTATTGTCCCGCGTGGTCCCGCGTTTCGCTGTATTAGGTCACGCACGCGCAACCTAATTACGTAACAAACAAAAATGAGTCGGCAATACGTGTACTCGAATGTGGAGTATGTAGCAATGGTGCATTTTTATGGGATGGCGAGATTTAACCTGGAAGAGGCTAGACGTTTGTACGTTCAGCCGGAACACCTGAACTCACTGCGCGCACGTGGAATCGCTAACCCACAAGTTCCCTTCACCTCCACCATCCTGGCTGCAACCCAGCGCCTCATAGATCATGGGCAGTTTCAAGTCCCTACACACGCGCAGGGCCGCGGTAGGCAGCCATACACGACGTAATTGGAGGAAGACATACTGGAATTCTTCGAACGCGATCCGCGTCGAAGTACCACAATGGCGGCCAGGCGATTCAATGTTAGCCAATATTATGTATGGAAAACATTGAATACGAATGGATCACATCCATACCATTTTCGTCGAGCGCACGCTCTTTACGAAGGTGATGGGCCAAGAAGAATCGCATTATGCCAATGGTTGCTTGAAAACGTCACTGCCAACATACTGTGGACGGATGAATCCCTATATACGCGAGTGGGTCTGTATAATGTTCACAACGAACATTACTGGTCGCTTATAAACCCACACCTCATTCGCGAAGGTAACCATCAAATCAGATTCAGCGTGAATGTTTGGGCAGGCATTATCAATGACCAAATAATAGGGCCTATTTTTATTGAAGGTCATCTGACAGGCGGTTCTTATCTGGAGATGCTGCAAAATACCATACCGGAGTTGTTAGAGGATGTGCCTCTGGCATACTTACGCAGCATGTTCTATCAGCATGATGGATGTCCCGCTCATTATGCTACTTCAGTGCGTGCGCATTTAAATAGTGAGTTTGGTGAGCGGTGGATAGGTCGTGGTGGCCCAGTGCCTTGGCCCGCAAGGAGCCCTGACTTGACACCGCTGGATTTTTATTTGTGGTCCGAGATTAAAAGGCTCGTTTATACCCAGGAGTACTACTCGAGATGACTTAAGAAGTGCGATAGTGAACGCTTTTAATATTGTGAAAAGTGACAGAGACACATTAATAAAATTAAAAGACAATTTAATTAAACGTGCCCGTTTATGTATCGAGCGAAATGGACTCCATATTGAGCAGTTGCTTCGATACAGGGAAGTGTAAATTTTATACCTAATAGGTAAGTTTTTTAATTAAGCCAAAGTTGATTAAAACTGTGTTTGTGAATAGCTCTAATTTATTTAAATAGGTTACCTATAGCACCTATGTACCTACGCCTGCCTGCCTTTTTTTTTCTAGCAAAAGAGTACCTACTCACTTACCTACTTAAAACTACTTACAAATAGGTAATTCGCCAATGATAAAAGTAAGTACCACTAGCTACCTACGCGACACACCCACCCACGGGCTTAATTTAAACCAAAACATTTTAATCAAATCAAAAAAAAATATTACTTTCGCTAGTAAAACCTAGAGAAAAGTACTCTGTGACCTAGAGGGATAAGGTGCAGTGGTTACCTACTGACGACCGCGACCGATAGAAAGCTCATGATTACCAAACCCAAACTTTCAAAAGGTACCTACTAAACAAAACATAGAAGTAGGTACAGTAACTACCTACCTACCTAACCTTCGTATTCTATGGCTTAATTATCGACTTATAATTTACACTCGTTTTCACAACCCACACAGTATCACAGTGAAAGGTGGACTTATCTCGTAGGTTTACGCAATGATAAAATAATTCCGATGTCATTGTGGTAGGTACCGCCACTATTTGAGCGAATAAACTTAGGTACTAAACATATCGCCGTAGGTACCTAGTTCAAAGAGTTCGCCGCGCCGCCTTTAAAATACATAAACATATTCTACGAAAAGCGAATTCGGACTTTATTTTGTAAACGTAAACGGTTAAAAATTGAAATTTTACCAAACTAGGTATGATAAAATTAGTCTGAGAAACGTATAGACTGGTGCCCGACCGGACAATAGAAGCTATGTGCAACCGAATTTCACGGTTAATGTGTAAAAATAAGGTTTTAATTCGCTCCAATATTTTCATAGAAAAGCCGCCATTCAACTAATAATGAACTCTATTTTGCGACGCCGCACAGCTTACAATAGCTTACTATAGCAAAAAGTGTCGTGACAACTTTTCGTAAGAATTTTTTCCGTCTAGCCCCCTTTCACAACGCGCGATAAGGAACTTCGTTCCAAAACCTAAAAACACTTTGCCCAACCTGGGAATTTAATCCATGCAACAATCCATCCACTCAGAATCCCATGCTCCGCAGTTGCGCTGGGATAACGGGGCCCTATTCATATCGTCACATGCCCCGTGGTAGATCTTTATTCGCCTAAAATTACAAAATGTTAGACATTGGCGCCGATTCCCTTGTTCACAAACTACACTAAAATTACACAATTGGCATCTCTTTCTGCCAGACAGCTGAAGAAAAGGACGGCGACAGTTATGAACTGAGTTAGAGAAGTCAAATTAGTTATTTCTTGAACTTTGCAGTGTTTTTAATCAATACGTTCTGACTCTCCTATAAGTATATGGTAACTTAATGTGTGCGAACATTTCGATCAACTTAAATCGACAGCTCTTTTTTTTTTATATCAAGTCTCTTTCTTGTTTTATTGGAAAGAAAGAGATATAAATAGCTTAAAATAAGTTTAGCTTAAGCACAACAGAATTGGCACTATTGTCACCCCGTGTTGGGGTGTTACCAGATCAATCGATCAACGTCGATCGATGTCGACCGATGACATCGACCGATGATCGATCGATTGGTGTAGTAACACCCTTAGAAATTAACTTGGAGATAAAACATAACCCTAGCTGGCGTCAGCAAGCCTATCATGGCAGGATTTGTACAAAAAAAATTAAGATGTTTAGAGAAGTTGAAATTCTAATTCTTATATTCTTGGGTATCGGCCCGTGAACCCATCTTCCCAGAGACAGTGGGATGAGCCGCTCTGCAGGTTGGTACGGAATAATCAAATTAATACGTCCACCAATTCTGCTGAGCGTGCCCGCCTACTGGCTGTGGGTGAGTGGGAGTCGGGCCTCTGGCTTCAGGCACTTCCGTCACACAACATCGGTACTATGCTGTGTGATAATACTTTCCGACTCGCTACATGCCTGCGTCTGGGCGCTCCCTGCGGGGCTCCACATCGCTGTCAATGTGGTGAAGCTGTCGACTGCCTCGGACATCATGGCCTATCCTGCAGTAGGAGCGCAGGCCGAATGGCACGGCATGCCAGCATCAATGACATCCTCCGTCGTGCTCTTGCCACCGCTGGGGTGCCTGCTATTTTAGAACCCAATGGCTTGGCACGCGACGATGGGAAGAGACCAGATGGGATGACCATAATGCCTTGGAAGTTGGGTAGGCCTTTGGTGTGGGATGCAACATGTGTCGACACCCTTGCGCCATCTCATCTTCCTAGCACAACATGTTGTGCTGGGGCGGCTGCTGCAGGTGCCGAAAACCTCAAACGGCGCAAATATAATAGCCTTCTTGGAAGCTATATATTTGAGCCGTTTGGGGTAGAAACTCTAGGGCCATGGGGTCCGAGTGCCCATATTGTTTTTCGTGACATCGCCAAGCGGCTGGTCGACTCTTCACGTGACCCAAAGGCTGGTCTATTCTTGGGTCAAAGAATCAGCATTGCCATACAACGTGGCAATGCTGCCAGCCTGTTGGGCACGTGTCCCGTTGACAGCGATGTAGACGAGTTTTTTGATGCCCTTTGAGCTCCCCTGTCTTTTTCTTGGAATTGTACATAATATTACTTGGGTACCTAAAGAATATCTTCAGGTATTTACAATATTTTTAAAACCCCGCAAAAAAAAGTTAATAATTTTAACGAAAAGCTCATTATTTCAGAACGAAACGGTAACTAACAGTAACAGTGACACTGACAGCCGCCGTTCCGCAGTTCTTACATTGAAATTGCATCGTTTTAGGGGAAATAATACCACAAATATTGATTATTTTTTTTCCACCTACTTGTCACATCACTTGTCTGTCAATTTTATAGATCCTTTAACATCGCTTGTCACTTTCTTTTTTTTATAAACACAAAATGGGCATCGAGATGACACGAAAAAGTGTTATTTTCATTTCGTAATATTTTATTTATGCGGGGGTTTAAAAATATGCTAAGTATATCAATCTGCTCCTGGTAATGTGTTCTTCACATTGAAAAATATTTTAAACCTTCTAAATTACTTTTTTTTTCATACAAATGAATGTATGAATCCCGCCATGATATCACCGTTTTTAGAATAACCGCGTCGCGTAGCCCGGTGCTAGCGTCACGCGAGCCGCACGTTAGCATCACATATCCATGTCAACCATATCTGATGGGTCTACCTACTTTTTAACGGGTTTTCGGCGGGTTTTTTTTAGTTAAAGTCACAGCTAGGGTTGGCAAGTCCTAATAACCGGAAACCCAAACAGAACAGCCAGTTCCTGTAGTTTAGCCTGACTTTTGAGTAAAAACCGGACATTATTGATTTTGTGAATTCGTTTGAAAATGATTAGATATTACTAATCTAATACCATTAAACGAGCAACGATTTTTATGTTTAGTAGGTATGTAGGGGGTTACGGGGCGATAAATCGATCTAGCTAGGTTTTGTTGAAAAAACACACGGCAAAAAAAATACCGAGGAAAGCACGGTCGTATTATTATATCGTGTTAATTTCTACAGGGATAACAAGAAGACAAGGGCGTCGCCAAGGGGGTAGGTAGGGGCAGCTGCCCCCCCCCCCCCCCCCCCTAGAGATTCCAAAAGGTTCATGTGCCTTTGACTGTATTTATAATTCATGCTTTTCCTATCCACCATATATCAACTTGCCCCCTCCTAGGTCATCAGCTGGCGAGTCCTGGCGACGCCCTTGCAAGAAGATTTTATAAATGAGTCAGTCTTCTTTATTATGTAGGTACTAGCTATTGCCTGCGACTTCGTCCGGGTGAATGTCGATTATCGCGGATGCAGACGAAGTCGCTGATTAAAAAGTAGCCTATGTCCTTCCCTAGGGTTAAAGCTGTTTTCATAACAAGTTTCATCAAAATCGGTTCAGCCGTTTCATCGTGAAAGCGTAACAGTTAGAGTTATTTTCACATTTATAATATTAGTATGGAAGCAGGATGTAATCTCTCTCTTAACTACGTGACTGGTAAAAAAGCCTAACAAACACCCGACAGGCCGGACACCGTTCAATTTCGCCGGACACGCATCCTAAAGCCTATGTCCGATTTAATCCGGACGCCTGGCAACCCTAGTCACAGCCTAGGGCTGTAATTTTCGAGCAATTTTTAGAGATTGTTATTTAAACATTGATTGTACGGTACCTCCCTAGGTACAGACGCCAGCACATCAAGCTACTACAATCTGTCACATTTCTTTAATCGATTTTCAACTTTATAGTTAAAGAATAAGGTTCAAGATTGATTGGGAAAATGTGACAGTTTCGGGTAGGTTGACCTGCTGGCGTCTGTACCTAGGTACATACATTGCATTAGGTATTAAGGTCAGTAGGTACTGCATCAGTTAGTTCAAAAGTGCTATTCAAATGATATATACAGGGTGTGTCGTAAATAGTGGTCCAGAGTAAAGGGGTCGATACACTGTATTCTTATGTATCACATATCGTTTAAGTCAAGAGTGAATAGGTTACTTCTAGGCAAGCGTGCTCCATCTTAGACCGCATCATCGAAATTTTAAACATTTTCAGTTAAGGGTCTCCGAAAAAAAAAAAGTTTTTTATGTTAAAATTTTGTAAAAAAGGGTTTGGATATGATAGTACACATATTCAAGAGTAATAATAAAAAAAAAACAATTCAAAATATTGATATTTGTTGAAATTACAGCCAAATTCGTGAAGCAAGGTACAGAAATTTTAAAATAAAACTTTTTTTTTTTCGCAAACCCTTAACTGGAAATGGTTAAAATTTCGATATGTGATACATAAGAATACAGTGTATCGACCTCTTTACTCTGGACCACTATTTACGACACACCCTGTATAAATACTTATTATGCTACCACTTCACATGGCGTATTTGTGCAAATATTCGCCTTACTTGGATAATACAAAATAGACTTTATTTCAACAAACATTGGGTATACTTTGTATTATCCAAATAAGGCGAATATTTGCACAAATACGCCATGTGAAGTGCCGGCATTACGACGTGTTGGTATAATTCTGCGAATTATTACTGATTGAATAGAAAAGCTAGTTAAAAAAAGCTATGCTAAAAGCTATACCGTACTTGGAGAGACAAGTTAGAATAGCTTTTCTATTCCATCAGTAATGTTGATGATTTTAATTACTTATATATATACTTCTGTAAATGCATATTTGTTACACCCACGATATTTTTTTTTATTACCTAACTAGATAGGTTTTTTTTTTTTTTTTTTTTTTTATCATTTGATAGGCATACGTTTGACCTCTGTCTCACCTGATGGGAAGCGATGATGCGGTCTAAGATGGAGCACGTTTGCCTAGAAGTAACCTATTCACTCTTGACTTAAAGATATAGGTACTGGGCTGAAAATTGCAAAAAACTTAGAAGAAGAAGAATACAGAAGAAGAATAAAGAAGAAAAAGAATAGATCAAGAATATCTGAATATTGCGGGCTACCCTAGTGCTTGATTGAAAGCGTTAGGGCACAGGGTAGGGGTGCTAGGTGTGGTTAGAGGTGTCAATACAACATTAAAAAGAATTCCAAGACACATATCTAAAAAAACACCCGATTAATTTTCAATTAACTGTAAAATTAGGTTTTTAGTTGCTTTGAAATCAATAATAGTCAATTGCCAAGTCAATCACAACACTTTATTTCCGTGGACTTACAGTCTATGGGGGAGTCGTGTTTTGATAGCTCATTAAAATAGATATGTCAATAAATTAATGTGTCGTGTCTGTACACACTTATCTTTCACGACGTCAAGTAGGCAACTATAATAATCAACTTCGGAGCACTACGGTATACGTAGGTACCGTTCCAGTCCAAGATTAAAGTCAAGTACCTATAATAGGGTATTTTACTATACACAAGAAAAAATCTATAAATATGTTACTGAGACAGTTTAGGCATAAAGCAGTCGGAAAACGTAAGTTTTAGTTCATAAAATAACAAAATATTTTTTTAAATTCAATTCAAAGTTTTCAGTATTTTTAATCTGTTATAAAACACCATGAAATAATAGCGGCCATGTTATTACGCCGTACGGCTGTGTAAACAAAAAAATTACAACAGTCAGTCAACCGATTGGCGTAATATAGGCTTTGTACTTTTATTATTTTCGTGACCATCGTAATTTTAAAATTATTAAACATATTAGAAAATATGCTTTTAATTATTTTTAAATTATATACAATTATCATAATTAATATGAGCGCATTTGATACAAAACGAACTGACGTCATTTCCGCTGAACAATATGGCGTCCAGCAAGAGGCGTTTTCGTCAAACTAAGCGCGAAATTTGAAAATTTAAAATTTTGATGCACTACAGAATTTCATTGAAACACTTTTCAAAAATGGGTGTAAATACCCTTTTAGGTAGGTACTGTAGCGACTAGGCTACACTTTGTAACGTACTCGTCACAGTACCCGGGAATCTACGTACATACTACAAATCAAACGTAGGAATAACTTTCAGAAGACTATATTATTATTATTAGCGAGAGGTAAGATTTACAAGACCTTCGCTCTTAGTAGAGCGGTCAGTCTGCCTGACATCCCTTGTCATAATATCCAAGCTATATTCTACATCATTCAAATTATTCTAAAGTATCCAGAAAATTCTAACCATAGACTAAATTATAGTTATGCCTTCATTCATTACATAAAGCCTCAAACTCTCTACAGTACCAACATTTTTATTTCGCACCCACATTAACACACAAACTAGAATCCATTCATTTTAATGTAAGTGCTCTACATTCAACTAATTAGGTGCCGCACTTAACGAAAACAAACAAAGAAAAATCGCAGTTGAAAAATAAAAATCTCGACAAAAGAATATTCTGTCATTCATTTTTTCTTTGCAAGCCAAGTAAAAATAATGGATGGCTGTTTTTATTTCCATCAGTGAGAAACTCACAGAAGACAAAAAGTGACACAATTATTAATAAAAAAAGTGCTAAGACTCAGAAGATTGTTAATTATAGTGCGTCTTGTAAATATATTTTACTAAGATGTAGATAATTTTACCGCGTAGCGACATCTGTTCGATTTTTGTAGAACTACAAAACAATGTTTCCTGTTTTTTGTACTAGATGGCAGTACAGAGAAAAGTTGTTTAAAATAAACAATTTCAACATATACAGGTTTTAATTTACTGAAAATTACGTCTGTGTTAATATAAATAATAACTTAATTAATTATTTATCAATAAATAGAGTCCGTCAAATCTCTATTGTCATTCTGCGGTAAAACAGTGAACGCATCCATAATCATTAAATTCCCTGTTTCATAATGTCAATTTAGTGTTACCAATTATAAAGAATTTACCTCAAACTGGGGCAACTTTTACAATTTGTTCTATTAATATAGGGTTAGGTAGGTTGGTTCAATTGAATTAATATTGTAAAGTTTATCTAAAATCTCGCTGTTGCTTTATAAATAATGAATACTTTAATCGCTATCGGCTTAAAAACGGATATCCTTATCAGTACGAAATTGTGCAATTAATTTTGCTAACAAAAACTAATTATATTTACCGTAAAAAATCAGAAAACCGTCAAAAATCATTTTCATTTTTCCACTCAAAAACCTAACCTAAGTGTTTATTCTGTCAAAATCGAGGCACTAAATTTTTACAGGATGACAACCCCAAATTTAGTACCGTACGAAACTACGCGACGTCGAAACCGCTTTTACGTCCGCGTTAATAAAACTCGTTGAAAATGCATACATCAAAATGGTAGAATCGCTACAAATGTTTTTATTTCTATTTAAATCTAAATACAGACGAAAATGTTCATGGTTCTCGCCTTTCCTCTGCTCAGTGCTCATAGTGTTATTGTTCTGTGATGGTGTTAAGTCCAAGTGTGGAGATCATACCTGTGTAAACGGTGTGTGTAAAAATGATATGTGCGTGTGTTACGAGGGGTGGCAGGGTCCGGAGTGTCAGTACTGCGGCGGCAAAGTCAAGTAAGCCTACCTAAAACCCTCAAAGTGGTTGTGATACTTTTTGGTTTGTCTCGTTCAGTGACCTCTTTTTGAGGCGCGCCTTACTGGTTCGTAAGTAGAATTTGCAAGAGAAAGCCCGCTAGGATTATCCAATTATATACTTTGGCTTCTTTCCTCCATCCCGAGCGGTACTATGAAGGTCGAAGTCGCCGTTACGACTTGAAAATGTATATTATTATCGAGTTATCGACTTGTTTTAAGTGACCAACATTACTAAGGTGACGGTTTTTAAGTTGCAAGTCTTTGTAAAGGACAATTCAGGGGCAAATCACTGTAGAAATCATTATTTTGAACACAGCAAACAGATTTTACACTACTCAATTGATATGTCATCAATAATAACAGTGAATCATGATATTGCTTATTTATTTACAGTTTTTTTTTTATTGTGATCAGCTGTTATGTTTGATAACCTTTTAATTTTTAAAGGTTATCTGATATTTATGTTATGACTTGCGAGATGAGTAATCAGAGAGAGATTTGATGTTTATTGTGTTGTATTCTGTTGCAGAGGCAACCGTCATGCTCTACATCATACATCTGTTAATTCTTCCATGTGCATGTTCATTATTGCAGGTGCAAACTATACTTTGACTTATAATTCTATTCAGTAACTTGACAGTTAAAAAAATCATAATGATAGCATACCAAAACTATTAGTGTTGGGATACTGAACGAAGTTGCATAAAGAACAAATGATAAAAATGGTTTAATTTAAATAAAACTTCAAATGTTTGTATGTACGATGTGGAATATTAATAATTGTTAATAAAAGTAATTTCCTTTCTTTATCTTATATTAGAAACAAAATAAAAATCATATTATTTATATACTTTTTTTTTACTTTTGTCATTTAAATTGTGTAAAGATATAGATGGGTGTGATGTGTGTGTGTTTTTAAGAAAAGTTATTAAATTTCAAATAAAATGATTGCATATTTTATAATAAGTACATTATTTAAGTTCATTCAATTTGTTCATTCTTACACCACCTCACTACCTTTTTGTGTCAATGTCTGGTATCCCTTCAACTGTCAAGTTAGCATGTTCATTATTGCAGGTGCAAACTATACTTTGACTTATAATTCTATTCAGTAACTTGACAGTTAAAAAAATCATAATGATAGCATACCAAAACTATTAGTGTTGGGATACTGAACGAAGTTGCATAAAGAACAAATGATAAAAATGGTTTAATTTAAATAAAACTTCAAATGTTTGTATGTAAGATGTGGAATATTAATAATTGTTAATAAAAGTAATTTCCTTTCTTTATCTTATATTAGAAACAAAATAAAAATCATATTATTTTTATACTTTTTTTTTACTTTTGTCATTTAAATTGTGTAAAGATATAGATGGGTGTGATGTGTGTGTGTTTTTAAGAAAAGTTATTAAATTTCAAATAAAATGATTGCATATTTTATAATAAGTACATTATTTAAGTTCATTCAATTTGTTCATTCTTACACCACCTCACTACCTTTTTGTGTCAATGTCTGGTATCCCTTCAACTGTCAAGTTACTGAATAGAATTAAAAGTTGAAGTATAAGTGACACATTTTAAAGTAGCCTGTTTCGAAGATCTGTATTTAACAGATCGTAAGCTACGTCAATTGGTTCACTGGTTTTTCCATGATGAGGTAACAACCAGACTGACAACTTCGTTACATTTACATTTATAATATTAGAGGAAAATAAGGTTGTTTAAATACCTGTTATTGTTATTTTTGAAAAGCTCTTAGGCTAAATACAAGGTAAAATATTTTTCTCTTATTCATCTTTTCTTGAAAACAATATTAATATGTTGAACGCCATGTAGGTCACCAATGACCGACGCTGGTGGAGGTTTCACCTTTAACATTTTTGACCGGGCAGTCAACGTATTAGTGACATCATTTCCTTAAGACTCACCTTAAATAAGCAATTAACCAGTAAAAATACCAGTTGTATCATTATTATATTTTTTGCATGTTCATTTTTTTAAGGATATTTTTACTAATAAAGAAAGTATATTGGCTTTTTAAGTAATAAATAATATCCTCCCAAAAAATATCAAACCTGAATTAATGTATTATTATAGGGTAGTAACCTTCTCTATCTGCTATTTTTCTCTCTCCAGTAATATGGGTAAAACTGGGAACTTGGCATTAGTTAAAATTTGTCCAAGATCAAATCCTTTAATTTTGAATGTTTTATCCAATTTCTCCGATGAAATTAGGGAATTATGGAACGCTACATGCGTCGATACTCTTGCGCCATCCCATTTTCCTAGCTCAGCGTGCTGTGCTGGTGCTGCTGCTGCGGCTGCAGAAAACCTCAAACGGCGAAAGTATAGTCACCTTGGTGATAACTTTATTTTCGAGCCGTTTGGGGTTGAAACCCTCGGGTTGTGGGGTCCGAGTGCTTATCTCCTTTTTAAGGAAATTTCCAAAAGGTTAGTTGACACTTCTCGTGATCCAAGAGCTGGTTTTTACTTTGGGCAGAGGTTAAGCATTGCCATCCAATGTGGCAATGCAGTCAGTCTCTTGGGCACATTCCCAGATGTCGGCGATGTGGAGGAGTTTTTTGATGCCTTATTATTGTGATAAAAAAATTAAAGGGGGTCTATATTTATTTAACTAACTAACAAACTATGTGTGTGATTCTAAAGATGAGAAGTTAGAGAGCTCAAAATTAAACAAAAATAACTAAAAGGAATAAGGTTCGGGCGCCAGAGCTCACTAGGTAATTTAAAACAAAGGGGATCCGGAATAGCTAAAAGGTAAAGGTCAGGACTTCTAATCTAGGTCGGAGATACTGAAATTAAGCTGCAAATTCTTTAACAATAGCTCATTTATTTCTATCGCAGGCAGTATGGCGAACACAATATTAGAAAGCCCCTTTCTTTTGAAGGGCAAGTTGTTTTATAACTATTAAATGCTATAACTAGAGTTTATGTTTAAGTTGTCAGTATTGCACGTTTTTAAGTGGAAACTACGAGAAAGAATTTAAGTTAACATACCACAGGCTTCGAGAAAAACTTATTTAAATTAAACCTGATTGGAGACACGAGGTGAAGCGCATCAGCTCATCCATGATGAAGTTAAATTTTAAGATAAAAAAAATCCAAAATATAGGTAAGAACGCCTTTGGGGCTGAAAACAAAACGATTTCCTTAGTTAGATAAACCCACGCGTCGAGCAAAATGGCGACGAGATAAATCGGGAATTGTAAATTACTCACCGATCTTAACGAAAACTAAAACAATGCCAATCACTCGTGCTATGGGCACACTCAATACGCGATGGCGATATAGGAGCTGAAACAATGGAAAATCGACGAGGGTTAGGACACATGACCTCAAGTTTATTGTCAGGTCATGGCGAGGAAAATTCAACCAGCAAAATACTCACGATTTCCCAAAATATTACCGTTGCACGGCTGCTGACATCACCACCAAGTGGCTCCAGCCAGGGGTGGACCCTTGAAATATTCCAATCTAATGATTGGCACGGAATAGAATTTTATTCGTGCATCATCTTGGTGACTTCGGTCGGAAAGTGAAGGCTACACATCCCAAACCGGAAACGTCAAAATAATCTGACAGCCGGGGAAATAAGGTCCAACTGTCAAACTGATGGTCTATGGTTTCATCGATCACTCTACTAAATCCTAGCCAATCTATCAAATATCTAAAGTGTGTGTAGTCGGCGTTATCGAAAACTTCCAAAAAATGACGAGAGAGGTCGACACTATGTAGCGAGTAGAAAACACTCGTTACATTACATCCCTCCCCGAAAAATAAAAGAAAGGAACTTTCTTTTATTAGAAAGAAACAACGAAAAACGAAGTGAACAAAAAATTCAGTAACAGAAAACTATCATAGTGCAGTTAGGCGTCATGGCCACTGACTAAAACGTCGGTACTACACCGATCAACAAAGCCAAACAACAAGCAAATCCAAATTCAGTTAAACCCGAGGGCCGCTGACTAAAACTCTAACAAGACTAAACACTAAACAAATCTAAATTCAGTTAAGTACGAGAGCCGCTGACTAAATCTTGAACAAAACTACTAAACATTAAACACTAACTTTGAGCACAGTTAAGCGCTATGGCTACTGACTAACTTTACACTAGTTTACTAAACTATCCTACACCTCTTAAGTTCAGTTAAGCACTATCGCCACTGACTAACTTCAGCCAACTTACTAATCTAAACCACTCTACTTAAGTTCAGTTAAGCACTATCGCCACTGACTAACGCTACACATCTCTACCAACTAATCTGGAGTGCAGGTAGGCACTATCGCCGCTGACTATCCTCAACTAACCTACAGTTCAGCTTTGAGTACAGTTAGGCACCATAGCCTCTGTCTATCTCAGCAACAACCAATTAAAATTAACAATACCTAAACAAAAATTCTAGATAGAGTTGAAGGACTCTACCTAAAAGTATAGATTCCGATCAATAAAGTCAGACAGAGTTGAAGGGCTCTACCCAAAAATATTGTTTCCCAACAAAAAGGTTAGATAGAGTTGAAGGGCTCTACCCAAAAAGGTTGGATAGAGTTGAAGGGCTCTATCCAAAAATATTGTCACAGCAATAACCTGTAACAAACAAAAACCATATTGTGATCGGCGCTACACCACCGAACTTCCGAGCACAATAGTAAAAAGGTATGACGAAAGTCAAAATTCCACCTTGTGACTGGCACAACAATGACCAACACAAGGGCAAAAGGGCAAATGAAAGCTGTGATTGGCTCTACTCTACCAACCTTCCAAGCACAGACAAACAAACAAAATATATTGGATTTCCGAAGGGGAAAATCACAATACCTAAAGGCGAAAGCCAAGATGAAATCGAGGTCAAAAATTACACCAAGATCCAAAAACAAAGTACATTCTTTAACAAAAGTTTCAGAATGACCGCAAAAACAAGGTAGGACGCTCTATAACAAAAGTTACGGAATGACCTCAAAAGCAAAATCCGGTATGAACGCGTTACTAACAAAGTCAAATCCAAGTCTAGTATCGAAGAAATATCTAGACAAAAAAAACAACACTGTCAACAAACAGTAAAAAAATAGAATTAAAATCAATAACTATTTAAAACTATGAGAGAAATAGAATGATTTTAATCTACCCAAAAAGAAAGATTACAAAAAACTTGAAATGAAATTTAAGTTTTTTAAATCTTTTTAGGTAATAAAAAACCCAAAGTGTAAGGTTGTATAGGCTCTTTCTTTTTCACAAAAAAATGTAAACAAATAAAGCATTACCTTTAAAAAAGAAAGAAAGAAAAGATATAAGATCCCACACAAGCTCAACAAACAAACAAAACAAACAAGATAAGATCCTTTGATGTGTAAAATGTATAGTGTAAAGAGTAGGTATTTCTAAATTAACCAAAATGACCTAAGTTTATTTTAATAAGAATTGACTTGGAATCTAATAAATTGTGTTGAAGTTACCTAGCATAATAATAACCTTCAGATGGTCATAACCTTTCATTCATCATTCTAACAAAGACCAACCTTCACACAAAAATACTCAATACCAAAACCAAATCTATGAATTCCCCAAAATTTTAAAATTTAATTATATCCTTTACATGATAACGACCCACGGAACCCTTATTTAAATCTTTCAAAACATAAACATTATCAGAAACTTTTTCAGTTATTTCACACTTTAAGAACTTAGGTGCAAGCTTAGCCGAAAAATAAGCAGGTGCATGAGATTGAACAAAACTTCTTCTCCACACAACATCACCCACATCAAAAGAAATGACTTTCCGACCCTTATTATAATAAGCGGCATTTCGCTTATACCCTTTTAACAAATAAGCTTGAACTTTAACAAAAATATCACTAAGTGAATTAAGAGAAACTGCATAAGAGTTTCTATTTGAAACCTCTAGTTGAGATAAATTATCAACAGAGTTACTAAAATGATGTAAGGAAGCATCTAAAACAAGTTCCCTACCAAACATAAGAAAATTAGGTGTAAATTCTGTAGCAAGATTTACACTATTATTTAAAGCTAATTGAACATTGGGCAAAAAACTTGACCAAGTCCTATGATCATCTTTAACAAAACACGATATGCAAGTTTCGACTGTTTTATTATATCTCTCAACAGGATTATTTTGAGGTGTGTACAATGTGTTATAAAATATTTTAGTTATATTAAAACCTTTCAAAAATTCTACAAAATGTTTTGAAGTAAATTGAGTTCCATTGTCGCAAACTACTATTTTTGGACAACCAAATTTAAGAAATATTTCTTTTTCAAAATGTTTACAAATTACTCTAGTAGTTGCATTAATCATTGGAAAGAACCAGCAATATTTAGTAAAAACATCTACAACTGAAAGTATGTATTTATGACCAGAATAAGTTTTAGGTAAAATACCTATTATATCTACTGAAAGCATAAGCATGGGGCGATCAACCTTTTTAGGATTAATCATA
Organism: Charanyca ferruginea; assembly: GCA_947361185.1. Lineage (NCBI taxonomy): Eukaryota > Metazoa > Arthropoda > Insecta > Lepidoptera > Noctuidae > Charanyca > Charanyca ferruginea. The sequence continues at coordinate 18,453,124 of OX376078.1, read as the reverse complement.
GTACCAAAAGGAGGAGAAGTAGTATGTTTGTAAGCTTTACAAGTATCACAAGACAAAATGTATTGGTGAACATCATTAAACATACCTTTCCAAAAATAATGTTGTTTTAATTTCTTTAAAGTTTTATGAATACCCAAATGACCTGAATTTACATCATCATGATTTGACCTAATAGTATCTAAGATATTCTCTTTAGGAATAACTATCTTCCAGTCTAAAAGACTATGAGGGTTAAATTTATTTTTACAATATTTATACAAAGTGCTATTTTCGACTCTAAAATTCTTATACTTTCTAGGAGATTTCTGGCATTGGATAAATATTTTTCTATACCAAGGATCAATAATATCATCATCAGGGGAGACTAAATTATCCTGAGTGGTTATAGCGGTGACTTCTATACGAGATAAAGCATCTGGAACTAAATGTAATGAACCTTTTTTATGAATAATATCAAAAGTAAATTGAGAAATTCTAGCAGCCCAACGAGCTAAGCGTCCACTAGGATTATTGAGACCTAGGAGCCATTTCAAACAAGCGTGGTCAGTAATAACAGTAAACTTCATTCCCTCAATATAAGGTCTAAAATGTTCTGTTTTGTAAATAGAATAGGAGCCGAACGATAAATATTAAAAAAGGTTTTTAAATAATCTAACCAGTTGGAAAATTCTTTGTCACGGGCAACATCATCAGGCTTGTGACTTCTAACAATTTTTTCACACATCGAGACGCTCGAAGTTTTATCAAAAACGTGGGCTCGATGCTGCCTAATCAGTTTTTTGACTCTTGCGAGTTTTTAGTATCCAAATTACAAACGTCACAAGTCTTAGAAGTGACCCCAGCTTTATGACACTTAAAACAAACAACACCTGGAATAGACTTGCAATTTCTATATAAATGTCCAGGTTTTTTGCATTTTAAACAAACTAAATCATTAGAAACGGCGTTAGATTTAACAGAAGGTTTAAGGGATTCTTTAAAAGGTTTTCTATTGACAACAACTTCTAAATCTTTTGCAAGTTCTAGAAATTGTTCGATTGAATCTATTTGTCTTCGAAACAAAAAGGGTGTGTAAATTGGTAATATATTTTGTTGTATCACGTTAACTAAAGTGTAGTCAAATAAAGGTACTGAAAGACGACTAGCCATGTCATAAATTTCCGTGATGAAATCAGGAAGCGACTCAGACTGTTTCTGTTTCCTTGTGCGGAGCTCATTTTCTAAAAAGTGATCAAAATTAGGTTTATCAAAGCGCTTTAAAAGTGCAAGCTTAAGTTCATGCCAGGAAGAAATATGAATTCGTATAGATCTAAACCATTTGAGTGCAATACCATCAAGCAAAAGTGTAAAAGAACCAACCAGCAAATTTTCGTTGTAATTTCGATAGAGAAAATATTCTTCAACTTGTGTAATAAAATCACGAACACAAGTTCTACCATCATAAATTATTTTGCTCTTTTTCAAATCAGGCAGTTTAGTAAGAGGAGGAAAGTTTTTACGAATGTTTTCGTTAACAAGCGCATTCAAGGAGTTAAAAGAAGGCAAAGCTCGAGCTGTAAAATCCGAAGACGAATGTGCGATTCCAGATTCAAAAGGATTGCCAATATCGGTGGCATTAGCCATCTCGTGACCTTTCTCAACAACATTAGCATCAGCAGCAGTACAAGCTTCGACCTCAACCGAATCCTGAGGCGGTGGAAACTGAACTCCCTTGTCCTCCATGACTAACGAGTAACAAGGCAAATAGCAATGAAAAGCAAGGACTAAACTTCAAAGAATTTCAAAATAAATCAAAGTTTGAAAAATAAAATTAAAGTTTGAGGTTATGTATCAAAATCAATGTGGTATTTCCATGAAAAATTGCTAAGTTATTTAACGTTAAAAAGTGCAATAATAACTCACAAAACGGCTTAAAATTAAATAAACTAGGTGCACAATAATGTACTTAATGTTTAAATTTAATTATTAACATAAAAAGTTAACTTAGATATGAATTATATCACTGTATGAGATTTTTCAATAACACGGTCTACACTTAACAATTGTTGGTTTTGCTAAGGAAAAAACATGTTAAAACACAAGAAAATAAACAAATTATCCAATGTAAAACTAAAACATTGTTTGCAAAATGCAATATCAAACTAAGTTACAACTTATGAGTCTAATTATTCAAAGTTTATAAACTAGATCAATTACAATGTAAAAACAATATGAAATACAATATGAAAACTAAATATTGTAAACAATAGACTCATTAGTTAAAATATAAATGAATTTAGTGTGCAATACTGACTGTACTCACCGTACAAACCATGCTTCAGTCCCTGTTCGGGCGCCAATTCTGATAAAAAAATTAAAGGGGGTCTATATTTATTTAACTAACTAACAAACTATGTGTGTGATTCTAAAGATGAGAAGTTAGAGAGCTCAAAATTAAACAAAAATAACTAAAAGGAATAAGGTTCGGGCGCCAGAGCTCACTAGGTAATTTAAAACAAAGGGGATCCGGAATAGCTAAAAGGTAAAGGTCAGGACTTCTAATCTAGGTCGGAGATACTGAAATTAAGCTGCAAATTCTTTAACAATAGCTCATTTATTTCTATCGCAGGCAGTATGGCGAACACAATATTAGAAAGCCCCTTTCTTTTGAAGGGCAAGTTGTTTTATAACTATTAAATGCTATAACTAGAGTTTATGTTTAAGTTGTCAGTATTGCACGTTTTTAAGTGGAAACTACGAGAAAGAATTTAAGTTAACATACCACAGGCTTCGAGAAAAACTTATTTAAATTAAACCTGATTGGAGACACGAGGTGAAGCGCATCAGCTCATCCATGATGAAGTTAAATTTTAAGATAAAAAAAATCCAAAATATAGGTAAGAACGCCTTTGGGGCTGAAAACAAAACGATTTCCTTAGTTAGATAAACCCACGCGTCGAGCAAAATGGCGACGAGATAAATCGGGAATTGTAAATTACTCACCGATCTTAACGAAAACTAAAACAATGCCAATCACTCGTGCTATGGGCACACTCAATACGCGATGGCGATATAGGAGCTGAAACAATGGAAAATCGACGAGGGTTAGGACACATGACCTCAAGTTTATTGTCAGGTCATGGCGAGGAAAATTCAACCAGCAAAATACTCACGATTTCCCAAAATATTACCGTTGCACGGCTGCTGACATCACCACCAAGTGGCTCCAGCCAGGGGTGGACCCTTGAAATATTCCAATCTAATGATTGGCACGGAATAGAATTTTATTCGTGCATCATCTTGGTGACTTCGGTCGGAAAGTGAAGGCTACACATCCCAAACCGGAAACGTCAAAATAATCTGACAGCCGGGGAAATAAGGTCCAACTGTCAAACTGATGGTCTATGGTTTCATCGATCACTCTACTAAATCCTAGCCAATCTATCAAATATCTAAAGTGTGTGTAGTCGGCGTTATCGAAAACTTCCAAAAAATGACGAGAGAGGTCGACACTATGTAGCGAGTAGAAAACACTCGTTACATTATATTAGTTTATTTTTGGTATAATAGTTACAGGTTTTTCTTCTTTTTTTTAGTGTATGTGTAAATATTGTATATTTGTTACTTATAAATAAAAGTTCTAAAGAAATGTTTAATTATATATAATACATGAAATTAGTGGCATAAGTATCTAATCATATAATGTCAATATAATCCATTTCCTCACATTTTCTAAATATAAAAATTATTTACAATTTTTTTATTCAATTCTTTTGAAAACTTTGAATGTGGTACCCAGCAGTTAAGTAGCCTCTCATGCATTAGGTTTTCAGTTTGATATTGAGCAAGTACCACTGTAATTTTTTCAATTTATAAGTTACTAGCGACCCGACCCGGCTTCGCATATAGCCTTCCTCGGTAAATGGACTATCCAACACAAAAATATTTTTTCAATTCGAACCAGTAGATCCTGAGATTAGCGCGTTCAACCAAACAAACGAACTCTTCAGCTTTATAATATTAAGTAGAGATTAAATTAAAACCAGAAAGAGACAGATATTAAGAGGAAATACCACGGGCTAGAGAATTGAAAATTAGGTATTTGTAAAATCTATTGCTGTCGCGCGATGCCCGAACACGAACCGCAGAGCGCGATAGAGACAACTGCAGCTTTGACCGAAAATACCTATTAAAAGTACACAAAATCAATGATTCGTAGTCCCCTGATTTCTTCTCCAAAACTTAACCGATTTAACTGCTTTTTTCATTAAAAAATAAAGAAAGGCTTTTGCCGTGTTTCTATGTTTTCTATTTTTTAATATAATCAAGTCATATTTGTTTTCTGAATGTTTGAACACAGCGGAAAATCATGCCAATTTTTTTGGTTTTTGAATATTCATATCTCTTTTAATAAAAAAATTATGAGAAAAAGGAAAACATATTGACATGCCAATAGTAGCCATGGATATTTAAAAAAAAAAAAATTGATCTTCTGGCATTATCCAGGGAGGAAACAAGGGACTAAGTTTGTATGGAAAAACGGCCCTTGTGTTTCCTCTTAATAAGAGCTGTCTATTTAAGTTGATCTAAAATGTTCATACAATTATTTCAGAATGTATTCATTAAAAACACTGAAGTTCAAGAAAGAACTAATTTGATCTCTCTGACGTAGTTCTTATCTGTCGCTGTCCTTTTCTTCAGCTGCCTGGTTGTAAGAGATGCCAATTGCCTAATTTTAGTTCGGGTAGAAGGGAATCGGCACCATAAGCTAGTTTTTTTTTTACTTTGTACTTTTATTTAATTTAATTTGTGGGGTCAATATTTTTTTTATCTCACCATGTCCTTTTATGAAACAGTGATCATCTGTCCATATATATAATTGTTTTTGTTTTATGCAAATGAAAAACAATGACGATCATATCTGTTCGCGCCATGTTTTGATTAAAATAATTATTTCTCTGTGATAAAATTAACATTGCAGCTTCATAATAATTATTGTGTTGGAAATTCGACACTATCAGACTTTTTTTTAATGGTTTATGAAAAGGTAGACAACCTTTTTTATGCATTTGCATGCGGTTGCGGGTAGGGTGTAATTTTTGTTATCCAATTTAATGTTTAGATTTTGTGAAATGCCTGGCTTTTTATTGCAAAATGTAAAGCCTGGCATTTAGGGCCTGCGCATACTGGCGGCACGGCACGGCAAAAGATTTTTATGTATCTAAGCAATATACATATGCATTAAAGTTATTAAGTTATGATTGAAATTTCAATGATAATTGTTGTACCTACCTACAAAATCAAATGCAAATATGAAATATAATAAAATGAAATTTCAATTACCTATATTGTCATTGCTTTAAGTTTATTATGTTTCGTCACATAAAAATCCCATGCTGTGCTGTACCTCCAGTCTGCACAAGCCCTTACTCTGTATTTTGACATTGGGGCCACACTCTTTACGATCCGAGCAGTCAAATTGTGATTTGCCGGGGGTGCCAACTACTAAATAGATTAGGCAAATTCATCGTAATATTTATTGTATGTAATCAAATCTACGGCATAAAATAATTTTGCATACCAAGATATTTATTTTTTAATTAGAATAAAAAGGCCAAGTGGTGGATTCCATAATGTGTGAGTTTGATACCACCGTACAATATAGGTACCTCAAGGTCGAGCAAAAACAGTCGAAAAAAACATGTTCCTTATATGAAGAATCTTTTTAATTTATTACTTTAATTTATTTTTATTTTTTGTTGTTATAATGAACATAGTAATACACTCTGTAAAAATGAACTGGCTAGGTACCTATTACTTTTCAAAAGATACAGCTTGCAGACAGACAATCGGATAGACAGAGGCTTAGTAATAATGTTGGGAACCCTTCTCGTACAGAATCTTCCTACTAAGCCTCTACAGTCATAATAAACCTTAATGTAATGACATTATAGTTAAAATTACAAACCCATACTGATACAACATTGTTAGCTTTTGATTTTGTAGCTTTTGTTTTGTATTATCATTGAAATTTCAATCAAAATGTTTTGATGTTAAGGTAAATTGCTTTGATACATAAAAATCAAGTGCTAGCTCAATAATTATCTTTGAAATTCCAATCAAAATGTGATGATATTAAAATCATAAATTGCTTCGATACATAAAAATCAAGTGTCTACCTACCTATTAAGGTTTAAGTGATACAGCCTGCAGACCGACAATTGGATAGACAGTAGAGGCTTAGTAATAGGGGTCCAGTACCCTAAAAAGTCTTTAACCATAAATACCAAGTTTAATGGTCAACATACGCAAGTTCTGACGTCCGATTAAAGGTCAATGACTTGGCTGCACCTTATTTCTTTTTAACTGTGTATACCTCGGATAATCAGATGCATATTTTTGCCTAAACTTCTGGTGTTAGCTTAGTATGGAATGGACTCCTGCGATTGCAAAAATAAAATCGGTTAAAATATGACTATATTTTGTTACTAGGGTTAGTATGTTTATCTACATACAAAGACCATTACATCAACCTACAACAATCTGTCAAATTTAATTGAGAGATTTTCAGCGTTATTACAAAATGTTAAGGTTCATATTCAATTGGGAAAAATTTTACAGTTTAATGTGCGAAGGTCTGTATCTGGTACCTTTGATAATTAAAAAAAAATATTCCCAGGATTGTTTTATTCCTGGGATTTTCCAATTGAATTATATGTAAAAGTCATGTCCATTCTTTCTTAGAGAAAAATTAAATTTAGGTAAATATTATGCATCCATTAATCAATTTACCAGTCTTAGCCAACCAATTTCCACCATTGATGTCCAGTATTAGTACTACTTCAAATGAATTCATTTTTCTCTAAAACATCTACAATTTGACCACTAATTACTAATGTCACTACAATAATAACTAACATCTGAGCCACAATTAACTGCCACCTTAAAATGGCATAAACAATGTCATTTAGAGGTCAATATTTTAAAGAATAGAATAATTATGCCACACATGCCTTGAATAACAACAATATCTCTTATAGATTTTGATTACTGATTAGGAAACCTGTATATTAGCAGTGGTTTTTGAAAATCGAATATGTTCAAATTTGGAACAAGACAAGGAAAATACTAAAGCCTTTTTTGACCTTTTACACACACATGTGACCTCTTGCCTACAATGTGCCAATTCTGGGCAAAGGCCAATGGTTATGCTCTTAAAAATTCCTGCCATGCTACCATACTACGAGGTATGCCTTTTAAGTTTGGTAATTTGAAGAAAGAAAACATATTTACTTTGGTGTATATGTATTCCAAGATATAATTATGTATTGTCACAGAATACTTAATAGTACTACGTACAGAAGGGACACTCCCTTCCCCGCGCTATATCAGAAACCGCACCCTCGATCCCGCACCGGAGGGGCTAACCGCCGACTCTTTAGCCAGGGCGCTCAAAATCGTAAGAACTGGAGCGCTGTAGGTACTGCTGACACAAACACACAATTTTGCAATTTATTTTGTTTTAAGTTTTATTTATTAGTTTTAATCTCGATGATTCATTTATTTTCCAAGTTTTCGTCGTTTTATAATAATACAATTAAAACTTCCGTAATAATAACATACCAACATTACCAGCTATTAATATTGCTCTCTCTCTTTATTGTCTTAGTTATGTACTTATGTCCCTTTCTTTCACGTTCTATTCATTCTTGGAATTGAAAAGTAGTACCCTACGCACTAACCTTGTCGCGTCGCCCCATTGTAATTATTATTATTGTAATATTTTAATTAATTCTTAATTTTTATTTTTAATACTTTTGAACTTAACATGTATGGACATGGACTGGTTCCGAAATAAATGAAAAAAAAAAAAATTGCGTTACCGCGTAATGGTCCGGGGCGATCGTGAATTCCATATTTTGTAATTAGGTAGGTACCTTAATTTACCAATATTGATGAATAAATAAACCTCTTTACATAATAAATATTATAATATTACTTTTATGTCATTACAAATCCGAGTATTCAAAATCAAATATCATTTATTTTATTTCTATAAGAAATAAATAATTGAACGCTCGGACAAGATCACTTCATAATAATGCTCGAAACGTTCGGGTAGTTCCGTCGTCGTTCGGTTCACCCGACGCAAAGCGCTGCACTTTTCGCGCCATTTTGTACGCCACGACATCCAACTGATTCAACCCTACTAAAATTCACGCACACATTTGCACGTGTACAGACGTCATTTGGTTTTGTAGTAGTAATAGGTAATTATTTTGCAAGTTTTGTATGAAGTGTCCGAGGTGTGGTATTGTGTAGTTTATATAATTTTTTTTTTGTTTAACTTTTTGAATATTACTTTTTGTAATGCACCTGCCATATTATCTCTTCACCACCCTTGGTTGACTGGTAGAGAATGCCTAAGGCATTAAGTCCGCCTTTGTACCTTTGTGCATGAAGTATAAATAAATAAATAAAACCAACTAGAACCTTACAGTATTTTTAATTGGTTTTTAGAGTATCCACCACGTAGTTGAATACACTTTTCCATTCGCTCGAACTTGTTATTAAAACATTTTTGCCACTCCAAAGTGGGGGTGTTTAATATGGCTGACTTGAAAGTATCGACTGCTTCTTCAACGGAGTGGAAACTTTGACCACGAAGACTATTCTTAATTTTAAGAAATGTGTATAGGAATCGTTAGGGCTCAGGTCTGAACTGTATGGAGGATGGTCAAGGATTTTTACGTTTTCTTGCTTCAAATAACCAATCGTTCAATGAGCACTGCGTGAGCTTACGTTATCATTTATAACTAATATCTTTGGGTAACATTTTCGTAGTTCGGTGATGATTTGTGGTTAAGAATCTATGGTATACCACTCTATATTAACCGTTCTTCGATCTTCAAGTGCAATCATCGCAACATAACCGTTTCTCGCAACGAACTTGCCCGCTATCTTTTTTGAGGTGCTTCGAGAACGAACGACTTTAGTTGGTTTTGACCCACCTTGGAAGACCCAGATTGTAGATTGTTATTTGGATTCAGGATTGTAGACATAGATCCAAGATTAGTCACTACTGATGATGTCGTAGACGTGATTTGACTCTCCTCGGTTAAACCTTTGAAGAGTTTTCTTACACCGTCTGACGCGGGCCGATTTATGATCGTCGGAAAGCAAATGCGGGATCCAACGGTCAACTAGCTTTCTCACACCAAGCGCCCCATGCAAGATCTTTTGAACGGTTGTCCCTGAGATGCCTAATGATGCCTCTATCCTTCGATATGACACATGACGAGATTAGTGAAATAGTTGTCTCACAGCAACGATTTTATCTTCAATGAAGGCGGATTTTGGGCGTTCTTCACGAGATTTGTCACTAAGACTAGTATATCCACGCTGGAATTATAAATACCAGCGTTCGACAGTCTGCAGACACGGGGTGTAATCATGGAACACAGATCGATCTTCGAAACACTTAAACTGTGTTAGGCCCCTCTTCTAAAGTTGTAGAAAATTATTGCACGAACATTTTCCTTAGCAAGATTTATTTTCGTTCGTGACCTGACAGATTCAAATCGTCGCTGTGACTAAACAATAGCATTAATCGTAGTACTTTCAATTGTTTTAACATTCCAAATTCAAACAAATTTGAATATAAAACATTTCCTAATCCAAAATTGCCGGTATATATTGAAACGACAAAACACAAAACAAAAAACATGCCTCGTATGACTCTCAAACATCCAAAATGAAAAATGTATTTCAATCCTAAACTTGATTCTGAACTTTGCCTGTGTATTGTATCCATGTAACTAATTCTTTCAACTGAATTTCGGTCAAGGCGGCCAATTTTAATGGAGATCACCCAAGTACGCAGAAGATATAGTGCACAAGTGTGTGCGTAAATACAGGTGTACTCCCCTCACTCTCACTCTCGGGCACTCTTCCCTTCATCTCACAGTTCGGTGAGACGGCAACACGACCGGGGAGAGCTTTACGTGCTTTTACTGACAAATTCATAACGAAAAACCAAATTCCATAAGAACTAAACGCCTATAATAATCGAGCCTCAAGGTACCTTGATAAACGGGTTACAGTTTTTGTATTTCCGACTTTATTAATAATAACGTCCAAAACCTTTCTTGTTTCAGTTTAACATCACCAGTGGGCTTCATAACAGACGGGCCAGGCAACTACAGTGTCAGTACACAATGTTCCTGGCTGCTCACACCTCCACGCTTGGGGCCCACGCCGCCTCCCCTGCGCGTGCGCCTGGAGAGCTTCGCCACCGAGTGCGGGTGGGACCATCTGTATGTGTACGACGGTGACAGTGTTAGAGCGGAGAAACTCCTTGCTGTGTTCAGGTGAGGGTTGAATGTAAACCTTTAGGTAAATTAATAGGGTTTGGAATTGCTGTAAGTGTGATAGAAGGTTGGTTAATGGTTATGGTAGACTATTTGAACATGTCAGATTCAGTTCTTGCTCTAAAACTGTATGGAACTGCCGGTCTATCAGTGGTGGTGGGGTCCTGGGCTAATAAAACTTGGGGCCCTGCTTAGTGAATCAACTAATTACCATTTTGTCCATTGTCTTCAATAGGGCCTGGGGCCCTATATATTCACGGGGCCTTGGGCTGCAGCCCAAAAAGCTTATATATAGTTTCGCCCCTGCGGTCTATTCAGTTAAAATGTCTCTCTGTGAATTTAGGTGAAGTTAGCTTGAGGTAGACAAACCAAAGACCTTGCATGGTGGTGGATTTCATCTAGATGCACCGAGGATTTTTTTTATGGAATAGCTCGCCATGTACGAAAACTTTAAACTGAAATTGTAAAACGATAATGAATAATAATACTTAATTTATTTATACCGAAAAGATTGTAAACAACCAATTAAAAACTAAAAACTAGTTAGTAACCTATTATGAATACAATACAATATAGCTATATCTGCATACAGCGCCAATCCTCTCAGTTTGTTATTTGTGTTAGAAATAAAGTTAATGATCACAACATTACTTATGCTGGCCATAGACATACACCATCCTTCCTATCGTCCAATCGGCATGACGCTGCAGGCTTGATCCAATCTGCAGTTCATCTAATACAACACACACGATCAGTTTAAAATTTTAAATTGTCAAATCGGCAGCGACGTTCAGTTGAAGCCATGGCCGTCACCGGTGACAGACGACGATGTTAGACGTGAAATAAACAAAAAAAAAAGAAAAGATCGAGCTGAGTGGTGCAAACAGTGGTTAATGAAAAGTCAGAAAAAACAGAAACACACAACAGAAACACAACAGAAAAAACAGTCAAAAGATTATTGTAATTATTTAGGAATGAATGAAGAAACTTACATGAAACTTCTCAACGTTAGTTACTCCTCTAATTGTGAAGCAAGACACTGTTATGACGACGATGACGTCTATCACCGACAAAAATCATGACCTGACTGAACTGACGCTCGCCGACCGCCAGACACGGTCCAATCGGTATGATCCAATCGCCATGATCAAGTTAAAAGAATCGAAATTCGATTATGTCAAATTTTAAGATCAAGTATAACTGTCATGCGAATCCACTCCCACACACGGTCAGTTCTAACTGACCCAATCGGTAGCGTCATGCCGATTGGACAATAAGAATGATGGTGTATGGCCAGCATTAGACTAAAGAAAAAAAAAGAAAAAAGTAAACTTAAACGGAGTGAGTGGTATATGTTTGAAGAGGGGCATAGGTACCCCTCTTCATACCACTCACTCACTCATTCATTTTGTGCCGTGTATGAGCGGTGTGTGTTAGTATGTATGATGATTTATTTAATGATGAGTGTCTGCGTTTGAGTTTAAAATAGTTGTTCAGGTTCCTACTAAGAGGTATTAGGGAAAGGGCAATGACCGCTATTGCCTTGCTAAAACACCACAACTATAGGTACCAAACGAATTACTTGTTGCATGTACTGACACTAATGTCCAACAGAGGACCTCTACTAAACTGAAGTGATGATATTGTTGTACTGACTCACCCGTGTTTCAAAACCACTTCGGAACGGGATATGACTATGCATAGCATATTCGCATGTAACCACTTCAACAAAAAAAGGCAGTCTGACGCATCCAATTAACTGTAAAATATTATTTAAACTTACAGCTACTTTAGACAACAGCGGTTTCGCTGATTAGTTGATAGTGATATGAAATACAAATAAAGATGATAATTGCGTGCACTGTAAGATTATAATTCCACGCGGAATTTATTTGCACGCAATTATCAACTCTATTTCTCTCATATTTTAAATCCTTATCAGTTATTATTTGAGAGCTGTAGTAGAGCTGTTCTTGAAGGAATTTGTCCTGGGAAGCACTACCACTAATACCTATTACTGCCACAAATCATCGTTACTGTGTTCTGGTTCGAAGGGTAGGGTGTCGGTGTAATTTCGGGCACGAGATATTTCAACTTGTTGTTAGGATGGCACCTCATCTGCAGATACACTGAGATTTACAGCTACCCTATACTGAAGCCGTGTAGACTGTGGCGCCAGCCGCGAATAGCTCTGCCCCATTTCTACCCGTGAGTGTCGTAGAAGGCGACAGAGGTATATTGACCAGAGGATGGGCAGCAGCGTCCTTCTGAGTAACATAACATCATTTTTTTTTAACGTGTGGAAATCCTCTTGGCCTGTCCCCCGTCCGGGGAAGACGGGAGGGTGTGCCAGACTCTTCCCAGTTAAAACCAGCACGATGTTCCTCGACTGACCTCTGGGCTGTACGGGATTCGTTCGCGCATGCACCGCGCCCCCACCAGGCTATGACCCGCCAATGACGTAGGCGGGTCCCATCGACCTCGGCGGTCTAAACGCCGCCGAATCCTCATCGCTAATATGCATCGGCCAAGCATGGTAATTACGGTTGAACCCCGCGCCCTTGGTGGAGACCTATGCCCAGCAGTGGACTTCTAAAGGTTGTCATTAGCATGATGATGCTGAATTATCCACTACAAAAGAATCAGGTCTGAGGGCTAATTCACGTAATTGTATGACGCGCCGATGAAGTTGTAGTGCAGTTGAAGTTAAGTTCAAGTTTGAGTGATAAACGGTATTCTTGTAATCATTGAACTGCGCGTAAGCTGCGCGTGAATTGCACGTCAATTGTACGATAGCCAAACTATATCAAACTTACTTATCGTGTGAGAAAAAAAATATTACTCACTAAATAATTGAATAGAATCGATTACATTTCAATGAATATGACGTTATTATAATATTAAAATAATACCCCAGTACAGATTTTAGTGCTTTTAAGACGTCCAACGAATAGTAGTATACCGATCATGTTGCGTTCCGAAGCACGCACCAAGGCATTCTACTGTTGCGCAGTAGAATGTCGTTATTGCGCTCGCGTGACGCGTTCTTGACGCGAGCGTGTCTGACAGCGGTAGAGAATACGGAAAGCGTTGTTTTGATCGAAACTTAACTGGAACTGCACTGCAACAGTACTTCTTTAGTTACGTGAATTTGCCCACAGGAAGCCTGGAAGCTGGAACGGAACCATCATCACCTTCGGAGATGTTTCAGACCAGTGTCCCTATCCTATTACCCACTGCAATGGAGACATAAGATGGCCTCGGAAGTTTTAGGCTAGCTATTAAACGCTTCTTATTTACGAACCTTATCTAATTTCCTGCTGGCAACCCCCACAGGGGAGAATGTCACAAGGCCTCTTGCATTGCAGATGTTTATACATAGACAGCGATAACCACTTAACGTCAAATGGGCCATCGACTTCTTTGCCATCCAAGACAAAATTGCCTATAGCCTTTTCCCAAGTGTGTTGGCGTCGATTTCCAGCCTAACCGAATGCAGCTGAATACCAGTGTTCTTCATGGAACGACTGCCTATCTGACCTCCACAACCTAGTTACTATACTCCATTTACAATACCATTAGACAGAAGTTAAAAACGTTCTTTTTAATGCACACTTTGTAACAAAAATACAATAAACTTGTTAAAGTTACGATTTACATAATCTATGTTTACAGTAGCTGTCGTGCGTATTTGTAACCATTTTAATAATGTACCTTTAAAATTATTTGGCTTTCATTTAATTGTATATTTAATTCCAATTTAAAATTACAGTGTCAATGCTAAAAACCTAACAGAAGCAGGGATGAACAATACCTGGAACGTTATTCGATTCACTGTAATTCTGCCAAATATAAAATGTTACCTAATATTTAAAAGACTTTTATTCTGTTTTTATACACCCATATTTAGTACTATCTTAGATTCTGCCAAATATAAAATGTTACCTAATCTTTAAAAGACTTTTATTCTGTTTATATTATTATACGTCCATATTTAGTACTATCTTAGATCTATTTATCAAAAATATGTTAAAATAAGTTTCATTAAAATGGTTTAAACTTATCTTTGAAATAAAATGTTTTGCATTTCTGCTTCTATGAGCCTCTTTTTTCTAATGCTATTATAAATGGAGTAACACGATACCCCTTGGTAAGACTGGTTGTCCAGACTTTTTGGCTTCTGACTACGCATAACATAACGACTGTCATAGATCTACGAATGACAGCCAGGACCAACGACTTTACGTGTTTTTTTTTTATTTTATTTTTTATTCCTATGACTTATTCTGAAGCTAATACTTATACTGTAGGTGTAGGTATATCCTCAAGCAGTTTTCAGCTGCTTCTGTTCTGTCTCCGCCAATTGTAACAGGGTAACCTAACCATATTTGTCTTCTATTTCCAGTGGTGTGCTAGAAAATGGAGAGTCAAGTTGGACGAGACAGGTGATAGCCCGTTCAGGCAGCGCCTTGCTGCACTTCTTCAGTGACGATGCGTACGCGATGGAGGGGTTCAACGTGACGTACGCCGCGTATTCCTGCCCCTCCAATGATCATAGGACGAATTGTTCTAGTAAGTGATATTGTGGTGTCCTATAGCCCATTAATTTTAACATAGACAACACGGTTGGCTGAGCGATTGGCTTTTGCGGTGCGTGACGCGGGTTCAATTCACGCACGTAACCACAGAAATCTTAATAATAAGGCAATTCTGTGCACGTAACAAATGAATAAAGAATCATGGCGAGATTCATACATTCATTTGTATGAAAAAAAAAAACTAATTTAGAGGGTTTAAAATATTTTCCAATGTGAAGAATACATTACCAGGAGTAGATTGATATACTTAGCATATTTTTAAACACCCGCATAATTAAAATATTACGAAATGAAAATAACACTTTTTCGTTTCATCTCGATGCCCATTTTGTGTTTATAAAAAAAAAGAAAGTGACAAGCGATGTTAACGGATCTATAAAATTGGCAGACAAGTGATATGACAAGTGTGTGGAAAAAAAATCATTATTTTGTGATATTATTTCCCATAAAACGATGCAATTTCAATGTAAGAACTGCGAAACGGCGGCTGTCAGTATCACTGTTACTGTCAGTCGCAGTTTCGTACTGAAATAATGAGCTTTTCGTTAAACTATTAACTTTTTTTTGCGTGGTTTTAAAAATATTCTAAATGCCTGAAGATACTCCTTAAGTACCCAAGAATATAAAAAAAATAATTTCTACTTCTCTAAACATCTTATTTTTTTTTGTACAAATCTCGCCATGATTCTTTGTCCTTTACTCGCTGATTACCTAAAACGAATGCTGCCAATTTCGCGTTATGCCTGGACCTAGCGAGAGATCGGCGTATTGATATTTAGACCCATTGCGTATTAGTTAACGAGCGAAGTAGGCGAATTCAGATTTTGGTTTAGTGCGTATTAGCTCAAGGCCGAGGTAGTTATATTGAACGTTAGGAAATGAGCGCGGCAGGCAAATTAAAACTTAATTTCAGTGCGGTGTGCGGGCCCATCATACCACAGGCCATTCCCCTGGTGGTATGGTGGGTCGTTTGGGTTAGGTTAGGTTAGAACTGTCATCTGTGACCATCAAAGCGCGAAGGCGAGCGAGCGCACCGAGCGGTGCCGCGGCAACGGCCGCCGAGCGCCAGATCCCCTCTATTGTATTGAAGTTTGTATTGAACATTCGACTCTCGTGAATGTCTTATCGCTAAATTCCCATAATGAGAAATGATATGACTATGTCGCAAGAAACCTATTTCAAATAGGTTTATTGCGACATAGTCATATCGCTAAATAACCGTAGTGAGAAATAGGTTTACTGCGACATAGTCGTATTGCTAAATGGGCAATATGAGGAGTAGACCTATTGCGACATAGACAAAAACATACTTAGTCCCAACGCTTATTTTAAATGACATTTTGGCGTAACGCGAAATTGGCAGACTGCGTTTTAGGTAATCAGCGAGTAAAGGTGTGTGTGTGTTTGCGTGTGTGTGTGTTGTATGTGTTTGTAAACGTACCCATGATACAGGAGAAATAACAATTATCATTATTAGCAGGACCATTATTTCAATGTTTCCATGCAATAAGCTATTCAATAAGTTGCCTTTTTCAACCGACTTCAATAAGAAGGAGGTTCTATTCGTGTGTATGTTCTTTTTTGTTTATTTGTTACGCGATTTCTCCGGCAAATGTGAAGCGATTTTGAAAATTCTTTTTGTGCCGCAGGAAAAAATCGACAGAAAGCAAAAAAAATATACATACATGATGTTTTAAGTTTCTCCAACCTTGTACTTTCAATCTCTGTTTTGACTGTGTTGCACTTTCTTTATGGATTTGGATGATAAGGAGCTACTAAAAAAGACTCTTCAAAATCTATAAAGTTATAAATAACTTTAGCACGTAACACACATGACTTTAGTTTCGGAAGTCGGTGGCAATACAAAATAACAAACGGAACAAAGTCACCGACTTCCGAAACTTAAGTCATGTGTGTTCTGTGCTAAAGTTATTTATCTTTCTAGATTTTGAAGGTGGTTGTCTTTTTATTGTAAAAAAGCTTTTTACATTCTCTACTACTTATTTTTACCTTTACCCGACAGATTAATTTAATCATCGTTAATAATTGATTCCTTTGCCTGGCACAACTTGATGTTTTTTGTATTATTTCAGCTCATGGTGAATGTGATGACGGTTCGTGTAGATGCGAGCCAGAGTGGATAGGGGTAGCCTGCGACCAGCCCTTATGTCCTGGTAATTAAAGTAGCATCATTCTAATTAATATACAACCTTATTTTTTGTGTACAGTCAGCAAAAGAGATAGATATGCAGGTCATCGGAAATGGTTGAAGTTTACTTAGAAACTGATGGCTGTTTTCGAATGAAATTTAATTGAATCATTGAAATGTTTATTCTATATTAATTTTATTTTAATTTATTCAAAAACATCCATCAGTTTTTAAGTCAACTTTAACTATATCTGACGACCCTACATACCTATCTTTGCTGACTGTACCTGATGTGAGGTCAATGTGCTCGTCATTATAAACAACTTTCAGGATGGGACCAACCATTAATCCGCAAAAAAATCAACTGATCCATACATTTATGTTAGCATAACTTTACAAAATGTGCGCAATTTAAGGGTCCCAGTGTAAAATTTGTTAATATTGTATATTGATAAATACATATATACGGTCAGCAACAAAAGTCGATTAGCACTGCTATATTTACATATAATCTAAATGACACAAAATAATATGATGCAATTCTTTTCAGTATTTCAGGTCGTATCCAAAAGTTTATATTATGTTGATTTTCCATCATTTCCGTATTTCATTTAATATTCTGCTCATAATTATGATTTAAAAATCCCAAGTGTTAATCGACTTTTTTTTTACGTTTCTGGTTAACAAAATAAATAGTACAGTCGCTGTGGTATTTGAAAACAAAAATAACGTAGTATAGTCAAGAAATATTTTACGTTGTTTTTTTTCTCCTTTCTTTTCCTAATATTAAAGACTAAAACGTGAATATTACTAAAAATATAACAATACCAACCAATTATTGTCCCACTACAGGGCAAAGACCTCTTTAACCGACTTTAGAAAAAAAGGAGGTTCTCAGTTCGACCCGTATGTTTGTGTGTATGTATGTATGTTTGTCCGCGATTATCTCCCGTTTGGCTGATCCGATTTTGATGCGTTTTCAGAAAAGTGTTTGTTACACTCAAGAGAAGGTTTTAGTATACAAAAAGTGGAAATTAATTCAGCGCTTTTTGAAAAAATCAACAAGACCAAAAAAAAAATACATGAGGTTTTCGTTTTTTTTCCATCTTTGGAGGTCTTTCCATCTCTGTTTTAACCGTGTTGCCGTTTCTTTATATATGGATTTGGCTGATAAGGAGGCACTAAAAAGTTTAAAATAAAAACTTTTTACAAAAAAGGAACCGCCTTCAAAAATTAAAAAGTGATAAATAACTTTAGCACAGAACACACATGACTTTAGTTTCGGAAGTCTAAAGTTATTTATCACTTTTTAGTTTTTGAAGGCGATTCTCTATTTTGTAAAAAGCTTTTTCATATAGAGTAGGCACGAGCGTTGATCAGCACTCTTTCCCAAGGTGGATTGGCGATTTCAGACATATTAATATGGTTAGTCCAGGTTTCCTCAAGACATTTTCATGTTTTTCACCGACGTCTTTAATAATAATAATAATAATAATTCATTTATTTCAGGCTGCATAGGCCCATAGATAAATACCTTAACCTAAACATACATATTTTATAATTTCAACCTTGTGTTAATAGAAACGACTTAAGACTATGTTAGTAGCACTTCACAAAATTGCACTAAGTTGACTGTGTGCTGTCCTGTGGCACTTGTCCGCGGAAGCGACGGAACACCACGTCCTGCGGCCAAAAGTCTTCTTCCATGACGAGGGGCAGGAAACAATTCGGTACTCGCACCACAAACGCCTTGAAATTGACTGTCTGACTGATTGATTGTCTTTGATGTCCGAGAAATACTGGTCCAATAGGGTATTTAACCAAAAAAATGTAATTAGTCCGTCAGTTAGATTATTGAAAAATATTGGATACGTATTTTTTGTTTTATCAAATCAATAAAAACTGACGAAGATAAAACGCATCAAAGATCATGAGTGGGGGTTTGTGACGTCACTTCGCCAGTAAAAGTGTACTGACATAGTGATGTCACACGAGTTTTCGACGCACTGTATCGTCTTAATTTTTTGTTTACGTGAAAAATGAAAAAATACGTAATCTATCTGACGGACTAATTAGATTTTTTTGGTAAAATACCCTATTACAAACATTATTTTAATGATAGAATGATAGAAAGTTTTAAAATAGTGTAGAGTTTCTTGCCCATCACTCTCCATACGAAACTATCTTTTGGAAGGGGCAACTTGATTATATTTTGGGTATCATTTAAGCTATCGCCAATTTAATTAGTTTTGTGTTTCTTAAATAATAGGGTTTGCCCGCAAAATACTAGATTTGTCACCAAAATGTAGTCACCAAACAATATAAAATCAATTCCACAGTAAATCACCTAAAATCATGGAGATATAGGGTCTAGTACCAAATAAATGTAATTGATCTCCAAAAATAGTAAATGATCACCAACATTTAACCAAAGTATTGTAGAAATATATGAGTTTGACTGTAAAAAGCGATTTGGTTCTGGTACTCGGCGGCCGCTGCCGCGGCACGCTCGCTCCTCTCGCTCGCCTCGTCCGCAGTCGGTCACAGTTCTAACCTAACCTAACCATGTCGAATCCGCCCCAGGGGGAACATATGGGTCCTAAGATTTATTTGGTGACAGATCTACCATTCTGAGCACGAAGCTATTATTTAAGTAATAAAACTATTATTATAAGAACGAAGTTTATATTCATCTAATGCACTACAATTTTATTGGTAATCCATCTCTTATTTTACATAATATTAACATTAATTTGATAATTCATACCTGGGAACACTTTTTGTTTATCTGAGAACGAAAATATTTCGTGGCGATCGATCTATTTATTAGGTGATACAACTTGATGACAAATATAAATTTTGGTGACAAGAAATATAGTCCCCTTATATTTTGCGTGTAAATAACGTTCAAAAGTACCTTTTAATGGTCATAAAGATAGGTATGTCAATCCCATCGTACCTTCTTACAAAGTAAATATACAAATTATACTCCATTTAAAATAGCATTAGAAAAAAGAGGTTCGTAGAAGCAGCAATGTAACACATTTTATTTCAAAGATAAGTTAAAACAATTTGAATTATAATTGTTTTAACATAACTTTGATAAATTGATCAAGATAGTACTAAAATATGGATGTATAATAATATAAACAAATTAAAAGTCTTTTACAGATTAGGTGACATTTTAAATTTGGTAGAATTAAAGTGAAGCGAATAACGTTCCCGGTATTGTTCTGGTCATCCCTGCTTCTTTTAGGTTTTTATCATTGACACTGTAATTATAAATTGGAATGAAATAATACAACTGAATGAAAGCCACATAATTTCATAAGATAAATTATTAAAATAGGTACAATTAAGTGCGGCAGCTAGTATAAAAAATATTGTAATAAATTCGGCGTCAATCGTACCTATCTATAACATGTTTATTGTACTGTAGTCACAAAGTGTGCATTAAAAATAACCTTTTTCAATTTCTGTCCAATGATTGTAAATGGAGTATAGGTAATTATTATGGTCTAAATATTCTATTTTCAAACTATCTGACCTGCGTCTTTCAATTCCAGAGGAATGTAACGAACGATATGGCGGCGGTACGTGTACCCACACGGGCTGCGCGTGCTCCGGCCTGAGGCGCGGCCCCGCGTGTGCGCGCGAGGCGTGGCGCGCGGGCTGGGCGCGCGACTGGGACGCCGGCGCCACGCCCCCTGTGGCTGCGCATGCGCTGCTGCCCTACGGTGACGACTTGCTGAGGGTGGGCGGCGAGACTTTCGCCTATTCAGAGTTTTTGTACAGGTATTCAAGATAACTTGCAGTGTGTACTTTTTCTTTTGGTTAGAGAGAATCACCTGTATCTATTTTATGCATGATTAAAATAACATCATTCAACGATTTAAAGAAATATCTTTTGAAGAAAAAGGACTATGGGGTCGGACTCATTTAATCATGCATAAATAAAATAGATACAGGTGATTCTCTTCCCATAAAACAAAGTTGCTACAGATCTGAAAAACAAAAGCACTGGTTAATAAAGTGGACAAAATGTTATAATAGAATGTTATTGAACATTGTGAAAGTCCTTGGCTCTCTCCTGTACTCATCACGCCAAAGAAAAATGGCGAATAACGTGTTTGCGTTGATAGCAGGAAACTTAACTCAGTCACTCGTCGTGATGCCTACAGCCTCTCACTTTTTATTGAGATTCTGGAAAATCTTAAAAACGCTAAATACCTTTCAAGCATTGATATTGCAAAAGCATTTTGGGAAATTCCACTTAATCCTACTAGCAGATTGTTGGTAATAATTTTCTCCGACCGAATATCAGCCAATCTTAATAGAGGATACTGGTTGTATTCTGGTAGGTCGGCCGTTCAGGCCGTTCCCTTAATAAATGTTTTAGTATAAAAAAACCGGACATGTGCGAGTTGGATTCGCCCACCGAGGGTTCCGTACATATTTGTAGGTACATATCCATACTTCTATACTAATCCATACATACTATCCATACTTTAATCTACTTAATATTATAAATACGTTCTTTGCGACATAAACGGCCGTATCTTTTTTTCGCGGTAACATAGGCGGTTGAGTTTTTTACAGCATCAAGGGACGGTAGACTTGAGTATATGGTTTTAACTTCAACTCGATACCTCCACGCGTTCCCGAGATAAAGGGTCTTGACAGATAGACAGACAGACAGACGGACAACAAAGTGATCCTATAAGGGTTCCGTTTTTCCTTTTGAGGTACGGAACCTTAAAAACAAAAATGTGTGTGTTTCTTTTACGTATCCGACATTTTTTTTTTATTATTGTTGTGTCTATGGACGATGTAGTATTACCGGGAACGCCTTTCGTTAAGTAATATACTGTATATCTCTTCTTTTTTTTTCAATTTCTCTGTAGGCTTACCGGTTCTTCAGTACATTATCAAGTAGTACTCGGTCAAACCTATCACCCACCACCCAACCAACCCAACATCCTCAGCGCACTGTTTTACACTCCACATTTTATTCCAGATATAAATCAGCTGAAGAAGAATGGGAAGTGTTCCCCACGTACGACAGTCCGGCGGCACGGTTCGCACACTCGGCCGTGTTGTACGGACACGAGTTGATCGTGTACGGCGGTGTCGTCATATCCGACGAGCCGGAGAGAGGGTAAGCAGTAACTGTGTAGACACCATTTACTTTAGCCTTGTTGTCACATTGCTGCCGCGTGTTAGGCGCGAGGTCAGCCAGGATAACTAATAGTTGGAGATGAATTATAATAGACTGGTGTTACAATAATAGTATTAAACTTTTAAGGGAGTTTCTTTCTAATGGAGTTTCTTGCCCATTCTTCTCCATACAAAACTACCTTTTGGAATGGGCAACTAGAATCATTTTTTTTCTCATTTGACGTTCAAAAGTGCCTTATATTGGTTTAATTGAAATAAATGATTTGACTTTCACAATCCGGTCACATCCCTGACGTGTGTGAACAAAAAGTCCCTGACGGAGTTCGGATGCACTGCAGTCTTGACACGGCCACGGCCCTGATATGTGTGGATAGAGATTTAATTGAGTTAATAAACAGTAAGTATTTAGATTATACACACTTCGTAAGAAGAAAGCTTAGGGCTCAGACGGTAGATGGGCGTGGTAGGCTAAAGCGTGGTCCGCAGTCCGTTGAGACCACAGATATAGATAGACCTAGATAACGCAAGTATCACGATCTATATGAAATCAAGCGTGCCATTTTTTGGACGTCACAATGTAATACGAATGTTTTGTTTTTCCTTATTATTTCCTTATTACCAGGTATTACTGAGGGTATTAGATTAAAGATAATTGTTTTTTAAATTAATTACGCATAATATTAATCACAAAATGACTTACCGATGGAAGGAAACGTTTACTTTATTTTTATTACTTACGATTTTTTATCGTAACTTAGGCACGAAAATAGGCACGCGAAGTAGTTGCTCTTGCGTTATCTAGGTCTATCTATATTTGTGGTTGAGACACTTAACTTCGTCCGCTGCTGACCGGGAATGAAGGGCAAGGTCTTGCGCGCAGAGCCTTAAATAGGTTGGCAGGGTGCTGGGTCGAGGTAGTGCGGGAAGCGCTGCCATTGCGCGGCCGCGTCACATTGTAATATCAATTAATTTCACCGCGAAATGTTTGTATCCGGCTCGAAGGACCAAAATGTAGGGATCGCGAACTAAGTGATGTAAGACTGCTATGCTGCTAAATTAAACACTATGAGGAGTTTTAAAGGTTTATTGCTAAATCGGTAGCTAAGCTATGCTACGCTAAATGCTCATGCTAATTATGACAAATGCACCCGGTTTGCTGTCCGAATATGCACTGACGCCGCGCTGCACTTAGTGCGGCGTAATTGGTTCGTTAGATCAGCAGAACGTGTTCGATCGTAATTATTGCGTCAAACAATAATTTTATCATTAAACGAAACGTAAATACTGTTGCACATTATAGACTGAGAAAACCCGTAGCTGGGTTTGTCCGACTACTTTCGATGGCATACAGCCACGACACGGACGGACGGGCGACGTGTCATCCTGTGGACCTCCTTAAAAAAAGTGGCCGTACCCATGGTTTAACCTTTGACCGATCGATCTGTACGACTTTGATTTGGCCACGATCGGGTCTTTGTTACCCGAAAAAAATCCATACTTCCATACTAATATTATAAATGCGAAAGTAACTGTCTGTTACGCTTTCACGATGAAACGGCTGAATTGATTTTGATAAAATTTGGCATGAAGATAGCTTGAACCCCGGGGAAGGACATAGGCTACTTATTATCTGCGACTTCGGCTGCATTCGCTATAACCGACATTCACGTGGACGAAGTCGCGGGTAAAAGCTAGTGATTTATAATTCGTGTTGTTTCTCTGTGTTCCAGGGGCGGTCTGGCGGGGCTGGAGGGGCGCGCGGGGGAGGTGTCCAACGAGGTGTGGCGCGTGCGCCTCAACGCGGAGCTCGCGCGCTGGCACAACGCCACGCCCGCCGCCTGCGACCCGCACCGCGCCGCGCCGCTCAGGCACTGCGGTGAGTGCACTACTAGTGTACACATTGTCGTTGATAGCTCTACAACGAGGTGTGGCGCGTGCGCCTCAACGCGGAGCTCGCGCGCTGGCACAACGCCACGCCCGCCGCCTGCGACCCGCACCGCGCCGCGCCGCTCAGGCACTGCGGTGAGTGCACTACTAGTGTACACATTGTCGTTGATAGCTCTACAACGAGGTGTGGCGCGTGCGCCTCAACGCGGAGCTCGCGCGCTGGCACAACGCCACGCCCGCCGCCTGCGACCCGCACCGCGCCGCGCCGCTCAGGCACTGCGGTGAGTGCACTACTAGTGTACACATTGTCGTTGATAGCTCTACAACGAGGTGTGGCGCGTGCGCCTCAACGCGGAGCTCGCGCGCTGGCACAACGCCACGCCCGCCGCCTGCGACCCGCACCGCGCCGCGCCGCTCAGGCACTGCGGTGAGTGCACTACTAGTGTACACATTGTCGTTGATAGCTCTACAACGAGGTGTGGCGCGTGCGCCTCAACGCGGAGCTCGCGCGCTGGCACAACGCCACGCCCGCCGCCTGCGACCCGCACCGCGCCGCGCCGCTCAGGCACTGCGGTGAGTGCACTACTAGTGTACACATTGTCGTTGATAGCTCTACAACGAGGTGTGGCGCGTGCGCCTCAACGCGGAGCTCGCGCGCTGGCACAACGCCACGCCCGCCGCCTGCGACCCGCACCGCGCCGCGCCGCTCAGGCACTGCGGTGAGTGCACTACTAGTGTACACATTGTCGTTGATAGCTCTACAACGAGGTGTGGCGCGTGCGCCTCAACGCGGAGCTCGCGCGCTGGCACAACGCCACGCCCGCCGCCTGCGACCCGCACCGCGCCGCGCCGCTCAGGCACTGCGGTGAGTGCACTACTAGTGTACACATTGTCGTTGATAGCTCTACAACGAGGTGTGGCGCGTGCGCCTCAACGCGGAGCTCGCGCGCTGGCACAACGCCACGCCCGCCGCCTGCGACCCGCACCGCGCCGCGCCGCTCAGGCACTGCGGTGAGTGCACTACTAGTGTACACATTGTCGTTGATAGCTCTACAACGAGGTGTGGCGCGTGCGCCTCAACGCGGAGCTCGCGCGCTGGCACAACACGCCGTTATTTTTAGGGTTCCGTACCTCAAAAGGAAAAATCGGAACCCTTATAGGATCACTTTGTTGTCCGTCTGTCTGTCTGTCAAGACCTTTATCTCGGGAACGCGTGGAGGTATCGAGTTGAAATTAAAACCATATAAGTACTTGAGTATATGTTTTTAATTTCAACTCGATACCTCCACGCACTAGACCGCGTAGACTTGAGTCTACGGTCCCTTGATGCTTTATCAACCCTCTATGTTAAAGTGAAAAAAAGATACGGCCGTTTATGTCGCAAGAAACGCAATTATAATATTAAGTAAGTAGATAAGAGTATGGATAGTAGGTATGGATTAGTATAGAAGTATAGATGTACCTACAAATATGTACGGAACCCTCGGTGGGCGAGTCCGACTCGCACTTGTCCGGTTTTTTTTTATCTAAGGCTATAAACAAATAGAGTATAGCTCCTGTCAGTTTTGTCCAATGAATAATTTAATTATATATGAGTATAGTTTCCCAAAGCCTATCATCGCCTGTATGGTGTTACCTCTTGGACGATTTCAGTCAATTTTTTTTTTCTATACTTACTCTGTCCCACTCCTCCACCGTTACTCAGGAGTGAGACCACAAAGATTACCCACGTGCTCGAGAAAGAAGGGGAGAGGCGTGAATTAAAGACTTCTCTCCACTTCTTCCATCTTTCTCGATCCCGTAGGTCGTCCTTCCAGTTTTGTCCCCTATTTATTTACTTTGGCTTATTTATTTTGTCGTTACAAAAACTATTTTAATGCACACGACTTAAAGCTTTAACTTGTATGGCATAAATATAATTTACCCTAATACCTACCGCTGTTCAATTGAGTTGCACGATACCAACATTAGTTTAACGGAGACTTTAAATTCATGCCAACCTTTACATTTTGTTTCGAAATAAATAAATAAATAAAAATCTTTATTTCAGACCATACACCATCCATAAAAAATCACAATTAGAAAAAAATACAAATGAACAAAGGCAAGGCATCAATTTAAAGTTTCCGTTAAACTAATGTTGATTTCGTGAACTCACTCCGGCCATCTCCTTTATTGTTCTTGATTATTCTAGCTGGTTCTTGGGTGTTCCAGGTGGGCTGCACGTGTCCGGCCACACCGCAGTGCTTGTGTACCTGGGTGTCACCAAGAAACCTGTGATGTTAGTGTTCTTTGGACATTCACCACATTACGGATATCTGCATCTTGTACAGGTTTGTATCAGTCTATTGAGAGAAGTTTTTAAGGTATCTGTTTAAATAAATATTAGTCATCCACTGTCTATTCTATGTTTATTTTAATGACAAATAATGCCAATGTCGGTGATACTTGCTGTCAATTCTTTTTTTTATAAAGCCTCATTTTATGTGTCCCACTTCTGGGCAAATACCTCCCCTTTCTCCTTCCAAACTTCTCGATCATGTGCGATCTCTGCCCACGTTTCCTCCCCAAATTTTAATATGGTCTGGCGAATCGTCTACCAACCCGCATTGGGCTAGCGTGGTAGCCAGTCAAAAACCCCCTTTATATATCCAATTCTTCCAATATCAAAACTAATGTTTGATTCGATGGTTTTAACATCGTATACAAATTAACCTTATTTTGTGATATGAATACGGCTGGAGTCTAGACTTCTAGAGAGTTCAAGAACGAATTAATTCCTTCAATTAGAGCTAAATCAATTTTGAATAAAGTCTTTGAAAACATACCTTTGTTTTTACCATTTCAAATTAAAATATTTTATTTCAGATTCACGTGACGTATATTTACGTCATTTTAGTAAAAAAAGGATGACTGATGACGAACTGATATTTCATTTGTACAATTATACATATTTGTTTTATTGTGTTTAAGTTTTTTTTTCCTGTTTTCTAGTTGTTGCTAGTGATCCTTAAGATATCTATAAAATTATTTTATTTCTAGCAGAAGTTGAACCGGTAGTTACTTTGCTTAAGAGTGCCCATCCCCATCGAACGAACTTCAACGCGAGCGTGATTGAATTTTTTTTTGTTTCCACCAACGCAAAGCTCGTAAACAAACGATTGAGTGAGAACGCGATAACATCACAGGAAAATTGGCGCGCGGAAATTTCACAAAACTTGTTCCAAGACATACGTATTTTTGAAAAAGCCTTACAAGTTTTTGGTAAAAATGATTGTAATTTAGAATCTCCATTACATGTGCCAGGTTTCTATGAAGCTGTTTTTTTACTTTTTCAATGTATGAGTGCATTATGACCGGCCAAAGTTCAGATAAAATTGTGCAAAAAAGCTGATTTTCGGACGTGTTTACTGAATTTGTTTCCCAAAAAAGAATATTTTTTGCTTCATACAAACCTAGATTTGAACCACAAAATACTTGTGTGTTAATAATATTTGGAAAATAATTTGTTATTACGACGTAATCGCGTACGAGCGTTTGTATGGGAAATATGACGGGTTGGGCGCTCTTAATGTAATATACTCATTTTGTTTTATTTACTTTAAGTGTAGCTGTTGGTTTTATTACTATTCTTACAAACAAAATTAAAGTTGAGTATGTATTTCTTCCGACTAATCTCTGGAACTACGAGTACTTGTCCGAATCCGTAAATTCTTTCGCTAATAAAAAATCACATTATCCCTGAGTGCTATCATTATTTTCCTGCCTTTATCCCGTGTTACTTCGGGTTGGCGCAACATGTTTTCTTCTTTCTTCCATTTCGTCATTTCAACCGTCATGCTTTCACTGACTCCCTTTACATTCATATCATTCTTCACACAACCATCCATCTTTTCTTTGGCCTTCCTTTCCCTCTCCATCTATCCACACTTATATTCATAACTCCTTTGGTCACATGAGTTTCATCGCTTCTCTTCACATGCCAATACCAAGACATACGATTCCCTTTCAACTTTTCTGTCACTGGCGCCACTTTCAAACATCTTCTAATATATTAATTTCTCACCTTATCCATTCTGGTCACTCCACACATAAGCTATATTGGAATCCGTAAAATAGAACGCATCCGGACGAATACTAGTATTTAAAAACAAGCATTTAACCATTCCTTTCCTACATTTCAGGAGTACTATGTAGACGAAGGTGTGTGGTCAGTAGCAGCGACCCGTGGCTGGGCGGCGCGGGCCGGCTTCGCGCACGCGGCCGCCTGGGACCCGCTGTCCAGGAAGGTGTACGTGCACGGGGGACTTGTGTCGGAGTCTGAGGCTACACAGGTATGTGTGAATAACTAACTGTGTATGTCAGTGACTCCCAAACTTAATTGGGCCCACTGACAAAAACTGCCAAATTCGGACCCACTTCTTGGACACCTTAAAAAGTTGGCATAAAATGTTGGTAACGCTCAGATTTCAGTCTCTGTGGTCAGAGGGAAGAAAATATTCGCGAACGCGAAGCCTCAACCTTGGTTCAAATATCAGGTGCATGATTCATGACATGAATATGATAACTAAAGACTTACCTAAATTAAAAATGACTTAAACACGAAGTGAACCAACAGAGAGTTGGTTTTAAACATCGAGTTTCAAATTACCTATGTATTTTTTCATTAATTTGTTATCATCACAGACAATATACATATATTATAGGTATTGTTATTTAGTTAACTCTCTGACGTTCAGTGGCCGTCCTGCTCTTAGCCCGATCGGTTAGATTATCTTTTGGTTCAGGACCCAATCTGCAGCATTCGTGGCTGTACCAACACTATACTGGGTGTTTTTGAAGATCAATGGGAATCTCCCATGCTGCAAAAATGGGTGGGGCTTCATAATTGTGTTGCCAATACTAACATTCGTTGTTAAGTATATTGTTACTAACTATAATGCTGCTGAAATAAGTGTTTATTATTATCTCGACGACTGTCGGGCGAAAAATGTAAAGGTCATACCTCCGCTACTTATGTCGGACTGTGTAACATAAGACATTCGAGAGGTTAAAGTGATGGTTTGTTCGCATTCATGAGAACAATAAAAATATTAAAATAATTAAAATGTTTCTGACCGACTATTTTGTGGGGCAAACGTGGTCAGAGATCGAACAAGATCTGTAGTTTGAAAGAAAAAAGGAAAGGCCTTTGCCCAACAGTGGGACACAAAAAACATGGTTATAATAAAATGAATATTTTTTACACTTTAATAACTTTTTTTTTTTGTTGCAGGCCCCATCCGCGTCGTTGTTCGAGTACGACCCTGAGTTAAGACTATGGCGCCCTCTACAGTCGGCGCCTACACCTAGATATTTACATTCTGCTACTTTTATTACACCAGGTGAATTAAAAAGTTTGCTTGTACAGAGGCCAGCACATCAAGCTACAAAACAGACAGACAGATTGTGGAATCTGTCTGTCTGTTGGGAAAATTTGACAGTTTGGGATGGCTTGTTGATCTGGCGTCTGTACATATTTCATGAACAAGAAATTTGCTATTTTTCGTTTGCCCTCGTTCCTGACTATAAACACTAAATTTGTTGGAAATCACTGAAACATAGTGTGGATAAAAACGTAAACATTCAGAAATAAAACACTAATATTAACATAATAGAACAGAAGTTATAGAAAAGATAATTCAGTATTTAAAATAATAATTTGTAGGAGTTATCCATTTATCATTATTTTTTATTTAATTTCATTCTAAAGACATCTTGTTAAAGAATTTATCGATATCGATATCACAGTTTATACAAGGTGTAATTAAATTAACTAAAAATCTAAATAAATAAAAATTATAATTTGAAGGAGTTATCCATTTATCATTATTTTTTTATTTCATTCTAATGGTACAATCAGTTCTTTAACATGATGTATGTTAAAGAATTTATCGATATCGATGTCATTCAGTTTATCGATATCGATAACACAGTTTGTACAAGTTGCAATTGAATAAACTAAAAATCTGAAGTGAAGTATTTGAGTTCAACATTATGATAAATGTTAACTATGGAGTAAATTAATCAGCCGTTTTTTTTAAAGTGCTTTCAGGGTCAATCCCACAGTAAAATTGTTCATGATGATGAGTAAAATGACCTGTCTTCAGGATTTCAATTACTGCTTGTAGATAAATAAATAAATATCAGTACTATTATTTACTAATATGTTATTGGTTATGTTCTAGGCATAATGTTGGTGTTCGGAGGTAACGCACACAACGACAGCGCGGCTGCGTTAGTGTCCAACCCTGCTGCTTCTAAGTGTTATTCTGCCGGAGCATTATTGTATGATGTCAGGTATGAAACTTTTCCCCACACTAGGATATTTTCCTGTATCGTTGGTGCGTGGTGGTTTACAAACATACAAGCTTTTTTTCTTGACGATTGTTGCCTGGGTAGTAGTCAGTGGCGTGCTTAGGGGTCAAAGTTAGGGCAAGCCCGACAGATGAGACAATAATTCAATACCTAACTCAAACTCAAAATCATTTATTTCAAACTAGCTTCTGCCCGCGACTTCGTACGCGGATCCTGTTGCTTATGCCAGCGACAACGGGGTCGGCAAAATCGAAGATCTGAAACGTCTGATGTCGAATTCTAAGAGCCCGGGGACGGGAAAACAACGGGATGTGCGAGATGATTCGAGACGTTCAAAAAGTACAATTTTGAATCATACCTCCGATGGTGGAATATGTGGCGTAGTCAATCATAGGAGTATACGTAAATGAACTCCGTTCCTTACCAACCCAAGGAAGGTCGCCATGACCTACGGCTATATCTTGAGACACATCCGATTCTTCAGATGATATCGACATTCTGTTCAGAGAATGTCGAAGTCGATCAGAATTCAAACGTTCGTTGCGCTCTTCTTCTGTCTCTTCATGCCGTACTCGAGCAATTCTTTTTCTGTCACTTTCTAACTGATTATGAATATTTTGTTGTGTCGGGACAATCTATACTATAATAT
This sequence comes from Charanyca ferruginea, assembly GCA_947361185.1. Lineage (NCBI taxonomy): Eukaryota > Metazoa > Arthropoda > Insecta > Lepidoptera > Noctuidae > Charanyca > Charanyca ferruginea. The sequence continues at coordinate 18,421,957 of OX376078.1, read as the reverse complement.
TATAAAGCTGAAGTTTATTTATTTGTTTGGTTGAACGCGCTAATCTCAGGATCTACTGGGTAAAAAAATATTTTTGTGTTGGATAGTCCATTTACCGAGGAAGGCTATAGGCCAATGCGAAGCTGGGTCGGGTCGCTAGTGTATGATAATCTCGATCGGCAGTTAGTCGTGCATCACGTTCATCATTCGGTTCTAAAGACCTGTTAGTAGATGTGCGAATACGCTGAGAACTCAAGCGTGATTCTGTATCGGTTAACGTTTCCGATTCGCGAGACAATGCATGTCGCTCACGATCAGCGGACAGTCGCCCATCACGTTCCGCAGCAGATGCGTAGATACGCTGAGAACTCAAGCGCAATTCTCTATCCGTGAACGTCTCCGACTCGCGAGACAATGTATGACGTTCACGATCAGCGGTCAGTCGCGCATCATACTCTTCACTGGGCTCTAGAGACCAGGATGTAGATGCGTAAATACGCTGAGAACGCAGGCGTGCTTTGCGATCTGAAGAGGTTTCCATGGAGCGAGTTGCAGCCTGATGTTCTCGAACAGCATCAAGTCTCTCCTGACGCTCTTCGGTAGATTCTTGGGATCTCATGATCCTCAATCTTTTAGCTCCTTTGGAACATTGGGAAAGATTTGACCTCTTTCTAGGCATGGTTATAGTTTTATTGTAAAGAAGATACCTGATCAATTAAAATCTAAGTGAGTGCTCCCCTGCTTTACCGGGTAGGCTACCGTGTCTCGAAGATAAATGGAAAAGGAAATTAAACACCCAAATAACATAAGCCCGAAGGCATATTTATTCAATGAAATAAAAAAATAAATGGGAATTTTGGCCAGTAGAGTCAAATTTTCAATGATATACCATCGTCATCAAAAATCAGTCCTAAACTGTTACCGCCTTCACCGCGTGGAGGTACTCCCAGCTTATGTTATTTTATAAAATACAGTGAAATTAGTGATAGCTTTGATTTTCACACCAGATGTTTCTGATCTTCGATTTTTATAAGTCAACAGTAAATGCCCATCAGACCGAACAACTTTTGCTAAGACGTCATTCCTATATGTGTCCTGGTGTAGCTGGGCTCTTGGAGTTGCACATCAGGTGTTCCAGATCTTCAAATTTATTCTCTCAGCAGAAAATGCTCATCACGTGGAACAATTTTTGCTATGGTACCATTTTTGTATCTCTTATAGTTTAGCTGGTCTGTTGCGGTTCTGCATCACATATTCAAGTTTCCAAGATAAATTATAGCCTATATGTTGCCCAGACTTTTTTTTTAAAAAAAAGATAAATTATAGCCTATATTTTGCCCAGACTTAATACCTATACAAAAAAGAAAAATCATTCAAATCCGCCCAGTAGTTCCGAAGATTGATAAGTTTAGAAAGTTTAGATAATAATATAATCATAATAAACAATTCAAAATAAATTTAGAATAACCGAGGCAGCTAAGAGATGACCAGTCCCAACTAACGGCGCCCGTTCACGAACATGACGCACGGATCGGCATCATTTGGCTCAACCATTTTGAAGGGAACCGAATGATCCAACACGCGCGACACCGTCAGCGAGACATTCCAGTGAGCATGACATACTCCCAACCGCCAGGGCACATTCAAGTCAATGAACGTTAAGACATACCTCGTAAATGGTAGCTTTAAATAACATAGTGCTCACATGTATGTGCTATGAAAAATTATATAATACTACTTAGAGATATTTTATTTTTGTGCTTTCTATTTTTTTTATTGTGTCGCATTATTGATTGTAAGCATGGCTTTTGGGCTTTAATGGAAAGCACGCCACTGGAGGTAGTGTATCTGTCTGGGGGCAAACATTTGTGTGATGAGCATTTGTGTTTGCCTTGTGTCTGGTTCTTGTTTATTTCTATAACTATCTATTTATATCAGCTATCTGACACCTATAGTACAGGGTCTGCCTAGTTTGGGGTCGTATGTGAAATGTCCCCGCATATTAAAAACAAAAATCAACAATATATCATCAATACGAGTAACTCTACCTTTATGTTTAATCTGTCTATGTATTACTTTTTGGATAAATTAACAACTATTATTATTTATTATTATGGTTATTTATTTATTTATTTTTATAAAAGGGAAAAGGGTATTGTACTCTTCAATAAGAATAACTTTTAATATGTTACTAACTTTATAATCGAAAAAAAAATCAGTTCCATACATTTTGCCGAGTTATACGAATTAAATGTATAAGCCGACTTTTTTTTATTGTAGCGACATCTATCGCACATGATGCGTACTACAACCGACGTTTCCTAGATCGCGCAATCAAAGTTCTCCGCGACATTAGCATATCGTCGGGGATAGTGCAAATCCATACGTAAACTGCGTGTATCTGCACTACGTCAAAGTTTACAGGGGAAGGTTATAAGTGCGGTGTCGATACTTGCCAGCCGAAGACAAGCGGTATTGTTATTGGACGATTCATTGCATTCTATAGGTCGGACGAAAATCACGTCATAAAGGTGTCTGCCAACGACGATCGTGCGTACATTGCCCGTGAAATTTTAAATTGACTACATTTGTCAGATACGCGGAATTATCCAATGCTAGTTACGCGGATTTGCACTATCCCCGACGATATATCCAAAATCTCCACTATTGCCGTTGGGACCAAGAACTTATCGTGTGGTGCCGGCTGCGAATAGCACCACCCCTTTTCTACCCGTGGGTGTCGTAGAAGGTGACAGAGGGATATTGACCAGAGGATGGGCAGCAGCGTCCTTCTGAGTACCATAACATCTACTGCGATCGTCAACATGCATCGGCCAAGCATGGCGACTACTGTTGAGTCCCCCCTTCGGGGAAGACCTATGGCCAGCAGTAGTCGTCTGAAGGTTGACATAATGATGATGATGATGATGATGATGAACCGCCGAGCAGTACCTTAGCCCGCCAGACACAACACCCGTCTGGTCGGAGGATTCTCCCTTATCTATGGAGGATGAGGAATTTTACACTCTGTTCCTCATACTTATAATCTTTCTTTCTTGTCTTTGTATTCTGAGAAGAATTGGGTACTTGACACCAAGAAGCTTATAGATAAAAGTGGAGGCAACACTCTAAATACCTAAGTGAAGCCAACTGTGGGCAGACGCTCTCTTTCTGAATGCATACATAAGATAAAGAAAACACATATCACTGTCTCGTTCTTATGTATGCATTCAGAAAGAGAGCATCAGCCCACAGTTGGTTTCAAGCTTTTGTTCTAAGTGTTGGCTCCATTTATATCTATATCTTCATGCTTGACACCACAATCAATTGATATACTTTTTATGAGCTGTCAAAACGAGATTCCTCCATAGATTGTGTGTGACAATAGCGGCCTGTGATATCACTTATTTACCAACTCAATTGACTAACTACTAATTAATTTTAAAGCAACTTAAAATCGAATTTTACAGTTAATTAAAAATTATTCGGGTTTTCGGGGCTAAAATGAAGTGTATTTTAAGATAAGTTGTATTTTTGAATTATTGGTTTAATGGTGTCAACAGCCCAATTAATCTATAAGTGTACTAGCTTATGCCCGCGACTTCGTCCACGTAAATGTCGGTTATCGCGGATGCAGTCGAAGACGCGGATTAGAAAACTAGCCATGTCCTTCCCCAAGGCTCAAGCTATTTTCATACCAAATTTCATCAAAATCGGTTCAGTCGTTTCATCGTGAAAGCGTAATAGACAGAGTTACTTTCGCATTTATAATATTAAGTATAGAAAAGTAAAATAAGTATATAAGTATGAATAGGGTATTACACCCATTTTTGAAAAGTGGCTCAATGAAATTCTGTAGGGCTAATATGCCACCAAAAAAAAACACAAAATTTTTATTCAATCGATAAGTGCCATAAAAATGCATCTAAATTTTAAATTTTCAAATTTCGCGCGTAGATGACGAAAACGCCTCTTACTGGACGCCATATTGCTCAGCGTAAATGACGTCAGTTCGTTTTGTATCAAATAAGCTCATATTAAATATGATAATTGTATATCATTTAAAAATAATTAAAAGCATATTTTGTAATAGGTGTAATAATGAAAAAAATACGTTGGTTACGAAAATAATAAAAGTACAAAGCCTATAATACGCCAATCGCTTGACTGACAGTTGATAATTTTTTGTTTACACAGCCGTATGGCGTAATAACATGGCCGCTACTATTTCACGGTGTTTTATAACAGATTAAAAATACTGGAAACTTTGAATTGAATTTAAAAATTTGTTTTGTTATTTTATGAACTAAAACTTACATTTTCCGACTGCTTTATGCCTAAACTGTCTCAATAACATATATATATTTATAGATTTTTTCTCGTATAGAGTAAAATACCCTATTGTCCCCAGGTGTGGCGAGTGGTGGGCGACCAGCGCGCCCCCGGCCGGCGCCCGCGCAGCGCATGCCGCCGCGCCACTGCGCATGCGCGGCAGGCGCACTGTCGTCATACACGCGGGGTACGTACCCTTCTACTATTGATATTTTTTTTAAATACCCTCCTGACAGAACTATGGCCACAGCGCGGCGGTCAGTCTCTACAGAGACAATTGGACAGAAAATATTGTGAATCGGCTCTATGGAACCCAAGAGGTCCAGGTTAGAGCTGTGTCAATCATGAACGATTCGATCATTTGACCCGGGTCGCGTAGAAGTATTGATGATTGCAATCGTTCGTTTTCAATGATCCGGTTCACCAATCGTCGATCCTAAGATTGTTATTATAATTCATTTCCAATCATTCAATGATACGATTCAACCAATCGCTCACAATCGACAGAACCTTTTCAAGTTATCTGGTTGCAGATTTGTAGAAAAACGACCAATAACGAGTGAGCGCAAATGAATGGGTTACAGACAAACGCAGAGCAAACGGTTGATTGTACTAAAGTAATTTGGTTCAATCAATCGTTTGATTTGTGTGGTTCACTGATTCAGTATTGAACCAATGATCGAACGATTGAAATGACCCGGGTCGTGGCACGAACCAATACTTGAATGATCGAATCACTGAAAATGAACGATTGACGCAGCTCTAGTCCAGGTCACAAAGAACGGACAAGCGACGGCGCGGTTCAACAGCTCGCGTGACCACAGATACCTAGATAACGCAAGAGCAACTACTTCGCGTGCCTATTTTCGTGCCTAACTTAAGATAAAAAATCGTAAGTAAAAAAAATAAAGTAAACGTTTTCTTCCATCGGTAAGTTATTTTGTGAATAATATTATGCGTAATTAATTTAAAAAACAATTATCTTTAATCTAATACCCTCATTAATACCTGGTAATAAGGAAATAAGGAAAAACAAAACATTCGTATTAAATTGTGACGTCCAAAAAATGGCACGCTTGGTTTTCATACAGATCGTGATATTTGCGTTATCTAGGTCTATCTATATCTGTGGTTGTGACCCACGTGCCGCCTCGCCGTGTCAAAGTCAAATCATTTATTTCAATTATACCATTCTATGGCACTTTTGAACGTGTAAACGAGTAGACTTGCGTTCGGATTTCGCCGAGCCGCATGTACAGTAAGCGTTCATAAGTTCATAAGCCCGCTAAAGGTTATATTGCTTTGAACGCGCGGCGGCGGCGCGGCGCAGTCCGTGCGTCTGCATGTGTAAGTGGTCTCAATACAGTACGCACACCAGTGTTCGCACAGAGTTCCCACACTGTCGCATGTCGTCGTGTCGCAATCCACGAAACAAAAAATATATTTCCGTCGCTTTTGCTATACACGCAGCAAATGCATGACCTTACTTGGTCCATTCATAGGTTGCTTAAATTCGCAATGAGTTACTATGTATCGATAGCGGTAAGTGTCAAGCATTGGAATGAGACGCACAAGCCTCGTGTTGACATTTATTGTCAATGTTTTTAGTTTTGTTTGCAACAATAATATTTACCTAGTTGATGGTATATTTTTAATATTGTTATTGCAATACCTTTACTGCAATAACAATATTAAAAATATACCATCAACTAGGTAGAAAAACAAAAAGGTTTATTCGGTATAATTACATAAAGTTAACAAACCACTACAATGATTTTTTATTTATTGAGGTTATAGCTTAAGTACTCATTTTCTTTACGAAAAGAAGATTGAAACTAAACCTCAAATTAAAATTCTAAAAAAATAAAAATGGCGCAATATAATATTTACACTTAATATTATTATAATAAAACACTAAACATAAATATGTTTTTTTCTTCACATCCTTGCGCCACAAATGGAGTCTTCCCTTTTGACTATATTTAAATGTTTTCTCATCAGAAAATATTATAGTCGTGGCCCAGTCAGTCTAAATATTCTCGTGCCAAACGTTAACGATACTATTTATGTCTCTCTGTAAAAGGGTTTTTTAGCTGGTCTTCGGTGTGGAGTGCACGGCGAACGGTTAGTAATGACGTGTCGAATAACTCAGCAAAATGTCCCGTTGGTATGAAACCATTGATTTCATATTCATTTACCATGTGACGTCGTTGCGCCTCTTTAATAAACGTCGGCCTGCCGATGCTGCTGCGCTCCCGTTGTTGTTGCTAATAATAATTTAGAAACAAAACTTTAAATATAATTATCAATCTAAACTTTCAATCAATCTATTATCAATCTAATTTTTTGTAACCTTATTATGAATTATAAACGTAATATTGAAAAAAAAAAATTATATTATCAAATAATTAAATTGATAATCTTTGACGACGGGTTGACATAATAATATTTTCTTCATTTAAATCACATAAAAGTTATCTGATGATTCAAAACTTGGCCTTTTATATTCACTATAATATTTAAATCATAACATTTACACTCAGTCCGGTTTCGTTACATATAATTTGAGTTATATTATATCCACTTTTACGCAGCACAATAATATTCGCCCTCGCTTCGAATATTTGCTTGCATTTTTATGATTATAAGAACCGCTTATAGATAATCACACGTCCCTAACCAACAATAACACTATTATCCAACAACGTTCTATTCGATTCAGGTGAATGAGTCGTAATGCATATGTCTACTTTACAGAAATCGAAATAATCTATTTAGTTTTCTGTGGTCTACCTACTAACTTTACTATTCATGTGAACAAGACGAAAGAAACAACAACTAATTTATTAACCGCACCATTACAGTACACTCTCTTCCGTAACTGAAGTTATCATGCACCACGCGCCATCATGAAATAAACCTTAATACCTTAAAAGCAAACAATAATAATATCAGCCTATTATTGTCCCACTGCAAGGCAAAGGTCGTGACTCTGTATTTTAAATTTAGAAGCTTTTTTTTATGTAAAGGCATTGTTTTGTCTAAACATTTGGGCATAAAGTACGTAAGGCTGCGGCGCGCCCGAGCAGAGACCACTCAGAACAAACTGCCATTTTTCGCACGCACACATTGACATTACGTTTATAGGCATTCTCAAGCAGTTTCAAGTAGACTTTAGTCTCGACAGTCACATGTTGTCAAAACGAATAAATAATGTAATTGACATTTCATGACGAACAGGAAAATTGTGTTATAAAAAATTGCAAAGAGTTCCAATCAGTGTCAATAAAAATTTTATATTGTCACAAATATAACCTACAGAGTCAATACAGTAGCAGCCCTGGTGAGTCTGGCAAGTTTAGGTATTTATTTTTGAAGACGGCGGAAGCGGTCCTTCTGTAATCTTTAAATTTTGTGATTTGGGCAAATGCTTTCGACCAGCATGCCATATGCATGCAACTTTGACAGTACACCCGAATTATTAACCAATTTATCCACTAACAGGTTCGACGGCCGCCTCCGTTCAGACGCGCTGATCTTCGAAGCTGGCGAGGGTTGTTCGAGACACACGACCGAGGCGGCGTGTCTAACTGCAGCGCAGAATACTGCCATCGCGTGCGTGTGGAGATCAAGAGATAGAGCCTGCTTGCCGGTACTTTGTCATTTTTCTACACCAATCGATCGATGCCATCGGTCGGCATCGATCGACGTTGATCGATTGGTGTGGTAGCTTTGGCTGTTCGATGGATACCGTTCGACTAACTAATCGATCGATTGCCGGTCGATGGCATCGGTCGACGTTGATCGATTAATTCCGGCTGTAATCCATCACTATACCCTGTTCACAATAAGATTAGACATAAACACAAACCTTTTTTACAGTCACTTCAACCGATTTTGACTTCTATTCTGTAGGCTTAAGGATGACATTAGAGGCAAAAAAGTGGTTACAATAACAACTGTTTACTGCAGTTGCCATTTGTCATGCTGCCAACGCAATATAAGTCAAAATCGGTTGAATGGACTGTAAAAAAGGTTTGAGTAAATGTCTAATCTTATTGTGAACAGGGTATAATAATAATCAAGCAGCTCGATCGACGTCGACTAATCCATTCTACCATCGATCGATCGTCGATCGACAATCGATCGATTGGTCTGGTAACACCCTTATATACTCCAGGACGAATGTACACAGTGGATTTTTGAGACGGCACTGTAAGGGCATAATATATGTAGTTACAGAAAAACGTTCTTATGCGACCATCGATAACTGTTTGAGATATTCTGAAATACATTTACATATTTCGGAAAAAATTTAGGCAGCAATAAAAACTATAAAGTAGCAAAAAAAAAATGTTTATCTATCCCATTTCATGTCAAAAGACTATGGGTGTTGATTGTGTAAGTGAGTTTATTTATATGTTTCTACTCCCAACACAGGAGAAATTTCTAGAGTGGGTCAACTTCTTTAAAAAGAAAGAACATTATTCTTGGAACCATACGATTTATGATAGAACTTTTTCTTAACATCGTGTTTGGCTGAATCTTCATTGTAAATTTTTGTTATAGCTAGAAGAAGTGGGCTGGAAGGAGTCGTTCGACGGCACAGTGAAGGCGTGTCTCACGGAGCCAATATTTGGTAAGGGTGAACACATTACTACACTAACACCTCCAACATCATCATCATCTTTCCTTTCCCAACTAAGGGGCCGTCTCCACGAGCGAGAGAATCGCGGCGATATTATCGTCGTGCCACGTATTTCTATACACTCTCTTAGAACGTGTCTACCAAGAAGCTTATAGATAAAAGTGGAGGCAAATACCTAAGTGAAGCCAACTGTGGGCAGACGCTCTCTTTCTGAATGCATACATAAGATAAAGAAAACACGTATCATTGTCTCGTTCTTATGTATGCATTCAGAAAGAGAGCATCAGCCCACAGTTGGTTTCAAGCTTTGGTTCTAAGTGTTGGCTCCATTTATACCTATATCTTCATGGTGTCTACACATGGCGATGTTATCGCGGCGATGCGACGAGTGAGTGCGAGCGAAATGTCATCGTATCGCCGTCTATTAAGATCGAGATTACCCGACGATAGAAGTGATGAACGTCGCGATTATCTCGCTCTAGGAGACGGCCCCTATGTTGGGGTCGGCTTCCAGTCTAACCGGTTGCAGCTGAATACCAGTTTTTTACATGGAGCGGCTGCCTATCTGACCCATAGACATAGAAAATGAACTGAGCATCCAGCTTTGAAGTAAATACGGGCAGTGTGAGGGAGACAAAGCGATCCTCAAAAATCTACGAATGACAGCCGGGACCAACGGCTTTGCTTTCCAAGGCACGGAGGGGTCTCGATCCACGTGACCATAGATCTGTTCGGTTTTTGATTAACCACGGGCTACTCACTACACTAACACCTTCATATAAATATGTTTAAGTGTTTACTTTTTCACGGAATCTATAATAATATTATAAAGAGTTTACATTGTTTGTTAGTGGTGTCGATTTCATTGTTCGTAAACTAAATTAAAATTAGGCATTTGGCATCTCTTACTACCAGGCAGCTGAAGAAAAGGACGGCGACAGACGAGGACTAAGTTAGAGATGTCAAATTATTTGTTTCCTTGAACTTCGCAGTGTTTTTAATCAATACGTTTTGAAATGACGACTATAATTGTATGAACATTTTAGATCAACTTAAATTGACAGCTCTTATTTATATCTATCTCTTTCTTGTTTTATTGGAGAGAAAGAGACATAAATAGCTTAAAATTAATTTAGTTCCTGCATATCAGAATTGGCACCAGTATGTTTAAACGAGGTAAGGAGTCGTCCATTCATTACTTGTGGCGGGAGAGAGGGTTAAGCCAAATCTCACTCAATCTCACGTTAAGAAGAAAGAAAGAAAGAAAGAAAGAAAGAAAGAAAGAACAGTTCAGAGGGGAGGTCTTGGCAAATAAAAATTCGCCAAAATTAATGGTCTCCCCCTAATCCCTTTGAGCGCTACGGTCGGTTATAACCGACAAGAAAATGGTACACGAAACATTTTTAAGTACCAAATAAATATACTAAATTATGTTTTTTGCATGGGCGTTGCTAAGACGGCGGAGGAAGGGGCAGTGGGCACACCCCCACCCCCCGTAGAGAAAAAAATAATTACCTAAAAAAAAACATTGGAGTACCGTACTTATAACAATCGCCGTAGGGGTAAGTCTCGTACTACCAGTGTAAAGCTTCATGTGCTTTTGACTGTATTGAAAAATTCATGCTTTTTCCACTCCGTATAATATCAACTTACCCCCCAAAAAAAAATTAAATGCCAAAGTCGTCGTCACCCCACGGCGACGACTTTGGCATTTTGTGTTTCTTTTTCCTAGCGTCCTTCTGAGTACTTTAACACCTACTGCGATCGCCCAAAACCATTGGCCAAGCGTGCCGATTACGGCTGACCCTCCACCTCTCTTAGGGAAACCTATGCCCAGCAGTGGGCGTCTAAAGGTTGACATAATGATTTATGTGGCGCTTGCGTATCAAAAGGTTAATATTTTGTGTTATTAACCCGGTCTACCGTGTTGTCCCGTGCAGACGAGCGTCGATGCACGTCAGCCGGCTCGTGCGCGGCGTGCACAGCCGCGCGATGCGCGTGGTGCGGCGCGTGCTACCCCTCCGCCATGCACTGCGTGCGACACACGCATCAGGTAACTATCAGTGAACGTAGAGTGTGCTACCCCTCCGCCATGCACTGCGTGCGACACACGCATCAGGTAACTATCAGTGAACGTAGAGTGTGCTACCCCTCCGCCATGCACTGCGTGCGACACACGCATCAGGTAACTATCAGTGAACGTTGAGTGTGCTACCCCTCCGCCATGCACTGCGTGCGACACACGCATCAGGTAACTATCAGTGAACGTTGAGTGTGCTACCCCTCCGCCATGCACTGCGTGCGACACACGCATCAGGTAACTATCAGTGAACGTAGAGTGTGCTACCCCTCCGCCATGCACTGCGTGCGACACACGCATCAGGTAACTATCAGTGAACGTTGAGTGTGCTACCCCTCCGCCATGCACTGCGTGCGACACACGCATCAGGTAACTATCAGTGAACGTTGAGTGTGCTACCCCTCCGCCATGCACTGCGTGCGACACACGCATCAGGTAACTATCAGTGAACGTTGAGTGTGCTACCCCTCCGCCATGCACTGCGTGCGACACACGCATCAGGTAACTATCAGTGAACGTTGAGTGTGCTACCCCTCCGCCATGCACTGCGTGCGACACACGCATCAGGTAACTATCAGTGAACGTTGAGTGTGCTACCCCTCCGCCATGCACTGCGTGCGACACACGCATCAGGTAACTATCAGTGAACGTAGAGTGTGCTACCCCTCCGCCATGCACTGCGTGCGACACACGCATCAGGTAACTATCAGTGAACGTTGAGTGTGCTACCCCTCCGCCATGCACTGCGTGCGACACACGCATCAGGTAACTATCAGTGAACGTTGAGTGTGCTACCCCTCCGCCATGCACTGCGTGCGACACACGCATCAGGTAACTATCAGTGAACGTAGAGTGTGCTACCCCTCCGCCATGCACTGCGTGCGACACACGCATCAGGTAACTATCAGTGAACGTTGAGTGTGCTACCCCTCCGCCATGCACTGCGTGCGACACACGCATCAGGTAACTATCAGTGAACGTTGAGTGTGCTACCCCTCCGCCATGCACTGCGTGCGACACACGCATCAGGTAACTATCAGTGAACGTTGAGTGTGCTACCCCTCCGCCATGCACTGCGTGCGACACACGCATCAGGTAACTATCAGTGAACGTTGAGTGTGCTACCCCTCCGCCATGCACTGCGTGCGACACACGCATCAGGTAACTATCAGTGAACGTTGAGTGTGCTACCCCTCCGCCATGCACTGCGTGCGACACACGCATCAGGTAACTATCAGTGAACGTAGAGTGTGCTACCCCTCCGCCATGCACTGCGTGCGACACACGCATCAGGTAACTATCAGTGAACGTTGAGTGTGCTACCCCTCCGCCATGCACTGCGTGCGACACACGCATCAGGTAACTATCAGTGAACGTAGAGTGTGCTACCCCTCCGCCATGCACTGCGTGCGACACACGCATCAGGTAACTATCAGTGAACGTTGAGTGGGCTACCCCTCCGCCATGCACTGCGTGCGACACACGCATCAGGTAACTATCAGTGAACGTTGAGTGTGCTACCCCTCCGCCATGCACTGCGTGCGACACACGCATCAGGTAACTATCAGTGAACGTTGAGTGTGCTACCCCTCCGCCATGCACTGCGTGCGACACACGCATCAGGTAACTATCAGTGAACGCTTTATGTCATTATGGAAACTTGATTCTTATGTCATTATTGATATATATTTTAAAATCATATCACATTTTAGTATCACAATCACATTCTATTGTCGTTTTCCACACGTTTATCACAAGATAAAGATAATTAATTTTGCAAATATGGGTACAGTACATGATGTCAAATACAATTTATTATACAGTACCAGCCACATTTTACCATTAAGCATGCGTACAACAAGCATAATTTGATTCGTTTTTCACAAGTCTCAAGATAAAGATAATTAATTTCGCAAATATGGGTACAGTACATGATGTCAAATACAATTTATTATACAGTACCAGCCACATTTTACCATTAAACATCCGAAAGGTACAGGACCAGTAACTTATGGAATGATTCATAATAATTAACATATTTATAGTCGTATTTACATTTTAAAATAATCAAAAAACTGCATTTTCTGCAAAAAGTTCTGAAATATTGTAGTAGGTTTTATGCACTAATAAAAAATAAATTAGCTTTTTTTAAAAATAATGGTACACTTAGTGCCTTTTAAGATTTAAATAACTTATGACAAGATGATCATCCAGCCATCTTTAAATTTTCGGGATAAAATATTAAAAACATAGTTGTTGAAACGATTTCTACCAGATGGCGTTGTCAATAGAGGAGTGTGGGTCGGACAGCGAGTCTCCGCGGGAGGCGTGCGGCCGGTACCACTCCTGCGCAGCGTGTTTAGCGCATCAGCATCATCATACACATGTAAGTTAAGTTGACTGAAAACGTTGAGTCTTGACTGAAAACCGAAGTTACAATAGTACGACTATTATAACTTCGGTTTTTAACAATAAAGTTATGCGAGACTGTTTCAGCAACATGTTTCTGTGTTGTGGGAAACTTTGTTGCTGGCAACATAGAATGTGGTAGTATTTCTGGGCAATCATCCGTATAGTCATAGTAGACAAAAGAACATCTCGCAACATCAAATGTTTCGAAACATTATTTCAAAAACATGTTTTTGTGGTGCGATGGAATGTTGCAGTGAGCAACAGATGTTTCACGGAGGTGTGTTTTCCTACTGTTACTGTACTATTTAACAGTATACAAATACTTATTGTATTTAATGTTTTTCTAATATAGTGTTCGTTATACGTTTATAATTATAAGCCTCGTATTATTTTTTTACTGTCAATATGCTGATGTTCCGTATTCATCGTAAACAAAAGACCATCTCGCGAAATCAAATGTTGCGAAACATTGTTTTACCAACATGTTTCTGTGTTGTGGGAAACTTTGGGCTACATGATTGTTGCAGTGTTTTTAGCAACAGGAAACATAAGTCCTGTTTATTGATACAATTTGTGCTTATGTTTCCAGTTTATTGCTGCAATTTGTGCAACACAGTTGCCCATTGTTGCAAAACATTGTTGGCGGTGTTTATGGGGCTTGAGTTACAAAATAGTCGTATATGATCTCTTTCTCCAACAGGGATCAGAGGAATTAAGCCAGCGAGCTTGTTTCTGGGACTACGACACAATTAAGTGTAAACCTGTAAATTCATCTGAAGATATCAGGTAAGACGATCTTGTCAATATTATTTGGTGTATGTGAGACGTAATTGGCCAATCGCCATTTTATGTTTTAGGGAAAATAATTAAAAAAGTAAGACACTCGTCTTAAACGTCTTCATAATTATAGTAATTGAATATTTATCTGTTATCTCCGTAGATAATGACACTAGTTCAAACATTTTTTTTACGATGTCGTCTATCTACCGCGGCTGTGATTGATTAGATTTTTTTTCAGCCTGAATTTTCTAACTGCAGGGCAAACGACTTTAAAAAAAATACTTACGGAACACACAACACACAAAACAATGCCAATATTTTAATTTCTGGGGGTACTTAGCTCCCTTGAGCCTACGAACTCATAATTCAATCTCACTTAAGTAAGTACTTAGGCCATGTCATTATAAGACTGGTTATCAGACTTGGTTTCTGACTACCCATGACGACTGTCAATAATAGCTGGAAAGGGGAACCAACGGTTTTACGTGTCGATTTGAATGTTATCATCTGCCTAGCCGTTTTAACTATATTGGAGTCTGCTTCCGGTCTAACCAGATGCAACTAAATACCAGTGCTTTACATGGATGACTGCCTGTGTGCCTCCATAACACACTAGTTCAAACATTTTTTTTACGATGTCGTCTATCTACCGCGGCTGTGATTGATTAGATTTTTTTTCAGCCTGAATTTTCTAACTGCAGGGCAAACGACTTTAAAAAAAATACTTACGGAACACACAACACACAAAACAATGCCAATATTTTAATTTCTGGGGGTACTTAGCTCCCTTGAGCCTACGAACTCATAATTCAATCTCACTTAAGTAAGTACTTAGGCCATGTCATTATAAGACTGGTTATCAGACTTGGTTTCTGACTACCCATGACGACTGTCAATAATAGCTGGAAAGGGGAATCAACGGCTTTACGTGTCGATTTGAATGTTATCATCTGCCTAGCCTTTTTCCAACTATATTGGAGTCTGCTTCCGGTCTAACCTGATGCAACTAAATACCAGTGCTTTACATGGATGACTGCCTGTGTGCCTCCATAACCCAGATACTAAATAACACGAAACCCCTTCGTAAGATTGGTTGTCAGACTTTCCAGCTTCTGATAACTACCTTCAAAGATCTACGAATGACAGCCGGGACCAACGGCTTTACGTGTCGATTTGAATGTTATACTCTGCCTAGCCTTTTCCCAACTATATTGGGGTCTGCTTCCAGTCTAACCAGATGCAACTAAATACCAGTGTTTTACATGGATGACTGCCTGTGTGCCTCCATAACCCAGATACTAAATAACACGAAACCCCTTCGTAAGATTGGTTGTCAGACTTTCTGGCTTCTGACTACCCATAACGACTGTCAAAGATCTACAAATCACAGCCGGGATCAACGGCTTTACGTGCTTTCCGAGACACGGAGGAAATAAATAATAATGTTTCCCAGAAGCGTGGCGGCGGCGGGTCCGTGCTCGGCGCCATGCTCTACATTCCAGACGTGCGCTAACTGCACCGCCGAGGAGTGTATCTGGTGTGCGTCAGCTGGACGGTGCGTTGATAAGGTCAGTGATAAGCTTTTCATTTAATATTGTTAGCGAAGGTGTAAAGTTTGAACTTGTTACTAAGCCACTAGATCAGCTGGTCAATTCTGTAAAAAATCGCCCGCTTCGATAAAATTAGGTGAAGTGATGAGTTTGGTCTGAGCTGTTCCACGTAACGCTAGACTAGTGATAGCTCATCTGCAATTCTGTAAAAAATCGCCCGCTTCGATGAAATTAGGTGAAGTGATGAGTTTGGTCTGAGCTGTTCCACGTAACGCTAGACTAGTGATAGCTCATCTGAAGCGGGATATTTTTACAGAATAGATGATTTTCTTGATCCACCAAGTTCAGTTATTACTAACTGATCTGAAAAAGCTTTTTTACAGAAAAGACAACCGCTTTCAAAAACCAAAAAGTGAAAAATAACTTTAAAACAGAACACACATGACTTTAGTTTCGGAAGTCGGTGGCAATACAAAACAACAAATAGAACAGCCAAGCCAGTTGTCTGTTTTGTCAAAAAGCTTTTTTATTTTTCGCTTTTTAGTACTTCCTTATCATCCAAATCCATTAAAAAATGGCAACACAGTCAAAACAGAGATTGAAAGTACAAGGTGAGAACATTACAACATCATCCATGTATATTTTTTTGCTTTCTGTCGATTTTTTCAAAAAGTGCTGTATCAATTTCGATAAAATTTATATAGGACCAACCTTGAGGCATATCAAAATTTATAAATTTATAAAATTTTCTAAATCGCTTTACATTTGCCGGAGAAATCGCGTAACAAATATACAAAAAAAAAATAAAAAATAAAAAAAAACATACAGACGAATTGAGAACCTCCTTCTTTATGAAGTCGGTTGAAAACCTTCACTATAAATCGGTGTACGCAGTTAACTACTACAACTCGTACATACATTTATTGTGTATTTGCGATCAAACGTACCATCAGGCCTGTAAGTCACTCCCCTCCACAGAACGCGTACGGCGCGTCATTCCCGCTAGGCGGCTGCCGCGCATGGTCCACTATGGGCGGCGGTGCGGCGGGCGCGTGTGGCGCAGCGCGTGGCTGTGGCGCGCACGTGGCGTGCGGAGCGTGTCGTGCGGAGCCCGCGTGCGGATGGTGCGACGACGGCGCGGGAGGGGGGCGCGGCGCCTGTCTGCCGGGGGGGGCGCGACGCCCGCACGCGCCTCGCGTCTGCGCCCAGCACAGGTGAACCTACCTTACATATACAATACATACAAGTAACAAGTATTCAACCACGGATATCGTAGGGATATGGCATGGGGGCGTGGCACATGTTGCTTGATGCTCGAATTGACCAAAAGCTCGCGACGAGTTAGTGGTGTGCAGCGTTGACATATAATATCGATAATAATTGTTAGTTGTTCTTTCAAAATGAACAATTTCATTATAAGGGTAAATAAAGGATAAATGAAATAAAATAAATAAATTAGTAACACTTGCGTAAGTTGCGTTGGTAATATATACTCATATCTATAATAGGCTAATAGAAAAGTTTATATGGTATTATTTTACTAATCCTTGTTGATTGAAACATGTTTAACCTTTTGAATGTCTTAAGTTACAAAGTCCGACATAAGCAGCGAAGTTTTGACCTTCAATACTTTCGCCCGACAGTCGTTGAGTTAAATAAGAAATAATATTTGTGAACCTGTTTTACAAAAAGTAATACACTTTATATTTGATAAATATTTACTGCCTATCAGTCTCCAATTAAGTCGACTACTTTGTCCCAATTTGGAATGCCCTGTATTATCTTTCTTTCACATATTTTTGACATTGTACCAAAATTGGTAGTCTTTTGTTAACCTTTCGTAGTGTATCTGTAGGTAGCGATATTACAATAAACATTACAAAATACGCCCAAAATACACTTCTCTTTTTTACAGTCGGTTTTCATCGATATTTTTATCGATGACATATTTATACCAACTGCTCTTCCCTATTTCAGACTAGTGTTGTGTGTGTGCATTCAGTGCCTGTATCTATACTTTCTAGTGCCCGCCCCTTTCCAGCATGTGTGTTTATTGTATGTGTGCGAAAAAGTATCATATGTGCCGTATCTATTTTTTATGTTTTTGTGTGAGTTAAAACAATTGACAAAAACAAGCGACAGATTTTTTTGAACAAATATAGAATGAAGGGATATCTCTCGGATATCTATGCATTCAACACTGTGATACACTGATGACATGACTGATATCTTTTAAAAATCCTATATTTAAAACTTAAGAGCGGCCTACCCGTCGTAATTCCTATACAATCGCTCTCACGTGATTATGGCGTTATAAACAAATATTTCGCCAGATATTTGGAACACAGAAGAATCATGAGGTTTATATCTTCTATGTAATAAAAATTTAAGATTTTGGAGAACGAATTCAGTAAAGACGTCTGAAAATCAGTTTTCTTACACCAATTTTGTCTAAACTTTGGCCGTTCATAATGTACATACATTACATACATACATTCAAAAAGTTAAGAAAACATTGTCATAGAAACCTTGCACATGTAATGGAGATTATAAATTTCAAATATTTTCACCAGGCTTTTTCATAAACATGTATTTCCAGGAACAAATTTTGTGAAATCTCCGCGCGCCATTTTTCTACTTAAGTACTACCTTAATTAACAAATTAGTATATTTTCTCCCACCAGGTGGCACTTTACGGCGTGTCCGGCCTGCCAGTGCAACGGACACTCGGTGTGCGACAGCGCGGCGCGGTGTATGCAGCCGTGTGCGGGCCGGACAGTGGGCGACCACTGCGACGTATGCGCGCCCGGACACTGGGGCAACCCGCTCAACGGTGGAGTTTGTCAACGTGAGTCATCATTCATCATCATTTCAGCCGAAAGACGTCCACTGCTGGGCATAGGCCTCCCCCGCGTGTCGCTACATTGACCGGTCCCGTGCGACTTGCATCCAGTGGATCCCCGCAACCTTTACCAGGTCATCGGTCCACCTAGTGGGAGGCGTTCCAACGCAACGTCTTCCGGTTCGCGGTCGCCACTCCAGAAGTTTTCGGCCCCATCGGCCATCCGTTCTCGGCATTCGTCAACGTGAGTATTTACTTGTAAAACTACAGAATATAATATACTAGTAGTGCCGCGCGCACGAACGAACTTGCTCAGCAAAGCGCCAATGACGCGGGCCTTGCATGCACTCGTTCAACAGTGGACGTCTTCCGGCTGATGATGATGTTGATAAGCTCAGAGTATAGTTATACAAGTAGGTGGTGCAGTAGCTGAGCGATTGGCTGCTGCGCTGCGTGTTGTGGGTTTGATATCTGCACGGAACTATATTTATATAGCCTACAGATGGTTGTTTTGGTCCTGATTGACTTTGTGTTTGTAAACGCACCCTCGTCACAGGAGAAATTTCTAGTGTGAAGCCAGCCTTAAATGTAAATCAGGATCAAATTACAAATACACGAATCTGCTAGGTAACCTTTTACAATTAAACTATAATAAAAAAAACCATGTACAGTACGCAAAGGAGATAAGTATCCATGTCGTCGGGAATAGTTGAAGATTTCTTAGAAACCAATGCGGGCTTTCAAATGAAATTTTATTAAATCATTGAACTGTTTATTCTCTATAAATTGTATTTTATTTTATTCATAAAAACCTATCGGTTCCTAAGTAAACTTCAACTGTTTCCGGCGACATGGATACTTATCTCCTTTGCGTACTGTACATTCTAGGGTGTACCCTAGAAAGTTCAACCACTAGCTAGGACTTTAGCCTATCTTAAACAGATTCAAATTATAATTTTCAATCTAAAAAATATCTTTTTTTTTTGCAGCATGTGAATGCAACGCACAAGCTGTCGCATGCGCGCCCGACACCGGTCGATGTTACTGCAGCACTAAAGGACTGGCGGGCGACAGATGCGACAAGTGCGACAACACCAACCATTACCATGCAGATATCTACAACAAGGGAGCTTGTTATTGTAAGTATTATAGTGTACTGCAGCACTAAAGGACTGGCGGGCGACAGATGCGACAAGTGCGACAACACCAACCATTACCATGCAGATATCTACAACAAGGGAGCTTGTTATTGTAAGTATTATAGTGTACTGCAGCACTAAAGGACTGGCGGGCGACAGATGCGACAAGTGCGACAACACCAACCATTACCATGCAGATATTTACAACAAGGGAGCTTGTTATTGTAAGTATTATAGTGTACTGCAGCACTAAAGGACTGGCGGGCGACAGATGCGACAAGTGCGACAACACCAACCATTACCATGCAGATATTTACAACAAGGGAGCTTGTTATTGTAAGTATTATAGTGTACTGCAGCACTAAAGGACTGGCGGGCGACAGATGCGACAAGTGCGACAACACCAACCATTACCATGCAGATATTTACAACAAGGGAGCTTGTTATTGTAAGTATTATAGTGTACTGCAGCACTAAAGGACTGGCGGGCGACAGATGCGACAAGTGCGACAACACCAACCATTACCGTGCAGATATCTACAACAAGGGAGCTTGTTATTGAAGCCGACCCCAATATAGTTGAGTATAGGCTAGGTAGTTTTTATCTGTTGCGGAAGTATCTCCTGTTTATTTATTTATTTATACTTCATGTACAAAAGTACAAAGGCGGACTTAATGCCTTAGGCATTCTCTACCAGTCAACCAAGGGTGGTGAAGAGATAACATGGCAGGTGCATAGTAAAAAATATTAAAAAGTTAAAAAGAGATAAACTTACGAATATATATACTCCAGTTCCCGCGACCCCCCGCGAGTGAGATGAAAGACCGGGGTGGGTTTCAGTCAGTGGGTAGTCTAACTGACCCCTTCGCCCACTCAGACACCGGACATACAGGTGGATTTTCCACTTCGGAACAAAAAAAAAAACAGGTAGTTTCTATCTACTCTAACGTACTGTGTTGTCGGGTTCGTCCGACTAGTTTCGATGGCATACGGCCACCTTTTTCAAGGAGTTCCACAGCCGTATGCCATCGAAACTAGTCGGACGAACCCGACAACACAGTGAGTTAATCCGTTGTTCGCAATCTATAATGTGTAACAATACTCACGTTTCGTTTAATGAAAAAATACTCTAATGTACTTTTATCTTCCACAGATGACTTAGCAGTAGACTACCAATTCACCTTCAACCTGTCAAAAAAGGAGGATCGACACCTTTCAGCGATAAACTTCAGGAACGCGCCCGTGAAGCCCGACGTGGACGCAGACTTCAGCATCACGTGCTCTGCGCACGCGCGGATGAACCTCACTGTACGCACGAGGAGCGATCCCGCCGAGAGGACGCTGTTTAGTGATGTTAATTGCACTAATTTTAGGTTTAAGTAAGTTTTTATTTAATTTTTATTATTTTATACTAGCTTCTACTAGGTGGGTAGGTGTTTATGACCGCACCATGTCAAAAAATAAATGTCAGTTATCTGCCGAGTTTTTCTAGAATAAATTTAGCAATTATTACTCCATATAACATCAGATATCTGCCAATAAAAGTCCCGTCAAAATCAGATCAGCCGTTTTGGACATTATCCGGAACAAACAGACGAACAAAATTTAAAAAATTAAGTAGGTACCGTGTAAACATCCGCAACAATAAGTAAAAACTTGTTAGTTTGACATTACAATTAAACACTTTAATTCTTTACATTAGAAGAGATGTCCCAATGCTGTTGATTTAAAAACGGTTGCCATGTTGCCAACGACAGTCAGGCCAAAAATGTTAAACCTCTACTGCTTACGGAATGCGGTATTATCGACACCCTAGTTGTAGGGCAACACTAGCTACGCTGCTACGTTGCTAGGCTGGTATGAAAAAGTGACATTTGAATTGCCATAATATTGATAACTGCCGAAGTGTGACGATGGGCAGAGTCAAAGTCAAAGCATTTATTTCAATGAAACCATGCACTTTTGAATAGGGTATTATACCCATTTTTGTAAAGTCTCTCAATTAAATTCTGTAGTGCTAATATGCCACCAAAAAAATACGAAATTTTTATTCAATCGATAAGTGCCATAAAAATGCATCTAAATTTTCAATTTTCAAATTTTGCGCGTAGTTTGACGAAAACGCCTCGTAGTGGACGCCATATTGCTCAGCGAAAATGACGTCAGTTCGTTGTGTATCATATGCGCTCATATTATATGTGATAATTGTATATAATTTAAAAATAATTAAAATAATATTTTGTAATAGGTGTTAATTAAAAAATTACGTTGGATACGAAAATAACAAAAGTACAAAGCCTTTATACGTCAATCGGTGGACTGACAGTTGTCAATTTTTTGTTTACACAGCCGTACGGCGTAATAACATGGCGGCTACTATTTCATAACAGATTAAAAAACTGAAAACTTAAAATTAAGTTTAAAAATGTATTTAGGTGTTTTATGAACTAAAACTTACATTTTCCGACTGCTTTTTGCCTAAACTATCTCAATAATATATTTATAGATTTTGGCCGTTACTATTTCACGGTGTTTTATAACAGATTAAAAATACTGAAAACTTTGATTTGAATTTAAAAAATTGATTGGTTATTATTTGAACTAAAAATTACATTTTCCGACTGCTCTATGCCTAAACAGTCTCAATAACATATTTATAGATTTTTTCTCGTATAGAGTAAAATACCCTAATGTTGTCCGTTCTCGATGTAGCAACACCAATATTCTAGGGCAGTTAAGACGGCTAACGTCTCGCGTTCTGTAATACTGTAATTTTTCTTTGGACCTGTTATTGACTTACTCATGTGGGCAATAGGATGTTCTTTCCCGTTTACCGTTTGCGTGAGCATTGCGCCGAGCCCATAATCGCTTACATATGTATGCAACTAATCTGTATCCTTCCAACCTCCCTTGGGAGTTGCACAGTACTCTCCTGGCTCAGCCTTGGGCACGACGATCACAGATGTCGATTTTTTTTTTAATGGTTGTTTTCAACAAGATAATACAATATTTTTTTTGTATACAGGTAAAGAGCATGATAGTCCTTACGTGGTTTAAAATAAAGTCAACCGTCTTGACACATCTTTTATAATAATATGTACTTAATAGGGTATTACACCCATTTTTTAAAAGTGTCTCAATGAAATTCTGTTGTGCTAATATACCACCAAAAAAAACACAACATTCAATCGATAAGTGCCATAAAAATGCATCTAAATTTTAAATTTTCAAATTTCGCGCGTAATTTGACGAGAACGCCTCTTACTGAACGCCATATTGCTCAGCGTAAATGACGTCAGTTCGTTTTGTATCATATTAAACATGATAAGTAATTGTATATCATTTAAAAATAATAAAAAGATATTTTGTAATAGGTGTAATAATGAAAAAAATACGTTGGTTACGAAAATAATAAAAGTACAAAGCCTATATTACGCCAATCGGTTGACTGACAGTTGACAATTTTTTGTTTACACAACCGTACGGCGTAATAACATGGCCCCTAGTATTTCACGGTGTTTTATAACAGATTAAAAATACTGAAAACTTTGAATTGAATTTAATAATTTGTTTTGTTATTTTGTGAACGAAAACTTACATTTTCCGACTGCTTTATGCCTAAACTGTCTCAATAACATATTTATAGATTTTTTCTCGTATAGAGTAAAATACCCTATTCTAAGCTGATTATTTATTTATTTGTTGCATTCCATAGTGTTTCAGAGATAATAATAATAATAATAATAATAATAATATCTTGGGACAACTCACACACGGTCATCTGGTCCCAAGCTAAGCAGAGCTTGTGTTATGGTAACCAGACAACTGATATACATACTTATATAATTTATAAATACATACATATTATAGATAAACACCCAGACACAGAACAAACAATCATGCTCATCACACAAAGTTTGTCCTGGGTGGGAATCGAACCCACGACCTCCGGCTTAGCAGTCAGGATCAGTGACCACTAGACCAACAGGCCCGTCAATGTTACATAAAGCTTATATTAAGTATAATTATGGACCCCCTTAGGGCACAGCATATTGAGTTACATTACATTCGAGCATTAACCAATCATGATTACATGTCCTCTCTGATTCATCAGGTTCGCAAAATCGGAACATGCATTCGGTGTGGAAGACAACGTGACACTTACGACGTTCTTCGTCTACGTGTACGACTTCCGGCCGCCATTGTGGATACAGATATCTTTCTCGCAATACCCCAAACTGAATTTACAACAATTCTTTATTACGTTTTCGTCGTGTTTCTTGTTACTGTTGCTTGTTGCTGCGGCGTTGTGGAAGATTAAGCAGGTTTGTTGTTTTTATTTTAACTTACTTCCTAATATTATAAATGCGAAAATAACTCTGTCTGTTAAATTTGCGCGTAACGAAACGACGACGAAATCGAATGATTCGGTCGATATTCCCATACAAATGCGTAGACAAATGGCGCACGCGACAATCAAAATGGCGATATCGAATCGTTTGTTCGACAACTTAGCGAACGCTTGGACCCTATAGAAAATTAGTAGTATCGATTTTTGAAATAGATAACACTTGCCATTTGTTTAGGCCCCTGATGGTATTGCAAATATCTATAGGCAACGGTGAACATTCAATATAAACTTCAGGTATAAAATAATAAAATACGAGTGTGACCGAAGTGTGACTGAAGTAAAACTTCTTTCGCTCCATCTATATGTATGTATGTATCCGTTTGCAACTGGCTATGAGAGAAAGAAAATGTGTGCTCGCATCTCTCTCTCTCTTGCCCTACAGTAATATACGAAACGTGACTCTCTCTCTTTCTATCTTCACTAACTTGTTTCTCCCTCTCAACTTCCGTTCACCTCGACCGATCACACTTTTCCTGACGCTTTCATCACGTATTCACCAGCGTGAAGTCAAGTCAAGCGTGCGTAAAAAAGTTTTACTTCAAAAATTACATTATTATGGTGTTTTGTTTAGAAATACGACATGTATCGACGACGGCAGAGACTGTTCGTCGAAATGGAGCAGATGGCATCGCGGCCTTTCAGCCAGGTGTGCGTCGAGCTCGAGAAGGGAGGGGCGGGTAAGTATCGTTTATCTCCTAAAAATATAATTTTCTGTTAAGTTTATTAGTGTAGTTTGGGGATCGTGGCAATGAAAACGATGGATACGTGAACTAACTTTTATTTAAATCTTAATATATATAAATCTCTTGTCACTATGTTTGTCCGCGATGGACTCCTAAACTACTGAACCGATTTTAATGAAATTTGTACACCGTGTGCAGTTTGATCTAACTCGAAAGATAGGGTAGGTGTAGGGTAGGTATAGGTAAATAGGCAGGTAAGTAGGTAGATAGGGACAGGACAACGTCTGTCGGGTCAGCTAGTATATTATTAACCTTCCTAACGTTCTTGCACACACCGCTTGTTCAACCGTCCTCGTCATCTTTTTTTATATATGCTCTCACTCTCTCTTTCCATCTTTTGCCTCACACATTTACGTTACATTCCATTCTCCATCCTACATTAGTAAATTTCCTTTAGTGTAGCAACACTGAATGCGTGAGTAATTGTGAAGGAATAAAAACTATATTACTCTGTTTCGTTTCCTCAGTTCTCTGTCTATCAAAAATGATAGCATTTCAAAGTTTAAATGCTTTTTCTTACAACAATAATAAAAACAATGCCATTGGTTTTGTGGAATCGCCGTATTAGGTAATATAATTGTGTAAGTGATACAAATAACGATATTTTTTTTCTTTCATCTTTATTACTTCAAAATAATACCAAATTCAAAGATTGATTCAAACTCAAACTCAAATGTTATTAAATGTCTCCACTTTTGGTTTGTCATCGGCTATTATATTTTAAACGCTTGCCATTTTGACGCGCTTAAAATTTACAATTCCTAGTTTGGTTGGCTTATTTCATCTGTTTTTAAGCTATTGCATAACTTTTATCGCGGGCTTTGAGCGCGGCGACCGAATCAAGAAATTCCGTAACGAAAATAAAACCTGACACCCCCCACTCCGCTTACCATGTAGCTCGACCGAGCGTTCGCTTAACTTATATATATTCAATTCTTTATTGCATTCCATAGATGGTATAATAAGAGAGTGACCAACATTTTTTCTATCCTGCTAGGAGCGGGCGTGCCGGCCCCGGTAGCCCTGGAGCCGTGCCTGGGCGGGCGCGCGGCCGTGCTGTCGCTGCTGGTGCGGTTGCCCACGGGTGGGACCGGCCGGGCCCCACCGCTGGGCGGGCTGGCGGTGGCGTCGGCGCTGGTGACGCTGGGCCACCACGCGCCGCACGCGCCGCCCGCCGCCAAGAGGCCCCGGCATCACTGACGGAGCACCGACCGCACAGGTAGCCAACAACTTACTTCATCATTTCAGCCGAAACACGTCCACTGCTGGACATAGGCCTCCCCCAAAATGGGGGGTGCGATCGCCACGCTTGGCAGGCGGGTTGGCGATCGCAGTATGGTTGTTACAAAGGCACAGAGAACGCTGCTGCCCATTCTCTGGTGAGTCCCTCAGTCGCCTCTTACGACACCCACGGGAAGATATGGGATGGTGCTATTCTTTACGTCCGACACCACACGGACCACGTCCGACACCACACGGACCACTACTAACAACTTACTTATACCTAGCCAAATCTATACTAATATTATAAAGCTGAAGAGTTTGTTTGTTTGTTTGTTTGGTTGAACGCGCTAATCTCAGGATCTACTGGTTCGAATTGAAAAAATCTTTTTGTGTTGGATAGTCTATTTATCGAGGAAGGCTATAGGCCCATGCGAAGCCGGGCCGGGTCGCTAGTTTTATATAAAAACTGTGCAACAAAGCTGATATTCAGACGTGGTTACTGAATTTATTTCTCAAAAAAGTTTATTTTTGGCTTCATACAAACTTAGATTGAAACCACAGGATACCTGTGTGTTAAAAATATTTGTAGAATAATTTGTTGGAGCGTTTGGCCGCCGCGACCTTTGACTTAGACTCATTATAATTTGGCCACCGCGACCTGGCCGTCGAGTGCGCTTGTGGTCTTAAATAAACAAACCCGAAAGATTACAACAATATTTTTTGATGCATAAACATCTTACTTCTCGATACACGGTAACTAGCGTAAGATGACGTCATCGTAAGACTTGTAGTTTAATGTGTGAGACTGGTACTAATACAAGCTCACATGTTTACACATCAATTCTCTTAAATACCTTGGCACTCATTGGTTTTTTATTTTGTCATTTTAACTTACGTTTGTTAACAATTTTTATATAAAAAAGACTAGCTTTTGCCTGCGTGTTCATCTGCATGGAAGTCAAACATCCCTAATTGGGTTGTTGACACCATTAACCAATAATTCCAAAATACAACTTATCTTAAAGTAGACTTTATTTTAGTCCCGAAAACCCGATTAATTTTCAAATAACTGTATAATTCGATTTTAAATTGTTTTGAAATCAATTAATAGTTAGTCAATTGAGTTGGTAAATTAGTGACGTCACAGGCCGCTATTGTCATACAAAATCTATGGAGGAATCTCGTTTTGACAGCTCATAAAAAGTATGTCAATTGATTGGTGGTGTCAAGTACCCAATTCGGCCGTCACATAATTGTGAGGTTGGGCGATCGGGAGAGTAAAGAAAACGCATGCGATCACGTCAAAGGTGCAATCAATACTAATTTATTATAAATCAATGTGCAATAATAAGGATTAAAACATACAGCTATACCTCAAGTTACTTATATCTAAAGCAGTAGGTGTACATACTAGGTGCTCCACACCACATAATCCTTATCTACCTGACAAAATTGCGGCTTCACAAGTAAAGCAGTTTTCGAAATTTCGTGTTTAGTCAGTGAGTGAATGAATGAGAGACCTTTTCGCTTTTGTATAAAAAGAAAATAGAACGGTAAACCCACAAAATTGTTATAAAGACTTCGTGCCTACTTAAATCCAACACGACGTCGTTATCATAAAAAAATATAATCTTAATTATTTCCAAAACTAACTTTAATATATTTTTGTTTCAGATACGGACACCGATGTATATAGACGATGTATGTATTGAACTTTGTACATAGGACACATGTAGTGCATTGCTCAAAGTGTAACATTTTATAAATAATAATACTCAGTTTATGTATTGTATTGTTGGACTATGCCCAGTTGTCGGTTGTTGGTCGGCGACACGCGCGTGATTTGACCGTTGTTTGGTTAGGGATACAAATTTTATCTACATATTTAACTTATTTTATATCGGTACATAAATGTACAGTAAAAAGAACCTCAATTTTTAGCCGCTTGCACCACAAATCACGAATTTATTCTATTTAGCGGTAAACGATTAAAACATAATTCTGTCTTTTTCAACTTCACACAATTGACTGAAACAGAACGATGATTTTAACTGTTGAGTGATTTTCGGTGCAAGCAGGTTTTAAACTATATTATAGATAAAACTTGTATCGCTACAGTACAAATCTGAACCATGCCATAAAATACATTCAACAACGTTGATTCTTTTCGTATAAAAAATAATACTAATAAAAAAAACATAGTAGTTTTAAGTACCAACCTAACCGTTACACTTCCATATGTGAAAGTTGCCAAAATACTCTAATTTGTATCACTTTAAAACGTTTTGCACGTTTAGGGAGCTAGTTGCAAAGTTTTGGGTGTATTGTAAAATTATTGAGGTTTAGACTTGTGGTGAAGACGACATAAGCATATTTGAATGTTTTCTCTTTCTTCAATCTCTTAACTCTTTCTCTTCTACCTACGAAATAGAGAAAATAAGTGGAAGTGCCTTCACAGCTATCCCGTACGTGGCACAATTATGCGGAAAATATATAAAGTAATAACAGCCTTAGTCAGTTGTAATAAGTTTTAATTTTGTGTGAACAACAAATGAAATTTTCGTCAAAATTGAATTTGTTGTTCATACAAAATTAATAATTGTTACAACTGGCGAAGGTTGTTATTATTTTACATTACGACACACGCGGTAAGCTGCATGGGCACTTCCACTTATTATATTCCGTACCTCTATCCTCTATACCAGTTATAGCAAGCATTCCAGTTTAGTACCAAGTGGGTACACATTATAGCATACATAGAGTTTCCTTTACTTTAATTCTATTGCTTTTTTTAAGTGATTTTCTTGCCAATTTTACACCCAGTTTCCTTTAAGAAAAATAAAAGTTACCGGTTGAATTGAGAATCTCCTTTTTATTAGACTGGTTATTAAGGAGATTTTAATTAACTCGAGTCGTCTTTGAAGACTTTTTTTCCTCAGAATAGTTTATGTCGTCTTCCACCAACATGTTATAAAACTCTTTGCTTTAAAAATTGGACTGCGTTCATAGAGTTAGAAGTTCATTGCATTTTTTATTTATATCTCGTAACGTTTATTTTTAAGGGTTCCGTAACAAATTGATATGGTTTACCGATTTCATTTAGCTTAAATGTGCAGTTAGCAAAAACGCTGATTCAGTCAATTCCACGGTTGAACGGCTACGGTAAATTTAACTACTTATTTAAATTGTGATAGGAAAGGCAGCTCGATATGATGAAATCAACAAAGAAAACAATTATAATTTTATCGATATCTTTTTCATCGATTTTTTATTTTTTAAACGATAATCGTGTCTGTATAAATATTGTGCGAATGCAAGAAAAATAGTCTCGTTGTCATAACGTAATAAAGATGCAATTTGATTGAGGTGTTGCGTTTGATCGACGTCGAATAATCGATTGCATTAAACGAGTTGCACCTTTAGGCTAATTTTGAAGTAAAAATAAGGATTCTTATGGTGCTTTGAGGCAATTAAATAGCAATTGCCATTAATAGATTTGCTGCCTATATTATTAAGGAGCGGGTCTTGTATGAATTGTACCGAAAATGTATGAAACAATTATGTATTTTATCAAATAAAACGCAAATCGGCAAACCATACCAATTTAATCGAGTTTAGTCCTAGTGATGTCGCGTATCGATTAAGTATCGATGTTTGTAATTAATATATGATATTTATTTTCTCAATGAAATTAGTATATTTTAGCTAGCAAATGAAATGCTTGCAAGATTATATTAATGCACGGTGATCTGAAAAGAGTGATGTCAATTTTTAAATAGGAGGTGACAAAGGCAAGTAATTTTTTACGCTTATTACCCCTACAGTCGACGTTGTTTTAGTATTAAAACAGCTTCACCTTGAAAAGTCAAATATAAATCTATTAAAAAATGTTAATGAATCTCCTTATAGAAATTTTAGAAAAATTAAACTCCTATCGAATTGAGAATCTCCTACTTCAGTTTTTTGGTGGTCGGTTAAAAATATTATCAGACTTCGTATGGCATAATAATAACATTAATTTCGGACAATGTCCATATCTGCCCCCTTATTCACAACCATTCGATACGTTTCCGTGTCGGTAAGGAACCGTATTCGACAATGTCATTTCTGACTTCAGTCTTCGTATGTTCGTTGAACTGTCAAAATTATTCGGTTTCGGATTTGTGAATTGCGTTTGAAGGACATCTTCGATATCTTTTGACTTTCGATTCGGTACGGAATCGAATCGAATGATTGTGAATAAGGGGCCTGGTTGGTAACACAAGTACTTAAAGCCTATAATGTTAGTAAAACGAAATGTATAGGTACAGTAACTTACGCGGCATAATATGCAGGGTCATCTTAACACTGTCTGACTAGAACCCGCATGAAAGCCTGCATCAAGTGAAAGTCGACTTTGTCAGCGACTACGTTCAGGATGCTATTAGGGCTGCCCCGCACTCTGTGCAGTAAGGAGGCGGTTCTCTTGCGTATGATGGCATGAAAGCCATCCACGCGAGCTTCTACCAACATGCTAGAAGCACTACAGAAGCGAGGCAGCCCCAGCAACATCGAAACCATTATTATATTGGACGCGCAAGGCACCGAGCGATCTCTGTGTATAACAAGTCCACAGGGTACTCGTGTAGAAAGTTTGGCAGTATGCTTTAAGGCGCTTGCCTGACCAAATAACCATATATTACCCATATATAACCATATATTACCCATATATAACCATATATTGACCATACATTTCCTCTTTGCCGCAGAATCCAAATTAGCACAATTTTTGGGATTTTTGGTTATAAAAAAAGACAAAAGATCTTTTGAAATAAAATAAAACGTGAATTATAAAGATTTTTAAGTTCTATTAGTGTAATCCTCAAATTGATAGCACGTCAACTTTAACAAAAGATACATATTTTCAATTATTTTAGTACTTTTTTTACAGGGAGATTTAGATGTTTATAGGGTACATAAAAAAAATTAAGAACGTGGAATGTGATGACAGGATATTGAAACATTAATAATATGCTTTTAGATGTAATTTGTTTTTCTTAATTAATGAGGTTATAGCCCCTCAATAACGAAGAAAAACGCACTTTTGGTCGGGGTAGCGCCTTAAAAAGTGAGATCTTAACATGCTCGCTGCAACGAGCAAACATGCGTGCCAGCATGTTATTTTTAACTGCCAGTGCCCTGCGCTCCCTTGCAATGTCCATTTGGTCATCAAGATCTTCGGTAACATAGTGTCCCATTTTACAATGGTTTACCCTCTTTAATTCTACGTCATTTAGCTTTATCTTTGGCACACTAGATGGGCATTTACCGGGAATTATGGCTGAATAGTCGACATTGGCTTAGTTGACAAAAAGAAAAAATAAAAAAGGTTTGTTAATATGGCCTTGAACATCGATTTAAAAGCTATTTGATTGGTTGAAGATAAGACGGGTCGTAAAGTTTAAATTCGAATATCGTTCTGTGATATTCCCTTTAGGAATTGACATCACTATCAAAAACAGCCAATATTAAAAGACAATTATTCACATAAAAGAGTTGTGCGTAGACTTTTTTTGATAGTTTTTATAATGCGTTGTTCTGTGTTGAATAAAAGAAGACAACGATGTAATATAATGCGTATCATCACAAAACATTGTCGGCTTACAGGTTTTAACTTAGTAAATAAAATTTAAATCAGCAAAAACGAATTTTGACGTACAAAACCCCCGTATACGCTGAGAACATTGTTGAACAATCGCGCAACATTTGATGTTACGAGTTGTCACAGTTTTGTTTACCGTGTAAAGAAAACAGCAACACTGCAATGTTATTTCCCGCAACAAAAAACATGTTGCTGAAACAATTTTGCAAAACTTTGTTTTTAGTGTATACCGGGTATAAATCTACTGTCAAATTATGAGCTCATAAGATTGGTCGAAGATAATACGACCACTAATATTTATTTTATGAGATTTAAGAGATGATGCGCCAGTGAAGCCTGCGAAATTCAAATTTTCTTTGTTTTTTTTTTTGCAATTTGAAGCTCAGTATCAGGTTGAATGGTTTAAAAAAATACGAGGGAGTAACAAATATGTATGTACAGAATTATAATAATTAAAATTATCAACATACCTTTCCAAGTTAACATAATCCGTGAACGTCATATTTTCATTTAATAGGCACATATACGGATTATGCTATACTCCATTTACAATAAGATTAGACTTTAAAACAAACCTTTTTTACAGTCCCTTCAACCGATTTTGACTTCTATTCCGTAGGCTTAAGGATGACATTAGAGGCAAAAAAGTGGTTACAATGACAACTGTTTACTGCAACTGCCATTTGTCATGCCACCAACGCAATATAAGTCAAAATCGGTTGAACGGACTGTAAAAATGTTTGTGTACCTATATGTCTAATCTTATTGTAAATGGAATATAGCATAATCCGTATATGTGCCTATTAAATGAAAATATGACGATAACGGATAGCTTTGCTACAAATTGCAAACAACGTAATAAAATTTGAAATTTGAATACCCTGCCGCTTTCACCTTAAAGTGAATAAAGGAATCTCATTGATAGGCATAGGTTTAACAAAACAAATTAATTCCGTGGTATAAATCTAGATCTTTAATAACTCGAATATTTAGTACAAGTTAGTGATTTTCTCCCAGTGTTCAGTTTTTTTTACTAAGTTGAACCACTAAACCGACAGTTAAAATAAATAATAAGTAATGTTATTTATACGTAAAGTCACTACTACATATAATAATTAGATGTACATAGTGCCGCTTTGTATAAGACTACGATATTCATATTTTTATTACGACTGACATGTAAATGATGTAAAATATAATGTTTTTTTTGTTTGTGTGAACGCATTTAGTTGGTGAATGTTGTGTTGGATCTAGTCAGAAACATGTTGCAAAATGTTTTTTACACACTGTATATGTTTATACACTAGAAACAATGTTTACATTCAATGTATTTATCGTTCACTGTTAGAATATAGGGATTAATCTTTTTTAATGAGTATTAGTTTACAATTGTTCTAAGATCCAGACACAACATTTACACACATTTTTGTATTATAAGCCTTAGATGTAAAAGACGTATTTTATCTAAATAATTGATTTAATTAATACTATGAGCTAACTTTCTACGCAACTTAATAAATCGTTTTTAGTCCAACATAAATATTTTTATGCCTTATTTAGTATTAATTATATTTAAATATCATCGCGAATTTGTAAAAAGTATCGATATTCTGAATATTAAGTAAAAATAAGTGTAATTTGCGTTTTTTTTTTACTTTTTTATTGCATCAGTTAAATTTAAAAAAATATATTACGTGATGGTCATTTTGCGAAATTCCAAAGTTCAATGGATTTCAAAATTAATTATTTTATTTTACACACAGTTATGTGATCTCAGTGTTAGTAGAGAATTTACGTTTTCTATCTAAATGAAATGTTTTTAATAAACAAATAAGTATGAATTTAATTTATATTTTACAAGAACAATGTGGCACTCGGTATAATCGACATTTGCACAGACGAAATATTTTTACATGATAAATCACAAAATTGGACTGTCAATTTGCATTACAAAGTTATAACAACTCTCAAATGGGTAGTTGACATCTGAAACTATGACGTCACTTATTTGTCAACACAATTGAAGTTTTTATTGATTTCAAAGCAACTAAAAATGTACGTTTTCATGGCTATAAAGCGTTTGGTTTTTTAGAAGTTCTTCTTGGAATTATTTTCTAATCATGTCGACTACCCAATTATGTATTGGGAGTCTTAATTATATTTTTATTTATTGTTGTCAAGTTTGTGAACT
The DNA here is from genome assembly GCA_947361185.1 of Charanyca ferruginea. NCBI lineage: Eukaryota > Metazoa > Arthropoda > Insecta > Lepidoptera > Noctuidae > Charanyca > Charanyca ferruginea. The sequence goes on along the minus strand of OX376078.1, from coordinate 18,387,984 downwards.
TATTAACCTCGGGCAAATAAAAGCTCTCTACTCCATGCCATTTACTTAGGCCCTTTTAGGTAATAAGTAAACTATGGACAAATATTTCGTCAGTGTAAAGATATCGACTACGGTGGAACCACGGAATAGCAAATCGAGTTGGAGTGCCCACTCAGCTATCCCGCGCGTGTCACAATTATGCGGAAAATAATGTAATAACAAGCTTCGTCAATTGTAATAAGTCTTAACTTTTTTAAACAACAAGTCAATTTCTTCAAAGTTGAATTTGTTGTTCATACAAAACTAAGACTTATCATAACTAGCGAAGGACGTTATTATTTTTCCGCATAATTGTAACACTCGTGGATAGCTGCGTAGGCACTACCACTTGTTTTTCTATTTCGTGGGTGGAACAGTACGTCACCCTCCATTGATGACAGTTAATATTACAATCAATATTCGCAATTTTGTAAAATACTTAAATGATCGTACCAATGTTGTCAAGTTTGTTTTCAATAATCTACTAACTACTTCATATAATGTTTATGACCAATGAGCAAACAGCAATATTTAGTTGTTTCTATTTTTATTTTAAAATCTTGATTCTCTTAAAAAAATATTATGTTTTTAACATTTTGAACATGTTACATGAACATGCATTTATTTAAATGTAATAAAAATCTCACTTATTCTTAGTAATGTTTGAATAATTTAAATACGACAATGTAATATGATCTGTTTTAAAAATTTAAATCTTACATTGAAAACAATAAATGTTGTTAAATTTTTAATTTTATAAAAATATAATATTATATTTTTTGCTTTAAGTTAGTATTTTAATTTATGAATATAAATATAGTATTGTACCTTTAAGTGAAAAACAGTGTTACAGAATTATTTTTTAAGATATATTTCAGTTAATAAAAAGATTTAAATTATTAAAACAGCTTTATTTACTTTTGGGTTTTATTAAATAACTAGCTGACCCGACAGACGTTGTCCTGTCCCTATCTATCTACCAAACTATCTACCTACCCTACACCTATCCTACACTTATCCTACACCTACCCTACACCTACCCTACTCTACCTACCTAAAATTTTCTTTTATACAAACCTTCTCCTGGCAATAAGAAAGAAGAAGAAAGAAAAACCATTTATTCACGAGAAAGTGAAGAAACTCTAATCAATCTAGTATTTCTAATGACATCACAAATTAAAATTTCTACGGCTTCATTGTTCTGCCTACACAATCATGGGACTATAAAAAGCCCTACGCACATTACACAACAAGACTTAAACTAAAACAAAGTGGATACATGTTGTAGAAAACAAATACAAATAAAATAAAAATAAACTATAAAAACGTACGAGACAGAAATATGCGTCACTGCCACGAGAAACGGCTGACGCTCAGCATAAATGCCGTGGCCCGCGCACGAAGGCGCGAAGTCACGGCGCTGGTTGTGTGCGTTACCCCAGCAAAATAATGTCGAAAATAGTAATTTAAATGTTACAGGCAATTAGTTCTCCAGCTTCTGTAATTGTTGCGTACATTTTTAAATTTGTTGCACATATAGATTTTGAGTTATTCCACAAAAACATTTCCTGCTGGGGTAACGTTACCGCAGCCAGACATTTTCTTTTATAATGGGAATATTGAAATCAATATTAGCCATATAATTAGTAGTCTAGACGAGGTAAATGTTGCAACTTATTTTGTATTTGTTCTTCCTTCGACTGCGATGTTATCCAAGATTTTGCTGGAGTAACGTTTGTGATTTTGCTGGATCTCTGAAACGGATAAGCAGATTCTTATCATCTTTTTTACATGACTTCTTAAGAATTAGTTTGAATTAGTTGGGTAATAAAAAAACAAAATTAATGCACCATTCAAAGGTTAATTAATTAAATATAAAAACACTTCAATAGGTCCTAACACTTTGAATAAGAGCTCGAAAGACTTACTTTAAACGTTGTTTTGTAGCTTGTATCTGTCTTCAAATGTATGTGAAGTTTCATTAGTATCCTGTTAGTAATAAACAAATTATGATGAAATTCAGTTCTCCACTTTGACGGTCATAATGCGCGCTTAGTTATTTGGCCTCCGAAAGCCCTGTATGTGAATGTATAAACTAAATGATATATCAATAATTAGTTACTTAGTTCAGTTATATTCCTGTAAAATTTCAGCGTAGTACATACAATAATTAACGAGATAATAAAATAAAAGCCATTAGGAAGCGCAACACCGTGATAACCCGACTATATTAAGGTGGTTACAAAAAAGCGACCGCGCAGTACATTATGCTACCTTCTTAAATATGTAGGATAGGTTTACAAGTTTAGTACGGATGTGTACACAAGTGTTTTGAATTTGTGTTATTAAATTTTATTTACAGGTAAAATAATCATATCAATAAAACTTTCAAAATATTGATAAAACTTTAAAACAATCACAGGTAGCAATACTGTTCTTATGGCACATGCGCTGGTTTTCAGCGCCGTGACTTCGCGCCTTCGTGTAATAACGAACATTTGGTCCAGCCGTTTGCAAAGTTTTGCGCTTAGCAACACATTCAGCGATTCATTTTTATATTATTGAGATAAAATACAATTACCTGACACACATTTATACCACCGAAAATCAATATTTTCAATATGTTCCTCATTGTCGACTACACGCGAGATTCGTAACTAATTTTAATTTTTAACAAAATATCTTTGTTATCATATAACTGTCTTTTGTGCATCTTTGCATCATTAAGCGTAGTCAGAAGCCAGAAATTCTGACAACCAGTCTTACCAGGGCGTATCGCGTTATCCAGTCATTGGGTTGTAGACCTAGATAACGCATGAGCAACTACTTCGCGTGCCTAGCTTACGTACAAAAATCGTAAGTAAAAAAATAAAGTAAACGTTTCCTTCCATCGGTAAGTCTTACGTGACGTTACATTTTCTCCCGAATTGCACCTACCGCAAGCCGCGTTAAGGAACTTCAGTACAATAAACAGAAAAAGAAAACAACAAAATACAAATCGATATTTTTTTAGAATTATTAGGTACAGTAATAACTTCAATTAGGTACATTTTCATCCTAACCGCTCAGCCTTAACAAAGACTACAGCAAATTCCCATAATATGTAGGTACTTTTGCCTTCAGCATTAGATAGAATTGAGTTTCCTAAGTAGTCAATATCATGTGGAGAAGATAAATTCAATTTTATGTTTACAAACATCATCATCTGTCAATCCTTTTCCCAAATATGCTGGGGTCGGCTTCTAGTCTAAGAGGATGCAGCTGAATACCTGTGCTTTACATGACGCGACTGCTTATCGGACTTCCAAAACCCAGTTACTGGGACCAACGGCTTTACGTGCTTTCCGAGGCACGGAGGAAACTCGGTATGATGATGAATACTCACCCATCCACAACTACGGCCAGCGTAACTTAACCTTTGACCGATCGATCTGTACCTACTTGTTGTAGCCACGAGCTCCTCCAATTAAAGCGAATTTTATGTTCGCAGACTTTGCAATCAAATTGTCGTTAGCATTCAGAGTGGTCTAAATATCTAAGCTAGCAGAAGCGTCCTACCGAAGCACGATTTGTGGTCGAAGAAGAAGGTGATTAATCAACTTTCGCCAAAACCTTCGGGCGAAATCTAAAGTTTAAAAAGCCTAAGTGGCTAAAATTAATAATAGAAATTGTTTTAAACTTTCAAATTAAAGGTTTATATTCATCTTCATCAGCCAGAAGACGTCCACTGTTGGACAAAGGCCAGAGTTGACATAATCCCCACGGTTGGCAAGCGTCTTGGTGATCGCAGTGAAGTTGTTAAGTAGGTACCTATAAGGAAGACGTTGCTGCTAGACTTTCGGATTTTTCCTTTGCCACCTTCTACAACACCCTCGGCACACCCACGACACTCCATATAAACGAAACGATAAAATTGCCTACACTACTACCAAATTAACAGACTGAACAATACGTGCATGTCGCGCCGGTCGGACTAAAAGCAGTTCCGAGATCATGTTCCACGCGGGAAGAGGTGCGGAACAGTGTTTCGGAGGCAAGTGGAGCGTGTCGCTAAAGTACGGTAGTATAAATATTTGTACTGTGCCCTCGGGATGAAATGGGTAGGTGCTATTTTTGCTTGGACATAGTGGGTCATGTAATAACTAGTAACTTTTTAACCGTCCGTACCTATGTAACGTTAAAGGAACAACCCGCCTTATGGGATTTTTTCTGAATTGAATATAAACCTTATCTTGTAAGTAATAAAGTTGATAATGTATCAAAGAAATTTGACAGTTTTGCTTGATGTGTTGGAGACTGTACCTAATGAATCAGAGTATCAACTATTTTCTAGATGGATGTGAGCTTGTTAAGAGCGGCCATCCCGTCATATTTCCCATACAAATGCTCGTACGTGATTACGGCGTCATAGCAAATAGGGTATAACACCCATTTTTGAAAAGTGTCTCAATGAAATTCTGTAGTGCTAATATGCCACCAAAAAAAACACAACATTTTTATTCAATCGATAAGTGCCATAAAAATGCATCTAAATTTAAAATTTTCAAATTTCGCGCGTAGTTTGACGAAAACGCCTCTTACTGGACGCCATTTTGCACAGCGTAAATGACGTCAGTTCGTTTTGTATCAAATGAGCTTATATTAAATATGATAATTGTATATCATTTAAAAATAATTAAAAGCATATTTTGTAATAGGTGTAATAATGAAAAAAATACGTTGGTTACGAAAATAATAAAAGTACAAGGCGTATATTACGCCAATCGGTTGACTGACAGTTGTCAATTTTTTGTTTACACAGCCGTATGGCGTAATAACATGGCCGCTACTTTTTCACGGTGTTTTATAACAGATTAAAAATACTGAAAACTTTGTATTGAATTTAAAAAATTGTTTTGGTATTTTATGAACTAAAATTTACATTTTCCGACTGCTTTATGCCTAAACTGTCTCAATAACGTATTTATAGTTTTTTTCTCCTATAGAGTAAAATACCCTATTATTCTACAAATATTTTTATCACACAGGTATCTTATGGTTTAAATCTAGGCTTGTATGAAGCCAAAAATAAACTTTTTTGAGAAACAAATTCAGTAACTCCGTTTGAAAATTAGCTTTTTTTCACAGTTTTTATCTGAACTTTGGCCGTTCATAATGCACTGAAACATTGAAAAAGTAAACAAACAGCTTCATAGCGCATGTAATGGAGATTCTAAATTATAAACATTATTACCAAAAACTTGTAAGGCTTTTTCAAAAACACGTATTTCGAACAAGTTTTGTGAAATCTCGGCGCGCCAATTTTTAACTGCGGTGTTATCGCGTTCTTACTCACTCGTTTGTTTTCGAGCTTTGCGTTGGTTGACACAAAAAATGTTTTAGTCACGCTCGCGTCGAAGTTCGCTCGATGCGGATGGGCGCTCTTAATATCTACTGATTATAATAAACTGCCAGTACCTACATAATTATTATAGTTTCTCTAAAAAGTAAGAAACTTTTACTAGTGTCGAACTGAATTTACCTTATTATCGGGCGCATACCCTACAGTCAGTATCAGAAAACTGTGAGCTTTCTAAGTAGTCAAGATCATGTGAAGAACTTTAATTCATAAAAAGAAAACCCCTAGAAATGGTGACAGAAAACTTGTTGGAAAATGGACCGAAGCCGAGGATTTCTAACCACGACGGAAATTGTACGTACGCACTGTTATGAATAAGTGAGAACACGATGGTAATTTTTATCATATAAATCAACTTCAACACATTGATTGTTGATTTATATATATATACTAGCTGACCCGACAGACGTTGTCCTGTCCCTATCTACCTACTTACCTGCCTATTTACCTACACCTACCCTATACCTATCCTACGCCTACCCTACGCCTACCCTACGCCTACCCTACGCCTACCCTACGCCTACCCTACGCCTACCCTATGCCTACCCTACGCCTACCCTACGCCTACCCTACACCTACCGTACACTTACCCTACACCTACCGTACACCTACCCTACACCTACCCTACACCTACCGTACACTTACCCTACACCTACCCTACGCCTACCCTACGCCTACCCTATCTTTCGAGTTGGATCAAACTGCACACGGTGAACAAATTTCATTAAAATCGGTTCAGTAGTTTAGGAGTCCATCGCGGACAAACATCGTGACAGGAGATTTATATATATTAGAAGACTAGCTGACCCGACAGACGTTGTCCTGTCCTTATCTACCTACTTACCTGCCTATTTACCTACACCTACCCTACACCTACCCTACACCTACCCTACACCTACCCTACACCTACCCTACACCTACCCTACACCTACCCTACACCTACCCTACACCTACCCTACACCTACCCTACACCTACCCTACACCTACCCTACACCTACCCTACACCTACCCTACACCTACCCTACACCTACCCTACACCTACCCTACACCTACCCTACACCTACCCTACACCTACCCTACACCTACCCTACACCTACCCTACACCTACCCTACACCTACCCTACACCTACCCTACACCTACCCTACACCTACCCTACACCTACCCTACACCTACCCTACACCTACCCTACACCTACCCTACACCTACCCTACACCTACCCTACACCTACCCTACACCTACCCTACACCTACCCTACACCTACCCTACACCTACCCTACACCTACCCTACACCTACCCTACACCTACCCTACACCTACCCTACACCTACCCTACACCTACCCTACACCTACCCTACACCTACCCTACACCTACCCTACACCTACCCTACACCTACCCTACACCTACCCTACACCTACCCTACACCTACCCTACACCTACCCTACACCTACCCTACACCTACCCTACACCTACCCTACACCTACCCTACACCTACCCTACACCTACCCTACACCTACCCTACACCTACCCTACACCTACCCTACACCTACCCTACACCTACCCTACACCTACCCTACACCTACCCTACACCTACCCTACACCTACCCTACACCTACCCTACACCTACCCTACACCTACCCTACACCTACCCTACACCTACCCTACACCTACCCTACACCTACCCTACACCTACCCTACACCTACCCTACACCTACCCTACACCTACCCTACACCTACCCTACACCTACCCTACACCTACCCTACACCTACCCTACACCTACCCTACACCTACCCTACACCTACCCTACACCTACCCTACACCTACCCTACACCTACCCTACACCTACCCTACACCTACCCTACACCTACCCTACACCTACCCTACACCTACCCTACACCTACCCTACACCTACCCTACACCTACCCTACACCTACCCTACACCTACCCTACACCTACCCTACACCTACCCTACACCTACCCTACACCTACCCTACACCTACCCTACACCTACCCTACACCTACCCTACACCTACCCTATCTTTCAAGTTGGATCAAACTGCACATGGTGTACAAATTTCATTAAAATCGCTTCAGTAGTTTAGGAGTCCATCGCGGACAAACATCGTGACAGGAGATTTATATATATTAGACTAGCTGACCCGACAGACGTTGTCCTGTCCCTATCTACCTACTTACCTGCCTATTTACCTATACCTACCCTACACCTACCCTACACCTACCCTACACCTACCCTACACCTACCCTAAACCTACCCTGCACCTACCCTACACCTACCCTACACCTACCCTACACCTACCCTACACCTACCCTACACCTACCCTACACCTACCCTACACCTACCCTACACCTACCCTACACCTACCCTACACCTACCCTACACCTACCCTACACCTACCCTACACCTACCCTACACCTACCCTACACCTACCCTACACCTACCCTACACCTACCCTACACCTACCCTACACCTACCCTACACCTACCCTACACCTACCCTACACCTACCCTACACCTACCCTACACCTACCCTACACCTACCCTACACCTACCCTACACCTACCCTACACCTACCCTACACCTACCCTACACCTACCCTACACCTACCCTACACCTACCCTACACCTACCCTACACCTACCCTACACCTACCCTACACCTACCCTACACCTACCCTACACCTACCCTACACCTACCCTACACCTACCCTACACCTACCCTACACCTACCCTACACCTACCCTACACCTACCCTACACCTACCCTACACCTACCCTACACCTACCCTACACCTACCCTACACCTACCCTACACCTACCCTACACCTACCCTACACCTACCCTACACCTACCCTACACCTACCCTACACCTACCCTACACCTACCCTACACCTACCCTACACCTACCCTACACCTACCCTACACCTACCCTACACCTACCCTACACCTACCCTACACCTACCCTACACCTACCCTACACCTACCCTACACCTACCCTACACCTACCCTACACCTACCCTACACCTACCCTACACCTACCCTACACCTACCCTACACCTACCCTACACCTACCCTACACCTACCCTACACCTACCCTACACCTACCCTACACCTACCCTACACCTACCCTACACCTACCCTACACCTACCCTACACCTACCCTACACCTACCCTACACCTACCCTACACCTACCCTACACCTACCCTACACCTACCCTACACCTACCCTACACCTACCCTACACCTACCCTACACCTACCCTACACCTACCCTACACCTACCCTACACCTACCCTACACCTACCCTACACCTACCCTACACCTACCCTACACCTACCCTACACCTACCCTACACCTACCCTACACCTACCCTACACCTACCCTACACCTACCCTACACCTACCCTACACCTACCCTACACCTACCCTACACCTACCCTATCTTTCAAGTTGGATCAAACTGCACACGGTGTATAAATTTCATTAAAATCGGTTCAGTAGTTTAGGAGTCCATCGCGGACAAACATCGTGACAGGAGATTTATATATATTAGAATATAAATCAACTTCTAGAGATAAATAAAATTACCTTTTTGTATTTTACAGTCATAGTCCCCACTATGTCCAAGCAAAAATAGCACCTACCCATTTCATCCCGAGGGCACAGTACAAGTATTTATACTACCGTACTTTAGCGACACGCTCCACTTGCCTCCGAAACACTGTTCCTCACCTCTTCCCGCGTGGAACGTGATCTCGGAACTGCTTTTAGTCCGACCGGCGCGACATGCACGTATTGTTCAGTCTGTTAATTTGGTAGTAGTGTAGGCAATTTTATCGTTTCGTTTATATGGAGTGTCGTGGGTGTGCCGAGGGTGTTGTAGAAGGTGGCAAAGGAAAAATCCGAAAGTCGAGCAGCAACGTCTTCCTTATTGGTACCTACTTAACAACTTCACTGCGATCACCAAGACGCTTGCCAACCGTGGGGATTATGTCAACTCTGGCCTTTGTCCAACAGTGGACGTCTTCTGGCTGATGAAGATGAATATAAACCTTTAATTTGAAAGTTTAAAACAATTTCTATTATTAATTTTAGCCACTTAGGCTTTTTAAACTTTAGATTTCGCCCGAAGGTTTTGGCGAAAGTTGATTAATCACCTTCTTCTTCGACCACAAATCGTGCTTCGGTAGGACGCTTCTGCTAGCTTAAATATTTAGACCACTCTGAATGCTAACGACAATTTGATTGCAAAGTCTGCGAACATAAAATTCGCTTAAATTGGAGGAGCTCGTGGCTACAACAAGTAGGTACAGATCGATCGGTCAAAGGTTAAGTTACGCTGGCCGTAGTTGTGGATGGGTGAGTATTCATCATCATACCGAGTTTCCTCCGTGCCTCGGAAAGCACGTAAAGCCGTTGGTCCCAGTAACTGGGTTTTGGAAGTCCGATAAGCAGTCGCGTCATGTAAAGCACAGGTATTCAGCTGCATCCTCTTATACTAGAAGCCGACCCCAGCATATTTGGGAAAAGGATTGACAGATGATGATGTTTGTAAACATAAAATTGAATTTATCTTCTCCACGTGTTATTGACTACTTAGGAAACTCAATTCTATCTAATGCTGAAGGCAAAAGTACCTACATATTATAGGAATTTGCTGTAGTCTTTGTTAAGGCTGAGCGGTTAGGATGTAAATGTACCTAATTGAAGTTATTACTGTACCTAATAATTCGAAATTAAATATCGATTTGTATTTTGTTGTTTTCTTTTTCTGTTTATTGTACTGAAGTTCCATAACGCGGCTTGCGGTTGGTGTAATTCGGGAGAAAATGTAACGTCACGTAAGATTTTTGCGTTATACCCCCTACTTACGCCTTTCGGTGTTTCTGTCGCAGGGAAATGATACAATTAGGAATTTGATTAAATCCCTAAAGGCTTTAAGTCTTTCTAATTTTCTCCTATAAACTTGTGGCTAAAACATAAATAAAATGCGTGAGGAGCTTGGTTCAACGGGGGTCCCCGACCGCATACATTTTAATTTTTGTTTTCAGTTTTCTGCTCACTGTCAAACCGTACCCGTCTACCCGTGGGTGTCGTAGAAGGCGACAGAGGGACTGGGACCAGAGGATGGGCAGCAGCGTCCTTCTTAGTAGGTAGGTACTGCGATCGCCAAAATGTATCGGCCAAGCATGGCGATTACGGCTGAACCCCCCTTGGGACCTATACAGACAATTTTATTATCTATCTTTTAGTATACGCCTTTTTTTAATTTTGAAAGAATACTACTTTTATTTAATTTTTTCGACTAAATTTTTAAAGTTTTGGACGCAGATTGCGTCCGTTCTGCATCAGTTTTGCGTCCAAAACTCAAAGTTTAGTCGAAAAAATTAAATAAAAGTAGTATTCTTACAAAATTAAAAAAAAGGCGTATACTAAAAGATAGATAATAAAATTGTCTGTAAGATGGTGTAAGTTTCGTTTAATTATACTTGGTAGATTTTGTGTGATTGTCAATGTTTTGTCCGCGTCAGACACAACTTCACGTATTAATAAAACTATATAATATGAATATAATTAAAAATATTCACTTACTAAGTGATTAAGAGAATGTTCTAGTTTAACATATATTTTTTTCAAATTATTTACACTGCACATTTTGACGTGATTGTCAGTTTAAAATCTGTAAAAGTCGGTTAATAGCCCCTTAACTAATACCGTTCCTCCGTCTCAGATAAGTGGTCTAAAAAACCTCCATACAGCTGAAACTCTTTCTGAATGCTCTGTGTCACGTCACAAAATGACAGTTTTGTAGGATTTTTAATCAGCAAAGCTGTCCTACCGCTGATATACTTTTGATATATTTTTACGTGAAAGTTATGTAATATTGTTACATTTTTGTTACAAAATATTGTGTTTGTATTTATTATATTATGTGCTCTTGCCGTTCTAAGTTCTTTCTTATTTAAATGGTGAGTTTCTGTTGTAATTACTTTTTTAAATAACCCTTGTAAGTTGGTGGTCGGCCTAGCTCGTACTAAACCCCTAGTTTACTCCCTCAAGTTTACCCCTATGTCTCTAGCCTTTTTATGAATACTTTAAATATCTTTGAGGGAGAAAACAAGCCGAAGTTTGTTAATGCTTTGCTATTTATTCTAGCGAAATATGGGTCGTTATTTTGGCGTTGGTACCTAGGCCTCCCACCAGAAGGACCGACGACATCGTCAAGGTCGCGGGTAACTGGTGGATGCAAGCGGCAGGTTGCCGTGAGTTGTGGCATCCTATGGATGAGACCTATGTTCAACAGTTAATGACGATGTCTGGCTGATGAAGACGATATTATTTTTATTTTCTATTAACCGACGATATTTTTTATTAGTAGATTTTAGTGTTGTTTCTGTCTAGCGTTTACCAAAGCTTCGCTTTGCTTTTACTGTGAAAGTGTTCTAATTGTGTGTGTGTAAATAAATAAGTAAATAAACCTGAAATTGCCGAAATAATGCTAGCCCTTTCCTAGTCAGTTCTTGCACTTTACCTATCATGGCGGGACTTTTTAGGTTTTTGTTTGCACAAATTGGATCTAGGATCTATACGAAGCCCTATTATCTCTCTCATCTGTCCGTCTGTCTGTGTAATTCTATCACAAGGGTCTAGCCGTTCGACTGATGAATCTACAGTCTATATGTTTGCACTATTTAATTAACGACACGGTTGGCGCAGTGGCTGAGCGAGCGATTGCGGGTTCGATTCCCGCCCATGGTAAACATTTGTGTGATGAGCACTTGTGTTTGCCTTGTGTCTGGGTGTTGTTTATCTATATATGTATGTATTTACAAAAAAAAAATGTATTTGTGTATGTATATCAGCTGTCTGACACCCATAGTAGGTACTGGGTCTCCCTAGTTTGGGGTCAGATGGCCGTGTGTGAAAATGTCCCCACATATTATTATTTAAATATCTGACTGACCAAAAGTCAACAATACAATCAATCAGTCAATTATTTCTTTTTTATATTTTTTACCAATTATTTAATTAGAAATTATAATTAGATTATTTGTATGCCGCTGGCGGCAAGACATAGCGCTTATTTTATTAATTTTGTAATGTTTTGCTTACCTATGTTCTACAAATAAAAATGGTTGTCTTTGTCAAAATCATTTTGAAAATTTTTGGAGGGGCATTCCCAGGGCCGGCCCTTCCATAGGGCGAACGGAACGGCCGCTCCAGGCGCCAAGTCTCGGGGGGCGCCTCAGTCAAATTTTGTTATAGCATAGCTGTCGGTTATGGTGGTAAAAGGTGAACGCAGTTTTAACAAGCATAAGCTAACAATGAATTTTCAATAAATGTACCTTAACTCTTAAATAATTTTGTGGTTGATGTTGACGAGACGTCGAGATTTTCGCAGTTCCATGCCTGCACGTTGCACGTGTACGCACAATTGGTATAATTATATTAGAGGCAAGCAAGGGGGCGCATCACCCCGACGACGCTATAACTCTCCTCCAGAGGAGCAATAGGACTACTAGCACGTTCAGTAAATACAAAAACGCCGTCGCTCGTCCTCGCTGCCGAGGCCCGCCGCAACGTCCCCATACGTCCCCTCCCCGGCCCTTGTAGCTTTAAATGCGTCCCTAAATAATGGAAATCCGATCCAGCCTGTCCCCTTGCTGCATTGTCAGCATCGGCATGGCAAGGTATTTTTAGGTGACGAATAAAAATGTATCTTAATGGTATGGAAATAAAGTTGAAATTTAAATACACGGCATGCCTAAGCATACCGCAGTATTGTTTTTGCACTTACGACGGTTAACATTAAAATTTTAACTTTATTTCAATACAAATAAGTTATATTTTTATTCGTCCCCTAAAAATACCTTGCCATGCCGATGTTGACAATGGGCGCCGGGCTTTAAGCAGCCGACAACCTCCTAGGTTGACCTTCAACCTCCTAGGTTGACCTTTAACCTCCTAGGTTGTTTGTTTTTTCGGAGTGGCATCTTGCGAGATGCCACTCCGAAAAAAAAGAGGGCGCCATAATTGGATCTCGCTCCATCCTAAAATTTGGCTCCGGCCGGCACTGGGCATTCCCTTCACCATATCAGTGTCCGTGAGGTGCCGACGGCGAATAAGTAGCACCGCGGACCCCATTTCTGCCCGTGGGTGTCGTAAAAGGCGACAGAGGGATATTGACCAGAGGATGGGCAGCAGCGTCCTTCTGAGTACCATAACACCTACTGCGATCGCCAACATGCATCGGCCAAGCATGGCGATTGTACGGCTGAACCCCACCTTGGGGCAGACCTATGCCCAGCAGCGGGCCTAAAGGTTGGCATGACGATAATAATGAGCCCAGCATATGTGGGTATCAAATTTAAGAGCCCGAGTACCTACCGACTGTATTCTTTATATTCAAAACTAATGGAAAACACATTTTTTCTATTACCTACCAACAAACTTAATTTTTCATATAGGATGGCGTTGCCGCCAAACTGAAAGAGTACCAAGCAATTCTATCTCTGTTTCCAGCTAAACCTACAATGTGCCGCTGGATATTTTTGTGGATTTGGCTGACGAGTCTGGTGGTCGCCGTACCAGAGGAGCAACAGTACTGCGCTGTCAGATACCGAAGACTCTGTCAGGGAAAAGGTCGACATATAGCATGCCAGTTTCCTGACGTAAGATGTTAGGTGGTGGTCCATAGTTACTAAAGCCTCTTATTTATTATGGGACAAATGTCCCACAGCCGCCGTTGGTCCCGGTTGTCATTCGTAGAACTTTGACCATCGTTATAGGTAGTCAGAAGCCAAAAAGGCTGACAATCAGTCTTAGCGAGTGGTATCATGTTACGCGGTAACTGGGTTGTGGAGGACGGATAGGCAGTCGCTGAGCTGTTCCATGTATCCGGGTAGACTGGAGGCCGTCCCCAACATAGTTGAGGACATGGCTAGGCAGAAGATGAAATATCCCGCGAGATGGTGTCAATACAGATGACGTCGTCAGACATTCCGTCTTGCGACATTTTGAAGGAAGGAACTAGTCGTGCAATGTTGCCAGACTTGTACGATGACTGGCAACGTCTCTGGACTTCGCCCGACATATTTTGCGATGTCTAGTGCGGGACATTTGTCCCCTGGTGTTCGTATTCACCAGGGGACAAATGTCCCGCAATAGACAACGCAAAATCGCGTTATAGAGTTTAAGCTATCAATAGGTAGGTTAGTAGGTATACATAAGTAGAATTGGTTCATTTTAAAATTACTCTCCCCTCTTTCACTGATTGTTTTGCACATAGTTCAATTATTGTTTGTTATAAACTTTTAATTTCAGACATGGTCCATAGTTATGTATCATTATTACTTAATATCTAACGTTAGGAGATACATAAAATACACAATCTAGTTACAATTAAAATTCAGCATGGAGCTTCAACCGCCTCCGTATGTCTAGGTAGGTACTATTGGGGAGTCCCACTGACTGACTGGATAATGACACTCATGCAAGGAATACAGCACATAGCAATAATATAACAATGGCAATAACTTAATATTCTTTTTTTTTGTAATGGCATCCTTTTAGTCTGGCCCCGGCCCATCGTGCGAGCGTTACACACCAATAAATTTCACAGAAGACTTGAAGCATTTCGTGACGCATTATTTAAACAGGTAAATAAATTATGTACCTACTTACTTCCTAAGTTTATCTTGGTCGTCAGTGACATCGATGAAGGTAAAAATCGTGAGGAAAGCAGGACTTAGGTATCTTTAGTTGGAAATCGTGAATCAGCCCTGAGCAAGCGTGTTGTATGATAGGCCCATGGCACTATGTAAGTATGGTTGCAGTTCCACGGTCTCGAACCAAGCGCTTTGGTTCCACATTTATTGTGCGAACTGCCAGACTGCGGAATTCACTGCCCGCCTCTCTGTTCCCCGATAAGTATAATCTGGGTATCTTCAAGGCACGAGTGAACCGGTTTATCGTAGGCAAACGTGCTCCACCTTAGGCCGCATTGTCACTTAAGATCAGTAGGTCGATTCTGTAAAATTCAAACAACAACTCGCATCTCTCATCGCTATTCACTCTCACTCCGCATTAGGTTCAAAATGACCTTAATATATTTGACACTTTGAATCGGGTTCGAGTGCGAAGTGACGGGGAAATTACCTTACAGAATGCCACTTCTTACGTCATCTCATCCTTTATCTGTCAATTTAGTTCAACTCGCTGACACGCTCGCAAGGGTGGCGCTATTGTAAATTCGAATTATCAACCGAGTTTTTAGAACGCCAATCAAGAAACACACAGCGGATTCAGATTCGAAGTTTAGAATGAAGTCTTAGAGAATCACACCTCTGGTCGAGTGACGAACTGTCACAGGATCGCGGCCCGCAACCCCCTCCTTACGGTAGCCGGAGATCTTTGAGCGCACTTAGGCGTCCGGCTGCCCTTCTGATGCGGAGAGGTTTGCTCCTCTGTTTCCGCTGCCTCCTTTGCGTGCATCACCTTCTCGCAAAGGAGGCAACGGCATCCCACGTGTTTGCGCTCCCGACCTTGGATTGAATCACGATTGGAAGCGCCACATCACACGCACCAAATTTTTGCCACATCAGATAAAGTCATGAGTGAATTTTAACTTCATCTGATGTATAGAAACGAACCTTATCATATTGTTTAAAACGGTGTGCACCGCTGTGGCGCTAAAATGTTACTTAATTTATATTGTTTACATTCTGTTGCATTCTAAAAATAGAATGCCAATCAAGAATCTCACAGCGGATTCAGATTCGAAGTTTAGAATGAGGTCTTACAGAATCACAACCCAGGTGAGTTGCAGCCAAACGCAAGACTAGAAAAATATATCATTTTTAATGGTCCAAACTAAAATGTGGTGGTGACCGAGATTTTGGTGTGACTGGTGACCGAGATTTTGGACTATATTATTATTAATAATAAATAATAATACCAGCCCATTATTGTTCCAAAGGCAAAGGCCTCTTCTCATACAGAGAAGGCTAGAGTATTGATCACTACACTTTACAAGGTGGATTGGTGATTTCAGGCATATCTTAATTTTAAATCCAGGTTTCCTCACGATGCTTTCTTTCACCGATGTCAGAGAAGTCACATTGGTACTGGCCCGGTATCTAACTCACAATTTCATGAACGAGAAGCCTGTGCCTTAGCTACTGGGCCTTCGCGACATCATGCCACATTATACCCATTCTATCATAATATTATTTAAGTATCCTTCGCCAAGGAACTAAGGTAACCGACAAAGCTCTCAGAATACGCAAGTTGAAGTGGCAGTGGGCAGGCCCACATCGCTCGAAGAAGCGATAACCGATGGGGAAGAAAGGTTCTTGAGTGGGGACTATGAACCGGAAGCCGCAGCGTTAGTAGGCTTCAGATGGACCGGCGACTTCGGCATGATCGCGTGTAACCGGTGGATGCAAGTGGCAGGTTGCCGCTCGTTGTAACGTTCTATGGGGGAGGCCTTTATTCAACAGTCTTCCGACTGATGGCTTTTAGGACCCATGAAATATTGTTAATTGTTATCCGTGGTGTTTGGCAACGGGGCCTTTCCCAGTTGTCCCATAGTGTTTATTGGCTTATTTCAGTTCTGTCTCCTGCTTGATTTGGAGGGAAGTGGAAAACATGCTTTTCTTACTCCTCCGCTGTGCCTATCTGATTAATTTCGTTGCGAAATCCAAGATAGATATAATGTTTCTCCGGGACTCGTCGAGCTTCATTGCCTCGACGCTTTTCTATTGGTTGCTACTGTTGATTCTGAATATCAGAAGTTGCAGTGGGTTGGGAATAGTGTGGCGGAATTGTTGTTGGTTATAATGATGATGGTAATTCTCTTGGCATTTGGCAGGCGTCGTCAGCGCATCGCAGCTGGCAATGAAAGGGTGCGTGGTGGCGTGCATCTTCCGAAACCACAAGTTATGATGTTGGTAGTAAGTAATCGTCATGCTACCTTTATTAACCCAAGCTTAGCTAACTTACCCCATTAATTAGACGTGTTATAACACTAGATATAGATATTTCAATGTTAGCTTCTATAGCCCAACCGCTGCGCGCCCCTTAACTGAGACCGTTCCTGAGGTAGCTGTGCGGTGCGGGAGGGGTGTGATAACGTGACGCGAGAGCTCACTGATACGTCAACTTGTGACAACTGCACCCCTCCCGCACCGCGCAGCTACCTCAGTGTGGTGACGTGACGCGAGAGCTCACTGATACGTCAACTTGTGACAAGTGTCACCCCTCCCGCACCGCGCAGCTACCTCAGTGTGGTGACGTGACGCGAGAGCTCACTGATACGTCAACTTGTGACAACTGTTCCCCCTCCCGCACCGCGCAGCTACCTCAGTGTGGTGACGTGACGCGAGAGCTCACTGATACGTCAACTTGTGATAACTGTCATCCCTTCCGCACTGCGCAGCTACCCCAGGAAGCGGTCAGGCTATAGTACTTAAGCTTCGTTATTTCGCGATAAATGCTATTTGCTATTACAAAAAATATCACTAAGATGTAGTTAAGTACTTCAACTACCTACCCTAATAACTACGTTATTTGGCCGCATTTTGTCTAATAAATAGAGTGTAGAGGTAGGTACGTATACCTATTGTGTTTATACAATCTAACACATGTATGTGAGTGTACATCATAGTTGCGAGTTCAATACCGCGATGTACAGTTAGCAAAAGAGATAGTATGCATCAGGTCGTCAGATAATGTTAAAGTTTACTTAGAAACCGATGGATATTTTTGAATAAAATAAAATAAGTTTAATAGAGAATAAACATTTCAATGATTTAATTAAATTTCATTCGAAAACATTCATCGATTTTTAAGTAAACTTTAACCATTTTCAATGACCTGCATACCTATCTCTTTTGCTGACTGTACCTACGTTACCGCGAAAGGTTTCCATCGGGACGTTAGTTGTTGCGAAAGTTCCTTACTGCGATACCAACGTACGTCGCAAATTCGCAATGGTATACTTTCGCGGTAACGTACAATCACCAAAAGAGATAGGTATCCATGTCGTCGGTACTAGTCGAAGTTTAGGAACTTAGAAACCGGTAGACGTTTTTGAATAAAATAAACTTATTAGAGAATAAACAGCTTAATTTTTTGCAGATTTAATTAAATATCATTCGAAAACATCCATCGGTTTCCGAGTAAACTTCAATTATGTCCGACGACAATCGGCCGCCATGGCTCACGTACTACAATGGTCCATATTTAAGAACTAAGTGCGGAAACCAAACCCCCCTAACATATAACAGATCAGATATGTCCGACGACATGGATACTTATCTCTTTTGGTGACGTACGTACTGCGAAAGTATACTATTGCGGCGTACGTTGGTATCGCAGTAAAGAACTGTTGCAACAACGAACGTCTGATGGTACACTTTCGCAGTAACGTGCATCGCGGTAATGAACTGCGCAAGAAAAACTGGTCGAATTACAAAAAATTGAGCCATCGCTGGACGCCTGGCAGATATGTGAAACATTGAAACTATTTTGCGTAGAAAATGTGCATGAACGGATGGTTCAGTACTAAATAATTCAGATTATTATTAATAAAAATATGTAGTTGTTTGAATTTCGCATTATCGCGTTTGTCGTTCACCTAGGACAACGGGTCAGGAGAAGAACGAGCAACAAACTCCATAAAAACTCTTTTAAATTAATAAAAGGTGTACGAGACGATCCCCCTAAGGGAAAATGCTAATAATTTAAAGGATATTCAAATCACTTTAGAAATAAAAACGTTTACTGATGGATTTATCTGTCTAGCTATTGGTATACTCAAAGTTGTAAATTGATTAATTCTTCATTAGCCTATTTTAACTTTTTTGAAACCCTACCAAAGGATGATCCCTGGGGTGTGGACAAGATGATTCGCGGGATCACCTAGCCTTCATTTAGGGAATGTTCTGGATTTTCTACAACTAGTTAGGGTTTCCAAATATATATAGGGTGACTGGTAATTAGTGTACGATACTTAAACACGTGATTGTGTTCATGTTAACAAACAACTTTCCCGAAGAAAAAATGTTTTTTGTACTGGTTTAATTTTTGGTCACAGGCGTGCGCGCGCGTGAATTTCATACGGCAGTTGTGTTATTGTGATAAAAGTGAACCAGTACAAAAATCATTTTTTCTTCGGGAAAGTTGTTTGTTATCATGAACACAATCACGTGTTTAAGTATCGTACACTAATTACCAGTCACCCTATGTGTAAAGCATAATATGTAAAGCATTTATTGAAGTTCGAGATTTAAATAGTTTTTTTTTTCTTACACATGTAGACCTAAACTAAACAAGTCTTCTAAATAGTCTTCTTCTTTTTCTTGGTAATTACGCGGCATTATTGTCTATAACAAAAGAAGAAAACCTTCTTTTCTCTTTTTAAGTTTTCAATTATTTTTTATCAAAATCAATAAAAAGGAGTAAAGGTAAAACAAATTTATGTTAATCAATTACTATTTTGTCCAAATTGTGAGCTATGTAGGTACCTATAAGCTTTTAATATAAATAAGTAAGTTAATGAGGAGGCCTAACGTTCAGCAGTAGACGGCAATAGGCAGATTGGTGATGATGATGATGAAGTCAGATCAAATAGGTTAATTATAATCTGCATCGACCGATAAGTGTGTGTATGATGATCCCCACGGATCGTCTTGCCCCAAACCCAAGTTTCTAAATCTTTGTTCGATAAACTGTCTACTAACACTGACCACGTCATCAAAAAACAAAATATGTTATTGCAGAAGTCCGCAACTACAAAAGTTATTACAATTTACCGCTAAAGTGAGAGTTACCTTAGTTTAAAGTAAACCTTATCTTAGATCAGCACCAATTTATAAAACCGAAAATCACTCTCCACTCTTAACTCCATTGTGAACTAATTCCCTTGCCTCGGCGGGAGGGTTTTGGCTACATTTTATCAAAGAAAACCACTAGATGGGATTAGTAGTTTCGTCGTAATAAAGGAACTTCTTACATCAACGGATCAACTAGTACATCTTTCCCGTAACGTTTGAATAGTTCTAGGCTAGCCGCCGTGACTAAACTTCAGTTGGGAAACTATTATTTTCATTAGTGTTTAAAAACCTCCACGTTACAGGAATGGGATCGAGAGCTGTCTTTCTTAGCGCAAAGACTAGCGGATCAGTGTCACTTTGTACATGACGACTGCAGAGCAACAGGTACGAATTACTTTATTATTTACCAAACGTAACCGTGGCATTATTCGTCGTCTTACAAAGGTGATCCACTCGACATAAAATACCTCTACTTAGACGTGATTCGAATATTGTTAATATTAAAAGCGAAGCCACACTGCTCCGTTACGCTGCGTTGCGTCGTCGGAGCGTGTCATTAACCGACTTAAAAAAAAGGAGGTTCACACCGGAGTTCGACCCGTATGTATGTATGTATGTTTGTCCGCGATTATCTCCCGTTTGGCTGAACCGATTTTGATGCGGTTTTCAGAAAAATGTTTGTTACATTCTGGAAAAGGTTTTAGTATACAACAAACAGAAATATATTCAGCGCTTTTTGAAAAAAACAACTTAAACCAGAAAGACGTTTTCGTTTCTTCCATCTTTCCACCTTTAGAGGACTTTCAATCTCTGTTTAAAAACTGTGTTGTCGTTCCTTAATGGATGTGGGTGATAAGGAGGCACTAAAAAGTGTAAAATAAAAACTTTTTAGAAAAAAGTTTTTTTTACATATACATTTTAAAACATGCCACACTGCTCCGTTCGAACGTATTGCGTCGTCGCCAAGACGAATCGGGGGGAGGTGATGCGGAGCGGCAACGTAGTTAATTTTGTACTAGCAGAGAAAAAACGCGTGCGCAGTGCAAGACAACGCGATGGAGCAGTGTGGCATGCAGTGCGTCTAAATCTTGCGCTGCGACGTCGCAACGCAACGCAACGGAGCAGTGTGGCTTCACTGTTAGGCGATCCGCACACTGCACCGCATTATGCAGCGTAGGGCAGGAGTGCATGTTCTTATGTTGCTTGAAAGTATTTGTCTTTGCATTGAAAACACGCGTAGCATTCACGCGCAGTGAGTGTTGTAGGTCACTCGCCTACTTGAACAGAAACACTGCGCTACGCTACTATTAGTACTTGTGAAGGGTTTCGGTGCAACTAAAGGCACATCAAACATTTCAACTTGGTTTCTGGAATGGCAACGATGCATATTTTCTGTACAAAATAGTTTCGATGTTTCACATTTGCCTATAGTACCGTGACAGCCGTGAATTTTCTTTGTGTTTTCGCATGAATGTGTCAGAAAAACATTTTCTTTCACATAACATCAGGTGAACCGTCGGCTTATAATGCCAGCTTTTTATTGACCCACTGCAGGGCAAAGGCTTCTTCTCATGCGTAGAAGGCACGAGCATTGATCACCAGGCTTGCTCAAGGCGGATTGGCGATTTCAGACTTATCAGCTTTCAATGAATTCACTAAATGATAAAAAAAATCAGAAAAATCTAAAGAGTCTTGGTGTCACTATAGGTCATAAAGACTTTTGTTCCAGTTCGATATCCCTATGCTGGTCAGACGGTCGGCGAGGTCCGATGGCGACGCTCCAGTGAGTCGGACGAGCTGAGCGCGCAGCGAGCGATACGCCGCGTGCTTGACGCGTGGTGGGGCGAGAGGAGACGCGTCCAGCCAAAACAACTCATTGCGCCTTTTAGACTTACTGCTAAGTATGTTATTGATCATTCATCATCATCAAAATGCTACCAAATAAGGAGCTACAGCAAATGAATTTGGGAAACTGTAATTTTGGCTCCAAACCCGTTACAAGAAGGACACGCAGAACAAATAAGAACACCGGCTAAGATAGCTAGAAGGAGACGTAGCATCAGAATTGGATTTAACTGGCTATTCTGTATAATTCTCCCGCGGTGAATTTAAAAGCAGTGAGCTTGAGCGGTCAATCCTTAAAATCTGGTGGAAGGACAGCTCACCTCAAGCTCATCATGTCATCCTATTGTTGTCCTCTGCTGAACGCAGGCCTCCCCCCGAGATCGCCAACCAACGCGGTCTTGTGCAGTCCACATTCATCCGCTGCCAGCCACCTTCTTCAAATCCTCGGTTCATCGTGCCGCAGGGCGGCCCACACTACGCTTGCCCACTGTAGTCTAGTATATTATTCATCACTATGTAACCGACTGCTGGTGTGTGGGCTTTTGAAAGTTTTAATGGGTTTTTCTATTAGGAATTTCTCAGTAATATCCTGGAGCTTAGAAGTTGGCTGTGTAGCATCCCCGTGCCTCAGAAAGTTCGTAAAACTTTAGGTCCTGTGCCTGATCTCTCTCCGTTCGTGTCGGATTACCGTCCCACCGGAATATAATACTTGTTACGTATTATTTAACACTCATTTACATCATTCCAGAGGCACAGTTTGGGGCCACTTCAGTCAACTTGCCGTGTGGAACCTTCAAGCGGTTGGCTGTGGGGCCGTTCGACATGGGACCGAGCACCCTCGCCTGCTCCTCGTCTGTGACTTCTCCCACACCAACATGCTTGGTCAACGAACCTTGGTATCAGGGGCCCTGGCAACCTGTCCTATACACACGGTTCGAAGACCACGAACATCATATCCGCTGCTTTGTGCGCCGGTAATGGTATTGGATATAAACGTATAACATCTATATACCAACTTTTAACAAGGGTCAGTATATCATTCTAGATGCCCCAGCGTTAGGCTGCATTTCTACCAAAGATATGCAAGGATGACTAGCCAATTACAGCTCTAGCTTAGTACAAGTTACGACAATGAAACATTTAAAAAATAATCCTCGTGATCGAATTTCGGGTGACGAACAATCTGGGCCTCAAGTCTGCTATTACAATAGTGTCAGAATGGTCTATCATTGATTGCATAATTGTTGATTTTGACAAGTTTGGTAATCTACTAATATAATGGCGTTATTATGACTTTCCAATGGTCAACCATTGACAGTTTGACACGCCATAGAAAGAAATGATATAGAATGGTAATCTCGTACAAAATTACAACTGAATGACTGACTTAGGCGGTAATCTGCTTAAATTTAAACAGTTCCTTTGATCAGTGACCTACCATTAGAACGTCATTGTGTAGTCATTGCTTTTAATTCGACCGACCAATGCACAGTAATCTGCTAAATTCATAACGGTCGATCCGTTATGAATTTAGCAGATTACGAACTTTTTGCAAAATGACAATGGGATCGTGTTGGAATGACGAAATTATAAAAATAGCAGATTTGGCCCCCTGGGCGAAAACTAACCGTCGACGTAGGAGATATTATATGTATGCATGTAAGGAAGAAGGAGTGCATCTGTGTTTGCGCATACACTTGATCACTATAATATTTCCTGCACTTGGCTATAGTCTTCATTGAGAATAGACGCCAGCCGGGCTAGCATGCGCAGCGCGACAAATGTGTCACTCACGTTTTATAGACTTTTGTCTACAATTCTGTCATCATTCTAAACTATAGTACCATGCACGCCAAACACGATAAAAGACAGTTTGACCAGTTTGACACTGTTTTCTCGCGGCGAGAGATACTCATGTTGCAAGTTATTAAAAACAAATCATTTTCATCATAGCAACACATTTTTTAAAAAATAAAAAAAAAAACAAAAAAAATGTTCGATTTGTGTCTCTTTTATTTTTGTTTAGTTTTTTTGTGAAATTGACTTTATTAAAATATTTTTTGACATTAGCATGACAAACTAGAGCCATCATAGGAAAAAGGAAGGTTGGGTTATATTATGGTAATCATAAAATAATCATGTAAAATTGTATTATAGCATGTAAAAAAATTGTGGTATTTTAAAATATAACTAATCACCACACATGCCAAATGCATATGATATTGCAATGTCGTACATCACCACACTTGTCAAAAGGGCTGGCGATCATGTCAACATGCAGCTGAAGTTGAATTACTAATCACCACACATGCGAAATAAGTAGGTTATCTCAATTTGATTAAGGAAAGGTTGATATTACAATAATCACCGTAAGTAAAACCTATGATATTTAAATTTTGTTAATCACCACGCTTTTTAAAAAGGACTGGCGATCACA
The DNA here is from genome assembly GCA_947361185.1 of Charanyca ferruginea. Lineage (NCBI taxonomy): Eukaryota > Metazoa > Arthropoda > Insecta > Lepidoptera > Noctuidae > Charanyca > Charanyca ferruginea. The sequence goes on along the minus strand of OX376078.1, from coordinate 18,363,437 downwards.
TAACCATGCAGCTGGGGTTGAATTTGCTACTATAATCATAAACACACAAACTTGTTAATCACCGCCCTTAAAAAGAAACTGGTGATTGCAATGTATTTTGGACTGATGATTACTGGTGATTACTAAATAGGCTGCTCATGGAAGAGACCAACGGGTACTGTTTACAATTCCACTTAACTTGTAACCAGGCAATTACATCATGTAGCATCATAGAACCAAGAGAAGGCCCCTTCTCTCCTCCGCACAGCCCGCCATGTTATTTTTTAAGTTTCATTTATTGTAATAATACGTATCTTACTTTGTCGATTCTTGTCGACCTCAAAACAGGGATAGGACGACTAAATGACAGAAGAAAACGAGATAAAAAAGTCGACAAAAATGTAGTGCGATGTTAGAGTTTGTAGAGAAAATATCACGTTTGACAGAGCGAGCCCAGTATTTTGTATGTGATTTTGTATGGAAATATTGGCGGCAAACGACAAAACAAACAGAAATGACAAAATTTTATCTACGCGACAGTGACAAAATACTCGCGCGCACATGTTAGGCAGGCATGATGGATAATCAGTTCAAAATTCCAGTCCAGTCAAAAATTCGGACCTCTCATGCAAAATCAATAGTCAGCTGATCGATTTTGTATAAGAGGTCCGATTTTTTTTTCATATGCCCATGTACCCATGTTTCTTGAAGAAAGTTGTTCAATTTCACGGGTACTATCCCGGAAAATTTGGAGCGCGACTAAAAAATCAAATTGTATAATATTCTCCCGGCCGATCGTAGATACTAATGATCGAAACCCTTGGAAGATCCCTCTGCATACCTTTATCATCATCATCATCATCAGCCGGAAGACGTCCACTGTTAAACAAAGGCCTCCTCCATAAGGATGGGGGGGGGGGGGGGGGTCGCCATAAACCCTATGCTTGACAGGCGTCTTGGGGATCGCAGTGACGTTTTCAAGTACACGAAAGCCGCTGCTGCCCGACATCCGAATTTTCCCTTAGTCGCATCCTACGACACCCTCGGGATAAAATGGGTTGAGTCTGCATACCTTAACAAAGTGTTTTAATTATAAATTAATATCACATTACTTCATCTAGGTACGCCGACCTCTCCCTACGGAACCGGAGGCAGAATCGGAGGATAATTACGAAGATTATAATGATGCTGAACAAGAAGATACTGATTTACCAACTGACATGGGAGACCTTTCTCCACGACTTGGGGGATGGAATAGTGCCAAGCGAAAAAATGGAAACACCAAAATAAAGACTAAACCTACGACTGTTGAAGAGTTGTCTGAAATAAATAGGAAAGTGCATACTAAGATGCATAGAGGTATATTTTTAAAGGAATATGCAGCCTCGTAGCCTTTTGGATAACTTGATTACTACTTAATAACTAGATTTGGCAAACTTAACGTACTACAAAGGTTCATAGAAACATCAGTTTCTCATCTTAAGACTGGCCCGAGCAAAATAATTTAAAACAGTCGTCACTGTTAAAGTGATATAATCAATACTTTTACCATAATTACCATAAAAAATATGTAATGAATACCATAATGAATGTGTTAACCGATTATGGTTGGCAAAAAATAAGAATACTGTTTAATTTAATAAACAAAAATACGTAAAGTTGTACAATGATCTTTAAAAAAAATTCGTATTTAGTTGAATTTTGATAGTAAAATGTATTTTTTTTTCTAATAGGTAATAATAAAATAACTATGCGACATTTCGAAAATGTAAAAACTAAAAATTGTAGTATGAATATTAAAGACTAATTTGAATTCAAGTTTGTCAAAAAAAAATACATTTTACTATCAAAACTCAACTAAATACGAGATTTTTTTTAAAATTTTTGTACAACTTTACGTATTTTTGTTTATTAAAGTAAACAGTATTATTATTTTTTGCCAACTATAATCGGTTAACACATTCATTGTGGTATTCAATACATATTTTTTATGGCAATTATGGTAAAAGTATTGATTATATCACTTTAACAGTGACGACTGTTTTGAATTATTTTGCTCGGCGCAGTCTGAACCATAATAATGACAGCTGGTAACAGTTCTGCAGTTAGTTCAGTATAATGTATTACAATGATATTATTCTCTATCTCCTTTTAATACTGTATAGTAAAACAAGGCGTAATTGCGTTTCTCTGAAAAGACGCGAGATTTATTTGCAGTATGAACTAACAGAATTAGGTATAATCATTAGTGAATATTTAATTACTAACATGAAAAGATATAAACAACATTTTAAACCTATTTTTATATTTATTTTTTACACACCACCGTTATCATATCATACTTACCATTCGAATTTCAAAAACTTCACCTATTACTTTAAAGGTTCAGTCACTCTCTGTAACAGTGCAGTGATCCTCTTTACATTATATATGTTCATCAAAATTAACATTATTTGTTTCTAGGATTCCAATCAACTTCAGCTACATTGAAGGAGTCAATAAACCAGAAATTTGACCGAGAGGTGGAACAGAAAATAGAAAACGATCAACAGAACCAGCCCGTGAACCACAAGATGGCTCACAATAGGCATGAAAACAGTCAGATCGACGAACCAATCAGTACACAAAATGAAGGAAGGAACCAACCGGTGATCCACAAGAAAGTTCACAAGCCGTTTGATCCCAATCAGTTCGACGAACGGCTTCATGCGGGATACGAATGGAGGGCGAAGAAAAAACAGAACTTAGGGCATTGGCGGTGAGTAAAACAACATAATATTGCAACAGAAAAGGATTATTAATGGACTTAGTCGCAAAATGTCTCCTTCGCAAAATGTCTACTGGTCGTAAAATGTCTCTCTCATAATGTCGCTTTCGCAGAATGTCTCTTTCGCAAAATGTCGCATTAGTAACTTAGAATAACAATTAGCCAGATTTAAAAAAAAGGTTCTTTCTTCTAATCTCTTATTAAACGTTTACGAGCTTTTTATTTATCCATTAATACTACTACTACTACTACCGATAACAAATTGGAAAAAACAACTGTCTTTTTTAAACCTGGCAAAATTTTATTCTAAGTTACAAACGCGACATTTTACGAAAGAGACATTCTGGGAAAGCGACTCTATGAGAAAGGGACATTTTACGACCAGTAGACATTTTGCGACTAAGCCTCGGCAATACTTTAGCTCAAGATTTTTTTTAATCGGGTCAGCGAGTATTCGAAGATTTTTATTATTTAGCCCAAGAAAGGTCGTAGCTCATGGCTCTGAGGAGAGCCTTTTGGATTTACCATCTTGGTGAAAGGAGTAGTCAGCTAGACTCTGCGTTACCGAGTGCTACCTGCCCAGGGTGTGCCGGACATTTGGAATGGCTTTACGATTTATGAATAACGTCGCTTGGGGAGGCACCTTTCGAGCACCCCAATCGGGTAAAACGTCACCGACATAGCTCTCGAAATATGCAAGTTGAAATGGCAATGGGCAGGCTCGAAGAACCGATAACCGATGGGGAAGAAAGGTTCTCGAGTGGCTGCTATGAACCGGAAGACGCAGTGTTGGTAGGACTCCCACCATATGGACTGACGACATCGTCAAGGTCGCGGGTAACCGGTGGATGCAAGCGGCAGGTTCCCGCTCGTTGTGACGTTCTATAGGGGAGGCCTTTGTTTAACAGTGGACGTCTTCCGGCCGATGATGGTGATGATGATGATGATGAATCGAGTCAGTACTTACCTCAAACCTTCATGCCTTAAACAAACAAAATAAAAAATCATGTCTTAAAATATTTTGCCATTGTTGAGTCTTTCTCTTTGTTTTTCATTCAGTCAACGAGAACAAAGTCAAGGTCAAGAGAACTCAGAGGAAGTAATTCCTCTGAGCATACCTTCTAGTGAGGGAAAAGAAACGTTTGAGCCCAGACTAGCTGACATTCACCGCCCCGGCTCCGCCCTCAGAATTGACGTCAGTATTATCATACTTTATTAGTTAAGTAGTACTTAGCTAAAGCCGTGCCGCAGTCAAGAAATAGGTGCGCGTGGCGCGGCGAAGGGATTGAGCGGTTCACTATTGCGGGATTTAGGCACGACTGCTGCGCTGTTAAGAGTAGCCCTGATTCCGAAACTATTCGCTAGGCGTACTAGTACCTGGATAGAGAGTAAAAACCGCGCCAAGCCTGCAAGTCAAGGAAATTGTGGAAACTTTAGGATTCTGTTTTCGAAATCTTGCAAATCAGAGCAGTTTGGTTGGCGTTTCAATGGCCGTACCTCTAACATTCTTGCGCAACTTTGGCATACTCATAAATAAATCTGTTCGATAGATTTTTGGCCAGCTTTTGGCGTAGAGTATCTACTAATACACAGAATGGCAACAGTCGTAAATGGCATGATATTTTTGGGCCGGCATCACCTCGCAGTGGACCGTTAGCCATCTAGAAATGAAGTGAGACACTGACCGGCGACTATCCCTGTACGCACTATGCAAGTGCATACAAAGATAAGCAATCAGAACAACTTTGTGGGTTAAGCCCACGAAGTTTCTTAACTTTGTGGATTCCACCCATTAGCTTCCATGGCAGCCTCAAACTGGATTTTGTATCACATCACATGTACAGAAAGATGTACTAGTTATCGAAACCCGCGAACCGCAAGTGCTGCAACTGCAACAACCGCAGTCCCGTCTCCAGCTTTCAGATTTCCTACCGCTTTCCTCATATCAGCAATTTGAATTTCAGCCTCGGAGATACAGTTGTCGTGTAGCTGCACCGTCTCCTTTACGGCTCTGATCTCCTTGCCAAATGTTGCTTCTGGTCATAGGACGGCAGTGCAGCAGCAGGCCTGATAGTTACTGTTATGCCATGCTTAGTGAGCTCAGCCCAGGTAATGGGTAACCCCACACTAAGACCTGTGCAGGCAGATATTGTAATATTCTAATAGGCTAGATTATTGTAATACTAGTTTTATTATAAGTTCGCGATGACTTATCATCTCGTGTTGTCGGCTTGTCTGGCATACAAATAATACTAGTTTGCGTTACAGATGCCGCGCACTGTTGAAGAACGAGAACGAGGGAGAGGAGTTAACCGGCCTAGCCTCGTCTTAGAAGATGAAGAGAAGAACTTGGAATCAGATGTTGGTAACCTCATTATTCTGCTCACTGGAAAGTCTCCCTTGTAACAACTAGTTTACCAGTACTTATTTCATTCAAAGGGTGATAGGGATGGTTTGGTTTTGAAATCAACACGTTGATGTCTTTTGAATGGATTCCCAATATCAGTCTTTTAAGACACCCACGTGAGGCCATGGAAGCAGCTGACACGGCAGTAATATTACCGCGATGGCTTTGACTTATGTCTTATTGGAAAAATGTTACATTAACATTTACGTTTGATTAAACACTGATGAAAAGTGAGTGAAAGAATAACTACTACTTAGTATATTAAAGTAAAGTACTTAAAACGGACTGGTGTCTGCATCTTCATGGATGGAAAGTAAATAATTCGATCCATCCAAGTTTCTCAAAAAAATCCAACAGTGTCTTGATGTTACTGGCGATCTCCCGTAGGTCCTGGGTAACCGAAGTACTTTGCCCTGTACGAAGCGTCCTCAGGGCAGTTCAGAAGCATATGGGCAAGTACACCTTTTCCTATCCCGGAAGATAGAGGCGTGATGTTATCCACACTAATATTATAAGTGCGAAAGTAATACTGTCGGTTTGTTCCCTCATCAGGGCAAAACAAGTGTATCAAGCGTAATTAAACTTGAGAATGTGGTAGCTTGTGATCTAGAAAAGGCATGGGCTTCTTTTTAATCCAAGACGTCGTCAGTGTCCGCGATAGTAGACACTCATGCAGACGAAGACGTAAAATAATGTGATAAGTATATGTTTTCAGGAGGGCACTTTCCGTCCAAGATGGAGGCAAACAAGAATAAGGCCTCAAAGGTAAGATTTTCCAATCCCCCTGATTTACCGATCCCTCCTATTTATTTTAAAAATAACACTTACAACAAAATACTCGTTGTTCGCAGGCCGGGTGCAAATGCTCTCCTCTCATACCCATCCACAGAACACTCAATCAAACATTATAAGAAAGAACAGAATAATATAGTAAGTTTAAGTTTGTCCAGGAATTCCACCACAATCCTTTTTCTACTGGTAGATTTTTAAGTCTCACGGCTGAGCCGAGCGTTGAAAATCCAACAGTGCACAAGACAAATAAAAATACCTAATACTGTTCGACACTTCTTTCATATAATATTTCCTCAGTAAGTAGTCACCGCCTTTCTACGCTCCCCATGCTCTACCTGCCCTCTTCTTTCTTTCTATTATCACCTTTTACATAATCACAAGCCTGTGGTGCCGGCTGCGAATAGCACCAACCCATGTGAACCCGTGGGTGTCGTAGAAGGCGACAGAGGGATATTGACCAGAGGATGGACAGCAGCGTCCTTAAATTCTGGAGTACCATAACACCTACTGCGATCGCCAACATGCATCGGCTAAGTATGGCGAATACGGCTGAACTCCCCTACCGGACCTATGCTCAACAGTGGGCGTCTAAAGGTTGACATGATGATGATGATAACATAATCACATCCAATCATCGCTTATAGTTTCTAAGGAAGGCCTAAGCGCTTGTGCAGGCAGAGCATCAATACGTTTAAAGCTTGTATACATGCTCATAACCTTGAGCATTTGGCCCGTACTAAATTTGTGGACGAGTGCGGGGGTGATGTAGACGCAGCCTTTAATCGGACGCATTTTTAATTTATTGTAATAAAAATAATACATATTTGTAAAAAGTAACAAAACCAAATCATTTTCCTTCGTATTGCAAAGCAGTACATTTTTTTTTTACTCTTTTGATAAGAAATTAAGGAGTAAATTGATCTCATCTTAATGATTTGGAGGTGATTTGATATTTGTTTTTCTTATTAAGTGATACCGATAGACAAATTATGACTAAACCAAATTACGTTTCATATCATGTAGATTAAATGCCGTCCGTAAATGCCGACGAAATTTGCTTCATCTGCATGCTTCTTTCAAGCTTTTTTCGAGAGAGCAGCCCTAAGCATTGGGTCGGCGAAACACGTTTTCTTCTCCCATTCCGTTCTGTCTACCGTCATGTTATCACCAACTCCCCATCTTAGATGCCCATTTTAACGAAAATATTATATTCTCATTTTAGCAGGCATCACTAAACCTGGACAGAGAAGACATTGACCAGTTATTTCGAGACACTGGATTCGACGTTAACTGGAGAAAGCACACCACATGATCAACAATATACCTTTTTAATCATCTTGTTTTATTTATTTTATTTTATTTATTTTTTTTACTATAAAATAGGCTTGCCTTTGACCGCAATTCACCTGATCGTAAGTGATAATGCGGCCTAAGTTGGAACACGCTTGCCTAAGATGAACCGGTTCACTCGTGCCTTAAAGATACCCAGATTATACTTATCAGGGAACAGAGAGGCGGGCAGGGAATTCCACAGTCTGGCAGTTCGCACAATAAATGTGGAGTCAAAGCGCTTGGTTCGAGACCGTGGAACTTCAACCATATAGCGGTGACGCTTCGCCGTATCTCTGCTCGTCCGATGATGGAACGGGGATGGGGGAATTAAATTGTGCAATTCCAAAGCACACTCTCCGAAATGTACCCGATAAAAGACCGAAAGGCTAGCAACGGTGCGGCGATGTTCAAGGCTCTGGAGCTTAGCCCTAACCAGGGAGTCGTTGTTTATGAGCCTCTTGGCACGTCTATCGATGACTTCCAATGCCTCCAGTTGGTATTTTGCCGATCCATCCCAAAGGTGCGAACAGTACTCCATGCACGATCGAACTATTTATTTATAGGTATAATTAACTAGTGACGCGTCCCTTTCATCATCTGACTAGCCTTTTCCCAACTGTTTTGGGGTTGGCTTCCAGTCTTGCATCTGAACACAAAAGCATTTGTCTTTGTATTCAGTAAAACCTTTGAATGGCACTTCCGAATTTTCAAGGAGTCGGTCAGTTAGAAAGTTGAAGCTAGTTGCCCGTTGGTAGTTCTACGAGACCTGCCTACGTTTGGAGAATAACGATCGAGAAACTTCGTTCACACCCACATCCCAGTTACTGGGTGGTAACACGATACCCCACGGTAAGAGCCTGTCCAGAAGAGGCGATCTGCGCGACATAAATTGAAGCGCACGAGTGGACTTGCGTGCAGATCTCCTTATCTGGACAGGCTCTAAGACTAATTGTCAGATACCATAACGACTGCCAAAGATCCGATCTACGAATGACAGCCCGGACCAACGGTTTTACGTATTTTCCGTGGCACAGAGGGATCTCGATGACGGTCTATGAAATAGTAACTTACCAAGCGCAAGTGGCAAACAATGAGTTTAAGCAATAATCAAGTAATTACCTTGATTTGCTCGTTTTTAGGATCGTACTATGAACGAATTTGATTGTTTACTAATAATTATTGGTGTGCGATTCAAGCGTGCCAAAATGCTGCAAATTGCTGGCCATTTTGGTTATTAGAATAACCCTACAGCCGAAAGTGAACCGACTCTGTCCCGTTTGGCAATTATCGCCATAATAGCAAATAGCACAATACTCCCGAATTTGCATGCTCATGAAATTATAGCGAGATCGCAATAACTGCCTTTACTAGTCTGATTTGAAAGTAACTAGTCTAGAACCCATGTAAAATGAAATTATGATCGTCCAGTGGTTTTCATAGAGCGACGGACAAAGTTAAACGCATTTATATTACAGTGTGGAAGAGGGAATTATAAGAACAATTTTATTTTCTGAATGATATTATTAAACGGACAAATTACAACAAAACAATAAAATTGATCAATCAGCATCGTCATTTATACAACAATAGCATTTCCAACACGCACAGTCGCACTCTATCCCAATCAAATGAAACGCGTACGCAATGAAAGTGAAGCAGAATATACATCTTAGACTACCGAAGAAGTTGCAACAACACATCGAAAGCTTTCCATTCGACCTCAACCTGGGAGTCCACCGGTGACCGGAGATTTATTGGAGACTGCTTAGCAACACTGCTTGCAAATTGCAGATTCAACACACGAATGAATCATTTCAATAGCTCAAAATGAGTGCAGTTGGTTTCGTTTCGCTAGTAAGTATTCTAGTAGGTTGGTACGGCATTTCAGGCACGGTGATCTATTAATCATTGATGAGTTGAGGCAGTTACCTTCTTTGCAAGGATGTTTCTTCTCTCACTAATCTCTTCATCGATGGCGTTTTGGAAGAGACACTAACTTCAACTGAAACTCTTCCTCAACGGTTTTTGTGGAAGAAGCACAACACATCAACAATTTCGCCCATGCCAGTTTGTATATTATAAGATCCCTTTGTGTCAAAAGCACTGACAAAGACTAGGTCACAGAGTACATTATATTGGACTCCATGTCAAATACTGCATGGTCAATGGTGGTTTACTACAGCTTACAATTTTTGACATTCAAAAATAAAGAAGTCATGACGTACGGATTAAATCCTTCTTTACCTCAAAATTCTCCAGAAGTCATCATCTGCCTAGCCTTTTCTCAACTATGTTGGGGTGGGCTTCCAGTCTAACTGGATGCAGCTGAATACCAGTGTTTTACATGGAGTGACTGCCTATCGGACCTGCACAACCCAGTTACTAGGTAACTCCCATTGGCAAGACTTTCAGACTTTCAGATTATTTTAAATTTCATTCCAAAACCTTCCATCGGTTTCTGAATAACTTCATTATATCTTGCATACAATTTTCAACTCTATAAGTGACGCTTTCCAGTTCATTAGCAATTAAAATGAAATCCTTAGCCTAGCCAGGTAAAGTGCCTGAGTGTGTGAGATGAAACATCGGAGGGGTTTTTAGCCGGAGTCTGACAGACCCGTCCGCACCCAAGATGGAGGACATCCATGAGGATTTTACACACCGGAATAAAATAAAAGTGCACTTTGAATATCTATAGGCCAATGTCCTCCAAGACAGATATTGATAGCCTGTTCAGTTGGTGTCAAAGGTCGTCAAGGTTTTGAAGGGCAAACGTGACTTTAAAAGCGAATTATACTTACTTGTACAATCGTTTCGACAAACGAACGTCAGTAGAAAACCAAATTATAAGTACCTATAGTTCGATTCAAACTTAATGGTGGCTGTAAAGTGAGCGGTTGGCTGCGCAGTACCACGCCCCTCACCCTCGCTGTCACGTGAAATTGTTACTGCGCAGCCACTCGCCTTGTGTTCAGAGCCGCCATTATGTTTGAATCGTAAGTACTGTACCTAGGCAGATACCTACATATATTCGTTCGACCCTTGTCAACGTCTGTAACATATCAATGATTTCAATTTACAAATTATCGATGATTTTTTATGATTTATGAATTACCTATTAGCTTCTGACCACGATTTCGTCTGCTTGGTGTTCAAGCTCTAAAGTCTCTTTATCTAGGTATATAAGAAATTAGCCCACGCTCAGATTATGAAACAAAAGGCAAATAAACCGCGCGAAACACTGAGAGTGAAGCCTAAAAAGCAAATACAAATTCAAAAGCGAATAGGGACCTACAATCACGTGATTATATTCGCTTTTGAATTTGTATTTGTATTTGTTTTTTTTTTAACGATGCGGTTTATCGTGCTATACCTACTAACTCGTGTCAGTACAGCACGAAGCGCGTTGTACGTATTCGCTTTTGAATTTGTATTTGCTTCACTCTCAGTATTTCGCGCGGTTTATTTGCCTTGTTGTAAAATGTGTAAAATTTCAACTAATTCCGAACAGCAATTTAAACAAGTTAGACCAGGTACAAGTTGGTCTGTATACATCATCCTCACAAACTCGCATTATTTTATATTAGTAACAGTAGGTACCTACATAATTCAGTTATCGGCAGGATACTAAGTAATTTTAACAAAAAATTCTCTCATCTTGATATATTTAACTCCAAAAAATGCTATAAGAACCTATTAATAACGTCTGTTAATGACGAACTGACTAGTAAATCTAAACAAAACCAAATAAAATAATTTGAATTGCATAGTAGGTATAAATGGGTATACACACGATCCTCTCACACACCAAAGCATACACGCACACACCCACCTGCAACTCCTCACACACTCACTTAAACTGTGAGCATAAACCTGAAACTTCTTTTATTAGAAGATTTTTTGTGTTTCTGGGTCCCCATGTCTATAATAAAATTAACCCTATATTGGATATTTACCCTCTTAGTAGGGTTCGTTGCAAAGACAGAGTGAAAAAGTATTTATTGAAATTAAATTATGATGACACAGAAAGACTATTAATCGTACCAGAGTAAAGGATTCTTTGTGCAAGTTTAAAAATATGTATTACTCTTCATCTATATCTTTACCACTTCACTCAAACATTACACCCCCACACACACACATTATTTCATACATCATTACATACACTAACACATCCTAACACTCATATACCCCTCTCCAAACATACACCACACACTCACTTAGTTTTTAGCTTAATTTATTTTGTTTTTCCCTTAGTCTAAATAATGTTGTACTCGTTAGCTTAAATTACGACACCAACAAAAAACTGAGAGGATTGGCGCTGTATGCCGAGATACAGGTTTCACCTAGTTCGGCTGCAGATGCTCCTATTTTGTTTTGTATTCAATTTTGATCACTAGTTTTTAAGTTAATTGGTTGTGTACAATCTCTTTTTTACAATAAATAAATTATTATTATTATTATTATTATAAACTGTAAAGCAATGCTTAGTTGGCGCTAGCAGTTAATTTCTGCAGTATGTCCGTTTCTGCTGCATGTACCTATTTAATAGCTATTAAATTGTAAATCCGTAATTGGCTATAAAACCAGTTTATATTTTAAGATAAATTGTCAAAGAGCTGTGGATTTTGTGAATAATAAATACCTAAATAAATAAATAAAGGAAGTAAGATAGTACTAGGAAGGATTTAATTTGATGGTAATTTTCCGACTTATGTACCTACGTAGGTAGGTAATCTTTTCGCTAGCATTTTAATAACAGTCAAAAAAAATACTGAGAAGCCAAATAATCATCGTTTACCTGTATCATATCAGTAGGTGTGTTTACCTACTTTAGCAGTAGATAGCGTCAGTGATAACTGAACACATAGTAATACTGACACAAACAAATGAATGCGTCACTAGGTACTCCGCGGTTAGCCGTATCGAAACCAAGTGTTATATTCTACTCACAAAGTTGTGGTGACGAATAGTATTCACTTATTCAGTGTGTCATCCAGTTTACAATCGAGTAGACGCATTTAAAGTTGAATTGTGCAAATAACAAATTAAAGGAGTGTTTTGTGCAAACCCTGAAGCAAAAACAAGGTTCTAGTGCAACTGTGCAAACTCCCGCTTAATAAAAAGGGGGACGCTGAAATTCTGTGCAAAATCCCACAGGGAGTGACAGTGTAGTCTTCCAAAATGTGTTGTTCATGCAGCTGTGACTGTGGCACATGTGGCAAGATCCTGAGATGTCTTCTATGTGTGACCTGCTTCGTGTTTCTGTTGAGAATGTGTGGCGTGGAAGTTGATGAGGGTTGCTGTGGATGTGGCGAAGATTCGCAATAATTATTAAGTGTACTAAATTATAATCATGTTTGACTGTTATTTTTGTTAATGAGAGTTTTATTTTTTTTTATTCCTAAGTTTATCTCGTGAAAACATCGTGAGAAAACCTGGATTTATAATTAATATTTGAGGCCTAAAGAGGCCTTGCCCGGCAATGGGATAATAACTGCCTGCTATTATTTATTCCATTTAAAATGCATTAAGTAAAACAGGTTTTATCTAGCAATAAAGAATCTATTAAGGTACTTAACCTTGGAAAGCCCCGATAGCCATGCAGTGACTCAAATGATGCAGTGTTATCAAATTTTCCGAAGGATTAACCAGAATTGTATGTACGGTCACCAAAAGAGACAAGCAGTAAGAGTCTCGGATATAGTTTACTCAGAAATCGATGAATGTTATTGAATTTTAAAATTAAATTAATGGTAATGAACAGTTCATTAGCTTAATTAAATTTAATTCTCAAACATCCATGGTTACTTGTCTCCTTTGGTGTCTGTACTAAGGTACCTATCTACCTACCTACGCAGGTTTGCCTTAAGTTCCAATGTTCCATGTCTTGAAAGGAAGGTATTAATATACCACTCAATTAACAGGCTCCAAATTTAAACTACGTGCTCAGCTCACCTTGTTTTTAGAGAGACATTTCTAAGCGGCTGATCGACTCTTCACGTGACCAGAGGGCTGGCCTTTTCTTGGGCCAAGGAATTAGCGTTGCCATTCAACGTGGGATAATTAAAGCGTCTAAAGGTTGCCCCACTGCTGTGCATAGGTCTCCCCCCAGGGGGAGAGGTGTGGGGGGGGGGGGGGGTTAGCGTAATCGCCATGCTTGGCTGATGCATGTTGGCGATCGCAGTAGGTGTTATGGTACTCAGAAGGACGCTGCTGCCCATCCTCTGGTCAATATCCCTCTGTCGCCTTCTACGACACCCACGGGTAGAAATGGGGCGGTGCCTTTCGCGGCCGGCACTGTCTACATAATACCTATATTGGCATGCCAACTCACTACAAACTAATTGTAGACTCCAAGCGTTGAAATTAATCGTCACTTTATTTCACCTGCTTAGGCTTTTCCCGACAATGTTTTGGGATCGGCAGGTGAATACCAGTGTTTTACATGCAGCAACCGCCTACCTAACATTCACAACGCAGTGTTTGGATAACACGATACCCCTTCTTAAGATTTGATTGTCGAACTGGGGATTCTGACTACCCGTTATAGGTAGGCTTTACATGCTTTTCGCTGCATTTGGTTGAACTGAAAGCCTACCCCAACACAGTAGGTATAGTGCGTGCCACGCAGGCGCGGCTCTAGCCCTCAAAAAAGGTTGTGGTCACCACACAATTTTTTGATGGCAACCGGGGCAAGGGCCAAGTTTTAGTCGAACTATGGATTTACGATAATTATTACATACCTACCTACAAAGGAGACGTTTACAAAATGTATGTCGGTCCGGCTAAGACCTTGTATATTGTACCTGCGGCGGGCAAAGCAGTAGGGCGAACAGTAGAAAACCAACCTGTGTAGGAGGTACATACCTCCTTTGTTGGACATCAATTTAATTTAATAAATCTTTTACTTAGGTATGCAATTAAAAGATGGTATACATTGTACACTAATAAAGTTTTTAAGGTGTAGGTACTTAAATAACACATTCAAGTTTATGTTTCTTTTTCGTGTAAATTAGGGTTGTGGGCATGTCCACCGTGCCCACAACGGTGGATCCGCGCTTGGTGCCACGAAAGATGAGACTTGAGACCGACTTGATTTGATTTGCGCATTTTCTTTAAATCGAGTACTGCGCAAGTCAAATCAAGTCTATGTCAAGTCTCATCTTTCGTGGCACGCAGCACGCACTATACAGCTAGTTGGAAATAGGCTAGGTAGATGATTAATTAGGAACCTAAGAATTGTCTTATCTGCTCAATAATGTGCTAAAACGTTAATGAATTGATATTGATTAGGTATAATAAAACGTTATTACCTTCGTATTTATCAGATAACTGTAGCTGTTAGGTACGGGACCTTCTGTCTTATCACTTTCATAATCAGATAGGTACGTACCTATGTAGGTACCTAGAGAGAGAAATAACTAAGTTGGTATATGATATGACAGGGTGTTGAAGATACGTTTTAGGTGAGGAGACGGATAGCCAGATGTTTATTTATCTATTAATATTTGAAAATGTTATTCATAATTATTTATTTAAAGATAATAAATAGAATAATAATAATATGTGGAGACAATTCACACACGGTCATCTGACCTCAAACTAGGCAGACCCTTACTATGGGTATCAGACAGCTGATATACATACACAAATACATAAATAGATACGTATTTTTTTTTTTGGGACAAGCCCGCCACTTTGTTCTTAAACCACTGTAACTCCTATAAGCCAGAATCAACAGTGGCGACCACCCGAAAAGCGCCAAAGCAATGAAGCTCGACCAGTCCCAGAGAAGCGATTCAACTGTCTTGGATCCCGCAACGAAATTAATCAGAAAAGAACAGCGGAGGAGTAAGAAAAACATATTTTCCACTTCCCTCCAAATCAAGCAGGAGACAGAACAGAACTAGGCCAATAGGCACAAAGGGACGTTTACAACTGGGAAAAGCCCAGTTGCTAAGCACCAAGGATTATAATTGACATAATTAAAGGGCCCTAAAAACTGAGCTGTTACATTAAATTTGATTCCAATAATAGGTATGGCAAAATCGCTTGAACGCACGGAAATTAGTTCTTGTTTCTACAAAGTCAGCATAATAAACTGTTCCGGATGTAGCCTGTACACTATCCAACATAATATTGAGTTCTTTCTGCCAAAGAATACACTCCCATAAGATATGATGTGCAGATTGTTCGTATTCACAGTCAGATGTAGAACATTGACACAAAGGCGAAGCAACAAGCTTGAAAGAAAAGAAAATAAAAGGAATAGTACAGAGGCCAGCACCTACTACAATCTGTTAAATTTCTTTGATAGATTTTCAATTTTATTACAAAAGCATAAGGTTCATATTTAATTGGGAAAATTTGACAGTTAAGTATGGCTTGATGTGCTGGCGTCTGTACATTGACGTGCTGCAAATAGATCTATACGTATAGATAAATAACAACTAGACATAAGGCAAGTGCTCATCACAAATATTTACCCTGGGCGGGATTCGAACCCACCCGCCAATTGTGTCGTCAGTTGTTCATAATGAGGAGTACAATGACTTTTCTGGTTTGTGGTTAACAAAAAAATAAAAATAAAACTCCAGGCTCGTGAATTTAGGGTGTGCTCACGATACTATTTACTTAATACTTAGTCTCTACTAGGTAAGATGTCTGCATGCTCTGACGTAAGTGAGGACACGGAAGGATTTTAAGCCACAGTTCACCGCAAATAAGTACCTACCTACAACTAAAACTTGACAACAAATACTTACAAAAGTAAGTAATGGATACGAGCTATAAATATTTTTGTGCTTTTTACAATTTTACAATATTTCGTTAATGCTTTTGCACGCCAGCCATTGAACTCAGTGACGCCAGCGCCTTTTTACGTAACTTCACCCCAGACGCCAAGCCTTGCAAAATTCATTAACAGTCAGTATGCCATTAACAGTTAGTATCAGCAAAAAATAGCAATAAATTGTAAATTTTAGTTGCCGGTGGCGTCTCAGCCACGCCACCGTTTTGCAACTTAAGTTGTCAATGGTTTTCAATAGGAATAATAAAATGTTCACAGAGACATGAGGTTGCAGACACCAGCCCGTTATAAGAAAGACTATTATTCTCTTTGTACCATACCTAGGTACTTAATTTTATTTTGTAGTCATTTTCTATTGGGTATTGTTTCTCTAATTCTTTAGTTTTAATCATAAACTTGAAGCTATAGTTGCTCGTTCCAAAACGTAGGTATTTTCTATTTTTCTATTTTTTTAAAACGTTGTCCCACACTAGGAATTTCTCCTGTGTCGTGGGTGTGTTTACAAACATATAAACTCACATACACAAACAGCCAGACCCGGAACAACTATCTGTTGGTCATACAAATATTTGTTCCGTGCGGGAATCGAACCCGCGACACGCAGCGCAGCAGTCAATCGTTAAACCACTGCGCCAACCGTGTCGTCAATGATGTGTCGGTATTAAATCTCTATGGAGAATAACGAGCACGTAATTAAACGGACACTCTTTTCAAAAGTTTTTTTCAAAGACGCATACCTATCTACGGTTGGTTAGATACAGTAAACAACATTAACCACTTAAGTACCTACATAGCAATCGTGAACATGAAACATTCAAGGTAATTGTCTATTGTTTGGTAAATTAGTTAGTTAGGCTTTAAGCGTGGCCTCATTAATTCAAGAAAACTATCATAGATATCTCTATTCGGTGGTGGTAACATCCACGCGCAAATTAACTAAAAGGACCTAGGTACCATAGATTCAGTAGGTACGCATGATAGGTAGGTACTAGACTCCCCAGTACAGCAAATTTCCCGTCGCATATAAAAACCAATCAGCATAATCAGCATTTATAAATAAGTGCAATACCCAGTTCAATTGGCTTTCCTACTGAAGTTTCAGAGACAAACTATCCCGAAGAAAAAAATATTTTTTGTTTTGGTTCACTTTAGGTCACAGGCGTGCGCGCGCGTGCATTTCATACGGCTGTTGTGTCATTGTGATAAAAGTGAACCAGTACAAAAATCATTTTTTCTTTGGAAAAGTTGTTTGTTATCATGAACACAATCACGTGTCTAAGTATCGTACACTAATTACCAGTCACCCTATATTCGGACAGAGTGTCTGAAACGCTATTTTTTTGACAGATGATTCGAATATCATTAAAAAAGCTGTTTTGTAGGTACCGGGTACAGTCAGATAAAAAACTTCCAACGAACGAAATCCGTCTTCCGCCTAACTAGCCTATAGTAGTAAAAACTGGACAAGTACGAGTCAATCTCGCGCACGGTTCCGTATCATTATCTACCTTTATAACATTAGATTAGACATCGAGCAAAAAAACCGCACAAAATAACGTTTGTTGTACATGGGAGCCCCTTTAAATATTTATTTTATTCTGTTTTTAGTATTTGTTGGTAAAGCGGCAACAGAAAACCAACATACACTCGGCGTCACAAAAATCGCACCTCTTTAAGAATTCCCTTCAAAGTCATTTTAACCCTATTAATCAATGGTATACATATGACTATAAGGTATAATTGGAAAGGCCATTTATTTAAATTTCAGAATAAATCAATGGATTTGGTTTTTTGTTTACCAGGGAATAAAAAAAAGCAAGCTAATGCAAATGATTAAAAAGTTAAATTTTATTTTATCAGCAAAAATTACAACAAAGTCCTTAAAACTAACTTAAAACCTAGTGTTACCCCCCCTAGCCCTGATGACTGCTTCCATGCGTTCTCTCATGGACCTTATTAATGTGACAACAGTCTCTTGTGGAATGTTGTCCCATTCTGCAACGACGGCATCTTGAAGGTCTTGGAGAGTGGTAGGGGCAGGATTTCGTGCCCGTACTCGCCGTTTCAGTTCATCCCAAAGGTGCTCAATAGGGTTCAGGTCTGGACTTCGCGCCGGCCAGCGCATAACAGGGATGCCAACTTCTTGCAGGTAGTCTCTTACAATTAAAGCGGTGTGACAACGGGCGTTATCGTGCATTAACGTGAACCCACTGCCAACAAAACCCGCATAAGGGACAACCTGCTCCTCTAAGATCTCTGTTATGTACCGAGCAGCAGTCAGCGACCCTTGCCCGCGAGCACTTCCAGTCCGAGAAACACACACAAGGTTCGTTTTACCGTTGATTGACATGCCGCCCCAGAACATGCACGAGCCACCCCCGTATTCCACTGTCTCTTGAATACAGGCTTGTGCGAATCGTTCCCCTTGCCTCCTATACACTCTTCGACGCCTGTCGTTGCAGAAAAGACACACCCTCGTCTCATCCGAGAAGAGCACAGCCCTTCATTGGTCTATTGTCCAATCCACATGGTCACGGGCAAATTGCAACCGGTCTCTCCTATGCTGTGCAGTCAATTTGGGCCCTGTAGCAGCCCTATGAGCTGCAATTTTCTTCTCCCGCATTCTTCTTCTAATCGTGGAGACGCTTACAGAAGTTCTGCGAGCTGATCGCAGTTGTTGTTGCAGCTCAACAGCATTGGAGAACCGATTACGTAAAGACGTCGAAACAATGAAGCGATCGTCTCTTTCGGATGTGCACCGTTGTCTTCCAGATCCATGTCTTCGGATATAGCCACCAGTCTCTTGGAAACGTTGGAACACTCGTCGAACGGCAAAACGACTCAAGTTCAGTTGCCGAGCAACATCACATTGCCGCATCCCTGATTGCAGTAGTGCAATGACTTGAGCGGCTTCATCTGCAGTGGTATCCATCTTCTGGGGTATTTTTCTTGCTGTAGCTGTTCACATGTGTTCACTTCAAAGGTTGAATAGCGAATGACCCACATTTAACCCGGGTCGCCCGTTTTATACCCTTGTAGGGAGGTGCAATTAGTGGCCGTTGTAATGCGTATTTTGACAACATTTTTTTTAACGTTACGTGCTAATGAGATCTGTTGTGTTTAGGAATTCTAACTGTTGTTAATTTAAAGGTCGTTAAACATACTTTTAATTGATACCAATATTAATTGGGTTTAATGTATTCGTTACTGGCGGGACATGTTTTAAACTTATTTTCGAAAAGGTGCGATTTTTGTGACGCCGAGTGTATATGAAAATTTCAACTGTCTAGCTAGACAGACAGACAGACGGACAGTGGAGTCTTAGTAATAGGGATCCCGTTTTGACCCTTTGGGTACGGAACTAAAAACCGGATTTTATCGTTGGAAGTTTTCAGACTGTACAAAACACCTTTTTTTTAGTGTTCACTGCGTGGCACTACGGCCGAATTTTCAGCAAGACGTTCAAATGTATGGAACATCAATTGTTTTTATTAATAAGCGACGAAAACCAGAAAATTCTGTAACACTTATCCCTTTCATTGAAATCGACAGTTTTAATTAGGCGAGCGAGTACTATGGACATATTTTTTTCCCGATTGGTATCGGTAGGTACTTACTTAGGCATGTACCTACCTACATATCCACGAAATAGCTTATCAACAAATTACTTTGGTTTTTCTCCTCAGAACAAGGTTATTCATCATTATAGAAAAGGAAACTCATTCATTTTCCGTGAGACCACAATGACTCATTAGCAAGTAAAATTGGTGACACGCTAAATTAAACTTTATATCTGGGAACTTAAAGTCAATTTTCTCTTGTTGCTGTTTTCAATGATAAGTATGGAATGCTAATTTGTCGCAGGGTTTTGTGAAGTTGATTCATTGTTTAAGTATTGCTTAGTACCTAAAGGTAGTTATATACACTCGGCGTCACAAAAATCGCACCTCTTTAAGAATTCCCTTCAAAGTCATTTTAACCCTATTAATCAATGGTATACATATGACTATAAGGTATAATTGGAAAGGCAATTTATTTAAATTTCAGAATAAATCAATGGATTTGGTTTTTTGTTTACCAGGGAATAAAAAAAAGCAAGCTAATGCAAATGATTAAAAAGTTAAATTTTATTTTATCAGCAAAAATTACAACAAAGTCCTTAAAACTAACTTAAAACCTAGTGTTACCCCCCCTAGCCCTGATGACTGCTTCCATGCGTTCTCTCATGGACCTTATTAATGTGACAACAGTCTCTTGTGGAATGTTGTCCCATTCTGCAACGACGGCATCTTGAAGGTCTTGGAGAGTGGTAGGGGCAGGATTTCGTGCCCGTACTCGCCGTTTCAGTTCATCCCAAAGGCGCCGGCCAGCGCATAACAGGGATGCCAACTTCTTGCAGGTAGTCTCTTACAATTAAAGCGGTGTGACAACGGGCGTTATCGTGCATTAACGTGAACCCACTGCCAACAAAACCCGCATAAGGGACAACCTGCTCCTCTAAGATCTCTGTTATGTACCGAGCAGCAGTCAGCGACCCTTGCCCGCGAGCACTTCCAGTCCGAGAAACACACACAAGGTTCGTTTTACCGTTGATTGACATGCCGCCCCAGAACATGCACGAGCCACCCCCGTATTCCACTGTCTCTTGAATACAGGCTTGTGCGAATCGTTCCCCTTGCCTCCTATACACTCTTCGACGCCTGTCGTTGCAGAAAAGACACACCCTCGTCTCATCCGAGAAGAGCACAGCCCTCCATTGGTCTATTGTCCAATCCACATGGTCACGGGCAAATTGCAACCGGTCTCTCCTATGCTGTGCAGTCAATTTGGGCCCTGTAGCAGCCCTATGAGCTGCAATTTTCTTCTCCCGCATTCTTCTTCTAATCGTGGAGACGCTTACAGAAGTTCTGCGAGCTGATCGCAGTTGTTGTTGCAGCTCAACAGCATTGGAGAACCGATTACGTAAAGACGTCGAAACAATGAAGCGATCGTCTCTTTCGGATGTGCACCGTTGTCTTCCAGATCCACGTCTTCGGATATAGCCACCAGTCTCTTGGAAACGTTGGAACACTCGTCGAACGGCAAAACGACTCAAGTTCAGTTGCCGAGCAACATCACATTGCCGCATCCCTGATTGCAGTAGTGCAATGACTTGAGCGTCTTCATCTGCAGTGGTATCCATCTTCTGGGGTATTTTTCTTGCTGTAGCTGTTCACGTGTGTTCACTTCAAAGGTTGAATAGCGAATGACCCACATTTAACCCGGGTCGCCCGTTTTATACCCTTGTAGGGAGGTGCAATTAGTGGCCGTTGTAATGCGTATTTTGACAACATTTTTTTTAACGTTACGTGCTAATGAGATCTGTTGTGTTTAGGAATTCTAACTGTTGTTAATTTAAAGGTCGTTAAACATACTTTTAATTGATACCAATATTAATTGGGTTTAATGTATTCGTTACTGGCGGGACATGTTTTAAACTTATTTTCGAAAAGGTGCGATTTTTGTGACGCCGAGTGTATATTAAACGATGACCTTCGTGCTTCGGAAAGAGCGTATAAACGTTATGGGCAGTTAAGAAGTCAGAAAGTCTGACAACCAGTCTTACCAAGGGGTATCGTGTTACCCAGTATCTGGGTTGTGGGGGTCTGATAGGCAGTCGCTCCATGTAAGACACTGGTATTCAGCTGCATCCGGTTAGACTGGAAGCTGACCTCAAAATAAAAGCTTAGGCGGATGATGAACGAAGTCATGGAAACTTATGTGTGACACCTGCCATGTTATCTCTTCACCACCCTTGGTTGACTGGTAGAGAATGCCTAAGGCATTAAGTCCGTCTTTGTAGCTTCCGTGCATGAAGTATAAATAAATAATAAATAACATTTATGTAGCTACCATAAGAAATAACACCAACATTAAATAAGATTATATTATATTATGTAGTAAAATTTATTTAGAACATATTTAACAATATTTTAAGCAAGTATGTATACCTATTCATAATGAGTTTCATAAAAAAATTAACAAGTCAAAATAACGAGTTACTACACTTCTTTTAAGTTTATCAGACTTATTTGATGTCATTGGAAAACAAACAATAAATCAATTGGGTACATGTAAAAACTATTAACCAATAAGATATGGAAGGTAGAGGCACAGTATAAATATTAGTACTACCGTACACTAGCGACACGCTCCGCCTCCCTCTGAAACCCGAAAAATTTAAAATTTACTGTTATATTAGAATTTTAGTTGCTTTTAAATCAATACATAGGTTAGAAATAGCCTTATTTGAGCCGTTTGGGGTGGAAACTCTATGGCCTCGGTCCGAGTGTCCATCATATTTTTCGGGATATCGCCAAGCGGCTGGTCGACTCTACATGTGACCCGAAGGCTGGTCCATTCTTGGGTCAAAAAATCAGTATTACTGTAGTATTACTGTTGGGCACGTTTCCCGTTGACAGCGATGTGGACGAGTATTTTGATGCCCTTTGAGCTCCCCCTAACTTTTTTTTGGAATTGTACATAATAATTTTTATATTTAAGATTTGTACAGACGCCAGCACATCAAGCCATACCTAACTGTAAATTTTTTCCAATTAAGTATGAACCTTATGCTTTCGTAATAAAGTTGAAAATCTATCAAAGAAATTTGACAGATTGTAGTAGCTTGATGTGTTGCCCTCTGTACATGTTTGAATAAAGTACGAAAAAATAAAAACAAAAATAAATAGGTAGTCAATCGAGTTGGCAAATGACTACCTACAAGTGACGTCATAAGTATAAATTGCCATACCAAATCTATTGGCGAATCGCGTTTTGACAGCTCATAAAAGTATGTCAATTGATTGGTGGTGTCATCTGCCCAATTTCTGTTTTTAATAACCTTCAAGATCTGTCTTTTCATAATCAATGTCTAAAATCTAGGCAAAATAAACTTACTTTTAAATAGGGTAAGACTGAGATTAGAATGCGATTTTAAAATTACGGTAATTGCTCCTCTGTTGTTCATTATAACCCCAGAAATCTGCATCCGGAAGACATAGAACTAACTTAATACTAAATCTATCTATACTTACAAATAAATAAAATTGAAGTGTCTGTTTGTAATGCCAAAATAACAGTTTTGACGTGATAACGTCTTATAAATCGATTAACACCGGCTGCACGCACGAAAAATTGTCACGTTCTACCTGAGCCTGAGCGTGCAAGCGAGAGCGCGGAACAAGCGATAGAGAAGCACGATCGGCCCAAGCAATAAGCTCCGCCCACCTCGACGGAAACCATTATTTGCCAATTAATATAGATTAACCAAGTAATATAGATTAGCCATTATGTTTCTTTATGACGTTATCACTTAAAACTATCGTCCGTAAACCGACTTTACAGACAACCAATTTTTTTACTATAGCCTGGCCTTTTAACCGCGAGACCGTTCCTGAGGTAGCTGCGCGGTGCGGGAGGGGTGTGGGTGTGACGTGACGCAAGAGCTCACTGATACGTCAACTTGTGACAACTTTCACCCCTCCCCCGCACCGCGCATTTACCTCAGGAACGTTCTGTTATGCGGTCGCGCTATAAAACAATTTATAGCATTTGTATGTCTCTGTCTGTTTGTTTCAGCTTATCTCCGAAATGGCTGGTCTGATTTTGACGGGATTTTCACTGGCAGATAGCTGATGCTATAAGGAATAACATAGGCTACTTTTTTTTAGACAAATAATTAGGGTTCCGCGCAAAATAAATAAAACCCCGCAGACAACCGATATTCACGCGGAAGAAGCTTAATAAGCATCCGGGGGCATAAACAATAGTAACTAGTATAATTACAGTATTTTACAAAGTAATACAAAAGTTAACATAGTGTCATGTTCTCTTTTCGTGTCGCCGTAAACAGCCTTCATTTCATTTGTTAATTAGTTTTTCCATTTTATTGACTGCAACAAAAAGAACACAATTTATCATCGGTAAAATTAGATAATACGAGTAGTACATTGTGATACTGGTGACTGGAGATGTAACTTTGTCATCATTGACCTGGAAGAGAGAGTTTAAAGGACCCGAGACTGTAAAAAAACACAAAACCAAAAACAAAAAAATATATCGGATTTTACAAAAAATTATGTTGTTATAAAAATCATAATCACACGTCATTTGTTTGATCTTGTAACTTTGTCATCATTGACCTGGAAGAGAGAGTTTAAAGAACCCGAGACTGTAAAAAAACACAAAACCAAACACAAAAAAATATATCAGATTATACAAAAAATTATGTTGTTATAAAAATCATATTCACACGTCATTTGTTTGATCTTCGAAATAATATTAATAATTATAATGACAAGTGACTACGGAAAAAATGAGATTTAATAGGTATACATACATTATCTCTCAAAGTATTATCTGCTAGAATGTACTCTTCTGACTGCGGGTTGAGAGTCATCTTGTAGTTCGTAAGAGCCGCCCTGTCTTTCTGTTTAGCTAATGTTTCTATCACTACGGAGTGGATCTGTGAAAAAATCAATATTTTATATTGTAAAATTTGGGCGGGTTAACAGGTAAGTATAATAAAAAAAACCCGACAAGGGCGAGTCGGACTCGCCCACCGAGGGTTCCGTTCAAATTCCGTGATTTGGTCACCTATACAATAGGGTATTTTACTCTATACGAGAAACAATCTATAAATATGTTATTGAGACAGTTTAGGCATACAGCAGTCGGAAAATGTAAGTTTTAGTTCATAAAATAACAAAACAAAAATTCAATTCAAAGTTTTCAGTATTTTAAATCTGGTATAAAACACCGTGAAATAGTAGCGGCCATGTTATTGCGCCATATGGCTGTGTAAACAAAAAATTGTCAACTGTCAGTCAACCGATTGGCGTAATTATAGGCTTTGTACTTTTATTATTTTCGTAACCAACGTAATTTTTTCATTATTACACCTATTACAAAATATGCTATTAATTATTTTTAAAAGATATACAATTATCATATTTAATATGAGCTCATTTGATACAAAACGAACAGACGTCATTTACGCTGAGCAATATGGCGTCCAGTAAGAGGCGTTTTCGTCAAACTACGCGCGAAATTTGAAAATTTAAAATTTAGATGCATTTTTATGGCACTTATCGATTGAATAAAAATTTTGTGTTTTTTTTGGTGGCACTACAGAATTTCATTGAGACACTTTTCAAAAATGGGTGTAATACCCTATTATGACCGCGCAAACCTAGATGATTGATTACGTACTTTAAATAAAGACTATATTTTTTATGATTTAATTACAAATGTATAGTTTTCAGACTTTACCCTGTACTTGTAGCATTAAGATGATATTACTTGCCAAATTTCATAGTTCTAGGTCAACAGGAAGTAACCCATAAATTTTGATTCCCTCGAGAGTGTCGAAATATACGTACTTTGCGGCATAAACGGCCCTATCTTTTTTTCACGTCAACTTAGAAGTTTGATTTTTCACAGCTTCAAGGGACTGTAGACTTACCTCCACGCGTTCCCGAGATAAGGTCTTGACAGACAGACGGACAGACAGACAGACAGATCACAGACGGACAACAAAGTGATCTATAAGGGTTCCGTTTTTCCGTAAGTGAAGGTCCGTAAGTGAACCAGTACAAAAAACATTTTTTCTTTGGAAAAGTTTGTTTGTTATCATGAACACAATCACGTGTTTAAGTATCGTACACTAATTACCAGTCACCCTATATATAAAAATCTTCTGTGCGTGTGTAAGAAAGTGAGCTCCTCCTAAACGGCTGGACCGATTTTGATAAAATTGTTTGTGTGTGTTCCAGTAGATTCGAGAATGGTTTAGATTCACAATTGGACCCGGTAGGTGGCGCTGTAGTCGGGTTTTTCTTATTTTCAGGGCAGGACAACGTCTGCCGGGCCTTCTAGTAATACATATAATATTATAAAGAGGAAAGATTTGTATTTTTGTATGTTACGAATAAATTCAAAAACTACTGGTCCGATTTCAAAAATTCTTTCACCAATCGAAAGCTACATTATCGCTGAGTAACATAGGCTATAGGGTAGGTGTAGCGTAGGTGTAGGGAAGGTATAGGCACAGTAAAGATATCTAATCTTTACTGTGGTGTAGGGTAGGTAAATAGGCAGGTAAGTAAGTAGAGGGACAGAACAACGTCTGTTGGGTCAGTTAGTATATTATATATTAGTAACTTAGTAACTACTTACTGATTTAGTTAGTTATATAACTATTTATATATTAGTTAGGACTAGAAAAAAAGGACTCCGCGCCACGCATATCGAAAGTGAAGCACCTTAAGTACGCCGGACCGACGCACACATAGATAGGTACGGTCGGTACTTTCGATATGCGTAGCGTGGAGTCCTTTTTTTTCTAGTCCGTCACTTTGATGTAAATGTGTGCGTGAGGCATGTTTGTACAACGCTCTGGCTTACTTAGGGTGATCCCCTTGCGATTTGCGTGGCGCGGAGTCTTTCTTTTTTTTCTAGTCCGTAGATACAATTTTATTTTTCTGTTTTTAATAGAAAGTAGATACTCCTGTCTTTGCTATTTTTCAAAGACGGTAAAGTATCTGTTGTACGGAACTTCCGAAGAGAAGCTTTACCTTATACATATGCGCCAGTCGCAGCCGATCGTCGCTTCCGGCGACTTTGTTGACGCATGTCGCTAGCAATTGCTTGCTCGCCTGCAAGTCGCTCAGACGAGCGAGAAGAGTCTCTATAGGTATGTTGGACGACACTGTGGTTCGGCCAAACCAGTCCTGTTAAAAGACAAAAGCTTAATTTCTGAGGATAAATGAGGGACCAAGAGAAAGCGATACTATTACGACCGAATTTCAGTTAAACATCATTTTTAAGTAAATAATGAAATAAATAACTTACTTTCTTAGTAAACAGAGATTCAACTATGTCCCACTTGCCAGATTTGGCGTGAACGTTAAGCACCACCCAGTCGTATTGTAGAGGAGTTATCTGTAATATAACAAAATAGTTGGATTTTATTTTATTTATGTATTTATTTATTTATTCACCCAACAAACAAATATCCTTACAGGCTAGACCCAATGCGATATTGTTGCACACTTTAACTATAACGCTAACACTTTAACACAAAAAAATAATTATTAAATATTTTAACCGTTACTATAGCAAATTTTATAGGTCTATTCTTTCAAATTCACCCAAAGAGCAACAGAATATGTCGACGTCATCAGCAATGAGGTTGAGAGTGCGGAGAGCGCTCGTCAGCGGCGCCTCGCGCAGCAAGTTAGTGCAACCGCGGCCGACGACGGCGACCCACATACCCGTCTGGCACGACTAGCTCCACCCTTCGTAATATGTCCGCATGGTGTATCTTCCCTCTAATTACCTTACAGATATAGGTTACGAGTGTGAGTTGCCTCCTGACCCTCAGTTCGTTATATCCGACCATACCTAAGATAAATAGAGTTGGATACATCAATGGGTAAAATGGATATACCCCGTAATCCCTCATATATTTGTACCTAATAAATTTATTTTGATTTTATATTATACTAGCCCCTATCCCCCCTCCCCCCTTGTCCCTATCTACCTATTTACCTGCCTATCTACCTACCCTACATATCCTACCTTCCCTACATACCCTACCTAGTTACTCTACCTACCTTACATACCCTACCTACACTAATTGCGCCAATCCTTCAAAAATTTAAGAAACTAATACGTCATCTATGTATAATTTTTTGTTGAAGAAATTAATATGTAGTCTATGTAATTGATGTGAAACATCTATAGCCGCACGTAAAACCGATTTCTGGCGTGGCGACGCATGCCCGCATATGATGGTATATATATACAGTCTATATGCAGTAGTGTGTACGGTGTGGCGACGCCTACGATGCGTTGTTGTCGCTGTGACACAAATCACAAGTACAACCAAATATTTTCGCTAAAAAGATGCCAATTCAAACAAAGAAGCAATTAATATACACACACTTGCACTTCCGTTACGAAAGTGACAATCATAGCAAAACATCCCGCGCGTAAAAGAAATAGAAATAGGTCAGTGTGTGCCGCCCGCTTTGACACGAGATAACATACGCCGCGCTCCGGCGCGCGCGACGTTGCCGCTTTGTTACCTAGGTATCTAAGGTCAGTTATAATAGTAGATTGGTATACAAGGAGCTCAAATGACCCATTATATACGAGGTAGTTTTACTCCCGAGCTAGGGAGGGAGGGGGGGGAGGGGAGGGAGTAAATAGAAACCGAGTTTTAATGGGTTTTAGCGCCGTGTGTTACACTATACTTTTCACTACGATTGCGAGAAAATAAAACAATCCAATACAATATGAAATATGTAGTTTCACTACCAATTCAATTTGCAATTAGAGAAAAATTATAAAGATTTCGCGCCAATGTCTTGTTTTTGTTTCTTCTGTAGCCGCAACACATTGCATGCATTCTA
Organism: Charanyca ferruginea; assembly: GCA_947361185.1. NCBI lineage: Eukaryota > Metazoa > Arthropoda > Insecta > Lepidoptera > Noctuidae > Charanyca > Charanyca ferruginea. The sequence continues at coordinate 18,334,890 of OX376078.1, read as the reverse complement.
CCAGAGATCGCCGATTTTAGTTCCATTTTCAAAATTAAAATGAGGTTCTTTTTTTATGAAACAGTAATAAGTCGAGTCTTTATTCATGATTATTCTACTTATGACTAAAGACTTTTTCGTTTTTGTAGGCTCATTGTCATATTTGACACACAAAAAATAAAAAATAAACTTTTTCCCCTAGAGGATGAAATGCTAGTTTATCCCCGCTCTGGTATGCTACAATGACGGCCTTTTTGAGCAAGAGAAGTGAAAAATTTATTTACAAAGGTTGGTTGCGTTTTACTCCCGATTTGTAAGCTATTTAGTTTGTTTGAAAAAAAAAACTCATTTTTGGTGCTTTTTATTTTTATACCGTATCGAATTAATACTAAACACGTATAGTATATGTAGTGTAATTTAATGCCCCTCTGTCATATCAACTCTGTTTAAGGTTTGATTAGATACATATTAGTTTATATATCTTGGTCAGGAAAATCAAATCGTTCAATTAGGGATGTGGTCAAATCACGGTAGATGATAAAATAACAACTCTGTTGAGTAATTTCCCTGTAGAAAGAATCATGGCGAGATTCATACATTCATTTGTATGAAAAAAAAAAGTAAGTTAGAGGGTTTAAAATATTTTCCAATGTGAAGAATACATTACCAGGAGTAGATTGATATACTTAGCATATTTTTAAACCCCCGCATAATTAAAATATTACGAAATGAAAATAACACTTTTTCGTTTCATCTCGATGCCCATTTTGTGTTTATAAAAAAAAGAAAGTGACAAGCGATGTTAACGGATCTACAAAATTGGCAGACAAGTGATGTGACAAGTGTGTGGAAAAAAATAATCATTATTTTGTGATATTTTTTCTTATAAAACGATGCAATTTCAATGTAAGAACCACGAAACGGCAGGTGTCGGTGTCAATGTTACTGTCAGTCGCCGTTTTGTTCTGAAATAATAATTTTTCGTCAAACTATTAACTTTTTTTGCGGGGTTTTAAAAATTTTGTAAATGTTGAAGATGCTCTTTAGGTACCCAAGAATATATAAGAATTAGAATTTCAACTTCTCTAAACATCTTAATTTTTTTTGTACAAATCTCGCCATGATTCTTTAGTGATTTTATCAAATCCCTAAAAATTTTCAGTGAAATGATGAAATAAACAAGTCAGGACTCGCATAGTAGCACCAGCTGGTTATGCTTAGATGGTGCTAGTAGTTTATTCCGTATGTTTCTGCTGCATGCCAGCCACATCAACCGGAAGAGATCCGACGTCCAAATCCACCAGGGAAGGTTTAAAAGGTAAGAAAATTGAAAAAGTCAGGAAAAAAAAGGATAGTTAGGATAGGTAGGGTGGGTAGGTAGGGTAAGGTAGGTAGCGTAGGGTAAGGTAGGTAGGTAGGGTAAGGTAGGTAGCATAGGGTAAGGTAGGTAGGGTAGGGTAAGTAAGTAAATAGGGACAGAACAGCGTCTGTCGAGTCAGCTAGTAAATAAATAAATGCTGTTTACAAAGCTACATTACCTGATGTCGTTGACACAGCGTGAGTGGTGACATAGCATTGCCGGCGCCTTCATGCCAATGGTTCGTACAGTTGTAGGCTAGCCACTGTATCACTGACTTGTACCCCAAGTCCGGCTTGTTTACGTGTTTCTGCCATTCTGTAATGATTTATTGTCAAAATGAAATAAGGTTGAAAATTGTGTGCAGGATATAATTCTTTGAAGCTTTTATATCTTGCATGCAATTTTTAACTCTATTTCTGTTATATTTTAGTTCAATATCAGTTATTGACTGGAAACTGCTCAAGTACATTGCGGGGTTTTCCTGCACTGATTTTTTGAAGTAAATAAATTAGTTTTCACTGGACAACCAAAGCACTTAACGCTTTGATTGAATCAGGGGGTTTAAAAGGATCTTTGGAAGACTTGACCACTGGACGCCGTTCTCGATGCCGGTGGAGTAGTATTAACTTATTTAAAAAAAAAAACATTGTATGAACCTTTGAAAACTTCCTCTAATTTACTCATTTTTCACTTTCGATCGTTCGATTTCGATCTCCCAAAAGCCTATTTTCATATAGAAAAATACAAAATAGCAGCACTAGGAATAAGTAGTGAGGCCTCTTCTAAAGGTGAACGCACACATATCCGAGCCGAACGCGTCGAACGAATCGAAGTCAAGGAGGCCTCGCACACATATCTGCACCGAAAGAATCTGCGCCGAAGAAATCGTTTCTATTTCTTTTACGCCTGTCGGCCTGTCGCACGTTTATTAAATGTGAATTGTGATGAATCTTGACGAGGTTTGTGGTGCGAGCGCATCGGTTAAGTCGACCGCATAAGCCGCGCCGAATCTGATGACGTCATTGGAATTCGTCTAGGATTTCTGTGATTCTTACAGATTCAGACGCTTCGACGCGGGCAAGTGTGCGAGGTTCTATAATAATAATAATAATAATAGCCTGATATAGTGGTGATAGATCGATTAGAGCGTCGCGCAATGATTGTTGATATAGCGGTTCCGCATGACGACAACCTCGTGAAAACCGAGAAAGATAAACAAATTAAGTATCTTGACTTGGCTCGCGAGGTTGTCGACATGTGGGATGTGAATACAGCAGTCATTGTGCCGATAGTCGTTACGGCCAATGGACTAATTTCCAAGAGCCTCGACCAACACCTAAGGAGGCTCTCGTTAGGCAGCTGGATCAAGGGGTTGATGCAGAAAGCGGTACTCCTGGACACGGCGCGTATAGTCAGGAGATTCCTCTCTCAGGAGCCCTGACCACCGGTAGCTTGGACCCTGTTCCCGATACCGGTGGGCTACTATTTTTTATATTTTTAAATGTTTTTATTTATTTATTTTTACTAATATTTAAAAATATAATGAAATATGTAAATAAATGAATAAATGAGAATAATAATAATAAAATCATATATTCTCTCTTCACAAAAGTGGTCTGACGATAAAGGCTTACAACTATATAACTATTTCCACCTTTGTGAGAGAGTGGTGCTTGAAGTAGGTTTTGAGAGTAAAACCTGTGCTACAGGTCACCAGGACGCTCACCTCGGCAAGATTATTTACATAGAAATAAAAATGCCCAGTAGGCACAAGAGATACACAGTAAAGGTACAATATACAAAATAAATGGTACTGAAATTAAAATATTTGAAAAATGTATTAATAATATTGCAGAACTGAACCTGTGTTACAGGTCACCAGGACGCTCACCTCGGCAAGATTATTTACATAGAAATAAAAATGCCCAGTAGGTACAAGAGATACACAGTAAAGGTACAATATACAAAATAAATGGTACTGAAATTAAAATATTTGAAAAATGTATTAATAATATTGCAGAACTGAACCTGTGTTACAGGTCACCAGGACGCTCACCTCGGCAAGATTATTTACATAGAAATAAAAATGCCCAGTAGGTACAAGAGATACACAGTAAAGGTACAATATACAAAATAAATGGTACTGAAATTAAAATATTTGAAAAATGTATTAATAATATTGCAGAACTGGCCAAGAGTAGTAACGTATGGTGAGTGTGTGTGTGTATGTGTAAGAGTTTTATAAGATTTCATATACAGAATTCTAAAATTAGTTTCGTTCGATACGTTCGGCTCGGATAAGTGTGCGTTCACCTTAATTCAGATAAATGGTATGGTATGGTACAACGGGCTGGTGTCCACAACTCCACGTCTCAGCGCGTATTTTGCGTACTAAAAATAATAATAATAATAATAATAACTACTATTTTTTATATTTTTAAATGCTTTTATGTTTTTTTTACTAATATTTAAAAATATAATACAATATGTAAATAAAATAAATAAATGAGAATAATAATAATATGTGGGGACATTTTCACACACGGCCATCTGACCCCAAACTAGGGAGACCCTGTACTATGGGTGTCAGACAGCTGATATACATACACAAATACATTTTTTTTTTGTAAATACATACATATATAGATAAACAACACCCAGACACAAGGCAAACACAAGTGCTCATCACACAAATGTTTACCCTGGGCGGGAATCGAACCCGCAACACGCTGCGCAACAGTCGATCGCTCAGACACTGCGCCAACCGTGTCGTCAAAAATATCAGAGCAACACTAAGAATAAATACCTATTATCTTAATATAATCAGCAATCATCTTAGCCTGGTGTTGGTCAACCCCGGGTTGGTTGAAATGGTTGGCCAACAAATTGGACAGCTTCCTGAACAGAGCATCCACATTATTGCCTTGGGTCTTGACTGCGTGTTGGTACTGATACATCTAGAACAAGATGGAAATGTTGAAATGGTTGACTGGGTTTTGACAAAAAAATTGGTTGTCTGTGAATTCGGTTTACGGATGATAGTTTTACGTGATAACGTCATAAAGAAACATAATGGCTAACATATATAACATAAGCAAATAATGGCTTCCGTCGAGGTGGGTGGAGGTTATTGGTTATGCCGATCGTACCTCTTTTTTTTTTTTTTTTTTTTCAAATCATTTCTTTATTTGCCAACATGGGTAAGGGTTACAGATGTTAAATACATGTTTTGATAATGTTCTCCATGCTCTGCCGTCACATGGGCATGCAAAATGGCATGCCTCTCTATCGCTTGTTCCGCGCACTCGCTTGCACGCTCAGGCTCAGGCGGACCGTGACAGTTTTTCGTGCGTGCAGACGGTATTCATCGATTTATAAGACGTTATCACGTCAAAAATTAGTTTACATTATGGACATTACTTACAGCCGCCTCTGGACTGCGTCCCAGCATTCTGTAACCATTAGATAACAATATAATAATGTTACTCAAAAGAAAACATGTTGCGCCGAATCGAAGTAACATGGGACAATGGCAGCAATTTGATGACGACTCGATATTTTCTGCCTATATATTAAAAAACTGGCCAAGTGCGAGTCGGACTCGCGCACGAAGGGTTCCGTATCATTATCTATGCAACAATAGACACTAAAACATTTAGTTTGTTGTATGGAAGCCCCCCTTAAATATTTATTTTATTCTGTTTTTAGTATTTGTTGTTATAGCAGCAACACGGTTCATGAGAGACAGCCTCATGACAGACAGCCAGACGGACAGTGGAGTCTTAGTAATAGGGTCCCATTTTTACCTTTTGGGTAACCCTAGAAAAGCACAAAAATATTTGAATTTTTATACGTAAATAATTACAAAATGACACCATACTTTTGATGCGCGAAAAACGAAAAAACAGGTATTATCTGTGGATCATCAGGGGCGCAGAGGCGCTTCTTCATACATGTGGGGTTCTGGTTTCTATATCCAGTGTGTTTCTGGGTTAATCATTCAAAAGGACATGTTTCATACTGGGCCCAGTCTATGTACACCACTTCAAAAAAAAGAGAAAAATCCGTAGAATCCGGGAAAAATACAGATAATTCATTTAAATGTATACTGTTGTGGTAGTAAATTGATAATTTAACAATAATTTTTATGGATTTTCAACATGGCGTCACTCAGATTTAGCTACTCTATAAACCATAGATCGACCATTGATCATAGAAAGAGAACTGTCAGTTGTCAGTGTCACAACAGTCTCACTTCAGTCACTTTCGTCTCGTTTTGTTTCTAGTTTCTAGATTACTTTATAACAACCTCCCTTTCGTTTTTTTGAATTTAACACCGTTTCTTTCCCATCTGTTTACCTGGTTATCCACAAACCGACGCAGAAAATCAGAATTATAAATGTCAAACGTCATTAATCAATCAAAATGACAGCTTACCGCCATGACTGCTTTTTGTTGTGTGTTGCAATTTCAAGTCCAATTTCTTGTGTTTTACCTGCTCACAAAGCTATTTTAGATTTATTGGACAGTTGAGAACTATTTAAAATGGGTTTCCCAATTATTAAGTATGGTGTACAAGGACTGGGCCCAGGCTCCATACATTTTGAAACAACTCCTTTCTCAGACATTTCTCACTCACTACCTCCTCCCTAACTCTAGTCCACAATTTTTTTTTTATTTTTTTATTTTTTTTATCTATTGTTAGGCATACGTTTGACCACTATCTCACCTCATGGGAAGCGATGATGCGGTCTAAGATGGAGCACGCTTGCCTAGAAGTAACCTATTCACTCTTGACTTAAAGACTCCCAGGTTGTAGCTATCAGGAAACACAGACTCAGGCAGGGAATTCCACTCCTAAATAGTTAACAAAACGACTTACGTCAGCAGATCAGTGAGCTCAGTGATTTTTCCTTCATTATGTAAGAACGCTATGTAATGATTAAGAGCCACAGGTCTTGATGACAGCAGCTCATAGACTAACTTCTTGTTTAATGTCTGAATGAGGAAGAGAACCACCTGGAAATGAGGATAGAAGAGCAATGATTAATTGGGGTCAGTTCTGTGAAAAGGAACAAACCCACATCAAAATATCTCTCATGTTTCGAAGTAATTTAAATATACTAACACTATAAATTTTATATTAAGCATAATTTGGGATGTACAATCACCAAAAGAGAGGTCGTCAGTTGAAGTTTACATAGAAACCGATGGATGTTTTTGAATTAAATTAAATTTTGTTGATAAACTGTTTATTCTCTATTAATTTTATTAAAAAAACATCCATTAGTTTCTAAGTAAACCTTGACTATATCTGATAACCTGGATAATTATCTTTTTTGTGTATGTACTATCGTATACACCCGCCTGACCACCACTAAGTTCAATTTTGCTTGCACTCAAAAGATGGAAACGCTCTCTACCCCGTCCCGTTGACTTCGCAGGCGCCAAGGGGAAAAAAAATAACTGAGCAGGCGGAAAAGGTCCGCGATGGTACATTAAAAAAGTGGTTATTTACAAGTGTAACAAAAAATGATACTTCTGCTGTTATTGTTGGATAGTTATGTAAATTATTTATCATTTAGAATAAGTTTCACATATTGAATTTAATTATCGAGGGATTTGGTAAAACTAATTACGAATGTGTTGAATATCTTTGTTTCGGGATCTGTGTGCCAAATTCTACTCATAAAATAGACAACCTATCTATCCACTGCAACAATTATGTATTTTCAGTACTGTAATATTATCCTTATATAGTACTAGCTGACCCGACAGACGTTGTCCTGTCCCGATCTACCTACTTACCTGCCTATTTACCTACACCTACCCTACCCTAACCCTTAACATTTGGATGGGGGATGAAAAAGGGGTGAAAAAAGGGGGATGAAAAATAGATGTTGTCCGATTCTCAGACCTACCCAATATGCACACAAAATTTCATCAGAATCGGTCAAGCCGTTTCGGAGGAGTACGGGAACGAACATTGTGACACGAGAATTTTATATATAAGATTTCTGTACGCAAAATATGCGATGAGACGTGGGGTTGCGCACGAAAAACAAAGTCGCCGAAATGTCTGTATGGGCATAACTTCCGAATGACTGCACCACAGAGTACATTATAATATACTGGACTGCACCAAATCGGATAATTGTTTTTTTGTTGTGTTCGGTATTGCCAGGACAAGATTTGTATAAAATAAAATTACCTGAATAAAGAATCATGGCGGGATTTGTACAAAAAAAGATAATTAGAGAAGTTGAAATTCTAATTCTTATACTCTTGGGTAACTAAAGAGTATCTTCAGGCATTAAAATATTTTTAAAACCTCGCAATAAAAATGGATATTAAAAGTGAATGGTTTAACGAAAAAGCTCATTATTTCAGAACAATACGGAAGCTGATAGTAACAGTGACACTGACAGCCGATTTATGGGAAATAATGTCAGAAATAATGATTAATCAATGTACTTTTTCAACTCCGCCATTGTTAACAACGCTTCACATCACTTTTTTTTTATAAACAAAAAATGGGCAATGTGATGGAACGAAAAACTGTTATGTATTTTCATTTCAAAATATTTTAATTATGCAGGGGTTTAAAAATATGGTAAGTATAGATGGGGTGGGGTGGCAAAGTGGTGTATGGTGGTGGTAGTAGTATGGCAATCTACTCCTGGTAATGTATTCTCCACATTAGAAAATATTTTAAACCCTCTAATTTATTTTACTTTTTCATACAAATGAAGTTATAGATCTCGCCATGATTCTTTAGGAAATTCGAAATAAAAATTAAATCCGTGCGAAGCTGGGGCAGGCCACTAGTATTTTATATAATGTCTGTGAAAAATAATTTGGTTTTCTTTCTTTTTTTACAAGACTTTCTATAAAATGTAAATAAGAAGTAAAAAAATGTAAATAAGAAATAAAATCAAACATACAGTGAGCACACCATTTCCATCTCCAATAGCCAGGGCTCCATCCAACAGTTCTGTCTTACTCTTCATGCTGCGGTGCACATGCAAGGAACAACTCCTGCCAAGAGTCAGCCTCTTCAGGGTCATGGCGACAGTCTCCTCTGGTTCCTGCTTGGTTTCTTTAGAGGGATCCTTGCCAGATTGAGCTAGGAGAACTGGAAAAATTTTAAACAAATGTTTATTGTTAGTGTAAATGCAGGAAGTACTTATACACATTTATTATTATTATTACATTTAGCCTTTATGCCCTGAACCACTGCAGGTCAAAGGCTCGATCTCAACGTTGTGCTCCATCTTGCCAATCCTTACGGAAGGCGTCCAAGTCATCCTACCATCTCCATAGTGCCACCACGTTTAGCTATTTTGCGGCACCAATTTTGGGTTTTACAAGCCCATAGGTTGTTCAGCATGAGGCAGACATGTCCAACCCAGTCCCATTCAAGCTGGACAGCCTTATGAGCCACGATCTGTGTTTTGGAGCGCAGTATGGTGTTTAGAACGCGATCGGTTAATTTAACACAAAGTATGCTGCCACTCTAATGTCAGACATTCAAAAGAAACTGTCAGTTTTTAATAATATTTGTTATTTCTAGACATATTCCATTGTCCATAATTTTAATGGGCCTATTTAGAGTTTCAACCTTTAAAGTGTCTGGCTGAGTTTGTCAGGCGATTTCAGAAACAAACAAAAAGCTAGTCAGGTGATGATGATGATGATCTCAGTCTAGATCATCATCATCATCACCTGACTAGCTTTTTCTCAACTATATTGGGGTCGGCTTCCAGTCTAACCAAATGCAGCTGAATACCAGTCTTCTACATGGAACAACTGCCTATCAGACCTCCACAACTCAGTTACTAGGTAACACAATACACCTTGGTAAGACTGGTTGTCGGACTTTCTGGCTTCTGACTACCCATGATGACCGCCAAAGATAACAATAGACTGAGGTCCTGGGATTATAAAGCTTTTGGTAAAAACTCACTCAGATCTAAAACTTTTGAAGACACCAAACTATTGAGTGGTACTGCAGCAGACTTGACAGTAGTGACGCTGAGATTACTGAAGATGCTCTCTTCATTCTGCCCTGAGGATTTCTGACCAATGGCCAGAATCTCTTGAGTTGATAACTAGAAAAAAAAAAATTTTTGGTTATAGTGTCCCTATATTTTTATTTTATGCTGGCACTTCACATAGTGTATTTGTGCAAATATTCGCCTTACTTGGATAATACAAAGTGTACCCTATGACTGTAAAAATAAAGTCTATTTTGTATTATCCAAGTAAGGCGAATATTTGCACAAATACGCCATGTGAAGTGGTAGCATTAGAAGAGTGCCTATGATATTTGTTGCTTGTTTACCTACAGAAAACACAACGTTTTCTGTAAACACACAACACACACACAATGTTGCCTGTTTCGCTGGTTGGCAACCAATTTCTTACTGACCAACACCATAACAATTCAAAAGAAGCTGTAAATGGTTCATTTAAGTGAGAAAAACCTTTTGAGTTTGAATTTTAAATGGGCTTTTTTTTCAAATGTAATCTGTTACACAAGGTTTTTACAACTACAAAAGGTTTTTAGAGAGTTTCAGGCAGTATTTCTGACCTTTTTTCACACAAACCTCATTTTCAGAATGAGAAATTATATGGTACAATTTTCTTTTTGGTAAGCAGTAGGTAGAGTTGAGGTATCTTCTGAACCTGTACTCTTTATTTTCTGTTGACATTATTTTGTTACTGAAAACCAGTGCTTTGCTGTGGTCTCCCATAGCTCAGCATTATGCCGAGTCTAGCATTGTCACAGTAACAACATGCAGTGGCCAACTCAGTTCTGTCCTGTGCCCATTTACTTAAGATGTCTTTTTTGGGCACTTATTTCTATGACAAGGAACCATTTTTCGGTCAGTGGGTCGTCTCTTTCTTTCTAGGTTTTAAAGTATTAATAATGTTGCCCAGAACAATTGAGGTCAGTAGTTCTTTCTGAAGAGCCTTACATCTAGCGATAAATGGTAGGTTGATGACAAATTTAATGATATTAACATAAGATTTAAAATAAATTGGTTACACATACAACATCATCATCAAAACTGAAAGCTTTGGCCTTTGTTTCACTTGTATTCCAATAGTCATCGTCTTCCATTGCTGTTTTATTAGTAGATTATTATAGATTATATCTGCATGAATGTAAACAACGAATAATTTCAACTCTTCTTAATGGCTTTTGTAAAATAGACACTACAATTTTGGCAATATCACGTAGGTACTATGATATACCATCAAACGCTGAAGATTATTCAGCGAATTTAACTTCTACTTTTCGCAAAACAGACTTCAGAAAGTAAAATTCGTTTTGTATTAATCACAGTTTCAAATTTGTAATGTATTGTTTTTTGTTGTACAACTGTCAAAGTCATGAATGAAATGACGTCAAAATTCGATGACATTTACTTGACAGATACGTTTCGTTACATGTAAGCATTGTTGTGTAAATTATTTAGCTAGATCAACAGTTACTTAGTTTTGAAAATAATAGTAATAGTATTCTTGATAATTATGTATGTACTGATTTCTTTGGTTTGGGTATTCATTTATCATTATTTTTTAGAAAATGTTATTTTTGACATATCTTCGTAAAGATAAATCGCGCGCATAACAATAAGTATTTAATCTTAACTTGTCTTGGTAATATTAACCATCGACCCAATGAACAACAATTCAAGATAGGTAGTTGATTTCTTTATCTATTTCGGCTTTCAGAAGAATCTTTATTATCTTGATACGTAAGGGATTCCGTATATTAGTTTTCTAATAATTCACTACTCATTCCTATAGTCTAAGAGGTTGATGTTCGTAACTCCACGATTCAGCGCGTTTTTTGCGAGATAATTGGTATTGGCATTTTGCTTATGGTGATATGTCAAATCCCAAACGAAACTTTTTGAGGATGGAAGATTTTTGTAATACTTTAAGCTTATAATGGTTGAACGGAATGAGCTGATTTAGAACACATAGTTATTGATCAAGCTTACCTAACACATAATTATGATAATTTGTATTCGGTCCTTATGGTAGTTTCGGACATTGGCTTAATTCTATAGGTAGGTAGTCTACGCAGACTCAGTCGCGTGCTGTCTGCGCATGGATTCATCAAACATGTCAACACAATGTGATCGAAAAATCGCTGGAAAACATTCTGAACAATCTAGGTGTAAACAGCGTAGGCCCCCTTTCTGACTTGTACAAAAAAAAGGAAAATGCGTCCCCGTACCGGTATCACCAGCAGCACCACCGGAGCAGTATAACCGGATGCGGACTGGGAAACGAACAATGTTACTACACAGTGTCGTTTCTTAGTGACCATTTAGCATCAGGTGGGTCACCTGCTGGTTTGCACTATAAAACTAATCTAAACTTGTACCATGGCTTCTATGCATGATTCTTAACTCCCAAGAGTTACATTTAGTGTCGGTTACATTTCAAATGTCGATTGCACCGCATAGGTGCATAAGAAGCGGAGGAAAATTTTTCGCCCGGTGTTGTACAGACGCCAGCACATAAAGCCATACCTAACTGTCAAATTTTCCCAATTAAATATGAACCTTATCGTTTTGTAATAAAGTTGAAAATCTATCAAATTAAATTTGACAGATTGTAGAAGCTTGATGTGCTGGCCTCTGTACCTTTGTATGGAACAGGTTTTCTTTTAAATAACCGACGTAAAATGTATGAATCATGTTGGTAGGTACTGAATCCACGGTTCATTCCAAAATAATTCTAAGTAAGTCACTCGACCTTGCAAAAGCTAAGAAAATACATAAATTATTTGTCACGGGCTCCTATCTGATTAAAAGATGTTTCATCCGGAAATTTACAAAGGTATCAGTGAACCATACAGATAAATACACCGTACCCTATTTAACTATCAGACTGATATTTCACTCGGAAATGTACAATGTGAACCAAACAGATAAGTTAAACAGTTGAATGCGGTGTGCAAATTAAAGGCAGTTCTTTCATGACCTAAATAAAAAAAAATTGAAAATCATAAAATAAAGTCTGTATTATGGGGACCGAAAGTAAGAGAAGTACAAGGAAGCAATTTTTGATTGCAGCATGTTGTAAGTATATTCAATATTATATATTATTGTGGTAGGAGGAACATCAATGCGCTATCGTAGATTTAGAGATACGAATCTACTCCCCCCAGACCCAGAGTTGAAATTATTCGTCATACAATTGACATCGCAGGGAGTTAAGTAAAAACCATACAGTATGTCTATTCTGTAACAATCGACCTCGGTGAACACCTAGGTGAAGTGAGCTGTCATTCGTCCGATGCTAAGGATTGACAAAACAGACGGACTCACTTCACCTAGGTGTTCACCGAGGGAGATTGAAACATAATAGACACACTCGTCTTGCGAAAGAACGTTCATTAAAGTAGTTATAACGTAAGCTGACTTCTTCTATCATATTATCCATCAAAACGGATTTTGTATTTTGAACTACAGTCACAGAATACTTAATAGTACTACGTTACGCTACAGTTCCAACTGCTAAACTAACTGACTCCAAGGTTTACTTAGGGACTAAAGTTAGAACTGGTTTTGTATTGAGGCGGAAGTTTGGAATTTTCCATTGCGTACCCACCGTACGGTGGGTAGAAATGGTTTCATTGGCCATATCCCTGGTTAGGTGAGTGGAATAGTCGTTGTCGTTTTAGACCCATTATACCGGTGGGTCTAAAACGAAACCACTCACCTAACCTTACCCAAATGATTCACCAACAATAGAAGGGATCTAGCGCTCGGCGGCCGCTGCCGTGGCACCGTTCGCTTTGCTCGCTCGCCTTCGCGATTTAATGGTTACAGTTTCTAACCTAACCTAGCCCAAACGATTTTTTCAGTGGTAGGTATAGTTTTAGACCCACCATATCACCAGGGGTAGGTATAGTTACCGGCACGTAAGTTGGCAGGAGATTTTGTAGTGGGGGAAGATCGCGCACGCACAATTTCATACATTTTTACGAGCGTGAACTTCCCCCACTACAAAATCGCTTGCCAACTGATGTGCCGATAATTATATGGCCAGCGTAGTGTGGTGGGTCCGCACCTGAATTTTCGACCTTACGCCACGTACAGATACTTGACGTAATAAAAATAAAGAATGTCGTGACCGCTTACGAAAAGACTTCTCCCATTATTAAAATAAAATCTTTCATGTTTTCAGTGTACTTAGGACAGATGTCAGTGGGTTATACCATGGGCTGGACAGCTCCAGTGTTCCCCAAACTACTAAATCCTGACGAGTCACCCTTGGAGAATGCCATAACTGATGCAGAAGCATCATGGATTGCGTCGATAACATTTATTGGGATTATCGGAGGTATTTGAGTACAAATATTCAGTTGATTCCTCAGACCGAATACCACTTAACGGTACCTACATAGTTGTTAATAATGATTCATAGTGATCATCGGGTTTTAGGAATAGAGGTATGGGTTATAAGAGACGAAGCTCTATAAAGTCGGAGACTGACGCAAGAAGGTACCTAGCCCTCAGAAAGATGTAAACGTGAATAAGTCTCATTAAAATGTCTACATTCATTGCAAGAGAATATTGTATTCATATAAATAAGGATCAAACGTGCTATTTACTATAACTTGTCAATTCTAAGTAAACATCTGGTTGAAAACTATGTAAACGTAGGTTATTCTTAATTTTGTATGCACCTTACTTATTATTTTATAAGAATTGCAATAAAATAGCATGTTTGGACTTTCTAAGTAAATCAGTCATGTTAAATTAAAGTCATAGATGGACCAAAATCATGAATGCATTGGTGAGCTGCCCAAACCTAATCTTAAAAAACCCGACAAGTGCGAGTCGGGCTCGCACACCGAGGGTTCCATTCAAATTCCGTGATTTGGTCACCCATACAGTTATGACCGAGCGTACCTCGATGATTGATTACGTACTTTAAATAAAGACTATTTTTTTATTTAATTACAAATGTACTTATAGTTTTCAGACGTCTTCCTGTATTTGTAGTATAAGACGATAATACTTGCCCTAGGTCGATGGGAAGTACCTACCCTATAAATTTGTATTCCCTTGAGAGTGTCGAAATATACCTACGTTTTTAGCGGTATAAACGGCCGTACCTATCTTTTTTTCACGTTAACATAGAAGTTTGATATTTTCACAGCTTCAAGGGACTATAGACTTGAATATATGATTTAATTTCAACTCGATACTTCCGAGATAAAGGGTCTTGACAGACAGGTGGACAGACAGACAGACAGATGGACAACAAAGTGATCCTTTAAGGGTTCCGTTTTTTCCTTTTGAGGTATGGAACCCTAAAAAGACAATAACCAAAAATCTTAAAGAATAAAAAGTTTATTATATAGTATTAAAGGACAAGTATATTTATTACATTTCTTATAAACTTGAACACGGTTTTTAACACGCTAGCACGCTTGCGGGCCACAATACATCCCACCCACACGCACGAAACGTTTTGGGAATACATTCATTGTGCGTACTGCTAAGGAGTGGAATTCCCTGCCTGAGTCTGTTTCCTGATAGCTACAACCTGGGAGTCTTTAAGTCAAGAGTGAATAGGTTAGTTTTAGGCAAGCGTGCTCCATCTTAGACCGCATCATCGCTTCCCATCAGGTGAGATAGTGGTCAAACGTTTGCCTATCAACAGTAAAAAAAAAAAAAATATATCTTACTGTTTAAAAAATAGATTCGTGTCGCAGGAACACGTTCAGCTGGCCGCAAGTTTGACATGGCTGTTATAGGTATTATAAAATGTATTATAGAAAAGGCTTGTGTTTATACGCCTACCAGAAAAGTACATATTTTACTACCAAAAAATTCGAAATGCTTGCGAGAATGGATAAATGCTCACCAAATTGTGTTTCCTAAAGTATTGTAGAAATGAACCAATTAATACCAAAAAGTCAATATGTTTCAGTGAATGACAGACACGAATCTCTGCGAAACCGACTCCACGTAGTCTTGTCTGCCCTACGCCTAGAGTGTAATTTAAATACGTGTTGGCGCGGAGGGGCGCGGCGGCCCGCAAGCCGAAGCTGCGGTGTTGAGCGTGAATACCATCTGCGACGATAAGCTGGTGTGGGACCGCCGGAGCCCCACAACGCCGTAACCGTGACAGAAATTATGCGTGCTGCATGTTGCATGCTCGCTTGCATGATGCATGTGTTTGGGATACGCAATATTATATTTGATATTCAAAATAAAATTAAGATCGACCGTTAGCTTTTTACCTCATCAAAACTGACTAAATTGAAAGTCGTGAAATAAAATATTGGTAACATTTATTTAGCGATAATATAAAATATTTGGTCTGAAATTAACTTTATAGGCGTTTATAAATCTTTATAGCATAGAATAAAAAGAAAAATGTTACTATTTCAGGGAAACAAGATTTGGTGAGCATTTATACATTTTGGTAAGCAAAAAGAATATAAATACAACACGTACAATTTATTATTCTGATGAGTGTATATTTATTTTGGAACTTAAAACGTTATTCTTTAGTATACATTATTTTGGTGAGCATTTAAATTGTACCTTCTAGAAAAAACCAACTAGAACTATATATTAAATTACGTATGTATTCGTCTATCTAAGAGCTCGTACATTCTAAATCTTCGACCAAGTGAAAATTAAAGCAAGCCGGTTAACAGCTTAAAAAAAAAAATTCAGTGTGTACTTATGTACGCGCGTGAGAAGTTATACTTCTTCGAGTCACAAAATAGCAACGAAGGCAGTAAGTAGTTCAGCATGTACGTCAGAGATGGCGTTGTTTACAATTACTCCCGTGAGAATTTTGTGTGACGCTGTGCGCGCGCATCGTAAAATTTCACTCTCATCATTTTTTCATAACGCGCCTAAAGAAGTATAACTTCAAAAAAAAGTTATGTAAAATTCCATGAAACCGAATTTCGTACAAGATAATATGACTCTATGAATAGATTCTCTGTATAGCCAAAAAAACTCCTTCTCATATTACAATATAAGATTGTTTTTAATAAGTACTCAATTCACCTCCTCCAGGTTTTCTGTTTGATCAATAACATCTGAATTATTTTTTCAGGTCCCTACATCTCCGGATATCTTTGTAACGTGGTTGGCAGAAAACCTTGTCTTTACCTAGCTGGAAGCTTTTTATCGCTGTCCTACCTTATAATGGTATTTGCAAAAAGTTTGCCTTTGATATACGTAGCCCGAACTTTAGTTGGAGTTGGTACCGGAGTGGTATTTGTTACAAATCTGATCTACATTGGAGAGATAGCGTGAGTACCTTCCCTGGCTAGCCTGAAATTGCCTAAACAGACTTCGGACATAGGTTAGTCAAAAAACAGCTTAGGTGGAGAATTTGTACTTAGACAATTCCTACCTGGATTAAAATCCGCCGATCTCATCATTACCCTACCCTTCTACCCCGGTTTGTCAATCATCATGATATCTCTGACTTCCTCCTCTATCATATCATTCTTCACACAATCCATGCATCTTTCGTTCGAGCTTCCTCTTCCTCTCCACTCATAATATCCACATTTATATTCATAACTCTTTTGATCACAGGCGTTTCATCCCTTCTCTTCACATGCCCGTGCCAAGACAAACGATTCCATTACAGCAGGACATCAGTTTATTTATTCTGTTAAAATCTCTGACGATGCTAGGCAATAATTAGTGTTAGAATTTGATTGATTATTGTGTTATAGTTAAATAGAACAATTACCATTTTCTTTTCTTCTTATTTCAGGTCCAAAAGAATTCGAGGCACACTATTAACACTGACCGGTTTTTCTAGTACATTGGGCATTCTGTTAGTGTATTCCGTAGGACCGTATATATCTTACGTAGCGATTAATTGGATAGCTGTGGCTTTAGGGGTTGCATACCTTGTCGCTTTATTTTTTTTCGTGCCTGAAACCGCTGTTTATCAAATGATGAAGGGTAAGCTATCCTTAAGATAATTGTATGTTCAGGGATGTGATCCCCATCAATCGTCATAAAAATTGTATTTATTTTTATCTTCTGGAAAACTATTACAGCTAAACAACGTAGACTTAGTACTTGAAAATGTGACTGACAGTTAGTTACAAGTCTTCAATTAAAAATAATAGTATAATGATTTAAGAAACTTGTAAAGAACCGCTTACTACTGTTGTTACTGTTATACAGCCAAATCGATAAAATGAGTAATAAGTATCAGGTAAAGTAAAGTTAAAGATCAAGCACTTTCCAGCCGCGAGTACTATGTTGTGAAAGGCTCGATATTTATATCTTTGAGATGCTGTGAGGTACCAAGGCTATCCATAATTGTGATTCTGTAACTATATTTGAGAAAATGACGACAATATAATATAAGCAAAAAACCTCTCATTTCAGGCAAAAGACAAGAAGCGATGGCAAATCTAACATTACTTGGCAGAGAAGATGACATAGACCAAATAGTAGCACAAGCAAATGAAAAACCAAAATCAAAAATTGCTCAACTGACTGAAATGTACACGGTCAGGTCAAATAGAAGAGCTGCATTTATAATAATAATGTTAAATATTCTATCACAACTCAGTGGAATGATTGTTGTAATTGCTTTCATTACAATCATTTTCGAAATGACAGGATCGAATATGGAGGCGCATATTTCTACTATCATCTTTGGTGTTACTCAAGTCTTCGCATCAATTATTGCGCCCATACTCGTCGATAGAGTCGGAAGGAAAATTCTATTATTGGTGTCTTCGGTACTTTGTTCTATGAGTTTGGTAAGTTCGTCATCTTTGTGTTCGTCGTTTTGTCTTTTATTTGTCCTCATCACTGGATGCGAATCTCTGCACCGTTACCTCTTCTCCACTCTCCTGCTCATAATCGAGAATAATAATTGCAGATACTTGAAAAGTTGCAATAAAAAAACATTCTGTGTTATATCCTCCTTATGCACTATCTATCTGTCTTTCTATACACGTTGGAAGTAAAATAGTCACGAGAACTTTTACTATGGAATCGGACCATGATAAACTTTAAGAGTTGAAATTTTTCTTCTGTTGAATATGTTCTATGGAACTGCTGCTTTTTACTTAATAACCTGTACAATAAAGAAGAGCTCATGGCTGAGTAAAAGCCGTACGGATCGACTGATCATTACGGTTAAACTACCGTTGCCACGGTCGGTCCGTGGATGCCGCAACCGATAAGCAACTGGACGGTCTTCAAATTGAACCATGTACCGAATACAAGCCAAACGTTTGTATCACGAGATGCCATCTCCTGTGTATTTATTCCCAAGTTCAACAAACTGATTATTCCTAGCCTTTCGATTCTACCTTCTAGACTTTAGTCTATATTAATGGATTCCTCAAACAGATCTAAGCTTTCCTTTTCTTTTATTATTTTCAGGCTGCCCTTGCAATTTATTTCCACCTGTACAACACTGGCCATCCAGTCGCTGACGACTTACAGTGGCTTTCATTAGTGTCTGTGATGGTATTCTGCATTGCTTATCATAGTGGTAAGTTTATGCAAATTAGAATAATTATAAGCAACAATTAGAAAAAACCACGATATTTAAGCGGGGTCTAGACTGTGCAAAATGTAATTTTGATTGCATTATAAGTATAATGCTCTTGCTGATCTATCGGTTATCGACACGAACACAGCAGAACTCATCGTACTGGATTCGGGTTAAGCTCGTGTGCCGTCCAGACGAAGAAGGTTTTGGAAAGTGCTGTCTTATTCTGGTAACGGTTTTCAGAAAGAGACAGTGATCCCTGCCCGAAAGAATAATAATAATAAAAAGTTTTATTGACATAAAAGAATAAATATTACATTTAAGATTGAAGCCCTGACTCCTGAGCTAGGTGGTACCTGTGTTACAGGAGTCAGTGTCTTCACCCGGTTTTGGAACATTGACAATTTATGCAATAATTTTGAATAAAATAACGTAAAAATTAATGGAAATGCATGCATGCTCTTGATTGGTTTGGAGTTCGTGTGTGTATGTGTGTTTTTGTGTGAGAGTGTGAGTGTGTGCATGTGTGTGTGTGTGCGTGTGTGAGAGAGAGAGAGAGAGAGAGAGAGATTGTGCTCGAGAGAATGGCATAGTTTCAAGGCCTCCAAAACGAAAATCTCCCGATTGATTTTCGGTCTCAGTGGTATATTATAGCGCACGAGTATGCGTATGTGCGCAAATATAGGTGCACTCCCTCTTCTCTCACTCTCATAGTCCGATGGAAAGGTAAATCAGTTAAACCGGAGAGAGATCAGGCGCAAGACCAATGACTTCCTCCAAACTCCGGGCTCATCATCATCATGTCAACCCTTAGACGCCCACTGTTGGGCACAGATCTGCCCCCAGGGGGGGTTCAGCCGTAATTGCCATGCTTGGGCAATGCATGTTGGTGATCGCAGTAGGTGTTACGGTACTCAGAAGGACGCTGCTGCCCATACTCTGGTCAATATCCCTCTGCCGCCTTCTGCGACACCCACGGGTAGAAATGGGGCTGGCTGCTACTGAGAAATTCCTAATGAAAAAATCCAATAACACTTTGCCCTATCTAAAAATCGAACCCAGGATTTCCATACTTAGCAGTCGCAGTGAGGCAACACTTTGCCCTATCTGGAAATCGAACCCAGGATTTCCATACTTAGCAGTCGCAGGCTGCTGTGAAAGGCAGTTACTTTACGTATACATTACCTATTTATTACTCATTACACATTTATGGGTCCGGTTTTAATGGCCCATTAATAACCATCTATACTTTTAAGACCCTATGCCTCAGCTCGTGGATGTCATTTGATTTTGACAGTCGTTATGGGTAGTCAGAAGCCAGAAAGTCTCATAATCAGTCTTACCACGGTGTATAGTATTACCCAGCAATTGGGTTGTGGAGGTCAGTTAAACAGTCGGTCCATGTAAAGCTCTGGTATTCAGCTCCATGAGACTGGAAGCAGACCCCACTATAGTTGGTAAAAGGCTGGGCAGATGATGATTTAAAAGACCTTGTAATCAAATTATTTTATCTCATTTCTTTCTTCTGCAGGCGTGGGCATCATCCCCAACACATTCATCGGCGAAATGTTCACAGACACTTGCAGAGGCTTTGGTGGCACTATTACAATTACCATCGGCTTCTTATTCGGGTTTGGAGTAGCAACTGCATTCGGCTACGTGTTACCAGTGTGGGGACCTAGTGTGATCTTCGGAACTTTTTCTGGCGCTTGCGCATTTTCGTTCTTCTTTACTATAGTTTTTGTGCCAGAAACGAAAGGGAAGAGTCTGTTGGAAATTCAAGAGTTCTTGAATAGATGAGTGGCTGTGATTTTATGATTAAATGTTTATTTTTTACTGTTCTTTTCATTTCTTGAACCTCCCTAATAACAATGTAATGGCTTGCACGGTTTACTAATTAAATGTTTGCCATAATTTACCATACTTGTATTTGCCTTATTTTCATTAGGAATAACGTTTTAATTGCCATAATCGTAAAATGATATAAAATCATTTTCACTAATTTCATTGGTCATAATCCATCAAGTGCCATAATAATTTTAATCTATTTTATTTGCTATATTTTTCATTTTCAATAATGTCGTTTTCCATAACATTTATTCACCATAATCACGAGCTTGCTTTGCTAAAGAGGAAATCTGGCGCTTGGCGGCCGCTTCCGCTGCACTCTCGCTGCGCTCGCTCGACTTGTTGTTATTGCATTTTGCATTTATTTTAGGGATTTAACGCACATCGTATGCCAGTCCCATCGTACACTTATCCAAATACATCACTACAAAATTACGAATTATTTACTATTACAAATACATGATTATAAGATTTGGGCCATTTTGAACAGAACCTTCGCTTCGATACTATATATTAAGTGAGGTAAAGTGTTTTATTTTTTTTGTTTCAATAAAATATTTTTTTTTGTATTTTTATGTTGCGTTGCATATATTCCACCTAATACTATTGAAAGGGAATATATGTTTATGTTCCATTTACTGGAGCAGTTATGTGTTAGCTATGACAAAGTTGTTTTAGTGGCTGATTTAAATATGTATTCAACAAATCAAGATGTACAATGATATTATGAATACTTTGTCACCTTCTGTGGGTTTCGCCAAAGTAACAATATTCTTAATTGCAACAATCGCACGCTCGATGTAGTCCTAACTAATTTGCCTGAAGGTGATATTGTCGTAAGTGAGGAACGTGTGGAATGTTTGTCATGCATAGACCCACAGCATCCCCCGCTACGAGTAAGTATAAATCGTGTGCGACCGATTTCTAGCCCGGCTTATGCTGCACCGCGAGCTTCCACCTCCCTACCAACGTAGAATTATAGTATTTGTACTTGGGACTTGCAGGGGTAGACTGGAGCCCCCTGTATGGAACGAGTAGTGCCGACGAAGCATGTAGGATATTTTACGACATATTTTACAGGATTTTGGATGATAGCACTCCAAGAAAGAGCTTCAAAGGTGATTGCTTTTCTTATCACTACCCTGAATGGTACACTGCTGACATAATAGGTCATATTAAGAAGAAGGCTCTGTGGCATAAGTCTTTTAAGAAGACCAGTTCGGTCGGCGACTATGTTAGCTTTTCTCACTACCGTTCTATTGTCAAAGTAAAAATCAGTACTGCATACCGCGATTATCAGAGGCGTACGGAGCAACAATTTGTGAAAGAACCAAGGTCTTTTTGGGGTTTTATTGGAGGCAAGCGCTCGAAACGTAGTAGGCCGAAGATAGCTAGGAATGGTGAGCCGTTACCAGAGCATGAGTGTGCCCAAGCATTCGCTGACTACTTTCGTTCGGTTTATGGGGCGGTGGCACCGCGGTTGGATGCGACTACTGCTGGACAGGCGGCGCCCGAGCGCGGCGCCCGCGTTCACGTGGGGCAGCTGTCTCTTGGCGAGGTGAGTGCCGCGCTTATGCGCCTCAAGCCCAAGCGTTCGGTTGGACCAGACGGGGTGCCACCATTCGTCGTTAGGGATTGTAGGGCTGTACTAGCACAGCCGCTCATGCATTTATTTAATTGCTATTTACGAGAATGCTCGTATCCGGACGGCTGGAAGTTGACAAGGGTTACTCCGGTACCGAAGGGTGCTCCATGTTCAGATGTTAGCGGTTATAGACCAGTAGCAGTACTGTCGGCATTTGCTAAAGTCTTCGAGTCTGCATTGTGTTCAACTATCAACTCGCAAGTAGCCTCACAGCTCAACGATGCGCAGCATGGTTTCCGTGCGGGCTGTAGCACTAATTCTAATTTAATATGTTTTTTAAATCAGGCCACCACAGTGCTGGACTCGGAGGCTGGTGCCCAACTGGACGTTGCTTACTTCGACTTCAGGAAGGCATTTGATAGTGTAGATAATGACATACTTTTAAGTAAATTTGCGAGGGTCGGTTTTACCCCAGCCCTTCTAGAGTTCTTTGCTAGCTACTTGGGCAACCGCATGCAAATGGTAGAATATGCAGGTTACACTTCGGACACGTATTTCACCCTTACGGGGGTAAGTCAGGGGACAAATTTAGGACCGTTAGGGTTTATTATTATGGTTAATGATCTTCCAGCAGTGCGATTCTGTAAGAATTCACCCACGAATTCGAATCCTATCTCATTTCCGATTTCACTAACCTGAAGTGAAAAGTATTTGGTATTCGCTAAAATAGTAACGTAATAATAGTTCGCTTCACCTTAGTTGGTACTCAGTGGCGCTAGCGTAGTAGTTATCGAATTACAGTTTATCTAAAACAGTTTTCACCGCGGAATCAGACGTGAGAACTGGAGTGAGTTCTTATTATTATTATTATTATTATTATTATTAATCCTTTATTTCAGGCAACTAAGGCCCATAAAACACAATACATACATAAGCATAAAAACAATAATTCTAAACTAATACATATTTTAAAACAATAAACTTAAAAACTACTGCACACGAAGAGACGGCGTCGTGTTACGCTGCGAGGTGTCACGTAGCCGACCACGGAAACGCCGATACAGCACACCTTTCGGCCAAAACTCTTCCTTGAGGAAGGTCACCAAATGTTGAGTCGGAACGCGCACTACGAACGACTTGAAATTGGTGTTATGGCGCGCCTCCAACTTCTCCACCCTCAAGGTCCAGTTGGTCTTCCCCCGTAGATACTCCACGATGTCCTCAGTCTTTGTAGAGTGATGCAAACGGGACACGTACA
Organism: Charanyca ferruginea; assembly: GCA_947361185.1. Classification (NCBI taxonomy): domain Eukaryota; kingdom Metazoa; phylum Arthropoda; class Insecta; order Lepidoptera; family Noctuidae; genus Charanyca; species Charanyca ferruginea. Next base: position 18,311,316 of record OX376078.1, on the reverse strand, counting down.
GCTGCGTCGTCGGTACCGCAGGACGTAGCAGCATGTTAGATCCGGCGGGCGCCGTCCCACACTGGTTGCGATAAGAAGGCTTCTTCTTCTTCTTTCTCTCCACCTTGATGAAGCCGTCCCCAACGCATGTGTTCTTCAGTGGAACCTGCTGTTTATGGTCCATGACAGCGCTTTTAGTCGCGCTCGATACTGAGCGACTCTGCTTTCCCCGTTTTGGTTTTTCTGCTTGTCGTTTAGTTTGCGACACAGCAGGTTTCATGTTGGCAACAGTTGCAGAATAGGTAGGTTTGGGGGTCGATGTACCTATTTCACGCGACGCTTCCCCGGCAGGTACGACGCGATCAACAGAACACGATGCAACGCTTGCATTCTTGACAGCCGATGACTCAGATTCACTCGCCGACTGGAAACTGCAGATCGAAGCATTTTGTGCCCCGCGACGTGTGTTTACATTGGTGTCGTCCGATGACCTACTTGCCGGAATATCGTTGCGCAACAACGCTACTTCGGCTTTCAATTCACCGATGTAACAGATAGAATAACATAGCAGAAGTCATTAAAGATGATAGCTGTCTGTTATTTGCTGATGATCTCAAGCTATTCTTGCGGCTCGCAGACGAGTCACATTGCGGTATGCTCCAGCGAGACATCGATCGGGTGGTAGCGTGGAGTGAAAAAAATAAACTACTCTTCAATGTCACGAAGTGTAACGTAATGTCCTTCACGCGGGCCGTGGTACCCCGGCGCCATGATTATTGCATGGGCGGTCACGTCATACCGCGGGTGGAGTCAGTGCGAGATCTCGGGGTTACATTTACTAGTGATCTTTCGTTTCGTACTCATATAGTGCAGGTGTGCAAGAAAGCGTTTAAGAATCTTGGTTTTGTCATGCGTGAAACCCGTGACTTCACTAATATGGCAGCAGTGAAATCACTTTATAATGCGTTGGTGCGAAGCAACTTGGAAACTAGTGCTATCATCTGGAATCCTTATGAAATGAAGTATTGGAGTCGTTTGGATTGCTTGTTCCAAACTGGAGGCTACGGTTAGGATCGAGGGAGGGGCTTTTTAAAGTTCCGGCCCTACCTATTAAAGTTTGCATCAGTGATTCGGGCAGTAGAATTACTTAATAGTGTCTCTCTGCGTTTGGACATATTTTCTTGCTCTTTGGCGGAATTCCAGAGGGTGACACTTAGTATGTTGTCCACTGTGTAAGTTGTGCTCTACCCAGACCCGTTACTTGGGACGGGACAATTAGCAATTTGTGACTACTTTTGTTACCTTGGGTCTTACCTGTTAAAAAAAAAGTATGTGTTCATGAATGATTAATAAATAAAATAAAAACTTTGAAATTACTGGAAGTACCGAGAATCTACTTTATTGCTAAGTCCCATGGATTACGTGATAAGCTAGGACTCGATTTGAGTAGCCTCGTATTGAGCAGCCTCGCCGCGGGCGCTCACTAGGTTCACGTAGAGGCACGTCTCGACCCAAGGCAGCGTCTCCACTTGCCATGCTGCGAGTTGAGCCAGCAGCCTCGACCCGCGGCTTTAATGGAGTCCTAGTTTTATGGTCTTCAACGCAAACGAAGTTGCGGACAGAAGCTAGTTGATAATAAGTAATTAATTATCAGATTATAATGATTTTAGTTTCCCTTAAAACCTAAAATATCTCATCATCATTATTATCATCATCATTATCATCATCATAATTATGGAAGACGTCCACTGTTAAATAATAAGATCACCCATAGAATGCCACGGTTATCGGTTCATCGAGCGATGTGGCCTGTTCATTATAAAATATCTACGTGCCATTATAATTTTAGACATAGGCTCTGGTAATCAGCAAATCAAAGGCTGACGCCTTTAATTTGGTGATTACCATATTCCGAATTAGATCTTTGTTTATATGGTTCAAAAAAATAAAACAACAAAAATAAATAAATAAGTATTTAATAATAATAATATCACAGCCAAGATTTACTTAAAATCTCTTGGATTTGCAACAGACTCTTTCCTTTTGTTTCAGGTACAAATATAGCACTAAAGAAAAACGCAAATGCGCAAGCGCCAGAAAATATCCAGAAGACCACACTAGGTCCCCAGGCCGGCAACATGTAACCAAATGCGGTGGATACTCCAAAACCGAACACCCAACCGATGGTTACTGTGAACGTACCACCGAAACCCCTACAGGTGTCCGTAAACATTTCACCGATAAATGTGTTGGGGATAATGCCAAGACCTGGAAGAAAAAGAATATGAATTATATTCAAAATCAAAGTCAAAGCATTTAGTTCAATTAAACCATTCACAGGCACTTTTGAATTCAAAATCAAAGTATTTATTTCAATTAAACCATTTACAGGCACTTTTGAATTGTTAAGGAGTCGGTTAGTTAGTTAGATAGTTGAAGCTTGCTCAAAAACGTATGTAGGTATCCATGTTGAAGAACGAGCAAAAAACTACACGGACACTCTTTTAAGATTTAAAAGAGATAGCGCTTTTGCGCTTAGTAGCACAGCGTAGGTTTCGTGGAACCCACATTAGAAATTGCTGTTATAATATTGTGTAGTTGAAGCTCCATATAGAAGGGTTTGGGTGCAGGTGCAATATTTAAACTACGTCGCAAGAGTGAACCAGACGCGTTGCCGCTGATATTGTAGAAAATAACCAAATGAACGTAGATGACCACTTGTAAGTGTCAGATAAGCCACCTACTTGAGCGCTTATGCGAACCGACTTAATATCACAAATAAACTTACCACCAAAATACGAAATGAAGAACATCATCAGTGACGCAAGCGCAAGCCATTGCAAGTCCTCAGCGACTGGATGCTCATTGGTGAGCAGATAGAAGTAAGTTCCAAGAGCAGCCTGGAAAATAAAATACCAGGCATGTCCAACATGCATCTCAAGACAATTCTAACAAGCCCAAACACGACTAGGATAAATGTTCCGTTATTGAGTTCCAGTTCCTTCCCTCCGGGTCCATCATCAAATAAGTTCGATGGTACATTATTATGGCATTGTCATGAATGTTACATACATTTGCAAAATTTCAAATCGATACGACAATACAAGTTGGTTAAATTCGTCTTCCAATATTTTTTACATAGTTACCTAATTCGTGACAGACGAAGCTAATAAAGGCGTGTTAATAATAATAATAAAAGCGATGGTGGGAAGACAAATTTGAACTGTTTCTATAAGCATTTAGGGCAGGTCAAGATCATGTCAAAAAATGCCAGAACTAATCTTACTTTATAAATCAAACACGTAAAGTAAATCAGACTAATTTTTAAATTGGATAATTATGTGGTTTGCACACGATATTAATTCAGTTTGTAGACTTTATTCATATCATTGGTTCGAAAAAAGTTTAACACAAAATGTCATGGAATAGTCGTATACTTAACCAGTTCGAAAATCGACTCGAACCAATATATTCGCTTTGTTCATGTTAAGCCGTACAGGGGAATATTTTTAAAGTCAAACCAAACAAAGAACTTACCAAACTTAATGAACAAGCTGCCGTAGATACCAATAAAAGAGATTTCCTTCCAGTCCTATCGACAAGTACTGGCGCAATGGTTGCTGCAACCATTTGAGTGACACCAATGATAATAGTGGATATATGTGACTCCATAGTTGATCCAGACATGTCAAAAATAATCGTGACAAATGCAATCACAGCAATCACTCCGCTCATTTGTTGTAGAATATTTAATACTATTATAATGAATGCAGCTCTTCTATTGGACCTGACCGTGTACATTTCAGTCAATTGAGCAATATTTGGTTTTGGTTTATCATTTGCTTTTGCAACTATTTCGTCTATGTCATCTTGTCTGCCAAGTGATGCAAGATTTTCCATCGCTACTTCTTTATTTCCTGAAATAAGACTTATTTTATTTTCAGATGCATATTTCTGTTTTACTATTTAATAATTTGCTTTACGATTGTTATAATTATTGATCGATTGCGATGCTGCTTGCGTTAGCCGATCGAACCACATTTGTATTAACACTAACATAGGCTAAGTTATATTGTTACTAATACTCAGTGGACTTCATCTCTCATAAATTATAATTAACAGCCTACCACTGGAAATTAACTAAACTGCAAAGTTAAAGAATAGCGTTCGTCTATTCAGAATGGACTAGCATTCTGTAAAACCTTCTAGGTCAATTTTAGTGAAGTTTGAGGTGAATTGTCAACCTCTTGCCAGGTATTCTGGGCTAACAACAGTAACTGCTGTGCTCCAGGGAGTATCCTGGAGGCAACGAACGGTCCACAGAGAGTGATCTCAGCTGCTCATGCACCTAAAGCTAAATTCAGGAGATTAGGGTATTTAGGTACTAAAGTTAATGGGTAACATATTAGGTAGACAGGTTACCACAATCTCATAAAAGATAATCAGAATTTTATAATTCTTACCTTTCATAACTTGATAAACAGCAGTTTCAGTTACGAAAAGAAATACTAGAACAGTGTAAATACCACTCATAGCTGCACCAATCCAACAAATTGCCGCGTAAGATACATACGGTCCCACTACATACACTATTACTGTTCCAAAAGTACTAGAAAATCCAGTCAGTGTTAACAGTGTGCCTCGAATTCTCGTTGATCTGAAAAAGAAAAAGTATAAATTTACTGCTGACGTGAACCTTAGAAGAACCTTTTCTAATAGTCTAAGATCCCGATATACAACGACCTTCACCGAGATGCTTATTTAATGAAACGTATTTTATATTTAATTTAATATGTCAATAAATATAATCCATATGGGTTGCCTAGCAAATTTCAGTCCAGAGTATGTTTAATTAATAATTTAAAAAAAATATTTTTTTAAACATTTCACCGGTATGATTATTAGATAAATTCTATACCAATCGAAAGTATGAAGCCCATAGAATATGCAAACGTTAGGTTGCCTATTCTTTTCCGGTCACAACTATCGGGTTGCCAGGTATAAACAGGTAAATCTGTACTAGCATTTTGCAACGGTCTGTTTATTGAATGAAATTTAAATGAAATTAAAGATTATTTTATTCTGAACACGGTGGTATAGGGTTGCCTGCGAAAAATCAGTCCAGAATTGCGGTTGTCGAATTTTAAAAAGTAAAACATTGCGCCGAGTGAATGTGTGCGACTGAGAGGTCCCAACCAACCATCCCATGCGATAGAAGAGGACACAGCATAGAAGCTGTTTAAAGTCGGCCCATTTAAAGAAAGAGAGTGCGCATGCTATTTGGGCTTGTAAAAGAAAAGGATAGCGATAGACTCGTATATACTATGCATCATTTTGGAGCAGAGTGTCGCTATAAATACAATTGAAAAAACGTGCTACTATTTATTGTTGGAAAAAATGGCAAAAAAGTGTTTTTTGTGTGGATCGGATGATGAAATAATTGATTTTAATGATGAAACTTTTAAAAACTGTGTATTAAAGTTAGCTTTTCGTAAAAAAAAAACACTTTAAATACAATTTTGTTGAGCTACCCAGTGCGTCTCTTCAATTTGTAGGTTATCATACCACGTGCTACAAAAAAGTGACTGTTTTGAATAAAAAATATAACGAAGAATTTCTTAATTTTAGTGCTGAATATACATACAGTAAGTACATAATAATTGAATCTTTAAAATTATCTTAGCTAATACATCTTCTATATTTTTTTCATGTTTAAATAATTGTTAGTAAAATTCACCTATGGTTTTGTTAATTTTCGACACACATATTTTTTTTGTATTTACTTAAAAACAACAACAACAACAACAACAACAACTCCATACCACCATGCTGGATATCATTAACTCAGAAAATTTTACGAACTATTTTCGTAAATTCCATGTGGCTTAATGCAACGGATCCAATATGCGTGAAACTTGAGCCTGAGAACTGCGGATGGTTCTTAGATGAATATTTAAAACCAGTAGGTATCATTGGGGATCATACACCTTTAAAGATAGAAGACATTGTCGAAAAAAGTGCAACAGAGAGTGATGACGAAGAAGATTCAGAAGTTGAAGATCGTAGTTTTATGTCCGATGACTCGGATACTGAATAATTTAAAAAAAATTGTATTTTTAATTTTTTACAATAAATAAAAGTAATTTTTTAATTGTTGTTTTTTTATTTTGTCTTCTTATAATAAAAATAAAATTTGCAAGATTACCCTGATTAAAAAAAATCACTTTTATGGGTTTTGAATTTTTTCCAATAGTTGCAATTGATTTCAATTTCTCTGTTTACATTTATAGATTTATAATTTGTAAGTAGTAATTTTTTTAATTTTTTTTCTATCATTCTTTTTAATCAGGGTAGTATTATATATGTATCACTATAACCTTCTTTTTTACTAAAGATGTATATATACTTTAGTGCCACATAAAAAATATACACATAAATAATTAATTGATTTAAAAAAAAAAAAAAAAAACTATTTCTCTATTTAAATAATAAACTACTCCAAAATGATGCATAGTATATACGAGTCTATCGCTATCCTTTTTTTTTTCAAGCCCTTTAAACAGCTGCTATGCTGTGTCCTCTTCCATCGCATGGGATGGTTGGTTGGGACCTCTCAGTCGCACACATTCACTCGGAGCAATATTTTACTTTTTAAAATTCGACAACCGCAATTCTGGACTGATTTTTCGCAGGCAACCCTATACCACCGTGTTCAGAATAAAATAATCTTTAATTTCATTTAAATTTCATTCAATAAACAGACCGTTGCAAAATGCTAGTACAGATTTACCTGTTTATACCTGGCAACCCGATAGTTGTGACCGGAAAAGAATAGGCAACCTAACGTTCGCATATTCTATGGGCTTCATACTTTCGATTGGTATAGAATTTATCTAATAATCATACCGGTGAAATGTTTAAAAAAATATTTTTTTTAAATTATTAATTAAACATACTCTGGACTGAAATTTGCTAGGCAACCCATATGGATTATATTTATTGACATATTAAATTAAATATAAAATACGTTTAATTAAATAAGCATCTCGGTGAAGGTCGTTGTATATCGGGATCTTATACTATAAACTATATTGGGGTCGGCTTCCAGCCTATCCAGATGCTGCTAATTACCAGTATTTTGCATGGAGCGATTTCCTACTTGACCTCCACAACCCAGTTACTAAATAGCACGATGTCCCTTGCAAAGATTAGTTTACAGACTTTCGGCTTCTGACTAACTTCTGACCGTCAATGCTCTGCAAATGACAGACAGGACCTGTATATTTACTTCATGGGGAGTCTAATGGTGGTTAGTGGATGAGTAGCCAAGAATATCTTCAAACCATTTATTGTTGGTGCAAGGTTTGCGTTTTGAAGGTATTCAGTCCATCTACACGAATCTACATGAATTAAATAATAATTATAAACTAAGTTGGACAATATTTTTAAACTTTTGTCATTAATATTTGAACTTTCAGTAGACGAAATGAGTTTCCGGACTAGCAACTTTTTCATACAGTTATGAAACCGTCCAATCTTATGTTATGAAATGTTTTTCCTTACATTCTGTCGGTCTATTGTGAGTTTGAGGTTAGCTGTCAATCAGTAATAAATGAAGTCATAGCATTTATTTTAATGAAACTATTTACAGGCACTTTTGAATTGTCAAGGAGTTAGAAAGTATAACTAGTGGCTCGTTTCAAAATGTAGGTAGGTCTCTATGCAGAAGAACGAGCCAGAAACACTACGAATACTCTTTTCAACCGACAGCTTACTTCAAGCACAGTTTACCTAACTTCACCGAGGGTCAGATTTATAGAAAAGCACTACTGTTGTTTCACAAGCAAGGTAGTTACTCACGAAAACTCTCCAATGTAGATGAGATTTGTAATAAACACCATTACGTTGCCAACTCCAATTAAAGCACGGCCTACAAATATTGTAGGCAAGTTTTTGGCCAGTGCCATCACAACGTAGGCAAGTACATGAATAGCTCCGCCAATATATAGGCATGGTTTTCTGCCTATCACGTTACAAAGATATCCTGAAAGGGAGGGACCTGGAAAAAAGGATAACTTTGGGTGTTATTTATCAAGCTTCGAAGTAGAAGAGGAGTGGATAGAAAAAGACAGGCTGAATAAAGCGCTATCCACACATTTCCGGGTCAGGGCTATCCGTGTTCCAAGTTGTTCGTTTCAGTGTTCCCGTCAGGGACGTGCCGGCCATCATCTGTGTTTACACATATCAGGGAAATCGGTATCAGTGTAATCTGTTTCTTTAGCTGATATAACTAGCCTACATTATCCCATATTATATTTTTCTTCTTAGAATTCAAATAATGTGGATTAGAAAGATCGTAAAGTACCCGGAAATGTGTGGATAGCGCTTAACACTTTCCATTTTTTGCATACGGCTTCTGATCTCACTTTTACTTCCCTTGCTCGTGCCAGCCCGCGCCGTTGAGCCTGTAGCTTTAAATTCGTCCATAAATAAAAATCGAAATCCGATTCAGTCTGTCTCTTTGCTGTCTTCCCCCAGCGATGCTCTAAGCCGAGGCCTTACCACACAAAGGGTGCCATTGACGTGTATTTGCTTAGTTTATAAGTTTTTCCCCTGGCTGGAGGCCTTAAGTTCCTCCTAGGTTAATATGCAAAATGCAAATCCGAAACAAAAACTAGTCTTACTTCAAATTCTTTCTATTACCTATGACAGTCCCAACAAAAATAATGGACACAACCCAGGATGCTTCTCCATCAGTAATTACATTGTCTAAGGGCGTCTCTTCAATATTTTGCAGTTTGGATAACACTGGTGCAGTCCATCCAAGAGTGAAACCCACAATTGACTGGCCTATGTATACTGAAATTACAAATTAATTATTACCACTAAACCGTCCGAACCTCCAACTTACGTTTCGATAAACCGACCACACTTTAGATATTTGCGAATTAATGCCATAATTCAACACATCAGAGCATGACAATGCTCTCAACCGCCATGCTCATTTATGTCAAACACATGTAATTTAGTTAATTAATATGTGGCTCCATAGTTCTCTCATTAACAAAATTCCAATAGTGCTAAGTATTAATTTATACAAAGCTAAAGTTTCCAATGTATGTACCTATGTACTTCGACAGGTAAAATGTAATAAGTAAATAATAATAACAATAATAGGAATAACGGTACACATTATTCATGCCAATAACAAAGGGTGAGAAACATAATTTTCTTGCTATTAAGAAATTTCATAAAGGGGCTGTGCAGCAGAGCCAGCATTATGCCAAACATTTTTATCATTGATATAATCTACCAACTCATAATATGCTTGCCTTCATAGTGTGCGTTTAATGCATATTTTAAACTGCCTTTCATTTAGTTGCAAAATATCGAGCGGTATTTTATTATCGGACCGGACCGGACCGCAAATCTACAAACACCAACATACCATAACCAGCTACTGCAGTAGGAGGTGGCTTAGGGCCACAGTGGAATTTTACCAAAGCGGATTATGACTCGTTATACGCGTTCCTATTTTCAAATAATTGGAGTTCGATTTATGACATACATGATCCAGAAGAGGCGGTAGAATATTTTTATGACATGCTAAATAACATTATTGATAGTTGCGCATTTGTAGATCTTTGGCAGTCGTTATGGTAGTCAGAAGCCAGAAAGTCTGACAACCAGTCTTACCCAGGGATATCGTGTTACCCAGTAACTGGGTTGTGGAGGTCCGATAGGCAGTCGCTCCATGTAAAACACTGGTATTTAGCTGCATCTGGTAAGACTGGAAGCCGACCCCAATATACTTGGGAAAAGGATAGGCAGATGATGATAGTTCCACTCCGAGGAAAAGGCAAACGGGTGCAAATTCTAGGTACATAGGTATCCTGGTGAAATTATTCATCAAAAAGGCGATACTGCATAGGCGTTACAAACAAAGTAGCAAAAGTAGTGATTTTGAAGCAAAGACTATAAAACCACTTGACTGCGCATACAGAGCCCCGACGCACGAAAATTATCAGTATTTCGTCGCCTATAATAAGCTCCTGTACTTTGTGACCACTTTAGTTGTGACCAAGTATTAGACCTGTGTGCACGCTAAATTTACGTAAATTCTTAAAACATTTTACGCAATTATAACGCATCAAAATGCCTTCATGTGCGGTGAAGTGGTGCGGAAAACATTCCAAGACAAATAATAACAAAAAAAAAATGGCATAACATTTCATCTGTAAGTAAACAGTACAATATTTATTTTTGATTTAATCAGATTATGAGTGACCGCATGGGTCTAGATATAATGGTAGCTGGTATAAGAAAGCACACTGCAGTATCGCGCGTTGATGTCTTTTGGAAAAGTCTCGTTCTTTCATTAGAAAATTCTAATACGTCTATCCCTTTCTTTCCCTTTGTTTGGTTTATCGTGAAAACCAGTGATGTTACCTTCATAAGTAGCTGTAGTAATATTTATTGTCGATGTTGAAATTAATAAAATTCAAATTAATAAAAAAAAAACAATTTAAAAATTGTAATAAAAGTGTACTTGAAAATTTCTTCTAAACTTACGACTTTTTTTTTAATTTCCTTGTTTTGTCTTGATATCCTTTTTCTTTTTATTCAGACTATACAAGCTGAAATCTAAATGGTCCATTTCCCGCCGTTTTTTAATAATTTATTATAATTTTTTTATTAATTGATTGTACAGAGGACAGCACATCAAGCTACTACAATCTGTCAAATTTCTTTGAAACATTTTCAACTTTATGACAATAGCATAAGGTTCATATTCAATTGGGAAAATTTGACAGTTAGGTATGGCTTGATGTGCTGGCGTCTGTACTACCAAGACAGAATCATTTCGCTTCGGGAAAATAACCACTAAAATTTCAGCGTGTATGAGATTTTATTTAATAAAAAAATGTTTGATTTTTCAATAAAAAATGGTCTCATTCATATTATCCAACCAATATTCTCTACCTATATTCTTGCAAATAAATAGATCATTCATTCATTCATTCATCAATATATTAATATGACATTATGTAAAATACTCGAATTAAAATAAAATAAATGATAATTACATAACATTAGTATTATTTATTTAATTATCTTATGCTCATTTTTCTAAATGTAATATACCCATTTTATCGATATCGACTATTTTTCCTTAATCAAGTGGAACAACCCTAACGATGTTATACCTATGCATGTTGACCTTGAGCTGACCAATCACAGCCGCGCGTACATGCCCGTCCCCGGACCCGCTGTGGTGAGTCGTGTACTTAGAAGAAATCAGCCTATACGCTCTCTAGTGGTTTTATTCTCTTTGTTTTGAAGTGTTTGCTAGGTGTAGGGCAACGGTAAAGATCGCACCGCACCGCTCGCACCGGCCTATGGCCGTCACTGGGTTTAAGGCGCTACCCCGACCAAAAGTGCGTTTTTCTTCGTTATTCAGGGGCTATTAACTCATTAATTGACGACACGGTTGGCGCAGTGGCTGAGCCATCGACTGCTGCGCAGCGTGTTGTAGATTCGATTCCCGCCCAGGGTAAACATTTGTGTGATGAGCACTTGTGTTTGGCTTGTGTCTGGGTGTTGTTTATCTATATATGTATGTATGTATATCAGCTGTCTGACACCCATAGTACAGGGTCTCCCTAGTTTGGGGTCAGATGGCCGTGTGTGAAAATGTCCCCACATATTATTATTATTATTAATTAAGAAAAACAAACTACATCTAAAAGCATATTATTAATATTTAATATCCAATCATCACAATCCACGTTCTTATTTTTTTTTATGTACCCTATAAATAACAAAATCTCCCTGTAAAAAAAGGACTAAAATAATTGAAACCATGTATCTATGGCTAAAGTTGACGTGCTATTAATTTGAGGATTACACTAATAGACAGGTAACTTAAAAGTCTTTATAATTCACGTTTTATTTTATTTCAAAAGATCGTTTTTTTTTTTTATCAAAAAACCCAAAACTTGTACCAAATTCGATTCTGCGGCAAAGAGGAAATGTATGGTCAAGGTTATTTGGTCAGGGATCCGCCTTAACAAATGATTTAGCTCGTAGGTTCGAAGCTCATTTGGATCACTGGTATTGGTAGGATAATTGTTAGATTTGACAGTCAAAACTCAAACTCAAACTCAAAATCATTTATTTCAAATAAACCATTTACAGGTACTTTTGAATTGTCAGAGTCAGTCAGTCAGAAAGTTGAAGCTAGTTGCTCGTTCCAAACAGTAGGTTTCTATGGAGAAGAACGAGCAAGAAACTCCATGAACAACACTCTTTTAAAATCAATAATATGTTACAAATTTCGGTTACATCGTTCATATTGAATCTAGGGTACAATGTGAGAACAATGTCGTGTACGTTAAAAGAGGTTTAGATAAAAATATAATCATAATAAACAATTCAAAATAAAATTAGAATAACCGAGGCAGCTAAGAGATGACCAGTCCAACTAACGGCGCCCGTTCACGAACATGACGCACGGATCGGCATCATTTGACTCAACCATTTTGAAGGGAACCGAATGATCCAACACGCGCGCCACCGCCAGCGAGACATTCCAGTGAGCATGACATACTCCCAACCGCCAGGGCACATTCAAGTCAATGAAAGACATACCTCGTAAATGGTAGCTTTAAATAACATAGTGCTCACATGTATGTGCTATGAAAAATTATATAATACTAACACATTGAGTTTATACAATGCAAAGATAATGTAGATCTATATCTTCAGCAGCTCCAAAAATAATTAAAAATGCTAATCAATGAATCTATGAACCCTTATGGCTGTGGAGCTAGACCAGCATCCAGCCAAGCACTTTTATCAGTGATGTATTCACCCAATGAATAATATGCTCGGCTGCATAGTGTGCGTTTTATATGTATAAGACTTAAATTTTGTCTCATTTAGTTGAACAATGTGGGGAGGTATTTTATTGTAACATTTTAAACAGTACCCCATGAAAGAAGTATCTACTTTAGCCAGTCTGAAACTCGGTTGAACTAGTTGGTCCCTATTTCTAGTGTTATAATTATGTCTTTCACCCCTTTTACTAAAAAGATGCAGATTTTTTCTAGCGTACATTATGTTTTCATAGATGTATTGACAAGGTACCGTCATTATGTTAATTTCCTTAAACAGTTCCCTTAGAGAATCGCGCATACGGAGATTGTAAATGGCTCTGATGGCTCTTTTCTGCAGAATAAAAATAGCCTCGATGTCTGCAGCTCGTCCCCACAGTAAAATACCGTAAGACATTATACTATGAAAATAACTAAAGTAGACCAGTCTCGCGGTATCCACGTCAGTAAATTGCCGGATTTTTCTGACAGCATATGCTGCCGAGCTTAGCCGTCCAGCGAGAGATGTTAAATGAGGACCCCATTGTAGCCTTGAGTCGAGCGTGATCTCCAGGAAAACAGTTTTATCAACGAATTCCAGCTTCTCATTATTCAATACTATGTCACAGTCATTACTTTTGACATTTGGTAAAGAAAATCTGATGCACTTCGTTTTTTTTTCATTCAATACTAAATTATTCGCCGTGAACCAATTTTGAACTTGCAGTAAGGCGCTATTTACGTGGTCTAGGTTCTGGGCTCGTCTGTCTATCTTAAATATTAAAGAAGTGTCATCAGCAAATAACACCATTTGTGGTTGGTTTTTCAACACATGAAGAAGATCATTAATATACACTAAAAAGAGGAAAGGACCCAAAATTGAGCCTTGTGGAACCCCCATTTCTACCTTTAAACCATGTGAATTCACCCCATTTATTTGGACTTGCTGCTGCCTATTAATCAAATAAGATTTTACTAAACTAAGCGCAAGTCTACCTAGTCCGTAATGCTCAAGTTTCAAAAGTAGTGTGTCATGATTTACGCAATCAAATGCCTTGGAGAGGTCACAAAAAATTCCTATGGCATCTTGCGCCTCTTCCCACGCAGTAAATATGTGTTTTAATAAAGTGACACCAGCGTCAGTTGTGGATTTACATAATTTCACCTGTCACACAATATTCATTTTTAGACACTATTAGTTGCTAATAGTTTGAAAGGGTATTGATTCCGCCTCCCTTAAAAAAACAGAGAAGGATTGTAAGAACTTGAAGTTTCAAAAGTCTCGATATTCCCGAGATCGAAATTATCAGTGTAGAGTATCGAAAATATCAAAATAAAATATTATACTTCTCAGTATCAGTCATTTATTTCGGATTTTTATGCATCTATTTTGTTGATAACCTACCTACCTATAAATACCTAATGTCATGTAAATAAGTACAAAGTAACATTATTATTCAAAACTGTTTTTGAATTTACTTCAGTTACCTACTTCAAAACTTTTTACCCAGTTTTATTTATTTATTTTTTTATTGAAATATCTATCTAGGTAGGTACTAATTGATTGAAAAAAAAATATAATTATTATTACAATTAGCCCGTACTGTCCAACTGATAAGCAAAGACCTCCCTCCCTATTAAAAATAACTTTTATGTTATTTTTAGGCGCTACATGGACTTTTACAATATTTGAAAAAATGTAGGTAATAATTGTGTTAAATAGGTATATTATGTGAAAATGTATTTTCTTAATAAAAAAATATATTAATACTTACAGCATCCTGCGATTAAAAATTGTTTACTCAAATTCGTATTCGTTTTGGCCCCCATTACACTGACTTCAGTTCACACTATATTTTTAATTTATTTATAGCGGTTTGTGGTATCTTGCACATACATTGAACCGTCTGACTTATTCGAATGTTTTGTATTATATATTATCTTATATTTTTACCTCGTGAATGAAATTGTATGATTTTTTTAACAATTCATTAGGGTTTCGTGGTAAAATTATAAATTATTATATGCAGTTTTTTGCAAGTCACCTCTGTTCACCAAATGTTCTTTTCGAACCGATATTCGCATTTATTAAAAAAAATACTACTTCTTATAAAGCATTTTCGTTTAATAAAAGTCTGTCACCCTAGACACAGCCACTCAGACACCACCAGAGACCACGAAATAGAAAAGTAAAGTAGAAGTACCGACGCAGCAATCTCGCGTGTGTCACAATTATGCGTAAAATATTACATATAATTATAACATCCTTCGCCTGTTGTAATAAGTGTTATTTTTGTATGAACAACAAATAAGCTTTTTGTCCAAATTTAATTTATTGTTCAGTCAAAATTAAGACAACAGGCGAAGGTTGTTATTATTTTGCAAATTTTTCGCATAATACTGACGCGCGCGGGATATCCCAGTGTGTACTTTACTACAACATGTTTTTTATATTCCGCGGTGGAGACAATATTACAGCAAATAAAACATCATTATTTTCACAATTTTCTAATGTACGGAACTACATTGAATAATACAGTATAGAATCACTAGTGCGATGTATTCAAAACCGATTGGTCGTATCAAGATGATAATAGGATAACTGATAAAAGATAACATTCTGCACTAAGGTGGTTATACTAGACATTGGTAAGTAGGTAGATAGATACCGTCAAACGGGGTGACTTTGAAACAGGAGGTGACTTTGATAATTACCTGAAATATTTAATACCAGTGTAGACCAAGGAGTCTTTCCGGATTTAATGAAAGACAGCAAAGTCGTACCATTGTACAAATCCGGTGATAGTAAAGAACCCAACAATTATGGGACTATATTACGTCTGCCAGTTCTCAGTAAGGTGTTTGAAAAGTTAATGCTTAATCAGATGTTACGTCACTTAATGACAATTCCATCTTTCATGAATAACAGTACGGTTTCACCAAAGGACGTACAATTGACGACGGTGTCACCCTAATTAAGAACATTTTTAACGATTGGGAAGAAGCACAAGATGCCGTTTGAATCTTTTGCGACCTCTCAAAAGCGTTTGATTGCGTTTACCATGAGACACTTTTGTTGAAACTGGAGCACAACGGGATTCGTGAAACATCTCTTCATTTAATAAGATCATACCTCAAAGATAGACAGGTTAAAGTTCAGATAACGGCATGAACTTATTGGGGTCTGAAATGAATCTGGGCGTTCCTCAAGGCTCGATATTGGGTCCATTTAAAAAATCAAGCGAAGATGGTGTTATTTGCAGATGACACATCATTAATTTTTAAAATCAATAGGCGTTTTCAAAATTTTGACGACTTGAATAACTCTATTCTTCAGTCCAAAATTGGTTCATGGTAAATAATTTGGTACTCATCATCTGCCTAGCCTTTTCCAACTATGTATTTTGGGGTCGGCTTCCAGTCTAACCGGATGCAGCTGAATACCAGTGTTTTACATGGAACGGCTGCCTATGGGACCTCCACAACCCAGTTACTGGGGCATGCTCGCCGTATTTCAGAATTAACAGTAGCGACCACCAAATAACCGCCGAGGCAATGAAGCTCGACGAGTCCCGGAGAAACGATTCAACTGTCTTGTATCCCGAAACAAAATTATTCAGAAAACAACAACGAAGGAGTTAGGAAAAGCCTATTTTTCACTTTGGATTTTTTTTACTTAAGTATTACTTACTTTTTGGTAATAAAACTAAATTATAAAAAGCCGGACAGATCGATCGGGCAAAGGTTAAGCTACGCTTACCGCGGTCGGTCTGTGGATGGGTTACCACCCGAGTTCCCTCCGGGCCTTCGAATCCACTTAAAGCCATTGGTCCCGGCTGTCGTTCGTAGATCTTAGGCAGTCATTATGGGTAGTAAGAAGTCAGAAAGTCTGACAACCAGTCTTACTAAGAGGGAGGGGGGGGGGTTGGGTTGTGGAGGTTCGATAAGCAGTCACTCTATGTAAGACACTGGTATTCAGCTGCATACAGTCAGACTCAAAGCCGACCCCAACATAGTTGGAAAAAGGTTAGGCAGATGATGATAGATAAGTATGGATTTATCTCTTTTTGGCGAGAACCACATTGCCCATACAGTGAAAAGATTAGCTGCAAGCCACAGATATAGATAGACCCTAGATAACGCAAGTATCACGATCTGTATGAAAACCAAGCGTGACATTTTTTGACTACCTATTATGAGGTCACAATGTTTTGTTTTTCTTAAATTTGGTATTACCAGGTATTACTAAGGGTATTAGATTAAAAATAATAGTTTTTTAAATTAATTACGCATAATATTAATCACTAAGTGACTTACCGATGGAAGGAAACGTTTACTTTATTTTTTATTTACGACTAGCTTCTGCCCGCGACTTAGTACGCGGATCCTGTTGCTTATGCCAGCAACAACGGGGTCGGCAAAATCGAAGATCTGAAACGTCTGATGTCGAATTCTAAGAGCCCGGGGACGGGAAAACAACGGGATGCGCGAGATGATTCGAGACATTCAAAAAGTACAATTTTGAATCATACCTCCGATGGTGGAATATGTGGCGTAGTCAGTCATAGGAGTATACGTAAATGAACTCCGTTCCTTACCAACCCAAGGGAGGTCGCCATGACCTACGGCTATATCTTGAGACACATCCGATTCTTCAGATGATATCGACATTCTGTTCAGAGAATGTCGAAGACGATCAGAATTCATACGTTCGTTCCGCTCTTCTTCTGTCTCTTCATGCCGTACTCCAGCAATTATTTTTCTCTCACTTTCTAACTGATTATGAATATTTTGTTGTGTGCGTGTTCGGGAAAATCTATACTATAATATTATAAAGCTGAAGTTTGTTTGTTTGTTTGGTTGAACGCGCTAATCTCAGGATCTACTGGTTCGAATTAAAAAAATCTTTTTGTGTTGGATAGTCCATTTACCGTGGAAGGCTATAGGCCAATGCGAAGCTGGGTCGGGTCGCTAGTTTATGATAATCTCGATCAGCAGTTAGTCGTGCATCACTTACATCATTCGGTTTAAAATACCTGTTAGTAGATGTGCGAATACGCTGAGAACTCAAACGTGATTCTGTATCGGTAAACGTTTCCGATTCGCGAGACAATGCATGTCGCTCACGATCAGCGGACAGTCGCGCATCACGTTCTGCAGCAGATGCGTAGATACGCTGAGAACTCAAGCGCAATTCTCTATCCGTGAACGTCTCCGACTCGCGAGACAATGTATGTCGTTCACGATCAGCGGTCAGTCGCGCATCATACTCTTCACTGGTCTCTAGAGACCTGGATGTAGATGCGTAAATACGCTGAGAACGCAGGCGTGCTTCGCGATCTGAAGAGGTTTCCACGGAGCGAGTTGCAGCCTGATGTTCTCGAACAGCATCACGGGTCTCCTGACGCTCTTTGGTAGATTCTTGGGATCTTATGATCCTCAATCTTTTAGCTCCTTTGGAACATTGGGATAGATTTGACCTCTTTCTAGGCATGGTTATAGTTTTATTGTAAAGAAGATACCTGATCAATTAAAATCTAAGTGACTGCTCCCCTGCGTTACCGGGTAGGCTACCGTGTCACGAAGATAAATGGAAAAGGAAATTAAACACCCAAATAACATAAGCCCGAAGGCATACTTATTCGATAAAATAAAAAAATAAATGGCAATTTTGGCCAGTAGAGTCAAATTTTCAATGATATACCATCGTCATCAAAAATCAGTCCTAAACTGTTACCGCCGTCACCGCGTGGAGGTACTCCCAGCTTATGTTATTTTATAAGATAC
This sequence comes from Charanyca ferruginea, assembly GCA_947361185.1. Taxonomy (NCBI): domain Eukaryota; kingdom Metazoa; phylum Arthropoda; class Insecta; order Lepidoptera; family Noctuidae; genus Charanyca; species Charanyca ferruginea. The sequence continues at coordinate 18,292,675 of OX376078.1, read as the reverse complement.
AGTGAAATTAGTGATAGCTTTGATTTTCACATCAGATGTTTTTGATCTTCGATTTTTATAAGTCAACAGGAAATGCCCATCAGACCGAACAACTTTTGCTAAGACGTCATTCCTATATGTGTCATGGTGTAGCTGGGCTCTTGGAGTTCCACATCAGGTGTTCCAGATCTTCAAATTTATTCTCTCAACAGAAAATGCTCATCACGTGGAACAATTTTTGTTAATGTACCATTTTTGTATCTCTTATAGTTTAGCTGGTCTGTTGCGGTTCTGCATCAGGTGTTCAAGTTTCCAAGAAAAATTATAGCCTATACGTTGCCCAGACTTAATACCTATACAACAAAAGAAAAATCATTCAAATCCGCCTAGTAGTTCCGAAGATTAGCGTGTACAAACAAACAGACAGATTTTTATTTTATTCGTGCTCTATTACTGTTCCTAAACCTCCCTCAATTATTATTTTTTTAATATATTCAATGTACAGACACAGTTTTGTTACTGTTTTATTATAAGTATAGATTTTTGTACGTAAGTTATGCACAAAACTAGGCACGCGAAGTAGTTGCTCTTACGTTATCTAGGTCTATCTATATCTGTGCTGCAGGCAGTTTCCTTCCTAAGTACATGTCTCATATTCAGATAAACTCACAGTATTTACACGAAAAAAATAAAAAAGGAAAACCTATAACAAATTTCATATAAAGTAGGTAGGTAATCGCGCTTATTTAACAATAAGTACAGGTTTATATAACTTAACTTGTCTTGGTAATATTAACCATCGATGCGATGAATAACAACTCAAGATAGGTAGTTGAATTCTTTATCTTTTTTACGGTTTTCAGAAGAATCTTTATTATCTTGATATGTAAGGGGTTCCGTAAAATAATTATTTTTACTATTCTATTATTACCTACCTATGTAGTAGATACCTACGTAATATTGTTAATGGTGTTGCTGGTGCTCGCAACTTCACGTCTCAGCGCGTATTTGCGTAGATATTATATTTGTCGGCGGCAGCGGAGGTTGAGAGGTGGCGCCGTCATCGTTTGGGTTCGGTGGTATCGGATTCATTGTAGAATAACAATATTCAATACAGTACTAGTAACCTTACTTTAATAAATATGATCGTAGAATACAATTCAAATAAGTAAACCGACAGATTCGGACTAGAAAAGTGTCCTGCTTGGTATCTCGAGCAAAAGTGAGCTTGGCACGGTTCCCACTCTCCAACACGACTCTGTCCACGTTCCGCCATAGCAACTGATAGCTGACGTCACGACGTGTGGTAAATTGGAAAACGAACAGTGTCATAACACAGTGTCGTTTCTCAGTAATCACTTAGCATCAGGTGGGTCACCTACTGGTTTGCATTCAATTTTAAGACAAGCTAGAAGTTACACAGTGACACAAACTTGTACCATAGCTTCTGTGCATGATTCTGGACCCCCAAGAGTTGGTTTTTCGTTGGTTACATCTCGAATGTCGATTGCACCGCATAGGTGCATAAACAGCGGAGGGTTGACCTTCAACATTTTTCGCCCGGCAGTTGTTGAGTAAAAAAAATCAGCCGTTCAAGCATTTTCAGTGTAGGTGTTGTACTTTTGCATGAAACAGCGGTTTTTTAATAACTGACGTAAAATGTATGACTCATTTACTGAATCCACGGTTCCTTCCAAAATAATTCTAGGTGAGTCAGTCACTCGAGATTGCAAAAACGAAAAAGAACGTATTTGTCACGGAGTCCTATCTGATTAAATCAGATGTTTCATCCGAAAATATGCATCATAGGTATCAGTGAACCATACAGATAAAGACACCGAACCGTATATAACTATCAGACTGATGTTTCATTCAGAAAAGTACCTACAACGTGAACTAAACAGATAAGTTAAACAGTTGAATGCGGTGTGCAAAATGAAAGTGGCTCTTTCATGACCTAAATAAAGACAACATTTTAAATCATAAAATAAAGTCTGTAATATGGGGACCGAAATTAAGACAAGTTTAGGGAAACAATTTTTGATCGCAGCATGTTGTAAGTATACTTAATAATATCTGGGGGCACGTTAGTGCCCTCGCCAAGACGAGCCAGGCGAAGCGCAAGGCCACTACCTACCTTTCCTCGAAGCGCTTCGTCGTTTTTTTTAACCCTCATAACTTGGGTTTGGATTATACTATATAAACAAAATTCTCGGGATATGATGTCAATAGTGGACTTATTTCAACATATTTAGTTTCAATTGCATAGTTTTTATACTTTAGATTTCATTGATATCTGAAATACCCCGATTTAGTCATTGACTCACTCACTGATGATCATCCAAATTCTTACTGTACTTCCTGAAGTCCTAGAAAGCTGAAATCCATATCCATACCTAATATTATAAATGCGAAAGTAACTCTGTCTGTGACGCTTTCACGATGAAATAGCTGAACCAATTTTGATGAATTTTGGTATGAAAATAGCTAGAACCCTGGAGAAGAATATAGGCTACTTTTTAATCCGCGACTTTGTCTGCATCTGCGATAACCGACATTCATGCGGACGAAGTCGCGGGCAAAAGGTATTTTGATAGGTAAGTAGTACGGAAACAACAAAAAAAAAATCAAAAAAAGAAAACGGTAGCGAAACGGCCATTCCACATAGGCATTTTGACTAAAGTGTAGAGTTTGTGAAGTTAGGGCTAGGGTTAGGGCATGTAGAGTTAGAAGCTTGGCTCTACATGAGATCTGATAACTTTTTAACAGTGCGAGCCGTATAATCTCGTCTTGGTAACATTTTACTTGAAAATGTTTTTGGTAGGATATTATTTTATGGTAGAAGGATCATGGATGCGCTATCGTAGATTCAGTACCTATAGAGACGGAATTTGTATTTCGAATTTGAGTTCCAACGACCAAACTGACTGGGAGGTTTAAAAACCTTGGCACTGTTCCTAATAATATGGCCACCTACAGCTGTAAGTGCAGACATCTTCTATCTTATTATCCATTAACAAGGATTTTGTCTGGAAGAGTCTGGAATTTTCGACCTTATGCTAAGTGTCTATAATAAGAAAAATAATGAAAATCTTGAGTTTTCAGTGTACTTGGGTATGATGTCAGTGGGTTATACCATGGGCTGGACAGCTCCAGTGTTCCCCAAACTGCTGAATCCTGACGAGTCACCCTTGGAGAATACCATAACTGATGCAGAATCATCCTGGATTGCATCAATATCTTTTATTGGAATTATCGGAGGTATTTTAGTAAAAATATTTAGTTAATTCCTCAGACCGAGTACCACTTATCGTTATAGTTGTTCATAATGATCCTTCGCTCATCGGGTTTTAGAAAGAGAGACATTGGTTATAAGAGACGGAGCTCTATAAAGTGGGAGACTCGATAGATGTTAACGTAAATAAGTTTGATCAAAATGTCCTACATCCCTTACAACAGAATATTGTATTCATCTAATAAAAACCAAAAATGCTATTTACTATAATTTGACAGTTTTAAAACTAAGTAAACGTACTTAGTTGATTCGTAATTTTATTTGCACCTTACTTAACTAAAAATGTAACTGCAACAAAATAGCATGTTTAGTCATTTCAGATGAATGTAATATTCTGGCAATGGTTGTAGATATTTCAGTAGAACTTCTTCACGTTTACACCTTTCTAAGGGTAACCGTACATACTAATTCTTCTAACTAGTGTAAAGTAAAGCAAAACAGGCGACAACAAAAAAATTGGTCGCAAAAAAATCCGTTAAACTGGATTTCATGCTTATTATCTTCGGATGAATAGTTTCTCTGTACAGCTATAAAAACTTTTTCACATTTTACAATATAAGATTGTTTTGAAAAAAGACACCTCCATGTAACCTTCTCCATATTTTCTATTTGATAAATAACATCCAGAATTATTTTTTCAGGTCCCTACATCTCAGGATATCTTTGTAACGTGGTTGGCAGAAAACCTTGCCTTTACCTAGCTGGAAGCTGTTTATCGCTGTCCTACCTGATAATGGTATTTGCGAAAAATTTGCCTTTGTTATACGTAGCCCGAATTTTAGTTGGAGTTGGTACCGGAGTGGCATTTGTTACAAGTCTGATCTACATTGGAGAGATAGCGTGAGTACCTTTCATGGCTAGCCTGAAATTGCCTGAACAGACTCCGGACATAGATTAGTCGAAACAAGGAAAAACTGCTTAGGGGAGAATTCGACAATGACTACCTACCTGAACTGAACATTTTAATGTGGTGTTGACAGAGTTGACAGAGGCCAATACATCAAGCTATAACAATCTGCAAAATTTCTTTGATAGATTTTCAACTTTATAGCAAAAGAATAAGGTATAAGGAAGGGATAAGGGGTGAGGAATTGGGAAAATTTGACGGTTTGGTATGGCTTGATGTGCTGGCGTCTGTACCACAAATAAAAGGACATACGCCTATTTCATTATCACCTTCCTGCCCTTATCCTATGTTACTTGGGGTTGGCCCAACACGTTTTCTTCTTCCATCCCGTTCTGTCAACCGTCACGATATCACTGATTCATTCCCTGTCATATCATTCTTCACACAATTCATACATCGTTTCTTTGACCTTCCTCTTTCTCTCTGTTAGTAGTAGTAGTACTTTGACGCGCTGGTGTCCGCAACTCCACGTCTCAGCGCGTATTATGCGTACAGGTAGGAATTAAATCATTCGACACACCCGAGTTCCCCAAGAAAGGCCAGCAGCGTAGCTATAGCTGAGGCCGCTAAGCATATGCCCAAGCACTCGGCCTGGAACACTGTGTTGCAAGTACCCTACGGCGTTGCTATATGTATGTTGAGGTCTTTCGAGAAAACGCCGACAACCGTGCTTTACCTGTTTTAGATCCATCCGTGAAGATCCGTAGCTCTGTCGGGCGAAGGCCCTCACACCTCCGCTCTGATCCAGTTAGATTTTGTATTTTTTGTCAAATATATATTGCTTATGTAGGTATGCTGTCGTTAATAGCCTTAGTTATAAGAAACTCCTTACTGAGTTCCTCTGGTAACGCAATGTGTCTAGTGCTAGTCTTGCTCCAGAGATTTTGTGTCTTTAAGCGTAATGCTGCCGTAGTCGTTTCTTGTTGGATGAATAAGTTAAGCGGCAAGTCAAGGCAAGTCAAGTCTTTGCATACGCTGGAGTTTGTTGGCGGCTGTGATTAGCTTGGTCCTCGGCCACCATACTACCGACCCATAAGCAATCATGGGGCAGATCACCGCGCTATACAGCCATAGTATTATTTTAGGGAATACGCCCCACTTCTTACCTATCATTTTCCTACATTGGCAAAAGGTGATGCAAGCCCTGTTTATTATTTTGTCTAGGTAGGTACTCCAGTTTAATTTACTGTCTAAGATGACCCTGAGGTATTTTACTTCGTTAGCCAGCTGGAGCTCGGTTTTGAATAGTTTGGGTAGGCGGTGGGGTTCTTGTGCACGTTTGTGGGTAAACATAACTAGTTCGGTTTTATTGGGATTAACGGATAAATGGAATTCCCCGCACCATTTATTTATTGTTTATTTATTTAAATTCCTTAAAACTATCCTTACAGGTCTTAACCTAAGGCGACCATCACACTCCACGACCATCACTCTACGATGCGTAGCGCCCGCTCTGTGACGTAGCGGATGGTCCCGTTCACCTTCCCTGACACAAGGATGGCGAGGTCGTTTGCGCAGCCTAAGTGTAGTAACGTTCGGCATTAAGTTTCTTGAATAGAATGTTGAACATCAGCTTCCACAGGAGAGGGGATAACAGTCCTCGTTGGGGGCAGCCTCTGGCAATCATGGCTACTTGCTGCTCTTACTCAAGCCGAACTACACGTTTACTTAGCATATTAGTAATCCAGTCAATTAGTACCTGTTCTTCCCCGTGTTTGGATAGGACGGCACTGATGCTGGAGAAGCTAGTTTTGTCGAAAGCCCCTTCGATGTCTATAAAGGTACCCAAGTAAGAACACTTTTGGTGGATATTCTCCTCAATCCTACTGACCACCATATGGAGGGCGGATTCTGTTGACTTACCTGAGCTGTAAGTGTATTGATAACCGTGTAAGGGTAAGTTTCTCAAAGGCCCGTCCCTCAGCTCCCTTTGCATAGTCTTTCCAAGGTCTTTAGTAAGAACGAGGTCAGACTGATCGGTTGGTGGGATTTGTGTAGTCACTCTTACCTGGTTGAGGGATGAATGACCTTCACTTCCCTCCATCCTATCCCAGTTTGGTAGCATTCTATCATTGTTTCAGTAACATGTCTTTCCTGTGCATCAATGAATGTCGTGCACTCTAAAGGCAGTGAGTTAGCTATCGGTGTTAGCTTGTTTACAAGGTTGTGTGTGTAGGCCGCTTTGACCTTGTTTCGCGAATTACGTCGCGGTGGCGTCGGTGATATACTGACCTGAATGTCAAAGCGGATCCACCTGTGATTGGAGCAGGCGGCCTCCTTAGAGACCTGCCATCCGGTGATGATTTCCGCTGCAACATCTGATGCTAATGTTAGGTCTCTGATTGTGCGGCTCCGTTTAGTAAAAAAGGTTGGTTTGGAGCAGGTGTTAAGTAGGGATAGGTTAGTTGTGAATAAGTAGTCCACTAAGGCCTTACCCCTCTCGTTTGGTGTCCATATCCCATAACGGGTGGTGCGCGTTGGCGCGGTCTTCGGTCCTCATTCACGAAGCAGGTGAGGTCGTGAGGGGGCGGGTTCTCCGCCTCAGGCATATAAGCCGAGACAAAGACTACCGGTGTGTTCTCGGCGCCACGCTGTATCAGCAGCCTAGCTGCAGAGAGGTCTCTGCAACAGAAATCATTTAGTGGCTGTGCTTTCGCGGACAGACTGTGGTGGAGGTTAGCTTGGAAGATTTTACATGTCGACGAAAGGGACGCCATCGCTGGTTTTGACCAGCGATGGCGTCCCTTTCGTCGCCATGTAAAATGGACGAAGAAGTTTGCCTTCTTCGTCCCCCCCAAGCTGTAACCCGGCGAACCGGCCCTGCAGTCGCCCCCGACGGAGCCGCCACCTTCCGGGTCCGAAGCCGAGGACAGGAAGTCATCCGGCTCCTTACCCGATGGAGAGGCGGCGGCCACTTTCTGCTGTAGCAGATACGGCCGCGGTTGCTACCGGATCGTGTGGTATGGGAATGATCTCCCCAGTTCAGCCTGCCTCTTCAACTTGTCGCGGATGGTCTCAGTGGTGGGGTCCCACCCCCGAGGGACGTCGGTGAACCTACCGTTCTAACCCTGAAATCTTACGTACAAAGCCTCCAATCCAATTGAAAGGCGACTTCCGGCCTTTATCAGGGTCGGGATTTGGTCGTCGGGGATGCTAACCATCACCAACCAGACCGCGGCCTGTTTGTCTGCGAAGTGTAGGGCCCATTTCTTGACGTTGACCCAGAGGTTCTGATAGGAGAGGGCCCTTAGAAGACTCCCTGCTCGTCTGGGATGACGACCCAACAGCGTGCTCTTTTCTGCAATTCCAACTAGCTCTTGACGACTAGCGTGGTGCTAGTTGGAAGAGCCAGGCCGGAAACAGTGCGTTTAAGCCAGGTGAGTGTGTGGTCATGCCACACCAGAGTTTTAGGACTCCTTCAGCGAACAGCAGCTTTGCGTTGAAAGTCGGCCCTGGTGAGTCTTGTTTGTCGGAGCAAGTCTGTGCGAGAGCGTCGGGCTAGTTGAGCATTTTTACCCTTGCCCTTGAGTTTTTGCCTCTGAAGGGGGTGATAGGGTAGGTCTGCACCTATGCTGCTATATTTAGCATGCCGTACAGGAACCGTTAAAGCACAGACCCAGACCCGCCCCAACTAATAATATCCATATTTATATTCATAAATCTTTTGGTCATATGCGTTTCATCCCTCCTCTGCACATACCCATGCCAAGACAAACGATTCCCTTTCAACATTACAGCAGGACATCAGCTTATTTATTCTATAAAAATCCCTGTTGATGCTATGCAATAATTAGTGTTAGAATTTAAATAATCATTGTGTTATAGTTAAATTCTTTTTTATTCGTTTTTATTTCAGGTCCAAGAGAATTCGAGGCACACTATTAACACTGACCGGTTTCTCTAGTGCATTGGGCACTCTATTAGTGTATTCAGTAGGACCATATATATCTTATGAGGCGATTAATTGGATAGCTGTGGCCTTAGGGGTTACATATCTTGTTGCTGTATTCTTTTTTGTGCCTGAGACCGCTGTTTATCAAATGATGAAGGGTAAGTTATCCTTAAGTTAATCGTTTCTACAGGGATGTTTTTCCCATTCTATCATCATTCAAATTGTATTTATTTTTTCTTCTGGAAGACTTACAGCTAAACAATGCAGACTAAGAATTTGAAAATGTGACTTACAGTGACGACAACCACAAACCAACGACAATACAAACACACAAAACCAACAACAACAACAATATAACCACAAAATCTCTCATTTCAGGCAAAAGACAAGAAGCGATGGCAAATCTAACATCACTTGGCAGACAAGATGACATAGACGAAATAGTAGCACAAGCAAATGAAAAACCAAAATCAAAAATTGCTCAATTGACGGAAATGTACACGGTCAGGTCGAATAGAAGAGCTGCATTTATAATAATAATGTTAAGTACTCTATCACAACTCAGTGGAATGATTGCTGTAATTGCTTTTATTACAATCATTTTCGAAATGACTGGATCGAGTATGGAGGCGCATATTTCTTCTATCATCTTTGGTGTTACTCAAGTCGTTGCATCGATTATTGCGCCCATACTCGTCGATAGAGTCGGAAGGAAAATTTTATTATATGTATCTTCGGTACTTTGTTCTATGAGTTTGGTAAGTGTTGGTTTTTTATTTGTCTCTCATCACTAGATGAGAATCTCTGCACCATTACCTCTTCTCCACTCTCCTGCTCATAATTGAGAATACTAATTGCAGATAGTTGAAAAAATGCCATAAAAAAAAAACTTCTGTATTAAATTCTCCTTAAAATATGCTCTATTAATTTGTCTTTCTATACACGTTGGAAGTAAAATAGTCATGAGAAGTTTTACCACGGAATCGGAGCATGGTTTAGGTAAGAGCACCTTTAGGTAAGAGTTAAAATTTTTCATCGGTTAAATATTATGTTCTATGGAACAGCTGTTTTTTACTTAATAACCTATATTCAATAAAGAGGAACTCGTGGCTGAGTAAAAACCGTACGGATCGACCGGTCACTACGGTTAAACTACCCTTGCCAGGGTCTGTCCGTATACTCGGAAACCACGTTAAGCCGGCTGTCATTTGTAATCTTTGACAGTCGGTATAGGTACTCTGAAGCTAGTAAATCTGACAACCAGTGTTACCAAGGCGTTTCTTGTAATCCAGGAACTTGGTTGTGGCGGTCATATAGGCAGTCGCTCCATGTAAGACACTGGTATTCAGCTGCATCCGGTTAGACTGGAAGCCGATCCCAATATAGTTAGGAAACAGCTAGACAGGCAGCAACCGAAAAAAACATGATAAACACTCGCGTTTCTTCAACTTGAACCATGTACCGAATCCAAGGCAAAAGATTGTATCACGATATCACATGGCATCTACCGTGTATTTATTCCCAAGTTTATTAAACTGATTATTTCTAGCCTTTCGATTCTACCTTCTAGATTTTAAAGTCTACATTAATGGTTTCCTCAAACAGATCTAAGTTTTCCTTTTCTTTTATTATTTTCAGGCTGCCCTTGCAATTTATTTCCACTTATACAACACTGGCCATCCAGTCGCTGACGACTTACAGTGGCTTTCACTAGCGTCTGTGATGGTATTCTGTATTGCTTATCATAGTGGTAAGTTTATGCAAATTAGGATTATAATCAACACCATATTTAATCGGGGTCTAGACTGAGCAAAATGTAGTTTTGCTGGCATTATAAGTAATGCTCTTGCTGATCCATCGGTTATCGACAGAAACACAGAAAAACTCATCGTGCTGGATTCGGGTTAAACTCGTGTGACGTCCAGACGAAGAAGGTTTTGAAAAATGCTATCTTATTCTGGTAAAGGTTTTCAGAAAGAGACAGTGATCCCTGCCCGATAGAATAGCATAGTTAGGCATAGTTTCAAGGTCTCCAAAACGACTTTTACTGGGCTCTATGATGTGTTTACTTCAGTTGTATTAGTAGCTTTTTGGTAAAGACTATTCGCTTCACAGTACCAAAAAACATGTCCCGATTGAATTTCGGTCTCAGTGGCCAATCTAAATGAATATTAGCTGTAGCTGAGTACGCAAGACATAATATAGCGTACGGGTATGCGTATGCGCGCAAACATAAGTGCTCTCCCTCTTCCTTCACTCTCATAACCAAGGAAGGCAAACCAGTTTAACCGGAGAGAGATAAGGCGTAGGACCAACGGCTTCTGTCAAACTCCAGGCTGTCACTGATTAATTTCTAAAGAAAAACCCAGTAACACTTTGCCCTATCTAGAAAACGAACCTAACGTTCCCCCACTTAGCAGTTGCAGTGGCGACCACAAGACCAACGAGGCAGTTACTATACAACATTACCTATTTATTACTCATTACACATTTATGGGTCCGGTTTTAATGGTCCATTAATATTCGATACTTCCCTACTAATATTATTAATGCGAAAGTAACTCTGTCTGGAAACAGCTGAACCGATTTTAATGATAGTACTTAGTTAATTTTAATGGTAGCATGAAGATAGCTTAAACCCTTGGAAAGGAAATAGCCCACTTTTTAATCCGCGACTTTGTCTGCCTCCGCGCTAACTGACATACACACGGACGAAGTCGCAGGTAACAGCTAGTTATCTATACTTTTAAGACCTTGTGCCTGATCTTGTGGCTGTTATTTGATTTTGACAGTTGTGATGGGTAGTCAGAAGTCAGAAAGTCTGATAATCAGTCTTACCAGGGTATAGTGTTACCCAGCAACTGGGTTGTGGAGGTCAGATAGGCAGACGCTCCATGTAAAGCACTGGTATTCAGCTGCATCCGGTAGAACAGGAAGCAGACCCCACTTTGGGAAAAGACTAGGCAGATGACTTAAAAGACCTTGTAATAATATTATTTCACCTTATTTCTTTTTTCTCCAGGCGTGGGCATCATCCCCAACACATTCATCGGCGAAATGTTCACAGACACTTGCAGAGGCTTTGGTAGCACTATTACAATTACCATCGGCTTCTTGTTCGGGTTTGGTGTAGTAACCGCATTCGGCTACGCGTTGCCAGTGTGGGGACCTAGTGTGATCTTCGGAACGTTTTCTGGCGCTTGCGCATTTTCGTTCTTCTTTGCTATCGTTTTTGTACCGGAAACAAAAGGGAAGAGTCTGTTGGAAATTCAAGAGCTTTTGAATAGATGAGTGGCTGTGATGTTATGATTAAACATTTGTTTATTATTTTTCTTTTAATTTCTTGAACCTCCCCAATAACTATGTAACGGCCTGCGCGCACTGGCGGAAGGCAGTGGAGAAAGTTGAGAAGGATTTTTCTATCCACCAGCACACATTAATAAAAAGTAAGTAAGGAGTTTCTTGCCCATTCTTCTCCATACAAAACTACTTTTTAGAATGGGCAAATAGTGGGCAACTAGAATAAAATTTTCTAATATGTTGTTTAAAACTGCCATAATGGTCTAATTGAAATAAATGATTTGATTTGACTTTGAAAAATTTTCTGCAATATCGCGTGCATCCACCAGCTTACCATAACCGTATCCTGCGTCATCCACCAAAGAGCCACCACTCGCCGCGACTTGATTATTCTACTAACGACTATGCAGTCCAAAATTTGCTTATGAAAGCGTGTCGAAAAGATGCGTTGAAAGAGTGTGCATATCGGCGCATACCGGTGCATACATTACTATGTTATAGTGCCAGTATACCTGAGGCATAAGATAAGTATTTACATTTAAGCCGTGTTTCTGGGATAAAAATATATGTGCGATGCCTATAGCTGGTACTGTAGATGTCGATAGGCAGTGAAAATAAGTTTGATAATAATACTTCGGTCTTCTTCATAAGAGCTACTTTGCAACGGAGTCGTTATGCTACTGGGACGTTTGCTAGTTAAGCTTGCTACTAGTAATGCCTGGCTGGATTGCAAATTTTTAACCGGATACCGTTGAAGCATGTCCTGGGTGATAGACAGACGTCTTGAATGAGATCTGTTTTTTACTTAGGATGTACCTCCCGTTATTAATTCTCGATGATCGACTCCGTAGCAGCGCAACGCAGTTTTCTCTGAAGCCTCGAAAATCACACTGAAGGGTACCGTGGCGGGAGGCGGTTGTATGCACCGGTATGCGCCGATATGCACACCCTTTCAACGCATCTTTTCGACACGCTTTCAAAAGTAAATTTTGGACTGCATAGTCGCTAGTAGAATAATCAAGTAGCGGCGAAAATATTAAAAACATTAAGAATTAATTAAAAGATTACAATAATACAACAGTCACAGTTAAATTAAACATTCTAAATTACAATAAAACAATAATAAAAACAGAGATTTAATACAGTATACACTTATCTTAATATAAATTTAGGCTTGGATCCGGAGCGCTCAATATGCAGCCTGGTCCAGTACCGCATTATTGGGCAATCCAGATCCAGATCCATCCTCCATGCGCACAGCTGAAGGTAGCTGTTAGAACTGCCTCGCAGATATGATAGCTTACCATTACATAACTAATAATAGAAATATTTCGACTGTATGAATAGTTAAAAAATAAAAAACATTTTCTCATTAGCTCCCCTTTTTGGAACGAAAATTATCGACGTGTCAAAATTAAATGCGTCAAGTGATCCGATTGACTGGTGATAATTTGAAAAACTTATGAATGCCACAGTCTATATATACTACTCAAAACAAAATAAGGGCCACAAGGCGTTTTGTCTGTACCATGAAAATAATAAAACCAATATATTTTTTTGTCTCCATAACGAAAACTAATGTGGTTTTTACCATGTAGACCAATTAATATGACTAACCAAACTGTGCCCAGCACGGCACGGTCACGTTTTGACGCGGCGGTCTAATGGTTAGGGTTTGTTAACACAGACCGGCTCGGAAAGGAGAGCAGTTTTTTATCACGTTAAAAACAGAGTTTTGAATCATTGTTTACTTGTACGTGTCACTTCTTTTATTATTGGGAATGCTTGACAGCAAACTAAACGCGTTTGGTGTGAAATAATACGAGGAGTCGGCCGGCTGCCTCTGATGACATACTGTTCCGCGACGTTCTGTGTGTAAAGAAAAGCGCCGGCCGATGCATTCCGAGCCGGTCTGTGTGAACGGACCGGCCAATTTCACGAAACTTTTCATAATCGAACATTAGCAAATCAGACGTTACAACTGACATCGATGTTAATTGTATTTGTGTTCCACCAACAAAAACTAACATAACATCAGGAAATCTGGCGTTTAATGAATGAGTCATGTGTCTTTCACTCTTTTATCGGTCAGTAATCAAACCAACCAAAATAAAAAGTCGCAAAGTCACAGGCCTATGTTCATTGAAAATGTATCACTTTATCTTGCCGTATCGTACAGACTCGTGTTAAATAATACAACTAAATAAAAATGTCAGTTGTGTAGTCAAATATGAGTGTGTTCTTGCAACATTTCATTTTGTCGGTATATATTTATGTCAAAATTAAGATGTGTCCAAACACAGCGCGCAAAAAACGCTGATACGTGCGGTTTTTTCCCAAGACACAAATCTTCCGTGCGTCTAGTTACGACAAACCCAGAAATGTTTGCGCGTCAATAATACGCTGCATATCCGAGACACGCCACGCTCAAATCGCGTTCAAACCACAATAAAAGTGGCCGCGTGTGTATCTCTACTATTATTCTATAATTGCGTGGAAGAATGAACTGAAAAAAGCCTTTAAAAAAAAAAAACAATATTGGCTGCGACCACTTTATCAACAGAGGATGCAGAATTTGAAAGCGATTAATTACCGCGCATGATTGAACCGCTGTGTTTGGACACACCTTTAGTAATTTTCTAATTTTGTTTGTTATCGTTTTGTGTAAGAATAATAATGTCTTATTGTGGGCAAAACAAGGGGAATTTTCTGATGTGTAGGGCATCTACAAATTCTGTAAATTGTTCTAAATTTCCTAAACATTTTGATTTCGAAAATAAAGTTTATTTTTGACAATCTTGACAACTGACTTAACGCCGGTTAGTAAGTTAACGGACGACCGGAGCAGAATTAAATATAACGACATTTAGGGCCAATTTCACGAAAATTTTCATAATCGGACATTAGCAAATCAGACGTTACAACTAACATCGATGTTAATTGTATTTATGTGCCACCAACAAAAACTAACATAACATCAGGAAATCTGGCGTTAAATGAATGAGTCATGTGTCTTTCACTCTTCTATCGGTCAGTAATCAAACCAACCAAAATAAAAAGTCGTAAAGTCACAGGCATATGTTCATTGACAATGTATCACTTTATCTAGCCGTATCGTACAGACTCGTGTTAAATAATACAATTAAATAAAAATATCAGTTGTGTAGTCAAGTATGAGTGTGTTCTTGCAACATTTCATTTTGCCGATATATAATTATGTCAAAATTAAGATGTGTCCAAACACAGCGCGCAAAAAACGTTGCTACGTGCGGTTTTTTCCCAAGACACAAATCTACCGTGCGTCTAGTTAGGACAAACCCAGAAATGTTTGCGCGTCAATAATACACTGCATATCCGAGACACGCCGCGCTCGACTCGCGTTCAAACCACAATGAAAGCGGCCGCGTGTGTAGCTCTACTATTATTCTATAATTGCGTAGAAGAATGAACAGAAGAAAGCCTATTAAAAAAAAACAATATTGGGTGCGACCACTTTCTCAACGCGCGCATGATTGAAACGCTGGGTTTGGACACACCTTTAGTAATTTTCTAATTTTGTTTGTTATCGTTTTGTGTAACAAAAATAATTTCTTATTGTGGGGAAAACAAGGGGAATTTTCTGATGTGTAGGGCATCTACTACTTCTGTAAATTGTTCCAAATTTTCTAAACATTTTGATTTCGAAAATAAAGTTTTATTTTGTCAACTTTGACAGCTGACTAAACGCCGGTTAGTAAGTTAACGGACGACCATAACAGAAATTAAATATAACGTCTGATTAAGACATCTAAACATGGATTTGCGTTTGGTGAAACCCTCGCTACTTTTAACGTCCGGTTAATATTTTAACGGCCGTTTAAACTAACAAACATCGGTTGGTGAAACTAGGTCTTAACATGGATTTGCGCTTGGTGAAACACTCGCTACTTTAAATGTCCCATTAATATTTTAACGGTCGTTTAAACTAACAAACATCGGTTGGTGAAACTAGGTCTCAACTCACTTACGATTTGTTAGCTAATTATTTATGTTGATTTTCGTTCCAGAAACTGAACTTTTGTTTTTTAGCGCTCGAGCAATATTTATTGATTGTCTGATCAAGATATAAGTACTAATATTATAATAAGGTAAAGTGTGTTTTGTTTTTTTTTTGTTTGTAAGAGCTCGTTCCCACTTGTCGTGTGTCAAATCCGTATAATAATCGGATGTCGGCGCTTCTGTTCACACTTAACGTGTGTCAGATCAGTACATTATTAAGATGTCGTCGCTTCTGTTCACACTTTCGGTTAATAATCGGTTTTCGGCCACGGTAGAACCTGGTACCACTTTTTAACACTCTACGCGAACATTGTCGAAGTTCTTGTTGTGATGTTAGTATTATTATTTATGAAGAAAAAGAATAAAGACAATGAAGGAGAGGAAAATACTGGATTCATCCAATCCTGAGGGACAAATTTAGTTTAGGAACATTTCAGAACTTAATAACAGAATTAACATTTTCGGTGCTTCTGCACACGAAATTCTATTTGAAAAGGAACATTTAAGATGAATTATTTGTTCGATATTTTTAACTATACTAAAAATCGCAAAAAATGGCGCATTGTGAACAAACAGAATAACCAGTGACGATCGAACTCCGTGTGAGTAAAGAGGACAGTTGTGCCAACTTAGCGTCAAAAAGAATTTAGACAATCCCTTTAAATGAGCTTTTTAAATGATTCACTCCCGGTACTTTCTTGACAGAATGTATTATTATTTAGGAAGGAAACGAATAAAGACAGTGAAGGAAAGAAAATACTGGATTCACCCAATCCTGAGGAAAAGATTTAGTTTGAGAAAATTTCAGAACATACTATCAGAATTGAGTTTATAGAATTATTTATTTCCATTATTACGAAACACAAACCTACAGTAAAAACGTGAACAACGAATTTCGTGTACAACAACTCTGCTTGCACGCCGCCAAAGTCATTCACTATAGAAGATCGATAGAAATCTACTTTATTGCTAAATTGCTTTATTGGTCTTCGCGAACAGAAGCAATTGATAATAAGTAAGTAATGATCAGATAATAATGATTTCAAGTACCCCTTATCTAGTAACGCATCATCATCATCATACGAAAGACGTCTACTGTTAAACAAAGAGGTCTCCCACAGAACGCCACGATTATCGGTTCTTCGAGAGATGTGGCATGTCTACATGCCTATTATCGTTTTAGGCATAGGATCTGTGTCAGCCTTTAATTTGGTGATTATCTTATTCCGATATTAGATCCCTGTTTATTCGGTTCAGAAAAAAAAAACAAAAAGTCAAAAAGTATTTAATAATAATAATATCACAGCCAAGATTTACTTAAAATCTCTTGGATTTGCAACAGACTCTTTCCTTTTGTTTCAGGTACAAATATAGCACTAAAGAAGAACGCAAATGCGCAAGCGCCAGAAAATATCCAGAAGACCGCACTAGGTCCCCAGGCCGGCAACATGTAACCAAATGCAGTGGCTACTCCAAAACCGAACAACCAGCCGATGCTTACAGTGAACGTACCACCGAAACCCCTACAGGTGTCCGTGAACATTTCACCGATAAATGTATTGGGGATGATGCCAAAACCTGGAAAGAAATGAAAAATCCAAATTAGCGTTAAATTCAAAATCAAAGTCAAAGCATTTACTTATTTCAATGAAACCATTCACAGGCACTTTTTTATTGTCGAGGAGTCGGTTAAAAACGTAGGGTAGGTTTCTATGAAGAAAAACGAGCACGAGACTACAAGAATACTCTTTTACATCAAGTTTAAAAAATATATTAGTTACAATATTCTTGTTGCCTCTGTATGTGAATCCAATGTAATATTCTATGCAATGAATTATATTCTATGCTATGAAATTTAATTGATATCTTATTTTTTTTATGTTGTTTATTGCTCTTCACCGACATTGGTTTCACATACAGAGGCAACAAGAATAATGTAACCAATATCTTTTTTTGGGGCAACATATCATTTTTTGACATTTGAGGCAACAAGAAACTCAACAAAACCCCTTTTATTTTATGGAACCCCACATCAAATATAATGAAAGACACTGAAGTTGATACTGTATAAAATATGAACATAAACCTACATAAATAAAAATATATTCTAACTGTTACAGTACCATTTTTTACACTCACTTTTGAAAAAACTGTTTCAAGTGTTTAATAATCGAACAATTAAATGATGTTAATAATTTCGTGGGAGTCGTAGGTTCCGTGGCACTCGGATAATAGATATTCGCGTGAAACCCACATTGAAAATCGTTGATATCATAATTTGTGCAGTTGAAGAATTTTATTGATTTTTTTTATCTCCTTCCGAGGAGATGCCGGCTCCGGATAGAAGGATTTGGGTGCCGGTGCAATATTCTACGTCACAAGATTGGACTACACGCGTTGCCTCCGATATTGTAGAAGATAACCATACGGACGTAAATGACAACTTGTAAGTGTCAAATAGCACCCACTTGAGTGCTTATGCGCAACTTATTATCACAAAAAAAACTTACCACCAAAATATGAAATGAAGTACATCATCAGTGACGCAAGCGCAAGCCATTGTAAGTCCTCAGCAATTGGATGTTCATTGGTGTGCAGATAGAAGTAAGTTCCAAGAGCAGCCTGGAAAATAAAATACCAAGAATGGTCAACGTGCTTCTCAAGACAATTCTAACAAGCCCAAACACGACTAGTATAAATGTTTTCTATGGAGTTCTAGCTCCTAGCCTCCGGGTCCATCATTAAATAAGTTCTTTAATACCTTACTATTGAATTTTTATGAATATTACATACATCTGCAAAGTTTCTAATCGATACGACAATTTAGAAGTTGCTTAAATTCATCTTCCAATATTGTGTCCATAGTTAGTTAATTAGTTACAGATGCAGCTAAGAAAAGCGTGTTAATAATATTAAAAGCGATGGTGTGCAGCCAAATTCGCGCCGATTGGAGAATCATTTAAGGCAGGTCAAGATCTAGGTAAAGGTTCATGCCAAAAATAACCAGGGGCTTAACATGAGTGCGAGGAGTCAACAGTCACTCAGTCAGGTGACTTTTTTAATTGAATATATGGTTTGCACACAAAATTTATATCATACTGTACGACTGTACTGTTGAGAGCGGACGTGTGTCGTGTTAGTAGCTATCTGTACAAATAATTTAAATAATAATTGAAATTTTAAATAAATAAATATTACATTTTAAATAATAACGAAATCAGCTGTATGCGTGAGTGGGATTTGAATCCGGACACGTCGTGACTCGAAGCAAGCGCTCTGGCCCCGAGACCATCCCAACGGAATAATCAGTGGCTAAATTCGTAACTACGAGCATCAATACAACGAGCTGAGGCGATAACAAATACGTCACCACCTCAACGCCCCACCTTACGACTGGTCAGCGGTTGCCAATCTTGCGGTATGAATTCTGTTTGTACGAAGTGTTTGGATGCAGTATCTGATGGCGCTGTTTGTTCGCAATGTCGTCTTACATTCCATTTTCACTGTGTTAGTCTCTCTGAAATTGGCTGGAGAAGATTGGGTTCTGACAGACAAAGTACTTGGACTTGCCTAGACTGTAAAACAAGTGCAACAAATGCACAATTGAACTCACCTAGAGGCCAAAAACCATTGCAACAATTGAAGCAGTGCACTTCGGGTGTACCAGTGAGTGATCAGTCAAGTAACCAAACATCCCTACAGAAAATCGAAGCAATATTACAGACGCTAACAAAATTGCCCGAACAAGTAGATAAATTACGTTTGGATCTTAACAACCTTGCAACCAGCATTAAAACCCAAATTACGGAAGAACTGAGTGCAAGATTGGAAGTCATCAAAACGAAATTACATGTTATTGATACCCTGAAACAGGAGCATAGTAATATGACTAAGAAACTGACAAAGTATGAGGACCGAGTATCATCCTTGGAGTCATCAATTAAAAATCAAAGTGAATTGATTAAAGACTTACAAACAAAGTCTGCCTTTTTCGAGAAGGAATATAACCGTAATCAACAGCAAAATCGCTTTTTAAATATCGAAATAGTTGGCGTTCCTGAAAAATCAGATGAAGATTTGCCACAGTTGCTGCAAAAAATTGCGACATCTGTCAGTGCTAGCATTACCAAGGACGATATTGAATTTATTACAAGAGTTCAACCATTACACTCTCAACCCGGCAAACCAAAAAGAATAATCGCCAAATTAAAATCAAGGAGCGCCAAGGACAACATTATAGCAAATTTTAGAAAAGCCGATAAAACCAAAGGTTTAACTTCGAGCGATCTAGGTTTTGAAGGAAATTCAACAAAGGTCTTTATTAACGAGCACTTAACCATCGCAAATAAAATTCTCTTAAATAACTGCCGTAAACGTGCCAAAGAGCTTGATATAAAATTTGTATGGGTAAAAAACTGCTCAGTATTTATGCGCCACCACGAAAAATCACCAACCGCTGTCATCTCGTCAGAGGAGGACTTAGTGAAATTCGCATCCCAAAAGTAATGTTTATACTGATGGTCGTATCTTTTTTTTGCATGCAATGTATTTCTGTTTTACTATGTTCATTGTTTACACCTTTTTTCTCACACTCCACACAACTCAAACACATCAAACACAAGACACTCACAGCACAATACTCACACTCAATGTTATTCATGTTCACTCGTTTACCTACTACGCCTCTTATTAAACTCATTTACTACAAAGCAAAAACATTGAGAACCGTTGCCTCGCATATTCTACACGATTACGCATCGAGTCGTTCCTTTCACACTTTAAGTCGCAACCGTCGAAATCACTGCTCTAAATATTATCTAAGTACCCGCGCAATTTTATTATTGTTCTCTTATCCTTTTGCTACAAACAAATATTTTCATACATAAGTAACTCAAGTTATGAAACAGTTAAGCATTTATTACCAAAATGTGCGCGGACTTAGAACTAAACTACCATTACTTCACCGAAATATTGAGGGCTATGATTTTGATATTATAATTATGACGGAAACTTGGTTGTGTGATGGAATATTAAACACGGAAATATGTGATTCTCGGTATGACGTATTTAGACGTGATCGCGGTGGCGGTAGAAAGGGTGGAGGTGTCGTTATTTGTACCAAACGAAGTTTATCTGCAAAGGCGAGGTTAGACATTACTTCAGGCTCCTCGGAAGTAATTTGGGTGACAATACACAATAAATCCTATAACGACCAATCGCAGAATTCCTTTAACTTGAATTTAGCTTCAGTTTATATCCCGCCTAACAATAACAACCATACAATGTTGGATGATTTTAAGACTTCTTTTCTAAACTTATATAGTCAAAAGCCGACGGACAAGTATTTGGTTGTTGGAGATTTCAATCTACCCTTCATTTCCTGGACATCCGAAGGATATCATTGGAAATCCAACTCAAACTCCAGTATATTCGTAGCCGCAACAGAATTTGTTAATAGTTTGGATTATATGAATATGTCTCAATATAACCTAGCACCGAACTGTTGTGATAATGTCCTCGACCTTGTAATTTCTAATTTCACCTTAGATTGCACCCCTAGTGACTTATCCTTAGTGGATATCGATAAATATCATATTCCTTTGGAATTACACATTCAAAACGATCACTATAAACCTATTTGGTCGGGTCAGCCACAGGTTCTTAAACGGTTTTTTTAAGGCGGACTTCAACAAAATCAATACAGAATTATTAAAGGTGGATTGGAGCGAATATATCGGAGATTGTAACGTGGAGGAGGCCGTCGATAAATTATATTTAACGTTGCGTTCACTCATAGACTTGCATGTTCCAACTGTAAAAGTGTCTGGACGTTACCGATACCCTAAATGGTACCCACCTTCATTAATTAGGGTGATCAAAGAAAAATATTTAGTTCATAAAAGATGGAAGAAATTTAAGAACGAATCGGATTACGCTGAGTTTGCTTTATTAAGAACTAGGGTTAAATTTCTTCAGGAAGAAGCTCTTACTAACTATACCGCACGATGTGAGAAACAGTTGAAAAGATCTCCTAAAGAATTCTGGAAGTATGTAAACGCCAAGAGAAAATCTTCCGGCTACCCTTGCAATATGAATTATCAAAACGTTACGTATTCCAATGAAGTTGACATTTGTAATGCTTTTAACCAGTTTTTTCACAGCGTCTTTAATCCGACTGGTAGCAATAGTTCGAATGTAACTTACAACGATTCACCCTTGTCAGATAATATTCATTCGATTACCGTTGATAATGTTTCCATGGAAAAAATATTTAGGGATTTGGATGTTAGTAAGGGAGCCGGTAGTGACGGGATCCCTACCATATTAATTAAGAAATGCGAATTGGGTCTGATAACTCCTCTTAAAATTATTTTTCAGAAATCACTAGATGAGGGTACGTTCCCGAGACAGTGGCGGGACGCCCATATAGTTCCTATTCACAAAAAGGGTCCTAAACGTGACGTAACGAATTATAGGGGTATTTCAATATTAAATAACTTTGGAAAGATGCTTGAAAAACTTGTTTACCCCTATTTATACTTTGCAACCAAGCAGTGTATTCCCGCTACACAGCACGGCTTTGTTAAATCACGCGGGGTAAACACAAATCTCCTTGAGTTATCAAACTTTTTACTTAAAGGGATTAACGAAAACGTGCAGGTCGATGTAATTTATACTGATTTCGAAAAAGCCTTCGATCGTGTGGATTTTTCTATCCTGATCCATAAACTACAATCACTTGGTATAAAGGGGAACTTATTGAGATGGGTCGATTCCTACCTAAGGAACCGACGTCAAGCGGTGGTCATTGGTAGCCACAGATCAGATTACGTTGTAGTGACGTCAGGGGTACCTCAAGGATCCCTGATATCCCCCCTCCTTTACAACGTATATTTATTTGATATAACGCAATGCTTCTTACATTCTAAACATCTTATGTATGCAGATGACAAAAAGGTATATAGGACAATCAACAACGTAAGTGATTGCATATTGCTCCAGTCTGATTTGGATAGATTAACTAATTATTACAGGAAAAATAATATAAGCGTTAATACAAATAAATGTCAAGTTATAACTTTTTCAAGAAAACGCAATACTTGCACCTATACTTACCGGTTCAGCAACGATTTAATACCCAGAGTGTCGCAAATAAGAGATTTAGGTGTAATTCTCGATGAAAAACTTTCTTTCGAGGCTCATATAGACCACATAACCAGTAAAGCTTATAAATCTCTGGGTTTCATTATACGCAATAGCCAGTACTTCACTGATACCCAATGTTTAAAAATTCTATACTTCAGTTACGTAAGAAGCGTACTGGAGTTTGCTAGTGTCGTCTGGCGCCCGTTCTATAAAAAATACATAAATAAAATTGAAAACATTCAACATAAATTCATAAAATATCTAAACTACAAAACTAAAACTTATCACTCACGCTACATAGAAGCTTGCAAATACCATAAAATGAACACGCTTGAGGAGAGACATCAACTCAATGACATGTTATTACTGCACGATATTCTTAATAATAAGTTAGACTGTCCTCAAATGCTCAGTAATATCTATTTGAATATAAATATTCAAATAGATATTGCTGATCTCAGTAATAAATATTTGAACCACACAAACGTACCAGACACACCCCTCTATTAGCAGTTCCCACATCTTCAACTAACTACACTAAAATGTCACCATTTGTACGTCTTCCATCTATTTATAATAATACATTTTCTCACTTGGATCTGTTCAACTGTTCGAAGAATGCCTGGAGAAAATAAATCTTACAGAGTTTTAAATCCTAACCATAAAAATTAAAAAACCTTATAAAGACCACCTTGTACGCACCACGGGCGTAGATAACACACACAACACTAATTCATAACTCGCACACATTCACACTATACACGCACGCTAGGTATACACTCACAGATTTGTTGTTATCAATTTGTAATCACGCTCTTAACAGATACCTAAATTAATTATTTGTGTACTTCGTAATTGGCGTAATTTTCTGTAATGTACATATTGCTATTTTAATTGTAAGCTGTGAAGTTACCCGGAACAAATAAATAAATAAATAAATAAATTGGGTCCTAAAAAGTTTAACACAAAATGCCATAGAATAGTCGTATTACCAGTTCGAAAATCGACTCGTACCAATACTTTCTCTTCGCTTCATGTTAGCTGTTAACTTACAAGTTACAACTTACAACTTGGAAATATTTTTAAAATCAAACCAAACAAAGAACTTACCAGACTTAATGAACAAGCTGCCGTAGATACCAATAAAAGAGATTTCCTTCCAGTTCTATCGACAAGTACTGGCGCAATAGTTGCCGCAACCATTTGAGTGACACCAATGATAATAGTGGATTTTTTACTAATATTTAAAAATGTAATTTAATATGTTAAGAAAATGAATAAACGAGAATAATAAGGATAAATTTCTTAATGCTAAGTCCCTGCACAACCGTGAGGTATGCAGTCTCAGGGAGTATTTCCTTCAAGCCGATGTGGGGATGCACCGAGATGTGGTCTCAGTGGACATGGGCCTAACCCCGCTCTCCTTAGCGAACGAGAACTGGCGCAAACCTGTAGTACTATTTATTACTGACCGCAGGGAGGTATGGCAGAGTAAGGAGCTTCACGGGCGCTTCTAGCGGTCTGATGTAGACTTCTTGGCGTCGGTGACCTCTTTGGGAAAACCGAAGATTTTGTCTGTGCGATTATGGACGAAGTTATGATGACGAACAACTACCGGAGGTATATTGTGAAGGACGGCACGGTTGACATTTTGTCGGGCATGCCAGCGACCGGGAGTATCAATCCGACATATTAGGTCTTTACATATGAAATTGCCGCTCGGTATCAAAAAATTAAAAATAACTTTTTTTAAAACAAATTATATATTTAGTCAATCGAAGTATGCACCATTGTTATCGATATACTTCCGTCATTTTATCGGGAGCTCATTGATCCCTTTGGTAAAAAAATCCTAGGAGCGAGAATCGATGAACTGCTTGAAGGCTGTTTTAACTGCCTCATCAGAATTGAATTTTTATCCTTGTAAAAAGTTGTCCAAATTTCGGAATAAGTGGTAATCGGTTGGGGCAAGATCTGGAGAGTATGGTGGGTGACGCAGAGTTTCCAGTCGCAGCTCCTCTAACTTGGCGACGGTCTGATGTGCAGTATGTGGTCGAGCGTTATCCTGAAGGAGCAATGGGCTAGAGCAATTTACCAGTCTCGGTTGTTTAATGGTGAGCTTTTCCATCATTGTTTGCAACTGTTGACAATACATGTCTGCAGTAATCGTCTGACCTGATCTCAAGAAGTTGTAGTGGATGACACCAGCACAGGACCACCAAACACTAACTAGAATCTTCTTTTTGGTCAGTTTTCGCTTGGGGCAAGGTTTTGCCGGTTCTCCAGGGTTAAGCCATTGTGATGATCGCTTGCGATTATCGTACACGATCCACTTCTCATCACAAGTGACAATACGATTTAAAATTCCCTCATTATTGTGACGATGGAGCAAAGAAGCGCAGCAACCGATGCGTGTTTGTTGGTGTGCTTCAGTCAATTCGTACGGTACCCACTTTTCGAGCTTTTTTACTTTTCCAATTTGACGCAAATGGATAATGATTGTTTTGTCACTTACTCCAAAGGCTGCTGCTAATTCAGAAGTGTTTTGAGATGGACCCGCTTCCACTATCGCCTTTAATTCTTCATTATTTACTTGAGTATCCGGTCGTCCACGAGGCTCATTTTGTAAATCAAAATTTCCAGAACGGAAACGTTGAAACTAAAAACGCACCGTTCGTTCGTTAGCGGTGCTTGGCCCGTACACGTCGTTAATCCTTCGAGCCGTTTCTGCTGCACTGGTGCCACGGTGGACCTCATATTCGTAGATACCGCGAATTTTTAATTTCTCCATTGTTGTTGCTATAGCAATTTTCAAGCCCAAACAAATGACGTGAAAACAAATGAAACACGAATTTTAGAACAATATTCTTTGGTCTATAATTTGAAATAATTTTGAATTTGGAATTCCTATTCAAACACAAAATATTTGATTTCAAAGTTGCCAGTATTAAGTATCGGCAATTTCATATGTAAGGACCTAATATTATCTCTGGGTGCTCACGTCTGGCTACTGGAGAGTACTTGCATAGACACAACCTTGTAGCTAGGATTATTCACCAGCAACTTGCTCTTAAATACAGGCTTGTGGAGTCGGAAGTACCGTACTACAGGTATGTGCCCGACCCAGTTCTTGAAAATGGCAATATCACGTTGTATTGGGATCAATCTATTATCACTGACAGGACTATTGTTGCCAATGAGCCTGACATAGTGGTGATAGATCGATTAGACCGTCGCGCAATGATTGTTGATATAGCGGTTCCGCATGATGAGAACCTCGTGAAAATTGAGAAAGATAAACAAATTAAGTATCTTGACTTGGCTTGCGAGGTTGTCGACATGTGGGATGTGAATACAGCAGTCATTGTGCCATTAGTTGTTACGGCCAATGGAATGATTTCCCTAAAATAGCCTCGACCAACATCTGAGGAAGCTCTCGTTGGGCAGTTGGATCAAGGTTTTGATACAGAAAGCGGTACTCCTGGACACGGCGCGTATTGTTAGGAAATTCCTCTCTCAGGAGCCCTGACTACCGGTAGCTTGGATCCTGTTCCCTATACCGGTGGGCTACTATTTAAATGTTATTACTATTTTTATTATTTTTTAAATATAATATATCTATATAATATAATATATACAGTGAATAAATGAAGATGATAAGTATTATAAATCGGAATAGTTTGTTTGTCTATTCTGTGTTAGATCGTAGTAATATCAGAAACTACTAGTCCATTTCTGGAATTTAGCTTCAAATTATTATTTTTTAAATCAAAAAAGCATGTAGTTGTAACTCCTCCACGGTTATTTTCTGAATAATTTCGTTGCGGGATCCAAAACAGTTAAATCGTTTCTCCGGGACTCGTCGAGCTTCATAGCCTCGGCGGTTTTTTGGAGGTCGTTACTGTTGATTTCGATATACAGCAGTTGAAATGTTTTGGGAACAGTGTAGCAGGCATACAAAATATGCATGGTTGGGCAGTATTTGAATTGTAAGTAATTAAAATACGTAATTGAAATACAAATACGTATTAGGTACTTGTTCAATTACTTTTTAAAAAAGTAATTTGTAATTGGTATTTCAAATACCAGATGCTGAGGTATTTTGTAATTAGTATTTCAAATACTTATGGCTTCAAAATACATTTTTACAAAAATACATTTAGCGATCTTAATAATGGGTGCGTTCTGCAGAAAAAAGCGCTCCATAGCTGTCGTAAGGAAAGAGGCCGCGTGGAACACTGAAAGTGAAGTTAAAAAAGCAAATACATTTCAAAAGCGAATAGCTACAATCTCGTGATTGTATTCGCTTTTGTATTTGTATTTGTTTTTATTTAACGATGCGGCGATTCGTGCTATACTGACTCGTGTCAGTAGGTACAGCACGAAGCGCGTTGTAGATATTCGCTTTTGAATTTGTGTTTGCTTTTCTGGCTTCACTCTCAGTGTTCCGCACGGTCCATCTACCTTTTGTTTCATAATCTGAGGACTACCGCTAAATATGTCAATCTTAAAGTTGACTACACTGCACCGCACTTGTACAGCCTATAATTATGTATTTTGTAATTTGTATTTTGTATTTTAAATACAAATACCTAGTTAAAATACTGTATTTTGTTTTTTATATTTCAAATACGTGCGAGATAGTATTTTGTAATTTGTATTTTAATTAAAGCAAAGCATGTATTTTGCCCAGCTCTGAAAATATGAAACGTTGTTATACGCTGCATTATTGGTATATATCTACATACATACCAATGTCTAGTACAACTAACTTAGCTTACTGCAGATTGATATATTTTATCTTTTATCATTATCCTATTATCATCTTGATACTACCAATCGGTTTCGAATACATTGCGCTAGTGATTCTACACAGTATTGCTCAAAGTGGTTCCGTAGAACAGAAAATGGCGTAAATAATAATGTTTTATTGATTGAGTGACCTAGGACTTGGTATCATGTTATTTTCTGTAATATTGTCTCCACTGTCTGATAAAATCCAGAACGAGGAAATTCATACTTGTTGATTTTGACAAGTTTGGTAATCTACTAATATAATGGCGTCATTATGAAAATCAATGATAGACCATTCTGACACTATTGTAATAGCAAACTTGAGGCCCAGATGGACCGACGACATCGTCAAAGTTGCGGGTAGCCGGTGGATGCTAGCGGTAGGTTGCCGCTCGTTATGACGTTCCATGGGGGAGGCCTTTGTTCAACAGTGGACGTATTTGGGCTGATGATGATGATGTCTGAAGGGCTGTGTCTGGTGTGACGCACTTCTCAAATTTGCTGCCTGTGGGCTACTTCCTATGACCATCTTACTCTCTTAATTATTTCTTATGGTTTGTGTCATCATCATCATCATGTCAATGCTTAGACGCCCACTGCTGTGCATAGGTCTCCCACAAGGGAGGGGTTCAGCCGTAATCGCCATGCTTGGCCGATGCATGTTGGTGATCGCAGTAGGCGTTATGGTTCTCAGAAGGACGCTGCTGCCCGTCCTCTGGTCAGTATCCCTCTGTCACTTTCTACGACATCCACGTGTAAAAACGGGGTGGTGCTATTCGTGGCCGGCACCACACGGTACGGCACGTGGTTTGTGTGTGTGGTACTAAATCCGCGAGTAAAGTTCGATACAAAACGCAATCAACCATAATCAATCATAGATTAAAAATAGATGTCCTTGCTGTGAAGCACTTGAGCGGAGACTTTCGTGGTTTCTGGCAGGGTACCAAGAAGGAAAATTTAAGACCTGGCTTACCGGTGAGCGTCGAGGGGGTTAGTGATTCGAGAGACATAGCTCATTTATTTAAGTCCTACTTTTCAGTAAAGCCTCAGTTGGGAAGGCATGATGCGGGGGCCGATACTGCCGAGCCAATGAGAGCGATGGTGACAAGGATTTCGGCCAGAGAGGTTAATAAACGTTAAGGTCATTAAACGTATGACTAGAGGCAAAAGTCCTGGCCACGATGGCCTCAGTATTGAGCACCAGCAATATGCCCCACATGTGTCTAGGGTTTTAGCTATGTTCTACTCGCTATGCCTGAGCCATTCCCACCTGCCTTACGATTTTATGCAAACAATAGTAGTGCCTGTGGTGAAGAATAAAACCGGTAATTTTGCTGATAAAACGAACTACAGGAATATCTCTCTTGCTACTGTTATAGCAAAGGTGTTTGACGGGTTGCTTGAGACACGGTTAAACAATCACGTGACTTTGCACGATAATCAGTTTGGGTTTAGGCCCAAATTATCTACAGAGAGTGCAATATTGTGTCTCAAGCATACCGTCCGATACTACACGGATCGTAAAACACCAGTTTATGCGTGTTTCCTCGACCTGTCAAAGGCCTTTGACCTGGTATCGTATGGTGTATTGTGGCAAAAGCTAAAGGGCATGAATATGCCACAAGAACTTATTACCATCTTGAAGTATTGGTACGAAAACCAGGTTAACAATGTGAGATGGGCAGGCACATTTTCGGAGCAATACAAGCTTGAGTGTGGAGTGAGACAAGGTGGGTTAACTTCACCTACACTTTTCAATCTTTACATGGATGCACTCATCGTTGCGCTCAGTGGTCAACATATTGGATGTTATGTTGATGATGTGTGTGTAAACAATCTGAGCTATGCAGACGAGATGGTGCTGCTGAGCGCATCGGTTTGTGGTTTGCGCAAGCTGTTGAAATTATGTGAGGACTACGCTGGCAGCCATGGTCTTTTGTATTGTGGAGGCACCAAATGCCCACAACATGTACCTTCTATTCGTCTGAATGATGTACCGTTACAACGAGTGAATGAATTTAAATACTTGGGGCACTGGGTGACGATGTCGACGTGGAGAGGGAGCGGAGGGCACTGTCTAAAAGAGCAAATATGAGAGCTCTTAGGTTTGCACGATGTTCAAATCAAGTGAAGATTACACTTTTTCAAGCTTTCTGTATTTTCCTATACACGTGCAACCTATGGGCATCTTACTCACAAGCTGCTTACAGTGCTCTCCTTGTAAAATACAACAATTCTTTTAGGGCAGTGTTGGGGCTACCCCGATTCTGCAGCGCCTCGGGCATGTTTGCGGAAGTGCGCACTGACTGTTTACACGCCACCATGCGCAAACGGTGCGCGTACTTGGTGCGCAGGGTGCGGGCTAGTTCCAACATTGTCTACTACCAGAGATCGTTCAGGGAATAGAAGGTTATTTCGTCGATCGAAATAACCTTAATAACCTTTTTGAGTAGAAAATGAGGAGCTCGTGGCTAAGTTAAAGCCGTACAGATCGATCGGTCAAAGGTTAAGCTACGCTAGCCGCGGTCGGTCTGTGGATGGGTGACCATCTCTTTCATACCAATTCCCTCCGTGCCTCGGAAAGCACGTAAAGCCGTTGGTTTTGTAGATCTTTGGCAGTCGTTATGGGTAGTCAGAAATTAGAAAGTCTGACAACCAGTCTTACCAAGGGGTATCGGGTTACCCAGTGACTGATGGGTTGTGGAGGTCCGATAGGCAGTCGCTCCATGTAAAACACTGGTATTCAGTTGCATCCGGTTAGACTGGAAGCCGATCCCAATTTAGTTGTGAAAAAGGCTTGGCAGATGATGATGATGATGAGAAGAAAATGACCATTTTGCACATAATGCATTTTTGGATTAAAAGTTTTATTTATATCAATGAGCGACCCAAATTGTGCTATTGATAGTAGTATTTTTACAAAAAAAAGTGGGAAATTGATTCGCATCGAACACTTTCGTACTAGGCCTAAACAGGTGACTAGCAAAAAAAATTGCGCTTCCAAATGTATAATTTTACCACGGAACCCCAATCGATTATCTAAAATATTCATATAATTTAATTCACGAGGCAAAAACAAAAGATATAATTGGTACGACCAATTCGATTAGGTCAGACGGTTCAATGGTACAAATTTTAATGTGTGTAACAAATGAAGGTGGTA
This sequence comes from Charanyca ferruginea, assembly GCA_947361185.1. Taxonomy (NCBI): domain Eukaryota; kingdom Metazoa; phylum Arthropoda; class Insecta; order Lepidoptera; family Noctuidae; genus Charanyca; species Charanyca ferruginea. The sequence goes on along the minus strand of OX376078.1, from coordinate 18,262,161 downwards.
GATACCACTAAACCGCTATAAAATAAAAAATCAAAATTTATTTAGTGCGAAGTGAAGACAGTGTAATGGGGGCCAAAACGAATACAAGTTTGAGCAAACAATTTTTAATCGCAGGATGCTGTAAGTACCCATTATTTATTTTTTTTATTGAAATGAAACCTTTTTCAAAAAAGAGAACCGCCTTCAAAAACTAAAAAGTGATAAATAGTTTTAGCACAGAACACACATGACTTAAGTTTCGAAAGTCGGTGGCAATAAAAACAACAAACAGAACAAAGCCACCGACTTTCGAAACTTAAGTCATGTGTGTTCTGTGCTAAATTTATTTATCACTTTTTTAGTTTTTATTTTCCACTTTTTAGTGCCTCCTTATCTCCCAAATCCATTAAGAAACGGCAACACAGTTAAAACAGAGATTGAAAGTCAGTTGAAAGGAAAGGTAAAAAACTAAAACGTCTTCTTCGTTTTTGTTGATTTTTTCAAAAACCGCTAAACATTTCACATTATTTACTTAATAATAACCTAAATAAGGCCAGATTCATGCTACGCCTTAAAAAAAAAGTTAAAATTTTCTTTCTTTTATTTAATTTACTTTTCAATTAGGTAGTGTAGGAATGGATGGAAGTACTGGATAGTACGGGTTAATTTTAATAATAATACTAACCTACTTCATTAAAACTAAATAAAAAAGTAAATAAAAAACTGGACAAAAAATATTTAACAAAAGTGAATATTAAAATATAATGTTACTTAGGACTTAGTTTTATTTATTTATTTATACTTCATGCACAAAGGTACAAAGGCGGACTTAATGCCTTAGGAATTTTCTACCAGTCAACCAAGGGTGGTGAAGAGATAACATGGCAGGTGTATAGTTAAAAAGAACAACTTATGTGGACTGAATATTATAAAAATATATATATATAACTAATATAATACATATATATATAATATATATAAACATATACACAAAAAGAAAAGACGGTTACGAGATGACGGCCTATTTATGTAGAAAGTATATCCGCAATTTCCGTTTTAATACATACCGACTGGTGGCCATCCTGTTATCGAAAGGAAGCTCGTTCCAAAGAAGAATGGACTGAATATGAAAGGAAGAGTGGACAAAATCAAAGATGTGACAGGGGCACAGCAAGAGAAGATTATTAGAAGACCGCAAATTCTTAGCAACAATATCAACAATATTTAATGGATCAAATGGATGTATGAAATTCCGTAACGAATAACGTTCCGGGTATTGTTCATCCCTGCTTCTGTTAAGTTTTTAGCATGGACACTGTAATTTTAAATTGAAATTAATTATACAACTTAATGAAAGCCACATATTTCACTTATGTCTACCTGGGCAAATGGTCCAGTTAGGTAGGTCTAACTTCGAGAAAGCGGTCAATCGTCGAATCCGAGTCGGCTGGGCTGCGTTCGGGAAGTGGCTATCACGGTGATGATGGTATCTTGTCGTCCAATTTACCGCAGTGTCTCAAGACGAAAGTCTATGACCAGTGTGTATTGCCAGTGATTACATACGGGACCGAAACGTGGTCGCTCACAATGGGCCTCATCAGAAGGCTTAAAGTCACACAAAGGGCAATGGAGAGGGCTATGCTCGGAGTTTCTTTTGCGTGATAAAATCAGAAATGAGGACATCCGCAAGAGAACCAAGGTTACCGACGTAGCCCGAAGAATTCCCAATCTTAAGTGGCAGTGGGCAGGACTCATTGCTCGCAGAACGGAGGGCCGAAAAGTTCTAGAGTGGCGACCGCGAACCGGAAGACGTTGCGTTGGAAGGCCTCCCACTAGGTGGACCGATGACCTGGTAAAGGTTGCGGGGCTCCGCTGGATGCGAGTCGCACGGAACCGGTTTATGTGGCGACACTTGGGGGAGGCCTATGTCCAGCAGTGGACGTCTTTCGGCTGAAATGATGATGATGACATAATTTTAGAAGATAAATTATTAAAACGGTTACAAATACGCGCGACAGCTATGTAAAAATAGAGTATAATAAATTCGATGTTTATCGTAACTTTAACAGGTTTATTGTACTTTTGTTACAAAGTGTGCTTTAAAAATAGAACCTTTTTTAACTTCTGTCTAATGCTATTGTAAATGGAGTACAGGTAAAGTGAGCTTTCATCCGTCCGTCTGCTTTGTCAATCCTAAGCATCGGGACGGATGACAGATCACTTCACCTAGGTGTTCACCGAGGGTTATTGTAACAGAATAGCACTGCAGAAGTGTTTATCACATTATTATAGAAGCAACGTGAATAATTTAACCACGATGTTGTGAAAAAAATATTAAAAGTGGAGTGGAGATCAAATAAAAAATGTTTTAATATTATTAGGTACGAAACCATTTAAAATGTTAGGCATAAAAAAAGTAATTATAATATAGTATAATATAATAATTTTAATTTTGTACATGACATTGACATAAACGTACATAATAGTCTTATGAATAGGTTGTACAACAGTGACACAATTTAAAGTCGAACGTCTGACTCCTAAACTAGGCAATAAGCCAATTCATCCACACACATTCATTTTTTTTTCACTTCACTGTAAACGAGTGAATAAAGTTGAAACGCATGTGACCAAAAGAGTTATAAATATTAATGTGAATGGATGGAGAGGGAGAGGAAGGGCAAAGAAAAAATGGATGGATTGTGTGAAGAATGATGAGAATGAAAAGAGAGTCAGTAAAAACATGAAGGTTGACAAGACGGAATGGAAGAAGAAAACATATTGCGCCGAATTCCAAAAATTGCGAGTTCAATATCTCCAGAACCTGTGGACTCCTAGGTATGATGAGATATTTCCCTAGAAGAAAAAAATGATCCTAGCAACTGGTACAATATGTGGTTTACAGCACTCACTAATAACCAGTCACCCTATTTATTATTCTTACTCTTTGGACGAATAATAATAGGACTAATCATGAGAATTATCACCATTTACCATGTGATATAGTAGGCAGAGAACCAAAGTCACCGACATTGCGCGTGGAATCAGCACTGTCTGCTGAAGTGGAATTGCGACGGATAGACGGTGGATGGAGCAGACACGCTTTAGGTTAGAGACCGCGTTTAGGCAAGCGTAGTTTGGGACGCCATGCGGCATTTAATAATAATAATTATATTGGCATGGCGATTATGACACCCCCCCCCTTTTTGGGGGAGGTCTATGTCCAGCAGTGGACGCCTTTCGGCTGAAATGATGATGATGATGAATAATAATAATATGTGAGGACATTTCACACACGGCCATCTGACCCCAAACTAGGGAGACCCTGTACTATGGGTGTCAGACAGCTGATATACATACACAAATACATTTAAATACATACATAATTTGATGAAAGTCTCTGGGGGAGTGCTACGTTCAGCAGTGGGCGGCAATAGGTTGATATGATGATGATCATAGTAGGCAAGCACTTGAACCCCATGACCCTAGTGTTTCCCAACACAACACGAGAAAAAGTGAAAAGAATTGTTCAATCACGAAAGGATATAACCGGAACTCCCCAAGAAATAGGCACGAGCATTGGTCCCTTGTAGTATCCTCCCAAAAAAAATAAAAAAAAAACAAATGCCTTACTGCGTTGAAATATGGTACGGGTTAGTGGTATAATTTATTTGTAATTTCAGTATACATAGGCCAGTTACTGGTGGGTTACAGTATTGGATGGGCTGCACCAGTGTTAGCCAAACTGCAAAATATTGAGGAGACGCCCTTGGACAATGTAATTACTGATGGAGAAGCATCTTGGGTCGTGTCTATTATTTTCGTTGGGATGGTCCCAGGTAATAGAAATAATGTAAAGCAATAAGTACTTATTATCGTTGAATTTAAGGCCTCCAGGCAGGGAAAAAGCTTATAAACTAAGCGACTACACTTAGTTTGTAGGAGACATCCATACGGATACACAAGTGATCCGATAAGGTCTCCACATCCTCCAGGACTCGCCAACCCTGGACACGCGTGGCAGGGGTATTACTAAGCCCTGTGATAACCTCCAAAAACTTATAGTTGCCTGGAAAATAGTGCACCCAAAAGACATATCACAACACAAAAAAAAACAAGTCAAATAAGGGTTAAACTAAGTGGGGTGTTGCACGAAATGGGAGTTCAGATCAGCATTGTGTCAAGAAAATGTACCTGACGCTGATAATCTGCTGAATCTACAGGGATTCAGCAGAATATCAGCGTCAGGTACATATTCTACACTACAGAGTGACATACGGATGACGAGCAGATAAGAGAGCATGGCGGGGCCGGCTTAGAGCGTCGCTGGGGGAGTGCTGCAAAGGGACAGACTGAATCGGATTTCGGTTATTTAGGGACGAATTTAAAGCCGCGGGCTCAGTGGCGGGGGCTGGCACGAACTAGGGAAGTAATGGTGAGATCAGAGGCCGTATGCAAAGAATGGAAAGTGTTATTCAGCCTGTCTGTATCTTACACTAAAGCAATGAGTCTTTGACACGTCATAAAACTGTCCAAGTTCTCCTTTTACAATATTTTCATTTAAAAGAAGAGGATTTTTCCTTTCCAGAAAAAACCTCTTCTGCTTCAAAGCTTGATAAGTAACACCCAAATTTATCTTTTTTTCCAGGTCCCTACTTCTCAGGATATCTTTGTAACGTAATAGGCAGGAAACCATGCCTATATATAGGCGGTGCTTTTCATGCACTTGCCTATGTTGTCTTAGCCCTGGCCAATAACTTGCCTACAATATTCGCAGGCCGTGTTTTACTTGGAGTTGGCAACGCAGTGGTATTTGTTACAAATCTTGTCTACATTGGAGAGTTTTCGTGAGTACCTTGCCTTTTCTGTAAAATTGACCCTCAGAACTCAAACTCAAATCATTTATTTCAAATAAACCATTCACAGGCACTTTTGAATTGTCAAGGAGTCACTCAGTCAGAAAGTTGGGACTAGTTCCTCGTTCCAAACAGTAGGTTTCTATGGAGAAGAACGACCAAGGAACTCCATGAACACTCTGTTAAAATCAATAGAATGTTAAAAAAAAATTAACATCATTTGTGTTTTACGGGACACAAATGTGAGAAAAATGTAACAAGTTGTGCGCGTTACGTAAAGAGGTCTAGACGTAGACACAATCATGAATAAATCAAAATAAATTTAAAATAACCTAGGCAGCTACAAGATGACCAGTCCCAACTGACAGAGCTCGAACATTACGCACGGATCAGCACCATTTAGCACAACCATTTTTAAGGGAACCTAATTGTCTAACAGATGCGCTACCACCAGCAAGACATTAAAGTAAGTGTTACTTACTCACTACCGCCAGCCACAACATAGTATTCAAGTCAGTCCTCGGCGAAGTTAGGTGAATTGAGCTTGAAGTAAGCTGTCGATTGAAAAGAGTAGGTATCCATAGAGTTTCTTGCTCGTTCTTCTCCATAGAAACCTACCTACGTTTTGAAACGAGCCACTACTAGCCTTAAACTTTCTGATTGACTGTCTGACTCTTTGATAATTCAGAAGTGCCAGTAAACTAATGCTTTGATTAATTTAAGATTGACAGCTAACCTCAAACTCACAATAGAAATTTAGGGAAAAATATTTTTTACATAAGACTGGAAAAATTCACAACTGGCTAGGCAGGTAGATGTCATTGTTTTTAGACTAAACTATTCTTTTCTTATAATGAAACTCCAAGTATTACCAACAAAGGTTTAAAAATGTTGTCCAACTAACTTCCTAGTATTTACTCCATAATTGTGCAGATGGACTGAGCACTTTATAAGCTCGGACCTTGCTCCAACAACCAGGTATACAGATACTCTTGGCTTATTAGCCACAGACCACCAACAGACTGCCCATGAAGTAAAAATACAAATCCTGGCTGTCATTCGCAGATCATATTGACAGTCAAAAGTTTGTCAGAAGCCCGAAAGTCTGTAAACTAATCTTACCAAGGGACATCGTGCTATTCAGTAACTGGGTTGTGGAGGTCAAAATTAAGTAGGAAGTCGCTCCATGCAAAATACTGGTAACTAGCAGCATCTGAATAGACTGGAAGCCGACCCCAATATAGTTTAGAAAAGGATCTTCTAAGGTTCACATCAGCAGTAAATACTTTTCTTTTTTCAGATCAACGAGAATTCGAGGCACACTGTTAACTCTGACAGGATTTTTTAGCACATTTGGAACAGTGATAGTGTATGTAGTAGGACCGTATGTATCCTACGCGGCAATTTGTTGGATAGGCGTAGCTATAAGCGGTATTTACACTGTCGTAGTATTTTTTTTCGTAACAGAAACTGCTGTTTATCATGTTATGAAAGGTAAGAATTATAAAATTCTGATTATCTTATAGGCTTCTCCCAGAAATCGCCAACCAATCCGGTCTTGGGCAACCCACATCCATCCAATGCCAGCCACCTGCTTTAAATCGTCGGTCTATCACTTACGGGTCGGATCGGGTTGGCCTACGTTCAGCAGTGGATGGCAATTAAGGCTGATATGGTAATGATGATTATCTTGTATGATATCAAGATTACCCGTCTAATACGTCATCCATTCACTTTAGTAACTAACGTACCTAAATTCCCTAATCTTCTAAATTTAGCTTGAGTTGAGCCTCTGAGATCACTCTCTATGAACCATTCAGTGCCTCTAGGGTACTCCCTGGAGTGCAGCAGTGCTACGCAGTAAAAATCTCCCTCGGTGAATTAGTTGAAGTGAACTTCAGGGAAGGGTTTGATAATTCACCTGACCTAGGAGGTTTTTACAGAATGCTTTAATAAATTCTGGATGGACAAACGCTATTATTGGATATTAACTAAACTGCATAGTTAAAGAACTATGCAGTTTAGTTAATATCCAGCTGTCAAAACATAGTAATTATTATAATTTATTGGTTCAGACTACAAATAAAGTCCACTGAGTAACAATATTACTTAGCCTATGTTAGTGTTTAATAGCTAATACAGAAGTCGTTGGATCGGATAATGATAGCAAGCTCGCATTGGATCAATGACAATCGTAAAGCAAATAAATTATACAAAAGCAAAACAAATATGCTACATGTGAAAATAAAATAATAGTACTCTTATTTCAGGAAAAAATGAATTAGCGATGGAAAATCTCACATCACTTGGCAGACAAGATGACATAGACGAAATAGTTGCTAAAGCAAAAGAAAAACCAAAATCAAATATTGCTCAATTGACTGAAATGTACTCAGTCAGGTCCAATAGAAGAGCTGCATTCATAATAATAGTATTAAATATTCTTCAACAAATGAGCGGAGTGATTGCTGTGATTGCATTTGTCACGATTATTTTTGACATGTCTGGATCGACTATGGAGTCACATATATCCATAATCGCACTACTTTGTATTGGTCGTTATAGAATTGCTCAAGAACCACCAAGTACTTAACCTTCTCGTGTACAGGAAGCACCCTACATACAACAAAAAGTTTCTCATAATTTTCTTTACATTGAAGTTTAGTTTTTGGGTTAACAAGAAATTTCATAAAACGCATTTGCAATAACTTTATACTGTTAAGGTAGGTTTTAAATGTACGGCCATACGTAGATAGACCATAACTAAGCAAAGACTCGGCGAGGGCAAAGTAAATCACACGCAGCGTTTTCCTACTCAACGGCGCCTGCAGGATGTAGAACTTCCTCAAAACTGACCTAAGTTTTGCACACACTGTGTCAACCTGTGTCTTCCAGTTCATATTACGGTCCACCCACAGACCTAGATACTTAAATTTATTGACATACTCCAGCTTTTGACATATGCAGTTGACATTTCCGACGTGCATGCACTCATACGTGTGGCCCACGATACCGATATCATCCTCATCGATATTCTTTGCCACCAGGTTGTGCGGTGAGTGCACATGCATGACTTTTGTCTTGCTTAGATTTAGGATGATACCGTTATCGTGCGCCCACCGAGTAATATTATCAAAGTCAGCCTGTAAAACAGCTCTGACCTCCTGTATATTCTTAGCTGAGTACATCAGGCACATGTCGTCCGCATACATATACACACGACACCCCCCAACCACACTACTGACACTATTGACATGCATGACGTAGCCGACCGGTCCATATACAGAACCAGTTGGCACGCCTAGGTTAACTGCAGCTTCTTTACCTACCACACCTGCAATGCTGGTCTGCAAGGTTCTACCACTTAGGTAGTTCTGGAACCACCTTTTTGTGGGGCCCCTAACCCCGCACTCATCCATGGCTTGCAGCAGCACATCGTGGTCTAAGGTGTCGAATGCTTTTTTATAATCAATGAACAGCGCCAGGACCTGGTGACCCTGATCCAGACTGCTATTCATGTCTTCCGAGAACTGCGATAGTGCTGACATGGTGCTACGGACGCGCCTGAACCCGTGTTGCGCATCTGCTAGTACATTATGCTGCTCCAAGAACTCGCCGACCTGGCCGACTACTATTTTTTCTACTATTTTGTTTATCACTGATAAGACAGCAATAGGCCTATAGTTAGTGTAATCAGAGTGTGCTCCCTGCTTAAATATGGGTCTAATTAAAGCTTTTTTTAACAGACTTGGATATTCTCCTCTCGATAAACACAGGTTGACAAAGTGAGACAAGACCGGTGAGATTTTGTTCTTTATTATTTTTAAGTCCCTAACTCGAATGCAATCAATGCCCGGCGCCTTGTCACTGCCCAGCTGATCGATAACTTTACACACCGTGTTACTGGATACTGGTTTAAAACGAAACGAAACATCGCTAGCTTTAACATAGTTACTTCTATCTAATAATTTAATACTACAATTATGTTTTATAGTAACAATTTCTTCAGTAAATGTATCTGCAAATTTACTACAAATATTATACATTGTGTCTTTACCTCCCAAGTATCTTTTAACTATATCATCTATATTTGCTTTTTTTCTACCCGTCCAACTATTAATTTTGTCCCATATTTTTCTTGGGTCTCCATTACATTTCTTTATTTCTTCCTGCCGAAACTTATTCCTTGCTTTAAAAATTAATTTGTTTACTTTATTTCTAATTTGTGTGTATGCTAGTCTTTTAGTGTTATTATTAGGTGTATTTTTCCATTCTCTAAATAAACTATCCCTACGCAACAACATATCATTTAAACCCCTTCCTATCCACGGTTGTGTATCCCGTTTTTTAGTCTTTGGCAATACAGTCTTACTATCTTTATAGATATCATTAAAAACATTTTGTAGCTTATCATACATGGTTAACGGGCAATCAATAAACAACAATTGGGACCAATCATAATCGGTTATTTTCTTATCTACAATCTTATTATTAATCACATACCGAGTGTCCGAGTTCTTACTGTTACTCCACGTTTGGGTAGCATCAGACGGTAACGAGACTCCCACCACATGATGATCCGACATGAAGCACTCAATTACAAACGACAGGCAGTCCTGCAACTGCCCAGTTCGCACCCAGACATGGTCGATGCACGACACTTCTCTTACACCCGCGACGATAGCCTCTCGCGTCACCTCCGTAGGTGGTATCACGCACTGTAAGCCTAGACCGCACAGGCAGTTCTTATAGTTCGACACTTGATGACTTTCACTCACCCCTAACAGATTTATGTTAACGTCACCTAACATGATGACGTCCTCGCCAGCTGGGAGCTTCTTGATCATCTGCTCGATTTCATCAATAAATAACAACTTATTCGATCTTGGTGGCCTGTAAGTTGCAAGAATATTTATAGTTTTGTGGTTAATTGTGAGCCTACCATAAAGGCCTTCAACTGATCTAGTCAGGGTTTTATTTGCACTGAAAATAAGATACTCTTTAGCATAAATAAGCACACCTCCTCCTCTTGTGTTCTCCCTCGTGTTTGCAAATTGATTGTACCCTTTTATACAGTATAACGATAACTCGTCTTCCTTAACGTTAACCTCCGTCAACACTAATATTTCTATTTGTTCAGAGCAGCTTTTAGAAAAATTAGCAGCTCATTAAAGTTTTTTCTTATAGACCGAATATTTAAATGTACTATATGAATATTTTTGTTATTGTCTGATATACTCTGAGACCATGTAGTTACATTTTGAAATCTAGAAAATTGGCATTCCAATGTGACAATGGCATCGAAACGATCCACTTTTATTTGGCGTCATAATTATGCACGCAGTATTTACTTCGCACTATATGTGCGCGTACGCATGTGTAACAACAACTAGCAAACCGCTGTATTTACATTGCTTTCTATGAGTCGTTGAATGTCACGTTCGTGCCTAACTGACATAATTTTTTTTTTTGCTCGTCACTTTTCCTTATGAGTATTTTTCCATCCTGAATCCAAATGTACTTGTAGGTTTGCTTTAATTGGTTTTTAGTAACCCATAAGTGGCTTTTCTTATATTTAGTAAGATTCTCATTAATATAAATACGGTCGCCATTTTGAGTACCATAAACTTCGCCATTAGTCAGGCGTTTTTTGCGACTTTCAATCCATTTGTCACGAGCTTCTTTTGTTTTCAGTGTTATAACTACTGGCAGAGGTTTCTCCGCGTCTGGTTTTTCACGGCCTACCCTCTCTGCATGCTCAATCTGATTAACGTCCATTTGAAGCTTTTGAGCAACCTGGGCGACTATTTTAGCAACATCTTCATTTTCTTTCATCTCCAATCCAGCTAGCTCCACCTTTTTCTCCTTGTCTTTCTCTTCCAGCTCATTTACACGTTCTTCTAGTTATTTATTGCACTTAACCAAGTATGCATTCATATTTTCTAGGGATTTGATTTTGGCTTCACCTGATTTCTGGTACTCCAACAGATTGTCGTATTTTTCGGATAGGAAATCCACCAGTTCTGCCAGCTCATCCAACTTTTTCTCCATGTTGTATACAACATCCATTTTTCTGTTCAACGCAGCAAGGGTTAGTGCAATATTAGGTTCCGCAAGACTAGGCGAACCAGGCTGCGAGCCGGGCAGGGAGACACAATCTTCACATTTTTCGTTTCTGAAGGTAGATCGCGTGACACACTTTTTATGGTAGACTGCATTACACGATCCCTTACATTTACTGACATCATCTTTCGCGATCGACGCGACTTTATTGCATTTCTTACACTTCACCATTATTTCTTAAATTATTTGCAAAATCAACTGTCTGTATTCGGTACTTAAGCGTAATTCCGTTTTTTTTTTGCACTCCGATACCGTCCTCCGTCACACGCCAGTGCAAAGTAAAGCACACACCAGTGCCCTATTTTTCTTGTGCATGGGCAAACGAGGTAATCGCGGCCTTAGTTCAGGCGGTGTAGAACGATACTCCCGGAACGCATCCTCCAAAGCACTCCTCAATGATCATTGTACTGGGTACTCACAGATATAGCTTCGTCATTATCCTCTTCACCACCGTCGTCAGGTCGCGGTGAGGCACTGGGTAAATCTTGCGATTGTACCGCGACCGCAACTAGTGGCAAAGCAGACGTGACGTGACTACTCCGTGATTCAAGGCGTACTCGATCAAGCACAACGTCGTCCAGCATATGATTACGCTGGATGGCCCGCACCTGATCCGACAGTCGCTGTGCCGACACGTTGACAGCTGGCTCAAGCACCTGAAACAGAGAGAGCATCCGACCACGGTACGCAGTCAGGTTACTTCCCCCCTCTGTAGCCCCAAAGTATGAGCGCATGACACTTTCATTAAGAGACTGTGTCCATCTCATGCGCTGCACACTTCCACCGGAAGCGGGGACCCTATCAGAGACCGGAGGGTCTCGAGGCCCCAAGCTGCCCGGCGGCCGGCGTCGTCCCCGCCGACGTACAGGTGGTGGCGTCGTCGGTGGAAAGAAATATTCGTCGCTCGAGCTCGACGCAACTGCCGAGGCCGGTGTCACAGCACTCACTATAGGGCTGGGTTCCGGCGGCGGCGAGGCGGAGCTGAGCGACGGGTCCGGAGATGGTGGGCGTGCTCGTCGTATCGCTGCTCTCGTCAACATTTTTCTTCACATCGATATATATGTACTTACTTCTATGGTTCTTCAGTATTAACTTTCATTTTGTATATTTCCATCAATAATGTATATGTAGGTACTGTAAGATATACTTCTATATTTATTTCGTTGATATTTTTTCATTTTTCATTTCCATTTGACAACTGTCATAAAATATTTTTCAACCACTTTTGTACATCTAGTTGCATTATGATATTGATATTTTATTTTTATAGTTCCAATGCGTGGCCAAATATTATTTGATGGTTGAATCAGATTTATGTAGTGTTTAGATAATTTTATTAATTTAAAACGTATGTATAATGAAGAGTCAATGCGTGACGTTTAGTGTTGCCAGCTTATATTATTTTTATTATTATTATTATTAATTATACGCGAATGTAATAAGCAGCAATGTAATAATTATTATTATTATTAGTATTTTATATATTGGTTTAAGACGAATTATTTGCTCGATATTTTTAACTATAGTAAAAATCGTAAAACCCAGTTGACATTAACTGGCAAAATGGCGCATTGTGAAAAAACAGATGACCAGTGACGATCGATCTCCGCGGGAGTAAAGAGGACAGTTATGCCAACTTAGCGTCAAAAAGAATTTAGTTTAAATGATTCACTCCCGGTACTTTCTTGACAGAATGTATTATTATTTAAGAAGGAAACGAATAAAGACAGTGAAAGAAAGAAAATAGTAGATTTACCCAATCCTGAGGAAAAGATTTAGTTTGAGAACATTTCAGAACATAATAATAGAATTGAGTTTATAGAATTATTTATTTCCATTATTCCGAAACACAAACCTACAGTAAAAACGTGAACAACGAATTTCGTGTACAACAACTCTGCTTGCACGCCGCCAAAGTTATTCACTATAGAAGATCGATAGAAATCTACTTTATTGCTAAAGTGCTTTATTCTTATGGTCTTCGCGGACAGAAGCAATTGATAAAAAGTAAGTAATGATCAGCTAATAATGATTTCAAGTACCCCTTATCTAGTAACGCATCATCATCATCATACGGAAGACGTCCACTGTTAAACAAAGAGGTCTCCCACAGAACGCCACGATTATCGGTTCTTCGAGAGATGTGGCATGTCTACATGCCTATTATCATTTTAGGCATAGGATCTGTGTCAGCCTTTAATTTGGTGATTACCTTATTCCGATATTAGATCCCTGTTTATTCGGTTCAGAAAAAAAAAACAACAAGTCTTTAAATAAGTATTTAATAATAATAATATCACAGCCAAGATTTACTTAAAATCTCTTGGATTTGCAACAGACTCTTTCCTTTTGTTTCAGGTACAAATATAGCACTAAAGAAAAACGCAAATGCGCAAGCGCCAGAAAATATCCAGAAGACCGCACTAGGTCCCCAGGCCGGCAACATGTAACCAAATGCGGTGGCTACTCCAAAACCGAACAACCAGCCGATGCTTACAGTGAACGTACCACCAAAACCCCTACAGGTGTCCGTGAACATTTCACCGATAAATGTATTGGGGATGATGCCAAAACCTGGAAAGAAATGAAAAATCCAAATTAGCGTTAAATTCAAAATCAAAGTCAAAGCATTCACAGTCACTTTTTTATTGTCGAGGAGTCGGTTAAAAACTTAGGGTAGGTTTCTATGAAGAAAAACGAGCACGAGACTACAAGGATACTCTTTTACATCAAGTTTAAAAAATATATTAGTTACAATATTTTTGTTGCCTCTGTATGTGAAACCAATGTAATATTCTATGCAATGAATTATATTCTATGCTATGAAATTTAATTGAATTGCAATATTCTAGCGGTTCGTAAACCGCTAGAATATCTTTATATCTTTTTTTTTTTTATGTTGTTTATTGCTCTTCACCGACATTGGTTTCACATACAGAGGCAACAAGAATAATGTAACCAATATCTTTTTTTGGGGCAACATATCATTTTTTGACATTTGAGGCAACAGGAAACTCAACAAAACCCCTTTTATTTTATGGAACCCCACATCAAATATAATGAAAGACACTGAAGTTGATACTGTTTAAAATATGAACATAAACCTACATAAATAAAAATATATTCTAACTGTTACAGTACCATTTTTTACACTCACTTTTGAAAAAACTGTTTCATGTGTTTAATAATCGAACAATTAAATGATGTTAATAATTTCGTGGGAGTCGTAGGTTCCGTGGCACTCGGATAATAGATATTCGCGTGGAACCCACATTGGAAATCGTTGATATCATAATTTGTGTAGTTGAAGAATTTTATTGATTTTTTTTATCTCCTTCCGAGGAGATGCCGGCTCCGGATAGAAGGATTTGGGTGCCGGTGCAATATTCTACGTCACAAGATTGGACTACACGCGTTGCCTCCGATATTGTAGAAGATAACCATACTGACGTAGATGACAACTTGTAAGTGTCAGATAGCACCTACTTGAGTGCTTATGCGCAACAGATTATCACAAAAAACTTACCACCAAAATATGAAATGAAGTACATCATCAGTGACGCAAGCGCAAGCCATTGTAAGTCCTCAGCAATTGGATGTTCATTGGTGTGCAGATAGAAGTAAGTTCCAAGAGCAGCCTGGAAAATAAAATACCAAGAATGGTCATCGTGCTTGTCAAGACAATTCTAACAAGCCCAAACACGACTAGGATAAATGTTTTCTATGGAGTTCCAGCTCCTAGCCTCCGGGTACATCATTAAATAAGTTCTATAGTACCTTACTATTGTTTTTTTAATGAATATTACATACATATGCAAAGTTTCTAATCGATACGACAATTTAGAAGTTGCTTAAATTCATCTTCCAATTTTTGTCCATAGTTTGATGAAGCTAATAAAAGCGTGTTAATAATATTAAAAGCGATGGTGTGCAGCCAAATTCGCGCTGATTGGAGAATCATTTAAGGCAGGTCAAGATCTAGGTAAAGGTTCATGCCAAAAATAACCAGGGGCTTAACATGAGTGCGAGGAGTCAACAGTCAGACAGTCAGATGACTTTTTTAATTGAAAATATGGTTTGCACACAAAATTTATTATATTTATATCATTGGGTCATAAAAAGTTTAACACAAAATGCCATAGAATAGTCGTATTACCAGTTCGAAAATCGACTCGTACCAATACTTTCTCTTCGCTTCATGTTAGCTGTTAACTTACAAGTTACAACTTACAACTTGGAAATATTTTTAAAATCAAACCAAACAAAGAACCTACCAGACTTAATGAACAAGCTGCCGTAGATACCAATAAAATAGATTTCCTTCCAGTTCTATCGACAAGTACTGGCGCAATAGTTGCCGCAACCATTTGAGTGACACCAATGATAATAGTGGATATATGTGACTCCATAGTCGATCCAGACATGTCAAAAATAATCGTGACAAATGCAATCACGGCAATCACTCCGCTCATTTGTTGAAGAATATTTAATACTATTATTATGAATGCAGCTCTTCTATTGGACCTGACCGTGTACATTTCAGTCAATTGAGCAATATTTGATTTTGGTTTTTCTTTTGCTTTAGCAACTATTTCGTCTATGTCATCTTGTCTGCCAAGTGATGTGAGATTTTCCATCGCTAATTCATTTTTTCCTGAAATAAGAGTACTATTATTTTATTTTCACATGTAGCATATTTGTTTTGCTATTGTATAATTTATTTGCTTTACGATTGTCAAATTATTGATCCAATGCGAGCTTGCTATCATTAGCCAATCCAACGACTTCTGTATTCGCTATTACACACTAACATAGGCTAAGTAATATTGTTACTCTGTGGACTTTATTTGTAGTCTGAACCAATAAATTATAATAATTACTATGTTTTGACAGCTGGATATTAACTAAACTGCATAGTTATAGAATAGCGTTTGTCCATCCAGAATTTATTAAAGCATTCTGTAAAAACCTCCTAGGTCAGGTGAATTGTCAAACCCTTCCCTGAAGTTCACTTCAACTAATTCACCGAGGAAGATTTTTACTGAGTAGCACTGCTGCACTCCAGGGAGTACCCTAGAGGCACTGAATGGTTCATACAGAGTGATCTCAGCTGCTCAACTCAAGCTAAATTTAGGAGACTAGGGAATTTAGGTACGTTAGTTACTAAAGTCAATGGATGACGTATTAGACGGGTAATCTTGATATCATACAAGATAATCATCATTATCATATCAGCCTTAATTGCCATCCACTGCTGAATGTAGGCCAACCCGACCCGACCCGTAAGTGATAGACCGACGATTTAAAGCAGGTGGCTGGCATTGGATGGATGTGGGTTGCCCAAGACCGGATTGGTTGGCGATTTCTGGGAGAAGCCTATAAGATAATCAGAATTTTATAATTCTTACCTTTCATAACATGATAAACAGCCGTTTCTGTTACGAAAAAAAATACTACGACAGTGTAAACACCGCTTATAGCTACGCCTATCCAACAAATTGCCGCGTAGGATACATACGGTCCTACTACATACACTATGACTGTTCCAAATGTGCTAGAAAATCCTGTCAGAGTTAACAGTGTGCCTCGAATTCTCGTTGATCTGAAAAAAGATAAAGTATTTACTGCTGATATGATCTTCTAGATCCTTTTCTAAACTATATTGGGGTCGGCTTCCAGTCTATTCAGATGCTGCTAATTACCAGTATTTTGCATGGAGCGACTTACTACTAAATTTTGACCTCCACAACCCAGTTACTGAATAGCACGATGTCCCTTGGTAAGATTAGTTTACAGACTTTCGGTCTTCTGACAAACTTTTGACTGTCAATATGATCTACGAATGACAGCCAGGATTTGTATTTTTACTTCATGGGCAGTCTGTTGGTGGTCTGTGGCTAATAAGCCAAGAGTATCTGTATACCTAGTTGTTGGAGCAAGGTCCGATCTTATGAAGTGCTCAGTCCATCTGCACAATATGGAGTAAATACTAGGAAGTTAGTTGGACAACATTTTTAACATTTCGAATGTCTTATGTTACACAGTCCGACATAAGTAGCGGAGGTTTGACCTTCACATTTTTCGCCCGACAGTCGTCGAGTTAAACCTTTGTTGGTAATACTTGGAGTTTCATGATAAGAAAAGAATAGTTTAGTCTAAAAACAATGGCATCTACCTGCCTAGCCAGTTGTGAATTTTCCCAGTCTTATGTAAAAAATATTTGTCCCTAAATTTCTATTGTGAGTTTGAGGTTAACTGTCAATCTTAAATAAGTGAGACAACAAAGTCAAAGTCAATGTCAAAGCATTAGTTTACAGGCACTTCTAAATTGTCAAAGAGTCAGATAGTCAATGAGAAAGTTTAAGGCTAGTGGCTCGTTTCAAAACATAGGTAGGTCTCTATGGAAAAACGAGCAAGAAACTCTACGGATACCTACTCTTTTCATTCGTCAGCTTACTCTCAATTCACCTAACTTCACCGAGGGAAAATTTAACAGCAAAGCACTACTGCTTTCACAAGCAAGGTACTCACGAAAACTCTCCAATGTAGACAAGATTTGTAACAAACACCACTGCGTTGCCAGCTCCAACTAAAACACGGCCTGCGAATATTGTGGGCAAGTTATTGGCCAGCGCCAACACAACATAGGCAAGTACATGAATAGCTCCGCCAATATATAAGCATGGTTTTCTGCCTATCACGTTACAAAGATATCCTGAGAGGTAGGGACCTGGAAAAAAAGATAACTTTGAGTATTACTTATCAAGCTTTGACACAGAAGAGGTTTTTTCTTGGTGAGTAAAAAACCTCCCCTTCTCCACCCCCCTAAAAGAAAACATTATAGAAGAGAGAACTAGGATAGTATTATGGCGTACCAAAGCCTCATTGCTTAAGTGTAAGAGACAGATAGCGCTATACAGGCTAAATAACACTTGCTATTCTTTGGAAACGGCCTCTAATCTCACTATTACTTCCCTTGCTCGAGCCAGCCCGCACCGATAAGCCCGTCCCTAAATAATCGAAATCCGATTCAGCCTGTCCCTCTGCAGCCCTCCCCCAGCGAAGCTCTAAGACGAAGTCCGTACCTCACAGGTGCCCTTAGCGTGTTGTCGCTGAGTTTATAAGTTTTTTGCCCAGATTGGAGAAGGAGGAGGTCTTAATTTCACTTTAAGACACCACTGGAAAGTCTGGTTAGCAGCCGATAGGCTCTTAGGTTGACCTGCAAGAAGCCAATCCGAAAAATAGGATATAGTCAGTCCAATACATTAGACTCCTCGCTCCCTCGCTCCTCGCACCACTCGTGTCCAGGGTTGGCGAGTCTTGGAGGGCGTAGAGGCCGTATGGATGTCTTCTACAAACTAAGTGTAGGCAATAACTTCCTTTTTTTATTTTTGTTCCGGGGTGGAAAATCCTCATGGTTGTCCTCTGCCCTGGGGCGGGCGGAGGGGTCTGTTAGACTCTTACTGACTAAAAACCACTACGGTGTTCCATCTCACCCCTACGTCGGGGGTCGCGGGAACTGCAGACACTTCCGCAACCCCCGACTGGTGCCGGCCCGCTTTGAAGTGGACCACCTCGGGTCAGGGGGGGGGGGAGTGAAGTGTTAGACTCCCCCCGTACGTCGAAGAGGGGCGCGCGGAGAACACTACGCGCTGCCACCTCGGGTCCTGATGTATGTGGAGGTTAACATGCGAGATACAAATCTAAAATAAAACCAGTATTACTTCAAATCATTTATATTACCTGTGACAGTCCCAACGAAAATAAAGGACACAACCCAGGATGCTTCTCCATCAGTAATAACATTGTTCAAGGGCGTCTCCTCAATATTTTGCAGTTTGGCTAACACTGGTGCAGCCCATCCAATACTGTAACCCACCAGTGACTGACCTATGTATACTGAAATTACAAATAAATTATACCACTAACCCGTGCCGTATTTCAACACAGTAAGACATTTGTTTTAAATAGGTAGTTTTTTGGGGAGGAAGTATCCTCCCCAAAAAAAAAAAAACTATCTGGGTCTGTAGTAACAAGGGATCAACGCTCGCGCCTATTTCTTGGGGAGTCCCGGTTATATCCCTTCGTGATTGGACAATTCTTTTCACTTTTTCTCGTGTTGTGTTGGCAGGTATACAACGACATGCACCGCGATTGCTAAGAATGGAGTGAACACTAGGGCCATGGGGTCCGAGTGCTGGCCTACTATCATCATCATCATATCAGCCTATTGACGTCCGCTGCTGAACTTAGCCCTCCTCCAGATATCGCCAACCAACCCGGTCGTGGGCAGCTCGCATCTGCCAGCCACCTTCATCAAATCGTCGATCCATCGTGCCACAGGCCGTCCCACGCTACGCTTTCCCAAATGCGGTCTCCACTCTAAAGCGTGTCTGCTCCATCTACGGTCTGTCCGCTTGCAGACATGGCTGGCCCACTTCCACTTCAGCGTGTTGATTTGACGCGCAATGTCGGTGACTTTGGTTCTCTGCCTACTACTGATGTAGTAGGAAGAGAACCAAAGTACCTGGTAATTGGTGATAATTCCCATAATTAGAGGCCTGTAGGTCGATTTTGTAAAATTCAAACAACAACTTGCATCTCACATCGCTTTTCACTCTCACTTCGCATAAGGT
The DNA here is from genome assembly GCA_947361185.1 of Charanyca ferruginea. NCBI lineage: Eukaryota > Metazoa > Arthropoda > Insecta > Lepidoptera > Noctuidae > Charanyca > Charanyca ferruginea. The sequence continues at coordinate 18,242,567 of OX376078.1, read as the reverse complement.
TCAAAATTACCTTGATATATTTAACACTTTGATTCGGGTTCGAGTGCGAAGTGATCGTCGAAGTGACGGGGAAATTACCTTACAGAATGCAACTTCTTCCGTCATCTCATACTTTATCTGTCAAAATCTCCCTGTCAATTTAGTTCAACTCGCTGACACGCTCGCAAGGGTGGCGCTAGTGTAAATTCGAATTATCAACTGAGTTTTTAGAATGCTAATCAAGAAACTCACAGCAGATTCAGATTCGAAGTTTAGAATGAGATCTTACAGAATCACACACCACTGTTCTTTTATTCGGCCAAAGAGTAAGAATAATAATAAGGTGACTGGTTTTTAGTGGCCGATACTTAAAGCACATATTGTACCAATTATTAGAATCATATATATATATATATGTTTTACTAGGACACACGTGGGAATCCACGGGTTTTGCAGCCAGTTTATTTATTGAGTTTTTTCCATTCCTGCGTACTCGCACTTTGCTCGCGACTTCGTCAGCGTGAACCTTCTCAAGGATCCCTAATGTTTTCAGTTGATAAAATAATGTATCTTATTTTACTCAGGGATAATGTATCATTCTAATGATGAAAGTATTTTTGAAATCGAACCAGTAGTTTTTGAGTTAGTTTATTCGTTATAAACATACAAAAATACAAATCTTTCCTCTTTGTTATATTAGTGTTGCACAAAGCGGTGATACAGTAGAACTTTACTCGTTGACAGTAAGTGGTGTGGGATGAATAACTTTTTTATGCTTTTTAACTTTTTTAAATTGTTTTGCAATTATAAAAAAAAATGTAATGTAACTAAGTACTACATAACATTATTATTTAAGACTGTAATTCACTTTAGTTAAAAAATTTTTGACCAGTTTGAAATTTATTATGCAATGAAATATCTAATGATTGATAAAAATGTTGTTATCATCATTATAATTAGCCCGTACTATCCAACAGTTGGGTAAAGACCTACCTCCATTCCTTCACAATTTAAAAATTAATAATTTTCTTTTTTTTTAGGCGTTACATGGACTTTTACAATAATATTTGAAAAAACAATAATTATGTAAAAAATGTATTATCTAAATTAAAAATTAAATTAGTAAGTACTTACAGCATCCTGCAATTAAAAATTGTTTACTCAAACTTGTATTCGTTTTGGCCCCCATTACACTGTATTCACTTCACACTTTATTTTAATTTATTATTAAAATAGCGATATATATATCTACCACCATCATTTGCACATACATTGAACCATCTGACATATTCGAATGTGTCGTATTATATCTCACATGTTTGCCTCGCGAATGAAATTATATGAATATTTTAGATAATAAATTAGGGTTCCGTGGTAAAAATATAAGTTTGGAAACGCATTTTTTTGTAAGTCACCTAGCACGAAAGTGTTCGAATCGATATCCGAATTTTTTGGTAAAATATTACTATCCCAATGCAATTTCTGCGGTCATTTTCTCCTCAAAAATCGATCGAAAAAACCTTATATTCCTTAAACGACTTCTGGTTATTTAGGCCTCTTTTTGGGAGTGCATTGCAAACATGAACTATTTGACGTGAACTTAGAAGAATTCTATTTTTTTCGATTTAAGTGATTCATTTGAAAATAATAGTTTTGAGTTCGAGTTTATGTTTGATTTCGTTTTGTAGCGTAGTACTGTACACATTGGATTTTTTTTTGGATTTAGGACCACACACACAAACCACGTACCGTACCGTGTGGTGCCGGCCGCGAATAGCACCACCCCATTTCTACCCGTGGATGTCGTAGAAAACGACAGAGGGATATTGATCAGAGGACGGGCAGCATGCGTCCTTCTGAGAACCATAACGCCTACTGCGATCACCAACGTGCATCGGCCAAGCATGGCGATTACGGCTGAACCCCCCCCTTGTGGGAGACCTATGCACAGGCGTCTTAGGATTGCCATGATGATGATAATTATGGCACAAACCATAAGAAACAATTAAGAGGGTAAGATGGTCATAGGAAGTAGCCCACAGGCAGCAAATTTGAGAAGTTCGTCACCCCAGACACAGCCCCTCAGACATCATTATCATCAGCCGAAATACGTCCTCTGTTGAACAAAGGCCTCCCGCACGGAACGCCATAACGAGCGGCAACCTACCGGTTGACCCGCAACTTTGACGATGTCGTCGGTCCATCTGGTGGAAGACCTACCAACGCGTCGCAACGTCTTACGGTTCGTGGTCGCCACTCGAGAACTTTTCTTCCCCATCGGGTATCGGTTCTTCGAGCGATGTGACCTGCCCATTGCCACTTCAACTGCATATTCTGAGAATTTGTCAGTGACCTTTGTTCTTCGGCGAATTTCCTCGTTCTGGATTTTATCAGACAGTGGAGACAATATTACAGAAAATAACATAATACCCAAGTCCTAGGTCACTAAACCAATATAACATTATTATTTACGCAATTTTCTGTTGTACGGAACCACTTTGAGCAATACTGTGTAGAATCACTAGCGCAATGTATTCGAAACCGATTGGTAGTATCAAGATGATAATAGGATAGTGATAAAAGATAAAATATATCAATCTGTTGGTTGTTGTTAGTTGAAAACGTTGGTTGTACTAGACATTGGTAGATAGATACCAATAATGTAGCGTATAACATAACGTTTCATATTTTGTACTGGGAGAAGCCCGCTACGCTGTTCCCAAAACATTGCAACTGCTGTATATCGAAATCAACAGTAGCGATCCCGCATCGAAATTGTTCAATAAAGAACAGTGGAGAAGTTAGAAAATATATTAAACTTCTTACTAAGTACTTACTTTTTTGATAATAAAAATAATAGTTTAAAGCTAAATTCCAAAAATGGACTAGTAGCTTCTTAGAGGCAGTCCAGTCCCAGTTGCCGGATCCTTAGCCGAATATTTTGCTTCCGGCGACAAGGACCGCGCGCCTAAATGAATAAGAAAAATCTATTGTTCAAGTCCAAAAAAGTACCTACTGTCAAACGAAAAAATGTGTATAATAAAAAACTAAATAGGTATTTAAAAAACATCCTTAGATTACCTATATCTTTAATTATTGTTTTAAATATTTTTTCGTTTGTCTGTACTGTTTTTGGCTTGAAAAAATGGAAAAAAAATGGATCCGGCAACTGGGACTGTAGTCCCAGTTGCTGGAAGCCTCGTTTTTGAGATTACCACGTTCTAACACAGAATAGACAAACAAACTATTCAAATTTATTATTATTAGTATATTGGTCTAAGATACTAGTATGTTTTTGTATAGATCATTATGGATTTATCTCTTTTTGGCGAGAACCACACAATACAGTGAAAAGATTAGGTAGCTGTAGGCAGTTTCTACATGTTTTTGAGATACTCAGATAAACTTTCAATGGCTTTAGATAGATTTGATAAAGTAATCATGAACTATGTTTTCAGAAACGTAACGTTAAAAAACTTTTTTATAAAAAAATACAACTGTCATCAAAAGCTAGTCAGTTCGACCCGTATGTTTGTATGCATGTATGTATGTATGTATGTTTGTCCGCGATTATCTCCCGTTTGGCTGAACCAATTTTGATGCGGTTTTTCAGAAAAGGGTTTGTTACATTTTGGAGAAGATATGTATTGTAAGCAACAAACAGAAATTTTGAAAGACCGAGAACAACAAAAACCGGGAAGACGATTTCGTTTCTTCCATCTTTCCATCTTTGGAGGACTTTCAATCTCTGTTTTAACTGTGTTACCGTTCCTTAATGGATTTGGGTGATAATAAGGCACTGAAAAGTGGAACCTGTCCGAGTCGGGGTGCCCCAAGTCCCGAACTCGCTACGCTCGCTCTTGCATCCTAAGTTCTCTAAAATATATAAAGTAGCGCGCGTACAACATTAGTCGCTAAGATATCAATTCAGAAGTAAATCTATCTATCGGTAGCTCTGAGTCATATTAATTTATGTTCGTAAATTGACGCTGGGTTTTATTTTCTGTTGGAATAGTAAAGATGATGAATTAATATAATTGAAGCTGTCCTGTTAACTCGTTGCCTACATACAAAAAAAATTGTTAGGTTACAGGTGCCAAAGAAAACTTTCGTTGCTGCACTTTTAGAGTTTACCTAAACTCTAAAAGTGCAGCAATAAAAGTTCCACCAAACCAACCAACCAACGGAACCTTCCGTTGGTTTACGGAGATGCTAAGCCCTATTTATGAGTGCTGCTTCGTCTGGCCCTGGGGTCTCGGAATGTCAACTAAAAGACTGACTTTGTCTATCGAATTCATTTCCGCGTGTAATCTTCGTGAGAGAACCGTTTATTTTGGCCAGTGCGCAGTCACTGCCCGTTTGCCCATACTTCTCGCTCACATACATTTTCGCTTACCATGCACTCTGCCATACGTACTTACATGTATCCCTACACACTTATTATTTCCTTTTAAATATTAGAGTTCTACGATGTCTAAAAATTTTCGTTAGGAGCTCGTGGCTAAATTAAAGTCGTACAAATCGATCGGTCAAAGGTCGCTACGCTAACCGCGGTCGGTCTGTGAATGTGTGACCAATTGACCATCCCTTTCATGGTACCGAATTCCCTCCGTGCCTCGGAAAGCACGTAAAGCCGATGGTCCCGGCTGTCATTTGTAGATCTTTGGCAGTCGTTATGGGTAGAAGTCAAAAAGTCAAACAACCTGTCTTACCAAGGGGTATTGCGTTACCCAGTAACTGGGTAACCTAACCCGTTACCATATAAAACACTGGTATACAGCTGCATCAGGTTATACTGGAAGCCGACCCCAATATAGTAAGGAAAACGCGAGGCAGATGATGATGATGACCCTGTCTAAAATTTTTTATCGTGTTTTGTTATTGACCCAAAATATGACAAGATTACTTTTGTGTAAAGTCAGTACTGGTGTGAATGCGTAAAAATGGCTCTTAATCTTTTCCTATTTATCTGGGATCTGTCTGTAAGCAGATCAGTTGATTATCAGCAATAATAAAATTGAAACCATGGTTGGTACGTAATAAAACTTGATTTATTACATGACTTATAGATATCACACAGTATTGTTACAAGCTGGGATTCGAGATAAGTAATCTGTACCAATTTAAACTCAGATTATGAAACAAAAGGCGGATAGACCGCGCGGAACACTGAGAGTGTGAAGCCAAAAAAGCAAATACAAATTCTAAAGCGAATACAATGTATTTTTTGTTTCATAATCGGAATTTAAATTGGTATACCTACAAGCTCATGATTGTATTCGCTTTTGAATTTGTATTTGCTTTTTTGGCTTCACACTCTCAGTGTTCCGCGCGGTCCATCTGCCTTTTGGTTCATAATCTGAGAATTTAAACTAAAAACAGGAAAACTATATTTAAACAATCACAAATACAGTAATCAGAATCAGAATACTCATAAGAATAATTTTGTTGCCCGCAGTAGTTTAGTTTGCAAAACGCAGGTAGAACGGAAAAGAACAAAGTCAAAGTCAATACATTTTTTTCAATTAAACCATTGACAGGCACTTTTGAGTTGTCAAAGAGACAGTTATTTAGTCAGAAAGTTGAAGCTTGCTTGCTCTATGGAGAAGAACGTGCAAGAAACTGCACGTCCACTCTTTTCAATCAAGTTTTTCCTGTCAAGTCCTGGTTACATTATTCTTCTGCTATATGTGATAACAATGTAGGTGTAGGCAATACAAAAAATAACAAAACTGACATTTAAGGGTTGACCAATCTCAACTGACAGCGCTCGTTCACGAACATTACACGTAGATCAGAAACACGTAGCTCTACTATTTTTTTCTATTCACTGTATTACCGAACCCCTCCTACCCTCTTCTTAGAGGGGTAAGGTGTGTACTGTAACGTACTACGTTACACCCGGGTCGCTAACTACATTAAATAAAACGTATTAATAACTTTCAGGAGAATATATTAGATAATTAGCGAGAGGTAAGATGCTTGACCGTGCCTCACGGCCGCTGATCTGACAGACTTGTCATAATATAAAACTATCTTCTACGATTTGAATTACTTCTAGAGGTATCCAGAATGTTTAACCATAGACAATATTATCTAATGGCTATTCGATCATAATTGCCACAGTACTTAATGCACTGAGTGTACGACATTATCATCAGCCATCCAATCAGCTCATAAGGGGAGACTGTTTACTAATAATTCATTATTTTTGCGTCATGTTACGCAATTAAGAATTATAATAATGCAACGAAAGAACCGGCTTAGTGTAAATTGAAATACATGACGGGTTCCGTACCACCGTACGATATAGATACCCAAAGGTCGACCAAAAATCGCCTAAAGACAAATTTCCTGTATGACTGCTTTATATATAACTTAACTTTATTTTGTTTTTATTATTTGTTGTTAAATTAAATGTTCGCATTTTGATTATTCGTAAATATAAACATTCGATTATGTAGGTTACCATATTTATTTAAATTGCCTATAATGACGTGATTTAATTATAGGCTTATCGTCTATATAAAAAATATCAATATACTTATTGTAATTAAATCGTAATCGATTTTATCTTAGGAATTATCTAAATACATTTATGTACATACTAAACTCGTTTTGATTTCATAATGACGTTTTTAGCATTTTGCAATGTAAACTGCATTCTAGAATCATCCAAGGACATTGCCAATAATATGAAAGAAAATAAATAATAAGCATTCCGCAATCAGCACCGCTCTCCCGACGGGCTGCTAAGATGTAGGTATATGAGTTTTGAGTTTAAACCAATGGTATTATAAATTAGAGTCACATAAATAAATAAATATATGTTTTATTTAATATCACAACCATTAATCATCTACTTAAGAACTCTTGAATTTCCAACAGACTCTTTCCTTTGGTTTCAGGTACAAAAATTACACTAAAGAAAAACGCAAATGCGCAAGCGCCAGCAAATATCCAAAAGGTCAAACTAGGCCCCAATGCCGGCAACATGTAACCAAATGCGGTGGTTACGGCAAAACCAAACACCCAACCGATGGTTACCGTGAACGTACCACCGAAACCCCTACAGGTGTCCGTAAACATTTCACCGATAAATGTGTTAGAGATGATGCCAAAACCTGGAAATTAAATAAATGTGAAAGTTATTTTTGCTATCAAGGATAAGGCGACGATACGTGAGTTTATACGATTTAATTTGATTGAAATGCACATATGACACAGAAGAAGCTCGTTGGTGCGAGGCGACGACCTTTATAAAAAAAAAGTAGTGTGGTTCTCTTCGCCGCACTGCTCTCTAAAGGATGTTTCAAAGCCATACATTTTTATATCAAGTTCTTCTTAGTATACCAAACCAAACCATCATTTTATTTTAATCTTCGTTATGTAGTCATGTGGGGATCCACTATAGGGATTTAAACATAGCGTATAAATAAAGAAAACAAGCTAGTAATGCCTCGGACATTTTATCGGAACGGTATCATTGTCTGACCTCCACACGCTAGAGTGCGGGCAAAGGCCACTTTAAAAATCCTGATGAAAATAAACTTACCACCAAAATACGATAGGAAGAAAAGCATAATTGAAACCAGTGAGAGCCATTGTAAGTAGTCAGCGGAGGGATGACCATTGTCGTACAAGTAGAAGTAAACCCCAAGAAGAGTCTGAAACAAAATCATAAAATAAATCTAAGCAAAGCTTAGATGTGAAGGGAATCAATATAAAAGTAAACCAAGATGTAAAGAAAGCTCCAATGACGTACAATAAATTCAACACCAACTATGACTGTGAAATCCAGTGGCCGTTCTTATATTACGATACATGCAAGCAATCTATTGGTCTATTCTGTAAAAATCTCCCTCAGTATGTTTACGTGAGCTTGATGAGCCGTTATTCCACTTGGTCGCAAGCATTAAATTCCCAAAGGGAGATTTTCCAGAATAACACTGCAAATGACGACACAAATCTAAAGAATATTGATAAGTGACACGAGATCTTGTTATTTTTGTTCGTATTCAAGAGTCGCTTCGTCTACTGGTAATTTTAGATGCTTGCGAGTATCAATTGGTCCAAAGAGTCAATTAATTAAGGATGGGAAGATTTCAAAGAGTTTAAACAGAAGGTGAACACACAACAACAGACGTCCGTTATGTCCTTTCTTAGTACATATATCTTGGACATCGCTGACGTCGGTGAAGGAAAACTTTGCAAAGACACCTGAACTTATAAAGATCAATGCTTGTGCCTTAAATTCTCTACATAAAAAGAGCCCTTTGACCTGCAGTGGGACAATATTAGACTGGTAAAAATATTATTAAAAACAATCATAAACTTACCAAACTTAATGAACAACCTGCCGTAGAGACCAACAGTAGAGATCTCCTCCCAGTTCTATCGACAAGTATTGGGGCGAAGACCGCTGCCACGACTTGAGTAAGACCAACAATAATAGTGGATACGTGAGACTCCATACTCGATCCAGTCATGTCAAAAATGATCGTCGCAAACGACATCACGGCTATAACTCCACTCGTTTGTTGCAGAATATTGAGCGAAATTATTATGAATGCAGCTTTTCTATTGGACCTTATGGTGTACATCTCAGTCAATTGAGCCATATTTGACTTTGGTTTTTCATTAGCTTGTGCTACTATTTCCTCTATGTCATCTTGTCTGCCAAGTGATGTTAGATTGTCCATGGCTTTTTCTCTATTACCTAAAATAAAAGTTAGTTTATTAAAAACGTATCATTTCTCTGTTCTACCTTATAGTATCTCTCGATGCTGCAGTCAATTGATAACTGGCTTTGAGATTTTCATATTTTGTGGTTAGATTATCATTAAAAACATTCCTTTCTGCAGACTGGGAATTTGGTATTTTTAGAATAGATAAGTATATTATTATTATATTTAGCCTGTACTGTCCCACTGCAGGGCAAAGGCCCCCCTCCATTCCTTCCATTGGTCTCGACTGAAATGACGAGACGGGGCCGCGGTAGACCACGTAAGAGATGGCGGGATGACTTGAATATCTTCCTTAAGAATTGGCAAGAAATAGTAAAAGTCGATAAGTATATGTGTAAACAAATTATTTTCATGTTTTGGTGAGGATATTAATTTAACAATGATATGTGGCATAAGGGAAACACATATTACATACACGTATGTTGGTTTCGTGGTCCCAAGTGCGACTATTGAGCAATCGAACCCAGGACCCTATGGTCCTGGGTTCAATTTAAAGGTCGAGCGAAGTGCAATTTGGTTTTCCCATCAATAATTTCTTAGTAGCGGCCCAGAATTTGAATGTTCATGGTCTGATACTCCCAGGTCTCGAAAATCACCTACAGTTGTTAGTGCTGTTTGATGATGTTTCTGCACACACTTGAGTACTATAATATCTCCAGCGATCTTGGCTAGTCTTTATTGAGAAAGGTCGGAAGAAATAATCTTAAGAAAATATAATTCTTACCCTTCATTACTTGGTATACAGCGGTTTCAGTTACGAAAAAAAAAACTAAAACAAGGTATAGGCCGCATATAGCCGCACCTATCCAGCTTATCGCCGAGTAAGATACAAATGGTCCTACTGAATACGCGAATAAAACGCCCAATGTATTAGAGAATCCTGTTAGAGTCAGCAGAGTGCCTCGAATCCTTGTTGAGCTGAAACATGAAAAAGTTGGTTCGTTGATTTGGTAGTCACCAGTGCTACTATTGAGCTCTAGTTATGATCTCCAGGCTGGGTTTTATCCCAAAGTTACCAGTTGAGGGCATGCATGAAGATATTTGAGTGCCTTATATTCAGTGTAGTTTATTCTCACCTCCGTCATATTATAATCAATTCGAAGACGCATGGTTTTGTGTCCAACCGTCTTACTATGTCTAACTTACTCATATACACTACTTTCATTGGTAATACCTTTGAAGCTAGGGGTCAGGTTTATGCTGTTTATACAGATTTTGTAAAGGCCTTTGATCGTATGGATCACTTAATTATTTCTATGAAATTGAACTGTGCTGGCATTCTTGGCCCTCTGTTGCGGTGGTTCAAGTGTTATTTAATTAATCGTTCTCAAATAGTTGTCTTGGCAAAATATGAATCTGTACCTTTTCTCCTGGCTCCGGCGTTCCACAGGGCTCTAAGCTTGGCCCTTTGCTTTTTTGCTATTCTTGAATGACATTTAATAAATTACGATTGCTTACGCGATATTGCGACGCGATGCATAAATGTCAAATAATCGTTGTGTGTACTTGTGGCCTACGTAGTCGCCATAATCAATGTGCGACGAGACGCAACACAATAGTTTATTAATAATTAAATATTTACTATTATAAGTACCAGTGTTTTTTCTTACCTTAAAGTAAAGTCAATAACAAACTCTCCTCAATGGAAATAGGTTTTTGAAAATTGGATATTGATAGTTAAATAATAGGTTTAACAGCCTGGTGCAATAATATAATTGAAAGTGCTTGGTAATAAGTCACAATACTCATTAAATAAACGTGGATTTAGTTTCGGATATAAATGATGAAACTCTCCATACTTATTTATTTCTAAATAAGTACCATGACTACCTACAACGTAGGACACACGTAGCGTGAAGTATTGGTCGCATTACGTCGCATCGCTTCTCGTCACGTCGTGTAGCGTTCGGTCGCTCACCTAGGACAACGCCTTAGCCTACACTGATGATTTAAAAATTTACTACAGGATATCGGACTTGAGTGAAAACGATTTTGATGTCCTTCAATAATGGTGGATCAATAACAGAATGACGCTCAATGTTAAAAAAGTCAGACTTTTACATTCACAAATAAAGTGAATTACATTAAATTTGATTATCATATAAATGGGTCAGTACTGACTCAGTACTGACCCAGTACAGAGTGTCAGTACTGGTGATCTAGGTGTACTTATCGATACAACCCTATCCTTCCGTGCTCATGTAGATACTATAGTTGCGAAGGCTAAAATAATGCTTGGCTTTATAATCCGCATGTCAAAGCCTGTTCGTAATTATAGTAGCGTTATTCTACTATATAACGCCCAATTTAGGAGCTCCTTAGAGTACTGTTCCTCCACTATTTGGTCTCCCTATTACTCAAGTTATATTAACAATGTTGAATCTGTCCAGGCCCGCTTTGTTAGGTATTTATGTATGAAAAATGGGATCCGAAAAGCTATTACCTGACTATAGCGATAGGTTAAGGCACTATAGGATGATTAGTTTAAAGGAAAGACGGATTCATTCTGATTTACTTGTATTACATAAAATTATTTAGTAAGTTTTTTTTTCTTTTTGTTTAAAAAACATAAAAAAGAAAAAAACATGAACATAAAAGTGGTTCTATTGATGCGCATTTGATCAACTATTTTTACTTTAGGACTAACCAACGTAGCAAGCGACATCATCTCATTTTTCAATTACCTACATCCACCTTAAATACCACCTTTAATAGCCCCCTGACGCGTATGGAAAGGTTATATAATGAACGATCCAACTTGACTGATTACCCTTTTCGAAGAATTTTCTCTATGAGTTTCGCTTCATACTAGACGCTCCCTACATAAACAGTGTGAAAAATGCACGTCTATAGCTCAAACTGTTTTGTTTTTGTTTCTGTAGTGTTTTTGGATTTAAGTCTGCTAGACACACTTTTTAGTTTTCCTTCTCGTCTCAAATTTTTCATATTGTCAATGTCATGCATACCTGTTATTTGCATGGTTACTGAAATGCTGATTTTATATGCAATTTTTATTTGAATTGTACGTGGTAACTCTTGGTAGGACCATGGGGTTTTAGTCGGTAAGAGTCCGACATAACCCTTCTGCCCAGACGGAGGGGAAATCCTAATGGATACCCTCCGATCTCCCCCCTATCCCCTAATAACATAATTTTAATGGGTATTGTCTTGTTTTCCATAAAATCATTTGTACTATTATTGTTTTCCATAATCGTCCCCCGTCATAATATTTACTTGCACTATTATCATCATAATGTTACTAATAGGCATAATGTGCAAATCTATTGTGCCACGCTAAAGACAAGTATTGTCTTAAAAAAACCAATAAGTTGTGCTACAAAAGTTAGTGACAGAAACGAATCGCTGCAAAACCGACTCCACGTAGTCTTATCTGCCCTACACCTAGAGTGTAATCTAAGCCCGCGAAGGCGCGGAGGGGCGAGGCGGCCCGCGGTTCCGCGGTGGTGGGCGTAAAACACATCTGCGACGATAAGCTCTCGTGGGACCGCCGGAGCCCCGCAGCGCCGGAGCCGTGACAGAAACCATGCCTGCTGCATGCTTGCTTGCATGCTGCATGCTTGCTTGCATTCTGCATGCTTGCTTGCTGCATGCATGGTCTATGCTTGTTTACATGTTTGTGTGGTTACTGCATGCATGGTAAAAATATGTTTTAATATCATTATGCGTAAATAAATTTATGCTTTAGAATGTTATGCTTAATCATTATTTATATACGTTATACGTAAATAATGTTATTGCAAAATAAAATTAGGTGAAACAAATGTACGTTAAGTTATATTAGGTCCTTAAATTTTATGTAAATGGATAGAGAAGGTATATTTTTAGGTTTCCTTGTGATTAAAAAATCTGTATCTGTTATCATGATCATAATATCAACATTGCAGGCGGTTGTACTCGTACTGAACTTGTATTGTTGTACTAGTATGGGCAATGGTGAATAAATGTTATGGAAAACGAAATTATTAAAAATAAAAATTATAGCAAATAAATTTATGGATTAACATTATTATGACACTTGATCGATTATGACCAATGAAATTAGTGAAAATGATTTTATGTAATTTAACGATTATAGCAACTGAAGCATTATTTCTAATGAAATTATGGCAAATAAAATTATGGCGTATAAAATTATGGGATTTTAAATTATGGCAAACATTAGTAAACCATTCTAATGGGTACTCACGCCATCTCTCCGATGTAAACCAGATTTAATACAAATATAATTCCCATACCAACTCCAATAAAAATTCGGCCTACGTAAATCATGGCCAAATTATTAGCAACTGCCAATATAATGAAGGCCAGTAAAAAAGCGCTTCCACCAAGGTATAAGCACGGTTTTCTGCCTATCACGTTACAAAGATATCCTGAGAGATAGGGACCTGAAAGAAAAATACAAGCACTTTTAATAAAGCAAAGAAGAAAAAAAGCATCAAACAGGAAGGGGAGAACAAGGAGGAGTGAACAGAGACGACAGAAGAAGAGAATAGGAGTAGGATTAAGACGTGTGAAAGTACCATTGCTTCAGTGTGAGAGAGAGAGATGTAGAGCGCCATTCCTGTTTTGCAACGGGAGCTTATGAACAACAAGGATTTTGTATGACAATTAAAAAAATCTTTGTTATTTTTGATGCGATTTTTTTTTAATGTCTATGGACAAGCTAGTTTTACCAGTTAAAGGAAACGCATTTTGTTAATTAACATACTGTACAGTGGAAGTAGGATAGCAGGACTAGTCAGATTTATTTATATTATTATACCAATGATAGCCCCAGCAGCCGCAATGGAAACAATCCAGGATGCTTGTGAATCAGAGATGACATTGTCCAAAGGTGTCTCCAAAGGGTTCTGAAGTATGGCCAGAACTGGTGCTGTCCAGCCAATATTATACCCTACTATTAACTGTCCGATGTATACTGAAATTGATATTTTTTTTGAAAATTAATCATTTATCTAGCCTTTTCTCAACTATGTTGGAGACACATCACAGATTCTTTTACAAATGAAAAGATCTGAAGGGAATCAATATAAAATAAAACCAAGATGTAAAATGTAAAAATAGCTCCAATGAGGTACAATAAACTCTATACCAAAGAATAAATGGCTGTGAAATACAATGGGTTCTTATATTACGATACACGCAAGAAATCTACTGGTTTATTCTGTATAAATCTCCCTCAGTACGTTTACGTGAGCTTAAGGAGAGACGTTATTCCGCCTGATCCCTAGCATCATTCCCAGAAAAAGATTTTCAGAATACCACTGCAAATGACGACGCGGATCTAATTAACCTTTCGAATGTCTTATGTTACACAGTCCGACATAAGCAGCGGAGGTTTGACCTTCAACACTTTCGCCCGACAGTCGTTGAGTTAAATATTGTAAGATGTAATTTTTGTTCGTATTCATGAGTCCCGTCGTCTACTGGTCATTTGAGTTGCTAGCGAGCATCAAATGGTCCAAAGAGTCAAATAAATTAAGGAAGGGAAGATTTCTAAGAATTTAACCAGGCAATGGAAACAATCCAGGATGCTTGTGAATCAGAGATGACATCGTCCAAGGGTGTCTCCAAAGGGTTATGAAGTATGGTTAGGACTGGTGCTGTCCCGCTAATATTATACCCTACTATTAATTGTCCGATGTATACTGAAATTGATAATATTTTCGAATATTAATCATTTGTCTAGCCTTTTCCCAACTATGTTGGAAACACATCACAGATTCTTTTACCACAAATACAGGCAGTATTTTGTCATCAAACCAAGTATCATTGACCAAAAGTTGTAACTGCGAAACGATTTGGGTGTGAAAAATGTGGTTTGCCGTACAACATTGTGCTTAAGAGCACTTTTGTGTGGAATAACTGTTTTAACAATGCTCTTCAAGTTCCGTACAACAACGCCTTTAGGGTTCTGTTGAGAATTCTTCGATTCTGCAGTGCCTCGGACATGTTTGCTGTCGCGAGAGTAGATGCCTTAAGTCAGTCTCACTGATACATCGATTTAGGGGTAGTAACGACAGAATCTTGATGGCGTTCGTTGAAAGACCAGAGCCGGCTTCCTCAAACTAAATTCTAAGAATGAAATTAATTATGGTTATAAATTTTAATTTCAAATTTAACCCTTTAATACATTTCTAATTGAATGATTTGTACTGAGCTAGTTTGTGACTATCACAGATTTAAGTTTACTGCTACTAACTTAATTTGGACATACAATTCGTCTGAAATAAATGATTTGAATTGAATTAATAAGCAACGAGAAATTGTAACTGGATTCCAGAACTATGTACTAAAGCCTTGATAAAGTTTTCTAGTTGATATTCCGTTTTTAATAACGATTATTTAACAGTAGGTACTTACAGCATCCTGCGATCATAAATTGTTTTTTTATACTTGTATTAACTTTTAACTCCATAATAACCACTCACCCACACTTTTATTTAAAATAATAACAATATTCTGTGTCTGATTATTTTTTATTTTGACATAATTTTAATAACAATATTTGTCGCGTTTATTTGCACACTATTGAGCAGTTTGATATATCTGTTCCACATATTTTGTTTTTATCTTATATTTCCGCGAGAATCAAAATGTTTTTATCTGATTAAGTATTAAAAAAAAAAAAATTAGAACCATATTCTTGCAAGTCTTCATTTAATATTGCAATTATATTTATTTAGATCCATATATAAATTTATTTAATATCACAGCCATTAATATTAATCATCTATTTAGGAACTCTTGAATTTCCAGCAGACTCTTTCCTTTTGTTTCAGGTACAAAAATGACACTAAAGAAAAACGCAAATGCGCATGCGCCAGCAAATATCCAAAAGGTCAAACTAGGTCCCAATGCCGGCAACATGTAACCAAATGCGGTGGTTACTCCAAAACCGAACAACCAACCGATGGTTACCGTGAACGTTCCACCGAAACCTCTGCAAGTGTCCGTGAACATTTCGCCGATAAATGTGTTAGGGATGATGCCAAAACCTGAAAAAGAAATAAATGTGGGAGATATTTTTGCTATTAATGATAAGGCGACACAGTTGCTGATCAGGGGTGTGATTCTGTAAGAACTCATTCTAAACTTTGAATCTCAATCCGCTGTAAGTTTCTTGGTTGGCATTCTAAAAACTCGGTTGATAATTCGAATTTACACTAGCGCCACCCTTGCGAGCGTGACAGCGACTCGAACTAAATTGACGGGGAGATTTTGACAGGTAAAGTATGAGATGACGTAAGAAGTGGCATTCTGTAAAGTAATTAACCCGTCGCTTCGACGCTCACTTCGCACTCAAACGTGATTCAAAGTGTCAAATATATCAAGGTCATTTTTAACTTTATGCGAAGTGAGAGTGAACAGCGATGTGAGATGCGAGTTGTTATTTGAATTTTACAGAATCGACCTACAGCTGATGAGTCGCGTGTCATGGGGTCAATTCTCGCACGGAACACATATTTCTATGACTTACAGGTACTTGTTCGGGTCTGGTTGTTTGTTTTGTGAGTTTAATGTGAGTGTAAAGAAAGAAAAGAAAGAAAGAAAAACCATTTATTCACGAGACAGTGACGCACATTACAAAATAGTTTGTACAACAAGACTTAAACTAAAACAAGTGGATACATGTTGTAGAAAACAAATACAAATAAAATAAAAATAAACTATAAAAACGTCCGAGACAGAATTATGCAGGAATATGTATATGTTTTTAAACGATGATGCGGAAAAAAATCCTAGAGCCGACAAAGAACGAAAAATTTATTATACCTTTACTGTCTCCATAACCTGCTATGACAGAAAGGCACTGTGGTAAGGGGGTATTCTAAAGCCACATATTTTAATATCAAGTACTTCTTAGCATACCAAACCAAACCATAATTTTAGTCTTCGTCATGCAGTTATGTGAAGGTCCCTATAGGTATTTTGACATATAAATAAATAATACAAGCTGTTTAGCTCAAGTTAGGAAGCTGAAAGTAGTAATCACCAAGCCCTCAGCAACATCACTTGAGAATCCTACTAATGTTATAAATATGAAATCTTGTGAAGTTATTTGTTACGCACCAATGAAACTTCACATACAGATAGGCCATGTTCAAGTTATTTTTTATTCTAATTTCCGTGGAATATTTTAAAAATCCTGATGAAAATAAACTTACCACCAAAATAGGATAGGAAGAAAAGCATAATTGACACCAGCGAGAGCCACTGTAAGTAATCAGCGGAAGGATGACCATTGTCGAATAAGTAGAAGTAGACGCCAAGAAGGGTCTGAAAAAAAACATAAAATAAATCTAAGCAATGCAATAAACCAAGATAAATAAAGAAAGCTTCAATGAGGTACAATCAATTTAACATCGAGGAATAACTATGGCTGTGAAATCCAATGGCCGTTTTTATATAACGATACTTGCAAGAAATCTAGCATCAAATTCCTAGAGCGAGATATTACAGAATGACACAGCAAATGACGACGCTAATCTAAAGAATATTGATAAGTGACACAAGATCTTGTTATTTTTGTTCGTATTCAAGAGTCGCGTCGGCCACTGGTCATTTGAGTTGCTTTCGAGTATCAAATGGTTCAAAGAGATAAATTAAAGAAGGGAAGATTTCTTAGAATTTAAACAGAGTATGACAATCATGTGACTGTGATGTGACTTGTTCAATTCATAATATTTTATGTACTTTCTAAGTAATGTCTTGTTCATCACATGTATTTTACTATGTATAATCTGTCAAAATTCAACAGCTCACTGAGAATATATTATCAAAATGTTCGTGGTTTAAGAACTAAAACAGATATCTTTTATCACAACATGTCTCTTCAAGACTATGATATTATCATGCTCACGGAGACTTGGCTAAACAGTGGTGTTCATGACTCGGAACTATTTGATGATAGGTACGTAATTTATAGACGAGATCGCGAGTCCAGCAGATTCAGTGCACGTAAAAACGGGGGTGGAGTTTCGATCGCTGTAGCTAGACACTTAAAATCATGTCGTATTTCTAACTTAGAAAGTTCAAGTGAAGACGTGTGGGTCACCATTGACATGGACTCTCCGGCTAACAAGCAACACAAGGTCTATATCTGCTGTGTCTATCTACCCCCACCAGTGACTTATGAACTCATGCAAATATTCCTAGATTCGGCCCAAATTGCCCTCGATAATTGCGAGCGCACACTAATCGTCGGTGATTTCAACCTTAGAACAATAACTTGGACTAACAATCCGAAAAATCTGTTGAGTCAGACCACTCCTACGCCTGTCAACCACAGCGATGTTACTAAACTCTTCCTCGACTATATCTCCCTGAACGACTTAGGCCAGTACAACTACTTACTGAACAACAAATCCAGAACATTAGACCTTGGTCTTTGTAACAGTGCGGTACAATACTTGAAACCTTGCCAAGCACACCTAACGCAGGAAGACCCAATACATCCACCGTTCGAATTCTGTATACCTATAACAACCATCACAACTTGCCTACAAATCAAACCAACTAGCAAACCTAACTTCTTCAAAGCAGACTATGATAAAATCCTTACGTCACTTATTTCCACGGACTGGAAAAATGTCCTGGGGGGTTACTCTTCAGTAGGTGAAATGGTTGATGCTTTTTACAATATCTTGAACAATCTTATCAAGCAACATGTCCCTCTAAAAACAAAATCTAGAAAAGAGTACCCCGCATGGTACACGCCAAAGCTTAAGCGACTTTTCAAAGAAAAAACCAAATATCGATCTCGTCTATAAATTACGTACCTATCATCAAATAGTTCCGAGTCTTGAACACCACTGTTCAAGACACCACCACTCCACTCTGATCTGGCTTGGACATCAATGTTTCAATTTCAAAGTACAAAAAGCTTTTGAAAACCGTGCTTTCTATGTAAAATTGTATTTTTTGTTATTAACTTTAACTTTTAGTTTTTAATGTAACTTAAATAATATCATTCTATTCACCTAGTTATATGTGCATGATGTGGTCTCCCATAATTGAAGGAGCACACGTAACTCAAACAATGTGTAACTGCTTCAGGCACTGAATTGCATGTATTGTGTATCCTTTGTCGGAGATACAAATAAATAAAATAAATCACTGGCGTCGGTGAAGGAAAACTTTGTATATACATCTGAATTTATAAAGATCAATGCTCGTGCCTTCTGTACATGAAAAGAGCCATTTGTCCTGCAGTGGGACAAAATCAGACTTCTAATATTATTATTAACAACAATCATAAACTTACCAAACTTAATGAACAACCCGCCGTAGAGACCAACAGTAGAGATCTCCTCCCAGCTCTATCGACAAGTATTGGGGCGAAGACCGCTGCCACGACTTGAGTTAGACCGACAATAATAGTGGATACGTGAGACTCCATACTCGATCCAGTCATGTCAAAAATAATCGTAGCAAATGACATGACAGCTATAACTCCACTCATTTGTTGCAGAATATTAAGCGAAATTATTATAAATGCAGCTTTTCTATTAGACCTGACAGTGTACATCTCAGTCAATTGAGCAATGTTTGACTTTGGTTTTTCATTTGCTTGTGCTACTATTTCGTCTATGTCATCTTGTCTGCCAAGTGATGTTAGGTTGGCCATGGCTTCTTCTCTTCTACCTGAATTCATAAAAAAAAAAAACTTTTTTTCTCTGTTATTATAAAATTTACAGTATCTTTCGATGCTGCAATAAACTGCTTTTTAGAATTCATGTAAATACTGCCATTGCCGCCTTATTTCTATCCTTTCGTGTTAGATCGCTGCTGCCGACCCATATCTGGTTAACAGAGTGAGAGAAGAGCAGCTTGTGCTTGCACTAACATTGGTCTAAATACTAGAACTCCTAGTATTTAGACCAATGTTAGTGCAAGCACCATATAATATTACCTGTGTACATTTCTCTTCTTTATCTAATCTTTATGGATATTAACCATCGTGATTAAATCTTAAGAAAATATGATTCTTACCCTTCATAACTTGATATACAGCGGTTTCAGTTACGAAAAAGAATACTAAAACAAGGTATAGGCCGCACATAGCCACGCCTATCCAGCTGATCGCCGAGTAAGGCACAAACGGTCCTACTGAATACGCGAACAACACGCCCATTGTATTAGAGAATCCTGTTAGAGTCAGCAGAGTGCCTCGAATCCTTGTTGAGCTGAAAAATGAAGAAGTTGATTCATTGGTTTAGTACCCACAAGTGGTACTGCTCAGATCTAGTTTTGATTCACAGGTTGGGTTTTATCCCAAAGTTATCAATCAGGGCGCGGATTATGCTTCAAGCAATTTCAGGCTCCCGACTAACTGTAGATCCGTGGGTATTGGTGGAACCGTGAGGTTTTAGTCCAACATAACTCTTCGTCCTGCCCAGATGGAGGGGAAAACCTCATGTATACCCTCCGTCTGGGGAGATCATAGGGAGTATAAAAATTTATTTACGAAAAAAAAGATTTGGCAAAGTTTCCCTTTTTAAAAATTATCAGTAGCAGCCGGTAGACGGAATGCTGGTCGGTGGCTGAATACAAAATATTGTATTCAGGATGTGAAACACTAACACCACACACATAAGGATCACCCTTATGTGTGTGGTGTTTGGGTTTAAAATAGTCACGGACCAATTTCACAATTTAAACAGTTCCATGTCCAAGAATATTTTAGGAAAGAAAACAAGCCTTAAATATTTTTAAGGTCGTGGCTTTGCCGAGAAATGAAATATGATTGCGCCCGCGTCCGTCTCTGTTCGTCAGTGTTGCCACTTGCCACTTTGCCAGTGAATGAAAATGAAAGTTATCGGCCATCCCATCGCGCAGATTGACGAAAAGTATGGTTACGTTGGGTGTAGATATAATTATTATTATTATTTTTTATTTACTGTTTTCTCTAATTTACTTTTTTACATGTATTTATATTTGTTTATTCATTTACACTATTTATTTTTTATTATATCCGTATCTAACCGTGGCATCACTTTGGGCCCTATCAGAATTTCAGCGCTGTGACATTTTTAAATGTTACAGCACAATGCTGAGATAGGGGCCTTTTGGCATCGTACAGGACCGATTCGTTTCTTATTTTTTATTTTGTAATAATACTTAAACCTTGTTGTTATTTGTGTGTTTCGTCCTGTGCGGGCTAATAAACGCTTTTTCTTTCTTTCTTTCTTTCTTTCTTTAAATGCGTTTACACAATTTCCTAATAAATAATATGATGTGAGTTAACTGCGCTACTGCGGACCCCTGTTACCTGATACAGAACATCTTGAACATCAGCCAGGGTGTGCCTGTACGCCCGGGACGACATCTGTTTTCGCCGCCTCCGTAACCTTGAAGACCGTAGGTTTTCTGTACTTTGGGTTCTGGTGGACATTGGTATGGAGAAAATTCTCTCTATGCCTGTGTCTACCGTTCGCACAGCAGAGACTAGGAGACGACCAGACTCACAGATTATTTCAGTGAGGCGGTCGATGCGGCTCAGCAAAAGTACCCTACTGCCCAATTAGTGTTACCCCCAGTAACACTAATTGGGCAGTAGGGATTTCAATGCCCACCACAAGGAGTGGTTGTTCCCAAACCGGGACACTGACTACTGACTAGGGTTCCTGATGTTGAGACGCACACAGCCTATTGCTTGGACCCTCTGCTCACTACCGATCCAGACCTCTACTCAGTGTCGGTTTCTTCACCTCTGGGTAGCTCCGACCACTGTCTGGTGAAATCTGTATCCGTCTACTCTCCGTCCATTCCTAGCCCAAGTGGCTACCGGTGGATGTGGCGGTACAAGTCAGCAGACTGGGATGAGATGCGCTGTTTTTTCACGTTTTACCCTTGGCAGCCTGTCTGTTTTTCTTCTGGTGACCCCTCTACCTCAGCGGAGGCCGTCACGTAAGTGTTGCGTCAAGGTATGGAATTTTTTATACCTTATTCCGACGTATCTCTGTCTGGCAAAGCTCGCCCATGGTTTAGTTCCCAATGCAGAAGCATGAGGCTTACCTGGCCTGGGTTGATGCTCGTCACCGTAAAGCAAGGGACTTACGCCAGAAGAAGAAAGCCTTTAATAGAGCTGCCAAGTCTTGCAAGAAGGTTTTACAGAGGGCTTGGCATGACCACATTAGTCGAATAGGAAACAAACTTGCCTCGTACCCTACGGGTTGCAAAGCGTTTTGGTCCCTAGCAAAATCGGTCGAGTCGAACTTCTGTCGCCCCTCACTACCTCCATTGCTGAAGCCTGCCTCTGGCTCACACTGCAGAAGAGAAAGCAAACGTATTTGCCTCTCTTTTTGGAGAATCTTCGCATCTTGATGCAGGAGACGTTACTCCTCCAACTTTGCCTGGCAGCACGACATCGATGTCTGATACTCGCATTCGCCAAAAGGAGGTTCGAAAAGCGTTATGCAATCTTGATGTGAATAAGGCCAGTGGACCAGATTGTATTCCTGCCATAGTTCTAAAGACCTGTGCACCTGAATTGTCTCCTGTGCTGACGCGCCTCTTTCGGCTCTCTCTCGAGTCTGGATTAGTGCCGAAGTTATGGAAGCTTGCCAACGAGAGGCCTTTCAATCTGGCCTTTGCTTTCCGAAATGTATCCGTTCCGATCACCGACCATCTTGAGCTTCTTGGCGTTACTTTGACGTCGAATCTCACTTTTGGGTCGTACATCGAGTCAAAGGCCCAACTAGCTGCCAAAAAGCTAGGAGTACTCGCAAAGGTGCAAAAGTACTTCACGTCGGAACAGATGCTGAACCTATACCAACCACAAGTTCGTGGGATGGATCTGCTAAGTACCAGCTGGAGGCGTTGGAAGTTATTGAATGACTTGCCAAGAGGCTCATAGACAACGACTTCCTGGTTAAGGCTAAGGCCTTGATCACCGCCGCGCTGATGCCAGCCTGTCGGTCTTTTATCGGGTACATTTCAGAGAGTGTGCTTTGGAATTGCATAACTTAATTCCGCCATCCCCATTCCACCACCGGACGAGCAGGGATACGGCGAAGCGTCACGTGTGAACTGCCAGACTGTGGAATTCTAAGCATGTTCTTTGCTCTGCGAGACCATGTGCGAGGACACTGAACAGCAAATCTATTACACACAAAGTTGATATAATTATCATTGGTACTCACGCCATCTCTCCGATGTAAACCAGATTTAATACAAATATAATTCCGGTACCAACTCCAGTGAAAACTCGGCCTATGTAAATCATGATCAAATTATTAGCGAGTGCCAATATAATGAAGGCCAGTAGAAAAGCGCTTCCACCAAGGTATAAGCATGGTTTTCTGCCTATCACGTTACAAAGATATCCCGACAGGTAGGGACCTGAAATAAAAAGACAATTACAGCTGCTTTTAATCAAGCATAGAAGTTGAAGAGATGACAGGTGTAGGATGGGGTGAGGTAGGGTGAGGTATGTATGGAGTGGTGTGTGGTGATAAGTTAGGAGAACAGGGAGGAGAGAACAGGAAGAGGAAAATAGGGATTAGAAAACAGGGAGAGGAAATTGCTTCAGTGTGAGAGAGAGAGATGGATCTATACAGACCGATTGGCGTCATATGATTTTCGCAACGGGAGCTTAAGGATAAAATGGGGCTACTTTATAATAATGTGTCTCTTTTTAAAAAAGCTTCTCAATTATATGGAATCAAAAGAAGTGTGTGCGCTTCGATTAAGCGCAAACAAGATAAATTTTTAGGAGGATATTGATGAAATTATAAACAGACTTGCTTTTGCACGCGACTTCGTTCGCGTGTGTCGATTCCAATGGACGCCTGTACAAAGTTGGGTTTTATAGTCTAAATCCCAAGCTATCTGAGGTTTGGCCACTATGACATAACAAACATAACACAGAGTTATATTTGAATTTATTATACTAGCTAGTGTGAACTTCAGAATTAAACCTAGCTCTCAAAACCTGATTAATATCTCTCATCATCATCACAACAGCCTATTGCTGTTCACTGTTGAACGTAGGCCAATCATAATGAAAGCACGTATTGCATTTTCTTAAACTTCTTACTAAACAGCGAGATTCATCTGTTACATTAGAGAAAAGTTATCTCAAAGGTTCAACTGGCTCGTCTTTAGAAGGAATGGCAACTTTCCCGCCCGAACAACACATACCTACTGCTTCTTCTTTCCACTTAAGAGTTACGCAAAATTTGCATTCTTCATCTCATCGTTTCTATTTATATAAATTTGTGACTTTCATTATCAAGAGTCTCGTCATATTCAAATGCAGCTTTACCAAACACCTCCCACGGGTTTTTTGTAAATGTTTGACGTCCCTTTCAGCAACAGCAAGTCTGCGATATTTAGCCGCTTCAAAGGTTTCAGTGTCTCGTTGGGACGCTATGTAAGTCGCCTGCTAGTGACGCCGAACTTGGGACTGTTCTGGTGTCTCCGCAGTCCGTTGTGACACCAGATACTCCATGCTCTTGCTGTTGATTTTGGGACTGTTCTGGTATCTCCGTAGCCCGTTATGACACCAGATACTCAGCATGCTGTTGAGATGCCAGATACTCAGCGTGTTGTTGAACTCGATCGTGGAATTGTTCTGGTGTTCTGTTCTCATCAGTTGCTCTGTGTGCCGCCTCACAAACCGCTTGCTCAAGCCTTAGCAGCTTGACTTGTTGAGCCGTCTCATTACGTCTAGCTATTTACATAGCTCGGACTTTATTAGAGCTTTGTGAAATATTAAAATTACGGTTACGCAACGATTAAGTACTATTTAAAAAAAATATACAAAATGGGTCGTCATTTTCAAACTAACAACTAAAACAATTCCAATAACTAATGAAGAGAAAAACTAAACTTTCTTTTTACTACTTATAACACAACCTACACCTAAAATAAACCATTATTCTTAAACTAACAAAATTATAATAATCTAATGAAAACAAAAATGAATCTTCTACTTATTCCTTCTCTGAATCTCATTATTTGGGGTCGGGTCTCCTCACTTTTCTACGCTAAGTCGGACGATCTTGGGTTGTCGTTTCTGGCAATTGGGTTGCTTGAGGTCTTGTTCTATGTTAGACCACCAGGTTGCTAGCGGGCGGACTCTACCTTCGATAACTTTGTCCACGATTGGAGCAACTTTGAAGCCGCCTCGAATATATATGTTACGAATTCTGTCCAGCCGGGTCACACCTCCCGCCTATCGAAGCATCTTCATTTCGTTGGTATGTATCTTTTGATCATGTGTATTCTTTCTTATTCAGCATTCGAACCTATAGAGTAGTGCCGGTCGGACTGCCGTTTTGTACACTTTTCCGTTGGTCTGTATGGGAATTCGTGGGTCACATAACATACCTGTAAGCGATCATTTATTAGCATAGGGTGAGCATGGAGCCTAAGTATTTAAACTTATCTACGGTGGGAATTTGCATCGTCCCTAAGTAGATGGTTTCAGGTGTACCTATTATTCCCAATGTAGACTTTTTTGATAAATCTATACTTTTCCATAATAATCTTGATTGCCTGTATTGCGTCAGTGGGTGACCTGGATGCTGTGAAGCCAAACTAATTTGGAGGTATTTCTGTAATATTTGATGACGTTTATTAATGACTCTTTCCCATATCTTAAGCGTAAGTCAGTTTTATGCCCCTGTAGTTTTCACATTGTGCCATATCACCCTTGTTGTATAAAAAGGTAGGAGAAGGCTTTGTCTCCAGGACTCTGGTATGCGCTTCGTGTGCATGATGATATGAAACAACTTAGTCAGCCAAGCAACGGCTATCGGGCCAAGGGTCGCATCAGCTTGTCTGTTTTCATTTTAGACATAGCTAACAACTGTTCGCGTTATAGTATATAGTAGGAGTAGGATAGTAGGACTAGTATGGTTTATATCTATTATAATACCTATGACAGTCCCAGCAGCCATAATGGAAACAATCCAGGACGCTTGTGAATCAGAGATGACATCGTCCAAGGGTGTCTCCAAAGGGTTCTGAAGTATGGCCAGGACTGGTGCTGTCCAGCCTAGATTATACCCTACTATTAACTGCCCGATGTATACTGAAATTGATAATATTTTTGAGTATTAATCATTTGTCTAGCCTTTCCCAACTATGTTGGGGTCGGCTTCCACCGGCCAATGTAGCTGAATACCAGTGTTTTACATGGAACTATCTATCTGACCTCTAGACCCAGTTACTGGGTAACACGATACCCACTGATAAGACCGGTTGGTAGGCCACCAAACAGAGTGGCGTAGTTACTTCAATTGTCGAGTGGTATTGTTTTTTGTATAAATTGCACTTTTTTATGAATATGGAATGGTTTCGCGTATTTTATTACGTAATAAATTGATCAGCACCCAGCATAGGGTTTTAGGGCGCCTTAAAATTAGTCGCACGCCTTTAGCGCTCCAGACGCGCTGCAGTCGCGAGACTTTATTTATATGGATTTACAAAGCAGCGCTGCTGTCGCGCTACTGGCAAGCGACTAATTTGAAGGCGCCCTTAAAGCCTAGACTAATTAGGGTGGTGTACCCCTTGGTAAGACTGCATGTCGCACTTTTGGGTTTCTAACCACTACTTACACCGACTACAAAAGATCTACGCATAGCAGTCGGAATCGGGACCGGCCAGATCGCTTAACTGAACCCGTTCCTGAGGTAGCGCGCACCACCATCGGTGAGACATGAGAGTGATTATGACAACAAGAAATAATTGTAACTGGTTTTCAAAATTATGTATCTTGGTAAAAAAAAATCTCGTTGATGTACTCTCCACCGTGTTTATAATAAAGATTTTTTAATTGTACTTACAGCATCCTGCGATCATAAATTGTTTCCTTATACTTGTATTAACTTTGGACCCCATGATAAACAATCACTCACACTTTAACTAAAAGAATTCTAATATAATTTTTATTTTGACATAATTATAATGGCAATATTTATCACGTTTGTTTCCACTGTTTTGGGCAGTTTGATATATCTGCTCTATCTTTGTTTTTATCTTATATTTCAGCGAGAATCAAAATGTTTTTTATCAGATTATTAAATAGAGATGGGTAGAAAAAAAAATGCAATATTTTAGCAATTCGCGATTTAATAGGTACCTACAATATTGCTAATACTTTTTGTGACGATACTAGGAAATTCTTCTGTATCGTGGTGGGTACGTTTAAAAACACTTACGTTGAGTGGCACAAAACCAACATTAGTTTAACGGAGACTTTAAATATATGCTGTCACTTTCTTTTAGATAGAAAATGTAAGGGATGTCCCGTTAAACTAATGTTAGTTTTGTGCAACTCAACGTAAATCTGGCAAAAATTTATTTATTTATTTTTAGATTAACACCACTACCATAACAGGTTACCCCCTAATCGGGTTACAAATCAGGTTACCCAAAATGCAATATTATAATATGTACCTTTTGACATTGATTATGGCTGATTGAAGAGACAATCTCGTTTAGATTTTCGAGGTTTTTAATTAGTGGAAGCGATCTTCAACAACAGTGGATTAATTGCTTTATGATAATTGTACAGAACCACATACAATTATGAGCCCAATCAAATTACGTACTTACTACCCACGTTAATTGGTAAACAAATGAGTGCTAATAATCTCTATAGGTGCAATATTTTTTCCCACACAATCTATACCCATTTTATCTCAATCTTATCTTTAAATAGTAGGTACTAGCATTTGCCTACGACATCGTTCGCGAGGAAGGCTTTTTTATTCGGTCCTTATACAAAATGTAAAAAAATCGGATGATCCATACATGTATAGCGCAACAAAATGTATGAATTATCTTTTTTACATAATTTCAGTGTTGCTCCCGTAACGAAATTGGTCATAATAATTAGTGAAATACCTGTTTTCAAGTTTTCAGTTTATGCAATTATTACACCTTGTATAAAATGTTTAGTAGTTATAAATCAAAGTCTGTCTGTGAATTAGTTTTGTATACTACCTGGGAACTAAATTTCTTGATGGATTTATGCTGCGAATTACACCAGGTTTTAGTACCTACGTAGTTATTCATATTTTACTTGTGCTAGTTGGTACTGGTAGATAGTAGAAAAACCAGGCATGTGAGAGATGGTGGTCGGGGGCGGGAGGGTAAAGGTGGGACCTAGACTGCCACCTGCATACATTTAGCTGATAAATTTTGTAACTGCCTAAGCCTAAGTAGGTACTACAGAAAAATCTAGAATATTGCTTCGTATTGTTTATAGATTGTGGTCACGTACTAAAAAAACCCACTGCGTTTTTTATACAATATTTACATAATATTGCGAAATAATTTCAGACAATCTCGTTTCATAATATTATGCAATTTTTAAAATATTGTAGGTAGGTATTATCTGTGTTATCAGCCAATTAACTGATCCATTTCTTACTTGACATAATATCTGATCTGTGAAAGTACCTATTTCAGAATAGATGGAAAGGCAGAAGGCCAAATAAAATATACATAATAATAATAATATGTGGGGACATTTCCCACATGGCCATCTGACCCCAAACTATTGAGACCCTGTAATATGGGTGTCAGACAACTGAAATACATACACAAATACATTTTAAATATAAACATATATAGATAAACAACACCCAGACACAAGTGCTCATCACACAAATATACCCTGGGCGGGAATTGAACCCGCAACACGCTGCGCAGCAATCAATCGCTTAGCCACTGCGCCAACCGTGGCGTCACACACGAAAGAAAAGATAGTCAGTGATAGCATGTTGGCAGGACTGAGTTGAAGAAGAAAACGTTTTGCGCCGTACCCAAGTAACATGGGACAAAGGCAGGAATATGATGATGACTGTAAACATATTTTTGCTATTGCTTTATTTGAGCATTATTCCAAAGAATTGTTACAGAAGCTCAGCTTTGCACGGTGGTAAACTGCTGGCGTCAAACTTTTTAACATTTATCCGGTTGAACTCTTCACTTACGTCAGAAACAGTATTATGTATGTAGAGGCGCACACATAGAAAGAAAGAAAGAAAAAGTATTTATTCGCCCCCCAGGACAAAAACACACACAAAAAATACATTAAAAAAGAAAAAAAAAGAAAACGAAAATTGGTCCTGTACGAGGCCAAAATGCGCCTATCTCAGCATGGTGCTGTAACATTAAAAAAAAAACGTCACAGCGCTGATATTCTGATAGGGCTCAAAGTGATGCCACGGTCAGATACGGATAACAAAAAAAAAAAAAGTGTAAAGTGTAATAGAAAAATTCAATACCACTTTGCCCGACCTGGGAATCGAACCTAGGACCCCACGCACATCAACACAAGACCACCATGCCACGGACATCAAGCCATACCAAACTTGAAGAAAATGAGGACTTCAACCGGAAAAATATTAAAAATTTTGACGCCAGAAGCAAAGCTGAGTTTTTGCAACATTCTCTAGAATAATGTCAAAATGTGTAGAGAATGGGCAGCAGCGTTCTCTGTGCCTTTGTAACAACCATACTGCGATCGCCAATCCGCCTGCCAAGCGTGGCGATTATGGCAAAACCCCCCCTTGGGGAGGCCTATGTCCAGCAGTGGACGTTTTTAGGCTGAAATGATGATGATGATGAATGTCAAACAATTAAATATTTTCAGTTCTGAAAATAATGGATGGAGGTTAGAAGACAAACCTGCGGATGTTTGGCCGCTAGGATTGGTCTGGCAGCTTACAAAATATATTTAAATAGCCCCTAAATATCTATCTATACTATATATCTATACTAATATTATAAAGCTGAAGAGTTTGTTTGTATGGTTGAACGCGCTAATCTCAGGATCTTCTGGTTCGAATTGAAAAAATCTTTTTGTGTTGGATAGTTCATTTATCGAGGCAGGCTATAGGCCCATGCGAAGCCGGGTCGGGTTGCTAGTCATAAATAAAAATCAAGTCTCAGGCTATAAACTAAGTAAGGTTATGTTTTTTACTGTCGATATTTCATATCTGGCAACAAATACTGCTGACAGAAGGTGTCTGGCAGTATTCATTTCAAATTGTATACAATATTCCCTTCAACATACGTAAAAATCAGACATCAGAGTGTAATTAAAGTCAGGTCAATTTTTACGTACCTGTAGCACCTGGTAGCCTGGTAGGTAGGCCTGAGCTAGCTAGTATAGTACCTATACGTTCACTGTACACACTAGATAGATAGATAGATAGATAAGATATAGATAAAACATTTATTTGATGCACACAAAAGACACATTACAACACAAAAAATACAAATCAAATGAGGATTACAACAAAGTGAGGTGTGTGTCTCAGGGATGCACCAAATGGGAGTCCAGTACTAATACTACACTATTTAATTGTATATATTTTGTCCAACAGAAAATAAGTAAGGTCTGGGGGCCCTGGGATGCTCTTTAACGAAATATTGCTTTGCGAGAGTTACTACAAAAAATATCCAAATCGCTATAGGTAATCGTTAATCGTTGCCTCTGTTATTTGTAAATAGTTCAATCGAGTTCCCTAGGATCGTATTATCAAATTAATCTGGACCTGATTACCCCTTACATCAAAAAAGAGTTTTCCAAATCGGAGTAACCGCGGAACATGCTTTAAAAAAAGATACCGACGAACTAAAATCCTTCTTCTTATTGAAGTCGGTTAAAAATATGTTGCACCGATTCCCAAGTAACTGCCTCGTTGGACTAGTGGTCGCAAGCGCGACTGCTAGGTTCGATTCCCAGGTCGGGCAAAGTAATAATAATAATAATAAATGAATAAAATGAAGAAAAATGAAGAATGATTATAAACACGATATACAAAAAATGGACTAAAAAACGATGACGAGATGATATTGAGATCAGCACGCCGAGCACGCCCAACTTCTCCGGACCTGTCGCTCAGCTCCGCCTCGCCGCCGCCGGAACCCAGCCCCAACGTGAGTGCTGTGACACCGGCCTCGGCAGTTGCGTCGAGCTCGAGCGACGAGTACTTCTCTCCGCCGACGACGCCACCACCTGTGCGTCGGCGGGGACGACGCCGGCCGCCGGACAGCTTGGGGCCTCGAGACCCACCGGTCTCTGATAGGGTCCCCGCTCTCGGTGTAAGTGTGCAGCGCATGAGATGGACGCAGTCTATTAATGAAAGTGTCATGCGCTCATACTTTGGGGCTACAGAGGGGGGAAGTAACTTGACTGCGTACCGTGGTCGGATGCTCTCTCTGTTTCAGGTGCTTGAGCCAGCTGTCAACGTGTCGGCGCAGCGACTGTCGGATCAGGTACGGGCCATCCAGCGTAATCATATGCTGGACGACGCAGTACTTGATCGACTACGCCTTGAATCACGGAGTAGCCACGTCACGTCTGCTTTGCCACTGGTTGCGGTCGCGGTACAATCCCAAGATTTACCCAGTGCTTCACCGCGACCTGACGACGGTGGTGAAGAGGATAATGGTGAGGCTATATCCGTGAGTTCCCAGTGCAATATTCAATTGAGGAGTGCTTTGGAGGATGCGTTCCGAGAGTATCGCTCTACACCGCCTGAATTAAGACCACGATTACCCCGTTTGCCTATGCACAAGAAAAACCAGGCGCTGGTGTGTGCTTTAGATTCGCAGCTGTCAAACTGTTTTGACAACAGCGAAGACCTCGCCGATACCCACTCGATCTTGTACTGCGCGGCTGTAGCGGCATGTCGTGTAGCTCATGTCAAATTTCCCAACTGTGACAGAGCTGCACGACCAAAGCCAGCTGTACCAGCATGGCAGTGCAGGATTGAGCGTCGTATTGGTGAGGCTAGAGCACTCATCGGCAAACTAATCTGCTTCAGGGAGGGCAATACTCGCCCTAGAGTGATACGCTTTGTGAGGCGGGCATTCTCGGGGACTGATATTAGTCCTCGAGATTATTTCTCCTGCATCACAGAGCGTATCGACTTCCTGAAGCAGAAGATTTGTGCATGGGCAAACCTTATTCGACGGTACAAGCGGCGGGTGGAGCGGTACACTCAGAATCGCATATTCCAGAGTGATGAGAGGTGGGTGTACAGGACTTGGAAACGACCGGACCAAGGTGTGGCTGATGCGCGCCTGCCGGATGATGATGCCATGTGTTAATTTTGGCGCAGCATCTGGTCAGTGCCTGTCAGTCACACTGAGGGTGATTGGACTCGCGAGGTTGAGCGAGCGTGTGATCCAATACAAGAAATGGGGGCAATTACCATCAGCCCCCAAGATGTAGCTCGTGCAGTCCGTCCGTTACCTAACTGGAAATCTCCAGGGCCGGACGGGCTGCACAACTTTTGGATAAAATGGTTCAAAAGATCGCACACTCGCTTGGCATCTCAGTTCCAGTCAGCCTTAGAGTCAGGATCGTTGCCCCAATTCTTAACAACTGGAATAACCCACCTGCTCCATAAATCCGGTGGTACTACGGAACCCAAAAATTATAGACCGATTACTTGTCTACCAACGGTCTATAAAGTTCTTACATCCATTTTGAGAGCGAAAATTAACGAACATATTGACAAAAATTCTATCATGTCTGCCTCTCAAAATGGATGTAGGAACGGGTCTCGTGGTACTAAGGAGCTCCTCCTCATT
The DNA here is from genome assembly GCA_947361185.1 of Charanyca ferruginea. Lineage (NCBI taxonomy): Eukaryota > Metazoa > Arthropoda > Insecta > Lepidoptera > Noctuidae > Charanyca > Charanyca ferruginea. The sequence continues at coordinate 18,210,249 of OX376078.1, read as the reverse complement.
GATATGGCCATTAACCAGCAGGTTCGTCGTTCCCGAAGGGATCTGTCGACATGCTGGATAGACTATAAGAAGGCCTATGATTCTGTGCCACATACATGGCTCATGAGGGTGTTAGAGTTGTATAAAATTGATACAACTCTGCGCACCTTCCTGATGTCATGTATGGGGCAATGGAAGACGGTCCTTCGCTATCCAGGATGTCGGCAGATCCGGGAGAATAGCGAACCGATAAGGATCGAGCGAGGTATATTTCAGGGCGATAGTCTGAGTCCACTGTGGTTTTGTTTAGCCTTGAACCCTCTAAGCGCGTTGCTGGATGGTTCAGGTCTGGTCTATCGGCTGAAAAGAGAAGGTCAGGTTATATCTCACCTCCTTTACATGGATGATCTGAAACTCTTTGCCCCCAACAATTTGCGACTGATGGAGCTACTGAAAGTAACAGAAACGTTCAGTAGCGCCATCAGGATGGAATTTGGTGTGGACAAATGTGCAGTCATGCATGTGAAACGAGGGGAGATTGTGGAATCCGGGGGCACACAACTCTCGGATTCCATATACCTTAGATCTCTCTCTTCAGCCTAAACCTACAAACACTTGGGTATGTCGGAAGCGTTAGGCATCAATGCTACCGACATGAAACAATCGTTGAAGGAGCGCTTCTTTGGCCGCCTGAATAAAGTGTTGAATAGTCTTTTATCAGGCGGAAACAAGGTGCGCGCCTTCAACGGATGGGTCATGCCGGTTTTGATGTACTCTTTCGGCATACTCAAGTGGACTCAGACGGAACTTGACGCCCTGGATAGGAGGGTCCGTACATTGCTGACCGCAAATCGGATGCATCACCCACGGTCATCGGTAATGAGACTGTATATCCCACGGAAGTGCGGAGGTCGAGGCTTTCTTAATGCTAAGTCCCTGCACAACCGTGAGGTATGCAGTCTCAGGGAGTACTTCTTTAAAGCCGACGTGGCGATGCATTGAGATGTGGTCTCAGTGGACAAGGGCCTCACCCCGCTCTCCTTAGCGAACGAGAACTGGCGCAAACCTATAGTACTAGATACTAATGACCGTAAGAAGGTATGGCAGAGCAAGGAGCTTCACGGGCGCTTCTACCGGGTTCTACATGGGCCTGATGTAGACTTCTTGGCGTCCGTATCCTGGCTGCGATTCGGTGACCTCTTTGGGGCAACCGAAGGTTTTGTCTGTGCGATTATGGACAAAGTTATGATGACGAACAACTACCGGAGGTATATTGTGAAGGACGGCACGGTTGACATTGGTCGGGCATGCCACCGACCGGGAGAATCAATCCGACACATTATCTCTGGGTGCTCTCGTCTGGCTAACGGAGACTACTTGCATAGACACAACCTTGTAGCTAGGATTAGCCACCAGCAACTTGCTCTAAAATACAGGCTTGTGGAATCGGAAGTACCGTACTACAGGTATGTGCCCGACCCAGTTCTCGAAAATGGCAACATCACATTGTATTGGGATCGATCTATCATCACTGACAGGACTATTGTTGCCAATAAGCCTGACATAGTGGTGATAGATCGATTAAAGCGTCGCGCAATGATTGTTGATATAGCGGTTCTGCATGACGAGAACCTCGTGAAAACCGAGAAAGATAAACAAATTAAGTATCTTGACTTGGCTCGCGAGGTTGTCGTCATGTGGGATGACATTACAACAGTCATTGTGCCGATAGTCGTTACGGCCAATGGAATAATTTCCAAGAGCCTCGACCAACCTCTCAGGAGGCTCTCGTTAGGCAGCTGGATCAAGGGCTTGATTCAGAAAGCAGTACTCCTGGACACGGCGCGTATAATCAGGAAATTCCTTTCTTAGGAGCCCTGACCACCGGTAGCTTGGACCCTATTCCCGATACCGGTGGGCTACTATTTTTAATATTTTTTAATGTTTTTATTTACTTTTTTTTACTAATATTTAATAATATAATATGTGAATGAAATGAATAAATGTGAATTTCGAGTCGGTTTTTATCTGATCATCGAAGAAGATACGGATACGGCACAGTTTGCCGATACTTTTTTTTGAGGTACGATACGGAGTGAAATAAAGGCGACCATAACTATATACGGACCTTGATACAGTACAACGAATGATACGGTGATACGGATAAACCGATCGGATCGGGCAAATGATCATCATTATGTGGATACGCCTTTAGGAGTCGGGCCCTAATGTAGGCCTTAATGTGACCCTGATTAATTTCCCTCGAGCATATAACCACTGTAGGTGTGACTGAACAAACACGTAAAAAGCAAAAATGTAACATACTCTCTAGTAACACAAAGTACGAAATGCTGCGGCGCGCCCGAGCAGAGAGACCACTCAGAACAAACCGCAATTTTTCGCACGCACACATTGACATTACGTTTATAGGCATTCTCAAGCAGTTTCAAGGAGATTTCAGTCTCGACTGTCACGTGTTGTCAAAATGAATAAATGATGGAATTGACATTGCATGACGAACGGAAAATGTTTAAAAAAAAATGCAAAACACATTAAGTATCTTGACTTGGCTCGCGAGGTTGTCGTCATGTGGGATGTGAATACAGCAGTCATTGTGCCGATAGTCGTTACGGCTAATGGACTCATTTCCAAGAGCCTCGACCAACACCTAAGGAGGCTCTCGTTGGGCAGCTGGATCAAGGGCTTGATACAGAAAGCGGTACTCCTGGACACGGCGCGTATAGTCAGGAGATTCCTCTCTCAGGAGCCCTGTCCACCGGTAGCTTGGACCCTATTCCCGATACCGGTGGGCTACTATTTTTTATATTTTTAAATGTTTTTATGTTTTTTTTTTACTGATATTTAAAAATATAATACAATATGTAAATAAAATAAATAAATGAGAATAATAATAATAATATAATAATATGTGGGGACATTTTCACACACGGCCATCTGACCCCAAACTAGGGAGATCCTGTACTATGGGTGTGAGACAGCTGATATACAAACACAAATACATTTTTTTTTGTAAATACATACATATATAGATAAACAACACCCAGACACAAGGCAAACACAAGTGCTCATCACACAAATGTTTACCCTGGGCGGGAATCGAAACCGCAACACGCTGCGCAGCAGTCAATCGCTCAGCCACTGCGCCAACCGTGTCGTGTGTGATTTTTAAAGTGGTATTAAATTGTTCTATTATGGCTGCTCTCTCGAAAAAAGCTTGAAAGAAGCATGCAGATGAAGCAACTTTTAGTCAGCATTTACTGAGAAATTTCATCCGAAAAAAAAATGTTTGTAATCTACATGATACGTAATTTGGTTTAGCTACCATTTTGCTATCGGTATCACATAATAAGAAAAACAAATGTCAAATCACCTCCAAATCATTGAGATAAAATCATTTTACTCCTTAATTTCTTATCAAAAGAGTATAAAAAAAATATCTACTGCTTTACAATACAAAGGAAAATGATTTGGTTTTGTTACTTTTTCCAGATATGTATTATTTTTATTACAATAAATTAAAAATGCGTCCGATTAAAGACTGCGTCTACATCACCTCCGCATTCGTCCACAAATTCAGTACGGGCCAAATGCTCATAGTTATTTGTTATACAAGAGTGCAAAGTTGCTTTTTAACCGCGTGTTCAATTTTGATGACCGAGCAAGCGAAGGATTCTAAAATTGAATCACGAGCGCAGCGAGTGATTCATAATTAGAATCCTGAGCGTTAGCGAGGGAATCAAAAGAGCACGAGGTGAAAAATCTTTGCACTCGAGTGCAACACGTAACTTTTCATTCCACCTCAGCGAGGAAATGACTAAATGCAAAAAAAAACGTTTACAAAGTCTGAGTTTTTAACAAATTAAAAAAAAGTTGTATGATATATTCGGCACCATAGAGGTAGCAGTAAATAGGTTTAATGTTTTTTTTTAATTCACAAACTTAGTGCACACGATGTTCTAAATTCAATTTACTTTATGCTCTAGAGAATAAAAACGGCTTTTCCATTCAGATATTGAAGATAAATTTACTTTATCCTCTAGAGAATAAAAACGGCTTTTCCACTCAGATATTGAAGATTAAAAATACTCTTTCCGAAATGGTGGGATGAAAAGGTTTTTGGCATGTATGCCAATGCCTTAAGAATTTCTCAGTAACAGCCTGGAGTTTGGAAGTTGTCGGTGTAACACCTCCGTGCCTCGGAAAACACGTAAAGCCGTTGGTCCTGCGCCTGATCTCTCTCCGGTCGTGTCGGATTGCCGTCCCACCGGACTATGAGACTGAGGGAACAAGGTGCACCTGTGTTTGCGCACACACTTATGCACTATAATATCTTCTGCGTACTTGGCTGATCTCCACTGAGTTTACAAAAAATTTTTTTTACATAAATGACAACCGCCTTCAAGAAGTAAAAAATAACTTTCAATTCACAAGTCGGCAGCTTTGGTTTTGCTTGTTGGTTTGTATTGCCACCGACTTGCGAATTGAAAGTAATTTTTTATTTCTTGAAGGCGGTTGTCTTTTTTGTAAAAAAAATTTTTTTTCGGTGTTTAGTGCCTACTTCTCATCATAGAAATTAATTACAAAACGGCGACACCAAAAAAAAAATTGTTATTCCTTAATTTTCAACCCTTAGGGGTGAAATATTTTCTTGAAAATTATATGGGACCAAATTTGAGGTATACACTATCAATTACAAAAAAGAATCAACGAAATCGGACTACAATGAAAAAAGTTATGCGTGGTCAAACATTAAAATAAATATATAAAAATAAAAAAATGTTCGTAAAATGTAAACTACTAGGCCAAACAATGTTAAATTTTTATGGGACGAAATGGCAACTATTCCGCATCAAACTAAGGAAGAATCACGTAAATCGGATCAAAAATCTCAGAGTAATCGATGTACATACATAAAAATTAAAAAAAAAACCAACCGAATTGAGAACCTCCTCCTTTTTGAAGACTGTTAAAAATATAGACACTCAAGGATAACGTAGTTGAATAAAAAAATAAACACAATTTAATAACTATTAAATACATGCAGCAGAAACAGACATACATAATGCAGAAATTACTTAACTGCTAGCGCCAACTAAGCATTGCTAAGTGTACAGTGTAGATGAGTGTGTGAGGAGTTGCAGGTGGGTGTGTGCGTATCGGGACGAATGGCAACCCTATTCATGCACAAAGTCTGTTTATTTTTTAATTTAGCTACGTTTATCCTCCTTCCTTCATCTCCATCCTTCAGTTTTAGATATATAGTTTGATGTACATTGCACCCATGTAAAACCGGGGTGGGTCGATAATCTTATTTAAAAAAAAACTTTTTACAAAAAAGCCTTCAAAAACTAAAAAGTGATAAATAACTTTAGCACAGAACACACATGACTTTAGTTTCGGAAGTCGGTGGCAAAACAACAAACAGAACAAAGCCACCGACTTCCTACTACTACTACTAACTATAATTATATATATAATATAATATATATTTTTTGTAAAAAGTTTTTATTTTCCAATTTTTTAGTGCCTCCTTATCACCTAAATCCATTAAGAAACGGCAATACAGTTAAAAGATGGAAGAAACGAAAGTGTCTGCTATGTTAATTTGTTGGTATTTGCTGATTTTTCAAAAACCGCTGAATAAATTTCTGTTTGTTGTATACTACACCATTCTCCAGAATGTAACAAACACTTTTCTGAAAACCGCATCAAAATCTGTTTAGCCCAACGGGAGATAATCGCGGACAAACATACATACATACACACAAACATACGGGTCGAACTGAGAACATTATCAAACCTTGGGTTACACTAGGATTACTTAGATGTATTATGAATAGGGAGCGCCTCCACAAAGAATCACAAACATCACCCGATAATGAAACTCTAAAACTAACATACACCCGGTATAGGAATGATTGTAATGATATATTGAAAAGACTCAAGAGAGAACATGACAGGAACGAGTTAAGCAAAAATAGCAACAACAACAAAAAACTTTGGGAAGTTATCAAAAACATTACTAACACATGTAAAAATAAATCAGGCGCTACAGACCTACTTGGTAAGTCTCCTCAAATATCTGTGAATCAGGCCAATAACTACTTTGCCAATGTCGGCAGTTCCCTGGCCAATAAACTTCTAAACCATCCAATATCCGTACAAAACCCGATTGACTTTCCTATTTCAAACCGCATCAAAATTAACTCATTTGTACTATTAGACACAGATGAAGATGAGGTCCTCTCACTTATTAATGGCCTCAAAAGTACTAGCGCAATCGGCCATGACCAAATATCTAATAGCCTACTAAAAGCCATAAAGGATAAAATTGCTCCACCCTCCTATTGAATGCTTGCCTCAGTAAGGGTGTTTTCCCGGACGTTCTCAAAAAAGCCATCATCGTCCCTATCTTCAAGGCCGGAGACAGACACTGTGTCCAAAACTATAGACCAATTGCTATACTACCAGCTATCTCTAAGATACTGGAAAAAAATATTAACAATGGACTCATTAAGTATCTTGAAAGTAACAATTCAATTTCTTCTCGTCAATTTGGTTTCCGGTCTGGCAGGTCAACAGAAGATGCAGTAAATAATCTTACTGACCATGTAATTAGAAATCTTGACCATGGTAACAAAGTACTTGCTGTCTTCCTAGATCTCGCCAAGGCTTTTGATACGGTGTCTGTCCCGCGTCTTCTATCTAAATTGGAACGCCTGGGAATAAGAGGTTTACGGCTCAAATTGTTCCAGGATTACCTCACCGGTCGTACACAAAGTCTTATGATAGATTCGTACATTAGTACCGATTGGAGTCTCTTTTGGAATCCCACAGGGCTCAGTGTTAGGCCCGACACTATTCTTAGTGTACTTAAATGACCTTTTCGAGTTAGAAATGGAGCAAGGCATCATCATTTCTTATGCTGATGATACGGCATTGCTGTTCTCGGCTGATTCTTGGGAGAACACTTTCTCATTGGCCCTGAATGGCTTTGACAAGGTATCCATCTGGCTACAAGAAAATATACTTACCCTTAACTCAGACAAAACTTTGTACATGCCATTTTACTTGCGAAACCCTAACAAACCTTCCATGGAATTAACTCTAAAATCACACCATGCTCATGACCACCGAACAATTGGTAATAACTATAATTGTCCTAACCTGACCCGAAGATCCGAGGTAAAATATTTAGGCGTTATACTGGATTGGTCACTGAACTTCAAGGCACATATATCTCTATTACAATCTAGACTGAGAAAATTGATTTATGTTTTTAAAAAGTTGCGACATGTTGCTGATATTGTGATCCAAAAAATAGTATACATGGCACTATGCCAATCGATTCTAACTTATTGCATTTCATGTTGGGGTGGAGCTTCTAAAACCATTCTTCTTCCTCTCGAAATAACACAACGGGCAATCCTTAAAGTAAGTTCTTTCCGACCCATGTATTATCCTACACATCTTTTGTATCAGTCCTGGAAACTACTTACTGATCGCCAACTTTTCATCACTGTTACGATCCTCAAACAGCACTCCCTTACCTCCCTTAATAAAAATGTTTTGCTCAGACGTCGTCGGAATGCTGTAGTTCCGCGGCCGCTTCAATTTCAACACTCTTTTACTCACAGGTTTTTCTGCTTTAACGGCCCTTTCCTCTACAATAAACTTAATGACACTCTTAATATTTACCCATTAAACAAACAAGGATGCAAAAACAAACTGTTAGGTTTTCTGCTCACATGTGATTATCAGACTACCGAGGAACTTCTAAAAACTTTAAGATAAGTAACAACGCTAGTAGAAGCATAATTGACGTACGCACTCATACACCTACATTCACGCATACCCATACACTTATACATATACTCACACATATCTACACCTACACCCACAATACACAACACAAACACAAGTCACAAATTGTATTAGAATGTGCTAAGTAATATTACTTTACAGAATGTTTAAATTATGTAACGTAACACTAATGTCACAGATCATATAATACTAAAGTACTAATGTCCAACCACTGTCTATTATTGTTCAAACTTCAGGAAGTATATTGTGCACTGTGACCTGAAATACAGGCTCAGCCTAGCTCAGGCACAGTTGCTCACCTTTTATTACTGATAATTGTTTTACTTCATTTATTACTGTTCTAACTGTTACATTTTATATGAACAAATAAATATTATTATTATTCACATTCATTTATTTTATATACACACTAGCTTTTGCCCGCGACTTCGTCCGCGTATATGTCGGTTATCGCGGACGCAGACGAAGTCGAAGTCGAAGTCGAATAAAAAGTAGCCTATGTCCTTTGTTGGGGTTCACACTTACCCTGTACCAAATTTCAAACAAATCGGTTCAGTAGTTTAGGCGTGAAGAAAAGACAGACAGACAGACAGAGTTACTTTCGCATTTATAATATTAGTTAGGATTAAATTACATTTTTAAATATTCATATAAAAATAAAAACATTTAAAGATATAAGAAAATAGTACCTCACCGGTATCGGAAACAGGGTCCAAGCTACCGGCGGTCAGGGCTGCAAAGAGAGAAACATCCTGACAATGCGGGCCGTGTCCAGAAGTACTGCCTTCTGAATCAAGCCCTTGATCCAGCCGTCTAACGAGAGCCTCCTTAGATTTTGGTCGAGGCTCTTGGCAATTAAGACATTGGCTGTAACAATTATCGGCACAATGATCGCTGAGTCCACATTCCACATGTCGACAACCTCATGGGCCAAGTCAAGATACTTTATCTGCTTGTCTTTCTCGGCCTTCATGAGGTTCTCGTCATGAGGAACAGCTATGTCAATAATCATTGCGCGCCTCTCCAATCGATCCACCACCACTATATCAGGTTTATTGGCTACAATAGTCCTGTCAGTGATGATGGATCGATCCCAGTACAATGTGACATTGCCATTTTCGAGAACTGGATCGGGCACATACCTGTAGTATGGAACTTATTATTATTATTATTATTATTTGTAATTTCCATAAAATGGTTATTTAAAAAATATAATTATAATAAATAGTATACAATTAATTTAACTGACAATTTAGTGATGGATATACAACGTATGTAAACAAACTTTGGTTACTATAATATTTTTTTGTCTTGTTAAGTAAAAAATTTGTACGCCTCGCAAGGTGAAACATGTACGGACCTTTTTTCTAAGATCTTGCATGCTTTAATTTGTATGTAAACGCATGTTATGACAAATAAATTATCTTTATCATTTATAACGTATGAGATGACGTAACAAGTGGCATTCTGTAAGGTAATTTCTCCGTCACTTCGACGCTCACTTCGCGCTCGAACCCGATTCAAAGTGTCAAATATATCAAGGTCATTTTGAACCTTATGCGAAGTGAGAGTGAATAGCGATGTGAGATGCGAGTTGTTGTTTGAATTTTACAGAATCGACCTACAGATATCTGATGTTATAAGGAGTACCTAACTTAGGCTTTAGGCTTAGCACGCACTGTGATTAAACGCCCGCGTTTAACCGCAGGTCTGAAACCGCAAAAAAATGTAACACATAGCTTTCTATACAAGTGCACGCATTAGTGACTTTACCGCGGTTTGAAAACGCGAGGTTTTTTTGTGTCCCATAGTAACAGTACTGTGGCGCACGCACGACGATTAATCGCATTCGGTTTTTATTCAGTCTTGACCAGGGGGTGTCAACTTTGTATCCATGGGCGAATGTAGAAGAGGTACCCGGGGCAGAAATATTTACATTGCCAACATTTAAAAAAAGTATGAAAGACCCACAAAATTAGGTCTTTAATAATACTTATTTTGAAACCGTTTTATGTTTTGGTAGATTAATACATTCTTAGTAAAATCGAATCTACCATGTATCTTCATTTTTAATTTCAATATCAAAGCTACACATGCTGCTCGCCAGAAATCCATGGTGAAATGAAATAAATTTAAGCAAAACGCTAGCCGCAGTGCGTGTTGAAGCGCGTTTTTGCGTTTTCAGCTATTCCTAAACCGCGGGCGTTTAATCGCAGTGCGTGCTAAGCCTTAGACTTAGAAAAAATTAGTTAACCGCGCAAACAAAAATAAAACCCCACTGAAAACCGAAAATCACACGGACGAACTCGTGGGCATCAGCTAGTTTTTTATATATAGCTAGATTACAGGCACTTTTGACTTGCCCATTATTCAGAAAGTTTAAGCTAGAAGTAAGTAGTACACATCTATTCCCTTTTCTGACAGTATATCAGAAATCTGAGACATTTGCGCGTGAGTGGATCATGTCCCAAGTGCGTCGGGGTCGCCCACTATCTTAGTATTTACATTAAAACAGCAAATATTGTCACAAGATGGATAAGCTAATGCAAATACATGGATTTAATCCGAGTTTCCACAGTATAGCAATTACCGACACAACTTAAAACCTATAGTTAAATGAAGATAAAAACTATTTGCTATTTTTTACAATTGTATGAATAATGCAGATTTGGTAAATCCAAAACATAGGGTTGGCCCTGGGGCCAACTTGACTATTCTGGTAATTAATGTTATCTTCTCCGATCCGTATTTCTTGCTTTCTACTATTTTTTGAGCTATTACGCAGCCGACTGGTCGCCGAAGACTTAGCTTGCTTGCTTGGCTTGGCTTGGCTTGGCTTATTTTGCTCTGAGGGTCGAGCAGTTGGCCTCGAGCCACAATGTGAACTTCAACTCCTTTGTGGTGAGAGTACCAACTGAACATCTGTCGACCTTCACGAAGGAGGAATTTTGGCCGAAAGGTGTTATTTCCGAACCAACATTACGTGTGAAATAGGATATATTTGATTAAGGTTTTAATATGTATTATTTTGTTATTGTTAAAGATTATTTTGTGTGTTTTATCTATGGGCCACAGTTGCCTGATAATAAAGTTATTATTTTTATTATTTTGTCTCTCGGCACCCAAAAAATAGGCAAGTAATCTTGGAGACCAAGTCGAACTGCTGAATTTAAACACTTATCTAGATTGCTGAAAGAGACAATTTTCGATTTTCTACATGTAATTTTTTTTTGGAGTATGTTTATTTAAAAGTCTTATTCGTCAGTTCCTCCTCAAGGAAGGAAGGAAAAGGAAGGAAGAGCAATTGCCTCCTCTGTATCAGCACTTGACTACCTTTCTTATCTGGTAAGAGAAGAAGAGGTTTTCACGTCAGTGCATTTCTGACACGCACACACGAAGTTATAATGTACAAATGGTGGTTAGTAAACCAGGAACTCAACAATGGAAAATAAAATGATGTCCCATCTCTAACTATAAAATGGATCCATGAATGAATATAATGATATTATAGAACAGTCCTCAACATGACCATATGCGCTGACTGCAACCAAAGAAGGAAGACAGCCTTTGAAAGCGGGTAAACCTTTTTGTTCCGGCTGTCATTCGTAGATTTTTGACAGTCGTCACGGGTAGTCAGAAGGCCAAAAGTACGACATCCAGCGTTACCAAGGCGCATCGTGTTACCTAGTAACTTGTGGAGACCAAATAGGCAATCGGCAATGTTAAGAGTATTCAGACTACCCCAACATAATTAGGAAAAGGCTAGGCAGATGTCGAATATGAGAGATTTAATATTCGACATCCTTGCAGTAGTTAAGACCGCACCGTTAGGTTAATGTGTTATTAACCTTATGTAAGTAAAACACTATAATCAGTGTAGTCTCCTTGAGGCAAGAAATGTGCACAAATGTGTGGCAATCGCTTTTAGCATCAGTTTAAAATGAAAATCGTATGTGCTCGTCCAGTTCTGAAGCAGTATTTAATTATTATTACTGGTAAGTAAGTCTTTCTTTCTGTTTTTGGAGTGGTGGTGCCTGAGTAATGCCCGAACGGATTGATGGATCTAGGTTAAGCTACTCTTGCCACAGTAGTTTTGTTGATTGTTCACCTGTTTTGGTTATTGGTCTAGATTCATGAAGACTTTTATGTAAGTGTAAGTTATATTTATTTTTTAACCAACTTCAAAGAAAAGGAGGTTCTGTATGTATGTATGTATGCATGTTTGTCTACGATTATCTCTTGTTTGGCTGAACCAATTTTAATGCGGTTTTCAGAGAGGTGTTTGTTACATTCTGGAGAAGGTTTTAGTATACAACAAACAGTTTATCCTGCGCTTTTTGAATAAAACAATAAAACCGTTTTCGTTTCATCCATCTTTCCATCTTTGGAGGACTTTCAATCTCTGTTTAACTGTGTTGCCGTTCCTTAATAGATTTGGGTGATAAGGAGGCACTAAAAAGTGGAAAATAAAAACTTTTTTGATTAAAGAGAACCACCTTACAAAATAACAAACAGAACAAAGCCACCGACTTCCGATACTAAAGTCATGTGTGTTCTTTGCTAAAGTTATTTATAACGTTTTAGACTTTTTTCGAAGGTGGTTCTCTTTTTTAAAAGCAGTTTTTATTTTTTGGATTGTTCCAAAAAATTAAAACTTTAAAAAAATTCTTCGTAAAATTTAGTAAACAATATTATACATAACAATATTTTACAAATAGTATACAATATTTAAAACCAACCTTTTGGAAATTTCCTTACAAAGTAGATATAACCTCGGGTCCTGGGGTCCGTATGACCCCACGACCCGAGGGTTTCAACCCCAAACGACTCAAAAATAAAGTTATCACTTAGCCGCTTGAGGTTTTCTGACTTTGATTAGATGCCTTTTAATTGTAAGCATCAGAGGGTCTCATCTAAGTTGCAATAATTAGCTCGGTTTCATAGTTGTTGGGTGACGTAGGTTATGGTCTGTTTCTCTACATGGAGTAACCACCATAACCGTTTATTATGAACATTGTAAAACAGGTCCCAAATATTTTATAGCTCAGTTCTGGCAATCGGAATGAAAAAATCAGACATTTGTTTATGGGTAACGAATCTTAGGCATTATACTGGGCGTTCATTGTCTTGTAGTTACAAAAGCTGAGCATTGACATACAAAACATTGTCTTTGGGTGACGAAAACATGTGACAAGTTAATTGGACGTGACTTTAGTGGTAATGGATGAGCCGAGTTTACCGCTTTAGTAAATTTAAAATGAGTCTGTAATTCGAATTTATGGCCAGCAGTGCAGTTTTGTAACAAATCCCCTGCGAATTCGAATCCTTCTCTCACCTAAATTGAAAAGTATTTGGTATTCGCTAAAGCAGTTATGTACGTAAACATAGTTCGCTTCACCTATGTTCGCCTCGCTTACTGGCGCCAGCGTTTTTCATCGAGTTACAGAATACCTAATACTATTTTTATCGCGGAATCAGAAGTGAACACTGAAATGAGTTCTTACAGAAACGCATTGCAGAACACCCAATAGGTACCAGTTTTGTGAGGAATGAAGTTAGGAATAAAGCAAGGAATGAAATGAGGAATGAAGTGAGGAATGAATAGAGGAATGAAGTGAGAACTGAACTGAGGAATGAAGTTAGGAATGAAGCGAGGAATAAAGTAAGGAATGAAGTGAGAAATGAAGTAAATAATGAATAGAGGAATGAAGTGTGGTATTAAGTGTGTGCATTCAGAATAGCATTGCAGGTGATCAACGGGGTGTAACTCCAGTCGTAATGTCATGGTCATCTATCTTTTTTCAGCCAATCTATCGTTCATATGCGTGGGCCTGAACGTAGCCTGGTCATCACCGGTGCTGGTAAAGCTGAACAATGCGACGCAGACGGTACTTTCAAGGCCGATCACTGACGAAGAAGGGTCATGGATTGTGTCCATAGGAGCTGTCTGTGGCCTAGTATGTAAGTTTTATTTTTTTCTCCGGTGTTGCTCTACGTATGATATCAAAGAAAAGAGAGTCAGTGATAGAATAACGATTGACAGGCTGGAATGGATGAAGAAAATGTGTTGCACCAACTCCAAATATCATGTGACAAGGCAGGAAGATTACGATGTTCTCTCTGCGTATGTCAAAGTCAAAGCACAAAGTACGTAAGGCTGCGGCTAACCTCTATATTTTGTGGTCAAAGTAAAATCAGTCATATCATATAGAACATTATAAGGCACTTTTGAACGCCAAGAAAATAGAACTGAGTCTATTAGGGTATGTATTCTGTAATTAGTAGTTGCTACTTTCAAAACGTACCTACTTTTGTATAGAGAGACGGCTAGATACTTCACACTTACTTAAAAAAAATATATATTTACAATATTTTTTATAGATAGAAAATTTAATATAATACACAAATGTGAAAACGATGTAGCTCTGTCCGAACACTACCTCTTAACAATGTCTTTTTTAGGGTTCCGTACCTCAAAAGGAAAAAACGGAACCCTTATAGGATCACTTTGTTGTCCGTCTGTCTGTCTGTCTGTCAAGATCCTTTATCTCGGGAACGCGTAGAGGTATCGAGTTGAAATTAAAACTATATACTCAAATCTATGGTCCCTTGATGCTGTAAAAAAATCAACCTTCTATGTTAACGTGAAAAAAGATACGGCCATTTATGTCGCAAAAAACGCATTTATAATATAAAGTAGATTAAAGTATGGATAGTAGGTATGGATTAGTATAGAAGTATGGATATGTACCTACAAATATGTACGGAACCCTCGGTGGGCGAGTCCGACTCGCACTTGTCCGGTTTTTTTTTGTAAGTTAAATTCCCTTCCTCACATACATTACATTTTTACTTTCTTATGCTTTATTTAGTCTTTATATCTTTTACTGACTGTTAGGGATAAACTGCCTTGCTGGTAGGTATGTACTATAAAGTTTAGTACACACTATCTTTACTACAATACATTTGCTACACGTTTCCTTTCATTTATTTATCTACTTGTTTCAAAATAAGACTGGTTTATAATACGCCACACACAAAGGTCTAGCTGAAAAACCAGCATCAGGCAGAAGTTGGTCTGTTAAGCGCAGCTTACAATAATGTTTTTTTTTATTTTATTTATTTATTTCTCTTTCTTTTTTTTATTGAATATTCTTTTTATTATTAGTTTTGTGTGCACATGATCTGTGTCAATAAACATTTGTTTATTTATTTAATGCGATAGTGCACTTACTACTGTACCTATACAATTTATAATAAGTGCGATGACTCCACATTATCGTTAAGTTTTCTAACAGTCTTATATACTTTTTTATGACAGTCATGCTGTGAATACTTAGTGTATCTGCTGTGCATTCTCTGTATTGCGTTTAGTGGTTACTTAAATTAATGATGTAGCTGTGTTTCGGTCAGCTTAAGTTACCTACGTCTACTGTAATCTCAGTTAATGTTATAATGTTTCTCATTTCCAGTGAACTGCTTCGTAGGCTTCCTAATGGATAGACTAGGTCGTAGGACCTGTATCCTCATCGGCTTTGTACCTCGACTGGTGATGTGCTTCTTACTCATGTTCGCCACCGAAGTCTGGGTTCTACTGTTCGGCAGGGCCATCGATGGATTTGCTAACGTATTTGTTTTATCTGTGGTGCCTACTTATGCCTCGGAGATTGCTAGTGTGAGTATTTGTTCCTTTTTTTGTATATTACTTTGCACGGTGGTTATTTTGAAGAAATATAGAGTTTTCTGTCAAACTGTTTGCTAGAAGTCGATTGATGCATGAACCGTTGGTCAAGATTAACTTTTCAACCAAAGGACTTTTCACCCACGAACGTTTCGCCAACATGACTATATGTCAGCGAATGCTTAACCAACAGAAAGTTTTGACCATTCGAAGTCAAAGTCAAAGTCAAATCATTTATTTAAATTAGACCATTATAAGGCACTTTTGAACGTCAAATGAGAAAAAAATTGATTCTAGTTGCCCATTCCAAAAGGTTGTTTTGTATGAAGAGGAATGGGCAAGAAACTTCATACTTACTCTTTTTAAAAATGATGTCAACAATATTTGTATTTACTGGAATTATATAATTATACGTGAATACGATGTACCTTGCATGAAAACACTATTTTAAAGTGTGTACAAAGTATCACAGATTAAGCAATGACAGCTAAGTTATGTACATAGATACATAGTATTCACATAATTACAAATATTGAAACAGTAGACGACCACTCCTTATATTTTAACAAACGACGAATCAGTATGTGAGCCTGAGCAGTGTATAAGTACAAAAAAAGAGTCTATATAGGTATACATAATATTTATAACAAGTATGAAATTAGGTAGTTTAAATTAGCAATCGGTTCGATTTTGTCTAGACTGTCGATTGTCCTATGGAGCTAGAACAGCATGTTTCCAAGCATTCTTATCTTGAATATAATTCTCTAAATTTATTATTTACGCTTAACAGCTTACGCATAATTTCTCTAATTATAATAATGTTTAAGCATAAATTTACTTGGGGCATCACGGCTCGGGCAGGTTAGGTTAAAAGAGGATGGCGTGGTCTGAAAAAGCCCGCCACCCCCTTCCTTGTATATTACTTTAAACCACTTAGAAAAAGGAGCCCCGTGAAGCGGAGCTCTGTTGACCGGGTCTCTTTTTTCGGTTCGATTCCTAAGACGGGCAAAGTGTTAATGGGTTTTTTCACTATATTATCTACATAAAAAAGAACCATAATTTAAAATTTAACATAGACAAAGATTCAAACAACCTTGACACAAGATTTAGGTGAAGTAATAGATTGGAATAAACTTAATAAAACCAACCACTTGAATATGGTTTTAAAATCATAAATGAATATTTTACTCAATGAGTTATTATGGGCTTACTGAAGACTCGGTTACAATAATATATCGGACGCAGTGTCCGAACCGATATTTTTTTGACTGGTGATTCGGACACCAATAAAAAAGCTGTTTTGTGCTGGCAGATAAAAAACTCCCAACGATAAAATCCGATTAAAAACTTTTTACAACTATAGGCTGTGTGGAATACGGATTTCGCTCATTGGAAGATGTTTATCTGACTGTACAAAACAGCTTTCTTATTGGTGTCCTTATTATCTATGAAAAAATATCGTTTCGGACACGGTGTCCGAATATACTGTGTCCGAATCTTCAGTAAGCCATTATATGTAGTACCTTCGAGTACCGATCGAGTTCAGAGAAGTAGGATATATGCGATGACAGTTCTAACAAGCTGGGGACCAAGTCTGCTATTTTTATAATTTCGTCATTCCAACACGATCCCATAGTAATTTTGCTAAAAGTTCGTAATCTGTTAAATTCATAATGGTCGATCATTGACTGCACAATGACGTTCTAATGGTAGGTCACTGATCAAAGGAACTGTCAAAATTTTAGCAGATTACCGCCTAAGTAGTCATTCAGTTGTCATTTTGTACGAGATTACCATTCTATATCATTTCTTTCAATGGCGTGTCAGTGGTTGACCATTGGAAAGTCATAATGACGCCATTAAATTAGTAGATTACCAAACTTGTGAAAATCAACAATTATGAAATCAATGATAGACCATTCTGACACTATTGTAATCTGTGTTAAAATCTGTATTTAGTCTAGATGTACAGATAACTGTGTCTGGCTTCTTAATTACGTTACATGATACATAATGGTGATAATAAGTTGTCTAGTCACTTAGCAGGAATTTTACGTAAGTACGAGTTAGAGATAAGCTGCGAATTTGTTAGCTTCTTGGCTTTGTCACTTCTAACATTGTTATTTATTGTAAAAAAAACCTTTTTTACAAAAAAGACAACCGCCTTCAAAATCTAAAAAAAATATAAATAACTTTATGATTACCAAACTTGTGAAAATCAACAATTATGAAATCAATGATAGACCATTCTGACACTATTGTAATAGCAGACTTGAGGCCCTGATTATAATCTGTATTTAGTCTAGACGTACAGATAACTGTGTCTGGCTTCTTAATTACGTTACATGATACATAATGGTGATAATAAGTTGTCAAGTCACTTAGCAGGAATTTTACGTAAGTACGAGTTAGAGATAAGCTGCGAATTTGTTAGCTTCTTGGCTTTGTCACTTCTAACATTGTTATTTATTGTAAAAAAAAGCATTTTTACAAAAAAGACAACCGACTTCAACATCTAAAAAAAATATAAATAACTTTAGCACAGAACACAGATGACTTTAGTTTCGGAAGTCAGTGGCAATACAAAACAACAAACAGAACAAAGCCATCGACTCATCATCATCTGCCTAGCCTTTTCCCAGGTATATTGGGGCCGGCTTCCAGTCTAACCGGATGCAGCTGAATACCAGTGATTCATACGGAGCGACTGCCTATCGGACCTCCACAACCCAGTTACAAAGCCACCGACTACCGAAATTAAAGTCATGTGTGTTCTGTGCTAAAGTTATTTATAATTTTAGTTTTAGATTTTGAAGGCGGTTGTCTTTTTTGTAAAAAGCTTTTTAGTTTTCGCTTTTTGGTATCTCCTTATCATTCAAATCCAAAGAAACGGCAACACAGTCAAAATAGAAAATGAAAATACAAGGTGGGAGAAACTTAAAACATAATCTATGTATAATTTATTGCTTTCTGTCGATTTTTTCAAAAAGTGGTGAAACAATTTTAATAAAATTTACATGGGACCACCCCTGAGGTACACCCTATCCATTTAAAAAAGAATTTTCAAAATCGCTTTACATTTGCTGGAGAAATTAGCGTAACAAATATACAAAAAAAAAAACATACAGTCGAATTAAGAACCTCCTTCTTTTTGAAGTTGGTTGAAAATATTTTTTCCCGGCCGAATTTTGGCGACGGCCAATCTCAATGGATAGGTACAGTCACGAGCAAAAACATGTAAACACTTGGTCTCATTCTAAACTGATTTCCTCCTAAACGATTAATTGAAATGTTACGGGGTAACAGATAGGGTATTTTTGATCTCAAACTACTATAAAATAGGTTTTATCTTTAAGTTTAAATATTTGTTTCACGAGAAAATTGCTTTTGAATTTTGCAATCTGTATACATATTTATGCTCGTGACTGTACTAGCATGCAGGAGATATTTTAGTGCACAAGTGTGTGTGCAAACACAGATGCACACACTCTACCCTCACGCTCATAGCCCGATGAGACGGCAATCCCACAAGATTGGGGAAAGGGGGGACTAACGGTTTTATCTGATTTCCGGGGCTCGAAAATCCGAGCTGCTACTGAGAAATTCCTAATAGAAAAAAAGCGGCCAAGTGCGAGTCGGACTCGCCCATAAAGGGTTCAGTAGCAGCAAGTAACTAAATGTATTTTTTAATTTTTGAGTTGATTAAAGGTAACTTGCGGCTTACGATTTATGACGTATTCAAAAAAACTACTTCCTAGATCTCGTTCAAACCAATTTTCGGTGGAAGTTTACATGTTAATGTACGGTCACCAAAGGAGATAAGTATCCATGTCGCCGGAAACAGTTGAAGTTTACTTAGAAACCGTTAGGTTTTTATGAATAAAATAAAATACAATTTATAGAGAATAAACAGTTCAATGATTTAATAAAATTTCATTTGAAAGCCCCCATTGGTTTCTAAGAAATCTTCAACTATTCCCGACGACATGGATACTTATCTCTTTTGCGTACTGTACATCATATATTTTTTGTGTGAAAATCTTAATGCGGTTCACAGAATACATCTATTTACCAAGTTTCAACAGTATAGTTTTTATAGTTTCGGAAAAAAGTGGCTGTGACATACGGACGGACAGACATGACGAATCCATAATGGTTCCGTTTTTTGCCATTTGGCTACGGAATCCTAAAAACCCTTTATGACTTTGTCTGACTTGACAATCAAACCTTGGGCCCCACGCTTAGCAGTCGCGCTCAAGGGGCAGTTAAGTACCAGCAGAAAAATATCAAAACTAGTAGTTCACCGGTATCGGAAACAGGGTCCAAGATGCCGGTTGTCAGGGCTCCGGAGATAGATACCTCCTAACAATGCAGGCCGTGTCCAGAAGTAGGTACTGTCTTCATCCAGCCGCCTAACGAAAGCCTCTTTAGATGTTGGACGAGGTTATAGATGTAACAACTATAAATATATTATTCTAGCGACCCGACCCGGCTTCGCATGGGTCAATAGCCTTCCTCGATGAATGGACTATCCAACACAAAAAGAATTTTCAATTCGAACCAGTAGATCCTGAGATTAGCGCGTTCAACCAAACAAACAAACAAACAAACTCTTCAGCTTTATACTATTAGTATAGAATAGTACCTATTATTAGATTTATAAAAGAAAAAGTTACCCAGTATCTAACCTACTTCTTTGTGTATTAGAGGCGAGCGCCATAGCCATTAAAAAAACCGCTTTAAAATTAAAATGTTTTCCAGAAAGAAATTCGCGGTGCTCTCGGTACGATATCTCAAGTGGCTTCAGCTTTGGGGATGCTGATCGTCTTCTCTGTTGGTCCATATATTACTTACTTCGAGTTGCACCTGATGTATACCTGCATCACTGCCTCGATCAGCGTGGTAATGTGGTTTATACCGGAGACACCTTATTACTTGTATTCTAGAGGTAAAATGACCTTACTTACTCAATAATTAAAATAATTCATCATCATAATCATCCGTCGGAAGACGTCCACTGTTGGACATAGGCCTCCCTTAAGGCCTACGCAGACCGGTACCCTTGACCTTGACGATGTCGTCTGTTCAACGGGTGGGTGGCCTACCAATCTTAAATTAATTACGACAATTAATTCTATAATATGCCATATTTGCTACATTAATTTATTTTATTCTTAGCATTAGTTCAGGATGTAATACTGAACATATGCTTAGAATACTTGTACAAGCTAGTTCATCCATGCTTTCATCCATACTTCCACTACGACTTTACTATTTAATAGTCACTTTTACGACTTAACAGATATCCCGATTTTTACGAAATTTGATATGAAAATAGCTTGCACTCTGGGGAAGGCCATGGCCTCTATAATCAACTATTTCGTGTGGATCCGTGATAACTGACATTCATGCGTTTGAAATCGCAGGCAAAAACTAGTTATAATATAAATCTAATCTCTTTTCCAGGTGGCAAAGAAGAATCACTAAGAGTCCTCTACAATCTGCGAGGTTCAGAAGAACTAGCCAAAGAAGAGTACAAACTGTACTCTATAAACCAACCAAAAGTATCTAAGAGAGAGATTTTTAAAGACAAGATAACGTTACAAACTTTAGGCAAAATTATATTCTTGAGTACATTTCTGGAACTGATTGGCTACAATGCAGTAATGTTTTATATGCAAACAGTGATGGAATCTACACAGACTTCTGTAGGAGAAGACGTGGCTTCTGTTGTATGTGGATGTATACAGCTTTTAGCTTGTTTCTGCACTATCCTAATGACAGACAGGTTTGGGAGGAAGCCTATATTGATTACTACTTTATTCGGAATGGCTGTTGGGATGGTAAGAATATTGAAGAAGCGACCTATCCACTAAAGTCCCATTTACACGGTGTAATTTAGTTGCCTGTGCAATTAGCTGAAGCAACAATGAAAGTTGCACTGTCAGAACAGTGTTTAGACGATGCTAGTAATTTGGTTGCTTCAATTTCATTGTATGCTACAGGCGTCTAACTTGCATCGTGAAAATAAGGCTTTACGGTCATTACTGCTGAAATGTATTACAATAAAATTATCTACACTTCTGGACACATCTATTGGCCCACCTTAGAGTTTAGGTTTCGATGGCCCCTACCGAAATATGATTGCTAGATTGAACAAAAACTGTTGATGCAGTTTTAAACCTGATACATTTTACCATCTTTTTCGATCGTATTGTTTTAAATTTGAATTCAGAATACCATACGACATGGAGCTACGCCTAACAAGTCGGATAGGCGCCTTGTTAAAGGCAATTGATTTTTGAATAAAAAACATGTTTTATCAAATAAAGGTTTAATTTAATAACGCGTGTTGCCTCCATGGGCATCTACCACAGCTCTCATACGATTAGGCATAGAGTTTATCAACCGCTCTATGAAATTTTGAGGGATCATCTCCCATTCCTCTTCTATGGCAGTTTTCAACTCCTGCATCGTCTGGGCAACTGGCTGACGAGCCCTAACACGTTTTTTTAGCTCGTCCCACATGTGCTCAATGGGGTTTATGTCTGGGCTTCTGGCTGGCCAGTCCATAACTGTGATGTTCACATCCCGAAGATATTCCCTGACGATGCCGGCCGCATGGGCTCTTGCATTATCATGCATAAAAAGGAAATTTGGGCCCACATAGTCCGCGTATGGTATCACGTGAGGTTCTAAGCACTCACGAATGTACCTTTCAGCATTTAATGTTGGCAGCCGTGGTCCTGTAACAACCTCAAGTTGAGTTTTGCCGCTCGCGGATATACCGCCCCAGACAGTCCATGAGCCACCGCCATAAGCAACCCTCTCTTCAAAGCAGCATTGTGCGAAACGCTCTCCCTTACGTCGGTAGACCTTCTTCCTTCCATCATTGCCATGTAACACAATTTTAGACTCATCAGAAAAGAGTACACGGCTCCAATCTTGCTGTGTCCAATTTAAATGACTGCGTGCGAAATGAAGGCGCGCTGTTCGGTGGGCTCGCGTTAGTTTGGGCCCATTAGCTGGCTTGTGTGGTACCATATCGCGTTCTTTTAACCTTCTCCGAACAGTTCGAGCGCTCACAGATACTCCGTGGAAGTCGCGAAGTTGGTTTTGTATCTCAATGGAGGTAAGGTGACGATTTCTCAAGCTGGTCGTCACGATGAATCGATCCTGCCTTTCAGTTGTGACCCGAGATCGTGGCCTTCCTTGGCGACGAACAAAGCCGCCAGTCTCTAGGTACCTCCGATAAACATTTCGGACCGCAGATCGACTTAAATTAAGTTGAGCACTCACGTTTCTTTGGCTGTGTCCGGCCTGAATAAGTGCCACAGCTTGGGCGGCGACTTCAGGTGAAGTATCCATAGATTATTGATAGAACCTCACCTTAATGTTAAGAATAAGTAATGTTTGTTGCAAAACCAAAGATATCAATCACTTTTTCAAGAATTAAATCCAAGTAAACCAATAAAACCAAGTTTTCATAATATTCGATTGTTTGATATCAACAAACAGGCTCCAAATTGTCTTTTGTTTCTTTAAATTCTGTGTTCGAAATTCAAAAAAAGGCTATTGAATGAAATTGTGAATGTGCCAGGTTCAAAACTGCATAAAAACTTTTTGCTCGACCTAATATAAAATTTTAGCTAGGACCAAACGAAACTGAAAATACAAGGTGGGCCAATAGATGTGTCCAGAAGTGTATAATATAATGCTGTTGGTCTTGCTGAGTCTTGCGCCTGATTTCTCCATGGTATCGGATTGATACCATCGGTCTATGAGAGTGAGGGAAGTGGCAGTGCACTTGTGTTTTTGCACATACTTGTGAATTATAATATCTCCTGCTTACTTGGTTAGTCTCTTTTCTTTCTTCTTTCTATGTGGTATCATATGAGACTTAGGGCTTTCTCTAAAACTCTCACCGGTGCACCCAGAAAGTGTCCCCTCCAGATATCGTATGTGTATGTGTATCGAGATGTTGAAGATGTAAAAGCCCTTCCACCTACTTCCTCTCCACTTCCTTCGCGCTAGTGAGCACTAGTAATACTATTTAGTCTTCGCACAAGTACCTACGTCTTCGTACCCCCTAAGCATTAATTATGGTAATATCCTATTCAATTTCTGTTCACAGATTGGACTAGGCACATTCTTTCAATTGAAGCAGGAGGACGTGCCAATCAGCGGGTTTCTTAACTTCCTACCGCTCCTGTCAATGATGCTGGTTATATTCTGTTTTAATGCAGGTAATTATTATGAACAATCAAACAATTACCGTGGGGTATCCGGGTTAGAATAGCACCCACCCATTTCATCCCGAGGGTGTCGTAGAAGGCGACTAAGGGAAAATCCGGCAGCAGCGGCTTCCGTGTACTCAACCACTTCTCTGCGATGCCCAAGACGCCTGCCAAGCGTGGGGATTATAGCAAACCCCTCTTACGGGAGAGGCCTTCGTTCAACACAGTGGACGTCCGGCTGATGATGAATTATAATGCAAAATATACCACCCTACCTACCGAATAGATCGAGAGATTCAGTCTTTCAAGAAAATCTGTCTGTTTAAAGATAGATGAGTATCTTCCGCAGTTCTGATCGAGTCGAGATTTGGACCGACGAAATCGTCAATATCGCGGTAATCGAAGGATGCAAGCGGCAGGTTGCCGCTCGTTGTGGCGTTCTATGGGGGAGGCCTATGTTCAACATTGTACGTCTTCCGGCTGATGATGATGAGTAGGTATACCAGTTATTTCCGAAATAAGCAACTTTTCTTCCTTCTTTTTATTTCAGGCATGGGCTCACTATTTTGGACAGTAGTAGCCGAGCTGTTCGATGGGCCGGCGCGTGCGACCGGGGCAACTACAGGCATAGGTGTCGCCACTTTGTTCGTCTTTCTTACCACCAAATACTTCGCTTATGTCACCTACGCCATTGGAGCAGCCAATACTTACTGGATCTTTTGTTGTAACTGCGTTATTACGGCCCTTTTCATACTGTTCTTTATTCCTGAGACTAAAGGCAAGACATTTGCTGAAATTCAAGAGGAGCTCGGACGAAAAATTGTTAAAAAAGATGATGAGAAATTATAATAAATTATTTTTTATGTGAAGTTGTATATACTTTTGTAGGTGTACCTAACCTCTATAGAGTATAGATAATGATGACAGATATTCTGTAATTGATTTTAGGAAACTATGATGTTTCTATCAAAGCGTTAGCATTGCCATTAGTATTTATGTAGACAATACGGTTGTCGCACTGGCTGGTCATTTGGTTGCTGCGCTGCGTATTGCAGGATCAATTCTCGCACGGAACAAAATGTTGCTATAGGTATTGGTTCCTTATTTGGTGGTTTGTGTATGAGAATTAAATAAGGTATAAAGGAAAAGGTATGGGGATGGGGTGCTAAGGCATTAAGTCCGTCTTTGTACCTTTGTGTAAACGTACTTCAACATATTTGCCTTTTGCCGTGCACTGCTGAACGTAGGCCTCCCCCAGAGATCGCCAACCAATCCAGTCTTGGCAGCTTGCATACATTCGCTGCCAGCCACCTTCTTTAAGTCGGCGGTCAATCGCGTCGCAAAGCGTCCTACACTACGATTGCCCAAACGGTCTCCATTCTAAAGCGTGTGTGCTCCATCTATCGTCTTTCCTTCGCCAGACGTGGCCGGCCCGCTTCCACTTCAGCGTGCTGATTTGACGCACAATATCGGTGACTTTAGTTCTCTGGCGAATGCCTTCATTAATCTACCCACGAGAAACCGCGAGCCTCTCTCTCTCTATAGCATGCAGAGCAAGACCTTGAAGTTGTGGACCAGGCCCACGGTGAGTGTACACGTTTCAGCTCAGTAAATCATTACGAGTAGGACGTAGGTACGTCCTACTCGTAATGATTTACTGAGCTGAAACTCCTGTAACGTAGGTACGTTACAGGAATAATTCTTTCTTAGTGGGGAATTATCAAAAAATAAACAATCGAGGTCGAGAGATCGAGATCACTTATCACACCTACGACACTTCATACAAACGAAACGATTTAATTGCCTATACTACTACCAAAATAACAGACTGTACAAATACGTGCGTGTGTTCGTGTCTACGTGCGGCTTGAACTAAAAGCAGTTTCGAGAGCACGTTCGTATGCTGTGCTTATGTTCCGCGTGTGGCCACAAGGGTGACTTCATAGCAGGTAGGTACATATTCAATTTCAACGTTTTAAAAACATAAAGGAATATTAGTAAGTTTTTCATCAATTTGTTTGCCAGAATGATGCTTATAACTTTTGAAATGATAGCCAGGCGCCCTTGATTTTGTAGTTATTAATTGCCTACTACTAGCGCCATCTGTTTAGAACTTGCTAACTATTCATTGAAATCACAGACAAAAGAAATAGAACAATGGGTATTATTAATTGTAAAATTATAAGAAAAACAAAAGGACATTAAAAGTAATTTATTTAAATGACAATAATTATCACAGTTCACGCGTAAGAAATAAATAAAATAAAAATTTCATGCTGATTTCATACATTTTTGTATTTTTTTTATTATTATTTCTGAATTTAACTTACACTTAAGGGGCTATTAAACGACTTTTACAGATTTTAAACTGACAATCACGTCAAAATGTGCTGTGTAAATGATTTGAAAAAAATATATGTTAAACTAGAACATTCTCTTAATCACTTAGTAAGTGAATATTTTAAATTATATTCATAATATATAGTTTAATTAATACGTGAAGTTGTGTCTGGCGCGGACAAAACATTGACAATCACACAAAATCTACCAAGTATAATTAAACGAAACTTACACCATCTTACAGACAATTTTATTATCTAGCTTTTAGTATACGCCTTTTTTTAATTTTGAAAGAATACTACTTTTATTTAATTTTTTCGACTAAATTTTGAAAGTTTTGGACGCAGACTGCGTCCGTTCTGCATCAGTTTTGCGTCCAAAACTCTCAAAGTTTAGTCGAAAAAATTAAATAAAAGTAGTATTCTTTCAAAATTAAAAATAGGCGTATACTAAAAGATAGATAATAAAATTGTCTGTAAGATAGTGTAAGTTTCGGATAATTATACCTGGTAGATTTTGTGTGATTGTCAATGTTTTGTCCGCGTCAGACACAACTTCACGAGTTAATTAAACTATTTAATATGAACTTAATCAAAAATATTCACTTTCTATATGATTAAGAGAATGTTCTAGTTTAACATATATTTTTTTCAAATCATTTACACTGCACATTTTGACGTGATTAATAATAATATAATATAATATAATATGTGGGGACATTTCCACACACGGCTATCTGACCCCAAACTAGGGAGACCCTGTACTATGGGTGTCAGACAGCTGATATACATACACAAATACTTTTTTTTTTTTTTGTAAAATACATACATATATAGATAAACAACACCCAGACACAAGCCAAACACAGATTGTCAGTTTAAAATCTGTAAAAGTCGTTTAATAGCCCCTTAAGTTTACGTTTCGTTCTGAAATAATGAGATTTTCGTTAAACTATTCACTTTTCACATCCAACACATCCACATATTGCGGGGTTTTAAAAATATTGTAAATACCTGGAGACATGCAACTCTTTTAACATGCAAGACGTGTTACATTGTTCTCACATTGTACCCTTAGATTCAAAATGAATGATGTAACCTAAATTTGTAAAATTTAACTGATTTTAAAAGAGTGTTCATGGAGTTTCTTGCTCGTTCTTCTCCATAGAAACCTACTGTTTGTAACGAGCAACTAGCTTCAACTTTCTGACTGACTGACTCTGACAATTCAAAAGTACCTGTAAATGGTTTAATTGAAATAAATGATTTTGAGTTTGAGTTTGACTTTAGGTAAGTACCCAAGAGGATTAGAATTTCAACTTCTCTAAACATCGGCGTCGGCGGTGTCTAGTCTAAAGACCAAAGCCTAGCAAGTACTACTATCATCACACTTAGTCCTCAAAATATTCTGTATTTCTGCAAAACTCTTACCTTTCGTTTCAGGTATACAAAACATGATGAACAAACATAATAATACACAATTAACACTGAATATCCAATATGTAGTTGCTGGGCCTATAGCTAAAGATACAATGGCGAAATATTTCGTCGTTAAGAAGACGAATAGAGTTGACGTAATCATAGAAATGGACATCCCTATTCCTCGCGATGGGTCGTCGAATAATTCTGCGTTGATCACCCAGATTAGGGAACCGATACCTGAAAAAATACGGAAATTATTTTATTTAAGTATCAGTAGGACGATTCTGTAAAATTCAAACATCAACTCGCATCTCACATCGCTATTCACTTCAAAATGACCATGATATATTTGACACTTTGAATCGGGTTCGAGTGCGAAGTGAGCGTCGAAGTGACGGGGAAATTACCTTACAGAATGCCATTTCTTACGTCATCTCATACTTTATTTGCCTAAATCTCCTTGTCAATTTAGTTCAACTTGCTGACACGCTCGCCAGGGTGGGCCAGTGTAAATTCGAATTATCAACCGAGTTTTTAGATTGCCAATCAAAAAACTCACAGGGGATTCCATTTTAGAATGAGATCTTACAGAATCACACCCCAGCAGGTTTATTATATACCTATATTTATCACAGGCAAATTAATCATCTTCTATCTATCTTTATAACAAAAATGAATTACTCGCTAAAACTCGATAACAGCTGGACCGTTTTGGCTAGCTTTAGTTTTGAAAAGTCAAACTAACGAAAAAAAAAAGGATTTTAAACTTTATAAAAAAAAATTTAAGGTATTATTCAAGAATCATGGCGAGATTCATACATTCATTTGTATGAAAAAAATAGTAATTTAGAGGGTTTAAAATATTTTCCAATGTAAAGAATACATTACCAGGAGGAGATTGATACACTTATCATATTTTTTAACCCCCGCATAATTAAAATATAACGAAATGAAAATAACACTTTTTTGTTTTATCTCGATGCTCATTTTGTGTTTATAAAAAAAAGAAAAGTGACAGGTGATGTTAACAGATCTATAAAATTGGAAAAAAATAATATCTATTTGTGATATTATTTCCTATTAAACGATGCAATTTCAATGTAAGAACTGCGAAACGGCGCCTGTCAGTCTCAATGTTACTTTCAGTCGCCGTTTCGTTGTGAAATATTAAACTATTAACTTTTTAGCGGGGTTTTAAAAATATTGTAAATGCCTGAATTCTTTAGGCACCCAAGAATATAAGAATTAGAATTTCAACTTTTCTAGACATCTTAATTTTTTTTGTACAAATCCTGCCATGATTCTTTAACAGTTTGGTGTACCTATGGCTTGGTGTACTGGCGTCTGTATTGATATGTATTTAATAATTAATATTTTTACCTGCACTGAAACAGTAGACGACCAATATCAGCGATATTAGCGGCAGGTAGTTCAGGAATCCTTCTACTGGTCCCGATTCTTTTAGTTTGAAAAACAACCCTAAACCGAGCTGAAAAAGAAAAAGTTACGGAAATTAGAAGGGTAAAGCTCGCATTTTGGAAAAAAAAGGAATTTCATATATACATCATCATCGGCTCCCAGTCTAACATATGTATAGCTGAATACCAGTGTTTTACATAAAACGATATTTGCCTATCTGACCCCTACAACTGGGTAACACGAAACCCCTTAGTAAGACTGGTTGTCAGACTTTCTGGTGTCTGACTATCCATAACGACTGACAAAGATCTACGAATGACAGCTGGGACCAACGGCTTTACATGCCTTCCGAGGCACGGAAGGGGGGGTGGGGGGGTATGAAGTGTATGGTCACCCATCCACAGGCTGACCGCGGCAAGCATAGCTTAACCATGAACGATCGATCTGTATGGGTTTTACTTAGCTAGCTTCTCAATTATTTGATAGAGAATTTAATAGTACATGAGAATTATAAAAAAAAACACTAACCGATTAATCTGACAAATTGTCAACTGTTTTTACGGTTGACTAAATTGTTAATAGCAATTAACGCGTGCTTGACCATTTTTCAAATTATTTTTTTTTGTTCGAGAAAAACTAAGTAAGTTGGTATTATTTATAATTAAAAAAAAACCGCAATAATAATTGTGTCTGCCAACTATTTCAAAAATAAGTAGAAATCATTTTTAAACGTGATTAAATAATTAAACGAAATGTTTATCGTTATGAAAAAATCTTTTTAAATACCTACCTTTTGTTTTTGTGTATTTTTATTTATTTTTTATTGGTTCACCAACAATTGTTTACACTGATTACATGCTTATGGGTAACATGCAAAAATATATATGCAGCAGTGCAACAATCACTTACAGGTAAACTCCGCATGCATAAGACGTATGTGACACAATCAAAGTTAACAGTCCTCTGTTAACTTTAATGGTTTATTTAGTTTAGTTTTATGAATCGTGTGAATTAAAATTATAATGAAATTACCATCAACATACAATTTCAACCAACATTTTAAAGTTTAATGACGAAATGACAATGCCAGATCCTGCCCCACCCATGTACAAAAAAACTAATCCATGTACAGAAAAAGTTAATTAATGAAAATAATAGTTGAATATAGAAGCTTTTTATAGTAAATTGTTTTTCTTTAGAAGTTGCGGATTACGTAATACTTACCCACATTTACCTAAATTATAATTTACGGATTCTATTATGTAATAACAATAATGCGTAATATGTACTAATAATATATTGTTTATATGGCTTTAGAGTACCTGCCTAATATGCAAAAAGTATTAAAAATCAAATAAGTTGCATTACTTATAATCATAATTTCGGTTCATGAATTATGTGTAACGAAATTTTATTGACGCGTGTATGTGTGTCAATGTCATTCATTTGCTCTCTGTACTCCTGTTGTTTGCGCTCGCGCCTTACTTTTTCTTACGCTTTTTATTGTTTTCCGTACCGACGACTTTTGCTTCTTACTACAGATCTCGATTGACGCTTACTCGCTGACTTTGTGCTGCTTACCACTGATTCTGATCTTTGTTTGTGATTTGTTGTACGATGCTGTGGTAAATAAATAAAATTGTAACCGGAGTGTAGAAATATAAATAAGTAAGTAGTTTCTGTAATAGCAGTACACAGTAATAACACAAAAATAATTTATTATAACGATTATAAACTGCACCTAACCTATAATCACTGTCATTATTGTTTTTAGATTTAAAAAGAAACCGCAAGTTCTACAGTTATTAAAACTAATGTTTAGTTATCAGCAATAAATAAACAGTAAGATGCTACTTATAGCATGCTTGTACATAACTTTTATTGAGTAGGGCAAAGTTCTATAGAATTTCTGGCCGTTCTTTTTTATGAATGCATTGTGTTTACAAAAGTTTATTGCACAATGATTGAATGCATGTTGAATGTTAAGATGGGTGTGTGGAGTGACCAGAATGGTTAAGGTGAAAAATGAATAGAGGAAGTTTGAAAGTGGCGCCAGTGACAGAAAAGTTGAAAGAGAATCGTTTATCTTGATATATTATGGGCACGTGAAGAGAAGCAATGATCCATACCTAGATTTCGAGTTATGTGAATATAATAATTTTTGTTCAATTTGTTCAGTCAGAATAATGAGTAAGTACACTACTTTCTGGTTTCTGAAAAACTGAAACTAAGATTTTGTTGAAGTTTTTTTTTAAACCCGTGAATAATTTCCAATGAAAATAAACAGTTCATCAATATTTATTTCATTTCAACGCATTCATCGGTTAAAAAAAACTTTAACCATAACTATAATTCAGAGGGCCTAGTTTGAGTTCTTTAACCTATTCGATCGCGAACCAGACCCATCTTTAAGCCATCAAAATTATAGCATTTTTAATATTTTAAGGTGTTTCATAAAGAAGCAGGGTTTTGGGTTGCCATTTGTGTTCAAATCAAAATCAACTAAATTTTGCAGATAAATCAGGAAAAATATTGCTGACGTAATTACCTTGACACCCTTTCCTTATGTCATCAAAAATCTGTCAAAAGAAGACACAACACCACCTTTTGATGCTTACGTTATTACTTGTATGGGGTAATGACGCATTGAAAAAATACAAACAAAAAGATATACTAACCATACCCAACCCCATTCCAACGCAAGTTACTGTCAAAATCGGCTTCCGTCCAAACTTATCAGTCACCAAAGTAGTACAGAAAGCAGCTAACAGCTGAATGAATCCAATCGTAACTGAAGCCACTTCAGGCCTAACTGATGTCTGGGTAGACTCCAAAACAGTTTGAAGATAAAACGTAATTGCATTAAATCCTACAAATTGAGATCCGAAACCTAAAATTAAAACCAGGATCAAGGACTTTAAGAAGAGTTTGTTTGTTAAAATGTCCTTTTTAGAGGTCTTAATGTGATTTGTTTCAGAAGCTGCGTCGTATTCTTTGAGCTCTTCGTTTGCTAGTGACTCTGAGCCGCGAAGAAATGTCAGGACTTTCAGAGCTTCTGCTTTGTGACCTGAAATTGAGAAGATAATGTTGAACAGAGTGGAAAGTTCCTCATACCTAGGGTTGCCACATTTGGGAAGCCTCGTGTCGGGACGCAAAAAGTAAAATATTTGTTCGATTATTCACACTTTGTTCTCAACGCTTTTTATATTTTTGTGAAACAAATTCAGATTTGATTGCAGAAATATGAAAAAAATATCACTAACTGAACTTTTAAATATATCAGAAATTATTTTAGGTCTCTCTTCAGCGTTAAAATAGCTCTGCCGAGTAGAATTTGGCGCGAGTATTTTAATTGCCGTGACCGCGCGAAAAAACGGGACGTAATAGTGCTTTGTCGGGACCAAGGCCCCAATGACGGTGACAGTCCTGATATATCGGGACGAACGGCAACCCTACTCATACCCCATTGAGAAGGAAGGGGTATTGACAAGTGAGAAGATAGTTTTAGAAGTATGATGAACAGAGTCCTGTGGGGTGTCCGGGCCAGAATAATAATAATAATAAAACAGCCTATAATTGTCCCACTGTAGGGCAAAGGTCTCTTCTCAAACAGAGAAGACACGAGCATTGATCACCACGTGCGCTCAAGACGAATTGGTAATTTCAGACTTATAAGTCAAAGTCAAAGTCAAATCATTTATTTCAATTAGACCATTATAAGGCACTTTTGAACGTCAAATGAGAAAAAAATTGACTCTAGTTGCCTATTCCAAAAGGTAGTTTTGTATGGAGAAGAGCAAGAAACTCCATACTTACTCTTTAAAAACGATGTTAACAATATTTGCATTTACAGGAATTATAAATTATACGTGAATACGATGTACCTTGCATAAAAACACTATTTTAAAGTATGTACAAAGTATCACAGATTTGTGGAATGACAGCTAAGTTATGTATATAGATACATAGTGTTCACATATCCTTAATAATCATGCTGACTAGATAATTTGCTGCTTAAAATTATTTCTTTTTAGGAACATTGCTTGGTAGGCATTTTGATCTCCAGGCGACTTATTATTTAGAAATGATTGCATTTTAGGCATTTTGCTTGTTAAAAATTTTGTTCTCTAGGCGATTTACAGTTTAGACAATTTGCTGTGTAGACATTAATTTTAAGCATTTTGCTTCGTAGACATATCGAAAGTTAGACACTCTGATCATAAAGGTTACATATTACAAATGTTGAAACAGTAGACGGCCACTCCTTATATTTTAACAAACACTGAATCAGTATATGAGTCTGAGCAGTGTATAAGTACAAAAAAGAGTCAAATATAGGTGCTATATATATCGGCGCAACTACAAAAGTGCATCTGTTTAAGGATCAGAATCGTTGAGTTTAATGAATTTATTCGTTAATTAATTACCAACTGATTACTTTGAGTTAATTACGATGTAAAATTAACGTTAAACAACATGTCACCATTTCTCTTATTGTAATTCTAATATTTCAATACTTAACCTAAAACTTGAGCACACGTGCACGAGCCTTATAAATACGGCTCACGCCAGTGCTCGCTCAAGGCATTCAAGCTCGAGCCGCCGTCCGACAGTGCGGACCTCTCTAGACGCGGTTATACTGCCCGAAGAATAAACAAAGTTTGTAACTAATCGTGAAGTTTTCATTTAATGACCCATAAATGAGTGATCATCATGACGACAACCTTTGTGACGTCAGCTATGGCGACGTCATTCTTGTAAATAATGCTACGGAGGTCCCAACTCCGTCATATATATACATATATTTTATACTACCTAAGAATTGTCGATTGTCCTTGGGGCTAGACCAGCATTTTTCCAAGCAATCTTATCTTGGATATTATTCATTATAAGTACAGGTTTCCCTAGTCACGTTTTTAAAAACATATGGCAGACGACACGTGTTTAGCATAACATTTATATTTGACAGTAAACATATGAGTGTTCATATTAGTATTTAATTATTTCCGGTACAGAAACCTTGTATAAATACCCAGCCACACTGGAAAAGAAAACTTGGGTTGGCCTTAATTTATAAGGCACCACATGACACTCCGGTTAAGCTTAAGCGAATAATCTTTAAGGCTGATTTGCGAAATGCCAAATTTGAAAAGAAAAAAAAAATACAAAAAAAATACTACTGTAGAGTTAGGTATGTGGCAGTAACAGAGCGTGCCTGCAAGTTTTCTGTTCTGGTTTGAGCACGTCTCAATAAGGAACATTACGAAACACGGCGCAGAGAAAAAAGAGTAAACCAAAGAGAATATAGTCTTTGCAGACTAAACAAACCGCCATGGAGTACCTCGTATTCTTGATAAATTATGTTATTAATTGTAATAACTAGGTAATATGTGAAAATATATCAAAGTTTTAATTAATCTTACTTACCTAACTGTACTTTAACTATATTATTGCATCCTACGGCCATTTGAAAATGGTTTCTAGGTTATGCTCAGAATTTTGTATGAATTTTCTAACTAGTTCGCAAATCTCTGTCCATTGAAGCTCAGCGGAGATTTTAAGCAATTCCATGGATCACAAATTGGGCAATAGGGTATTACACTCATTTTTGAAAAGTGTCTCAATTCATTCAATTTTGTGCCAAATTCTGTAGTGCTAATATGCCACCAAAAAAAAAACACAAAATTTTTATTCAATCGATAAGTGCCATAAAAATGCATCCAAATTTTAAATTTTTGAAGTTCGCGCGTATTTTGACGTAAACGCCTCTTACTGGACGCCATATTGCGCAGCGTAAATGACGTCAGTTCGTTTTGTATCAAATGAGCTCATATTAAATATGATAATCGTATATCATTTAAAAATAATTAAAACCGTATTTTGTAATAGGTGTAATAATGAAAAAATTACGTTGGTTACGAAAATAATAAAAGTACAAAGCTTATATTGCTCCAAGCGGTTGACTGACAGTTGTCAATTTTTTGTTTACACAGCCGTATGGCGTAATAACATGGCCGCTACTATTTTACGGTGTTTTATAACAGATTAAAAATACTGAAAACTTTGAATTGAATTTAAAAATTTGTTTTGTAATTATATGAACTAAAACTTACATTTTCCGACTGCTTTATGCCTAAACTGTCTCAATAACCTATTTATAGATTTTTTCTCATATAGAGTAAAATACCCTATTGGGTTTCATTAGGGGTAGATAAAAACCTTTTTCGTCCGAAATCTTTATAGAAAAAAAAAACAAAAAATATATCTTAATCTACATCTTATAAAGCATTTTCTCTTCGGTTCAAAATATTTTACAAATACTTTAAACAGGAATCTTATTTTTGCAAATAACTTCAGTACTTAATTATTTATAAACGATTTTTTACGTCAACGGTACTTGAAAATTGTGTGCGTGGGGCATTTTCATCGGTAGCGCCCGATTGAGCAAGCTCAACGGCGCATATCCAGGGCCTCAAGTCTGCTATTACAATAGTGTCAGAATGGTCTATCATTGATTTTCATAATGACCCCATTATATTAGTAGATTACCAAACTTGTCAAAATCAACAATTATGAAATCAATGATAGACCATTCTGACACTATTGTAATAGCAGACTTGAGGCCCAGGTCCCTTAATATTGACACAGCTCCACTTCTCTCCTTTTCACTCCAGTGGGTAGTCAGCCTTAATTTATGTAGGTTGTTGATGCATCGAGACACGTGTCGGACGTAAATAATTTGATATTCAGCGAGTAACAGTGACCTGTTAGTACCTACCTGTGTACATTCGCATCTCATTTAACTAAGTACACAAAAATGATGTATTCGGTATAATAAACACTACTAAATTCTATTCAAATCCGTGTTTCCATATAGGTGTTACTTCTACTACACAAATAATAAAATTATCATCTTTACCGCTTGGAGTTGATTTCAGAATTATCAACACTATTGAAAAGTAATAAAAAATATTTAAGTTACAATGAAAATTAAACTTTATGTGTAGGTTATTTTGTCACGTAATTATTTGTTTACATTTTTGGTTACTAAATCGTGAACGCAGTTTAGGGAAGCACCTACTTTTATTTGCCATGCAATAGTAAACAAACCATAAGTAAATACATCATTTTACCTTTAAATATCTATGTATGTGTAATCATTATTTTTGAATGTAAATGTTAGTACGTTTGTAATTCGATCACACATAAACGGCTGAACAGATTTAAATTAAAAATGGCAAAGAGATAGTGCATGACTAGGATTCGAGTGAAACTGCAGAAAATGCACGTGTCTAAGGGAAAGAACCATTTATTTCAATTAAGCCTCACACACCACACATTTTTGAATTGTCAAGGAGGCTGCGTTTGTTCATCAGAAAGTTGAAACTACAAATTAAAACTCAAAACTCAAAAACTCAAAATCATTTATTTCAAATAAACCATTTACAGGTACTTTTGAATTGTCAGAGTCAGTCAGTCAGAAAGTTGAAGCTAGTTGCTCGTTCCAAACAGTAGGTTTCTATGGAGAAGAACGAGCAAGAAACTCCATGAACAACACTCTTTTAAAATCAATAATATGTTACAAATTTCGGTTACATCATTCATATTGAATCTAGGGTACAATGTGAGAACAATGTAACAAGTCGTGTACGTTAAAAGAGGTTTAGATAAAAAATGATAAACGTAGATACATACCTCTAGAGTATAAAGAGTAGGGTCCATCAGGTAGGATGAGCAGTGGTAGTGTGCTGAGTATGATGATGGTAGTGTAGATTATGTTCAACGTTGTATAAGGTAAGAAGGGACCCATGGACAACATAGTGACTATGCCGAAAGAGCACATTATTTGGAGAATGGTTCCTAAGCTGCCACGGATTTCTTTCTGGAATTGCAAAATTAGAGGAATAAGTATTGTGTCAGTTTTGAAATCTAGTTTTTTTATTAAATGTGGTATCTTCATACTATATTATTTTACAATTTAAAAAACGTTTTTTTATTTACAAAATTCATAAATAAAAATTATAAATCCTGATATCTCACAAGATTATGTTGTACAAGTGGTTAAGTGAATGTGGTTTTTATAATTTTAAAGAATGTGTGGATAAGAAATTAAATCCAAATTCTTATAACATTTTACTTGTATGGCGTTTCCTATAACCCTAAAATTATGCATCTGTGCTATGACATAACTTAGCTAAACATTATAGTGCCTTTTCTTTTTGTTCCACCATTTTATATAATGTTTTACGCAAATAAACGGTTTATTATTATTAATGAATATTAGCTGACCCGACAGACGTTGTCCTGTCAATAGATTATTCAATTTCCGCACCGTATTAACCTTCCCTGAATTTCCACAAATATTTCAAGACCAAAATAAGCCAAATCGGTTCAGCCGTTCGAGTTACAGATATAGTGTTGCCAACGGGCAGTCCGTATGGTGTCGGACGTAAAGAATAGCACCATCACATACCATCTTGTGGGTGTCGTAAGAGGCGACTAAGGAACGTACCAGAGAATGGGCAGCCGCGTTCTTTGTGCATTTGTAACAACCATACTACGATCACCAACCCGCCTGCCACGCGTGGCGATTATGGCAAAATGAACGGGCAGTCTGTCAGCTTTTCGCTTTCCTCTAAATATTCGCGGCACACACAATGCGAAGATTGTAGAACTACGAAACTAACGAACAGCAATTTGAAGTAATTATTTAAGCAATTAGATAGGAAGATAATATAATCCTGAATCACCAAGAGAATTGTAATTCAAAGCAAAAATTTATATTGCATATTTTAGGTATGTACTTGCAGTTTTTGTGATTCTGGGTTTTATTGTATTGGGATTACAGTTTGTAATGGACTAAACAACCTTTATCATTCAACGGACTTTAATTGCACACGAAGCAAACAAAAACTAAAGCTCACGACAACAACAAAAACTACAAAATAAAAGGCAAAAAGTTTAACGAAATACTAGACAAGTGGGAGTCGCACTCGTACAAGAAATACATGTGAAGGCATTATTATAGTCACTAGCGGCTCACTCCTGCTTTGCACGGGTGCATTTTTTTGCGAGTTTCGGAAATTTTCTTTTATACAAACCTTGTCCTGGCAAAACCAAACACAACAAAATAGTTATTTGTTATACAAGAGTGCAAAGTTGCTTTTTAACCGCGTGTTCAATTTTTTTTCAAAAGAGCACGAGGTGAAAAATCTTTGCACTCGAGTGCAACACGTAACTTTTCATTCCACCTCAGCGAGGAAATGACTAAATGCAAAAAAAAAACGTTTACAAAGTCTGAGTTTTTAACAAATTAAAAAAAAGTTGTATGATATATTCGGCACCATAGAGGTAGCAGTAAATAGGTTTAATGTTTTTTTTTAATTCACAAACTTAGTGCACACGATGTTCTAAATTCAATTTACTTTATCCTCTAGAGAATAAAAACGGCTTTTCCACTCAGATATTGAAGATAAATTTACTTTATCCTCTAGAGAATAAAAACGGCTTTTCCACTCAGATATTGAAGATTAAAAATACTCTTTCCGAGATGGTGGGATGAAAAAAATATTATTCAATTGAGTATTTTACCAAAAAAAATCTAATTAGTCCGTCAGATAGATTTCCAAAAAATATTGGAGACGTGTTTTTTCTTTTTTCACGTTAACAAAAAACGAAGACAGATACAGTGCGTCGATAACTTGTGTGACATCACTATGTCAACAGTACACTTTTACTGGCGAAGTGACGTCACAAACCCCCACTCATGATCTTTGATGCGTTTTATCTTCGTCAGTTTTTATCGATTTGATGAAACAAAAAATACGTATCCAATATTCTTCGATAATCTAACTGACGGACTAATTAGATTTTTTTGGTAAAATACCTTATTTGGTGCAGTCACAGAGTGTGTATACACTCTGTGATTTTTTGACGAAGTGTCTACCTTCTAGGGTTCAAAAAATACAGTCACTGACAAACTGACGGATGTACAGATAAGCGAGAGCAAAAGTACTTCGCTGGGACCCTCTGACTACGGAACCCAAAAAATACTACCAACAAACATGAAGCATATTTGTTTTTTTAATTAAAATTAGTATTTATTTAAATGCAAATCCTAAAAACACAAGATACATTTTATTTTCTTTTATTTATTTTAGTTTCACTGGTCACATTGACCGTGGAATGAGACGTCACGGTTGGTGCAGTGACTGGGCGAATGGCTGCTGACCTCGTATCGCGGGTTCGATTCCCGCGCGGAACAAATATTTGTATGGTCAACAGGTGGTTGTTCCTGGTCTGGCTGTTAGTGTATGTGAGTTTATATGTTTGTAAACTCACCCACGATACAGGAGAAATTTTATATAAAAAACTAGATGACAAAGGAAATGTTGTTTTGCTATATAAAAAAATACCCTAAGACCTATTCTCAGACCTGCTGAATATACATACAAAATTTTACGAGAATCGGTTAAACCGTTTCGGAGGAGTTTTGTTACAAACACACGAGAATTTTATATATTAAAAAAAAATTAATAAAGGGGCAAAGGCCTCCCTCCATTCCTTTCATCGGTTTCGACTTTTGCTTTGTCTTGCCAATTCTTAAAGAACCCGTCCAGTGGGCTAATGCACGTAACTAAAGAAGTGATGTTGCAGTGCAGTTGCATTTAAGTTTCGATCAAAACAACGATTTTCGTATTCTCTACCGCTGTCAGACACGCTTGCAATAATGGCATTCTGTTGCGCGTCTTTGGTGCGTGCTTCGGTACGTGATCATGATCGGTATTCTACTATTCGTTTGACGTAAGAAAAAGCACTAAAATCTGTACTCGGGTATTATTTTAATATTATAATGAAGTCATATTCATTGAAATGTAATCGATTCTATTCGATTATTTCATGAGTAATATTTTTTCTCTCTTGTGGTAACACCATAAATAAGTTTGGTAGAGTTTGGTTGTCGTACAGTTGACGTGCAGTTCACGCGTAGCTTACGCGCAGTTCAAAGATTACAAGAATACAGTTTATCACTCAAACTTGAACTTAACTGCAACTGCACTACAACTTCATCGGCGCATCATAAAATTACGTGAATGACCTTCAGGTCGTCTACCCATCTCTTTTGTGGTGTATCGCGTCCCCGTCTCAACCAATTTTACCAACCACACCGACCAATTTTAGATTTGGGATGGGACGAGCCCATCTAGGTCGTTCGGCATACGGCACACTTGTCCAGCCCAGTCCCATTTAAGCTTGGCCTTTTGAACCACGTCAACGATCTGTGTTTTGGAGCACAGTATGGTGTTTTGAATAGTTACATTTAAATAAGTTCTCATGGTACTTACACTAGCAATTTCCGAAGCGTACATAGGCACCAACGTGAAGACTCCTGCATCGCTTATGCCAACCAAGGCTCTCCCGAGCAAAATCATCCACACTTCACTAGCATATATGAACACAAAGCCAGCTGCAAACTTGGGCAAACTGACCAATAGGAGGAATGGCTTCCTTCCTAGTCTATCAATTAGGACTGTTCCGATGAGAAGGTTGGCTGGAAGAAAGGATTTAGTAAATGTTATTCATAAAAAAAAAACAGTGGATATTTGAAAGACGCCGTAGATACGGAGAGGGAGCTCAGAGCATTGTCGGTTCTGGCCACCTTATGCTAGCCCGCCGGTTCTTACGATGTTCAGCTGCGGTCAAAATATCGCTGTTCAAAGCATATTTCATGTCACTGTACCTAGGTACTCGGAAGTCGGTGGCATTACAAAACAACAAACTCATAGCCACCGCCACCTACTTCCAAAACTAAAGTAATGTGTGTTCTGTGCTAAAGTTATTTACCTCTTTTTAGTTTATGAAGGCGGTTTTCTTTTTTATGAAAAAACTTTTTATTTTTCGCTTTTTGTGTTGTGTTGCCTTAACATCCAAATCCATTAAGAAACGGCGACACACACAAAAGAGATTGTAAATCCTCCAAAGATTGAAGAAACTAATACGTCGTCTAAGTATTTTTTTGGGAATTTGTTTATTTTCTCAAAAAGGACTGGATCAATTATGGTAAAATTGATAGGGTAAAATTTATGGTAAAATCATCAACGTAGCTTTCCAAGGTAGCATAATCCGTGAATGTGGACACATTCATAATATATCATACACTAAATGTCACACTACACATAATAATAACATATTTGATGGAAATATGACGTTTACGGATTACGCTAACTTGGAGATCTATTTTGATGATTTTAATTATTATAATGAGGGCTACCGTTTTTAACCGACTTCGAAAAGGAGGAGGTTATCAATTCGAATGTTTATATATATTTTTTTTTATGTATGTTCGGGCATAACTCTGTCATATTTGGACGGATTTGCAAAATTCTTTTATTTCGAAAGGGGTTTAATCCGAAAAGGTCCCATATAAATTTTATCAAAATTGGTACAACCCTTTTTGAGAAAATCAACAAATTCCCAAAAAAATTACTTAGACGTCGTTTTAGTTTCTTCAATCACTGGAGGACTTACAATCTCTTTTAAGTGTGTTGCCATTTCTTGATGGATTTGGATTAAGGCAACACTAAAAAGCGAAAAACAAAAAGTCGGTGGCGGTGGCTTTGTGTTTGTTGTTTTGTATTGCCACCGACTTCCGAAAGTAAAGTAATGTGTGTTCTGTGCTGAAGTTATTTATACCTTTTTAGTTTTTGAAGGCGGTTTTCTTTTTTTTGAAAAAACTTTTTTTATGCTCACCAGTTGGCGCTACTGTCGAGTAAGGTCCCAAAGTTTGTTATTAGGTGCGAGCGTGAAAACATATCATGAAAACACATGAAATCACCTTAAAATCGTACCGTAAAAATATCGAGCATGCCGTAATGTTTCGCATTCCCATTTTATTCGGAAGAAAAGGAGGACTTAAGTTTCCGAAAGATAAAAACTGTTTCAAAGCACTGATATTCATTGACCCGTAACTCATAATATCTGCCATAATTAATCTCAAGTATTGCAAAATATTCACAACATTATTCTAATTAGAAATAAACCCGCGTAGCCTACCCACAAACAGTGACATTTGACGTTTCGGAGACCTCATGCTACACTAGCGCCTCTAGCGGCGAATTCATACGATAAATACGATACTACGATAGCCCTCATATTATTATTTTTTACTACCATACAACCATATACT
This sequence comes from Charanyca ferruginea, assembly GCA_947361185.1. Lineage (NCBI taxonomy): Eukaryota > Metazoa > Arthropoda > Insecta > Lepidoptera > Noctuidae > Charanyca > Charanyca ferruginea. Next base: position 18,168,141 of record OX376078.1, on the reverse strand, counting down.
TAGCTGCAAATTGGAAAAAAACGTAAGAAAAATTGAAATTCGCTCGCTACCTTGGCGCATCCCAATAAAGCGTACACACAACAGGAAATTATGGTTACAACATCTAGGTCTAACTACATAGTTAACAAAACAGTTTAGTACCTATGGTTCGTTGTGCCAAGTTTAATGGGAGGCGCGGTTAGCGCAATGGCCGAGAAATTAGCTGCGGTCATGACTAGTCGTGAGTAAGATTCCCACGTGGACAAACATTTGACTAAAGATAAACTAAATTGTACTAAGCTTAGATGATTGTGGTTGAGAGATTTGTGTCCGTAAATCTGTAGTTTACAGAGAAAATGTGGGGCAAGGCAATTTTTTATAGTCATGGCTTTTATCTTGATTCCTTTTTTAATGTTTTGTGTTTTCATATATAGAAGCCACAAAATATACGTAACCAGAGTTTCTCACTCGATCTTAGATACCTAACCTACGTTTCGGAACAAGCAACCAGCTCCAACTTTCTGACTAACTAGCTTCCTTGACAAGTCAAAAGTGCCTGTAAATTGAATTGGAAATTCTGTAAGTTTAATTGAATTAAAAGCTTTCTTTTAACTTTAATATTGTAATTAAAAACGTATGTGTAAGTAATAAAGTCAGAAGTAAAAATACTTAAATAATTCATAATGTCATGTCAAATGTATGCTATGAATTTGACAACGTTACCTACTCTTTAGGTCAAGGCAAAATCTGACGAATGTTTGAATTAACTAATCCTATTAATCTTGTTTATGGTAAGCAGTAAGTAATCAGCTGAGATAGTTATAACAAAATTACCTACTGTCGAAAATATACAAGCTTCACCCTTAAATTTATGAAAAAATATCTGAACAACTCTACCGACGCGACGTTTTGACTAGAAAATGGAAATCAATAAGCTTTTATGTTAGTCAAATAACATAAAAAATACAATTTAACAAATCCAAAATGAGCGTTTTAATCTGGGATTCGAACTGTCGACTTCTATCTACTGGCATGTTACCAGTTATGTGCGAGTTCAATTCATAAGTGCGAGATCGGTATGACTTTTTGAATATTAAATATTCAAAAAGTCATACATAATATTCAAATACAAGTAAGTATAAGTGTGTGTGTGTGTGTGTGTGTGTGTGTGTGTGTGTGTGTGTGTGTGTGTGTGTAGTTCTAAGTATATATTATAAATGCGATTTTTTAATTACTGCCTAAATAAGTTCGGGTTAATAAATTTACATTTTTGTATCAGTTTTTCTTATTTTTCATTCTTCCTTTTTAATAGTTTTTTATCAATCTTTTACGTTTAACTTAAATGCACGATACGCAGTCAATTACAATTATACTTGTATTTTTTATGAAGTGATTTAAAATGGCATCACTATTTAGAAATATTATCTTGGTCACTAATTAGGTATCTCATTACATATTAGATACATGCACGCACATTGGTCTCTTAGCCAAGTGCGACCGATGAGCTTGGGGTTCTGGATTCATTTCTCAGGTCGTAAAAAATCATGGCAGGATTTGACAAAAAATAATTTAGAAGTTTAAAGAAGTTGAAATTCTAATTCTTATATTCTTGGGTACCTAAACTATCTTCAGGCATTTACAATATTTTTTAAACCCCGCAAAAAAGAAAGTGAATAGTTTAACGAAAAGCTCATTATTTCAGAACGAAACGGCGACTGACAGTAATAGTAACACTGACTGTTGAGATTAGAGATTTGAATTGAAATAAAGACTCAACTTTATCTTCTTAATAAAAATATATTGTATAAATGAGACGGCACTTTTAACAATGGTGGCTTGGGACACACGCGATCGCGACATTAAGATACGTGTGCGCACAAACATGTAATATGGCCGACTGTCCTGCCGCGCGCGTCTCAGCGCCGGCGCCGGCGTCACCCCGCGCGCCCCTCGCGCTATGGGTGCGTTCTTGAACAGCGCATTTAGGCGCGTTCATCCTCCGCGCCGTTGAAATCTTTCAACTCTTGATGTACAGGTAGGGGACACAGTTTATTGACCGCCCGTTTGATGGTGCCATTAGTGGTATAAATGTCCACTACTCTGCAGATCCCGTCCGCTCCTGGGTATAATTTAGTGACACGACCCATGCGCCAGTGAAGCGGCATCAAATTGTCTTCTTTTAGTATTACAAGATCTCCGACATTGATAGGTGCGGATCCTTTCCTCCATTTTGCTCTGTTTTGTAGCTCAGCCATGAATTCTCGTCGCCATCTCTCCCAGAACCGCTGCCGTATTTGCTCAATAAGCTGGTATCTATTGCCTCTAGATATTTTCACAGGTAGTGATGGTACAGACATCAGCGGGCGTCCGATTAGGAAGTGCCCTGGGGTTAGAGGAATGGTATCAGTGGGTTCTGATGACAGGGGGGAAAGAGGTCGGGAGTTTAGGATTGCTTCTATTTGGGTGAAGAGCGTCGCTAACTCTTCAAATGTGAGTGAGGCATTCCCTACTACGCGTTTAAGATGAAATTTCGCGGATTTAACACCGGCCTCCCATATTCCACCAAAATGTGGAGAGTACGCGGGAATAAAATTGAATTTAATGGCCTCGTTAGCCGCATAGTCTGAGACCGCCTGTACGCTGGACTGTATAACCCTACCCAACTCATTGTTAGCGCCAACAAAGTTTTTCCCATTGTCGCAGTATATGATATAGGGTTTGCCGCGACGCGACACGAACCTGCGCAGACATGATATGAAGGCCTCAGTGGTCAGATCACTTACAACCTCCAAATGTAATGCTTTAGTGATTAAACATACAATTACGCATAAATAGGCTTTGGTGATACGGTTACCTCGTCCTTTTTTGGAAGAAATCATAAAGGGTCCAGCATAATCAATCCCACAAGCATTAAAAGGAAAGCCTGGGTTGACTCTAACACTCGGCAAGTCGCCCATTAAAGGTTGTGCAGTTTGACCTTTCATTCGAGTACAAACTACACACTGTCTAACTACGGTGCGAGCTAAGATTCTACCACCTAGTGGCCAAAATCTCTCGCGGACTGATGACAGAAGCAACTGTGGACCTGCGTGCATTAAACGTAAATGTTCGTATGTCATTATTAGCTTAGTAAAGTGGTGTTTAGCATCCAGTAGAATTGGGTGTTTTTTGTCATAGTGACAATCAGACTGACTTAACCTACCACCCACTCTTATTAAACCATTAGTATCTAAAATTGGATTTAAGGATAACAATTTACTTTTGTGATGTAGTTCTGTTTTGTATTGAATGTGTTTTATATCCTTTGCAAACGACTCCAATTGACTAACCTTAAGTAATAGTATTAAAGAGTTCTCTAGTTCGTTAGCTTGCAAAGGTCCCTTAAGTTTGAACTGTTTATTTTTACAATTATTAATGAAACGCAAAACATATGCATAAACTCTTTTGAGTTTGCTGTAACTTGAATATTTATCAAATGGTACTAACAAATTCTTTTTATCATTGTCATCTACAGAGACTAGTACTTTTAACTCGGGTAAGTTTTTAAGTGTAGTATGAGGTTGAGTAGGCCAATAAGATTCGTTCTGTTTTAGGAACGAAGGACCTTCCCACCATATGGATAATGACTGCAGATGCTGTGGGTCAACACCCCTAGAGGCTAAATCTGCCGGGTTCAACCCGGTTGGAACATGTTTCCATTCAAATTCTTTGGTAATTTCATTAATTTTGTTGACTCGATTACGTACAAATGACTGCAAGACTTTGTTCTGAGTCCTCAGCCATCCGAGTACAACTGTTGAATCGGTCCACATGTATGTCTTTGTAAAGTTGCATGGTACAGACTGTAATACTTTCTCACTAACTTGAGTCCCTAATAGAGCTGCACATAACTCTAGACGTGGGATTGTGAGCTCTTTAATTGGAGAAACTCTAGTTTTTGCACATAGTAACCTTACTGTAAACTTTTTTTCACTGTTTTGGGAACGTAAATAAATACACGCTCCATATGCCTGTTGACTTGCATCAACAAAGCAATGTAACTCAGCTGACTGGGATTCTAAATTATCACCCAATACATAACGAGGTATTATAATATCAGATAAATGATGCAAGTCTCGGATGAAATTAAACCATCTTTTAGCATAAGGTTCAGGTACGGGATCATCCCAATCTAATTTTGCAATCCACAAATGCTGCAATAATATTTTTGCTTTAATGATACAACAACTAACTAGTCCTAAGGGATCAAATACTTTGCATGTGGTAGAAATAATTGCTCGTTTGGTTACCTTTGAAGTGAACTCAATTAAATTTGGAAATCGCAATTCATCAGCCTTGGGTGACCATTTCAGACCTAAGACATTAGCGTCATCATGAAAATTAAGACACTCAGATGTTTCTGATTTGCTACCAAGAATACGAGAGTTAGTGCGAAATTTTCGTAATGGGAAACAAGCAGACTTTAATTTTTCAGTGACATTTGAATAGATATATTTTAATTCTTCTTCGGTTGAGGCACCTGTATTAAGGTCATCAATATAAAAATCTCTCTTAATGACATTGGCAACTATTTTATCTTGACATTTATCAGCCAGCTCAACCAGAGACCTAGTAGCTAAAAATGGAGCCGAAGCCATCCCATATGTCAGGGTATTAAGCTGTAAAATTTTAAAAGGTTGATCGACTTGGTCCCTCCACAACACAAGCTGCAGGTGCCGCTGTGAGTTATCTAAGGCTATTTGTCGATACATTTTTTCGACGTCTGCTGTTAAGACAAATTTATGTATTCTGAAGCGGACAAGAATGGAAAACAAGTCACTCTGTACAGTGGGACCAACTGCTTGGATATTATTCAAAGATTTACCTGAACTAGTTTTAACAGAAGCGTCAAAAACTACTCTCAGCTTGGTGGTATCATGTTGTTCCCGAATGACACAGTGATGAGGTAAGTAACAACCAAACTTAGGTCTTTCAATTTCGCTTAAATGTCCTAATCTACTATATTCTTGTATAAATTCAGTATATTGTTTTTTAAGTTCTACATTTTTATTTAATTTATTTTCTAGGCTTAAAAAACGTTTGACAGCAATAGGAAACGATTTGCCAAGAGCCAGCTCCGGGGCCTCCGTAAGCGGCATCATAACAGAAAACCGTCCATCTGGTAAACGACAAGTGTTTTTAATAAACTGAGACTCGCAATATTGCTCATCAATCGAATATTTATTGGAACCTGTAGGTATCTCTTCTACTTCCCAGAATCTTTTAACGGAATTATGGATATCTTGAAGTGACACCAATTTATCATTTTTTACTAAGTTACAATGTATATTATGGCTAAAATAAGATTCACCGATAGGGCCGGCTACTAGCCATCCTAGCTGGCTTTCCTGTAATATAGGCTTATTCACTCCTAGGACTATTCTATTATTATTGACTATATCAAAAAAGTGATCTGCACCGAGCAAGATATCTATCTCAGCAGGCTCATAAAACGAGGGGTCTGCCAAAACTACCCCATTGGGCAGTCCCAAGCGCTCAGCATTTACTTGAACGCCTGGTAATGTTCCTGTAATTTTAGGAATTACAAGGCAGTTAACAGTTCTTTTAAATGAACTAATTCTAGACTTTAACACAATATTACAACGTTCCGTAATCTTACAAGCTACATTATTTATACCGCTAACATTAAAAGAGCTTATTTGTGTTGCTTGTAACCCTAGCCTATCTTTCAGATTTTTTGTTATAAATGATGACTGGCTGCCAGTGTCCAACAACGCACGCGCCAAGTAAGTACTGTTGTTATGTGTATTAATTATTTCAACTTGTGCAGTACATAATAAAACTTGGCCTGGCGAGCGGGCTGACAGACTAACAGGAATAGTTGACTGAGTTGCTTCTGTACCTGTAGCTATATTAGTTATTGTGCTGTTGTTATGCAACATTGTATTATGCTTTTCCTTACAGGTCCGGCACGAACTATTCAATGGACATTCTGAATTGTTGTGACCACTACGAAGACAGTTGGTGCACAAATTATGTTTAGCCACTTCAGACAGTTTATCCTTTAAACTCAAAGCTTTAAATTTATGACACTGATGTACGTAATGTGATTTGTTACAGATAAAACATGATTTTGTTTGAGAACCACCCAACGTAGTTGTCAATGACTTAACAGATTTATTTTCCTTACTATGGTTTGAATTTTTATTATCATAATACCGACTACCATTAGCAGTTTCTAGGACATTTGCTCTATTATCTAAAAATTTTACAAATACTTCAAGAGAGGGCAGGTTTGTTAAATGACCTTTGTGTTCTTCCCATTTGCTTTTAGTTCTAGGATCTAACTTAGCTGAGATCAAGAATATAACTAAAGGATCCCAGCCATTAGTTGGAATACCTAATATATTTAAAGCATGCAAATTTTTTTGAATTTGATCCATCACATATCTTAATGCTTTGTAAGATTCTTTTTGTATCTGATTGATACTAACTAGTGCCTGCAGGTGATTATTAATCAGAATATTTTTGTTATTATATCTGTCACATAAAGACTTCCATGCTATTTGATAGTTTGGTGCAGAAAAGTCTATGGACCTCACTACATTACAAGCGCTACCTACTAATGAATTTCTTAAATAATGAAACTTATTTATTAATGGTATGGTCTCATTGTTATTTATTAATGAATCAAATGTGTCTCTGTACTCCAACCACTTAGAATAGTTTCCATCAAACGTGGGTAAGTTGATGGTTGGTAATTTAACAGAGTTGTTCATTTTGTTACAACTGGAATATACAGATTCACAATTTTCTGTTTTATTTGATGAATTTAAACTTATTAATTCTTGTGTGAAAGTAATCATTGCATAGAATTCCCCTTCTGTAGAACTCCGTTCTGACATTTGTTCATCTATACTATAAGCAAGCTCCTCTATCTCGGATTGAATAGTGTCGAATTTAGACATTAAATCCTGTAGCTGTGTGAGTCGCAAAGACAGCTCCCTCACTTCTAACTGACTGAGGCTAGAGGCTTTCTCATCAATTTGGTATTTACTAATGAACTGTTTAAATATTGTTAGTCTACTTCGTATGCCACCCCGTCTACGAATCAATAATTTAAAATTATCGTTACCCTCCACATTAGGAGAAGTAACCGTATCTTCCGTCATGTTGAGTGATATAGAAATACTACAGTAAAGTAAACGATACGCTCGAAACAATGAGTTGGGCAGATAGTATCCCTTTAATTAAATAAAATGTGCAATCCCACCGGTTATACAATCCAGACGACAAACAGCCCAAACCACACCGCTGCCGCCAACCTGCCACCCGCTGCCGCCGAGCACGTCAACACAGCACGTGGCTGGAACAGCAGCGCGTGTCGGTCGCAGCGAGGCACGAAGTACTTTGAGCGCGTGGGCCGTACCCGCGGACCCGGAACGCTGGAATGTTCGGCAAATGCTATGTATTGACTATGCCACTATGAAATATATTAATTATTTGTAGGTATTAAGGATACCTAGGACATGAAATTATTTTTAAATTTGGAGATATCATTTAGTTTTTGGACCAAAACAAGATGGAGTATTGTTCGAATCGCTTGGACAGTAATTACGTGCCACGTGCAATGAGCGATTAAGGCAAGCATCAGCAGATTCAGCGGGTACAGTATAGTACCGAGTAGGGACCTCTCAGGCTAAAGATTACCGTTTAAAGGAGGACCTAATAACGATGCGACAGGATAGACGCCATGACCCAAGCACGTGCTCTCAAACAAAATTGCGATTCGGCCAAGCACACTGTAGGTAGGTACAGTACCTACCAAATAGTGGTTCAAAAGGCAGAAATATAATTATGAACCGGTCTATATAAGAGGTATGCGGCAATGAGTTGCGCCTGTATAGACGCAAATACCTAGGCAATTCAAGAAAAATTAGCTTGTTGAGCTAGGCACCCACACACCAAATAGAAACAGAAATAGGGAAATGAGATCAACAAGGAACAGGCTTACTTCCAGTAGGGACTACGCCGCCGGCGCTGATATTACGGCTCAGAGGTGGTATCCCACGCTGACACGACGTACGAAGACAGCGAGACGCAGCGTAGCACGGAGCTCACCAGGAACCTTTGACTCGGAGACAAACACGCAGTGGATATTTTTCCCCGGCGAACAGCCACCGCCGCCAATTTCCGGAACAAAAACGTGGCGCTCCGGTTCTCCACGCGTTTTGAAAACTGTTCTTATATTTTGTTCACGGTCGCCATTTGTTGAGATTAGAGATTTGAATTGAAATAAAGACTCAACTTTATCTTCTTAATAAAAATATATTGTATAAATGAGACGGCACTTTTAACAATGGTGGCTTGGGACACACGCGATCGCGACATTAAGATACGTGTGCGCACAAACATGTAATATGGCCGACTGTCCTGCCGCGCGCGTCTCAGCGCCGGCGCCGGCGTCACCCCGCGCGCCCCTCGCGCTATGGGTGCGTTCTTGAACAGCGCATTTAGGCGCGTTCACTGACAACTGCCGTTTCGCAGTTCTTACACTGAAATTGCATCGTTTTATGGGAAACAATATCACAAATAATGTTTTTTTTCTTTTCCACACTCTTGTCACATCACTTGCCTGCCAATTTTATAGATCCGTTAACGTCGCTTGTCACTTTCTTTTTTTTATAAACACGAAAAAGTGTTATTTTCATTTCGTAATATTTTAAGTATAAGGTTTAAAAATATGCTAAGTATATCAATGTACTCCTGGTAATGTATTCTTCACATTGGAAAATATTTTAAACCCTCTAAATTATTTTATTTTTTCATACAAATGAATGTATGGATCTCGCCACGATTCTTTGAAAGTTGGGGGTGTTGTTGGTATAACTAAAGAAATTCAAAGAACACCTGTCCTACCCACAAGCTACAGAGATGTAAATTATCGTTTAAAAAAAAAACGTTTCTTTTTAATACTGCTTTGTGTTGATTTTTCATTATTATTTTACATGAATCATGGTACACCGGACGAAAATAGTCATCTATTAAATTTGGTCTACGATGACAATATGATCGTATGACTTTAGATCGACTTTCATTGCGCTGGCAGTGTGACGAGTGAACACTTAAAAACAAAAATACAAGGATAATTATTTTAATTCACCGCTTAACATGTTTATAAGTTAAAAAATAAAAAATAGATAGGTATCTACCTACCTCATACCTAGTCATCATCTGCCTAGCCTTTTCCCAACTATAATGGGGTCGGCTTCCAGTCTAAATACCTCATACCTAGTGGTATCCGAAAATACCCCATGTATGATCCGCGGATGTGAATATTTTTTAATTTATGGGGAGAATTTCCCCATAAACATCTTCGGACCCCTTGAACATCTTAAAAAATGTATAAGTCTCTTCTTCAAGCTCTTTTTATGATTTATTTTTTTTGCGATCATGAAATACCCTTTCATGTGTAAATAAACTATCTTCCTAACATTAGTGCAAAATACTTCGTAATTTGTGAGAAATAATTCGAAGTTTTTGGTAACCATAGATACCTACGATATCCGTGGTGGCAACAGTTACCTACGTAGGTACGGAGTTTTTTTTTTAACTTTTTATTTCCGTTTTTTAGTGCCTATGTAGGTACTTACTTTTTATCATTCAAATCTTTTAAAAAACTGTAACACTAAAAACCTAAGAAATAATAATTGATCAATAATTTATACAATAAAACCTTCCCAGAAAAATATGCAGTCGAATAGCTCCATCCAAAAGGGAACAGTCAGTTTTTGGGAAACATACTAACATAATATACATACGGGTGAAACAGAGAGATCCTTTTTTGATGTCGGAAAACTAATGAGGAACTCTTACCTGCTATCCCAGTCAGGAACCCGATGGACACGATCCAAGATCCTTCTTCTGCCGTGATGGGCCTTGGCAGTACCGTCTGAGTTTCATTACTGAGCTTAACCAGGACTGGTGAGGGCCAGGCCAGGCCTACTCCAGTACACAGGACACTTAGGTTCACTGAAACATAACATAAATATTTATGAGAAAATAACTCTGTCTGTTTGTTACTTCATTACTACAAAACCACTTCTTCTTAGCGTGTCGATGAAAAACACAGAAATTTCATGTGAGTGTATGTATAATAATATGTATGTGAGTGTGTCAAGAAAGTACCGGGAATTATTCAATTTAAAAAAAATAGGTACGTATTATATATCTAAAGTTGGCGTTAGTATATTATAGGTCTATTCCGTAATAATACTCTAAGGCCAACGAATAGAATAACCCAATAATTAAAACATTTTTAGACATATTTTTTGGAATCGACTTCAGTAGGTAGTTGCCTCGAATTTTCTTTTACGTCATCATTTTTCAATTCGAAAGCGCCATTCCGATTCTTTTTGACTGGTTTTTTGACATGTCAAACTCGTAAACCCATGTCTCGTCACCAGTAACAATGCGTTTTATTAATGTGGGGTCGGAATTGACTCTTTCTGACACGTCTTCAGCAACGTTTACGCGATTGAGATTTTGCAGACAAGTCAAATCTTTCGGCACTACTTAGTCGAGCGGCAACGCATTTTATGCCACAACAATCGTTTAAAACGAATCGATTCTTGAGATACAGAAATTTCAGCAGCTATCTCTCCCAGATTTTCAGACACCATTTCCTTTTATAGCGATGTTAGTTCAGTGAAAGACGTTGATGGCCGACCAGAACGAGGCAAATCTTACACCACATCTCGACTACATTTAAATGCATTATACCACTCATACGCACGTGTTTTTGATAAAGTCGATTCACTAAAAGTGTTATAATATAACATGTTCAGTGCTTCTGCACACGAAATTCTATTTGCATTGCAACATTCAAAACGAATTATTTATTCGATATTTTTAACTAAAGTAAAAATCGCAAAACAGATGACATGAACTGACAAAATGGTGCACTGCGAGGGAGATTGTAACAGAATAGACATACTGTATGTATATTCTAATACAATCTGCCTCGGTGAACACCTAGGTGAAGTGAGCTGTCATCTGTCGTGTACATTGTAGTGGCAACGTCGCCAGGCCGCCAGAGTATCCAGACGCCACGTAGGGAGCTGTAGCTCGTGGCCATGCTTCCAACTTGGCGACGTCGCACCGTCGCCAAGTGAGTAAGGTACCATACATTTCAATATTAACTGCTTGGATACGTAGCCAGCGACGTCGCCATGGCGTCTTGGTGAGGCAGAGCTCTAACACCTACAGCGATCGCCCGCATGCATCGGCCAAGCATGGGACTACGGCTTAACCCTCCTTGAGTTAGACCTATGCCCAGCAGTGGGCGTCTAAAGGTTGACATAATGATGATGATTTTATTAAATTAAACGTACCTATTGGATGTACTAAAAAAAATTAACGTTAGAACATTTTACTCAAATATTCGTACGTACTTGATGAATTTCCAATTGTATTTTAATTATCATTTCCATTTATCTTTAAATGAGGTTATGTTAAATTATACACGTCATTCAAACATTTTCATTAAAACGTGAGTTAGAAACAGAACATAGACGAAACAGAGCCATGACAAAACACAATTAGAATCTCCTATCTGCTATGACGAGCAGCCTTGACATAACATGCGTACAACAAATCGACACCATTGAAACCGGTCCCACTGTGTTTACAAACACACAAACCGCCATTGCAGTAGGTAGATGAAAGAAATAAATAGTACTTTTTTCCCTTTAGAGGCGGTTGTTTTGTCAGTTTATGCCTGTGTTTCTAGTACGATATATTTTGGAACGAGCCTAATTTTGCAAAAAGTAATAGTTTGTTTTCGCAGTATCTTAATCATTACATTTAGGCGTGTTTTGAGCCTCCTTTTAAGTAAACAATACCAGTAGGTATTAGGAGACTCCGCTATTTCATAATATCATTGCCCTAAACCAACTTAAAATAACTGTAAGTTACTATAAGATTGTTTTTTTTTCCTGATTAATGTATTTATTTAAATACTAGCTGTTGCCCGCAACTTCGTTCGCGGTGTTTCCCTGCGAGAGCCATAGACCTCCTTAATCCGGCCCTGTCGCAAAATCCGTTCATAGCGGACGTTTACTGACTATAAACTGCCCTTCTGCCAAATTTCATCTTTAACGTCAAGCGGTTTTCGATATTTCGTGATGAGTGAGTGAGTGAGTGACCTTTCGCTTTTATAATTTAGATTTTAATTATATGTATTTCAATTTAATTTTAAATACAATATTTACACATATAATAAAAACCTGTAACTATTAAACAAAAGTAAAAACTAAAATAATAAGGCATCAAAAAAATCCTCCACATTGCCGTCAGTGAATGTGCCCAAGAGACAGGCTACATTGACATTGACACGTTGGATGACAATGCTTAACCTCTGCCTAAAGTAAACACCAGCCCTTGGATCACGAGAAGTGTCAACGAACCTTTTGGAAATTTCCTTAAAAAGGAGATTAGCACTCGGCTAGTTGTACTATGACCTCAGATCATGAAACAAAAGGCAGATAGTCCGGGCGGAATAAAGCAAATACAAATTCAAAACCGAATACCTCCAATCTCGTGATTATACAACGATGCGGCGCTTCGTGCTGTACTGACTCGTGTCAGAACAGTACGAAGCGTTATTACTAGGTATTCGTTTCAACCCCAAACGGCTTGAAAATAAAATTATCACCAAGAATAATTTTCGCCGTTTGAGGTTTTCAGCAAAAATGTTAAAATGTTGGATAAAATCTTGAGAAAACATGGGTGTTGGACCATAACATGACAAGAACATAACAATACTATTACGGCCACGGAACAGATAAATAGTCTGTTCCGTGATTACGTCCATATCCTAGTTAAAATAACCATCTATATAATGTCATTGTGCTATCTCCTATACCTACAATGCAAGAAGCAATGGGTACATGTGAATACATTGAAGATTAACGTGATTGCTACAAATTGTCCACTTCCTTTTGAATTAACAATCGTAGGCTGAATTACTCAAGGTGTGTTCAGATCACGTGAGTTCGTGTTTTTCACTACAGTCTTCTTAGCTGGGGGCACTTGTCGTTATCACTCCTATTCTTTCTTCTTTTCTGTTTCAGTACCGTTTCGTTCTTCACATTATTCTGTTTTAGTCTTATGTGTCTTCTTGTATTTTCCTTCTGATTTTTGTTCAAAACGTCCGGCTTCTGGCTTCTTTTCCACTTTCTTCTTTATTCTATTTGTGTTCATTTTCAGGTATTCGTATTCAATTTACTTTGCTCTTCATGATAATTATGTTACCCTTCAGAAACTGGCCAAGGGTGGCGACATGGCGATATAATAGGGTGAAATGGGTACTAAAGAGATAAAGAGAACCGAGGGAGATTGTAACAGAATAGCACAGCTCTGTTTGGTGCTACTATCGATGAAATAAATGCAAATAAGTATGTGTACAGTCACAGTTATAACACATAGTTGCAATGGATCAAGGGACACAGTGGTTCACTAGGTAACGATGCGGCTGGCGAGCTCGCCAGAAGGGGTTCCAGCACAAAAGCCATCGGACCCGAACCCATTGTGCCCATTCCGTTCAATCAGTTGAGAAGTTGGTTAAAAGATTACACACAAACACAAGCGGAGAAATGGTGAACCTCGACACCAGGGTGCAGGCAGTCCAAGGAGGCTATGCCATCCCTGGATACGAAGCTGACCAAGCGCCTTCTGCACCTGGACAGAGATAGCCTGCGACTGGTGGCGGGGACCATCACCGGACACTGCTCATTGAACAAGCACTTTCACACACTAGGTATCACTGATAGTCCTCTATGCAGGGCCTGCATGGAGGCGGAAGAAACGGTGGCGCATGTACTCCTTGAGTGCACTGGCGTCACCCAGATCCGCAGGGAGACCCTTGGAACACCAAACTCCGTTGCAGACGCACTGAGAAGACTGGGAAGATTGGTCTGCTTCTGGAGGGAGGTGGGCTGGTTGGAGTAATCGGCCGCCATGGCTCACGTACAACGGTATGGACCATTAAGGACTAAGTGCGGAAACCAAACCCCCCTAACATAGAACATAGTTGCACTCACACACAGTTACACACAGGTACAATTGAGCTCGTTTCTAAGTGAATACCGTACAGATCGATCAGTCAAAGGTAAAGCTACGCTTGCCGCGGTCGGTCTGAGGATGGGTGACCATCCATTTCATACCGAATTTCCTCCGTGCCTCGGGAAGCACGTGAAGCCGATGGTCCCGGCTATCATTCATAGATCTTTTGGCAGTCGTTATGTGTAGTCAGAAGCCAGAAAGTATGACTAACAGTCTTACCAAGGGGTATCGTGACACCCAGTTGCTGGGTTGTGGAGGTCCGATAGGCAGTCGCTCCATGTAAAATACTGGTATTCAGCTGCATCCGGTTAGACTGGAAGCCGACCCCAACATGGTTGAGAAATGGCTAGGCAGACGATGATGCATTGTGAGATTATGCATGTAGCAAAAGTCAAGTTATCACTTTTACTGTTTGAAATATTCTCAATACCAAATACATGCTTATTTTTGGAACGAAGTCAATTGAGGGCGCGTATTCGATTTAGCGCAACTCAAAATCAAAACGATTGCTAGAACGGCATAGCAGCATTGACACACACTAGTCCAATACAATGGTCTGTTTGTGTGCATCAGAAAAAAGAATACGCACGGAATAAGCACGAATCATTGAAATTGATCGGCAAACGATAGCGCGCGATGTTTTACAGTGCTTTTTAAAATAAATGAATGCGTTCGTATGACGGACTGAAAAATATTCCGTAAATTAAGCATAACATTTATTTTCATAAAATAAATATAATCAGTTATGTTTTTATTCAAATACTGGTGAAAAAAATTGTCAATATGAACCCATTTTGTACGTTTTCAACATTGTTTTTTAATACATAATAGTAATATTTTCGTAATTTTGGCTCTGTTGTACACTTTAAGACTGTATATCCTGTTGGGAAAACGCTTAAAACTTAATATTTTGGCATACTGTAATGGTTGTATTCGTCCTGAAAGTTAATTCTGACGTCTATTTTCGTAAAACGCTATGAAAGGATTGTCTTCGGTTTAAAAAACCATAATTAAAAATTATACTTTAACTCTGTTGTTCCCTAAATCAAGACTTAGTCTTTCTCAAAACTGTAATTGTCTTTAATTAAATAATCTGTTCACATCATTACGATATTGCTCTGGGCAAAACGCGAAAAAATGAAGTTTTCGTCACGAATCGAATACACGCTCTTAACGCGGCATTATAAATTGTAGCCTATGTGTTATTCTGATGAATAACCTATATTACTGTAAAGTTTCATTCAAATCGGTCCAGTAGTTTTTTCGTGAAAGGGTAACAAACATTCATACACACACACATACATACATCCATCCTCACAAACTTTCGCATTTATAATATTAGTAGGATTATTATACTGGTATATATCTGCCGAAAGTTGTTCACCAATGCTTTTAGGAGACAGGTACAGTCGAACAAGCTTTTTGATTTACAGGCAAAAATATTGAGCACGTAAGTAGGTATCCGGGATATCCACAGAATATATAAATACCTTTATATGTTCATAAGTGATCAAGATAAAAAAAAATATATTGTGAGTGTTTTAAATCTATAGTAATATTATAAAGCTTAAGAGTTTGTTTGTTTGGTTGAACGCGCTAATCTCAGGATCTACTGGTTCGAATTGAAATATTCTTTTTGTGTTGGATAGTCCATTTATCGAGGAAGGCTATCTGCCCATGCGGAGCCGGGCCGGGTCGCTAGTGATGAATATTTTTGCCTGTAAATCAAAAAGCTTGATCGATACAAGCGTAAACAAGCGTAATCTTCAAGTATTTCATTGTTAACTCGTACAAAATATACCATGATTGACTCAAACTCTCAAGTTTCTTTCATTGGGAACCCTACGTATTTTGAATACATTCACTTGTTTGTAGATACTTGCGAGGTCCGAACCCACGACCTTGTCCGATGAGATGCGGGTTCTTAACCAATGTAATGACCAGTGGTATGCGTCTATATTTAACACTAGATTTTGCCCGCGACTTCGTCCGCGTGAATGTCGGTTATCGCAGATACAGACGAAAAAGTAGCCCATGTCCTTTTTTTTTATTCCGGGGTGGAAAATCCTCGTGGATGTCCTCTGCCCGCCCCAGGGCGAGGGGGTCTGTCAGACTCGTACTGACTTAAAACCACCCCGGTGTTCCATCTCACACCTACGTCGGGGGTCGCGGGAACTAGAGATACTTTCGCAACCCCCGACTGGTGCCGGCCCGCTGGTGCGGGCCACTTCTCGGCTCAAGGGGGGAAGTGAGGTGTTAGACTCCCCCCCGGACGTCTAAGAGGGTCAGTAGGTACCTTCCTACCCTGACGTTACGTAACATTTGAAGACAATTGAATGAAATGTTAATAATTAATTACAAGTGCTGATAACTATAAACCTTGAAAATAATATGTTCATTTAATTCATAGGTTTCCGTCTTACTAAAGTACTAACTGATGCCCGCGACTTTTCGGTTATCAGTGGGGTGTTTTTTTTGCGCGGAACTCAATTTTTTTCTTATATAGTGTAGCCTTAGTTGCTTTATAAAACATCAACTGACAGACGCCAGTGAAAGTCCCGTCAAAATCAGTACAGCTCTTTCAGATATTATCCGGAACAAACAGCCAGACAGACAGAGAGTCAGCCAAAAATAAAGAATTATATTTTTTATAATATAAGTACCGTGTATACTTTCATATTATGCATTTAGTAAAACGCTGTTCAATTTTATTTATTGTATGTATGTATATAGATATTCAACCGATAGTTTAGAAGAGAAATGTGTCATTTTTGCACGATTCTGCAAGTAAACAACATAGGTACTTGACATAACTTAAGATACGAGGTTTGTATATGTGCAGAATGAAAAGTAGAAAAAAATGCTGTAGGTAATAAACTACTACTACTACTTTATTTAATTAGTTACTTATTTAACAGAATTAGTCATATCGACGATGGAAGGGACGATGGCAAACGCCCGAACAAATAAATTGTTGACTTTTTTGCGTCTACTGATGAAAAATATGTAAAAAGTTTAAGGTCCTGAACTGTTTCCTCTCCAGATATATTTTATAGAAAGTCTGAAATTAAAGATATTTCAGTTTGAAGTTTTTGAGGTTATGTCTTGTTAACAACATAACATAATAAGTATTCTTATAAAAAAAGATATGTATAGACATACCAACTTACCTACCACATAAAACATTATTGATAGAAATGCATTTCTAGAGCAAAATTAACTACGGACTACGGATTCTGAATTTTAAAATATCGTAAGAGACACGGACAGTATAGTTGTTATTTACGACATTTAAAACTTCCACTTGATATCAAATAGAATAAATATTATAGCCTAAGTGTTTATTCTAATCGATAATGATGACTAATTCCATATTACTAACTAGTTATTAGTACCTACCGAACGTCTCATGACTTTGCCATTTTTTTCTATGTACAGTACGCAAAGGAGATAAGTATCCATGTCGCCGGAAACAGTTGAAGTTTACTTAGGAACCGATAGGTTTTTATGAATAAAATAAAATACAATTTATAGAGAATAAACAGTTCAATGATTTAATAAAATTTCATTTGAAAGCCCGCATTGGTTTCTAAGAAATCTTCAACTATTCCCGACGACATGGATACTTATCTCCTTTGCGTACTGTACAGTCAGCAAAAGAGATAAGTATCCATGTCGCCGGAAATAGATGAAGTTTACTCAGAAACCATTGGAGGCTTTTAAATGAAATTTAATTAAATCATGAAACTGTTTATTCTGTATTAATTGTACTTTATTTTATTCATAAACACCCATCGGTTTTTAAGTAAATTTCAACTATTCCCGGCGACATGGATACTTATCTCTTTTGGTGACCGTACATTAGATACTTACTTTTGCTTCATATGACAAAGTTGTTTGACGCCCTGTTAAATTGAAATAATCATTAGGTATGGGAATAAATATAATGACCAACAAAAATAGTAAATTATCACCAAATCTTAGTCACCAAATAATAATATAACCACCAAAAATGGTAACTGATCACCAAATCTTATTCCGGAGGGGGCGGATCGAACGTGAAGCACCCTAAGTAAGCCGGAATGTTTGTACAAACATGCCTCACGCACACATTTTACATCATAGTCACGGACTAGAAAAAAATGAACTCCGCGCCGTGCATATCGATAGTATCGGCGTGGTATCGACCGTACCTACCGATCTATGTGTGCGTCCGCGTCCGCGTCGGTCCCGGCGTATAAGGTGCTTCACTTTCGATATGCGTGGCAGGGAGTACTTCTTTTTTTTTCTAGTAGGTACGTGGGTATTAATTGCTTTGTTTAAAAATAAATCCTACGCCTACGTTGGTTTTTTTTTTTGTTAGTCTGTTCTGTCACACTCCTGGGCAAAGGCCTCTCTCCATGCCTTCCATCTTTCCTGACTCTTTGCTTCCTCCCACCAGTTTTGGAGGAATCCGTCCAGTTCATCCCGCCATCTCCTTCGTGGCCTGCCGCGACGCCGTCTTACTGTCTCAGGGCTCCAGTTCTGTGTCACCTGAGCCCACAGTTTGTCCGGCATGCGGCAGACATGTCTGGCCCAGTCCCACTTAAGATGGGCAGCTTTTTGAGCCACGTCTGCTATCCCTGTTTTGGAGCGCAGTACCTATAGTGTTTCGAACTCGATCCGTTAATTTAACACCTAGTACACTGCGCTCCATTGCTTGTTGGCAAACCTTGAGTTTGGACTTCTGGGAATTAGTCAAAGACCAAGTCTGTGCGCCATAGGTCAAGACGGGGAGAATACACATGTCCATGAGCTTCCGCTTCAGTGCCATGGGTAGTTCACCCTTAAATAATTCCTTCATGGACCAGTAACTTTTCCAGGCGTTTTCTGTTCGTCTTGCGACTTCTTTGTCTTGCCTCGCCTGGAAAGAGACTACTTGGCCCAAGTAGAGGTATTAATCCGATAAATATTTTTGTGTTCATTACACTAGCGTCGTATATTTCCGACCAAATACCACAGCTCGTTATGTCTGTTTTTAATTTAATTACGCTGTATTCTATGAAGTAGATAGTTAATTAAGTAATCATTTACAATGTAAAACACTTTAGTCTCTTCATTAGAAGTCCTAAAAATAATGTCCGAATTTAGATGAATTATTAATATTATTCACTGTGCCAGTCGCCGACAACTGATATGAAGTCGGATTCAAAGGTTAAATAATATATGGTGTGTCACAGGTTTTGAGTAATGTAAATAATTATAATAGGTACGTGTTACATTTAAATATCGTCTCTCCGTGACTATTTATATTTATATTTTACTAGCGATCCGACCCGGCTTCGCATGGACCTATAGCCTTCTTCGATAAATGGACTATCGAACACAAAAATATTTTTTCAATTCTTGAGATTTTTTTTAATCCTGAGATTTGCGCTTTCAACCAAACAAACAAACAAACAAACTCTTCAGCCTTATAATATTATAAGTATCTAATGAAGTATAGATTAGCACTTTCTCGTGACATTGTGCGCGGGAGTTCTCTTACAGATCCCTAATATTTTGATAATAAAATACAGACTTCTAGCTTTTTTTCCGCGATTTCGTCCGCGTGAATGTCGGTTATCGCGGATGCAGACAAAGTCGCGGATCAAAAAGTAGCTTATGTCCTTTCTCAGGGTTCAAGCTATGTTCATACCAAATTTCATCAAAATCGGTTCAGCCGTTTCGTCGAACGTAACAGACAGAGTTACTTTCGCATTTATAATATTAAAAATAATATGTAAGTAAAAAATATAATTAGTATGAAGTATTAGTATGATTAGTAAATTAGTAATCTAAATATGTAAAAGCGAAAGGTCACTCACTCACTCATCATGAAATATCTAAAACTGCTTGACATATAGGTAAAGATGAAATTTGGCAGGAAGGTAGTTAATAATAATAATAATATGTGGGGACATTTCACTCACGGCCATCTGACCCCAAACTAGGGAGACCCTGTACTATGGGTGTCAGATAGCTGATATACATACACAAATATATATATTTTTTTTAAATATGACAATTTATTTATTGTGTCTTTTTAAATATATACATATATAGATAAACAACACCCAGACACAGGGCAAACATAAGTGCTCATCACACAAATATTTACCCTGGGCGAGAATCGAACCCGCAACACGCTTTAAAAGATAAAGTTACTGATTGGCTACTCAAATTGGACTATCAAAAGACTGAAGATTTACTTAAATTCACCGTGTGATCCTTGACCTCCCTGCCAGCCATACACACACACACACACACACACACACACATCACACACACACACACTCACACATCACACACACACAAAATCACTCACACGCACACACACTTACCTATTTTAGATATTATTAAAATATATTTGCATTCACAACAAATGTACCTAAAGAAACCAACTGTGTAATAATATCAACGACTGAACACTGTGTCCCAAAATACAAGCGTTAGCTTAGTTTGGGAACCAGTATCAGCACCTTCTGCGAATACTGTACCTTTTAATTAGAAATAATAGTATTGTGAATGTCTATTCTGTACCAATAAACAACAACAACAGTCGATCGCTGAGCCACTGCGCCAACCGTGTCGTCAAGTTTATAGGAAGCGAACCGGGCTGATGATGATGGCTTCGTGACGGTGCGAAGGAGGAAGCGCCGGCAGAGCTGTAAGAACCGCTGCGAAAAGGCTCCTACGGAGCCCAACGAAAAACTACGTGCTGCGAAACCGTATACCCCGGTGTATATTTCCCGTCTCCACTACACCACTGACGTGGAAGACATCGTGAAGTACGTACGCCAAAGGCGCGTACGCGCCGAGAGTGCAGTTGCTGGAGTCGCATCGCAACGTCAACTTTAAGGCGTTTGTGGTGCGCATACCAACATGCTATCTGCATCAGGTGTTGGATGAAAGCTTTTGGCCACAGGATGTGGTATTCCGCCGCTTTCGCGGCCAATTGCCACCGGAACGTGCAAAGACTTAGTGTAACTAAGTGATACTAACATAGTTTTAAGTTTTATTTACTAACACAATTGTTATATTGTTATATGTATACTTAAGTTAAGATATTTTTCTATGGGTCTTTGTTACCTGAAAATAAATGGTTTTATTATTATTATAAGGTTTAAGGGCTCTCGCAAGTAAACACCGGGAACGAAGTCGCGGGCAGCAGGCTAGTAAGTAATATTAGTAAATTAGTAATTAGTAAATATTCGTAAGTAGTAGGAAATAGTAAATTAGTATGGATAGTACAAAAAAAAAAGAAAAGAAAAATTGTTTATTTGAAACCTCGTACAGGTAAACCGAGACATAAACAAATGATACCACATAAAAAAAGACTTATAAAACCTGTACGAGACCAAAAAGGCTCCTGTCTCAGCACAATGCTACGACATGAAATGTCGCAGCGCTGGTATTCTGACAGGGCCTTGCAGAGATGCCACGGGCGGCCACAGTCACGACTAAAAGGTAAATAAATAAAAAAAACAAAATTATAATAATAAATATCTAACAAAAATAAGCAGGATAACCTTCTGTAAAGAATATGTAAACCCGACTTATCTATCAATTATATGTATAAAGTTATTAAATATAATAAATAAATAAAAGTACGCAATAAATAAATAAAAGTGATAATGATAATTTTGCATTCTTTAATGTTGCAACTATCTGCCAACGCCAGCGTTACCACAATGTTTGTCTTGTCTATGCCGCTAGCGTTGTGACAGTGACAAACAAAGGGACGCCGACGCCGCCTCAAATTGACAACATTGATGAAAAGTGTTAGTGTATTGTAAAGTAGTAGTACTCAAGGACAACGTAACAAACAACGGGGCACAGGAGCAATGTATTGGTGAAACAATTATTCAAATCGAATGAGTATATCCGGATATTACCCCCTACATACAAACTTACAAACGACCAAAACCTCTGGTGTAGATAATAGGTACTATACTCGAATTAATATTATGCATAGCGAAAATAGGTAAGTACCTACGTAAGTGGCTACACCGGTTTTTTGGCTGACGTTAATTAGTGACGATGCAGGAAAATAATATCTTAGGAAAATAGTAATAATAATACATTTACTTGGCTCCGACCCGTTAATACAGTTCAAACCAGCCAAAGAGCTGAGAATAAAGAAGACAACCGCAAATAATAATAATAATATGTGGGGCTCAGATTATGAAACAAAAGGCGTGCAGAACACTGAGAGTGAAGCCACCAAAGCAAATACAAATTCAAAAGCGAATACCTACAACGCGCTTCGTGCTGTACTGACACAAGTCAGCATAGCACGAAACGCCGCATCGTTAAAAAAAACAAATAAAAATACAAATTCAAAAGCGATTACAATCACGAGATTGTAGGTATTCGCTTTTGAATTTGTATTTGCTTTGGTGGCTTCACTCAGTCAGCCGGTGAGTGCTCCGCACTGTCTATCTGCCTTTTATTTCATAATCTGAGATGTGGGGACACTCTACACATGGCCATCTGACCCCAAACTAGGCAGACCCTGTACTATGAGTGTCAGACAGCTGATATACAAACACAAAAACTTTTTTTTTAAATACATGCATTTATAGATTAACAACACCCAAACAATGTGAACTAATCATGAGATGTTAGGCTAAGTGAGCACGAGAGGCGATCAATAGACACTCATCCCATCTCTGTATGAGAAGAGGAATTTGAACTACAATAGTACTTATAAGGTGCAGCGCAGACGGCACACTTTTTGTGCGATCGAGTCTGCGGCGCACAAAAAGTCTGCATGGCGCGCAAAAAGTCGGTCGCGGATTTTTCACAGACTCAACGCACACGACGCACATCTTCGATCATTCTGTCGGCAGAGCTAGACGCTATGGAAATCGTGCAGAGATCGCGAAGTATTATTTTATACATGAAGTACAGAAAAAGAAGAAAAAATAGAGATTTTTTTGTGCGCCGGACTTTTTGCGAATCGTGTGCGTTACTGCATATAATTGCATAGGTTCTATTTTCACAGACTAAAAAGTGCATCACGAATAGTCTGTCGTCTGCGCTGCACCTAAAACGCAGGTTTTTATCTATACTAATAATATATATGTCGTATCCGGTCAATAGTACGAACATGGAACGACGAATCGCAAGCGCGCCATTATCGAGAACACGTGATCAACCACCACCATTTTGGCGCGCTTCTACAGAGTCGTGATGTTTTCAGCCCACAGCTAGGAAGACATTCAGAATTCAGTGTCTGATCGCAACGGAGCTAATACGTCCCGAAACTGTACTTTCGATTCGTTGTTGAAGTGACGTGAACTATGTGAATTTTGTATGTGAATTTATTTAAATTGAAAATATGTTAAATTGTGGTTTTAATAAACGTCGTATATTGTACCCCATACCCAGTGTGTTTGCATTGCACGAAACCCATATTCTGCCCACATGATGACTGAATATAACAGGCTAAATCCTGACTGATCCGACATATAATTATAATCTATCCTAATACAACAAAATTCTCGTGTCACAGTGTTTGTAACAAAACTCCTCCGGAACGGCTTGACCGATTCTAATGAATTTTTGTGTGTATATTCAATAGGTCTGAGAATAGGTCGTAGGGTATTGTTTTTTTGGATAGGTAGATAGGTAGGCTAGGGTAGGTAGAGTAGGGTAGGGGGTAGGTAAGTAGGTAGGTAGGATAGGTAGGTGCTAGTTTGGCAGGGTAGAAAGATAGGGACAGAACAACGTCTGTCGGATCAGCCAGTAATATAATATAGACTCAGACCTTTGGTCTGAGTATAAAGAGGGAAGATTTGCTTGTTTGTTACGATCTAGCTCATAAACTACTGGTCCGATTTCAATAATTATTTTACCAATCGAAAGCTACATTATCCTTGAGTAACATAGGCTATATTGCATTATTAAAAAAATAGGGTTCCTTAAGAAAATTCACACGGACGACGTCGCAGGCAAAGTGCTAGTTACGAATATTTTAGTATTCATCTTACTAACGACCCATTCCGGTTTCACACGGTTCTTTTCGCTGTGTTTATAAATAACTAGAAGTGGACCAGCCACGTCTGCAGACGGACAGACGGTAGATGGAGCAGACACGCTCCAGAGTGGAGACCGCGTTTGGGCAAGCGTAGTGTGGGAAGCTCTGCGGCACGATGGACCGACGATTAAAAGAAGGTGGCTGGCAGCGGATGGATGTGGGTCGCCCAAGATCGGGTTGGTTGGCGATCTCTGGGAGGCCTACGTTCAGTAGTGGACAGCAATAGGCTGATATTATGCCCGCGGCTTCGTCCGCGTATGCAGATGAAGTCGTGAATTAAAAAGTAGCCTAGCTACCTATGTCTTTCCCCAGGGTTCAAGCTATATTCATACCAAATTTCATCAAATAAGCTTCAAGCGTTTTGCTGTGAACACGTAAAGCCGATATTACACGGATCAATTTCGGTTTAATATTGTTTTCAATTACATACTTCAATGACGACGACACGGTTGGCGCAGTGGCTGAGCGATCGACTGCTGCGCAGCGTGTTGCGGGTTCGATTCCCGCCCAGGGTAAACATTTGTGTGATGAGCACTTGTGTTTGCCTTGTGTCTGGCTGTTGTTTATCTATATATGTATGTATTTACAAAAAAAAATGTATTTGTGTATGTATATCAGCTGTCTGACACCCATAGTACAGGGTCTCCCTAGTTTGGGGTCAGATGGCCGTGTGTGAAAATGTCCCCACATATTATTATTATTATTATACTTCAATGGCATTAAGACATTTAATAAATAAATACATACATACTAAATACATTTCAATGCGAACGTGTTTTTGGTAACGTCGTTCTATGTGCGATGCTCAATGCTTTTCAATGAAATTGTTTCAATTTGGTTGATCCGTGTAATATGTACAGGAGTTACTTTCACGTTAACAATTAGCATGGATATGGAATTACCGAAGAAGTTTGTGTCGATGATTTTAAAGCTGTTTGCATGTGTCTGCTATTATATTTCTATTTTTTAGGCATCTCTAAGATTTCTTAGAATGGGTGCGGTTTTGAAAATAGATCTAAGGAATATAGTTAAATTTTTGTCAATTAATTTAGAGTTTTATTTACAACTGTCGAGCCTGTGTCTGTCGAGGAACTCGTGGCTAACTTAAAGCCGTACAGATCGATCGGACAAAGGTTAAGCTACGCTAGCTGCGGTCGGTCTGTGGATGGATGACCATTCTTTTCATACCGAATTCCTTCCGTGCCTCGGGAAGCACGTAAAGCCGTTGCCGTTGGTCCCGGCTGTCATTTGTAGATCTTTGGCAGTCGTTATGGGTAGTCAGAAGCCAGAAAGTCTGACAACCAGTCTTACTAAGGGGTATCGTGTTACCCAGTAACTGGGTTATGGAGGTCCGATAGGTAGTCGCTCCATGTAAAACACTGGTATTCAGCTGCATCCAGTTAGACTGGAAGCCGACCCCAATATAGTTGGGAAAAGGCTAGGATGATGATTTACAACTGTCGGTGTATTGATTTTTTTATTTAGAAGTTGCTTTAAGTCTTGATAATTCATTTATTTTATCACATTGTTTAAATAAATTGCACAATCCAATTTTATTTTGCTTTTACTTATTTATAAATTCCGTGTCCTACAATTCCAGTTTTATTTTACCAAAAACAAACTCGTTTACTTTAAAATCAATTCAATTATGTTCAACTACCCATCACACACGTTTACGTACAACAAAACAAAGTCATACAAAATAATCAATTCCATATATAAATTCGGTAACACTTACCATCATGGTCACATTGCACAACTCAAACAAAACAATCCGAAAAACACTGAAACTTAATTAAAAAAAAACAATTTATATTCACCCACCTATTATAACAACAGCATACTGCCTTAACAACGGACTCCCATGAAACTTTAACATGTTAAAAACTTCACTTTAACAAAACTACAAACATTCATACAAAACCGGGAACAGTACGTGTAGTTATCGCGCTGGCATTACGAATGAACCGCAGTCGAGTTATGCACTCTTACCGGTAGAACACGTTTGTGTATAGAGGGGGTAAGCCAGTACATATGTGATTACTACCTTTATGCACAACGTCATAATTAAAGCCAAAACCGAGATACAAGCAAGCTCAGAGGAAAGGCTTCTGTCTTAAAGTGAACTTTTCTAGACATTAGATAGGCAGGCCTTTTGTGTTTTTTTAATTTTAATCTCTCAGATTATGAAACAAAATTCAGATAGACCACGCGAAACACTGACAGTGAAGCCAAAAAAGCAAATACAAATTCAAAAGCGAATACCTATAATCTCGTGATTGTATTCGTTTTTCAATTTGTATTTTTATTTGTCTTTTTCGGCGTTTCGTGCTATACTGACTCGTATCAGTACAGCACGAAGCGCGTTGTAGGTATTCGCTTTTGAATTTGTATTTGCTTTTTTGGTTTCACTCTCAGTATTCTGCGCGGTCAATCTGCATTTTGTTTCATTATTTGAGTTTAATCTATACTAATCCATTCCTATTTTCTGTCTGTTACGATCTCACGATGAAACAGCTGAACCGATTTTGATGAAATTTGGTATGAAGATAGCTTGAATCCTGAGAAGGACAGGACGGGAAGGACATACTTTGTAAAGCGACTTCATCTGCATTCACTTATGTACTCTACCGACATTTACGCGTACGAATCGCGGGCAAAAGATAGCTAGCTACGCCAAACTTTAATACTTTTAATTAAAAGCATTTAAGTTTGTCAACAAAACCAATGGGTTTGGATGACCATTGTGTCAGAAATTCCGATGGAAAAATCACGAAGAATCACGAAAAGATTGTCTTCAGATTGGCTCCTCCAATCTTCATCTTATATCGCTACGAACCTTGTCCCAAAACAGTTTTCTATGAAGCAAAACCAGCGTCCAAATCCGTCCATCTGTTTAGGAGCTATGATGCCATAGAACGACACACAGATACACACGTTAAACATAGGTTTAACGGTTTTTAATCACGTTTTTACGTTTACGTTTTTTTCTGGTTAATACTTCTTACAGTGATCTGTTTTAGACATTCGCCTCGGATATCTATGCATTCGCCTAACCCATTCTAATAGTCAAGATAAACCGTGCGAAACACTAAGAGTGAAGCCACAAAAGCAAATACAAATTCAAAAACGAATACCTACAATTCGCTTCGTACTGTACTGACTCGTGTCAGTACAGCATTGTTAAAAAAACTAATACTAATATAAATACAAATTCAAAAGCGAATACAATCACGAGATTGTAGATATTCGTTATTGAATTTGTATTTGCTTTTGTGGCTTCACTCGCTGTGTTCCGCACTGTCTATCTGTCTTTTGTTTGATAATCTGAGATTAAAATAAAATGATGTAAATTGATGGCCTTTTTAGACGGGTTCGGGTCAGGGCTTCTAACTGCATAAGCAAGCAATTCTTATCTGATTTTCTCGGAGTCTACCTCCGAGACAATCAGATAAGAATTGCTTGCTGACGGGGCACAAAATTCAAGTTATCTATGTCTTGGAGCTTGGTGGGCATTTGACATTTTATACTTAGTTAAACTTTTACTATGGATTTAGTGACTGTATGATTAATGTCTGTTAAGGGGCTATTTAACGACTTTTACAGATTTTAAACTGACAATCACGTCAAAATGTGCAGTGTAAATGATTTGAAAAAAATATATGTTAAACTAGAACATTCTCTTAATCATTAAGTAAGTGAATATTTTTAATTATATTCATATTATATAGTTTAATTAATACGTGAAGTTGTGTCTGACGCGGACAAAACATTGACAATCACACATTCGACTAAACTTTGAGAGTTTTGGACGCAGAACTGATGCAGAACGGACGCAGTCTGCGTCCAAAACTCTCAAAATTTAGTCGAAAAAATTTAATAAAAGTAGTATTCTTTCAAAATAAAAAAAGGCGTATACTAAAAGATAGATAATAAAATTGTCTGTAAGATGGTGTAAGTTTCGTTTAATTATACCTGGTAGATTTTGTGTGATTGTCAATGTTTTGTCCGCGTCAGACACAACTTCACGTGTTAATTAAACTATATAATATGAATATAATTAAAAATATTCACTTACTTAATGATTAAGAGAATGTTCTAGTTTAACATATATTTTTTTCAAATCATTTACACTGCACATTTTGACGTGATTGTCAGTTTAAAATCTGTAAAAGTCGTTTAATAGCCCCTTAATGACTGTTGATTTAGGGGAGGCTCAAAAATGTATGGAACAGATGATATTTTTGTTGGCTGTTCGGCTAGTCCAAAAAAATTTTAAACGTTTGTGTTACAATGTACCTAATTAACTAATTATGCTGCTGAAGATGTAGTTCTACATTATCTTTGTATTGTATGAACTCAATGTGTTAGTACTTATTATATAATTTTCCATAGGTATCACATACATGTGAGCACTATGTTCTTTAATGCTACAATTTACGAGGTATGTCTTTCATTGATTTGAATGTGCCCTGGCGGTTGGGAGTAAGTCATGCTCACTGGAATGTCTCACTGACGGTGGTGCATGAGATGGATCATTTGGTTCCCTTCAAAATGGTTAAGCTAAATGATGTCGATCCATGCGTCATGTTCGTGAACGGGCGCCGTCTGTTGGGACTGGTCATCTCTTAGCTGCCTCAGTTATGCTAAATTTATTTTGAATTGTTTATTATGGTTATATTTTTATCTAGACCCTTTTTAACATACCCGACTTGTTACGTTGTTTTCATATTGTACCCTGAAATTCAATAAAAATGATGTAACCGAAATTTGTAACATATTATTGATTCTATAATAGTGATAGAAACCTACTGTTTGGAACGAGCAACTAGCTTCAACTTTCTGACTGACTGACTCTGACAATTCAAAAGTACCTGTAAATGGTTTATTTGAAATAAATTATTTTGAGTTTGAGTTTGATGCGATATGCTTGTGATTTTTTACTATCAATTGACCGTGACTGACCGTAAATGATTGCAAGACCATTACCCAACGGCAAAGTTCATCGAGGTTGGCGTCATGGCTGTGCTATCTGGCTTCTGTGTTAAAAGTACCGGCTTCGATTTTCGTGTGATATAGAAACGAATCGCGGATATAAAAACGTTTATATATTTGCCTACTTCTTATCATAACAAAATAATTCGAAACCTTGACACTAAAAAATTTTAGTCGTCCCTTAATTTTCCACCCTCAGAGGTGGAAAATTTTCATGAAATTTGTATGGGACTAACTTTGAGAATACACTACCAGTAAAAGAAAAAAAATCATCGAAATCGGACTGACACATACACAAACCCTGAAAAAAGTAATGCGTGGTCAAAACCACGCATTTCTTTTCTCAGTGTTTCTGTTTTCAGTGTTTTTATGTGTTCATAAATACAAAAAAAAAAAAAAAAAAAACTTTATTTCGGATTAGCAACATCCATATGGGTTAGTACACAAAAGGATAACTTATAACTATGTTAGTAAACTTATCTATTTAGTAACTAGGCTGTTGTTCGAAAACCTCTTCGAACAACATCACCTAATATAGGAGACTCGTAGATACGAGTCTCCTATATTAGGTGATGTTGTGACTATAGCGGGCAGATGCCCGCTATAGTCTTCAGGATGGAGTTGGAGCTGCACCGCACTCTGCAGAGCAAAGAGGCAGATTTCTGTCTGACGATGGCGTGGAAGCCATCGACGCGTGCTTGTGCAAACATACCTGATGCGCTGCAGAAACGGGGCAGCCCCATCAACATCCTTAAACCGTTATTATATAGGTACGTGTCGAATTTTAAGTATTTTAAGTCCTTTTCTTAAGTCGATTGAAAATAGTTTATATTTAAGAAAATGAAGTGAAGTGAAGTGTAAGTTCTTACTTACATTAGATTTACAGAAGCGAATTGTGGAGCATATATTATGTAAGCATCTTGATGTGCAAGTTTGCCCATTCCCTTTTAGAATTATGATTATTATGAATCATTTTTAGCATTCGCCTACAACTTCGTCGGCGTGAAGTCGGTTATCGCGGATGCAGATAAAGTAACATATTCAAAAGTAGCCTATACCCTGTTCACAATAAAATTAGACATAAACACAAACCTTTTTTACAGTCCCTTCAACCGATTTTGACTTCTATTCCGTAGGCTTAAGGATGACATTAGAGGCAAAAAAGTGGTTACAATAACAACTGTTTACTGCAGTTGCCATCTGTCATGCTACCAACGCAATAGAAGTCAAAATCGGTTCAACGGACTGTAAAAATTTTTTGAGTAAATGTCTAATCTTAATGTGAACAGGGTTATAGTCTGCACCAAATTTCATCAAATTCGGCTTAGTAGTTTAGCCGTGGAAGCGTGACCAATAATTAAACTCACTTTCGCAATTATTAGTATTTATGGTTTTTGAATTATCTTCTTTTTTTCCTGTATCATGGGTGCGTTTACAAACATATAAACTCATATACACAAACAGCCAGACCCAGAACAAGTATCTGTAGGCCTTACGAATATTTGTTCCGTGCGGGAAACGAACCCACGACACGCGGCTAAGCAGCCAATCGCTCAACCGCTGCGCCTAACGTGTCGCCATAATATTTATGAAAAAGTGTCAATCCTGAATACAGGATTTATTGCATTACAATTTTGACGTATGTAGTTTTGTACCTAGGTACGTGTTAAGATATTACATAATCGTTAACAATTTCAAATAGCTCTTAATACAAGTAGGTACTACTACAGACGTACCTACGAGTACAAGTATTTATAGATACTAGTTCCTACGTAATTACTAGTGAGTACCTTCAAGTGGGTAGGGGTAGGTACTTAAATTTTCTTAGTTATGTATTTGAATAACATTATCTACTAATTTGCCTGCGTATGGAGTTAGGGTCGCTTTACACATTAACGGTTCTACATTCTCCAACCTATATTTACCAATCAGCCGAACAGATCTTAAAAATGTAATATCAGACTACCGAGGAACTTCTAAAAACTTTAAGATAAGTAACAACGCTAGTAGAAGCATAATTGACGTACGCACTCATACACCTACATTCACGTATACCCATACACTTATACATATACTCACACATACCTACACCTACACAAACACAAGTCACAATAAAAACACGTATTAGAATGTGCTAAGTAATATTACTTTACAGACAGAATGTTTAAATTATGTAACGTAACACTAATGTCCAACCACTGTCTATTATTGTTCAAACTTCAGGAATTAAGTGCACTGTGACCTGAAATACAGGCTCAGCCTAGCTCAAATGTAATGTAATTTAGTTATGTATGTTAGTCTATAAGGTATATATTGTATGGGTCTTGTTACCGGAATTAAATGATTATTATTATTAAAACCAATCGGAACGTTAAATTGAAAGTAATAATTAAAAATGTATATGCAAATAAAAGCCAAATTACATAAAATAAAATCACAATACTGCTTTATATATGATGATGAGATGGACTGACGCGACGACATCGTTAAGGCGCTAACAAGCGACATTTACAGATTTTAAACTGACAATCACGTCAAAATGTGTAGTGTAAATGATTTGACAAAAATGTATGTTAAACTAGAACATTCTCTTAATCATTTAGTATGTAAACATTTTTGATTAAGTTCATATTAAATAGTTTAATTAACTCGTGAAGTTGTGTCTGACGCAGACATAGCACTGATAATCACACAAAATCTATCAGGTATATGTAAACTTTCACTATCTTACAGACGATTTTTTATTATCTATCTTCTAGTATACGCCTTTTTTTAAAATTAAAGAATACTATCTTTTATTTAATTTTTTCGACTAAACTTTGAGTGTTTACGAGCGCATACGATTTTCTGGTCGCTCAAGGTCGCCGGCGTATATCGTCGCCTTAAGGTCGCGAGTAATCAGTGTATGCAAGCGGTAGGTTTCCGCTCGCTGATGATGATGATGACTGCTTCTGACAGAACAAAACTGGCAAATGCTGTGCAAATTAAAAAGGTCACAAAATTTGAATAAAATGTAAATGCAATTAAAAATAAACGAAAACTAAAAGACCAACTGTCAGAGTCTTAAAAAAAACTGGATCGCATTGTGTTTTTAAGTGGTTGTGTCTTGAACCGTGTTCGTCAGTTTAAATTTCAAGGGCATATTGTTACGGAGGATTTAAAGGACAATCTAGATGTGGACCGTGAGCGAAGAGCATTGGCGGTGAGGTGTAATATGTTGATCCGGAGGTTCTCACGCTGCACGGGTTCAGTTAAAATAACACTTTTTAAAGCATACTGTCAAGTATTTTACACGTGTAGCCTTTGGACTAGCTTCACTCAAAAAGCCGTTAATGCTCTTCGAGTTCAGTACAATAATGCATTCAGGATGCTGTTGGGGTTGCCACGCTTCTGTAGTGCCTCAGGGATGTTCGTGGACGCCCGGACTGACAGTTTCGCTGCAATCAGGCGCAAGCGAGCAGCATCCTTGTTGCACAGGGTGCGTGCCAGTACCAACAGTCTCCTGAGTGTCATTGCCAACAAACTGGATTGTCCTTTAATCTGGAGCCTATGTCAGCTACATGCTCCTGTATGTAGTGGTAATGTGTACAAACACAGTTTTTAAGTTTTATGTTGCTAACATCTTTGTATTGTATACTAACATAGTTTTTAAGTGGTCATGTGCTAACAAATCTGTACTTTTATGGAATTTTATTCCGAAATAAAGATATTATTATTATTATTGTGTCGAACCGCTTATTGTATACCTACTAGCTTTTGCCCGCGACTTCGTCCTCGTTAATGTCGGTTATCACGGATGCAGACGAAGTTTCTGATCAAGAATAACCTATGTCTTGCCCCAGTCGTTTCGTCGTGAAAACGTAACAGACAGAGATACTTTCGCATTTATAATATTAGTATAAATGTATATCGACCCTTACCAACAGACGAGAGCTAGGAAAGTTTTCATTTTCAAATACACATGTCATATTCATCACGCGGTGTCCTATCTGGTATTGCTCAAAGGGTCGGGTAGAAATGTATTCGTACACTCAATCATTTCGCTAGATATGTCTTACGTGTTATACACGCTTAAATTTTAGTGGTTATTTTCCCGAAGCGAAATGATTTTGTCTTGGTAGTACAGTCAACAGCAAAAGTAGATGATCAAAATCAGAAATTCAATACTAATGAATGGAGCTCGCGTCAG
This sequence comes from Charanyca ferruginea, assembly GCA_947361185.1. Classification (NCBI taxonomy): domain Eukaryota; kingdom Metazoa; phylum Arthropoda; class Insecta; order Lepidoptera; family Noctuidae; genus Charanyca; species Charanyca ferruginea. The sequence goes on along the minus strand of OX376078.1, from coordinate 18,134,791 downwards.
AACTGTGTGGCATCGAAGTGATTCAAAAGTACGTGTGTGACAATCACATACTTTTCAAAAATAAACTAGTAATAAATTATATAAATTAATGTTAGTAAATTAGTATTGAATTTCTGATTTTGATCATCTACTTTTGCTGTTGACTGTACAATCGATTAATAAAAAAATTAAAATAAATTATTAAAAAATGGCAGATTTATAATTGTGGAAAACTAGCGACCCCCAAACCAATAGTACACAATAGTACCTAGTAGTAATATTACAGTTACTAACATAATATAATAAGCTTTTTTTTACTAACAAATGAGTCATGGGTCCTCGATCAACTCAAGTTTAAATAAATAAATAAATAATAGTATCGTCGTTGCCGGGAAGTCAAAGGAACTCGCCAAGACCTCCGTGCTCGTAATCCAGCCTGATGCAAGCAATTCCGAATGGTCTGAGTGCTAACTTCAAGCCAAGAGGCGGCCCGAACTTCTGCTTTTATTTTAGTAGCGTTGATTGTTGGGTCACAGGCTGCCATCAATCTAATATAGCGGTTTTGGGCAGCAGTCAAAACAGTTGGGCGACCACTGTGTCGGTCAGCTAAATTACTTACCCATCCCGTGATACCTCTGCAACGTGGTCACGGCACAGGATTGGGATATAGCAACTTTCAGTGGGTGAAAGGAATTTGGTGATTAAGTTGATATTTGTTGCTGTTGTTATATTTAAGTTGGTAGTTGTTAGTGGGGAGGCCTTTGTTCAACAGTGGACGTCTTCCGGTTGTTGATGATGAGTTGTTAGTGCAAGTTGGAGTTTTGCTTGTAAGAATAAGTTAGGTACATACTAATTTATTGTAGCAGTTTTTACTCCCTGCGATCTTAGATATAGGCACCATTTACTAGAGAAATCAAACTCAGATCATTTCAGCCTAAAGACGTCCACTGCTGGATATAGGCCTCCCCAATGGGGGGTATTACCATAATCGCCACGCTTGGCAGGCGGATTGGCGATCGCAGTATGGTTGTTACAAAGGCACAGAGAACGCTGCTGCCCATTCTCTGGTATGTTCCTTAGTCGCCTCTTACGACACCCACGGGAAGATATGGGAGGGTGCTATTCTTTACGTCCGACACCACACGGACGATATTTAATTAAGACGATTAGCTGTCAAATCCTTAGATACAGTTCTATTTTCAAACAGTGCGGGGATGCGGGATGCGGCGATATTTGCAGTAGCTCACGTGGACTGCTTCTTCGTACTCATGCGGAAGCGATGCACATCATTGGTCTGTAAGGTGCGGGCCAGTGCCAACAACATCCTGACTATGATAGCGAGCAGGCTAGACTGCGTATTAAATTTGTTAACCGCTGCTGCAAAGTGTCAGCTGGGCCTGTAACCACAAAGTACGTAAGGCTGCGGCGAGACCGAACAGAAAGACCACTTAGGGCCGGTTTTTTGATCCGTGGTCAAACACAGTATAACCATTTGTTAGATTAACCATAGTTAACTGGTTAATAAATGGTTAAAGGGCTATAACGTTTTTCAAAATATATTTTGACAATAGTTAAATATAACCATTGGTTATAATGTTGCCAGTGTAAGGACAAGTAATTTCCTAAAAATGACCTGCCCTATAGTTTTTTAAGCGACAACACTGGCCTTAATAAGTGACCGAAACCAAAAAAAAGGCCTTATTGACACTTGACAGCCTAATCATGTTTAGGCTGGTGTGTTTTATTTTATTTGATTTGATCAAGACCCGAGACGTAAAATTGTCGCACGTTTTAAAAATATTGCGTTAAACAACTTCATTTTATACTACAAAATTTCTCTCTGCGTAATTATATTGTACGTCATTCTTTTTTCATGTTTAATATAATAATTTTCATTATCTACCTACCCCTTGCGGGGTATGTAGGTAGGTTCCAATTTCACCAACTAACCACATAACTGTTTCCTTCGATAACCGATATCGTCGGCAAATTGGCATCCCAGGTGCCCAAGCTAACCGACACGTAGTCTAAAAACTTTCGGCCTTCTCATTACCACGTACTCCACTGAAATATCATCATGTGATTAACTTACCGACGTAATATCAAAGTTTCTAACTATGCTTAAATTCATGATATTATCACAAAAAATTTACTACCTGCACAAATACAAAGAATACTTCAGAAATTGACAACAAAAAACTTGGACAAAACAGATGTTATGCTTGAGTTAACTATCCGCCATATTGTTAACCCTCCAATGTTGGGTGGTTAATTTTTTTAACTAATAGTTATTTATTTGACCATTGGTTAAGCTAACAATTGCTCAAAAAACACATTTTGCCGAAATTTAACCATTAGTAACAATTTGTAACTATTGGTTGAGTTAACTACGGATCAAAAAAGCGGCCCTTAGAACAAACCGCCATTTCTCGCACGCACACATTGACATTACGTTTATAGGCATTCTCTAGTAGTTTCAAGCAGACTTCAGTCTCGACTGTCACGTGTTGTCAAACTGAAAAAATGAGAGACATTTCATGATGAAAAGGAAAATTTTGTTATAAAAATATTCCAACCAGTGTCAATAAAATTTCATATTGCCACAAATAAAACATACAGAGTTAATACAGTAGCAGCCCTAGTGTGTCTGGCAAGTTTAGGTTATTATTTTTGAAGATGGCGGGAGCGGTCCTTCTGTAATCTTTATATTTTGTGCTGTAACGATGCGGAAGTGGTGTGCCTGTTCCTTTATTAAATTAAGTAATTAATTTACTAACGTAGCTTGTAAGTATTTTTTTTCTAACACTATGAGTCTTGGAACTTAAAAAAAAAAAAAAAAAAAATATGTGGGGACATTTTCACACACGGCCATCTGACCCCAAACTAGGGAGACCCTGTACTATGGGTGTCAGACAGCTGATATACATACACAAATACATTTTTTTTTTGTAAATACATACATATATAGATAAACAACACCCAGACACAAGGCAAATACAATTGCTCATCACACAAATGTTTACCCTGGGCGGGAATCGACCCCCAACACGTTGCGCAGCAGTCGATCGCTCGGCCACTACGCCAACTGAAAAAAACTGAAATAAATGTTTTTTTTTTTAATTCTGAAGTTTTCTTTCATACAAACCTTCTGCCGCCAAACCAAGTCCTGGCAATATCTAACACACCAAAAATAGATTTGTCCAATTTGGTGCAGTCGCTCGGAAGTTAAATACAGACATTTCGGCGACTTTGTTTTTTGTACTATGTAAGGATATACCTAAAGCATGACGTAGGACAGGACGGAATGGAAGAAGAAAACACGTTGCGCCGTCCACAAGTAACATGGGATAAGGGCAGGAAGAAGAAGAAGAAGAAGAAGATATACCTAACATTTTTAACTGCAGAGGTAAAATTATTAAAACCTGAAACGGTAAGAAATTGCCATTTCAATCGATATACGCTAGCCTGAGACAATTGTGTGTATAACGCCTGACAGACCTGATAAGCAATTACTAATTTTGACGTGAATCGATTTTTACGCTAGGGAAACTACATAGTTCTCCTTTTCTTCTCATTTTTGATATTTAAAAAATAACAATTGTACTGACGCTTTATATTTAATACTGTTCCTTACATGATCCCAATTACCATAGCAAGAACTACTTTCAAATTGTCAACACGAAAAAGAATAACAAAGAAGAGAGAGAGAATTACCACACATTAAAGACCATTTCTATTTTTACTTCACTAAAACTTCTACTTACATAATCACAATATTCTTTTAAATCTACCAAATAATAAAAACTTCTTACAACCAAGCTTCAAATCGCTCCGCGTTGAGACGAGTAAAAAATAGTACAAGAAAACTTTCAATATCTTTGTGTACATGAGAGTATTAATAATACAAGCTAAGGTTTTATTCATTACTAGCTTTTGCTAATCATATACTTACAACCAACAATCATTGTGGCTTCCTCCGACATAAGTATACTAAAAAAAAGAAAACTATTAACAATATTGGTCCTAAGCGGGGAGCGCTGTAAGTCCTCATATTTGTCACTGGTCGTCTTCCACTGGTCGTCTTCCACTGGGCGCCTCCGGGGAACCGGAGGTCCCATCTGGCGGGTACAGACTGCCGGAGTGACGCGAAGAATACGGTACTGTCGTAAGGTACCGTGGCACTCCTGCTGATTACCAATTCATCCACACACATTGTGCGCCACCGCCGCACAGGCCCTAGGCCAGGCCTATTATATGGCCACCCAAAGAAGTGCATGTATTGACGGGCACCGAATGATACAGCGATGCTTTAAGGGCCATGCCCGTAACTATAATAACATTCTTTATTCGGACAACCACGGATCCATTTCATACACATTTACATTCTATATTGTTAGTATGAACTTAAAAACTATGTTAGTACCTAATAGCTAAGAGAGACTTAGTCCTCTGGGTGAGGCTCCACATCAGAGGGCTGTCCAACTTGTTGCCTATTACATTCAGTATGCTGTTACTGCTCCCACGCAATCTGCTCAGCAGTGAGGCTGCCTTTTTGCGCCAGGTGGCATCAAAGCCGTCTGTGCGCGACTCAGCGAACATTGCTGACGCACTGCAGAAGCGCGGCAGACATAACAGCGCCCTGAACCCATTGTTAAACTGAATGCGCAGAGAATTGTAAGCCCGGTATATCTGAACCACAGGCTCGCTGTGTACAAAGATGTGCAGTACGCTTTGACTATACCCACAGTAAATACATACATTGGGTCGGACAGTATTGCCCGAAGTCACATTGTCATGTAGCCGTCTATGAAAACGCCGATTCGCATCACCTGAATGTAATATTGAAAGTAAGTTTAGTAAAATTGATGGTCTGTCTCATAAGTCTAGTGGTTACAAGTGCGAATGATGTTCATGAGATTTCTGGGCTTGATCCCTAGGTTGGGCAGTGTTGTTAGGTTATTCTGTTATGAATTCGGCATGATCTAAGAGTCTGGTGTGTGATAGATGGCAATAAGCTCGTAGATGACAATAAACTCGTTCCTATTGTAACACTTAAAGGTAACTGGCAAAATGTAGCAATGCATACACTATTTAAAACTGCCTACCATTCCGAAAAAAAAAATTACAGGCGTATGAAGTCAATAACTGCATTGCATAACAAAATTTCAATCATAAATCATTGAAATTGAAATTTTAAAACAAAACAAAACACCTCTGGTCTCTATATTTTAAATATGGAATTTGGAAAGGAAAGTAGTGCGTGTATAGTAGGTACTTTATTAAATCGATATTATAAAGAGTGACTGATAAAATTCAGCCTGTAATAAACTTTCTGTGATAGAGTTTCAAAGGTTTGTCACAAAGTACTGTGTAAATGACAAAATTCATTCTCTCCAACTCCCTATAGCTTGTCTCATTCATATTCAAAGGTGTACAGTCTTCATTTTATTGTTTGGAAAACCCGCTGTTCCTTTATATCTCGATATTTCTTGCAGCGTCAATCCTTCTAAAGTATCTAGACGATCTTTTATACATCGTACGGGGAAAAAATGTATAAAACATCTCGATTTTATTTTTTATCTTTTTTATTAAAGTATAACTAGACTTTTTGTTGCGATTATTATTATGATTAAGTATGTACTTATGTATATGTACACTTATCGATTCATCATTATCAGCCGGAATACGTCCACTGCTGAACTCAGGCCTCCCCCAAAGGGGGCCATTCCCAGGTAAACATCCTGGGGATCGCAGTGAAGTTCTTAATTACACGGAAGTCACTGCTGCCCGACTTCAGGATTTTCCCGTAGTCGCCTTTTACGAGACCCTCGGGATAAATGGCTGGATGCTATTCTAGCCCGAACACCACATGGGCAGGGTTGACGATTTCTAATTTTTTTAAACATACTTAATCAGTTACATAATAAAAATATGTAGGCACATTATATTATTCATTAGCCACCTCCTACAGAATTGAGAGAATGTACTTACACCTAAAAATACCCTTTTAAAAATAAAATATGCCATCCCTACTTAATACCATAATGCGAAAAAGAGTTTGCTTGTTTGTTTCGCTTTTATGGCAAAACTCACAGTCACAGTCATTCCGTTTAGGATCTCGGTTCGTACGTTGACACCTGCCTGAACTGGCGTAAGCAGACCGCGAGTGTGAGCAAAAAAAGCACTGGGACGTTCAGGTCTCTTTATAAATTGAAAAATATTCTCCCCTCGCACATAAAAGCGATTCTGGTTCAGTCCCTTCTTCCCCATACTTGACTATGGTGATGTGTGTAACTATGATCGGAATGCGGATCTCCTCAATAAACTTGACCGACTTCTTAATAACTACATTAGAATAGAATAGTTTTATTTTGCAAATATGGGTAATACACAATAGTTGTTTTATCACATTAAAGCTCTGCCATATTTTACCATTCGGCATTACATTCGATTCGTATTTAATCTCCGTAAGTATGATCATGTGTCCGCACATCGGTCGCTCTTAAAATGGTTACCCATCAGTCACCGTAGAGCGTTGAGGGCTTTGACAACCTTGTTTTCTCTTATAAATAAACCCAGTTCTTCTTCCTACCTGACTTCTCACTTTAAATATATATGCTCTGCGCACAGCAAGAATCTACGTTCCTCCAATAATCGTCTTCTACGATGTCCTTCTCACCGCTCTGGTCTTCTCAAATCTTCTTTTCTTGTTCAGGCGGTTTTCCTTTGAAAGGCGCTTCCTCAGAATATCAGGACGGCCACCAGTCTGTTCACATTTAAGGTGAAAGCTCACGAATACTTGCATAGGAAGTTGGCAGACTCATCCCGCAATTGATTTGTTGTATTTCTCCATCGGCGTATTTTTAGCTGTCTCTACTTTTTACATTTTGTTTATATGTATATATATATGTATTTATTTGTATTTTTTATTCTTGTAAATTTTCTGTTCCTTTGCACCTACCATGTTTTGTCTCTGCATCACCCTAAGGTAGACTGGTAGAATATACCCAAATCATTAAATCCGCCTTAGTACAATGTTTATTTACTTGAACTTTTGAAATAAAAATGAATCGTTGTTCGTTAGTCTCGCCAAAACTCGAGAACGGTTGGACCGATTTGGCTAATTTTGGTCTTGAAATATTTGTAGAAGTCCAGGGAAGGTTAATACGGTGAGAAAATGGAATAATCAATTGACAGTACAACCTCCTGTCGGGTTAGCCGACCCGACAGACGTTATTCTGTCAATTGATTTATCTATATAATAGTGTCAATAAATAAATAACTAAGCTCAAACCCCAAGAAAGGATATAGGTAAATTACTTTGTGAGCCGCGACATTGTCTGCATTCGCGATAACCGACGTTTACGCGAACGAAGTCGCGAGACAAAGCTAGTACATAATATATGTGACCTTTGACGGCTGTAACTGAAATGTTTAAATGCTTGCTTCATTCATAATTCATCTGCATATTTTGTAATAAAAATGGTGCTGTGAGAATTCTGTGCAGATTATTATGTTTCTATTTATGGAATGTTACAATATGTAGGAACTATATTATAGTGTAATCTAAAAACCGATCAATTAATTAATTAATTATTTTTAGAATTTTTTATACCTTTTTAGGGTTTCGTACCCAAAAGGTAAAAACGGTAAAAATTACTAAGACTCCACTGTCCTTCCGTCTGTCTGTCTGACTGTCTGTCACCAGGCTGTATCTCATGAACCGTAACAGCTAGTGTTCACGCAGTGGATCCCTCGATTTGACTCAATGAAGAGGTGTAAGCTTGTAAAGGCGTATCTATGCATTTTTGTGTATCTTGCAGTCAAAGCTGTTCATATCGAGCTCCCTGCAGAACTTACTAAGGAAGCCTATATTATTATGGCCGCTTTAAACTGTTTCGTTGCTCGTCGTTACAAACCCAAGAGCATCTTATCCGATAAGGATACTAATTTTACCGGCACTTGTAATGAACTGCAACAATTCTTACAAGAGTCAAAAAAAGGGCATTGAATTTAACTTTGCCCCTCGATACTCTCCACATTTCAACAGCATTGCTGAAGCAGCCGTTCGTTCCACTAGACACTTCTTAAAAATACTACTACAGTTAACACATTTCACATTCGAGGAAATGGTTACTTGTATGACACAAATAGAAGCTGTTCTTAATTCACGTCCTCTCACACCACTTTCCTCTGATCCACTATATTTTACTGTCCTCACTCCTTCACATATGTTAGTTCTCATCAAAGAGAAAGGACAACCACCACTACTGTGGCCACTGGGACGTGTCACGATGGTCTCTCCGGGGAACGACAGGACAACGGGTGTGGTTGAGTTGAAATCGAAGAAGGGGACTTTACTACGTTCTTTTAATATTTGTCCACTTCCTCTAGGTTGATTGTTTACATCACGAGTTTAAGGCTAATAGATCAGTCGACCTTGCGTATGTCCAAAACATTAAAGTAAATAATAAACATACCACCGGTATCGAAGAAACAACGGAAGTTCTACTTAATACTCTGATACCCGATGATTCACCTATGAACGACAACGAATACCACCAACAGATCAGAGCGTGGGCTTCGGTGCCACCTGAATCACCAGCGTCAGATCTACCATCCACTGACGAGTTCATAAACGTTGTCAAGAGACTACCAGTCAACAAATCATCAGGTGAAGATAAAATATCTAATAGAATGATTATAGAAGCGTGTAAAACAGCGGGTGACGCGATCTGTTTATAACCGGTGCATTGCGGAAGGTGTTTTTCCTCGTATATGGCGACGTGGCTTTATACGGATTATCCCAAAGAGTGGCGACAAGCCCCCGGATGACCCGAAGTCGTACCGGCCCATAACACTTCTACCATCTTTGGGAAAACTCCTGGAGCGCCTTATCGTTCCACGTTTGCTACCGGATGGACCAAAATTTCATAATAATCAATTCGTTTTCACCAAAGGGAAATCTACCGTCGACGCGGCACTATCTGTTAGGAAAATTGTTAATTCGTCCGAACATAAATGTCATTGGGATCTTTCTGGATATCACAGGGGCTTTCGATAACGCATGGTGGCCTATGCTACTACTTAAGATGAAAACCCGTGGTTGTTACAGAAACATCTATACTCTTGTTTACTCGTACTTTTTAAACGGCTCCGCGAAGCTCAAACTTGGACATCATTCTATGTCGAAGGCTCTAACCATGGGATGTCCTCAAGGTTCAGTTATCAGTCCATATTTATGGAATGTAGGTTTTGATGATTTGCTTGCGATTCCACTTCCTTGCGGTTGTTCATTAACTGGTTACGCGGACGATGGCCTTCTGCTTATTCAGGCAAGTACCCGGGCTGAGCTTGAGAATTTGGCTGACACTTGCCTTCGCTTAATATCTCAGTGGGGCGACCGAAACCGTCTAACCTTTGCACCTCACAAAACCTATCAACTTATTTTAAAAGGTAATCTTAAATCATGGCCTAGTATTAAATTTAATAACGTTGCCGTTAAAAGAAAACAATCAGTGTGCTACCTTGGTCTGGTCTTAGAGAAAAACTTTTCATTTATTGACCACATAAAAACAGTTGGTGGAAAAGCTAAAAAGAAACTTTTATGCCTTGACGAGTATATCTAAAGCCACTTGGGGTCTATCATTTTTAACTTTAAAAACTATTTATGGGGCTACCTATTTAGGATGTATGTGCTACGGGGCACCTGTTTGGGCTGATAGGGCCACCATAGGGGCGGTACGACGTAAATTACTTCAAAGTCAACGTTTGGCTTTAATATTTTTATGTAAAGCATATAGGACCGCTAGTACTGAAGCCCTTCCGGTTCTAGCAGGCGTGCTTCCAGTCGATCTTGAGGTGCAACGACGTGCTGCAATGTACTATTCCGCGCGAGAGACCATGGACGCAAACTTTTTTAACTCAACGTGACCGCGCTAAGATCTCTAGATTATTTAAACCACAGACTGACGTCTGGGAGGAACTTTTATCTGAGTGGCAGTGTAGGTGGGATGATTCTAGCAAGGGCCGTCACCTTCATCAGTTCTTTCCATCCGTTCGTGAGCGGCTGGCCAGGACATGGCTGGAGGTGGACCACTGTGTTGCCCAATTTCTAACAGGACATGGCAACTTTAAAAGTAAATTATTTTCTTTCAAGCTTGTTGCTTCGCCTTTGTGTCAATGTTCTACATCTGACTGTGAATACGAACAATCTGCACATCATATCTTATGGGAGTGTATTCTTTGGCAGAAAGAACGCAATATTATGTTGGATAGTGTACAGGCTACATCCGGTGCAGTTTATTATGCGGACCTTGTGGAAACTAGAACTAATTTCCGTGCGTTCAAGCGTTTTTGCCATACCTATTATTGGAATCAAATTTAATGTAACAGCTCACTTTTTAGGGCCCATTCTCAAACTCAAACTCAAACTCAAAATCATTTATTTCAAATAAACCATTTACAGGTACTTTTGAATTGTCAGAGTCAGTCAGTCAGAAAGTTGAAGCTAGTTGCTCGTTCCAAACAGTAGGTTTCTATGGAGAAGAACGAGCAAGAAACTCCATGAACAACACTCTTTTAAAATCAATAATATGTTACAAATTTCGGTTACATCATTCATATTGAATCTAGGGTACAATGTGAGAACAATGTAACAAGTCGTGTACGTTAAAAGAGGTTTAGATAAAAATATAATCATAATAAACAATTCAAAATAAAATTAGAATAACCGAGGCAGCTAAGAGATGACCAGTCCCAACTAACGGCGCCCGTTCACGAACATGACGCACGGATCGGCATCATTTAACTCAACCATTTTGAAGGGAACCGAATGATCCAACACGCGCGCCACCGTCAGCGAGACATTCCAGTGAGCATGACATACTCCCAACCGCCAGGGCACATTCAAGTCAATGAAAGACATACCTCGTAAATGGTAGCTTTAAATAACATAGTGCTCACATGTATGTGCTATGAAAAATTTATATAATACTAACACATTGACGACACGGTTGGCGCAGTGGCTGAGCGATCGACTGCTGCGCAGCGTGTTGCGGGTTCGATTCCCGCCCAGGGTAAACATTTGTGTGATGAGCACTTGTGTTTGCCTTGTGTCTGGGTGTTGTTTATCTATATATGTATGTATTTACAAAAAAAAAAATGTATTTGTGTATGTATATCAGCTGTCTGACACCCATAGTACAGGGTCTCCCTAGTTTGGGGTCAGATGGCCGTGTGTGAAAATGTCCCCACATATTATTATTATTATTATTATTACATTGAGTTTATACAATGCAAAGATAATGTAGATCTATATCTTCAGCAGCTCCAAAAAAAAATAAATTAAAAATGCTAATCAATGAATCTATGAACCCTTATGGCTGTGGAGCTAGACCAGCATCCAGCCAAGCATTTTTATCAGTGATGTATTCACCCAATGAATAATATGCTCGGCTGCATAGTGTGCGTTTTATATAAGACTTAAATTTTGTCTCATTTAGTTGAACAATGTGGGGAGGTATTTTATTGTAACATTTTAAACAGTACCCCATGAAAGAAGTATCTACTTTAGCCAGTCTGAAACTCGGTTGAACTAGTTGGTCCCTATTTCTAGTGTTATAATTATGTCTTTCACCCCTTTTACTAAAAAGATGCAGATTTTTTCTAGCGTACATTATGTTTTCATAGATGTATTGACAAGGTACCGTCATTATGTTAATTTCCTTAAACAGTTCCCTTAGAGAATCGCGCATACGGAGATTGTAAATGGCTCTGATGGCTCTTTTCTGCAGAATAAAAATAGACTCGATGTCTGCAGCTCGTCCCCACAGTAAAATACCGTAAGACATTATACTATGAAAATAACTAAAGTAGACCAGTCTCGCGGTATCCACATCAGTAAATTGCCGGATTTTTCTGACAGCATATGCTGCCATTAAATATGTCAATTAAAATCCGTGGTGCTTAGCAACTGGGTTTCTCCCAGTTGTAAACGTCCCTTTGTGCCTATTGGCCTAGTTCTGTTCTGTCTCCTGCTTGATTTGGAGGGAAGTGGAAAATATGTTTTTCTTACTCCTCCGCTGTTCTTTTCTGATTAATTTCGTTGCGTGATCCAAGACAGTTGAATCGTTTCTCTGGGACTCGTCGAGCTTCATTGCTCTGGCGCTTTTCTGGTGGTCGCCACTGTTGATTCTGGCTTACAGGAGTTACAGTGGTTAGGGAATAGTGTGGCGGGCTTGTCCCATTAAAAAAAAAAAAGGTTGATTGTTTCAACCCGGGGAGGATGTTCACGCACGTAAGGCGTGAATCATGGACCGGGACGAGCGGACATAGCGGTAGCGGCACCTCCATAGACTAGAATATTATACACCTCACTCCAGCACTGAATACGGTCGACGACGCACGCGCATAATTGTTGTACTAAAGTTTGAACCCAACATTATACTGTCCTTTTAGAATCAGATTATAAATTTACAGTCACTCTTTACTTTCATTTGCAACCTTTAGTTAGGTCATTAACAGCTACCTAGATAGTTGAAATTTTCACAGATGGTGTATTTCTGTTGCCGGTAAAACAACAAATACTAAAAACAGAATAAAGTAAATATTTAAGGAGGGTTTCCATACAACAAACGTGTTTTTTTGCTCGATGTCTAATGTTGTTGAAAGATGGTACGGAACCCTTAGTGCGCTAATCCGACTCGCACTTGGCCAGGTTTTTATAAATATTTTGAACTTTTCTTTCGTTATTATTTCAGATAGTTTCTTAGTTCGCCTCAAGCTCACTTTACATAAATTAACCGAGGGATATTTTCACCCATTAAAATAGATTTCAGTATCTGCATGATACGCTTGCCTTATTAAAACATTGACACCATGTCATCAACCCAAGGATTATAAAGGAGACACATCAATCTTCAAAGTTCACTGACATTAATTTATAATTTTAATTTATCAGCTAACTAATCACATGCTTAGGTCAAGCTTAAGTATAAGAATGTAAACACAGTCTTTCAGGTTATTGCCAGGGATCATTAGGCCTAGCGTGGGTGTGCGGAGAAAACGTTACGTATATTAGACCAATTTTTAAATTGAAATAGACCCATCTTTCATAATAAAATTATATATATTTTTTAATGTATTATTATTATTCTAATTTATTTATATTATGTAACATTATTATATTATATTTTAACATATTAGTATAATATAAAAAAACATTTAAAATATTAAAAAAAATACTTTTTACAAAAAGACAACCGCCTTCAAAAACTAAAAAGTAAAATTATCTTTAAATTCGCAAACGGGCTTTGGTTTTGTTTGTTGTTTTGTGTTGCCACCGAATTTTAAGTTATATTTTACTTTTTATAGGCAGTAAGTAGTCTTTTTGTAAAAAGTTTTTGTTTACGCTGTTTAGTGCCTATTTCTTATCACACAAATTAATTACGAAACGGGTCAAATTGAGAAGCTCCTTCTTTTTTTGAAAAATAATAGACCACCGGTATCGGGAACAGGGTCCAAGATGGAGCTCTTAAAAGGGGAATCTCCTAACTATACGCGCCGTGTTCAGGAGTACCGCTTTCTGTATCTAGCCCTTGATCTAGCTGACCAACGAGAGCCTCCTTAGATGTTGGTTGAGGCTCTTAGAAATAATTTGCCGTCACGACTATCGGCACAATGACTGCTATATTCACATCCCACATGTCAACTACGTCGCGTGGCAAGTCAAGATATTTATATTATTATTTATTTTGTTTGATAGATATTTTATTCATTATGAAAGTTTGCTACTAATTGATTGTGCTTGTCGTACAAAATTGAAATAAAATTCTATTATGATAGTCTTGTTTCCAATTCGAAAATAAGTAGTTGCTGCGCTCGCGCTATGCCTACAGTTAATGGTCATGGCCTCCTCACATGTAGGTATTCCAGATTTATTAACTGAAATCACTACATATTCCACCTTATTACAAAATAAGGTTTATGCTCAGTTGAAGTTCAAACCATTTAACACGGACTAGAAAAAAAGAAGGACTCCGCGCCATGCATATCGAAAGTGAAGCACTCTTGCTTCCTGGTTGTTGTCTTGCTTGATAAGCTTGATAGGGTCCTTAATAACTGTATCAGGTTTATCTATAACTTGAGGAAATATGACCATGTGTTACACTACAGGTCTGAGTTGAAATGGTTGCCCATTTGCCAAAGAAGAAGTTTGCATGCACTGACAACGCTTTTCTCCCTACTCAACTCTCTCTCCCCCCTTCTTATCTGATGTCCCACTTTCAATATCTATGTTCTTCACACACTAGAAATCTGCGATCTTCTAACAACCTTCTCTTACTTTGCTCTTCTCATACTTCTGATTTTGATCATTCTTCCTTTCATATCCAGGTCATTCTTCTCTGGAATGCGCTTCCTCTCGATATCAGAACGGCCACCAGCCAGTATGCATTTAAGCGGAAATTGCGAACTTATTTTCAGCACAAATAAGCAGAGTCATCTCATAATACTTTGTTCTTTTATTTATATTTATATATATAATATATTTTATATATGTATGTTATATACCAAATATTAAATTATTTATGTGTAGTTTATATATTCGTAAGTTTATCTCTTTTTAACTTTTTTAATATATTTATTTTCATATGCACCTGCCATGTTATCTCTTCACCACCCTTGGTTGACTGGTAGAGAATGCCTAAGGCATTAAGTCCGCCTTTGTATCTTTGTGCATGAAGTATAAATAAATAAATAAAGCACCTAAAGTACGCCGGGGCCGACGCACACATAGATCGGTAAGGTCGGTACTTTTGATATGCGTGGCGCGAAATCCTTTTTTTCTAGTCCGTGACTATGATGTAAATGTGTGCGTGAGGCATGTTTGTACAAACGGCCCGGCTTACTTAGGGTGCTTCACTTTCGATATGCGTGGCGCGGAGTCCTTTTTTTTCTAGTCCGTGCCATTTAGACATATTTTGGATTTCGAACTTTATTTAAATAGTAGGTTAAACTTTACTATTATTACTTTATTAAATTAAGAATTTAAAAAGGAATTGTCTATCGTATTAACTACCAATTAAAGTATAATATTTACCTACTACCTAGCACTTTGCCCGCGACTTCGCCCGCGTGAATTCATCTCAAGAATCCCTAATTATTTCAATTAATAAATCAAGCTTATGTTACTCAGGGATAATGTAGCATTTTAATGGTGGTGAATTACTAAAGTCGGACCAGTAGTGTTTTAGTTAAAATTAAATAAAAATACTTTATTTGATAACCATGTTGTACAATAATTATTTAAGATTGAAGCCTCCTTTTAAGCAAAAGATGCCTGTATTAGGAGACTCCGCTCTTTCCTTAACTAAAAGTGTCTATTAAACTATACTAATACATAATAAAAAACAAGGTCATTTGAGTGAATGTGTGTGTGTGTGTGTGTTTGTGTAAGTGTGTGTTTTTGTTCTTGTGTGTATGAATGAGTGTGTGTGTGGGTGTAGTATTTATGTTATCTGTTGCAGAAGTGATTCAGTCTCGCTGTAGGTAAGTTTTTTTTATTATCCATTCCGTTCATTTTTTTTGCATTCATGGTAGTTCTTGGGGTAGATGTAAATATGTTTATTAATAGCGTTATAAAGCTGAGCAGATCGTTTCCAAAGTTGAATACTGGCAAATAGTGTTCTTGTTTGTGGTATTTTTAGTATAATGTCTCTTCTTCTTTTTGCACATATTCTGGAATCGTAGGTTACACGGCGGCCCCTTACGTTTCGGCTGACACAGATACTGACCGGACATGGCTGTTTCGGGAAGTATCTGTGTCGCATATGCCGCGAACAATCGCCCGGTTGTCACCACTGCGGAGATTGCCTGGAGGACACGGCGCAGCACACGCTAGCAGAGTGCCCAGCTTGGGCAGAGCAGCGCCGTGAACTCTCCGCAGCAGTAGGTGACCTCTTGCTCCCGAACATCGTTCTTTCGATGGTCCGGAGCGAGAGTGCGTGGGAGGCTGTCGCTTCTTTTTGCGAGCATGTCATGCAAGCAAGAGGCGCCAGAGAGGGTGAGGGAAGCAACAGCCTCTCTTCCCTCCAGGAGAACACGCACCGGTCGCCGGAGGCCGTTTAATGACCTCCGGCCTCCATGAGTTGCCGGCCTGCGGGTGGTCGACTTAGGGGCAGTCCACCACCCGACCAGATGCAGGCCACACTAGAGGATTCGGCGGCGTTTAGACCGCCGAGGTCGACGGGATCCTGCCCGGCGGGGGCGCGGTGCATGCGCGAGCGAATCCCGTACCCCCCCCCCCCCCATATTTCAGTTGAGGAACACCGTGTTGGTTTTAGCCGGTAGGAGTCTGGCACACCCTCCCGTCTTCCCCAGACGGGGGACAGTCCACAAGGATTTCCCCAGGTTAAACAAAAAAAAAAAGTTAGAGATTTATGTTTTGTGAGAACAGTTTGAGTTATGTATAGCTTCCGGACCGTTAGAAGGTTTGGTACTGATTTGATACAGTGTTTCAGTACAATATCTCTTTCTTTTTAAATACATGCACTTGATAAGAGCCCGTTGCGCTCGCTCTAATATTAAGAATTTGGTTTTGGCACCCCCCCAAATAGAGATGCAGTATACCAATACTGACTATGCAAGCGCTAAATAGTCCGTGTGGTGTCGGACGTAAAGAATAGCACCATCCCGTATCTTCCCGTGGGTGTCGTAAGAGGCGTCTAAGGGACTTACCAGAGAATGGGCAGTAGCGTTGTGCGCAACTCTGTGCCTTTGTAACAACAATACTGCGATCGCCAACCCGCAACCCGCGGCAAAAAATGCGTAACTGCATTTCTAGATTTAAAAAAGGCCTTCGACACCGTTTCTGTCCCACTCTTAGTAATTAAGCTGGAAGCTATTGGAGTTCGTGAGATGCCGTTAAATCTTCTCAAAGACTATCTCAGCGACCGAAAGCAGAGGGTTAAAGTGGGTCAGTACATTAGTGGGGACACAGCAGTGTCTTACGGAGTCCACCAAGGAAGCGTGTTGGGGCCCACACTGTTCCTTATTTATGTGAACGAACTCTGCGACATGCGAATCTCAAACGCAAAAATTTTTTCGTACGCTGATGACACTGCAGTAATCTTCACGGGAAGAGTTTCCCGTGAAGATTACTGCAGTGTCATCAGCGTACGAAAAAATTTTTGTGCAAGCTGAAGCTTAGCGCGGAATTGGGATTGTCTGTGATTGCTGGATGGCTAGGACACATTTTTGCTCACACTAAATATATCTAAGACTAACTACAATGTTTCAGTGTGTGCAGTCGCACACAACCCAGTCTGGACTTTAATCTTTGGGTTCACCTATGCGACGATGGAGATCACTTACACGTAGCTGCTCAATTATAAACAGAGTACCTCATGTCAAGTATTTGGGTATAATAGTCGACCAGAGATTATCTTGTTATCCCCACATCGATCAAGTTGCTAACAGAATCAGAAAACTAAGCTGAATGTTCAGGACTCTCAGACATATAATACCTAAAAATATTTGTACTCCTTTAGGCAGAAACAAAAACCTCCTAAATACACTATATTTAGCGCTTCATCATCATCATCATCATTTCAGCCGAAAGACGTCCACTGCTGCTTTTGCCATAATCACCACGCTTGGCAGGCGGGTTAGCGATCGCAGTATTGTTGTTACAAAGGCACAGAGTTGCGCACAACGCTACTGCCCATTCTCTGGTAAGTCCCTTAGTCGCCTCTTACGACACCCACGGGAAGATACGGGATGGTGCTATTCTTTACGTCCGACACCACACGGACTATTTAGCGCTTGCATAGTCAGTATTGGTATACTGCATCTCTATTTGGGGGAGTGCCAAAACCAAATTCTTAATATTACAGCGAGCGCAACGGGCTCTTATCAAGTGCATGTATTTAAAAAGAAAGAGATATTGTACTGAAACACTGTATCAAATCAGTACCTAACCTTCTAACGGTCCGGAAGCTATACATTACTCAAATTGTTCTCACAAAACATAAATCTCTAACGTTTTTTATTTTTTGTTTAACCTGGGGAATTCCTCGTGGACTGTCCCCCGTCTGGGGAAGACGGGAGGCTGTGCCAGACTCCTACCGGCTAAAACCACCACGGTGTTCCTCGACTGACCTATTTACGGGATTCGCTCGCGCACGCACCGCGCCCCCGCCAGACTATGATCCGCTTACATGGCGGATCCCGTCGACCTCGGCGGTCTGAACGCCGCCGAATCCTCTAGTGTGGCCTGCACTGGTCGGGTGGTGGACTGCCCCTAAGTCGACCACCCGCAGGCCGGCAACTCATGGAGGCCGGAGGTCATTAAGCGGCCTCCGGCGCCCGGTGCGTCTTCTCCTGGAGGAAAGCGAGGCAGTTGCTTCCCTCACCCTCTCTGGCGCCTCTTTTGCGTGCATGACATGCTCGCAAAAAGAGGCGACAGCCTCCCATGCACAGCTTACTTTAAGTACCTTTGGGGCAATACAGCAGTGTTTCAGTACTTAATTTCTTTAATTTAAATCACCCTTCATTAGTAATTAAGGCTAAAATTAATGTATTGCTTAACAAAGGATCATACAGTATGTTTGTCCGCGTTCCTAAATTATTAAGTGATGAAACTTTGGTGGACTGTTCTGTGTACGGCCGAGCAGGTTCCTGACCCAGAAAAAAATAGCACCGGGAGCGAAGTCTCGAGCAGCTGTAGTGTAAAAGGATAATTTAGAGGCCGTTACACTTACAACCCCAATTACTAGTAATGTCAACGCTAATAACCAATATATTTCACCAAAATCCACCTTATCGTTCATTTATTTGAAACATTGCCTCTGCAATATTAATTATTATTGATAATAAATTACGACCAAATTGAAGTAATTAATTTCTGTTGCATGATAAAATTACCTACTCGTCGCATAGTAGGTATATCGGGTTGGTCAGGTGTCCGCAACTCCACGACTCAGTGACTCAGTGCGTATTTAGAAGTAGATCATTCAATCTACCCCAGCTCTAGAAGAAAGGCCAGCAGCGCCTTGAAATTCTTGGCGATTTCTTGGAAGCTACCTGGGTTACTGAAGTGCTTTAGGCAGTTCAGAAGCATGTTATGGGCTGTGGTCTCGTCTGTACCCATGCAGGCATGCAATGGGGTATCTGTAACTCCTATGGCAAAGGACCCATGGCCGGTGGCCGGTGGCTGGGTCACCGAGAACCTAAGTGATGACTTAGATGACATAGAGAGGGAGCGCAGAGCGCTGTCTGTCCGTGGTAGTATGTAAGCCGGCAGATTTGCACGGTGTACGCATGAGGTTAAAATGACCCTCTTTCGAGGCTATTGTCGAACTTTCTACACCTGCAGTCTGTGGGTCAAGTATACGCAGGGGGCATACAGCGCCGCGCAAATTTTTTTTTATAAGAGGAAAGTGCCAATTTATTGAAAAACTTTCTCTAACAATACCTAATTTATTTACATGAATAATAAAAGAAAACCTATAACATATTTAAAGCTAAAAAATTAAAATAATGGGGCATCAATAAATTCCTCCACATCGCCGCCATCAGGGAATGTGCCCAAGAGACTGGCGACATTGCCACGTTGGATGGCAATGCTTATTCTCTGGCCAAGGTAAAAAGCAGCTCTTGAATCACGAGCGTTGCCATTTTTAAAAATCATACAGCCGGACCAACCCGTCAAAAAAGCCGGACTTTTGGATCCCAAAACCAGACATCAAGAATATTGAAATAATGAATAAAACACATATTTAAAAGACGGACTTTTGCTTTCCAAAGCCGGGCGCTAAAAAGGGAATTTTGACAAAAAAAAATAAGAAAACACATAGGTAAGTACCTATTTTATAAGAAGCGTTTAGTTGCGAGTCAGCAAATCTCGTCTCACTAGCTCGTTCGCTACTGACTGAAGTGATTGATTGTATAAAAAACCTAACAAAACCCGGACGGGCCGGACGCAGCTAAATTTGGCCGGACAAGAGGTCAAAAAGTCTAACACTGTCCGGCTTTATCCGGACGAATGGCAACGCTACACGGGAACTGTCAACTAACCTTTTGGACAAGTCTTTAAAAAGCCGATAGTCATGTATGAGCCACGAGATGAGTCACTGAGACATATCAGATGAATAATCTGATATGTCTCAGTGACTCATCTCGTGGGTGTTTAGAGATAAAATGATATTACGATATTTCATGATAATAATCTGTAATCTAAGAATAATATAATAATAAAAAAAAAAAAATAATAAAAGACAGTTGATGTATGAATAACGACGATATACACATTCAATTGTAAACTTTATGTTGTGCATATTACGATAGATTTAGAATGAAAAAAAAATAGCAAAAGAGTAGTAAATAGTTCAGTGATTGTCTCTGGTTATAAAAAACTAGGTCAACAAACAAACGTCCTGTTCTTTGAATTTTCAGGGCAATTTTCCTTTCTAAACCAGGAATCAGATCTTGCGGTGCGCACCAATTTTATCTCACCACTTCTTTCTGGGCTGGCCTTGGTGAAACCGATAATCATCTTCTTGCGAATGTCAATAATCA
The DNA here is from genome assembly GCA_947361185.1 of Charanyca ferruginea. Taxonomy (NCBI): domain Eukaryota; kingdom Metazoa; phylum Arthropoda; class Insecta; order Lepidoptera; family Noctuidae; genus Charanyca; species Charanyca ferruginea. The sequence continues at coordinate 18,114,235 of OX376078.1, read as the reverse complement.
TTTATTTCGAGCAATATACTTACACTAGCAACCCGGCCCGGCTTCGCATGCCTATAGCCTTCCTCGATAAATGGACTATCCAACACAAAAAGAATTTTTCAATTCGAACCAGTAGATCCTGAGATTAGCGCGTTCAACCAAACAAACAAACTCTTCAGCTTTATAATATTAGTATAGATCGTATAGATAATGATAGTTAACTATATACTTACTCAAAAAACGACATAGAAGCAGTCTGTGATATCATTGCTGCAAGGAGGCAGGCCCAGCCGAAACACTGCAGCAGTGGTTCACAAACGCATCATTGACATCGGTGAAGGAAAAGAACGTGAGAAAACCTGGACTTTTAATTGACATAAGTCTGAAATCGCCAATCCGCCTTGAGCGCACGTGGTGATCAATGCTCGTGCCTTCTCTGAATGAGAAGAGGCCTTTTGCCCTCAAGCTACAACAATCTGTCAAAGTTATTTGATAGATTTTCAACTTTATTACAAAAGCTTAAGATTCTAGTGCCCGTACCACTTGGGAAACCAAAAAAAAATACAAGGGTATATAAATAAACCGTGTAAAGCCAAAGCATAAAATATAAAGATTACAGAAGGACCGCTCCCGTCATCTTCAATAATAATTACCTAAATTTGCCAGACTCACTATTGTAGGTCTGCTACTGTATTGACTCTGTAGGTTTTATTTGTGTTATTATGAAATTTTATTGACACTGGTTGGACTTCTTGGGAATTATTTTACATAGAATACATACTTATATCGATGTTATTTTATAACAAAATTTTCCTGTTCGTCATGAAATGTCAATTACGTCATCATTATTCATTTTAATAATCATAATAATAACAACAAAAAAAAAAATTAACAATAATAAAAAAAATAACAACAAACACACAACAAACATCAACAATAAATAAACAACACCAAATAATAATAATAGGTATAATAGGTCATGAAATGTCAATTACGTCATTATTATTCATTTTAATAATAATAACAACAACAAAAAATTACAATAATAAAAAAATAACAACAAACACACAACAAACATCAACAATAAATAAACAACAACAAATAATAATAATATAATAAAAAAAAAATAATAAAATAATAAATAATAATAATATTTTGACGACACGTGATAGTCGAGAATGAAGTCTGCTGGAAACTGCTTGAGAATGCCTATAAACGTTTCAATGTTCGCGTGCGAAAAATGGCGGTTTGTTCTTCTGAGTGGTCTCTCTGCTCGGGCGCGACTCAGCCTTAAGGACTTTGTCACTAAAGCAAACAAGTCTTTTTAGTCATCATCATCTTCCGGCCTTTGTTCCATGTTATTTTGGGTACAGCGCAAAATATTTTCTTCTTCGACTCAGTGCTGCCAACCAACCGTCATGTTATCACTTTCCCACTCCCTTTTCTTTCATGTCATTCTTGGCACAATCCATCCATCTTTTCTTTGGCCTTCTGCCGTTCTGTCCATTCTGAAATAGGTACTTTTAAACAGATAGGTATTGTGAACTGGAAGCTATGGATCAGTTAAATGGCTGATAACACAGATAATACCTATTATGAAATGACGCGATTGCTTGAAATTTTTCCGCAATATTAAGGAAATATTTATAAAAAATGGCAGTGGGATTTTTTGGAGTGTGACTACAATCTATAACCAGTGCGAAGCAATATTCTAGATTTTTATCTAGTAAGAGTATAGGTAAGTATAAAATATGCAGTTGGCAGTCTAGGTCCCACACCTCTACCCCTCTCCTCTCAACATGCCTATGGCATAAATAAGCAATTTATTGTACCAACAAAAAATAAAAAAATATAGTTTTGTTTTTTTACTCACCCCCAGTACCAACTAGTACGAGTAAAATATGAATAAATAGGTAGTAAATATGAATATATAGGTACTAAAACCTGGTGCAATTCGCAGCAAAAATCCATCAAGTAATTTTGTTTCCTTTTTAAATTTGTTTTGCTTTTATTTCGATTTCATTTTAAATACAATATTTACAATAATAAAAAAAGAAAAACCTGTAACTATTCAACTAAAATACTCATATAATAAAGCATCAAAAAATTCCTCCACGTCGCTGTCATCTGGGAATGTGGACATGTCAAAAGATCTTGGTTGATCTAGGGAAATGTCAACCAACCTTTTGGAAATTGCCTTAAAAATTTGACGATCATTCGGACCCCACGCACCCCAAACAGCCCGAAAATAATCTATCACTAAGGATACTATACTTAGCCGTAGCTGTAGCACCAGAGCAAATTCAAACTCAAAATGATTTATTTGAAATAAACCATTTACGGGTACTTTTGAATTGTCCGAGTCAGTCAGTGAGAAAGTTGAAGCTAGCTGCTCGTTCCAAACAGTAGGTTTCTATGGAGAAGAACGAGCAAGAAACTCCATGAACCCCCTTAAAAAAACATTTATTCTCAGGTAACAAAAACCCATAGGTACATACCGTAGCCTAAGTATACTAACAAAACTACAATTGTGTTAGTAAATAAAACTTAAAACTATGTTAATATCACATCGATGCACTAAGTCTTTGTGCGTTCCGGTGGCACCTGACCACAAAGGCGGCGAAATACCACATCCTGAACCCAAAAGCTTTCATCCAACACCTGATGCAGGTAGCATGTTGGTTTGCACACCACAAACGCATTAAAGTTGAAGTTGCTACTCCAGCAGCTGTACTATCGGCGCGTACTTCAGCCATTAGCGCACGTACTGCACGATGTCTTACGCGTCGGTGGTGTAGTGGAGACGGGATATATACACCGGGGTATTCGGCTTCACAGTACGCAGTTTTTCGTTGGGATCTGTAGGAGCCTTGGCGCAACAATGACGTCCTCGCTGAAGTTCGACGCACAGATCTGGATGGAGGACACCTTGTCCATCACGTCCAGCAGTAGGAACGCCAGCAGATCAAACGAATTTCGTTCATTACAAATTTTGGTTACATCATTCATATTGAATCTAGGGTACAATGTGAAAACAATGTAACAAGTCGTGCACGTTAAAAGAGGTCTAGATAAAAATATAATCGTAATAAACAATTCAAAATAAATTTAGAATAACCGAGGCAGCTAAGAGATGACCAGTCCCAAGTAACGGCGCCCGTTAACAGCTGTCTTCGATATTTAGGTCACAACATATTCTGTACTTCGATAATTAAGCCTTTCGATGTTACGTTTGTCAATAATTAGATCTTAGATATATTGGACGAAGGTTATCTAACCATTCGACATTACATTACATTATTTAAATTTTCGGTTTTATGGTCGTTCGATATTTAAATTTTCGGTATTTTGAACATTGACATTTTAACCGTAGATATTTTAATTTTCGAAATTCAAATATGTACCCATTACTACGACGTACAGGTAGTTGGTCCGGGTCTGGCTGTTTGTGTATGTGAGTTTAAGTGTTTGTAATCGTACCCACGATACAGGATAATGTCCTAGTATGAGGCAACTTCACCAAAAGGAAAAGCAATGTAGGTAAATTAAATGGCGACTTGAAAAATATGGTTCGAATTTTAATTTATCCTACCCATCTCTTTGATAATCAGATAAAAACTAGAGATGTGCCGACTAGTCGGTAAAGTCGACTATCCGGCCACTATCGTAGTCGGCGACTAGTCGGTGACTATTCGGCTAAGAGCGCCGACTATCCGGCTTCTTCCTTTGTATGTATTTCTCAATAAAATATATGTAGGGCGAATTACATTAAATAAAAACCTTGATTGTTTATTAATATTTTTGTCTTATATTCAGTCTTACACATTTTGAAATGTAAAGCAAAGCAACCTTTCCTTAAGTAACGAGTTTCTAAAATGACTCGTCTATAAAAACTACTAGTATCTTGACGACACGGTTAGCCCAGTGGCCGAGCAATCGACTGCTGCGCAGCGTGTTGCGGGTTCGATTCCCGCCCAGGGTAAATATTTGTGTGATGAGCACTTGTGTTTGCCTTGTGTCTGGGTGTTGTTTATCTATATTATGTATGTATTTAAAATGTATATGTGTATGTATATCAGCTGTCTGACACGCATAATACAGGGTCTCCCTAGTTTGGGGTCAGATGGTCGTGTGTGATTATGTCCCCATATATTATTATTATTATCTCTCTAATAAAAACCCGACACGCTCGCAAGCGGTTGCGACTTGCACTCGAATCAGCTGTTTACGAAGGTATCACGGAAATCCTCGAAACCGTGATCGGTTTGGCTGACTAAGTAGTTGGCCTCTTTACTACTGACTAATCGGCTAAAGTCATAATCGGCACATCTCTAATAAAAACATTTTGGCACTCTCAGAAATAAGATACAAACAAAGATAGAACAGATATTATCAAACTGCCCAATACAGTGTACAAATAAACGCGATAAAAATTGCGAGAAAAATTATGTTAAATTAAAAAAAAAATATTATTATTCTAGTTAAAGTATATGTAAGTGAGTGGTTATCATGGGGTCCAAAGTTAATACAAGTATAAAAAAACAATTTACGATCGCAGGATGCCGTAAGTACCTACTGTTAAATAATCGTTATTAAAAACGGGACATCGACTAGATAACTTATACCACCAAGGCACACATACAGAATTTCTCGCTGTTTATTCATTCAATTCAAATCATTTATTTCAGACTATTATACGTCCATATTATGTTGTAGCAGTAAACTTAAATCTAAGTTAGTCACAAAAATAGCTCAGTACAATAATTCAATTAAAAATGTATCATTAAAATTCAAAATTAATTTCATTCATAGAATGTGCAGTTTGGTCAACCTAACCCACACCGCCGATTCTGGACTTTCAGCGAACGCCCTTAGAATTCTGTTGTTACTACCCCTTAACCAATTTACAACGACCGATCGTTGTATAAAAAAAAAAGTATGGCGATTACCCTCAATTTAAAAATAATAACGAGCGGATAACTTTTGCTTATTATTTACCAATCGAAGCAGTGATCATTTGACAGTGTTTTGGTGCATAGATAATTATATTATGATCATAATTTTAAAGTGTTTTTGTATTTTAATTCGTATCAGCGAAATTTACTTTCACTATCCCTTCAAAACGATAAGTATTTACAAATTAACTTGTGATTGAAATTTATTATAAGCACGTTTTTTAAAAATGTATATCCTGTCTAACAAAACTGTAAAATAAAATTTGATCTTGTCCTATATTTTATAAAAAACAAATGACATTATATTCGACGATCATTTTAACGATCGGTAGTAATTTGGGTATGTATTTTTGACATTCAGACCTGGGCCATTGTCTTTATTTACATATTGTATTATATTTTTAAATATTAGTAAAAAAAAAATATAACCCAGCGGCATCGGGAACAGGGTTCAAGCTACCGGTGGTCACGGCTCCTGAGAGAGGAATCTCCTGACTATACGCGCCGTGTCCAGGAGTACCGCTTTCTGTATCAATCCCTTGATCCAGCTGCCTAACGAGAGCTTCCTTAGGTGTTGGTCGAGGCTCTTGGAAATGATTCCATTGGCTGTAACGACAATCGGCACAATAACTGCTGTATTCACATCCCACATGTCGACAACCTCGCGAGCCAAGTCAAGATACTTATTATTATTATTATATAAACTCACATGCATAAACCGCCAGACCCGAAGTAACTACAAATACCAACCCAAACAAATTATTGGTCCCGTGTGGCACGCTGTGACACGCAGCGCAGCAGGCAATCAATCAGCCACTGTCCCAACCGGGTTGGCATCTGGTTAGACAGGAAGACAACATATTGGGAAAAGGCGAGGCAAATGGTTAATACTCAAAAATATATTCTATTTCAGTGTACATCGGACAGTTAATAGTAGGGTATAATATTGGCTGGACCGCACCAGTCCTGGTCATACTTCAGAACCCTTTGGAGACACCCTTGGACGATGTCATTTCTGACCCACAAGCGTCCTGGATTGTTTCCATTATGGCTGCTGGGGCTATCATTGGTATTATAATATAAATTATCTACACTAGTCCTACAATCCTACTCCAACTATACAGTATGTTAATTAACGAAAAGCGTTTCCTTTAACCGGTAACACTATATCGTCCACAGTCCGTAGGTCGCAGGTTCAGATCCGGCTCGAAGGACCAAAAAGATGTAGGGTCTTTACACCTTTCAATGATGATAGTTTTGAGTGATACGCAAGAGTACGTACACTTGCGTTGATTTTCATCATCAATGAATAAAGTGTATAATTACGTAATTTTACAATTTATTGATTGATGATGAAAATAATTGAATGATAATAAGTGCACGCTATTTGAATGATATGAATTCGTGTTCTAAAGTATAGACCACTCGTGGCAAGTAAAGTGCTGACACAACGAGGTCAAATTTGTACGTGCTTACACTGCACAGATACTATATAAAAAAACCCATTACGGATGTTTGTTACCCTTAACATGTAAACGCAGAACGGAGTTAGCTGACATTTATCACACCCTATTGTATTGACCTACGTTCATAAGTGGACAGCAATAGGCTGATATGGTGATGATGATGGTAGAGATTGATCTCTTGATACATAAGAATTTTATTCTGTATTCCCATGGGACTTTGGACTTTGACTTAAATCTGAAGTCCAGAAAGATGAAGTTGCGGTCAGAAGCTATTATAATAAATGCAAAGATAACTCGGTCGTTACGTTTGTTACCTATCATAGCCAAACCTCTGAACCATTTGTATTGAAATTAAAAAGAGGTAGCTTTTGTCAGCGTCCATGATAATGGGCATCATGATAACGAACTCGCGTGCAAAAGCAAGTCTGTTTAAAACCCTATCCCCACCCCCCACCCCAAATCTCTCTCTATCTTTTCCTATTGTCTGTGTAAAAAGATGGTGCCTGTTCGATTGTGCTGATAAGAAATAGCAAGACGAACTCCTCAGCAACACCTTTTTTGTTCCTAAATCTATATGAGAAGCATTTAAGAAAAAACAGACATCGTATTATAAAATGTATAGCTCTTTTTTATCCTTAAGCTCCCATTACGAAATAGGTTTGACGTTAATCGACCTGCATAGTTCCATCTCTCTCTCACACTAAAGCAATAATACTTCGTTACGTCATAACCCTACCCCTGGTGTCTTGTTCTTGTATGTCCTCCCTGTTAACTCCTCTCTGTTCTCTCCTCCCTGTTTTCTCCTCCTTATTCTCTTTACCCTGTTCTCTCCTCCTTGTTTATTCCTCCCTGCTCGCTTTACCATGCTCTCTCTTACCTGTTCTCCCCTTACAGTTTTCTTCTACCTGTTCATTCCTCTCTGCTCTCTTCATTCTCTCTTACCTGTTCTCCCCTTCCTGTTTTCATACCACATACCTCACCCAACCCCATGACTGACACCTCTTCGAACTCGCTGTTTGATTAAAAATAGCTGTTTTTGTTTTTTTCTTTTAGGTCCCTTCCTCTCAGCATATCTTTGTAACGTGATAGGCCGAAAACCATGCTTATACCTTGGTGGAAGCGCTTTTCTACTGGCTTTTATTATATTGGCAGTTGCTAATAATTTGGCCGTGATATACGTAGGCCGAGTTTTTACTGGAGTTGGTACCGGAATTATATTTGTGTTAAATCTGGTTTACATAGGAGAAATGACGTGAGTACCTATGAGAATTATTTATTATTATCAGCTTTGTGTGAAACAGGACGTAAGAAACGATTTTTTTTACATATACATTGGTGCACTTGATCACTTACTTGTAACAGAACATCGAACATTGAATACGACACTAGAGACTTTATTACAACTTGATTTTGCTCGAGAAAATGCTCAGGTTCTTTCACCTTAAAGTTGGCGTAGACAGAAAAACAATGATAGTACACTAAATCAAGAGATGATTTATTGTGGAGTGAGCTCGCTTATGGTTTGCGTAGTAAAGAACATACTCGGCCGTACTCATTTTTATCGGCCAAGTATTTTTTTAGCAATAAAAGTCCAGAAGTTTACATGCATACCTAACATGTTCAAAAATAAATCAAGATATTCACTACGTCTTTATTCATGGAAAGGCAGAGGTTTACGTCTTTCACCATGACATTGTTTAAGATCTATAGATGTAAACCCAACACTCTCATGGCGCTTCTGTTCTATTGTTTTGTATTCTTCTACCAGCCAGTATTCCGTCTACCTGCTGCTACTGATATTTTTTTAAAAGGAAAGCTTTGCCCAGCATTTTCATTTCGTTAGGATTTTTATAGATGGATATCCTCCATGAGGATTTCCCCTCCATCTGGGTAGAACAGAAGGTTATGTCGACTCTTACCGACTAAAGGTTCCACTTACAGTCACGGTCCTACCAAGAGTTGGGGGCCTGAGAATCGATTGATGCATGATCCGGGTCCCCGACTCAAAAACTAGAGCTCAGTAGTAGCGCATGTGATTTCTAAACCAACAAACCATCTTCTTCATGTTTCAGGTCAACAAGGATTCGAGGCACTCTGCTGACACTAACAGGATTCTCTAATACAATGGGCGTTTTGATAGCGTATTCAGTAGGACCGTTTGTGCCTTACTCGGCGATCAGCTGGATAGGCGCAGCTATATGCGGCCTTTACCTTGTTTTAGTATTCTTTTTCGTAACTGAAACCGCTGTATACCAAGTTATGAAGGGTAAGATCTGTATTTTCCTTAAATTATTTCTTTCGACTGAATTTCTCAATGAAGACTAGCTAGCTTCTCTGTGCTTTCGTAACAACCATACTGCGATCGCCAATCCGCCTGCCAAGCGTGGCGATTATGGCAAAACCCCCCCTTGGGGAGGCCTATGTCCAGCAGTGGACGTCTTTCGGCTGAAATGATGATGATGATGATGACTAGTCAAGAACGCAGGAGATATTATTGTGCACAAATGTGTGCAGAAACATAGGTGCACTCCCTCTTCCCTCACTCTCATAGTCCGATGGGGCGGCGCTCCAACACGACCCGCAGCACTCAACGACTTTAAGTGATGACCATCAATTATCAAATTCTGGGCCGCCACTGAGAAATTCTTAGTGGAAATAATTAAATTAAACTTTGCTCGACCTGAAAATTGAACCCACCATCCACTCCCACCATTGGGTCCTAGGTTCGTTTGCTCAATAGTCGCACATGCGACCGCGAGACCATGTGTTTGCCATAAGCCACGGGGAAGGACATATACGCTACTTATTCATCCGCGACTTTGTCTGCATGACCGACATTCACGCGTACAAAGTCGCGAGAAGAAGCAATTGTTTAAATTATAATAATAATAATTTATTTCAGACTTTCACATCCATCATTGTATCTATTCTAAAACCACCCCCCCCCAGCCTGCAGGAAATAATGTTTTCAGTGATAATGTAATCAGAGAATATGAAAATATAGCTGCCAGTTATCAACTTACTACAGCATTGAAAGAAAACAAACAGATAAACGACGTGTTTTTTAAAACTAACATTTAATTCAGGTAATAGAGTAGAAGCCATGGCCAATCTAACATCACTTGGCAGACAAGATGACATAGACGAAATAGTAGCACAAGCAAGTGAAAAACCAAAGTCAAATATTGCCCAATTAACTGAGATGTACACCGTCAGATCTAATAGAAAAGCTGCATTTATAATAATTTCGCTCAATATTCTGCAACAAATGAGTGGAGTGATACCTGTAATATCATTTGCTACGATCATTTTTGACATGTCTGGATCGAGTATGGAGTCTCACGTTTCCACTATGATTGTTGGTCTTACTCAAGTTGTGGCAGCGGTCTTTGCGCCAATACTTGTCGGCAGAGCTGGGAGTAGATCTCTATTGCTGGTGTCTACGGCAGGTTGTTCATTAAGTTTGGTAAGTCACGGATTGTTTTTAATATTAACAATTTCAACCTATTATTTTCATGAATAAAGATTATTATTATAATTATTATTATTATTATTATTATTATTATTATTTCTCGGTATATTTAAAATATCTCACATCTATGTGTGGGTCGAAATTGGCACGGGCCGAAGCCAAGTGCATTGTGTACTAAATTAGGTATTTAAAAATTTGCGGGTTAACCTGCATGTATTCAAAATAACTGCTTTTTGTAGCAGAAGGTAAGTAGATGGACTAATATTCAATGAGTTAAGGCTATTGTGTAGGGTTTTTGGGATGATTCCTGTGCTGAATAGTATGATGGGGATAGTTTTGGTGTGTGTAACATTCCACTGCGTTTTAAGTTCTATTGACAAATCTGTGTATTTTGCAATTTTTTCCGTATGTGTGCTAGTAAGGTTATGGGTGTTGCAAATTGCTATGTCTATTATGTACACTAATTTCTTTTGTTTATCTAACATAGTAATGTCTGGTCTATTATTGTAAATTGTTTTATCTGTAATTATTGTCCTATCCCAGTACAATTTGAAATTATTGTTCTCTAACACTGCTTGCGGTTTGTATTTATAGTAGGGGACTTTGTCTGTAATTAGTTTTGCTTGAATTGCTAATGATTGATGAACTATTGCAGCAACTTGATCATGGCGATGTTTATAATCGGTTTGGGCTATGGCTCTACATGCACCTGTGATGTGTTGGATGGTCTCGGATGCACCATGGCATCGTCTGCAGGAGTCATTATAATTGGGTCTGCGAATTATGAATTTTTGGTAGTTGGCTGTGTCAATGACCTGATCCTGGATGGCAATCATAAATCCCTCGGTCTCAGGGAAGAGTTCGCCTCGCCGCAGCCACGCGTTCGATGCTTTTATATCGACATGAGGTTGCTGCAAGTCGAGGCGATGTCTTCCGTGAAGTGATTTACGTTCCCATGCTGCAATTTTTTCTATTTTACTGGTGATACGTTCGTTGGTCTGTGGTTCAGTACTGTGTAAATTAAGTGGGGTGAGTTTTTTGTCTACTTGTGTAATTACTTTGTGAAGTGGTGACTGAAGGGCTTTCTCAATAAAAAACTTTCTCAAGCTGGTAATTTGCTTGTTGTGCAGATTAACTATATCTATAAGACCGCGTCCACCTTCGTCTCGCGGTAGCGTGAGCCTCTGGACACAAGATCGTGGATGATGTTTTCGGTTTTTAGTTAGGGTAGTATTTATACAGCGTTGCAGTTTAGTTAGATCAGTTTTGGACCAGTTTATAATTCCGAAAGAATAGGTGAGTATGGGTATAGCAAATGAATTTATGGATTTTATTAAATTACGCGACGTCAGTTGTGATTTTATTAGCATGTTTAGTCTGTGTTTATATTTGGAGATTATTTTATTTTTCGTGTGTTTTTGATCAATTTGGTGTGATTGTTCAAAACCTAAGTATTTGTAGGTGTCATTTTGTGATAGGGGATCTATTGCTTGGCCAGATTCTAATACGTATGGGTTACTATCAACATGATTTCCTTTTCGTAGAGTAAATGTTTTGCACTTGTCAATACCAAAAGACATGTTTATATCATCAGAAAAGGTTTGAGTAAGATCTGCGAGTGAGTGAAGTCCTGATATACTATTGCAATAGAGTTTAATATCGTCCATGAACATTAAATGGGTGAGTTTAAAATTATCCGATGTTTCATTATTTTTGATTGTAAGACCACTATCAGAAGAATTTAGAAGATTAGATAAAGGATTTAAAGCGAGGCAAAACCAGAGAGGGCTTAGAGCGTCACCTTGGTAAATTCCACGCTTTATGGGTATGGGACCTGTTTCTATTGATTTTCCTACTTTAAGTTTGGTATTCCAATGTTTCATGGACTCTGTCAAAAAATTAATTATTGCGGGATGAATTTTGTAATGCTCTAGTATGTACAGTAGCCAACTATGTGGGACAGAATCAAAAGCTTTTTGATAATCTATGTACATGGTGCAAATATCATTTTTAAAGTTAGTATTATGTTTCATGGCTATGGCATCTATGGTTAATTGCTCTTTGCACCCCTGACTATATTTACGGCAACCTTTTTGTTCCTCAGCTAAGATGTTGTTCTGGACGGTGTGTTTATATATAATTTCCGCAATGCAACCGGTTGTTAATTTGTAAATAGTTTGTAGGCAAGTTATGGGTCTGTATTTGGCTGGGTTCATATAATCGGTGTCTTTAGGAAGCATATAGGTTAGGCCTTGTGTAATAAATTTTGGGATATTTTGTGGATATTTAATGAAATCATTGATGTGATTGTAGATGGAGGGGTGTAGGCAAGTTAATTTCTTATAGTAATAGTTGTGAATGTGGTCTGTACCAGGAGCTTTCCAATTATGAGCTTTATTGATGACGTTAACGAAAACCTCTAATGGAATATTAGCAAATGACATATCAGTGACGTTTTCTAAATTGCGTTTATCGTCCTGTATCCATGTCGCAGTATGATTGTGTTCTGATGTATTCGACCAAATATTTGACCAGTATGTGTGTAGCTGTTCAGGGGAGGGATTGGGTCTGTCTGTCTGTTGTATATTTTGTGTATTTGCTGTGTCTGTGGTTAAAGTTCTGTAAAATTGTCTTTCGTTGTTTATAAATTGTGTGTTCTGATCCTTTCGTTTAGTGCAATTGAAATATCTGCGGCGCCGACTTGTTACAGCGGAGAGCTTCTGTTTAAGACTATCCATGAATTGTTCATTTGTTGTGTTAGGTTCTTCATAACTAGAATGTGTTCTGTATTTGTGTTTTATTCTTTCAATATGTGTAATCAGTCTCAAGTGCCTATTTCCGTTGATGTATTGTGTCATTCTTGCTATGTCTCTGCGTATTACCTGTATTTTTATATCTAGCCGTTTTAGCCACTTTGGTCTTCGGTCTATAACTATGTTGCGCTGTTGTATAAATGTTTGTGTAGATGTTTGTGTAGATATTTGCGTAGATTGCTCTTTGATTTTGGATCCATTGCAGATTGCTGCTGTGTAAGCAGCACAATAGACAAGTGTGTGGGTTTTCTGAAAGTCGTCATCATTTGATGTATACTTAGGTATAACTGTGTGATTTAAGAAAGTGATTATGTGAGCAAATTTCTTCGATGTTTTTTGTTTGGGTATAAATGGCCTAGTTGTAGGGTCTGTTAATAAATATTTACTGTAGGTTTCTTCAAAGGTCTTTTCTATTTTGGTGTCTAGGGATTCGTCTACGAACAAAGCGCTTACGGTTTCTTCGTGTAGTGTATCTGCTTGTGAGTATGTATTGTGAATTGTTTCTTGAAGGTCTGTTTGATTTAAGTCATTACTAGAGTGTAAGCTATTGGGGTGCGTTATTATTGCATTTTCTCCTATGTCATCATGTTGGGTGTATTGTGTAGGCTGTATATTGAGGATGTCCCTGATTTCACGTTTAATTTCTTCTAACTTGTCGTCTGAGATAAGCCTATTATTTATTATAACTCTACGCTGGTCGGCGATACGTTGTTCAGATACATGCGTGATACTCGGAAATTGTTGAGTTATGACCGTGTGCAGTTGTTTTCTGTATGCAGTTCTATTGGTTTCTAAGTGGGTTATTTTAAAATATTCTCTAATGATTGCCTCATTGATATCGTCAGTCCATCTTAAACGACTAGTTGTGTTTATGGGTTGTTGTGAATCAGATACTAAAGGTTGTGTACGTGCTATTGTGTTTTGTGTTTGGCCGATATTTTGAAGATGGATTCGGGCCTCATTTTTTATGGACTCTAGTATGGCGTCAGGAAGCAACTTATTTCGTAAAATTGCTCGTTTCTGATCACCTAATCGTTGTTTTGAAACTTGAATCTCGGGAAATTTTTGGGTGAATTCAGCATATAAAGGATCTAAATAACCGCGGATTTTGGTATCTAAATCTGTGACTTGAAGGTAGTTGCGCCAAATGAACTCATTCATCTCTCTTGTCCATCTCAATCGCGCGCGAACTTGGCCAGTGGTGGGTTCAGGATTGTTGGCGACTGCCTCCTGAACAACAGCCACGGTTGCAGAGTTTATAGAAATAGGTGAAGAAATAGAAGAATGGTCTGTATGATAGTTCAAACATGAAAGAGGAGAAGAGGGGACAGAAGGAAATAGAGATGTAGAAGAAGATGGTCTGCTGTAACTTTGTTCGGGTGACCCGGTAGGAGCCCGCTGACTCAACTCACTACCACCGATGGTTCGTATGCTGGAGCGCCCAGCATCGGCTCCAGGCGCGCCCTGGCGATCGCCCCCGGGCAGCGATCCTATACGTAATTTTCTCTTTGCTCTAGTCTCCATTTCGTCTATGGGTTACTATTGCCACGTTAGCCGCCCAGTAATATTATATTTGCGTTGCCCGCCCCCCACGTGATCTGGTGTTCGATCGGGACGTGTGGTTAGGTTTCAGGGGGCTTATTATTATTATTATTATTATTATTATTATTCTCATTTATTTATTTTATTTACATATTGTATTATATTATTATTATTATTATTTAGGTGTGTTGTTTGTTCTTCTCAGCTCGAGGCTGGTATTAGCTACATTTACGGGCCAAAGCCAAGAAAATGTAGCGTGTGGTGTGTAGATTGTGTGTTCATGATGGTGTATTGTGATCAGGATTTATTTCGTGTTCTTCTATCTGCATGAACTTTCTGACTATTCTGCAAGTGTTTAATATTGCAGCTTTTTGTAGGGTTACATAGAGGGTTTCTTTAAGATCTAATAATTTCAGGCTATGGAGAAGGTGATTTGGAATAACGCCTGTGGTGGAAAGGACTATTGGGACTACGTATACTTTTTCTTGCCGCCAGATTCTAGTAACTTCCTCCTTCAGCTCTGTGTATTTACTTATTTTTTCAGTGATTGTTTTCTGTATGTTGTGTGTGTTGGGGACTGCAATGTCTATCAGGTAAGTAACTTTATTTATTTTATCCTGTAGGGTTATATCCGGTCTATTATAATGGATGGTTCTGTCGGTTAGTATAGCGCGGTCGAAGTAGAGTTTATGTGTGGTATTTTCTAAGATTGTTTGTGGAGTATAATTGTAGTAAGGTGTGTTGGTGTTTTGTATGAGTGCGTGTTTGAGTGCCAGTTTTTGATGAACGATGTTGGCTACCTGATTGTGTCTGTGAGTGTAGTCTGTCTGTGTAAGTGTAGTGCATGCGCCTGTAATGTGTTGTATCGTTTCCGGTTGAATGTGACATTTCCGGCATTTATCATTGGTTACTGTAGGATCTTTGATTATATATTTTCTGTAGTTCCTTGTGTTAATGATCTGGTCTTGGATGGCTATAATAAATCCTTCAGTTTCGGGGAATAAAATACCTATTTTGAGCCACTTATTTGATGCTACTGTGTTTATGTGGGGTTGCTCTAGGTCATGAGGATGTCGTCCGTGAAGTACTTTCTTCTTCCAATCTTCAATTTTTTGATTCTGTCGGTCGTCATTGGTGTTGTTTGGTGTATCTGTCTGCTCGTGTAGGTTAAGTGGTGTGTAGTTGAGATCGTTTGTGACTATGGCTTTATGTATATCGCTAGTGCGAGATTTTGTGTGGAAGAATGTTTTTAGCCGACTAACTTGTTTTCGCCATAGGTGCTGGATATCTATTAGGCCTCTGCCTCCATGTTGCCGTTTGATGGTGAGTCTTTCGATGGCAGATTTAGGGTGTAGGTGGTTATGTTTCGTGAGTGTAGTGCGTGTAGTTCGTTCTAATTGTTCAGTGTCTGTTTTAGTCCATTTTTAACCCCCGACGAAAAAGAGGGGTGTTATAAGTTTGACGTGTCTGTGTGTCTGTGTGTCTGTGTGTCTGTGTGTCTGTCTGTGGCACTGTAGCTCTTTAACGGGTGAACCGATTTGAATGCGGTTTTTTTTATTTGAAAGCAGATTCTCTAGCGATGGTTCTTAGACATGTTTCATCAAAATCGGTTCAGCAGTTTTAAAGTTATCAGCTCTTTTGTTAGCTGCGGTAGGGATCTTAGGGAATTACATTCTATTTTCACAACTCCCTCAATATATGGGTATCAAATGAAAGGCCTTGACTAGTAGAATAATGTATACTATATTGCAAGGGAATGAGGAATGAGTAACGAAATGAAAACTAAAAATTTGTAAATTATTTTTGTAAACTCTTATACAAAACCAAACTAAATTACGTTTAAAAAATTTAAAATAAAAATTAAATTAAAAATTAAAAAAAACCCCCAACGCAAAACATAAAAGCGATTATGTAAAAAGTCAAAAATAATACCTTTTGTTGAGCCATCAAATGTTTGTTCGTTGAAATGGCGCTATAATGTCGCGGCGGGGTACCGCTAAGTTTAAAGCAATAACTAAATAGCTAAAATAGCGAACTGATGGTAACTAGATTTGCAACCAGATTAACAACTAGGTTAGCAACAAAAATTTGATAATATCGAAGCAAATTGGTCGGAAATGCTGGTAAATTAATAGACTGTGAATGAAATTAAGGGACTGACTTACTTAAGCGGTCTTAGTCCATTTTATAACTCCGAATGAATACGTCAGTACAGGGATAGCGAAAGTATTTATGGCTTTAATGAGATGTTTACTCGAGAGTTGGGTTTTACAGATGGCGTTAAGTCTTTTCTTGTACTCTGTTGTTATTGTATTTTTAATACTTACATGGTCTATTCCTTTCAACTGAGTGTACCCTAAATATTTGTATAAATCAGTCGGCTCCATTGCTGTTATAGTGTCCGTGTCATTTACTACATAGTCGCCAGGTCGTACTTTGCCCTTTACAATGTGAAGTGTTTTACATTTGTCTAAACCAAATTGCATGTTAATGTCCCTACTGAATTCTGCTGTTACTTCTACTAAACGTTTCATATCTTTTTCTGATTTTGCGTACAATTTGATGTCGTCCATATATATAAGGTGTGATATATATGGACATATATATATTATTATTATTATTATTATTCTCATTTATTTATTTTATTTACATATTGTATTATATTTTTAAATATTAGTAAAAAAAAACATAAAAACATTTAAAAAATATAAAAAATAGTAGCCCACCGGTATCGGGAATAGGGTCCAAGCTACCGGTGGTCAGGGCTCCTGAGAAAGGAATCTCCTGACTATACGCGCCGTGTCCAGGAGAACCGCTTTCTGTATCAAGCCCTTGATCCAGCTGCCCAACGAGAGCCTCCTTAGGTGTTGGTCGAGGCACTTGGAAATGAGTCCATTGGCCGTAACGACTATCGGCACAATGACTTCTGTATTCACATCCCACATGTCGACAACCTCGCGAGCCAAGTCAAGATACTTAATTTGTTTATCTTTCTCGGTTTTCACGAGGTTCTCGTCATGCGGAACCGCTATATCAACAATCATTGCGCGACGCTCTAATCGATCTATCACCACTATGTCAGGCTTATTGGCAACAATAGTCCTGTCAGTGATGATAGATCGATCCCAATACAATGTGATGTTGCCATTTTCGAGAACTGGGTCGGGCACATACCTGTAGTACGGTACTTCCGATTCCACAAGCCTGTATTTTAGAGCAAGTTGCTGGTGGATAATCCTAGCTACAAGGTTGTGTCTATGCAAGTAGTCTCCGTTAGCCAGACGAGAGCACCCAGAGATATGTATGTGTCGGATTGATTCTCCCGGTCGGTGGCATGCCCGACAAATGTCAACCGTGCCGTCCTTCACAATATACTTCCGGTAGTTGTTCGTCATCATAACTTCGTCCATAATCGCACAGACAAAACCTTCGGTTTCCCCAAAGAGGTCACCGAATCGCAGCCAGGATACGGACGCCAAGAAGTCTACATCAGGCCCATATAGAGCCCGGTAGAAGCGCCCGTGAAGCTCCTTGCTCTGCCATACCTTCTTACGGTCATTAGTATCTAGTACTACAGGTTTGCGCCAGTTCTCGTTCGCTAAGGAGAGCGGGGTGAGGCCCTTGTCCACTGAGACCACATCTCGATGCATCCCCACGTCGGCTTTAAAGAAGTACTCCCTGAGACTGCATACCTCACGGTTGTGCAGGGGCATTAAGAAAGCCTCGACCTCCGCACTTCCGTGGGATATACAGTCTCATTACCGATGACCGTGGGTGATGCATCCGATTTGCGGTCAGCAATGTACGGACCCTCCTATCCAGGGCATCAAGTTCCGTCTGAGTCCACTTGAGTATGCCGAAAGAGTACATCAAAACCGGCATGACCCATCCGTTGAAGGCGCGCACCTTGTTTCCGCCTGATAAAAGACTATTCAACACTTTATTCAGGCGGCCAAAGAAGCGCTCCTTCAGCGATTGTTTCATGTCGGTAGCATTGATGCCTAACGCTTCCGACATACCCAAGTATTTGTAGGTTTCGGCTGAAGAGAGGGATCTAAGGTGCATGGAATCCGAGAGTTGTGTGCCCACGGATTCCACAATCTCCCCTCGTTTCACATGCATGACTGCACATTTGTCCACACCAAATTCCATCCTGATGGCGCTACTGAACGTTTCTGTTACTTTCAGTAGCTCCATCAGTCGCAAATTGTTGGGGGCAAAGAGTTTCAGATCATCCATGTAAAGGAGGTGAGATATAACCTGACCTCCTCTTCTCAGCCGATAGCCCAGACCTGAACCCTCCAGCAACGCGCTTAGAGGGTTCAAGGCTAAACAAAACCACAGTGGACTCAGACTATCGCCCTGAAATATACCTCGCTCGATCCTTATCGGTTCGCTATTCTCCCGGATCTGCCGACATCCTGGATAGCGAAGGACCGTCTTCCATTGCCCCATACATGACATCAAGAAGGTGCGCAGAGTTGTATCAATTTTATACAACTCTAACACCCTCATGAGCCATGTATGTGGCACAGAATCATAGGCCTTCTTATAGTCTATCCAGCATGTCGACAGATCCCTTCGGGAACGACGAACCTGCTGGTTAATGGCCATATCAATGAGGAGGAGCTCCTTAGTACCACGAGACCCGTTCCTACATCCATTTTGAGAGGCAGACATGATAGAATTTTTGTCAATATGTTCGTTAATTTTTGCTCTCAAAATGGATGTAAGAACTTTATAGACCGTTGGTAGACAAGTAATCGGTCTATAATTTTTGGGTTCCGTAGTACCACCGGATTTATGGAGCAGGTGGGTTATTCCAGTTGTTAAGAATTGGGGCAACGATCCTGACTCTAAGGCTGAATGGAACTGAGAGGCCGAGCGAGTGTGCGATCTTTTAAACCATTTTATCCAAAAGTTGTGCAGCCCGTCCGGCCCTGGAGATTTCCAGTTAGGTAACGGACGGACTGCACGAGCTACATCTTGGGGGCTGATGGTAATTGCATTGTTATTATTATTATTATTATTATTATTATTGTCACACCGCTGGGCAAAGGGCTCTATTCATACAGATAAGGCACGAACATTGTTCACTATAAGTTCAGGCATCCTAACAAAGTTTTCCATCACTGACGTCTGTGACAATCAAAGTCACATGATACAATTGTCATTAAGTTTAAATTCTTAGAAATCTTCCCTTGCATAATTTAATTTAGACTCTTTAGACCATTCGCGACTCGAAAGCAACTCAAATGACAAGATCTCGTGTCACTTATCAATATTCTTTAGATCCGCGTCGTCATCTGCTATGTCATTCTGTAATATTACCCTCTGGTGGAAAGGAGATTTTTACAGAATAGAACAATACATTGCTTACACATATCAAAATATAAGAATGGTCTTTAGATTTAATAGCCATAAATAGTCCGCGGTATAGAATTTATTGTACCTTATTAGAGCTTTCTTTACATATTGGTTAAGATTCATTGATTCTCTTTACATCTAAGTAGGTATTTCTTAGATTTATTATATGGTGTTTTTTTCCAGACTGTGCTTGGCATCTATTTCTACTTGTACGACAATGGTCATCCCTCAGCTGACTACTTACAGTGGCTCTCACTGGTTTCAATTATGATGTACTTCTTATCGTACTATGGTGGTAAGTTTATTTTTATGAGATTTCTTTAAGTTGCCTTTGCCTGCAGCCACACTGGCATGTGGAGGTCATACAGTGATACCGTTTCGAAAAAAATATCCCAAGCATTACTAGGATAGGAGCTATGCTCTGAGATAAAATCCGGAACAAAGAAATTCGCCAAAGTACCAAGGTCACCAACATTGCTCTCATAATATGCAAATTGAAGTGGCAACGGGCAGGCCACATCGCTTGAAGAGCCGAAAGACGCAGCGTTGGTAGGCCTCCCAACAGATGAACCGACATTGTAAGAGTTGCTGGTAGCCGGTGGAGGCAGGCAGCAAGTTGTCGCTCGTTGTGGCGTCCTATGGGGGAGACCTCTGTTTAATTGTGGTCGTCATCCGGCTGATGATGGCCTTAGCTATTACTACTTCCAGTTTCCAAGCTTGAGCTAAACAGCTTGTATTATTTATTTATACGCGTGTTGTCAAAATCCCTATAGGTGACCCCCACATAACCAAATGACGACTAAAGTAATGGTTAGGTTAGGTATGCTAAGAAGAACTTGAAATTAAAATATGTGGATTTGGAACACCCTTGCTCCTTTGCACACTGCCTTTCTGCCACAGCAGGCTGAAGAGACGACACTAGTAATTTCTCATGTATCACTGAGAAATTAACGGGACAACGTTCTTTGGGCGGTTTGTTTAAAAACATATAAACTGCCTGTAGACCAACCTGTAGACCATACAAATATTTGTTCCGTACGCAAATTGAACCCGTGGCATGCAACGCAACAGCTAATAGCTAAGCCATTGCACCAACCGTGTCGCCTTTTACTTGTTAGCAAAAATAACTCTCACATTTATTTCGAGACGAGGCTTTCAACAGCTCACAGTCGCCTGTAAAACTCTTAGAGGACGCATCGACAGTCCCGAACTTCACGATCTTTTCTGTCGGCTGTTTGTTCCTGACAAGTACATCGGACATCGCCAAAGCCGTCGACACAATTTGTTTGCGCCTCCGTCATCTAGAACTGTCGCCAGAGCTGAGTCCCCGGTGTGTCGTACTTTAAGAATGCTTAACGCTCACCTGACCATCAATCCTGAATGTGATCTGTTTGCCGATGAATGGAGTGGAATTATGCGTGTGTGCCTGATGATTTGTGAGAGAAGGTATGCTAGGGCGTTCTCCATTATATCTTAAGTATTATTATAATTTTTTCTTGTAAACCGTAACTGTGTTAATTAACAAAAAACAAATAAACAAATTTCTTTTTCAGGTTTTGGCATCATCCCTAACACATTTATTGGTGAAATGTTCACGGACACCTGCAGGGGTTTCGGTGCTACGTTCTCGGTAACCATCGGTGGTGTGTTCGGTTTTGCAGTAACTACCGCATTTGGTTACATGTTGCCGGCATTGGGACCTAGTTTGACCTTTTGGATATTTGCTGGCGCATGCGCATTTGCGTTTTTCTTTTGTGTTATGTTTGTACCTGAAACAAAAGGAAAGAGTCTGTTGGAAATTCAAGAGATCTTAAGTAGATAATTATTATTAATGGCTGTGTAGTAGAATGTACTAACATAGTTTATAATAATGCTACTAACATTATAAACTCATAGACTTGTAAGTTTTTCATGTAGTCGTGTTTTTTAATGTCATTGGATAAATTTTTGTCTGATAAATAAAGGATTTTTATTATTATCTATATGAATCCCTATTTTCCTTGGTCACGGCATCACGTGTGAGCGGCTGGACCAATTTCGCTAATTCTTTTTTGTTCTGTTTATTATTGTAAGGAGAAGAAGAATATGAAGGAAAAAACTAAGAAAGTTGCGCGGAGCTTTAAAAAAATCGTCTTCAATCGATATAATTCATTACGAATTCTTCATGCACTTCACTATGTTTCGTCGTGGGTGCGTTTCAAGGAATAAGATTAAACTATTTTTAATTTAATTTTCGAAGCGCACCTGTCGGGTGCGTTTCGAGGAATACTTTAGGTGCGCTTCGTTGGGTGCGTTTCAAAATGGGTGCGCTTCGAGGAATACCCCCAAAGATAATTGTTAATTTGCTCTTTACTTCTAATTAATTTGGTAATTAACAGATAACAAACAAGAATGATCTCCACCAAACGGCTCGCATCACATCGGGTCGAAAAGGATACGAACGTCTCTGTACCTACAGTCGCTTGCGAACGTAACCGTTTCTGCGCCTAGTCAAATAGTTTAATTCCTACCGTGTTGACAGCCGAAAGGATCCGATCGGATATGACAACAGGCGAACGGAGACGACCGCGCGTCACAGCATGCTTTCGGCACAGTAACTTTACTGTGCTTTCGGCTAAGATCGCGTGTCTCGGAAGACGTCCACGGTCAAGCTGCTGTACATGGCTTGGTAATATAGACTTTAAATACTCTGTACATGATTTAGTATAGTTTAAAGATTGTAAAATCCATTCCGATTTGGTGCGATACGACCCATTTGGTGAATATTGTCCTACAGACGCTCGATCCCTATAATCTCATTCATCCACACCTCAGCATATCGTTTATCCAATTCAGAACTATTCGTCCCAAGACAACATTTGATCGCAGACCATAACTTGCAAACAAGTTAGATTGCCAATCATACTCGCACAATACACACGTTCGAACTTATGGTCGGCGAGTTAATCCAAAGTACGAGAAGTTTGTAGAATCAATTCGAGCAGAGATTCCGATTACAACCTTCATTATGACATTGAAGGACTCAAAGTTCCAGAAATAAATCTTGCAGAACATCTTTTTAAGGTTTTTGAACACATTTCAAAGTCAAATCATTTATTTCGATTAGACTATTATGGCACTTTTGAACGTCAAAAAGCTTTTACAAAAAAGACAACCGTCTTCAAAAACTGAAAAGTGAAAAATAACTTTAGCACAGAACAATGACTTTTTTTTCGTTTCGGAAATCGTTGGCAATACAAAACAACAAACAGAACAAAGCCACCGACTTTCAAAAAAGGTTCTTTCCAAAAAAAGGTTTTTATTTTCCGCTTTTCAATACTTACCTCCGTCTCATTCAAATCCATAAAGAAACGGCAACACAGTTAAAACAGAGATTGCAAGTAACTACACCAAAGATTCTTCGTAGAGAAGAAACTAAAACGTCTTCTATGTTTTTACATAGAAGACGTTATAGTTTTTTTTTTGAAAAAATCAAGAAATTAATACCCAACAATTTTTTTGGGTATTAATTTCTTGATTTTTTCAAAAAGTGCTGGTTCAATTTCGATTAAATTTATATGGGACCATCCCTGAGGTATACCCTATCCATAAAAATAAGAATTTTCAAAATAGATGTACATTTTCCGGAGAAATCTCGTAACAAATATACAAAAAAAAATCCCGACCATCATTCCCTGTCAGTAAACTATCTGACGTCAAAGTAGACGCCTCGACGTGACCGCTCTGCCAAGAAGAAGTATTGCTTTTCAACCGACTTCAAAAAAAAAGGAGGTTTTCAATACAATACATTTTTTGTAATGTTTGACCACGCATAACGTTTTTCAGTGTAGTCCGATTTCGATTATTCTTTTTTAATTGATAATCACAAGTCCCACATAATTTCCAAGAAAATCCACACCCTAAGGTAGAAAATTAAGGGATGAATATATTTTTCATCCCACCATCTCGGAAAGAGTATTTTTAATCTTCAATATCTGAGTGGAAAAGCCGTTTTTATTCTCTAGAGGATAAAGTAAATTTATCTTCAATATCTGAGTGGAAAAGCCGTTTTTATTCTCTAGAGGATAAAGTAAATTGAATTTAGAACATCGTGTGCACTAAGTTTGTGAATTAAAAAAAAACATTAAACCTATTTACTGCTACCTCTATGGTGCCGAATATATCATACAACTTTTTTTTAATTGGTAAAAACTCAGACTTTGTAAACGTTTTTTTTTTTTGCATTTAGTCATTTCCTCGCTGAGGTGGAATGAAAAGTTACGTGTTGCACTCGAGTGCAAAGATTTTTCACCTCGTGCTCTTTTGATTCCCTCGCTAACGCTCAGGATTCTAATTTTGAATCACTCGCTGCGCTCGTGATTCAATTTTAGAATCCTTCGCTTGCTCGGTCATCAAAATTGAACACGCGGTTAAAAAGCAACTTTGCACTCTTGTATAACAAATAACTATTTTTGGTGTCATCGTTTCGTAATTAATTGGTATGATAGAAGTAGGCACTATAAAGCGAAAAAAAAAACTACAACCGCCTTCAAAAAGTAAAAAAAAAATACTTTAAATTCGCAAGTCAGTCCGTCAGTCAAAAGCAAAGCCGCCGACTTGCGAATTTAATGTTATTTTTTACTTTTGAAGGCGGTTGTCTTTTTTAAGGTTCCGTAGTCAAATGGCAAAAAACGGAACCCTTATAGATTCGTCATGTCTGTCCGTCCGTATGTCACAGCCACTTTTTTCCGAAACTATAGGAACTATACTGTTGAAACTTGGTAAGATGTATTCTGTGAACCACACTGAGATTTTCACACAAAAATAGAAAAAAAAACAATACATTTTGGGGGTTCCCCATACTTAGAACTGAAACTCACTGGTCTTCAAAAATGATATTGAGATTTCTAATATCATTTTTTACTAAACTGAAGAGTTTTCGCGAGAGACACTTCCAAAGTGGTAAAATGACCCTCCCTCCCTGTAACTTCTAAAATAAGAGAATGATAAAACTAAAAAAAATATGATGTACTACATTACCATGTAAACTTCCACCGAAAATTAGTTTGAAAAAGATCTAGTAAGTAGGTTTCTTCTAATACGTCGTTCTATAAATCGTGAACCGCAATTTATCTTTCATTCAATCAATTCAAATATAAAAATAAACTTTTATATTATTATGTTATTTGCTGCAACGGAACCCTTCATGGACGAGTCTGACTTGGACTTCGCCGCTTTTTTTTAAACTCAAACGGACGTTGCTGGGGGCCTACCATGAACTTTTTTGGCAGGTAAATTTTAGACGAAAATTAGCCAGTCGTGCTGGTTTGTACAGTCGCCAGCACATCAATCCATACCAAACTATCAAATTTTCCCAATTTAATATGCATCTTTTGCTTTTGTAATAAAGTTGAAAATCTATCAAGGAAATTTGACAGATTGTTGTAATTTGATGTGCTGGCCTGTTCCATGAGCGCGTAAAGTAGCAGGCGACCCGGCTATCACGTGACCTAAGCTGGTGAGTGAATACGTCACAGCATTTCAACAGGCTGACCCACAGATTAACTAATACTGGGTGGCGCAAAAGTACTGGCACTAAAGAAAATACTTTTTTTTTTTTATATGACATTTTCTGTCATTCTGTTGTTGAAAATTGTGTAGTGCACAAATGTAAAATACACTGAAAATAAACATGGACCGTTTTACTCCCCAAGAACGTGGAATAATTGTGTCAATGTTCTTACGGAATAATTCATCAGTGATAAGAACACAACGTGAATTTCGTCGACGATTTCCCCACCGTCCGGCACCGATTGGTCGCACAATTCGACGCTTTGCCACACGCCTTGAAGCAACTGGCTCAACATTGGATAGACCTAAGTCTGGGAGACCAAGAACAGGCCGTTCAGCTGAAAATATCGATGCTGTGCGCGAAGATGTGGAAGAGTGTCCAGAAACATCAACGAGGCGACGTGCCACGCAATTGGGCATTTCCAGACGGACCCTGCAGCGTATTTTGGTGAAAGACTTAAAGATGTTCCCGTATAAAACTCAAATGACTCATCAGCTGCTGCCTGCTGACCACCGAGCTCGTCTAGATTACTGCCAGCGCGTCATAAACCTCAACCTTGAAGAGGATGATTTTCCTTCAAAATTGGTTATGAGTGACGAAGCGCATTTCCATCTCTCAGGGCATGTCAATAAGCAGAATACTCGGTTCTGGGGCACTGATAATCCGCGCATTATTCAAGAAACACCTCTACACCCACTAAAAGTTACTGTATGGTGTGGCATCTGTGTTGACAGAGTGATCGGACCCTATTTTTTCGAAGACGCTGGAGGCAATGCGATTACTGTCACTGGAGAACGCTACAGAACCATGTTACGTGAGTTTTTGATACCCAGTTTGGACGAATTGGGGCTGGAGCACATCTGGTTTCAACAAGACGGCGCTACGGCACACACAGCGCGCGACACTATGGACTTAGTGAGGGACGCTTTTCCAGGCCGAGTTATCTCTCGTTTTGGCGATTTGCCTTGGCCTGCAAGATCACCCGATCTGACCAGTCCAGACTTCTTTCTTTGGGGTTTTTTGAAATCTCGGGTGTATGTGAACAAGCCACAGACTCTCGCAGCTCTAAAAGAAAACATTCGTCAAGAAATAACGAACATATCGCAGGAAGTGTTACGGCAAGTTATGCAAAATGTCATAAATAGGGCTCAAATGTGTATCAACTCTGGAGGTCACCATTTAAAAGACATCATCTTTAAATCCTAATGGTACGAAATTTAATGGCACAAATATACATTTAAAAAAATCTAAATCTAGTTTTCTAATTTAGAAAAAATGTTATAGCTGAACCAAATAGGGTCTTTACTTTTGCGCCACCCAGTAGTTCCTTTGGCTGGCCTATTAAACCGTACCATCAAGTCTTTTTGACATTTAGGGTCTGTTGACACCTCGGAGAGGACAGCAGTTTTTTATCACGTTTAAAATAGAATTTTGAAAGGTTTAATTTTACGTGTCACTTCTTTTATTATTGAGAATGCTTGAGAGCAAACCAAACGCGCTTGGTGTGAAATAATAAGAGGAGCCAAACGGCTGCCTCTGATGACATACTATTCTTTTCGGTCTGTGTGAAAAGAAGAGCGCCGGCCGATGCTCCCCGAGCCGGTCTGTGTGAACGGACCCTAAAGCAAACTGCCCTGCCGTCATAACTTGTAGCCTTGTTACTGGGTTATGGAGGTCAGACAGGCGGTCGCTCCATGTAAAACACTGGTATTCAGCTGCATCCGGTTCAAAGCCGACCCCAACATAGTTGGAAACAGGCTAAGCAAATCAAGCCGATTGTTACCTTTGCAAGCAAGTATGTACAGGCAGCGCATCAACTGCTTACCCCCATCCGAAGAAATTTTAATGCGTGAGGGGCAAGCAGTTGATGACGCTGTCTGTACAAATAATGAGTTGAGATAAAGTAGTGTTTGAAATTGTACATATCCAGGTAGGTGCCTATTAAAACACTCGTGCATCTATACTGTTATGAAATCCCACTCGTGTTTTAATTACCTCTGTTACGCAACAGTTTGATAAGCTACTATTTAAGAATATAATATCAAATTAAAGTATGATTGTATTGTACAAAGAAATATTCCAATATTAAAAAGAAATTGTTTAATAACTATAGTGATGGCCAGTTCGGCTACCGTCTTGGGTTTCCAGGACAAAAACATGGTTTTGGACACATATCTTTTGGACCTTGTTGAGCACAAGAGCCTTTTTGATTTTGAGGGCCGCGTTTCATCTGACTCATAAGCTCATTTATTTGATGCGAGAGTTGGTTAACGGTGTTACACATTTGTTGCATAACATTTATATTCGTAGGAGCAGACATTGGAGCAGGCGTAAAAGTACCACCAATTGTATCGGTTGATGAGCACCCAGAAGGACATCTTTGCATCAGGCAAATGTCGTTAGGGCTACCAAAATCAGGCGGCTTACAAGGAGGTGCAAGCGCAGAAGTGTTGCTACCAGAACCCATCATTTGTGGAGTACTGAACTGCTTGCAGTCATTTCCACATTTGCTTAGAGGGCACGGTGGTCCAATCGGTTGAGCCACCACACCTTTTCTTCCATTGATTGGGCATGCATTATTGTCACATTTTGGCGGTCGGTTTGCCGGGCACTGCGAATTATTACAACTGTATGGCAGGTCGGTCCGGAATTCTTTTGGCAAAGTTGTTTTGCAATCTGGGCAGGGGCATGTCACTTTTATGACACCGGCCTTTATGTCTCTGATTTTCCCAGGGGTGTAGTTCAGGCAGGTGAAGTGCACCCATGTTTGGCAGGCGCCCTGACATTGTATGCCCGTCTTCGGCGACACAGACCCTAGGCAAATCTTACATGGGTTTTTCACTTTGCTGCATTTTGACATGGTGAACTAAAAACTTATTAAACCTTTTTTGAAAACAGTTACCATGGTTGAACTTTTTGAGCTTCCGTTTTGGTGTAAATTGTAATATAAATGAACTTCAACTCCTTATTTTTCGATAAATTATCTTATTTTTCCGACGACATTATGAATTTTGGGAATGTAATGTGATGTTGACTTGACATGTGATTTTTTTTCTTTCAACCATTGTCTGTCATATAATTCTACATCTGTCAGATATAGGCCTCTTTGCAAAATATTTACAGAATAAGGTTTTACTTGTTGGATGGTGTTTCTGGGTCAATGTTAATTTATTCTGTGTAATTTGTGTTACAACACTACGACTGACTGCATTTAAGTTGAAATGATCCAGCGTCGCGCGTCGTAGTGACGTGTCACGGTTCTTTAACGCTGCTTTTCAGCTCATAAATAATTATAGAGAACTAGCTTTTCACCGCGACTTCGTCGCCGTAAACGTCGGTTATTGCGGATGCAGACGAAATCACTGATTAATACCGTAGCCTATGTACCTACTTGTCCGGGGTTCAAGCTATCTTCATAGGTACCAAATTTTATTAAATAATAATAATAATTTTAATAAAATATTTTTTTTTTTTGACGACACGGTTGGCGCCGTGGCTCGAGCGATCGACTGCTGCGCAGCGTGTTGCGGGTTCGATAAACATAAATCTACATTTGTAAAAATAAACATTTGTGTGATAAGCACTTGTGTTTGCCTTGTGTCTGGGTGTTGTTCTATCTATATATGTATGTATATTCAAAAAAAAAAAAAAGTATTTGTGTATATATATCAGCTGTCTGAAACCCATAGTACAGGGTCTCCCTAGTTTGGAGTCAGATGGCCGTGTGTGAAAATGTCCCCCGCATATTATTATTATTATTATTTATTATTATTCGTTTTGCCGTTTCGTCGTTAAAACGTAGCAGACAGAGTTACTTTAGCGTTTATAATAATAAATAATAATCATTTATTTCAGATTTTCACGTCCATTTTGTTAGTAACAATGTTCTTATGCCCTAGAGTTATTATATAACATTACTAGCGGCCCGAGGCTTAGCTTGGGTGCCTTGCAATGTAGATCAAATTATGCGTAAGTAGGTATAAACCTTCCTTTTGAATAGGGTATTTTACAAAAAAATCTAATTAGTCCGTCAGATAGATTTCCAAAAAATATTGGACAAGTGATTTTTCTTTTTTCACGTAAACAAAAAATGTAGACGATACAGTGCGTCGAAAACTCGTGTGACATCACTGTATCAGTACACTTTTACTTGCGAAGTGACGTGACGTCACAAACCCCCACTCATGATCTTTGATGCGTTTTATCTTCGTAATTTTTTATTGATTTGATAATACAAAAAATACGTATACCTTTCCTATATTTTCGATAATCTAACTGACGGACTAATTAGACTTTTTTGGTAAAATACCCTATTACTCTATCTATTGATGAAAACCGCATTGAAATCTGTTGCGAAGTTTAAGAGCGCCCAACCCGTCATATTTCGCATAAAAACGCTTGTACGCGATTACGGCGTTATAACAAATTATTTTCCAAATATTTTTAACACACAGGTATCTTGTGGTTTAAATCTAGGTTTGTATGAAGCCAAAAATAAACTTTTTTGAGAAACCAATTCAGTAAACACGTCCGAAAATCAGCTTTTTTGCACATTTTTATCTGAACTTTGGCCGGTCATAATGCACTCATACATTGAAAATGTAAAAAAACAGCTTCATAGAAACCTTGCACATGTAATGGAAATTCTAAATTACAAACATTTTTACCAAAACCTAGTAAGGCTTTTTTAAAAACATGTCCTGGAACAAGTTATGTGAAATTTTCGCGCGCCAATTTTCCTGTGATGTTATCGCGTTCTCACTCACTCGTTTGTTTTAGAGCTTTGCGTTGGTTGAAACAAAAAAAAAATCAATCACGCTCGCGTTGAAGTTCGTACGATGGGAATAGGCGCTCTTAAAAGACCTAAGTGTACATACAACGTTTTATAGGTACTATAAAACTCTCTCTCTAAACTCTCTTTCTAGGTACTCTGTACGAGGCCAGCACATCAAACTACTACAATCTGTCAAACTTTGATAGATTTTCAACTTTATTACAAAGGCATAAAGTTCATATTTAATTGGGAAAATTTGACAGTTAGGTATGGCTTGATGTGCTGGCGTCTGTACCTAAAGATAAAGATTATATTTAGCTCGTATTGTCCCACTACAGGGTAAAGGCTTACCTCCATTGCTTCCATCAGTCCCGATAATTTTCACACCGCCGGTCGCGCTTTAGTTTGTGAAGTCGCAGTGTTTAGTTTGTGAGTTTGTGAAGTTAGGGCAAGTAAAATAAAGATTATAGGTAGAGATCTGATAACTTTTTGATAGCTAGTGCGAGTTTTTTTGCGTCTTGGCAACATTTTACATGAAGATGTTTTTCGTGGTTTCATATATTTTCCGCATAATTATGACACTCGCTGGATAGCTGGGCACTTCCACTTGTCTTTTTTATCAAAGAGTACAATATATATTGTTTTTTATTCCGAGTCGCTATGTCAACCATTTAACAGAATTACTGTTCTGTGATGTTAACAAACGATGTTACCCACTTTTGTTGTAATTGTTGTTACTGTTGTTGACTGTCTCGTGGTCACAGGTGCGACTGTTGTCCTTTGCATGGGGTACTGGGTTCGATTCTCAGATCAGGTATATTGTCTCAGTAGCAGCCCTGAGTTCGGAAGACACGCCGTCCTGCGCCTGATCACCTAGGTTGCTCCTCCTGAGGTTGCTCTATACAAGTCGAAGGCATGAGGCATGAGTCTCGAGGATCTCAAATAATGGTAGGAGCACAGATATATATCTGTGGGTAGGAGGCATTCACATCGGTGTTGAGTCGACGATGAAGTATTTTTTGTGTCTAGATTTTCCTAACTATGTTGTTGTAGGCTTCAAGTCTAAGTCTGTTTAACGTATAATGACTGCCTATCTAACCTCGACAACCCAGTTACTGATTATACGACACCCCTTTGAAAGACTGGTGGTCAGACTGTCAGACAGAGCGGCGTAGTTATTTTCTCTATATATATATATATATATATATATAAGTATATATGTATTGTACTCTTTGAGTCCGTTTGGTGTCGTAAAGAATAGCACCATCCCATATCTTTCCGTGGGTGTCGTAAGAGGCGACTAAGGGACTCACCTGAGAATGGGCAGCAGCGTTCTCTGTGCCTCTGTAACAACCATACTGCGATCGCCAACCTGCCTGCCAAGCGTGGCGATTATGGCAAAACCCCCCCTTTTGGGGGAGGCCTATGTCCAGCAGTGGTAGCTATGTACAGCCATGAGACGTCCGTCTCACGGCTGTAATGATGATGATGATGATGACTCTTTGAGTTATTTCCAATTGTTAGGTAATAATATGTTAAGGCGACGATATACGCCAGCGACCTTGAGCGACCAGAGAATCGTATGCGCTGCGTTCTAAACTCTCAAAGTTTAGTCGCAAAAATTAAATAAAAGATAGTATTCTTTAACTTAAAAAAAGGCGTATACTAAAAGATAGATAATAAAATTGTCTGTAAGATAGTAAAAGTTTCGTTTAAATATTCCTGGTACATTTTGTGTGATTATCAATGTTTTGTCCGCGTCAGACACAACTTCACGAATTAATTAAACTATTTAATATGAACTTATTAAAAAATATTCACATAATAAATGATTAATATTTATATTATATTTTTTTTTTTTTTTCAAATTATTTACACTACACATTTTGACGTGATTGTCAGTTTAAAATCGGCAAAAGTCGCTTGTTAGCGCCATAAGTAGACTTTTTTGAATACGAATTCGTTTCGCGTATTCTTCAAAGAACTTAATTAATTTGTCCTGAAGTATCTTTTATTTGAATTAACATACAGCAATTAATATACAGCTCAGATTCTTTTGAGTCGGTGAGCGCTTGAACTTGAGCTTCATATATGCGATACACGTTGTTAATCCCTGTAGTTGACAATCGAGTCAGTACTGCTATGCTCTTCTCTAACGTACCCTTCCTGACTGTGCTCGATAGCTAACTCAGCATCGTGTCAAACATGGAATCAACGTCGAGTTCAGCGACTGTTTTTGCTTAGCAAATCTGTCAAAAGTGTAAATTTTTTCAACCTAGAGTAGTTCCACCAAATACCATTAATTCACGTGACGCTAGCGCTGGGTAAGCAAAGATTAATCAATATGAAAATGTAATACGCTGCTGCCACAGCGTCGAAGGAACATTAGGTAGTGTTGCCCGGATGAAACAATGGATTTTGACCCAAAGCAGATCCTGCATTTCATCACAGTTGCAGGTTTTGGTGGCGATCTCTAACCAAAACCAGCGGCTATCACAATAGATCAGCCCAGTGGGTCGATTCTGTAAAATTCAAACAACAACTCGCATCTCACATCCCTGGCCACTGGCCTTGATATATTTGACACTTTGAACCGCGTTCGAATGTGAAGTGAACGTGGAAGTGACGGGGAAATTACCTTACAGAATGTCACTTCTTACGTCATCTCATACTTTATCTGTCAAAATCTCCCTGTCAATTTAGTTCAACTCGCTGACACGCTTGCAAGGGTGGCGCTAGTGTAAATTCGAATTATCAACCTAGTTTTTAGAATGCCAATCAAGAAACTCACAGTGGATTCAGATTCGAAGTTTAGAATGAGGTGTTACAGAATCACACCCCTGGTCGCAGTGATACCATAACTGCACTAGCTAATAAAAAAAAATAGATGGTGTTACTTAAAGATTGTACTCTCTGACTTAAAGCACCATTTTAAAGGAAGAACTCTTCAGCCTACTTCGTCTACTTCCAGTAAATTATTTTACCTTTCATTTATTGCGAGTTTTGGCGATCCCAAGCAGCTACTACTTGTTGACGTCTACATGAAGAAACAATTTTGGCTGCAGCATCAGTGTATGGTGAAGATCATGTTTATCTATCAAAATTAAACTTACATGCAAAGTTTCGTATCTTTAGTACTAATATCGTAATTACAGAGGAGTGCCCTCTTATAGAGATAATCCTGACTGTGATAATCCTGGCAGCATCAGTTTTTGGTGAAGATCATGTCCAGCTAACAAAATTAAACGTAAAGAAAGATCGTGAAAAGTTGTAGCTACAGCATCAGGTTATTTAAATCATTTTTGTGTATTGTCATCAGAACTGGTTAGGCATGCAACAATAATTCAAAGTCGTACAGAAAGTGGTTCAAAGGACAATGCCAGAAACTATAGAACTTTGCCCCACTCAACAAAAGGCAATATGTAGCATCTTACTGTTTATTTATTGCTGATAACTAAACATTAGTCTTAGTAACTGTAGAACTTGCGGTTTCCGTTTAAATCTAAAAGCAATAATGTCATTGATTATATGTTAAATTGTATTTTAGGTAAAATGAGTTTGTATTTTGTGGGTAGGTAGTTCGTAATCCGCAAGTTCTATAGAAAAACTATTTAGTATAATTTACTTTTTCTGTACATGTGTTACTTTTTCTGTACATGGGTGGAGCAGGATCTGGCATTGTCATTTGGCTTACAAGATTTGAACCAAACGCATAAGTTGGACAGATAACATTAACGATTACGATCTAATCGTTAACGATTTGTTAAAACAACAAAATTTTCGACAAACGATTTATTCTAATCATGGTTCATTAATTATGTTCATAAGATCCTTGATTTGTACGGATAGTTTTCCGACCGTGCCGCACATTTCTTTCAGGGCGATTTCCATTGAAGCCTGGTTTTTCTTGGTATCTTTCTTGTCGTTGCCTTCACCTGATGGCGATTTTGAGGGACCTGCAACGAAATAATTATTGATTAACATGAAACAACCTCGAGCCCGATGGGCCGATGGCCTGAAGACAGCAGTCGGTGGCTGGCTGCGATAGGAATAGGACCATGTAAAATGGCACGCCATGTAGGAGGATTATGTCCAACAGTAGACTTAGTAAGCTGAAGTGATGATGATCAGACTGCTCTAAGGTAGCCAAAAGATTTCTTACTTTTTTGCAATTTTAACTATTTGAAGTTCAATGGTTTACTAATGTTTGCCATAATTTAAAATGCCATAATTTTATATGTCATACTTTTATTTGCCATAATTTCATTAGAAATAATGCTCCAGTTGCTATAATCGTTAAATGACATAAAATCATTTTCACTAATTTCATTGGTCATAATCGATCAAGTGTCATAATAATGTTAATCCATAAATTTATTTGCTATAATTTTTATTTTCAATAATTTCGTTTTCCATAACATTTATTCACCATTGCCCATACTAGTACAACAATGCTAGTTCAGTACAATCGCCTGCAATGTTGATGTTATGATCATGATAAGAGATACAGATTTTTTAATCACAAGGAAACCTAGAAATAAGCCTTCTCTATCAATTTGCATAAAATTTTAAGACCTAATATAACTTAGCATACATTTGTTACTTCCTAATTATATTTCGCAATAATATTATTTACGTATAACAGCTTACGTATAATTTTTCTAATCATAATAATGATTAGGCTTACCATTCTAAAGCATAAATATATTTACGCATAATGATATTAAAACATATTTTTACTATGCATGCAGTAACCACGCAAACATGTAAACAAGCATACACCATGCATGCAGTAAGCAAGCATGCAGAATGCAAGCAAGCATGCAGCATGCAAGCAAGCATGCAGCATGCAAGCAAGCATACAGCATGCAACATGCAGCAGGCATGGTTTCTGTCACGGCTCCGGCGCTGCGGGGCTCCGGCGGTCCCACGCGAGCTTATCGTCGCAGATGTGTTTTACGCTCGCTACCGTGGCTGAGGCTGGCCGGCGCAGCAAAACCACCAGCTCCTCAGCTCGCGGGCCGCCTCGCCCCTCCGCGCCTACGCGGGCTTAGATTACACTCTAGGGGTAGGGCAGACAAGACTACGTGGAATCGGTTTCGCAGCGATTCGTTTCTGTCACTAACTTTTGTAGCACAACTTATTGTTTTTTTAAGACAATACTTTAGCGTGGCACGATAGATTTGCACATTATGCCTAGTAACATTATGCGAATTTAATTTATGCCAAAACAAATGTCTAAATATTATTTGCTACGCAATTGAGGACATCTGGCGCTAGGCGGCCGCTGCCGCGGCACGCTCGGTGGTGACCACGCAACGCGCGAGGCGAGTGAACGACTCGCCTCGCGCGTTGCGTGGTCACCTCCTAACCTAATCTATCCGTTTCGATTTTTACTAACTTTTTATTGTCTAAAGATTGATTACTATAATAAATCATTTGGTTAGTGGGTAGCCTTGATGATATTATCGTTTGTACAAAACAATAAACGTTTCTAAATTTCATTAAATGTTGCTTATGTCAAATAACGATTATGTAATGTGTTACTTATAGAAACTAATGATTATAACATATGTTATTATGGCAACAAACTTTATGGCAAATGAAAGTTATGACTAATAAGTTGATATGACAAACGTTGTTAGTATAAATGATAATAGTGCAAGTAAATATTATGACGGGGGACGATTATGGAAAACAATAATAGTACAAATGATTTTATGGAAAACAAGACAATACCGAAGTTCAATATCAGGTTAAGTGTTGAATGATCTATTTAGATAAAAGGCAAAAGTGATTGACTGATGTATCAACGCACAGGCCAAACCCTTAAGGCTAGAAAATTGAAATTTCGTACACTATTCCTCATATGACGAAGACATCCACTAAGGAAGGATTTTTTAAAATTCAACCCCCACGGGGTTAAAGGTTTGTATGAAACTTTTCATATTCCTTGGATATATTTACATTACTTACCTACCTAGGTAGGTAGCTAGGTAAGGTAGGGTAGGTAGGTAGGGACAGGACAACGTCTGTAGGGTCAGCTAGGTAATGAATATTTATGATTATCATGCTGTAACTAAATAATCCCTTTGAAAGGTGCTAAAAAAAATACGTAAAGCCGTTGGTCCCTGCTGTCAGTGTCAGTCGACCAATCTAGGGGTCAGACAGGCAGTCGCTCCATGTAAAGGTCTGGTATAGCTGAATACCAGACCTTTACATGGAGCGACTGCCTGTCTGTGTGCATTCCGTAAGAATGGAAACCGACCCCAATATTATGTAGTTGGGAATAGGCTAGGCCGATGACGATTTGCGCTACGAGCGCATTTCTTAATAATTACCCTTAACCCGATAATGAGGTAAAATTTGCAGAAAACGGAAGGAAGGAACATTGTGTCTCAGCCCCAGTTTATCCCACGCTTGGCAATGCATCATGCAACCCGACGAATTCATTTGGTCGCGTCAGGTAAATGCTGCTGCTGTTTTGGTCACGACGAAAACGAAAAAAGTCACGAAAAGACGTGACTTTTAGCGACTATTTCAGTACTGCATCGCGTTTTGCTAACTCGTCGCGGTCACTGCGTTTGAGAGTACCTACTCATCTTCTATGTGGAGTATTATATAAGGAAGGTGAGAAATCGCTGTTCGTTAGTCTCACTAAAACTCGAGAACGGCTGAACCGATTTGACAAATTTTGGTCTTGAAGTATTTGTGGAAGTTCAGGGATGGTTTAAAAATTGAGAAAATTGTGGTACGTAGGGTAGGTAGGGGTAGGCTGGGTATGGTAGGTAGGTAGGGTATGTCAGGTAAGTAGGTGGGTACGTAGGTTGGTAGGGTAGGTAGGTAGGTTGGTAGATTGGTAGGTTGGTAAGTTGAAAGAGTAGGTAGATAGGTTGGTAGGGTTGGTAGGTTAGGTAGGTAGGTAGATAGGGAAGGCAGATAGGTCGGTAAAGTAGACAGCGACAGGACAACGTCTGTCAAAGCTAGTTACAAACAAATGTGATTAAAATGACTTAATGAGGTAAAATCTTACAATTCGGATCGTGACACGAACTGACAGTTGAAACGGAAGATGCGGCTGCGGCGGGTTCTTTCTGTTCTTTCTTCTGCTCGCAAGGCGCTGGTGACGCGGGTATCGGCAAGCAAGGGGTCACCCCTTTGCTTGCCGGTACCGCCCCCTTGTCTGCCGGTACCTCTCCCTTGGCTGCCAGTATTGGCCCATTTCCTGCCGGTACTGCCCCCTTGCCTGCCGGTACCGGTGACGCCGGTTTGACTGAGGCTGGGCATTCCACTGGCTCATTTGGACATGTCTTATTTGAGCATTTTTGAGGCTTTTGTGCTTTTTGTTTGTTTGATGGCTTAAAAGCTTCGTCACCCTTCTTTTCGCCTTCGCCCTTTTGTTGGTTGGCTGGACAGTTGGTGTTTGAGCAAATGAAAGGACCGTTTGTCATATATTCTTTTACTTGAGTTGTTTCACAGTCGGGACATGGGCACATCACTTTTATTAGACCAGCTTTGATGTCTGAAATCTTCCCTGGTGTGTAGTTAAGGCACTTAAAATGGGCCCATTTTTTACAAGCACCTTCGCATTGTAAACCTGTTTTGTTATTCACTGGTTCACAACAGTATTTGCAAGGATTCTTTACTTTTGCATTTTTACTCATTTTGTCTGATTATAGGTACCTAGAAACACAGTAACATTTTGACTACCTTTGTTTTTATTTACATTTTTATTGAAGTTATTTGATTTCAGTTGTGGAGTTCTGGATTTTCTGCTGATTTGAAGTGTGTGCCCAATTCTTTCATAGACTTTTTCCTAATTTTCTTTTATTGTTGACAGTAAAGTTGACAGTTTTTGATTCGGTACATAGAGCTACTCGACAGCAAATCCTTTATCCTATCCTACTAATATTATAAATGCGAAAGTTTGTGAAGATGTTTGGATGTTTGTTACTCAATCACGCGCAAACCGTTCAACAGATTTGTATGAAAATTGGCACATAGGTAGACCATTTCCTGGATTAACATATAGGATACTATTTATCCCGGTAATATGTTCCCTTGGGATAATCGTTATTTTTACGCGGGCGAAACCGCGGGCAGAAGCTAGTTTTTAATAAATGACCACTCATGTCCAAGAAGCTTATAGGTAAAAGTGGAGGCAACACTCTGAACACCTAAGTGAAACCAACTGTGGGCAGACGCTCTCTTTCTAAATGCATACACAAGATAAAGAAAACACATATCACTGTCTCGTTCTTATGTATCCATTCAGAAAGAGACCGTCTGCCCACTGTTGGTTTCACTTAGGTATTTAGAGTGTTGCCTCCACTTTTATTCTAAGCTTCTTGCTCATGTCTCATTACTTAAACTTACAATCCATAATTAAATACATTGGGACCCACCATGTCACTGGCCATTCCCATGGTGGGTCTAAAAATGTACCACTCAAACGTTTTTAGGCTTCCGTACCTCAAAAGAAAAATACGGAACACTTATAGGATCACTTTGTTGTCCGTCTGTCTGTGTGTCTGTCCGTCTGTCCGTCTGTCTGTCCGTCAGTCCGCCCGTCTGTCCATCTGTCTGTCCGTCTGTCTGTCCGTCTGTCTGTCCGTCTGTCTGTCCGTCTGTCTGTCCGTCTCTCTGTCCGTCAGTCTGTCCGTCTGTCTGTCCGGCTGTCTGTCCGTCTGTCTGTTCGTCTGTCTGTCCGTCAGTCTGTCCGTCAGTCTGTCCGTCTGTCTGTCCGTCTGTCTGTCCGTCTGTCTGTCCGTCTGTCTGTCCGTCTGTCTGTCCGTCTGTCTGTCCGTCTGTCTGTCCGTCTGTCTGTCCGTCTGTCTGTCTGTCAAGACTAGAGATTGAAAAAATTCGATAGTTTTGATTTTCGAATATTTTTCAGTACCTACTGTTTGAATATTATTCGAATATTTTCAAAATATAAAAAAAACACTTAAAAGTATCATTAGCTTTTTATTTATTTGGGATCTCCAACAAAGGATAAGTCCAACTGCAGTTCAGCAGATACACAAACACATGAAATAAATAATCAACGACAAAAGTACCCCATAGATGAACTCCTTCACTTACAGGAGACCATGCATAATAAAATGTATAACTAAGCTAACAAAAATTAAAATAAAAAATCTACTCAAAACACATTTTGTAATATACCTAATTGGAAAATTGGAAAAATAAAACAAAAAAAAAATAACAATGTCTTAGCAGCAATTATACCCTGTCCATTGGGTTATTGGTTTTTTGACAGCTGCCTTAAAATGTAATTATTCCCGATTACCCTAAGTTAACTTTAAAATGTGTTGTAAAATAAATATAGAAACTGCCTAATCTTGTTGGAATATCTTATTTATGACAGACAGACATTATAATATAGGTGCGTATCAGTTTTTACAAAAAACATAAATATTGTTCACTAGTTGCAGCTGTCAAAAAACGATTAAACCAGTGGACAGAGTATAGAAAATTAAAATCAAAACGTAATAAAATTGGACACATAAAATTAAAATTGGAAAACTGGAAAAATAAAATAAAATTTAAAAAATAAACTAAAATCAACAAAGTCATAGCAGCAAATAGAAAATTAAAATCAAAACATAATAAGGTAAACGCAGCTATTACCGACCCTGTTAAAAGAATTTTAAATTATTAAGAATGGTGGTTGCTTCCACACTCAGTGTTTTGGTTTTAAAATAAACTCTTGCCTGTCTAGTTTATGTTTATTAACTAAAATGCCCTAAAACAGAAGATTTACTCGTAATAAAAAAATAATTAATTGAACTAGTCGATTGTTTGTATTACCGACCCATAAAAACAGCTATGAAGCTATTAACGATTTTTATGAAGCTATTACCGAGTGTAAGGAAACGAGGAGGATGTATAGATTGGTATTTTTTGTTTACTAAGAACATTCTAATGTGGTTTTGTAAAGGAAATTAGCAGATATATTGAGAGCATATTATATAATTTGACATAGTTCGAGTTATACTTGACAAATAACAATAATAAATTATCTAAAATAATAACCTAAGCAGTCTAATGTAACATTAACCTTTCGTATGCTGTGATTACCGACATAATTAAAAAGCTATTGTGTCTCGTGTGGATCTGTGTTTGTGGCAGTCAAAGGGGTTAGGAGAATAATCTGTATATAATCGGTGACAGGTTCCCATACTTGCTATTACCGACTCATACAGATCGGTATTAGCTATGCATGTAAAAATATGTAAATGTTTCACCGACTCACAAAAAATAATAAATATGTATTTATTTGAATTATCTGACTTTAACAGAGATTGTAACTAATTCATTTAGCAAATATTATTAACTAGCTTATGCCCGCGACTTCGTTCGCGTGGAAGCCGTAAACAATTACTACTTGAGGACTCAAAAGCAATATTATAAATTTCACTGACAGACAGTGTACAGCTTGGTATATTCTAGAAGCACGAAACTTTGCTAAGGAAAGATGTTTGATTTCCGAGTTAAGGGAGACGAAAGTTTGTATGAAAATTTGTCTTTTATGCCGATAGGAAATTCTGTCGTGGTCACGGTTAATGTACTAAAAAAAGCTGACTCTTTACTAAAAAAGTGATTATTTTAAGGTAAGAGTACGTATATTGCATGATTTAAAAACGATTTGTTCTTTGTCGTTTTTTTTTAATATACTGTATGCAAATATACTTTTATATGCCTACAGGTATATACGTAAATAACAAATGTTGATATTCCTAACCTAAAAATGTTTGAAAAGAAGAAAAAACATTAAGGAAGCTTAGCTATATTTATAAAACTTCTCTGTAAACTACGTTTGTAGTGTTGCCGTTAGTTAAAATGTACAGAGAGTTAGAACTGGTGACGCGAGAGCAAGCGACGTACAGTTGACCGTGGGAAAAAAAATGGTCCTGAGATCGACAACCGCAGCATTCAGTGTGGCAAACACCGACCGACCTGAGACTGGTTTATAGTCATGCCAAAGCACACGCTCACAGAGAACTGAACACGCTTGAATTGGAAGGGATAATTGTGGGGATTTAGCGGTATACGTGGTATAAACACTCTCGCCAACGCCACAATCTGTCACAATTTCAGCTTCGATGATCTTCTGCAGACAGACGACTTCGAGCCGGTTCCCGTTACACAACTTTAGCAGAGTTTAATTCCAAATAATATAGGTATGTACACCGACCTTCAGCTGGATGACGTACGCTGGAAGTCAACTTGCTGTAAGCGAATTCTATTCTAAATTCTACGGGGTAATGTGTGGCGTCCCCTTGCTCGACTACAGTGTTCATTGAGATGTATATTATTTCTCTCCCTTCAATTTGAGAGAAATAAAATGCTTTTTTCGATCACTGCAGCTTGATCATTTTTGGGCGTTACAATAGCCTGTTCACACACCCAAATTCTCTTGGTGCGGTATTTGACTTATGTCGCCATACACCAGATGAATCAGTTCTTCTAATGTAGATACTACACTACTAAGAGTCTCTGTTATTCACCTGCCCTCTCCCTATTGGTAGAGAATCTTCACCAACTTTTAAATGAACATCGGAGAATTCTTGAACACGTGAATTGCCGCCAAGCTGAGCGAGTATATTGATGGTCAAGCGCAATTTATAAACGTGAACATAGAATTGATCGTTTCAACAATGCATTTACCTCTTCAGCCATAGTTCCTCGCGCTACCAAAGGCAGCGTCTGCTGGAAATCGCCACCGGGAATACCCATAATGTCTGTCAGGCATTGCTCTCTTAATAGATGTGAATTTTAAACACGGCGTCCGCAGTTTTACCCCAAAAAAAACAGTGTGGCAACGCAATTTTAACTTGCCTCCTGACCTCTGCAAGAATACCAGTGGTAATTAATGTTTTTCCTGTTCAACCAGGAGCATTATTTGTTCTGCAATTGCTCTGAGGTAAACACGCAGACGTGGTTATTTACGATAGTACTCATTGCACCTGGATGGATTGTAATTGGTTTCGGCGGTGTATTCCCGATTTCCACGATTTTGATGTGCCAGTAACCCAAATTCGACCGCCGATCTAAATGACCACGTTTTAAGAGAAGTTAGACAATTGTTTAGAATACGTTTATCATTGTGTTCAATGTCACCTTTAGTAGTTGATCTCAAAACTCACAAGAAGTATTTGGACCGATGTTGCCGATATTTCTCCCACAAAAGTACTGGGTTTGCAATTTCACAAAACAAACAAATAAATGTCTGACGGTCTGACGATTGGGAATTTTCAAAAATTATTGAGTGTTTCTCATCGCCACTCTATTTTACCAAAATCATTTTGTAATCGTTTAGTTTAATGTATTAAAAATTACATGTAATTCTTC
The DNA here is from genome assembly GCA_947361185.1 of Charanyca ferruginea. Lineage (NCBI taxonomy): Eukaryota > Metazoa > Arthropoda > Insecta > Lepidoptera > Noctuidae > Charanyca > Charanyca ferruginea. The sequence goes on along the minus strand of OX376078.1, from coordinate 18,071,959 downwards.
TGCAGCATATTGAAATAATATTTATTTTGAGTTGAGTTTTCAAACATGACATGTGTCAGAATAAAATGTATTTAAATCAAAAGCACTAAGGAGTATTGACATCAACTTCGATGCAAATCACCCTCAAAATAACTATCTACCCATTTTTAACTCCATTAGATGGTGACTTTCAATAAAATACGAAATCCATCTTCCATCAATTCTGTTAAAGAATGTTCATGCGAAATCTGAAGTAGATTGGACCAAAGAATCACGTTGTCCCATACAAACTTTGCCCCCGTTTTTCACCCCCTTAGGGGTAGGATTTCGGAAAATCCTTTCTTAGTGGATGCCTACGTCATACAGAACACACCCTCCAAGTTTCAGGTCTCTACGATCAGCGGTTTAGGCTGTGCGTTGATACATCAGTCAGTCACCTTTGCCTTTTATATATATAGATAGATTAATGCACACTTTGAGATATAAGGAAGGTAATTTATTAATGTACTTTATCAATAACAATGAATGACTAATTTCATAATAACTTGTAAATATAAAATGGTAAAACGAGTAAACTAGACAAAATAGTATAGGTCGCTAATAATGTGTAACAAAGGTTTGAGATTAAAATATCATATTAAAATAATGGTTCTATTGTCATTTATAGACGGTAAAGAGTTAAAACTAAATGCACAGGGTAATTACCAATCCATAGATCAGCAATAGCTGCTACCACAAAAATTATTGAAGCTATTATCGCTTTATTCAAATTTCAAGTTTTATCCTATTAAATGACTTAAACTTTATGAAATACTATACGAAATGAAGAATTTACACTTAAATGACTACTTTTAATAATTCAGAACAAGTGTAGGTTTTGTGTATTTCTGGTAAGTCTTGAGCAAAAATTTGATGTGCTTACCTGTAAGTAACAAGGATTCCATGGCCTTCGAACTCGCTGTCGTCACAGGAACTAACGAATATTACCTCTTTCCCGGGATGCCACGCACACTAACATAAGTTTTTTTCGATGCTCAATGAACTAACATGCGTGTTTCATCAAGTGTCTTCAGCATACGTTGTTTCACTATGGTAAAAAATCCAAATTAATGGAATGGGTCGGTAATAGCTGCGAATTTTCGATGGATCGTTAATAGCTGCGTTTACCTTAAAATTGGACACATAAAATTAAAATAATTAACAAATAGGTAAGTTTTTTGCCCATTTTTTAAAATTTAAATCACACCACGTAATAGTTATTGTACTTTATTGTTTTATTTTAATTTCAAAGAATACGTAAAGTGAGATCTGAGGAAACTTAAGACTATGTCGTGCAAAAAACGAAAAAAGGACAGGTGCAGTTAAGGTTATATTAACGAAAGTAGTAGATATTGACTATGAAAATATACATAATTACTACCATAGATAACGTATTTAGAATGTTTGCCAAGCAAACATATGAAATATGGCATAGTATTTTTAATGGATTCGTATTAACTTGAGCAAAATCTACAAAAACGCGTGCAGGGATTCAGGGGATTTCATGTATTTTTCCATTGAAATATTCTATAGAAATGAATTCAAGCCAATCTCTAATACTTATGTAATCTTTAAATCTTGCATCTCATATTTTTATTGTATTGTTTAGAAGATTTTATATATTTTTATTCAAAATGCGCTCCTAATTCGCCATACAAAATTACTATGAACACTTACCACACGCACAAGCTTCACCACAGTTTTGCCTGCGCAGGAGGCCGGCTTGTACACGGAACACGGAGCGTGTGGTTGGTAAAATACGCTCCGTGTTCCGTGTACAAACCGGCCTGCGCCGGCAAAACTGTGGTGAAGCTTGTGCGTGTGGTAGGCCCACTACACCTAAATATGTACCTACAGTACGCAAAAGAGATAAGTATCCATGTCGTCGGGAATAGTTGAAGATTTCTTAGAAACCAATGGGGGCTTTCAAATGAAATTTTATTAAATCATTGAACTGTTTATTCTCTATAAATTGTATTTTATTTTATTCATAAAAACCTATCGGTTTCTAAGTAAACTTCAACTGTTTCCGGCGACATGGATACTTATCTCCTTTGGTGACCGTACATGCCCACGCGCTCCAACAATTCAGTCGCCCTCGAGAGCTCAGAACATATTTACGTCACTTTAGAGAACGAGCGCATCGATCGATAATAAATTAGGTACCGTGTAAACACACTGCTGCATAGAAAAACAAAGTATGTGACATTTTCGACGGTATCTTGAATTTAATTCCACTTTTGAATTTTATCTTGTAGTCTCGCAATACCGTTTATCGAATGGTTATAATTTTGTATATATAGATGAGTTTTGTAGCATCAACTACTGTTTCAGGAAATATTTAACTATTATAATTAATTATGTAAGTATTATACTAAGAAAAGGAACCAAAATGTTCTACTTTGACTGTTAACTACCGGAAATAATCGACGAATGCACGAGCACAGAAAATTTAGCAAAAAAACTGAAGATGAAAAATGTATTTATTCAACACAATTTTGACACGTAAAATGCATTGAAAATTTTAAAATAAAGTTATTTGAAAATAATTTTGGATTACAATCTAGTATCTGGAAACATGAATTGGGAGTGGGGGATGGTGGTAGAGGTAAGGGGGGACCTCCCGACCCCCTGGTATCACTTCCGTGAAAGAAAAAAACTTTTTGTAACCTAACCTCAAACACTAGGTAAAGTTGCCTCAAAGGCGTCGACTGTCGGCAACGGGTACGAAAATTGGCACAAAGACGGCCGCCATCAGGTCGACGGAGACTCGCTGCGCAGGGCTTCTATTTCTGTCTGCAGGGTTTAAAGGAACCTAACTAACCGAACCTCGGGGTGCCCCTGATGTCGACCTATACCTAAGTATATTCGTCTGTCCAAAAAATTTGACACACAAATGTCATTTCTTTTTTTTACGTTCCATTTTATTAATTTTGCACGATATTTTACACCAAAAATATAATCTGTCAAAATATAATAAAAAATATATTTTGACAGATTTGGTTGTCAATCGCCCATTTTAACGTTCCTTTCGCTTTTTACTTGGTATGATGTGATTTGAGGTTAGTAATTTATTTTATTAATTTCTCGAAAACTACGCGGTTTCCTTTAATGAAAGTGGTAGTGTTATAATCAGAACCCAACTTTTTCTTTTTTTTTGGTACGGGGGGGAAAATCCTCATGGAGGGATCTGTCAGACTCTTACTGACTAAAAACCACCCCGGTGTTCCATCTCACACCTACGTCGAGGGTCGCGGGAACTGGAGACACTTCTGCAACCCCCGGCTGGTGTCCGCCCGCTGCAGCGGGTCACTTCTCGGGTCAGGGGAGGGAGTGAGGCGTTAGACTACCCCCCGGACATCTTAGAGGGGCGCGCGTGGAACACTACGCGCTGCCACCTCGGGTCCTGGTGTATGTGGGGGCGACAGACGTCTCCGAGTCTGCCGCCCCTGGACCCATTTAGTGGGGCCGGAAGAGGGCGTTGTCCGCCCTCCGCCGATGCCCGGTGCGCCTGCTGCGGGCAGGGTAGGAGGTTGAAATCTCCCTCTCCCTTTCCGCAGCCTCCTTCTGTGACATGACACTTTCGCAGAAGGAAACCACACAACTTTATTCACCACAACTTCATTACTTTTTATCCCCCAACTCGTGTTTCCGTGTTCTAGATTCAACCCGAATTTTGTATAAGTAGGTAAACGAATAAAAACTTAAAATAAAATAAAACTTTCATATTCCTTTGTTTTCATTTTTACAATACATTTTTCATGTTTTATTTCAGTCAGAAAAAATATGAAGTTTATTTAAAAATGTTATGTTATGTTATACTCTAATTCACATAATGCCGTATTTTATGATATTATTATACGGAGCATCATTCTGTTGACAAAAAGAAAATACAAGTCCACTGTTTGACTTATCCCTAGATATATGCCAATGTCGGGTAGCTATCGTATCGTCGTTCGTATCACATTGACAAGTGACATTGACAGCTTGCGAAATATGAGGTTATAATCCATTCGCTCTCTTCTGTTATTTCTTATTCTTAATAACCAACAATACTTAATTAAAAATGCCGTTTATGAAAGGAAGAGCACCTATCCGACGCACAATAAACTACTTAAATGCCGGACGATTGGTATTGAAAGACAAAATCAAGATATTCTCTGTAGCTTACAATATAAATGGTGAAAACAATCTTGGGGCCAAGGAATTCGTTTTCTGGTATTTGCCACAAATTCAATACAAAAACCCTGACGTTCAGGTAGCAACGTTGAAGAACCTTACTCCCTCGCCATTCATAAAGTGTTATTTCGAAGATGGACGAAAGATTTTGGTAGATGTAGACAATAAATCTAAAGAAGAAATTTTGGAGCATTTAATTAATACTGTTGGTGAGTTTTGTTTTATTGAATGTAAAAGAATAAACTAGTTGTGAAGGCAGAATGTAATACTTATAGGTAGGTATGCCTTGTGGTTTGATAGGCAGTTAGATATTTATCAGGCCTGGAGATCTGTACCATAGAGTTTCTGTATGTAGTGCGGACTCCAGACTCTCGCATAGGTGCTTTTGTCTGTGTTTATTGCATAGTACTAAGGTATTCATTATTGTTGAGGTTTTTTATGTTTGCGGACACATGAAGAAAAACCGGTTTTATTTTATTATAAATTTTATTATGATTTCACACAATACACTTCTCAGTAAATCAGCCATCTTTGCATCTCACAAGGGATTGTCATCAATCATCATAGACTATATATATATCTTCTCTCTTAAAAAGTTATGCTATATTGGGTCTTTATCCATAAGCGTTTGGTGCCATTCTATCACAGCACCATAGGGTGTCTTAAGGTAGGTATACAAATAGTTGTTTTATTTCATATCAACGGTGACGTGCCAATACCTACTAATTGACATTTTTAATATAGACACACACGCTGGTTTAGTTGGGCCTTGGGAGGTACTTCCACATTTAATATGGTGTCAGTAAGTAGGTATTGGCACTTCACCGTCGATATATATATATATTGTTGATGTTTCAAGAGCATCATGAGACACCAGGACCGCGTGGTCCTGCCATGGACAGTAATTGTCTTTTTCATTGTAGTCCATTTGTGCGTACAAATGGACTACAATGAATAAGACAATTACTGTCCATGTGTAGTCAAAGTCAAAGTATTTATTTCAATAAAATTAAACCATTTACAGGCACTTGTAAATTGTCAAGGAGTCGGTCAGTTAGTCAGAAAGTTGAAGCTAGTTGCTCATTCCAAAAAGTAGGTAGGTCTCTATGGAGAAGAATGAGCAAGAAACTCCATAGACACTGTTTTAATCTAGTCTTTACAAAAAACTGGTTACATTATTCTTGTTGCTTATGTTAAAACAATGTCCACACAAAATACTAATTCTGGAATAATTAAAATTACAGGAAAATCAAAGGAAATATTAGAACAAGAATCAATAGCTGCAGAGAAGAAAGATAATCCTGCAAACTTCGGTGTTGGTTGTGAACGACCATGCATCTGTGAAGTGTACGGACAAGTTCCTTGTCCCGGTGTGGTACCATTACCAAAGTTCATGAGAGGGAAGTTTAAAAACGCAACAGATTAGGATTTATAGTAGTATAGAGGTAGAAATTGAAAATGTTATTTTTTTTTATCATCACCGAGCTGATGCCTGCATCTTCGTCCGTGTGAACGTTGGTTATCAGCGGGGTTTTACGTTTTTATGCACGGAACCCTATTTTTTTTCTAAAATAATAATAATTTGGTATGTAAGTAATTGAATTATTTAATTTTAAATGTTGTGTCTGATCTTTCGACACAACTAACTTTTGTTATTATTATAATATGCTCTCGAGCAAAATGTAGCGAACCAACCATCTTATTATAAGACCTTAAATGCTAACGTATTGAAACCTACATTTACGAATAAATTTGATTTGATTTGAAAAAATAAATGTAGCCTCAGTTTCTCAGTAAAAGAAGGAATGTGACTGGCAGCGGATGGTTGTGAACTGCCCAATACCGGGTTGGTTGGTGATCTCTGGGTAATTGAATGTAGGCCATTCAGCAGTGGATGGCAATAGGCTGATATTATGAAGTTTCTCCTCTCCTGCCAGTGAAATTCCTGTAAAAATCGGTCTAGCCGTTTCAGATATTAGCCGGAACAAACAGAAAGACCAACATTTTAAAAACCCCACACACGCACACATTGCACCCACACCACACGCATTGTAGATACCTATGTTTAACAAATAAATACTCTGATTCTGATTCTGAGAAATAGATTTTTCGATATGAGTAATATTGGTTGCGTGTCATTGTTTAACTGTTGTGTCTCCTAATTGACAGTTGAGCTCATACGCATTTAATAAAAAACTGTTATTTTGACATTACAAACAGACACTTGCTATATTTTTATTTGTATAGAAGATTAGCTTTTGCCCGCGACTTTTTTTTTTTTTGTTTTTTTCTATTAAATAGGCTTGCGTTAGAACGCAATTCACCTGATCGTAAGTGATAATGTCGGTTATCGCGGATGCCGACGAAGTCGCGGATTGAAAAGTAGCCTATGTCCTTTCCAGACGTTTAAGCTATATTCATACCAAATTTCATCAATATCGGTTCAGCCGTTTCGTCGTGAAAGCGTAACAGACAGAGTTACTTTCGCATTTATAATAATTAAGTATGGAAATATGGATTAAAATCTTCCGGTACGCTTAGTTTGTGTTCGGACTAATCTCCGGAACTGCTGGTCCGATTCTGATAATTATTCACTAATAGAAAGCTACTTTATCTCTGAGTGCTATAGTCTATATTTAATTAACAAAATCGCGGGCAAAGGCTAGTCTTCTATGTTATCTATAGGTACTAATATTGTAAAGAGGTAAAATGTGTTTGTCATTTTGTATGTAGGGGGGTAATCTTCGAAACTACTAATCCATTTAAAACATTATTTCATCAACAGGACGTAAGTTTATCCCAGAGTGCTACAGGCTATCTATGATAAAATGTAAGTGCCTACAGGCTATCTATATAATAAAAATGAAACTTTGTTCGTTAGTCTCACTAAAACTCGAGAACGGCTGGATCGATTTGGTTAATATTGGTTTTGAAATATTTGTGGAAGTCCAGCACGCGTAGCATGACCACGCTATGTCTACGGAAGAATAGACATACTGACAGCAAGAATAGACAAGTCAGTACAGTTTGTCTATTCTTCCTGTCAGTATGTCTATTCTTCCGTAGACATAACGTGGTCATGCTACGCGTGCAGGGAAGGTTTAAACTGTAAGAAAATTAAAAAAATAATTGACAGGACAACGTCTGTCGGGTCAGCTAGTCTATAATAAAATGTATAATAAAGAAAATATAGGAATCCCTAATGACACGGACGAAGATGCAGGCAAAATGAGTAAATGATAAACATGAGCCAACTGCCAGTACTAAAAACTACTATAAAAGCATTTTTGTCAACCGAGAATCAGCCAAAGAAGACTCAGACTATAAATGGAAAGTTTTGTAAGTAAATTAAAAATATTAACATTTTCAATACTTAATGTAAAGTTAAGTACACTGTAGATAGTTATTTAGTAATATAATTTTAGTGTAATAAAACAATTTATAAAGAATTATTTTCGTTTTATTTAACTACTGGTGTGACTGACATAAGTGGCCGATCTGGAGAGTCTCCCCAGCTTGGCCACATTTATATCTCAAAAACTAGGGCACCTAGCGAAGATCTGTTTTGTTTTGAATAATTTTCCCTTTTAGATAAACCACACGTGATAGCTGTTCAAAATAAAAGCACTGGCACTCGGGGACTGCCGCGGTAAAGCTATTGCAAAGCTTTTTTTTTTTTTTTTCGGATTGGCATCTCGCAGGTCAACCTAGGAGGTTGTCAGCTGCTTAACCGGACTTTCCTGTGGTGCCTTAAAAATATTATTTTACACGCTAAGCCGAGGCTCGTACCCCACAGGGGGTGCCCCCTGTAGGGTACGAGCCTCGGCTTAGGGCGTCGCTGGGAGAGGACAGCAAAGGGACAGGCTGGATCGGATTTCTATTGCATAGCATTTTATATATATTATATATATATATATACATATTATGATTATATATACCATATACATACACGTTAAGCGAACGCTCGGCCGAGCTACATGATAGGCGGAGTGGGGAGTGTCAGGTTTTATTTTCGTTACAGAATCTCTTGATTCGGTCGCCGCGCTCAAAGCCCGCGATAAAAGCTATGCAATAGGTAGCTTAAAATATTTTAAGCCCATTTCATAACATGTCCTTTAATCGCTAATTTGTCGCCAAGTCACAGATTTAATCGGGTCTTAGTTTAGAAGATATAATGAGTTCAATTAGTAAGATATAATCCAAGAGCTAGAAGGAAGAGATTGTCGTGAACTCTCTCCAGATCGCCCACCTATATACCCTAACCCTATCTTTTGTTGACAGACTGAAGTATGACGAGTTCCAAAATTTTTATCCGGTCGCGATTGTAGCGCCTCCTTTTGTGGCACATTTTAATACAGATATCGTGCTTCTTTCCTCTACCCTCCATACCATATGCAAAGGATGCATGGATACATTCGCAGAAGAAACGCCATAGCGCGTGCTTATAGAATGCAGTAACGTATGGTCGATCAACGGACACGGACTCTCCAAACTCCGGCATCGCTTCCGGAAACCCTGCAGCATTCTGAAAAAGCTGCTAACTTTCTGGCATGATTCTAAATTAGTTGGAGTAGGAAGGTTTAGATGAGTCACGCACAATTTAATGGTCCAATCATGAGGCTAAGTGCTGAAACAGAACCGGTAGGTAAACTTAACTGAACTAAACTTTTGTTTCATATCATAGTGATATGCTGGTGTGTGAATATACTTAATACAAATAATTTTATTTAAAATCCAGAAGTCGGGCAGCAGCGGTTTCCGTGTACCTACTCAACAACTCTGCGATCCCCAAGACGCCTGCCTGCCAAGCGTGGGAATTATGGCACCCCCCCCCCCCCTTATAGGGGAGACCTTTGTTCAATAGTGGACTTCTTCCAGCTGATGATGACGATGATAAAAAATTTAGATATTTTGTTCCAAAAAATGAGTTTTGTATTGAATGTCTACAAACTTCTCGGAAAAAAAACCGCTGGGCCTGCGGCCTGTGTACCTACCTACATTATGTTATATCTCCTTTTCTGTGGTGATGTTGGTGACAGCTAATTTTAGTTTATTAAAAATATTGCTACTACCTACGCGTGAATTTTCTTACAGATACTATTTTTTTGACAAATAAATACTTATAATCAGGGAGCCAAGTGTGCTATTTTTATAATTTCGGCATTCCAAAACGATCCCATTGTCATTTTGCTAAAAATTCGTAATCTGCTAAATTCCTAATGGTCGATCATTGGTCGGTCGAATTAAAAGCAATGACTGCACAATGACTTTCTAATGGTAGGTCACTGATCAAAGGACCTGTCAAATTTTTTTTTAGCAGATTACCCGCCGAAGTCAGTCATTCAGTTGTCATTTTGTACGAGATTACCATTCTATATTATTTCTTTCAATGGCGTATCAGTGGTTGACCATTGGAAAGTCATAATGACGCCATTATATTTGTAGATTAGGTACCAAACTTGTCAAAATCAACAATTATGAAATCAATGATAGACCATTTTGACACTATTGTAATAGCAGACTTGAGGCCCTGGAATAACGTAGGTAAAGGTATAAGGTAGTGTCGCCGAAGATGGCCCGGGTCCTAGGATAGCCCACATTTAAAAAAATACAGTTATGATTATTCGAAACATTTGAAATTTCGTGGGTATATGCTATTGGTACTATAGACAATAGTGCAAGTGTGTTTAATTACCGGCGCGTCGCCATTTTGGAGACTGATGGCAGTTTGCTTGTTCATGTCAAGACGATACACTTTTTATTACCTGCATTATCTAAATCCTTTTGAAAATTAACGAATTTAAAACAAATCTCTTTGCTCTAAAATGTGAAAATTCATATTTAATCTATTTATAAGCGAATTACAGGTGAGTGTTACTATTTTATTTCCTTTTTTTGTATTTTTACGAGATTATACTCAACCCGGGTGTAATTTCCTATCATGGCCCATAGTATAATTCCCTTAATGAATGACATCAAAAAAATAAATTTTAGAAAAAAAATCTGATTTATTTTTATTTTTGATAAGTTACTTTCAATATTGGTCTCGAAGTTAAATTTTATTTTATTTAGTGGTTTGTTTTTATTTTATAGTTGATTTTCATTTTGATAGATTTAAGATAGCCCACATTTAAATTTTTGGTTGATTTTTTTTACCTTTTATGAATAATGTTGTGGGAAGTATGTTTTTATTTCGATGTTTTATGTTAAAAGTGTTTAAGAGTTTATAATGCATATACTTTCATTAATATTTTTCGGGCCATCTTCAGCGACCAGCTTCCCAAGATAGCCCAATAACAAGTTTCTAAAAAGTGTTTACATTTGTGTTAAAATGCCAAAAACTGTACTACTTTTTTAGATATCTTGTTTCTCAAATAAATATATTACAACTTCCATTATCTTTTTTCTTTACTTTACTTATCTGCAAGATTTTACGAGGTTTTGAAATTAAGCGGGCCTTCATCGGCGCCTGTACCTTACTATTGGTAAAATCATTTATGAAATCAGATGAGTAAGTAACTTCGGATATTAGGCCGTACAAACACAAACTCACAGCGGGGGACTGCCTCGCGGAAGGTGACAGAATGGATAAGGTGAGAAGTAGGTAAAGTAGTTTTTGAAAGTAGCGCCAGTGACAGAAAAGTTGAAAGGGAATCGATTGTCTTGATAAAGGCATGTAAAGAGAAGGGATGAAACGCATTTGTGTCTGACCAAAAGAGTTATTAATATTAATGTGAATGGATGGAGAGGAAGGCCAAAGTAAAGATGGATGAATTGTGTGAAGAATGTATGAATGAAAAGGGAGTCAGTGCAAATACGATAGTTGACAGGATCGAAAACATGTTACGCCGACTCCAAGTAATTTTTGGGACAAAGGCAGGAAAAGACATGAAGGTTTTAAAATCAAACACACACAGATTACTCACATTATTTATATAGGTAGTTGATAAGCACATTTACGAGTTAAAATGTATGGCCACGAATGTGGGATGCCATCAAAGCCGCAGCGATGTAGTGCATATTCTTGAACGCAGTAAAAGTCTGCGCATTATTGCTCCAAAATAATGAATCATCTACTTCAGCACCTCGAGGACAGGTGTGAAAGAATATCCAACCGCTTCGGCATTTTTCGTTCATTTCCTGAAAAAAACAAAACTCATCATCTTCCCACCATCTTGTCCCATGTTAGGTGGGATAGGCGCAACATGTTTTCTTTCATTCGGTCTGGCAGCAGTCATGCTCGCGTCTATGTTTTTTGTTGTCTTTACAACATCATACATTTTAACCGTCTCTGCATAGGCTTTTTTTCCCATTAAACGGTCTTATTCAACGTGGCAGAGAAGTTCGTCTACTTCGTAATTTTTTATTCTATGCTAGTGACCCCCTCCTGCTTCGCCTTAATTTTATAGCCTCATTCTAGGGTTATATAGTCGTTGACGATTTATGACGTATTTAAAAAAAAACTACCTACCTACTTACTAGATCTCGTTCAAACCAATTTTTGGTGGAAGTTTACATGGTATTGTACATCATATATTTTTTTTGGTTTTATCATTCTCTTATTTTAGAAGTTACAGGAGGGAGACACACATTTTACTACTTTGGAAGTGTCTCTCGCGCAAACTATTCAGTTTAGAAAAAAATAATATTAGAAACTTCAATATCATTTTTGAAGACCTATCCATAGATACCCTACAAGCATGGGTTTGATGATAAAAAAAAATGAGTTTCAGTTCTAAGTATGGGGAACCCCCAAAATTTATTGGTTTTTTTTTCTATTTTTGTTTGAAAATCTTAAAAGGTGTATTCTGCGAACCGCACAGAATACACCTACTTACCCAGTTTCAACAGTATAGTTTCGGAAAAAAAAGGCTGTGACATACGGACGAACAGACAGACAGACATGACGAATCTATAAGGGTTCCGTTTTTTGCCATTTGGCTACGGAACCCTAATAAAATTTAAGGTTATCTTACACCAAAACTCAGCTTGAACTCGGGTAACATGTCTTTTCTCTTGGAAGTCGGTCCTGCGATGACGACCGAAGCGTCTTGAAAAGCGTCGCACGTTTGTGAACACTGTTTCGTTACAGTACCTAATTTCTCTGTCATGTCCTTGCTGATCTTCATCAGGAGTGGAGAGACAGGCCGTTTCTAAGAAATTAAAAGTAATTTAGAGATGCAAAAGCGCAGGCCGGATAGCACGGCACGCTAGCATTAATGACATCATCCGTCGTGCTCTTGCCTCCGCCGGCGTGCCAGCTGTGTTAGAACCTAATGGCTTGGCACGTGACGATGGAAAGAGACCAGATGGAATGACCATAATGCCGTGGAAGTTGGGTAGACCTTTGGTGTGGGATGCAACTTGTGTCGACACCCTTGCGCCATCCCATCTTCCTAGCACGTCGTGTTGTGCTGGGGCGGCTGCTGCAGGTGCCGAAAACCTCAAACGGCGTAAATATAATAACCTTCTTGGAAGTTATATGTTTGAGCCGTTTGGGGTTGAAACACTAGGGCCATGGGGTCCGAGTGCTCACCTTGTTTTTAGGGATATTTCTAAGCGGCTGGTCGACTCTTCACGTGACCAGAGGGCTGGCCTTTTCTTGGGCCAAAGAATTAGCATTGCTATTCAACGTGGTAACGCTGCTAGCCTTCTGGGCACTTGTCCCATTGTGAGCGATGCGGACGAATTTTTTGATGCCCTGTGAGCCCTCCATTGTACATAATATAAATATATTTTTTAATTTATTTTTAAGCTTTGTACAAAAATATTTTAAATCTTAATTTATACTAAATATTATATAGGGTGACTGGTAATTAGTGTACGATACATAAACACGTGATTGTGTTCATGATAACAAATAACTTTCCCGAAGAAAAAATGTTTTTTGTACTGGTTCACTTTAGGTCACAGGCGTGCGCGCGCGTGAATTTCATACGGCTGTTGTGTTATTGTGATAAAAGTGAACCAGTACAAAAAAAAATTTTCTTCGGGAAAGTTGTTTGTTATCATGAACACAATCACGTGTTTAAGTATCGTACACTAATTACCAGTCACCCTATATATTTGAAAGGTACTAGTAAACCCCTATTTAGAGATAATAATTGGCAGTTGTCAGAGTGACCATTAGGCTGCTCTCTCGAAAAAAGCTTGAAAGAAGCATGCAGATGAAGCAACTTTTCGTCGGCATCTACAGAGAAATTACATCTGAAAAAAATTGTTAATAATCTACATGATTTGATACGTAATTTGGTTTAGCCACAATTTTTCTATCAGTATCACATAATAAGAAAAAAAAATGTCAAATCATCTCCAAATCATTGAGATGAAACCATTTTACTCCTTAATTTCTTATCAAAAGAGTATAAAAAAATATCTACTGCTTTGCAATACAAAGGAAAATGATTTGGTTTTGTTACTTTTTACAAATATGTATTATTTTTATTACAATAAATTAAAAATGCGTCCGATTGAAGACTGCGTCTACATCACCCCCGCACTCGTCCACAAATTTAGTACGGGCCAAATGCTCAAGGATAATGGCATGTATACAAGCCTTAAGATGGGCAGCGTCACCGAGGACGACCCAGAAAGAGGTAGCGAGATGATCTGAACGTGTATCACGAGGTGGCGCTGGACAAAAGTTCCTGGAAGGACTTGGGGGAGGCCTTTGCCCAGCAGTGGGACAGCTAATTAAAAAAAGAATATAACCTTAAAACCATAGTTAGTAAATACAAAGAAATAATGTTGAAGTGTCTGTTTGTAATGTCGAAACAACAGCGTTTTACTAAATGTAAAAAAATGGTTACTATTTTTCATTGGTTTTAAGTTCTATAAATGAAAGCAATCCACTGGTTTCAAGGATAACGGTGTTTACCCTAACACCCTTTATATACAGGTACAGAGGCCAGCACATCAAGCTACACCAATCTGTCAAAGAATCATGGCAGGATTTGTACAAAAAAAATTAAAGATGTTTAGCGAAGTTGAAAATCTAATTTTTATATTCTTGGGTACATAAAGAGTATCTTCAGGCGTTTACAATATTTTTAAAACCCCACAAAAAAAGTCAATAGTTTAACGAAAAGCTCATTATTTCAGAGCGAAACGGCGACTAATAGTAACAGTGACACTGACAGTCGCCGTTTCGCAGTTCTTACTCTAAAATTGCATCGTTTTATGGGAGATTATATCACAAATAATATTTTTTTTTCCCACACACTTGTCACATCACTTGTCTGCCAATTTGATAGATCCGTTAACGACGATTATCACTTTCTTTTTTTTATAAATACAAAATGGGCATCGAGATGAAACGAAAAAGTGTTTTATTTTCATTTCGTAATATTTTAATTATGCGGGGGTTTAAAAATATGGTAAGTATATCAATCTACTCCTGATAATGTATTCTCCACATTGGAAAACATTTTAAACCCTCTAAATTATTATTTTCTTCATACAAACGAATGTATGGATCTCGCCATGATTCTTTCTTTGATAGTTTTTCAACTTTATTACAAAAGGATAAGGGTCATATTCAATTGGGAAAATTTGATAGTTTGAAATGTGTAATGGCATTGACTTCAAGATTATTAGCTCATTTTTACAGAATAGCACTGCAGAAGCGTTTACTTACTTTGCAGCAACACTTGTACATTATATTTGCTCCGAGCAAAGGACACAAGAGCAGGTAGGAGTTGAGGACAGGATGAGGAGGTCCCACGAATGCAATGTTTAATCCTTTCAATGACTTGAATGTTTCCTGAAATTATTCATGAGGTTATTTTGTGAGGATTGGTTGACTAATATCTATCTAATATATATAAATCTCCTGTCACGATGTTTGTCCGCGATGGACTCCTAATATATATAAATCTCCTGTCACGATGTTTGTCCGCGATGGACTCCTAAACTACTGAAGCGATTTTAATGAAATTTGTACACCGTGTGCAGTTTGATCCAACTTGAAAGATAGGGTAGGTGTAGGGTATGTGTAGGGTAGGTGTAGGGTGGGTGTAGGTAAATAGGCAGGTAAGTAGGTAGATAAGGACAGGACAACGTCTGTCGGGTCAGCTAGTAAATCTATATTTTCTTGATTCTGAAAGTTTTTTCTATATCTATCTATCTAAACTGGGTCGATTCTGAAAATTATTTTGCCTATGTGCCGAGTGATATACTATGTTATACTAACAAAAACATTAAAGTTCCCTAAGAAAATCTACACAAATAAGCAAATAAATTCCATTTTATAATTTGGGTACGGAGGGTAGAGATAAGGAGAAAAGTCTTTGTATATTATAAAGTGTCCCATGAAAATGTTGGCGTTACAATCGCTACGGGGTAAAAAGTTTCTAAAAGCGCGGCCACACGATTCGGTGACGGTGCGGTGCGGCACCGCAGTACAACGCTGCGCATTCAATGAACACCAAGAAATTGTATATTTATATGAAAAAAAAGAAATTGTATATTTATGTATTGTGTTGAGCAATAAATATTTGAATTTGAATTTGAACGCTGTTCATCGTGGTGCCGCGCGACGCTGCAACTAAACTTTACTGCTAAAAGCTGGTCACTGCTGGACAATTTTTCAACATTCCTCCCATTTGAGACATTTCTCCTTACCTCGATAGTTGGGTGACATTCATTTGACATTTTCAGGTTACTACCACGTAGAAAAAAAAAAACCCAGACTCACGTGTGCCTGACCTTATCACCTACCATAATAGCCATGATAGTGGCCAGGGACTGTATGGTGGCGTGTGTCCTGGACAACATACACAACACTGGCACCGAAGACCTATCAGCAAACCTCTGGACACACGTGTGTGTCACAGTTGACACGAATATTATGTCTGCCATATCTGAGAATATTCTGAAAATAAAATTGGTGTCAGTGGTCATCATATTGGCCTTATAAAATTGACAAAATGCGATGTTATACATAGATTTTGTAGTGCAATATGCTGCTGTGACATAATGCCACATGTAAATAGTAAGTCAATTGACGTCACTTCTGTGCCATGTTAAACTTATAAAATTAAATATATTTTTTAGATTTCCCGCCAGACACAAACGGTACTCGTCAATTTGTTTGAACCTAAAGTTATAAACTTTGGAGAATAAAAGAGTACGTTATTTTCATCGCTTAGGCTGGGCGGCATTCGCTACATGATCTTTAAACCGTCTATCCCACGATCCTTTAAGACTAGGTCCTCCCGGCTCCCATAATGACTTACGGAGCCGGAATGTGGACACTCACCGTGAGCCTGGTCCACAAATTCAAGCTCAGCGTGCAATGGAGAGAGCGATGCTCGAGAATTCGCAATGAAGTCATTCGCCAGAGAACTAAACTCGCCGACATTGAATGTCGAATCAACACGCTCATGCAGATGTTGATGCACGCAGTGGAAGTGGGCCGGCCATGTTTGCAAACAGACAAGCGGTAGATGGAGCAGACAGGCTTTAGAGTGAAGACTGCGTTTAGGAAAGCGTAGTGTGGGACGCCCTGCAGGTGGCTGGCTGCAGGTGGATGCAGGCTGCCCAAGACCAGGTTGGCTGGCGATCTCTGGGAGTGGCCACTGCTAAACATACAACCTCATCATCATAACACCCTATTGCCTTCCACTGACGGCAATGTGACACTAATTTGGTCGATCGTTTCCAACATCGCGGTACCAAAGTTTTCCGTGACATTAGCATAATTTATACTAAATTCCGACGACAACAGTCGACACCCGCCTAACGGTTGTTCATTAGCCCATCAGACACAACACCCGTCTGGTCGGAGGATCCAACCTTTTCAATGGAGAATGAAAAACTTTCCTCCTTCTTACTCATACCTGACTGTGTATTACCTGCCATTATAATCGTAATCCCAAACCAATCGGTCGGCTATGCCTACATCAGCCGCCCCCAAGAGTGACGCTGCTTTTGAAATTGCCATGTTTAACGTTGGTTCGTTTACCTCCTGCAGGATCATCACTTTTGCATTTGGTAAGATATTCTGCAAGACGGTTTTAAAGTTTTATCATACAATTGAGACTCAAGACGTTTCAACATCTCTCAATAGATACTGTTAACTAGGGGGGTAGTAGTTCTGTAAGAATTTTCGCATTTACTTACTTCAGGAACACAAATCAGAACACAACCTTCAACTGTGGACGTGGTCTCAGGTCTCAGAGGCCCCTTCGTCTCTGAGAAATTCGTAAAAAAGTGACTTCTCTGCTTCCCCCGAGGCAGATCGGCTCAGTACCTTTCACGTTGGTGAAGAAACAGAAACGTTGGTGTAGACAGTGGTAGTTGTGGCACCGACTTCAAAACACGTGAGATTTTAACTTTTAAAATTTGGCCGGGGTTTTAGTCTGTGAGACCCCCACGTCCATGTTTCCCATACATTGTATTTTAGATAGTGTTTGTGTTTGGGGTTTAAGATTTTTTAGTAAAGATGGTCAGCCAAGTACGTTCAGAATAGAACGGGGAAACAAGTCCGTTTAGAAATCTGGTTGGGATGAGGTTACTGCGTTTCTCCTCCTCCAAAGAATCAGACACCGAAAATTATATTGCCGACTGTGCGATTTCTGAAAAAAATCTTCTCTTGTGCATGCAATTGAAGACGAAATGTAATATACATATAAACGTAATGGAAAAAGAACCTCGTAGAAACTTTACCTCATAATGATGATAGTTTTGATGACGAAACACCACTCTTTTTATTGTGACTAAAATATTATCTAGTTAAATCGCTCAATGAATATGTTCTTATAATAACAACAACAAATAAGATTCCTAGAACGAGAAGATCTTCTGACGAACAACGCGTTATCAATACAAAACTACCCAAAAAATGAGGATGACTTGACGTGCGTTTTAGTGTCTGATTTGTCTCTTGAGCTGCAAAAGTCATTACTCGTACTTAGAAAACATGTAGACTTGTGTTGACAGATGACTGGTCCACGGTGCTACTCTCAACCTTCTTTTCATTTCAATACCTAGGTTTGGAAATAGAGTCATGGTTTTTGGTAGTTTATTAGTGGTTTACTATAATCTATAACTAGTAGGTGATCTATTTACTTTTATCCTATCCTACTTCCTACCACTATAATAAAAGCGAAAGGTTGTGAGGATGAATCGATGGATGAATGGATGTACCTACAGATGTTTGTTACTCTTCCACGCTTTGTCAGGTGAACGCAACTCTTCAACAGCTGAACGCAATTACCAAAAATATTGCAGTTAGTTGCAAATAATGTCCAGTTTGAAAACGTACTACGAACGTGGAACGAATCAAGTACGGCGTTATCGATAACACGTGAGCTACTTCTACTTTTGGCGCGCTTCTACAGAGTCGTGATTTTTTCAGCCCACAGCGAGCAGGACATTCAGAATCCAGTGTCTGATCGCATCGGAGCTAATACGTCCCGAAACTGTACTCCATTCGTTGTGTTTAAGTCAATTTTAATTTGAGTCGTGAGTTTATTTTAAATTGAGTTTGTGTTAAATTGTGGTTTTAATAAACGCCGTGTATTGTACCCTATACCCAGTGTGTTTGCATTGCACGAAACCCAATCTTCTGCCCACATGATGACTGAATCTGACGGATTAAATCCTGACGATCCGACAAATATATGTATTTTCTTTTCATTTTAGTTTATTAAAGTAGGTATTGTGTAAACAAATAATTTAAACATGATTAAGGCACCTGTGTCAGGAGACAATAAAAAAAATGATTAATCTTTCAAACTGGCTAATAGTTGCAACTATCTGCAATATTTTGGGTTTTGTCATTAAAAATCATTAAAATTTTGCTTAAAAAAAAATAGACACACTTCGTCTAAGACAAGTTCGGTTCAAATAATAATGATATGTGGGGACATTTCACACTTAGCCATCTGACCTCAAACTAGGGAGACCCTGTACTATGAGTGTCAGACAGCTGATATAAAGACATAAACAAATACATTTTTAAATACATACATATAGATTAACAATAACAAATAGTTATAAATAGTCTATACTAGCTCCGCTTTACAGCTTTGCATCGATCTACTAAACACTCTGTATAAATATTGGTCTAGCTTAACACATAAGATAATTTTATACCCCGTTTTTGTGTTCCCTTGGATGGTAATGATCAGGGAATTTTTAGAATTTTTGTAACTTTAACATACCTACCAAATTTTTTTGGTGGGTATCTCCCGTCTGTCTTTTCAAGTTAAGAGCACTGCTCAAGATATCAGAAACCATGCTCGTATCCCAATTTTTGAAACAGATTAAATGTCGTGGCTTCTTTTCGGTTTTCCTGAAAAAATATTTAATTTTTATTGGCATTGTAAGCTTATTTCCAGGAATCGTATTGACTAAAACTTCAGGCGTTGGCTGAGTATAGATAGGACGTTTGTAGACGAAAAACTCTCGGGGTACCGAGATTGTTGCGATATTTTAAAACAAAAAGCGGAAAAAAAAACTTTTTAACAAAAAAGACAACCGCTTTCAAACAGTAAAAAATAACTTTCAAATTTCAATTCGCCTTTAAATTTTTAGTGCCTACTTTTTATCATACAAATTAATTGCGGTTGGCGCAGTGGTTGAGCGATCGACTGCTGCGCTGCGTGTCGCTGGTTCGATTAACGCACGGAACAAATATTTGTATACCCTACAGATATTTGTTCCGGGTCTGGCTGTTTGTGTAGTGAGTTTATATGTAAACGCACCCATGACACAGGAATAATTCCTAGGAATTAATTGTGGGGCAACGTTTTTTAAAATTACGAAACGGAGACCACAAAAAAAACAGTCTTCCATTCAGCCTTAATTTTCTACCCTTAGGGGTGGAATATTTTCTTGAAACTTATATGGGACCAAATATGACGTATACACTATCAATTAAAAACAGAATCATCGAAATCGGACTACACTGAAAAAAGATATGCGTGGTCAAACATAAAATGAAAACTAATTTTTATGGACCCAAATGGCAACTATGCCGCATCAAACTAAAGAAGAATCACGTAAATCGGATCATACATCTCAGCGTAATTAGTGTACGTACATAAAAAAAATACCAATCGAATTAAGAACCTCTTCGTTTTTTGAAGTCGGTTAAAAATATTGCGATTCTGTGGGCTAATTCACGTAACTAAAGAAGTGCTGTTGCAGTGCAGTTGCAGCTAAGTTTCGATCAAATCAACGCTTTTCGTATTCTCTACCTAACCTTCTCTACTCAACGATCCACGCGTCATGTTCGTGAACGGGCGCTGTCAGTAGAGATTGGTCAACTCTTAACTGCCATGGCTTTTATCTTGATTATTTTTTATATTTTGTATTGCTAGATTACCTTCATTGTTTTCACACATAGAAGTAACAAGAATAATGTAAGCAGTATTTTGTAAAAAATGATTTTAAAAGTGTCCGTGGAGTTTCTTGCTCGTTCTTCTCCATAGAGACTTATCCTACGTTTGGGAACGAACAACTAGCTTCCACTTTCTGACTAACTGACCGACACCTTGACAATTCAAAAGTGCCTGTAAATGGTTTACCTTTTTTTAGTTGATCTGAGATGGTTTAATTGAAATAAATGCTTTGATTTTGACTTTGACAATATTATTAAGAATGCCTAATGTAATTGGCCAAAGGTGGTTTTATGTTCAAGTAAAATAAATTAATAAAAATAAGTTGAAGACTTAGAAGTATTGATTTCATGCCATTAAGATAGGTTAGCAACAATGTTAAGGTACTATAGATAGACACTTACTGATAAATCTTGCGAATTTGAAATGGCTGTGTAAATGGTTCATACTTTAAAGATTTTAAACACTTTGAAGCTACACAAAAATCTATTGAATTTGGAAGGAATTGTTTCATTTTTGTTTTTAAATACTATAATTTTTCCATACAGAACTTTATCAAAAATATTACGTTCATCTCGTGTTGACAAATGTTGACAAAGTATGTGTGACTTATTATTCCAAAGAGATGACAAACATATTTTTTAAAATTGTCATAGATAGTAGACAGGTAGATTTCATCTGCTTATCAGTTCTTCTTCTTAGTAACTTCATCAACTCATCAACAAAAATATTATTGAGGTCGGTTAATAGCTTTCGAAAATATGGATAGGTACATAAAAAAAATACAATAGAATTACAATCTATCGAATAATTTCTATTATAATCTAGAAAAACGGATTAACTCACTATGTTGCCGGGTTCGTGCGACTAGTTTCGGACAATTAGTCACCACAGTGAGTAAATCCGTTTTTCTCTAATAGAATCTAAAATAGAATTATCTCCTCCTTGTTATGAAGTCGGTTGGAAAAGGCCTTAGGTAAGGTATAATTCAAATGTTTGTTTGTATGTCTTGTTTGTGCAAAGCCAGTGAAAAGGTCCTGCTGACCTGTAATACAAGTTTTTTCAAACCTACTTCAGGGACCAACTCTCACAATGTGAATAGTGCCTCATAACCGTTGTGAGAGCAAATCAATACATTTATTATTAACTAGCTGATGTCCGTGACTTCGTCCCCGTGATAGTTTGGTAAGTCCAGACGAAGTCGTGAATTAAAAAGTAGGAATGTCCTTCCAGGGCCTCAAGTCTGCTTTTACAATAGTGTCAGAATGGTCTATCGTTGATTTCATAATTGTTGATTTTGACAAGTTTGGTAATCTACTAATATAATGGCGTCATTATGACTTTCCAATGGTCAACCAATGACACTCCATTGAAAGAAATGCTATAGAATGGTAATCTCGTACATAATGACAAATTAATGACTGACTTAGTTTACGAACTTCTTACTGCTTCAGATTGCTTATAACACTTATAAATAATATGTAAAAATATATATAAATGAAATCTGGCATGAATAAATGTTCAAATTTGTTGACAATGTCATTATAATACAATTCTATTGCGAGACCATTGACCGACCAATGATCGACCATTATGAATTTAGCAGATTACGAACTTTTAGCAAAATGACAATGGGATCGTGTTGGAATGATGAAATTATAAAAATAGCAGACTTAGCCCCCAGGGTTCCAGCTATGTTCATCTCAAATTCTATCAAAAGGCGAAAGGGTTGACAGAGTTACTTTCGCATTTATAATATTTAGTATGGAAGTATGAATTACAAGATTCTTGCCAATTTTCCAAGTTAAGATTATTTGTAAACGTCATATTTTCATTAAATAGGCACATTTACGGATAATGCTAACTTGGAGAGCTATTTTGATGATTTTATTAATTACTAGCTTCTGCCCGCGACTTCGCACGCGGATCCAGTTGCTTATGCCAGCGACAACGGGGTCGGCAAAATCGAAGATCTGAAATGTCTGATGTCGAATTCTAAGAGCCCGGGGACGGGAAAACAACGGGATGCGCGAGATGATTCGAGACGTTCAAAAAGTACAATTTTGAATCATACCTCCGATGGCGGAATATGTGGCGTAGTCAATCATAGGAGTATACGTAAATGAACTCCGTTCCTTACCAACCCAAGGAAGGTCGCCATGACCTACGGCTATATCTTGAGCTGCTTCCGATTCTTCAGATGATATCGACATTCTGTTCAGAGAATATCGAAGTCGATCAGAATTCAAACGTTCGTTGCGCTCTTCTTCTGTCTCTTCATGCCGTACTCCAGCAATTCTTTTTCTCTCACTTTCTAACTGATTTTGAATATTTTCACACAATCTATACTATAATATTATAAAGCTGAAGTTTGTTTGTTTGTTTGGTTGAACGCGCTAATCTCAGGATCTACTGGTTCGAATTAAAAAAACCTTTTTGTGTTGGATAGTCCATTTACCGAGGAAGGCTATAGGCCAATGCGAAGCTGGGTCGGGTCGCTAGTGTATGATAATCTTGATCAGCAGTTAGTCGTGCATCACGTTCATCATTCGGTTCAAAAGACCTGTTAGTAGATGTGCGAATACGCTGAGAACTCAAGAGTGATTCTGTATCGGTAAACGTTTCCGATTAGCGAGACAATGCATGTCGCTCACGATCAGCGGACAGTCGCGCATAACGTTCCGCAGCAGATGCGTAGATACGCTGAGAACTCAAGCGCAATTCTCTATCCGTGAACGTCTCCGATTCGCGAGACAATGTATGACGTTCACGATCAGCGGTTAGTCGCGCATCATACTCTTCACTGGTCTCTAGAGACCTGTAGATGTAGATGCGTAAATACGCTGAGAACGCAGGCGTGCTTCGCGATCTGAAAAGGTTTCCACGGAGCGAGTTGCAGCCTGATGTTCTCGAACAGCATCAAGTCTCTCGTGACGCTCTTCGGTAGATTCTTGGGATCTTATGATCCTCAATCTTTTAGCTCCTTAGAAACATTGGGAAAGATTTGACCTCTTTCTAGGCATGGTTATAGTTATATTGTAAAGAAGATACCTGATCAATTAAAATTTAAGTGACTGCTCCCCTGCGTTACCGGGTAGGCTACCGTGTCACGAAGATAAATGGAAAAGGAAATTAAACACCCAAACAACATAAGCCCGAAGGCATATTTATTCGATAAAATAAAAAAATTCATGGGAATTTTGGCCAGTAGAGTCAAATTTTCAATGATATACCATCGTCATCAAAAATCAGTCCTAAACTGTTACCGCCTTCACCGCGTGGAGGTACTCCCAGCTAATGTTATTTTATAAGATACAGTGAAATTAGTGATAGCTTTGATTTTCACATCAGATGTTTCTGATCTTCGATTTTTATAAGTCAACAGGAAATGCCCATCAGACCGAACAACTTTTGCTAAGACGTCATTCCTATATATGTGTCATGGTGTAGCTGGGCTCTTGGAGTTTCACATCAGGTGTTCCAGATCTTCAAATTTATTCTCTCAGCAGAAAGTGCTCATCACGTGAAACAATTTTTGCTCTGGTGCCATTTTTGTATCTCTTATAGTTTAGCCGGCCTGTTGCGGTTCTGCATCAGGTGTTCAAGTTTCCAAGATAAATTATAGCCTATATGTTGCCCAGACTTAATACCTATACAACAAAAGAAAAATTATTCAAAACCGCCCAGTAGTTCCGAAGATTAGCGTGTACAAATAAACTGACAAACAGACAGATTTTTTTTTTTGGATTCGTGCTCTATTACTGTTCCTTAACCCCCCTCAATTATTTTTTTTTTTAATATGTTCAATGTACAGACACAGTTTTGTTACTGTTTTATTATATGTATACTAGCTGACCCGACAGACGTTGTCCTGTCCCGATCTACCTACTGGGGATGAAAAGGGGTGAAAAATGGGGATGAAAAATAGATGTTGGCCGATTCTCAGACCTACCCAATATGCACACAAAATTTCATCAGAATCGGTCAAGCCGTTTCGGAGGAGTACGGGAACGAAAACTGTGACACGAGAATTTTATATATTAGATAATAATAGATAATTGTCTAAACACGTATTCATTACATTTAAGTTTTTTATTACCATAGGTACAACTCGATAATGCTCTGAAAATTTCAAAAAAGTAAGAATATTTGAATTAGGACTACACTGGCGCCGTAACATTATTACCATATATTTAACATAAAGAATACGCTCTCTCTGTGGTCCATAAAGCTGCAAGGCTGAAGTGGGATGAACAGGTCTTGTATGCAGAATGCATCATGACAGATGGGTTATAGTCGTTGCCCTGTGGAAGAGTTAAAGAGTTAAATGAGAGTTAGAGTTAGAGTTAGAGTTAAATGATAGACAGCAGCAAGTTCAAATAAACGGGGTGAATTCACATGGTTTAAAAGTACAAATGGGAGTACCACAAGGCTCAATTTTAGGTCCTTTCCTCTTTTTAGTTTATATTAATGATCTTCCCCGGTTATTCAAAAACCATCCACAAATGGTGTTATTTGCCGATGACACGTCATTAATTTTTAAAATAAATAGACGGGCTCAAAATCTTGACATCGTAAATAACGCCTTACTGGAGGTACAAAAGTGGTTCACGGCTAACAATTTAGTATTAAATGGAAATAAAACTAAGTGCATCAGATTTGCTTTGCCAAATGTCAAAAATAGTGAGTGTGACATAGTATTGAATAAAGAGAAACTGGAATTCGTCGATAAAACCGTTTTTCTGGGATTGACGCTCGACTCAAGGCTACAATGGGGTCCTCATTTAACATCTCTCGCAGGACGGCTAAGTTCGGCAGCATATGCTGTCAGAAAGATTCGGCAATTTACTGATGTGGATACCGCGAGACTGGTCTATTTTAGTTACTTTCATAGTATTATGTCTTACGGTATTTTATTGTGGGGAAGAGCTGCAGACATCGATTCTATTTTTATTCTGCAGAAAAGAGCCATCAGAGCCATTTACAATCTGCGTATGCGCGATTCTCTAAGGGAACTGTTTAAGGAAATTAACATAATGACGGTGCCTTGTCAATACATCTATGAAAACATCATGTACGCTAGAAAAAATCTGCATCTTTTTGATAAAAGAGGTGACAGACATAATTATAATACTAGAAATAGGGACCAACTAGTTCAACCAGGTTTCAGACTGGCTAAAGTAGATTCGTCTTTCATGGGGTACTGTTTAAAGTGTTACAATAAAATACCTCCCCACATTGTTCAACTAAATGAGACAAAATTTAAGTCTTGTATTAAACGCACACTATGCAACCGAGCATATTATAAGTTGAGTGATTACATCACTGATAAAAATGCTTGGCTGGATGCTGGTCTAGCTCCACAGCCATAAGGGTTCATAGATTAATTGATTAGCATTTGTAACAATTTTTGGAGCTGCTGAAGATGTAGATCTATATTATCTTTGCATTGTATAAACTCAATGTGTTAGTATTATATAATTTTTCGTAGCACATACATGTGAGCACTATGTTCTTTAAAGCTACCATTTACGAGGTATACCTCTCATTGACTTGAATATGCCCTGGCGGTTGGGAGAGTCATGCTCACTTGAATGTCTCGCTGCCGGTGGCGCATGTGTTGGATCATTCGGTTCCCTTCAAAATGGTTGAGCTAAATGGTGCCGATCCATGCGTCATGTTCGTGAACGGACGCCGTCGGTTGGGACTGGTCATCTCTTAGCTGCCTCGGTTATTTTAAATTTTGGTTTGAATTGTTATTATAACTATATTTTTCTCTAGACCTCTTTTAACATGCAAGACGTGTTACATTGTTCTCACATTGTACCCTTAGATTCAACATGAATGATGTAACCTAAATTTGTAAAATTTAACTGATTTTAAAAGAGTGTTCATGGAGTTTCTTGCTCGTTCTTCTCCATAGAAACCTACTGTTTGGAACGAGCAACTAGCTTCAACTTTCTGACTGACTGACTCTGACAATTCAAAAGTACCTGTAAATGGTTTAATTGAAATAAATGATTTTGAGTTTGAGTTTGAATTAAGACGCACCGCGTCGCTGAGAGAGGCCCAGAAAACACTGGCGTGGCGACTTTTTATTTATATATTTATCCCTTTAGTTAAGGCAACTAAGGTCCTTAAAACACAATACAAAATATGTAAATATAAAAGCAATAATTATAACTTATATCTAGATATTTGATACAAGAGACTTAAAAACTACTGCACACGAAGTGACGGCGTCGTGTTACGCTGCGAGGAGTCGCGTATCTGGCCGCGGAAACACCGACACAATTCGGCTAAAATTCTTCCTTGACAAAGGTCATCAAATGGTGAGTCGACACGCGCACAACGATCGACTTGCATTGGTCATATGGTACACCTACAACTTCTCCACCCTCAAGGTTCATGTCCTATGGGGGAAACCTTATCCAGAAGCGACGCAATATCATTTAAAAAATTAAATGAAGAATACAGAAACGTTATAGTACTTATACTTACTCATTTATTCACTTTCTATTGTGAAAGTAACAATTCAATAAAAAAATAACGAGCTCGAGGTAGACCGTGACAGGCGTGACGAGTTTGTAGAATTCGTTAGCCGAATCAACGGTTTGGCAGAAACATTTTCTGCCATTCTACAAATATGGGACAGTAGTCCAAGTGGTCGACTGTCTCACGAACTTAACCTTATACCCCTGGGCACTAAGTCAAAATCATTAATTATATTTTATTTAAAATGTAAAACAATAATTTATAGTGATTTTTAAGTTTCCGATTAATTTACTTATGAATTTTTTTTTATGAATTTTTCATCATTTGGAAGATAAAAGAGGCATTTTCGATAACGCGTAAAAACTTTTTTCTTACCCTCCTAATTTTACTGCCCTGAGAACTTGCCGCCCTGGGCACAAGCCTCGAGTCCCCGTAGTGTAAATCCAACGCTGTCTGTAGCCCAGAAAAATACAACGGAACCCTTACAATAAGATCACATTTTGTCCGTCTGTCTCAAGCAGTTTTCAGAAATAAAATTTCGCGCAATTTGGTACAAAATTTAGCTTTTATAACTTTATTATTTTTGATAAGGAGGACTTATTATTATAATTATTAATTTATTTATTTCAGATAATAATAATCCATACATGCCACCGGTACATGGTGGACATCCCACCCACACGCACAAAACGTTTTGGGAACACATTCATTGTGCGTACTGCTAAGGAGTGGAATTCCCTGCCTGAGTCTGTGTTTCCTGATAGCTACAACCCGGGAGTCTTTAAGTCAAGAGTGAATAGGTTACTTCTAGGCAAGCGTGCTCCATCTTAGACCGCATCATCGCTTCCCATCAGGTGAGATAGTGGTCAAACGTATGCCAATCAAATGATAAAAAAAAAAAAAATACACAAAAACATTAACATAAAAACATAAAATTGGAATAATATTAAAATTGACATTCACTAATTCATTAATTCATCCATTCATTCATTGAAATAATAATGTATAGAATAAAATTACCAATAAAATTAAAACATACAATAAAATAATCATCAAAATTGTGTTAGTAGCCGACTTATAACATATGTTAGTGAGCGCCTAACACAATACGCATCCACTTCTCTTGGATTGGGCAATCCGCGCGAGCTACAATCATCTGTAGGATGCCGTTACTACTGCCTCGCACACGCTGCCACAAGGAGGCTACACTCTTGCGCATGATCGCATGAAATCCGTCTGTTCGCGTCTCAACAAACATACCAGAGGCTACAATAGCGAGGCAGCCGCATCAGCATCCTGAAAATGTTGTTATATTGGACTTATACCTACATGTCGTCGGCTTCCGGTCTAAATGTTAAGCTTCAGATGCAGCTGAATACCAGTATTTTACATAATAATAGTCCAGTATAATAATAGTAATCCGTATGGTGTCGGACGTAAAGAATAGCACCATCCCATATCTTCCCGTGGGTGTCGTAAGAGGCGACTAAGGGACTCACCAGAGAATGGGCAGCAGCGTTCTTTGTGCATTTGTAACAATCATACTCGCCAACCCGCCTGCCAAGCGTGGCGATTATGGCAAAACCCCCCTTGGGAGAGGCCTATGTCCAGCAGTGGACGTCTTTCGGCTGAAATGATGATGATGACATAATAATAGCGACTGCCAGCCTGACCGCCACAACCCACTTACTGGGCAACACGATACCCTTAAGAGCGCCCAACCCCATCGAGCGAACTTCGACGCGAGCGTGATTGAAAATTTTTTTGTTTCAACCAACGCAAAGCTTGAAAACGAACGAGTGAGTGAGAACGCGATAACATCACAGGAAAATCGGCGCGCGGAAATTACACGAAACTTGTTCCAGGACATACGTGTTTTTGAAAAAGCCTTACAAGATTTGGGTAAGAATGTTTGTAATTTAGAATCTCCATTACATGTGCAAGGTTTCTATGAAGCTGTTTTTTTACTTTTTTAATGTAGGTATGAGTGCATTATGAACGGCCAAAGTTCAGATAAAATTGTGCCAAAAAACTGATTTTTGGACGTGTTTACTGAATTTGTTTCTCAAAAAAGTTTATTTTTGGCTTCATACAAACCTAGATTTTAAGCACAAGATACCTGTGTGTTAAAAATATTTGGAAAATAATTTAACGCCGTAATCGCGTACGAGCGTTTGTATGGGAAATATGACGGGTTGGGCGTTCTTAAGGTGCTACCCGGACAAAAACTGCGTTTTTCTTCGTTATTCAGGGGATATTAACTCATTAATTAAGAGAAACAAATAACATCTAAAAGCACATTATTAATGTTTAATATCCTATCATTGCATTCCACGTTCTTATTATTTGTGTATGTACCCTATATACACCTAAATCTCCCTGTAAAATAATGACTAAAATAATTGAAAACATGTATCTTTTGCTAAAGTTGACGTGCTATTAATTTGAGGATTGCACTAATAGATATAAGAATAGAATTTTATTTCAAAGGATTGTTTCTCTTTTTTTATAGATAAAAAAACCCAATAATTGAGCGAATTTCGATGCTGCGGCAAAGAGGAAATGTATGGTCAAGGTTATTTGGTCAGGGAAGCGCCTTAAGTGACACTGGTCAGAATTTCGGGCTTATATCTACCCGTATAACAACTGTCAAAGATGAATGAATGACAACCAGGA
Organism: Charanyca ferruginea; assembly: GCA_947361185.1. Lineage (NCBI taxonomy): Eukaryota > Metazoa > Arthropoda > Insecta > Lepidoptera > Noctuidae > Charanyca > Charanyca ferruginea. Next base: position 18,042,245 of record OX376078.1, on the reverse strand, counting down.
CCAACGGGTTTATGTGCCGAAAATCTGCTCAAACATATTGCTGACCCGAACTCAGTCTACCTTTTTTTTCTGTGACGTGACTGTCTAGTGTCTTCACCATTCAAAGTTTACGTCGTTAACGAAGCGACTCCGTCAATTTCATTCATCATGGCATTGTTGTTCGGATTGCGGTGTCAAACTGTTGTTTGTTGTTCTACTCCAATTCGGAAACGATTTGGCGGAAAATGTTTTGAAGCTTAAATATAGAGTTACCGTTGATTTTTACTGTTCGCAGATGGAAGTAAAAGGAACTATGGAGTTCCAGAATACTTCGTCGTCTTCGTCGTTCGTCGTTCGCTTCGTCTTCGTCGTCGTGTCTTCGTTCTCGTATTTCTCAAAATAACTGCCTCCGTGATCTCGTGACTGCTGAGCGAGGAGTCCTGGGTTCGATTCTCAGGTTGGGCAAAGTGTTATTGGATTTTTCGATAAGAATTTCTCAGTAACAGCCCGAAGTTTGAAAGTTGGCTGTGTGACACCCCCGTGCCTCGGAAAGCACGCAAAGCCGTTGGTCCTGCGTCTGATCTCTCTCCGGTCGTGTTCCATTGCCGTCCCACCGGACTATGAGAGTGAGGGAAGAGGGAGTGCACCTGTGTTTGCGCACACACTTGTGCACTATAATATTTTCTGCGTACTTGGCTGATCTCCATTCAGATTGGTCGCCATGACCGAAAGTCGATCGGAGAATTACATCAAAGTTTCGCAAGTCTTATATTGTTCCTGGGGTAAAAACATCAGAAGAACTAATAGGCATATTGGAAAAGACATAAGGTCGTATTTTATCATTAAAGTAGCTTATGCCCGCGACTTCGTTCGCGTGGAAGTCGTAAAGAACTACTTGAGTACTCAATAGGAATTATAAATTTCACTGACAGGCAGTGTACAGCTTAGTCTAGAAGCATGAAACTTTGTATGGAGATTTGTCTTTTATGCCAATAGGACATTCTGTCGTGCACACGGTTAATGTACTAAAAAAGCTGACTCTTTCGCGATGCATGCTGAAAAAAAGTGATCATAAATAATTGTTTATTTTTTACATTTTATGATAAATACAGAGTACGTATACTGCACGATTTAAAAACGATATGTTCTTTGTCGTTCTAAAAAAATACTTTAATATGTTCATACGTACACAACAAATGTTCAAATTCCTAACCTAAAAATGTTGAAAGACCTCTCAAAATTCTACGGGGTAATGTGTGGCGTCACCTTGAGCGACTACTGTGTTCATTGAGATGTATACTACTTGTCTCCCTTCAATTTGAAAGAAACAGAATGCTTTTATCGATCGCTGCAGCTTGATAATTTTTGGGCGTTTAAATAGCCTGTTCACACACCCAAATTCTCTTGGTGCGGTATTTGACTGATGTCGCCGTACAACAGATGAATCAGTTCTTCTACAACACCAAGAGTCTCTGTTAGATCCACTGGTAGAGAGTCTTCCCCAACTTTTAAATGAACATCGAAGAATTCTTGAACACGTGAATTGCCCCCAAGCTGAGCGCGCATATTGATGGTCAAGCGCGATTTATAAACTCGTGACCATAGAATTGATTGTTTCAACGATGCATTTACCTCGTCAGCCCTAGTTACTCGTACCACGGGCAGCGCCTGCCACACTATCTTAACAAAATAATTTTATAATCCTTTAATTTAATGTATTAAAAAATACATGTAATTCTTCTGCAGTATTATTGTAATAATATTTATTTTTAATTTGAGAGTTTTCAAACATGACACGTGTCAAAATAAAATGGAATTTATTTCGAAAGCACTACGGAGGATTGATATTAACTCAGATGCAAATCGCCCTCAAAATAACTTTCTACCCATTTTTAACTCCGTTAGGTAAGTTTCAATAAAATACGAAACCCACCTTCCATCAATTCTGTTAAAGGATGTTAATGAAAATTTGAAGATTGGACAAACGAATCACGTAGTCCCATACTAACTTTGCCCCCGTTTTTCACCCCCTTAGGGGTAGAATTTCGGAAAATCGTTTCTTATCGGATGCCTACGTCATACAAAGAACACACCTTCTAAGTTTCAGGTCCATACGATCAGCGGTTTAGGCTGTGCGTTGATCCGTCAGTCAGTAATTCAGGACAAAGCATTTTATATATATATATATATATATATATATAGAATAGATAGAAGATGAAACGTGGGTATTATTACACATTATAGATTGAGAAAAACGGATTAACTCACAGTGAGTTAATCCGTTTTTCTCAATCTCCGTCGGTCTTGCCGATGTACCTTCTAAGTTTCAGGTCCATACGATCAGCGGTTTAGGCTGTGCGTTGATCCGTCAGTCAGTAATTCAGGACAAAGCATTATATATATATATATATATATATTGCTTTGTCCTGAATTACTGAGTGACGGATATATATATAGAATAGATAGAAGATGAAACGTGGGTATTATTACACATTATAGATTGAGAAAAACGGATTAACTCACAGTGAGTTAATCCGTTTTTCTCAATCTCCGTCGGTCTTGCCGGTGGACGGACAACAAAGTGATCCTATAAGGGTTCGTGTTTTCCTTTTGAGGTACGGAACCCTAAAAAGTACTGGCAGTTTTTTATTATTTTAGGTCATATAAGAGCTTACTTTCCAATTAGCAGACACAGTAGTTAAAAAATTCAGTGTGTACTTATGTACGCGCGTGAGAAGTTATACTTCTTCGAGTCACAAAATAGCAACGAAGGCAGTAAGTAGTTCAGCATGTACGTCAGAGATGGCGTTGTTTACAATTACTCCCGTGAGAATTTTGTGTGACGCTGTGCGCGCGCATCGTAAAATTTCACTCTCATCATTTTTTCATAACGCGCCTAAAGAAGTATAACTTCAAAAATTGACGCGAATCTCCTGGAGATTTCGTTACGAATAAGAGGATAAATGTGTAAGCTTGCCAATTAGTATCACCAATTGAGAATAACCTTTAAACTAAGTAAATATTATATGCGGGACGGGTCAAATCATCATCAGTCGAAAGGCGTCCACTGTTGAACAAAGGCCTCTTCCATCCTGCTGCTTGCATTCACCGGTTACCCGCAATCTTGACGATGTCGTCGGTACATCTGGTGGGAGGCCTACCAACGCTGCGTCTTTCGATTCGTGGTCGCCACTCGAGAACCATTCGTGGGACGGGTACTCCAATTAAAAAATCGATACAATTTACATTAAGGGGCTCGTCTACAGAGAGCATTGGCCTATCAGATTCGGTTATCCGAGTATTACATCAGTGAGTGAGAAAAAAGAGGTGAATGATCTTCAGACAATATTACTTGTATTGTAACGTAGTACTCAAAATTGAATCTTGGATTGTTAAGGTAAGTGTGCACTTGAGTATTTTTTTGTAACAGAACATGGAGTTGTTCTAATGTGTCACTCTCTCACAAACCGAATATTGAGCACAACACTTGACGCCTTGTTACAACTATTAACAAACCAACGCGCGAATTTGTGTAACATTTCATCGCGCAAAGACACGAACGCAAATCCGACATTTCAAGAGTAAGAGTAGATGTCAAATTGAATGGAATGTAAATGTAGTTAATTGCTCACTCGCCTTGAGCATTACATCGAACACAGCGTCAAACATTCGTTGGATCGTTACATTACATTGAAATGCTTTTAATTAGAGCTCTTGTTTATATTGTATCATTCGTAAAAACGTTTCATCAAAATATCCCCCCCGGTTGTGTCTGATTGCTGTCCCACCGTGACATTTTCATAGCAAATTTTGACATTCATCGCAATGTTATAGTGTGTGTGCACTTTACATTACAGACGAATGTTCGCAGTGAGGGAGCGCCTTCACGTTTATAGCGGTCGTGGCAGGCCCTCTGTACCATACTAAAGTCTTGAGTGAAAAATTGGATTAACGAACATTGATCTTATTTCGGGAAATGCTTTGGTTCTTCTTCTCGAGATAATATCAGTAAAGTGAAGCTTTGTGGTGTGGTAGACCCTTATATAATCTAATTCGATTTTGTATCGGTTGAGTTAAATGGAGACGGAAAGCGATTCCTGCAGGACTTTGGACTTCTTTTTTGGAATTGGTGTTGTTTTTGTTTGTTTAGTTGTTTTTAGTTAGGACTACCAGATTTTTATATTTTTTACTATTTTTGATTTTTATCATTTAGAAATTATATCTTGTGGTGTCGGCTGCGAATAAGCCATGTAGTGCCGGCCACGAACAGCACCCTATTTCTACCCGTGGGTGCCATCGAAGGCGACAGAGGGATATTGACCACAGGATGGGTAGCAGCATATTTCTGAGTATCATCACACCTACTGCGATCGCCAACATGCATCGGTCAAGCATGGCGATTACAACTAAACTAACTCCCCCATGGGCGAGACCTATGCCCAGAAGTGGGCGCCTAAAGGTTGACATGATGATGATGATTTAGAAATTCAAGAATTCATTGAGTGGTTTCACATCTGTCAAGCGTCCAGTGACAACAATTATTATTAGTTTTGTTTTTAAATATCTTTCAATGACAACCAAGCCCACGGCCCACCTGATGTTAATACCCATTTTAAGGGGTCCGTGCCCACTCCACCAGCTTAGACTCGACTCGAAGAGTAATACTTGAATATTTCTGTTTTGGTAGGCGTAAAAACATCGATGTACAGTCAGACAGAAAAGTGTTGACTTAACGCTTGCACCTCAGAGAGTGTAAAATTTAATTAATGTTTGAATAAATAAATCAATAATTAAACAAATAAGTACTTATCCTTTTTTAATATAAATATATACGGTTTGTACCTACTTTGCAGTAAAAATTACAGATATATGTATTTTTTTCTCGTATACTTGCGTTTGGCCGCAACTCACCTGATCTTAAGTCATGACGCGGCCTAAGGTAGAGCACGCTTGTCTTGGAAATTAAATTATGTATCATAACAAAATATTAAATACTAGCGACCCGACCCTGCTTCGCACGGGCCTACAGCCTTCCTCGGTAAATGGACTATCCAACACAAAAAGATTTTTTCAATTCGAACCAGTAGATCCTGAGATTAGCGCGTTCAACCAACCAAACAAACAAACAAACTCTTCAGCTTTATAATATTAGTATAGATTCTTTGTATAAGCGTTGTTGCGTTGTTTGTTGTAAGCGTCTAGTGAGTGCTAGACGCTATAAGGGCTTTGTGAGTACAAAGTGGCGTCACCGTCCACTTTGAGAAATAAAGAGAACGACTAGCGATGTGACCTAATACAAGCATTAATTATTGCTTAAAAGGCCGCATCATACACTATCTATGTTGTTCAAAACTTGTTAAAGAAATAAACGAATAGGGTATTTTACTCTATACGAGAAAAAATCTATAAATATGTTATTGAGACAGTTTAGGCATACAGCAGTCGGAAAATATAAGTTTTAATTCATAAAATAACAAAACAAATGTTTAAATTCAATTTAAAGTTTTCAGTATTTTTAATCTGTTATAAAACACCGTGAAATAGTAGCGGCCATGTCATTACGCCATACGGCTGTGTAAACGAAAAATTGTCAACTGCCAGTCAACCGATTGGCGTAATATAGGCTTTGTACTTTTATAATTTTCGTAACCAACGTAATTTTATCTTTATTACACCTATTACAAAATATGCTTTTAATTATGTTTAAATGATATACAGTTATCATATTTAATATGAGCTCATTTGATACAAAACGAACTGACGTCATTTACGCTGAGCAATATGGCGTCCAGTAAGAGGCGTTTTCGTCAAAGTATGCGCGAAATTTGAAAATTTAAAATTTAGATGTATTTTTATGGCATTTATCGATTGAATAATTTTTTTTTGTTTTTTTTGGTGGCATATTAGCACTACAGAATGTCATTGAGACACTTTTCAAAAATGGGTGTAATACCCTATTTGAGTTTGAATTTTTGACTACCGTATACTAATTCATGGCCAATATATTCTTCCAAGAGAAAAAGTTTGCCGACAAACAGTCATCATCTGCCTAGCTTTTTCCCAACTATGTTGGGGTCGGCTTCCAGTCTAACCAGATGCAGCTGAATACCAGTGTTCTACATGGAGCGACTGCCTATCGGACTTCCACAACCCAGTTACTGTGTAACACGATACCCCTTGGTAAACGTTGTCAGACTTTCTAGCTTCTGACTACCCATAACGACTGCCAAAGATTTACAAGTGACAGCCGGGACCAATGGCTTTACGTGCTTTCCGAGGCACGGAGGGAACTCGATATGAAAGGGATGATCAGTCATCCACCGCCGTACAGATCGATCGGTCAGAGGTTAAGCTACGCTTAGCTTAACGTTTGACCGATCGATCTGTACGGCATTAACTTAGCGGCTTTAAACAGTACAAATATTATTTATAAACATTACTAGTATTATAGATTGAGAACAACGGATTACTCACTGTGTTGTGTGTATGTGTTTCAAGCAAGATACTCTACCGCCACCTCTACCACCTCTACCCTCGCCACCCCCGCGACCGTCGCAGTTGTCCGCGCGGGACCGGGGGCGCGCGGGGTGCGGTAAGCAGGAACGCGACGGGCGGTGTGTCATCCTGTGGAACTCCTTGAGAAAGGTGGCCGTATGCCATCGAAACTAGTCGGACGAACTCGACAAAACAGTGAGTTAATCCGTTGTTCTCAATCTATAATGTGTAACAATACTCACGTTTCGTTTAATGAAAAAAGTACTAGCATTATAAAAGCGAAAGCGACTTTGTTTGTTTTCTTCTAACTAACTAAAAAAGGTTCTAGGCTACTTTTTAATCCGCGACGTTGACTGTATCCACGTAATACAACTGACATTCACAGGGACAAAGTCGGGAGCAAAAGCTAGTAGACTATCAAACCGACACTGAAATTTTTTCTTACACTCTGTCCACTGGTTTAACCGTTTTTTGACAGCTGGAACTAGTAATCTATATTCATGTTTTTTGTCAAAACTGATACGCATACTGAATTATAATGTCTTTAAGAGGACTAAGAGGTCATGAATAAGATAAATATTTATTTTATAACACATTTTAAAGTTCATCATCATCATCATTTCAGCCCAAAGACGTCCACTGCTGGACAGAGGCCTCCCCAAGGGGGGGGGGGGGGCTGATTTGCCATAATCGCCACGCTTGGCACGCGGATTGGCGATAGCAGTATGGTTGTTACAAAGGCACAGAGAACGCTGCTGCCCATTCTCTGGTAAGTCCCTTAGTCGCCTCTTACGACACCCACGGGAAGATATGGGATTTGATCTGATTTTAAAGTTAACTTTTAGGAAATCGGGAATAGGTAATTATGTTCTAAGGCAGCTGTCAAAAACTAATAACCCAATGAACAGGGTATAATTCTCAAATCGGTGCAGAAATGGCGGGAAGGAACCGGATCCCTGTCACACGATCTAAAAAATAAAACGCTTTCTTTAAGATTATTTAGGAGTATAAATATGACAAGGTCTCAACCTGACGTATAAAGGAAAGAAAGGTGCAGATGTTTTTACGTCTATCTAAATACTTTGTTTCAGCAGTAGATGTAGAACACATTATTTCAAAATAAGACAAGAATAGTCATCGTCTTGCGAAATTATATTTTGTACACCATTTTTTATTTATTTGTTTTCCTATTCATAATCATTTAATAAATGAAAACAGCTCAGCATCCTTATCACCCTTAGTCGACCCTTTTTTCAGTAATCACGTTTTTCTTTTGCGCTCTATACCTTTGTTTATGAATATAATACCCAAAGGCAAACAAATTATTTTTTGCTCTAAGAATAAAAAATATATGGAAGCGGCCCTAACAATATAAATTGTCGTTCCCTTTTCGTTTAGGAAATATTAGAATATTTAATATTTTTCCTTCTTATGTCGGAAATTTAGGGAAAATTGTGTTTTGTTTGTTGTAATAATAATGCTATAGAAAAATGTGCCTTTTAACTTACAGAAGCCTAGGGGAAATTAGTTTAAGGAAATGTACAATAGCAGAACTTCAATAAAAAAAAAGCTTTTTACAAAAAAGAAAAGTGAAAAATAACTTTAGCACAGAACACACATTGACTTTAGTTTCGAAATTCAGTGGCTTTGTTCTGTTTGTTGTTTTGTATTGCCACCGACTTCCGAAACTAAAGTCAATGTGTGTTCTGTGCTAAAGTTATTTTTCACTTTTTGAAGGCGGTTGTCTTTTTTGTAAAAAGCTTTTTATTTTCCGCTTTTTAGTACCTCCTTCTCATTCAAATCTATTAAGAAGAGATTGAAAGTTAACTACTACAAAGATTGATGAAACTAAAACGTCGTCTATGTAACATTTTTGGGTATTTGTTGATTTTTCAAAAAGTGCTGAATCAATTTCGATAAAATTTATGTGGGTCCTCCCCTGAAGCATACCCTATCTATAAAAAAAAGAATTTTCAAAATCGGTTTACGTTTGCCTGAGAAATCGCGTAACAAATCGCGCACTTACTTAATGCAAATTTAAGACTTATACGGTTTTCTCATGGATGCCATGGTCAGAACTGGACCAAATTAAAATGGGACCACACAGGAAGCACTAGCTTCCAAATAAAAAAAGAATCATCAAAATCGGTTCACCCAGTCCCGAGAAATCAAGTAACAAACATAAAAAAAAAAATAAAAAAAAAAAAAATACATACGAATTGATAACCTCCTCCTTTTTTGAAGTCGGTTGAAAAGGCGTTAAGTTATTTTATTTTATTTTAAACTAGCTTTTACCCGCGACTTCGTCCACGTGAATGTTGGTTATAGTGGATGCAGACAAAGTCGCGGATTAAAAAGTAGCCTATGTCCTTCCCCAGGGTTCAAGCTACCTTCATGCCAAATTTCATTAAAGCATAACAGACAGAATTACTTTCGCATTTTTAATATTACTAGCTAATTCCCGCGGCTTCGCCCTCTTGACAAATTATATACTAAAAGCCTTCCTCTTCAATCACTCTATCTATTAAAATAATCCGTTACGTAGTTTTAAAATTCTAAGCATACATGGGGACAGACAGACGCATTCTCATTTATTTATTTTATTTACATATTTTATTATATTTTTAACTAGCTGACCCGACAGACGATGTCCTGTCCTTATCTACCTACTTACCTGCCTATTTACCTACCCTACGCCTACCCTACGCCTACCCTACGCCTACCCTACGCCTACCCTACGCCTACCCTACACCTACCCTACGCCTACCCTACGCCTACCCTACGCCTACCCTACGCCTACCCTACGCCTACCCTACGCCTACCCTACGCCTACCCTACGCCTATCCTACGCCTATCCTACGCCTACCCTACGCCTACCCTACATCTACTCTACAGAAGTTTTTTTTTTTTTTTTTTTTCTCTTCGTAAGAACCATCTTCGTACTTCAAGGAATATTATAAAAAAAGAATTATCCAATTTGGTCAAGCGGTTCGCAAGTTATGCGCTTACCAACACATTTAGCGATTCATTTTTATATATAAGAAGATTATTACATAGTATTTACATGGCATAGGTTAGATCATTCGGTTCCCTTCAAAATGGTTGAGCTAAGTGGTGCTGATCCGCGAATTCGGAACATGCGCTGTCAATTAAGATTAGTTATCTCTTTTATATTAATTTATTTTTAGTTCTCTTGTTTTCACATATAGAACCAACAAGAATAATGTAACTAGAATTTTGTAAAACCTTGATTGAAAAGAGTGTTCGTGGAGTTTGCTGCTCGTTCTTCTCAATAGAGACCTACCCTACGTTTTGGAACGAGCAACTAGCTTCAACTTTCTGACTAACTAATTAACTTAATGGTTTAATTGAAATAAATGCTTTGACTTTAAATATTGGTAAAAAAAAAAAATCGTGTAAAAATATAAAAAAATAGTAGCCCACCGGTATTGGGAACAGGGTCCAAGCTACTGGTGGTCAGGGCTCCTGAGAGAGGAATCTCCTGACTCTACGCGCCGTGTCCAGGAGTACCGCTTTCTGTATCAAGCCCTTAATCCAGCTGCTCAACGAGAGCTTCCTTAGGTGTTGGTCGCGAGTCTTAGTAATGAAGTTATTAGCCGTCACGACTATCGGCACAATGACTGCTATACTCACATAGTCACATCCCACAAGTCGACAATCTCGCGAGCCAAGTACATTAATTATTTTTTCATTTGTTTTATTATTTGATTAGATAAGGTCTCGAACCAAGTGCTTTGATTCCACTTTATTTTTTATTGATTACACTTTACCACGCACATTTATTGTGCGAACTGCCAGACTGTGGAATTCACTGCCCGCCTGTCTGTTCTCTGACAAATATAATCTGGGTATCTTCAAGGCACGAGTGAACCGGTTCATCCTAGGTAAGCGTGTTCCAACTTAGGCCGCATCATCACTTAAGATCAGGTAAAGTGCGGTCAAACGCAAGAATATTTGGATTTAAAAAAAAACAATTCCATTCGAAATTCAAAAGACTTAAGTATGAAATCCTTATATAGTATTTAATGGCACAATATCAACCTAAACCATTATAAAAAGCAGCTTATCCCAAAAAAAAATATAATCTTACAAAAACTTCGAAAAAATAATCACTAAAAATAGGACTAAGTACATTTTATCTGTTATAAAAAATCTAATATCCTTACATTACGCCACGGTAAGATGGCGACGTAAATCAGTCGTCAATTTGCTATTAGCTATTCATCGCTGGTTATACGATGGGAGACGGGTACAATATTTCATTTACATTACTTACAGCCCACACATTACTTAGAAGCAATATGCTACTGTAATAATAAGACATTATCCTACGGTTTCTCAAACGAAAATCAACGTAAAATTATTGTCACAATTTGTCAATTGCGTGTAAACTGTTGTAATTAATAATTTAGTCAACCAATCATAGCGGATTACGCGCACTTAATAATAATTAAATTCGCTTGTAATCTTCTTTTCGAATCGATGGTTTATTTTGTTAGCCTACTTACTTAGGCCCGGTAGGTAGCCACATTTATCGCAGCATTAGTGACGTTTTGAATATCCTCTAGGTGCAGTGTAGGGATACTTTGGGCACTGTACAGGAGCACCGCACTCACACTGGTTTGTTAATATAAGGAGTGGTCGTCTACTGTTTCAACATTTGTAATAATATGTGAACACTGTGTATCTATGTACATATAACTTAGTCTGTCATTCCTTAATCTGTGATACTTTGTACACACTTTCAAATACCTAGTGTTTTTATGCAAGGTACATCGTGTTCACGTATAATTATATAATTCCTGTAAATGCAAATATTGTTAACATCGTTTTTAAAAGAGTAAGTATGGAGTTTCTTGCCCATTCTTCTCAATACAAAACTACCTTTTGGAATGGGCACCCAGAATCAATTTTTTTTTCTCATTTGACGTTCAAAAGTGCCTTGTAATGGTCTAATTGAAATAAATGATTTGACTTTGACTTTGACTTTAACTGGGTATTGGTAAGCTCTATATTCCCCCATTTTGCTTGGTTGTGTTTGCAGCAGCCTAAATACTTGGGTGCATAGTCTATTGTTTAGTAGTATAGCAGTAATTTTGGGAATTCCAAAAATGTTTTAAAATAAAAAATGAGGTACGGATTTACCCAAAACAGGCAAATTTAAAATTACTTATTTCGATTATACTATCAAAAAGCACTTTTGAAAAAGTGATTTAACAGAAAAAATAATAATTTAAGTTGCCCCTTACCAATATGTAATACCTTTACATAAATTAATGTTTTACAGTATTTTGTACACAGAAATTATAAAATATTAAATAACTATAAAACACTTTTAATTCTGATTAGTGAGTTTTAAAAAGAGTCAAAATAACCTACCAATTATTTCATTTAAACTTTCAACGCTTAACATCACTATCAATCAGGCTTTTGGAGTCAAAATGTGGACAGGATAAGCTCAGGAATGGAACATAATCCTATAGAAACAGTCCGCAATTCCGGACAGAAATCTATCAAGATTATTTCGTCTGTCATCCATACGCTACGATTGGTTGATTGCCTTTGGCTGTCAGCTATTTTTAATCGTCAGATAACTCTTAGCAAAGGAATTTGACAGTTGAAAGGGTTTTGTAAAGAAAATATGTCAAGCTGTCACATTACTTCTTAACAACAAATGTTCTGATTATTGAAAAACCAAGACTCTAGACAACTCCTCAAAACATACCGACTGATGTCATTGTGAGAGACTTCAGATAGGCGATCGTGCATCAATCTGTGCATCCGCCTTTGTACACCATCTGCCTGCTGACCCGATCGGAAAATATAGCCGCGATGTTTTGTAACGCAGCGTAACCTAAAAATGTTCTCACCTCCATTCATCCTAAAATAATATTATAGCATTTAATTTCCCGAAGCCGGCTGTTACTGTAATAGAAGCAGTTAGAGGTATGTTTTACACTTTAATAGGCATTTAAACATTACAGGAGATTATTAACTAAACTACCAACATTTAATTGTGTTAATTAATCTAGATTTTCGTTTCGTAAACCCACTCTACAAAGACATTATAATTGCCTGGAAAGTTTGTTAATTATTATATATTAAAGTTCTTACTTAACAAGATAAAGTAAATTATTATTGTAATTATTGTCAGAAATGAGTAGGTATATTAGAGGACGTTTGAAAGTGGACCCAGTCTTTTATTCAGAGGGATGGAACGCATGTGATCAAAAGAGTTATGAATATAACTGGGATAGATGGAGTTGTCCGTGTGGTGTCGGACGTAAAGAATAGCACCATCCCATATCTTCCCGTGGGTGTCGTAAGAGGCGACTAAGAGACTTACCAGAGAATGGGCAGCAGCGTTCTCTGTGCCTTTGTAACAACCATACTGCGATCGCCAATCCGCCTGCCAAGCGTGGCTGCGTGGCGATTATGGCAAAACCCCCCCTTGGGAAGGCCTATGTCCAGCAGTGGACGTCTTTCGGCTGAAATGATGAGTTGGAGAGGAAGAACAAAGAAAATATGAATGGATTGTTGAAGACTGATATGAAAAAGAAGGAAGTTAGTGATATCATGACTGTTGAATGTTGTTGATGGTTAGGAATGGAAACAGACGTGTTGATCCGACCCCAAGTAACATGGAACAAGAGAAGGAAGATAATAATGAAAATATTTTCAATTAAACTTATGAATTATCTGTATATAAAAAAAATAATCCCTATTTCCCTTAGTCACGGCATCACGCGTGAACGGCTGGACCAATTTCGCTAATTCTCTTTTATTGTGTTTGTTATTGTAAGGAAAAGAAGAATATGAAGAAAAAAACTAAGAAAGTGGCGCGAAACATTAAAAAAATCAACAAAAACCGACAGACTTAATTATTTCTTCACCAAAAAATTATACATAGATGACGTATTACTTTCTTAAATTTTTTCGAGGATTGGCGCAATAAGTATAGGTAGGGTAGGTAGGGTAGGAAGTGTATGTAGGGTATGTAGGGTAGGCAGGTTATGTAGGGTAGGTAGGGTAGGTAGGGTATGTAGGGTAGGTAGGCTAGGTAGGGTATGTAGGTAGGGTAGGTAGGGTCTGTAGGGTATGTAGGGTAGGTTGGGTTGGTAGGGTATGTAGGGTAGGTAGGATATAATAATAATAATCTTTATTTAATTCTTCACATAGGTTCACGTATGTGATATGTAGGGTAGGTAGGCTAGGTAGGGTATGTAAGGTAGTTAGGGTACCTACCCTAACTGTAACTGTGCCTACTTACCTGCCTAACTACCTATTTAGGCAGGTAAGTAGGCAGATAGGGACAGGACAACGTCTGTCGGGTCAGCTAGTTATAAAATAAAAATAATACTGCCTATGTGGTATAGTTTTTTGAACAAACCCGCTAAACTATTGGCCATCACCTTAAGTTCTGAAAGTTAGAATCAACAGTACCGAAGGAATCTCGACAAATTATGTACAGACGCCAGCTCACCAAGTCATACCTAACTGTCAAATTTTCCCAATTGAATACGAACCTTAAGCTTTTGTAATAAAGTTGAAAATCTATCAAAGAAATTTGACAGATTGTTGTAGCATGATGTGCTGGCCTCTGTACACAAGTTGTGTAATAACAATGATACCAGCCTATTATCATTCCACTGCAGATCCAAGGTCTCTTCTCATACAGAGCAGCCACGAGCATTGATCACCACGTATGCTCAAGGCAGATGACAACTGTTGCCATCCGCCTTGGGCAAGCGAGCAAGCATGGAGGTTCTATTTGCCTCTTCTCCTTCACTATATGATACTACCTTTTGAAGAGTTGTTAAAACTACACTTTATATATTTAAATACAATTATTCTTTAGTGTACTTAATAGATTACTTTGGCTCACACACTATTCATTGTTTGTTGGAATAGAAGGAGTGGTCGTCTGCTTTATTATTAATTGTGTAACGTTGTGTTGCGCCCGCGTCGTCGCGTCAAAGTTGGTTCGTGCGGACCCGCACGTATAAGGTTACTTCGCTCGCTCTCGGTCGCCGCCGGCAATGCTCGTGTGGCAAGTCGGCTCCCCGCTACCCACCGCGCACGCTGCTATCGTGCGACGGACGCTGTACTTTGTGATTCCTGACTGTTTGTGTATAATTGCATTGATAACAATATATACTGTTTTACCGAATCCGTGCGTTAGTTAATTGTGACATTTCTGTGAAAAATCCCTTATAATTGTAAATATGTGAACACTATGTGTCTGCTGTACATCATTTAGCTGTCATTTCTTAACTTGTAATACTTTGTACATAGGTACTATTATATATGATTTTTATACAAGGTACATCGTATTCACGTAACATTTTAAAAGAGTATGTATGGAGTTTCTTGTCCATACTTCTCCATACGAAACTACCATTTGGAATGGGCAACTAGATTCAAATTTTGCAATGTGACGTTCAAAAGTGCCTTTAATGGTCTAATTGAAATAAATGATTTGACTTTGAAACTAGATTCAATTTTACATGAAAATGACGTTCAAAAATGCCATTGAAATAAATAATTTGAATATTTTGATTGTTCTCTATGAGATGAGAATGCGACTACATACGTTTTTAAATATGCAAATTCACCTTCTATAACCTGTAGTACCTAGGTATATCTATTCCAACCTTAACGTAATTAAAAGAACCCGAAGCTCATGTAAAACTGTTGTAATTCTGTTCCAAAGTTAATTAACATGACAGAAAGGAATACCCCGGGGTTAACTGTTAAATGTGAAGGTTTAGGAACTATGTGGAGGCAGCAAGCGGTGATCCTCGTTTTAATTGGGCCCACTTGCGCCTAAATCTTAACCTAGAGTTGCTAACAAGAGGTTAAGTTACAATTATGTAGGTATGTAATTTTGTTATTAAACCTCGAGCTAACAACAAAAATATTATAAACAATGAAGGGTTAACAGGGTAAATAAAAAAACTCGTCCGTATCGGTCTCAATGGGACAATTGCTCAAATAAGTTTTATTAAAAAAAGTTCTAATGTCAAGGAACATTTCTTTTTAAAGAAAACCGCTTCCAAAATTAAATTAATTTTGGACTTTGTAGTTTATGAAACCGTCATAAACTACAAAGTCCAAAATTAATTTAATTTTCCTTCGTCCTTTTTGAAAAAAAAGGGGTTTCCATTTTCAACCGACTTCAAAAAGGAGGTTCTCAATTCGTCTGTGTGTTTTTTTTTTTTTTTTTATATATTGGTTACGCGATTTCTCCGGCATATGTAAAGCGATTTTGAAAATTCTTTTTAATGGATAGGGTATGCCTCAAGGGTGGTCCCATATAAATATTATCGAAATTAATTCAGCGTTTTTGAAAAAATCGGTAGAAAGCAAAAAAATGTACATGGATGATGTTGTAATGTTCTCACCTTGTACTTTCAATCTCTGTTTTGACTGTGTTGCCATTTCTTAATGAATTTGGATGATCAGAAAGTACTAAAATGCAAAAAATAAAAAAGCTTTTTTACAAAAAAGACAACCTCCTTCAAAAACGGAAGTCGGTGGCTTTGCTGTTCTATTTGTTGTTTTGTATTGCCACCGACTTCCGAAACTAAAGTCATGTGTGTTCTGTTTTAAAGTTATTTTTCACTTTTTGGTTTTTGATGGCGGTTGTGTTTTTTGTAAAAAAGCTTTTTCGATTTGTAGTGCCTACTTCATATCATCCAATTCAATTAAGAAACGGTAACATAGAATCACCACTGAAAAGCTACAGGAAAGCAAAAACGATGACATGTTTTTTTCTATTATTTTGATTTAAAAATCAAACTACTAAACGAATTTTGACAAAACTTAATGTGAGACCAACTTGAGGACATATACAAAAGAAAAAAAAAGATTGAAATGGGTTCATAGCTGGCGAAAATACGGACGGACAAAAAGAAATACTGTCAAATAGAGAACCTCCTATTTTGAAGTCGGTTAAAAAGGGTCATACATCGATTATAATAGGGTATTTTACTCTATACGAGAAAAAATCTATAAATATGTTATTGAGACAGTTTAGGCATAAAG
The DNA here is from genome assembly GCA_947361185.1 of Charanyca ferruginea. Lineage (NCBI taxonomy): Eukaryota > Metazoa > Arthropoda > Insecta > Lepidoptera > Noctuidae > Charanyca > Charanyca ferruginea. The sequence goes on along the minus strand of OX376078.1, from coordinate 18,025,703 downwards.
CAGTCGGAAAATGTAAGTTTTAGTTCATAAAATAACAAAACAAATTTTTAAATTCAATTCAAAGTTTTCAGTATTTTTAATCTGTTATAACACACCGTGAAATAGTAGCGGCCATGTTATTACGCCATACGGCTGTGTAAACAAAAAATTGTCTACTGTCAGTCAACCGACCGAACCAACGTATTTTTTTCATTATTACACGTGAGTATGGCCGCCAAAAATTGTACAATAACAGTCGTGAATTGGTAACACACGGTAACATACGTGAAAGAAGGTAACACACGTGAAATTTGTAAAGCCTAGAGTTCACGTGAGAGAAATTCCTAATTCTTTAATGGTTATTTTGACAATTCGAAAACTTATAAAACATTTGTTTTTGTTGACACTAAACCTTAAAAGGGGTCATTGTAACAACTTTTACAGGGTTGGTTCAATATTAAAAGATGGTCATAGTGATGAGTATAATGACCCCTGTCATGAATGTGTGAATAAGTATCAACAAAAACAAAAATAATAGGTAAGTAGGTATTATTTACATTTTATTTATCAATTAATAATTTTTAAGATTTAAATGAAACAAAAGTTTCAAATTAGGAGCTTTATATTTTTTATTATAATAGGTAATACCAAAATATACAATCGTAAATCGAAATTAATTGAAAACCTGAAAACAAATGATTGTACTCATCAATATGAACAACTTTTACAATATGTCCAATCCTGAAATCATGAAATAAAACCTGCAGATAATCAAGATGTTTAAGTAGTTTGAAAAAATGTATGGGTCAACTGATTTTTTTTCATGATTTCGGGATTCGACCTGTAGTAAAAGTTGTTTTAATGATGAGTGTCAATATCCCATTTTAGTTTTTCAGCTAATTTACTTAGGTACACGATGCATGAAAATATTGAGCCTAAAATTTTTTTTTAATATTTTATAATAGTTTGCAGAGTTAAACTGTTAAATAATTTTAAAAACTCACATAAACGAGAAACAGCCTTTTATTTTGGCATTTTAAATAACAAAATTCTAATTCATTTGCTTGAACTATCTTCTGATTAATTTAAAATTATTTTGATAAAACTAACGTACAGAACAATATCTTCATTACTCAGCAATAAAAAAGTTGATTTATAAAATCAAATCAACATTTTAAATTACCTATCATATTGACAAAAACGAGCTAATCAATTAATTTATATAGTGTACTCTTAACTTAACAACAGATCACGAATGATACGTAACCCACACAGTAACACACGGTATCATTCGTGAATCAAAAATAATGTAGACATAATTTAAAATAATTGTATTGATGGGAGTATTGAAGCTAGAAGGCGCCGTATAGCTTTAATTGTTTGACCAATAGTCTATCTACACAAATACTGTTTACATAATACAGTAAATTTGCTTTCATACCTTACATATCAGCTCCTAAAAACATAAAAATCTCCTGAGACAAATGTGCCCACCGACTAGAAGTTTACGTGTGGTGAAAAAAATATGGCGGTTTTTTACGATTGGTTAGCCAACTAGTAATGCGGTGTTGCCATTACTTAAAAAAGGTTTTTAAGGAGTTGGATTCTCGTTAGTTTTACAGATAAATGGTTACATACGTGAAGTAACATTCGGGACCGAAATGTGAGACATATTTTTGAAATTGGTTTTTAATACATTAAAAAACTTTATTTGTATTAATAAATTCAAAAGAACATATATAATTTATAGGAAAAGCTAACTATCGCAAAAATTAAGCGATTAACTGTCAATTAAGCACATATTTCTGACTTAATAATGTGAAATGCCGTAGTGGGACACACGAATTTTGTATGAAATGTTAAATTACTATGATGGAAAAAAATAATGTAACTCGCTCAGGAAACCGAAATGAACTTCCAACTATAAATGATGTATGGCTATATTAATCGTGCTAACTACAAACACTTATGACAAATCATAATACTAAAAAAGAAAATATGTAGGTATTCTTTTTTATTTGAGAAAAACAAAAAAACATCTCCATTTGTACAATTTTTTGCGGCCGTACTCACGTATTACAAAATATGCTTTTAATTATTTTTAAATGATATACAATTATCATATTTAATATGAGCTCATTTGATACAAAACGAACTGACGATCATTTACGTTGAGCAATATGGCGTCCAGTAAGAGGCGTTTTCATCAAAATACGCGCGAAATTTGAAAATTAAAAATGTAGGTGCATTTTTATGGCACTTATCGATTAAATAATTTTTTTTTTTTTTTTGGTTGTATATTAGCACTACAGAATTTCATTGAGACACTTTTCAAAAATGGGTGTAATACCCTATTAAACCTCTGGTCAATAACTAACTCTGAGTTCAGTTTTAGTCACAAACAACTTTTATTGTCAAAATTACACATTATTAATTGTGACAATCATTCATCTTTTGAATATTTTTTTTAAGTTTTCCCCACATATAAATTCCTCCTGTAGTATGGGTGTATTTACAAATATATGTACACAAACAATTAAACGCGGAACAACTACAGGTAGGCCACGACAAAAATTTGTTTCGTACGAGAATCGAAGTCGCGACACGCAGCGCAGCAGTAACCACAGATATAGATAGACCTATACCCTGTTCACAATAAGATTAGACATAAACACAAACCTCTTTTACAGTCCCTTCAACCGATTTTGACTTCTATTCCGTAGGCTTAAGGATGACATTAGAGGCAAAAAAGTGGTTACAATAACAACTGTTTACTGCAGTTGTCATTTGTTATGCTACCAACGTAATATAAGTCAAAATCGGTTGAACGGACTGTAAAAAAGGTTTGAGTAAATGTCTAATCTTAATATATATTATAGCTAGCCACCACACGACACACGGTAGCTATAATATAATAATATATTTTCGCCCTTATTACGTCTACGATCGTTGTTTGTTTCACATTTTTGGAATTTATATTAATATGCCTTGCTATATCTGTCCACATATTTTGGTGACGTAGTAAAAATATATATTATAGCTGATCGTAATTTGCCTTACGTCTGACGTATATTAATATATATTATCGCTACGTCTGACGTATATTAATATATTAGGTCCTTACATATGAAATTGCCGATACTTAATACTGGCAACTTTGAAATCAAATATTTTGTGTTTGATAAGGAATTCCAAATTCAAAATTATTTCAAAATAAAGACTAAAGAATATTGTTTTAAAATTCGTGTTTCATTTGTTTTCACGTCATTTGTTTGGGCTTGAAAATTGCTATAGCAACAACAATGGAGAAATTAAAAATTCGCGATATTTACGAATATGAGTTCCACCGTGGCACCAGTGCAGCAGAAACGGCTCGAAGGATTAACGACGTGTACGGGCCAAGCACCGCTAACGAACGAACGGTGCGTTTTTGGTTTCAACGTTTCCGTTCTGGAAATTTTGATTTACAAAACGAGCCTCGTGGACGACCGAATACTGAAGTGAATAATGAAGAATTAAAGGCGATAGTTGAAGCGGATCCATCTCAAACCACTTCTGAATTAGCAGCAGCCTTTGGAGTAAGTGACAAAACAATCATTATCCATTTGCGTCAAATTGGAAAAGTAAAAAAGCTCGAAAACTGGGTACCTTACGAATTAACTGAAGTACACCAACAAACACGCGTCGGTTGCTGCGCTTCCTTGCTCAATCGTCACAATATTGAGGGAATTTTAAATCGTATTGTCACTTGTGATGAGAAGTGGATTGTGTACGATAATCGCAAGCGATCATCACAATGGCTTAACCCTGGAGAACTGGCAAAACCTTGCCCCAAGCGAAAACTGACCAAAAAGAAGATTCTAGTTAGTGTTTGGTGGTCCTGTGCTGGTGTCATCCACTACAGCTTCTTGAGTTCAGGCCAGACGATTACTGCAGACATGTATTGTCAACAGTTGCAAACAATGATGGAAAAACTCACCATTAAACAACCGAGACTGGTCAATTGCTCTAGCCCATTGCTCCTTCAGGATAACGCTCGACCACATACTGCACATCAGACGGTCGCCAAGTTAGAGGAGTTGCGACTGGAAACTCTGCGTCACCCACCATACTCTCCAGATCTTGCCCCAAACGATTACCATTTATTCCGAAATTTGGACTACTTTTTACAAGGAAAAAAATTCAATTTTGATGAGGCAGTTAAAACCAGCCTTTAAGCAGTTCATCGATTCTCGCTCCCAGGAATTTTTTACCAAAGGGATCAATGAGCTCCCGATAAAATGGCGGAAGTGTATCGATAACAATGGTGCATACTTCGATTGACTAAATATATAATTTCTTTAAAAAACAGTTATTTTTAATTTTTTGATACCGAGCGGCAATTTCATATGTAATGACCTAATATATTATAGCTACGTCTGTGACGGGCTTTATTGTGAACAGGGTATAGATAACGCAAGTATCACGATCTGTATGAAAACCAAGCGTGCCATTTTTTGGACGTCACAATGTAATACGTATGTTTTGTTTTTAGAAATCTTGGTCTTCCCAGGTATTACTGAGGGTATTCGATTAAAAATAATTGTTTTTTTAAATTAATTACGCATAATATTAATCACAAAATGACTTACTTTTTACTTACGATTTTTTTTCGTAAGTTAGACACGAAAATAGGCACGCGAAGTAGTTGCTCTTGCGTTATCTAGGTCTATCTATATCTGTGGCACCAACCGTGTCGTCAATTTATAATATTAGTCTATAGTCATTTGTGTATAAAATTTTAATCTGTGATAGGATGTGATATAGGTCATCATCTGGCTTTTTTTTTTTTTTTTTTTTAGCCCAATTAAGTTGGTGTCGGCTTCCAGTCTAACCGGATGCAGCTGAATACTAGTGTTTTACATGGAGTGACCGCCTATCTCATCTCTACACTAGAAAAGTGCACTTATATTATCCAAAATGATTTCGAAGTTGTAATAAAAGCGCCTATTTGACAAGTTAGAACAAAATGAAAAACCAAAAAGAGAAACGTGGCCCATGAGGGGATCGAACCCGCGACCTTCGCGTTATTAGCACGACGCTCTAACCAACTGAGCTAATGGGCCGATGTTAGACAAGTCGAAATGGTGCACCAGCAGTTTGGACACGACCATATTATTTGTCAGCCAATACGAGTCATAGTACACAAATGAATGCTACGACTCCATACCACGTTCTAGTACTATCTGTGTATGTGAAGTTTTCTTTTTCAGTTTATAATTTGTTTACTAGCTTTTGCTCATAACCTCGTCTGTATAGGCTTTGGAATTAAGTCCTAAATTTCTTATGCCATGGGAACGCAAAAACGGGTTAAAAAAGCTAGATCATGTCTATACAAATTACAAAGTGTGCAAAATTTTAGCTAATTTCATTCAGTCGTCATCAACTGTTAAAGCTAATTCTCATTTAACAGATGACAATGTATGGCGAAGTCTGTTCTTTTGTTTGATTTGTGTGGAATAATGTGTTTTTGTGGAAATAGAACAATAACTTTTTGAATTCATGGTTTATTTTTTTAATTATAATTACCTTTACACAAGAAACTGGTAAAAATTCTCACACACTGAACACACATTACAATTGACTCAATTACTAATACTTACATTACAAGACAAAACTATACTAAACCATACATAACCTGTTAGCTAATTTAATAACGATTCCAGTGATATAACTGGTAGTGAGCTAACTAACATAATTTCGGAGATATCGTCGTTTTAATCAGACGCGCCGGAATCGCATTCGGCCACTCAGAATAGCCCCAAATACGAGCGCAAGCGCAGGTCATAACCGCCAACAGGTGAAGGGGGGCGGTCAACCCGTCATTCCGTGTTCCCATACAAACGCTCGTACAGGCAGAGTCAGCAACTGCTTACCCCATACCCGAAGAAAATTTAATGCGTGAGGGGTAGCAGTTGACAACGCTGTCTGTAAGTACGTGATAACGGTGTTATAGCAAATTTTCTCGAAATATTTTAACACAAAATTTTATTTTTAGTCCGTGTGGTGTCGGACGTAAAGAATAGCAACATCCCATATCTTCCCGTGGGTGACGTAAGAGGCGACTAAGGGACTTACCAGAGAATGGGCAGCAGCGTTCTCTGCGCCTTTGTAACAACCATACTGCGATTGCCAATCTGCCTGCCAAGCGTGGCGATTGTGGCAAAACCCCCCCTTGGTTCCCCAAGGGGGGGTTTTGCCACAATCGCCTATGTCCAGCAGTGGACGTCTTTCGGCTGAAATGATGATGATGATGATGATTTTAACACCTAGGTATTTTGAGGTTTATGTGCAGGTTTCTATGTAACGAAAACATAACTTTTTTAAGAAACGAATTCAGTATACATCTCTGAAAATCAGCAACTTTGACTTATTCAAGCCATTAATAATGTGTATTTGATAAAGTTGTGTTGACCTATTAATATAATAGGTATGTGTAAAATGTCTTACCAAGATAGATAGATAGATAGATAGATAAATAATTTATTTACCTACATCCAAAAGACATATCGTAACATAAAAAAAAAACAAATCAAATAAGGGTTAAACAAAGTGCAAGACTCATGTACTTGAGGAATCTGGATAAAATCCCTTTTCTGTTAGCGGTAACGCCAACGGAAAATTAAATTGTATAGAGTTGACGTTTGCTTACGCGATGTCACGTGATACAAATATGTCAACTGCATACAATTTGATATTAAAATTTCCGTTGGCGTTAACGCTAACAGAAAAGGGATTTTGTCTACAGGCCCTGTTCATAGTGCAATACTCGTACATACGAAATGTAAGTTTTAATCGTTTTTTTTTGTTATAATTTGATAATGTGTCGGTATTTTGGCTTGTGTTATGTATGTTTCGAAAGTTTATGTCCGTAATTAATTAATAGTGATAGTGCAAGTCATAGCTTCGTGGTTTGCTTTTAGGTTGTCATTTTATAACGGGTGGGAGGGTATTTTGCTACAGAGGGTATTTGAAACAGATTGTTTCTACTCTCCTCGGTTATATTTTGTATGACTGTTATACTTATACATATTATATGGTGTCGTTAATTTTTTGTTTCGATTTTATTTGTTCTAGCATGCCTGCAGGTTTACTAACCACGAAAGAAAAACAGATAAAGATATGGTATGTTTACATTCCGTCATACATGGAATTTTGTTTAGAAAGCATTTTTGTAATGGAGATTCTAAATTACAAACAACTTTACCAAAAACTTGTAAAGCTTTTTCAAACAATTGTAATTTTACGACAATTTTAAAAATAATTTTCTGTCGATATTTAGAACATGCCCAACGGCTATAAAACGTGATTCACCACAGCTCTGTGGTGAACCACGTTTTATAGCCAGTCAACGCTAAAGCTAATTCATATTGTGTTCTCTACACATTCGGGATTTGGGCGCTATTTATTGTGAATTTTGATAGCAAAATTATAATTTTCTAAATGTTTCCGTCGAGGTGGGTGGAGCTTATTGTAGACGCTTGGGCCGATCGTGCCTCTCTATCGCTTGTTTCGCGTTCTCGCTTGTACGCTCAGGCTCGGGGAACGTGACACTTTTTCGTGCGTGCTACCGGTGTTCATCGATTTATAAGACGTTATCTCGTCTAGTGGTATTTTATGTTAGTTATATTGATTGGACTACATTAGTAAATTCCCACGATGTATTTCAACAAACAATGGAATAGCTTTTGATTCATTTAACTATGACTATTTGCAGGGCAAACGTGGGCAGAGATCGAACAAAATCGGGAAGTTTGGAAGGAGAAAGAAATAAAAAAAAAACATATTGCTCAAATTAGAATTTTACATCTTGTGAAAAACTTGACCTCCAAACTAAGTAAAACTTGTACCTACTATGGAGGACAAAGCGCTCTCTTAAACAATGACTAAAGATTCTAACGACAAAACTGACGAATATAAGCTTGCAAGGGTGTGCAGAGTATCTTGTGTGTGAAATTTGGTGTAAGTGTAGAGGTGTGTGAGAGTGTGCGTGTGAATGTGGGTGATGTGCTTCACAGTCTAGGCTCATTAGCCACTCATTTGTGGCTAGTTTCATTTTATATCTGGTAAGTTGGAATATGTCAGTGTGGTGTCGGACGTAAAGAATAGCACCATCCCATATCTTTCCGTGGGTGTTGTAAGAGGCGACTACGGGACTTACCAGAGAATGGGCAGCAGCGTTCTCTGTGCCTTTGTAACAACCATACTGCGATCGCCAATCCGCCTGCCAAGCGTGGTGATTATGGCAAAACCCCCCTTTGGGGAGGCTTATGTCCAGCAGTGAACGTCTTTAGGCTGAAATGATGAAGTTAGAATATAATGTATTTTTTTATTAATTTGATTATAAAAATGGTTTCCTATAACGTCGTAGGATCTTTGGGCCTACGACGCCTACTAGGAAAAAGCAAAGGGGAGGCCTTACCCCAGCAGTGGGACATAAAAACAGGCTAATAAAAAAAAAACTATGATAATATAGATAGACCCTCGTTAAAGTCTAATAACTTTTCCAAGACGCCGCACAATTTACACTTTTTCATTCATTTCTTAAAACTGTCATCAATTTTAAGCACCTGAACAAGCAATTTCCTTTCGTACAAAAAAAATCTTGAATGTTTTTATTCATCATTCTTGAATGGCGTCGCTGAAAGGGCTGAAAACAAGATGATTCAGTTTTTTCAGACAGGAGGCTATTTTTCATCGCGACAGGCTGAAATTGTCCAGGGTCGTCGGGGGAAATCACAATTCTGTAATCATAGTTAGAATGAAAATGATTCAGTTAACGGTAATGTTTTAACGCTTTGAGGGTAAGCACAGGTGTTGGTGGCAATTTGTTTTGAATTATTTTTTAGGGTACCGCACCTAAAAAGGAAAAAACGGAACCCTTATAGGATCACTTTGTTTTCCGTCTGTCTGTCTGTCTGTCTGTCCGTCTGTCTGTCAAGAACCTTTATTTCGGGAACGCGTGGAGGTATCGAGTTGAAATTAAAACCGTACACGTAGGTCTACAGTTGCTTGAAGCTGTGAAAAAATCAAACATCTAAGGTAACGTGAAAAAAGGGACACTCTCAAGAGAATAAAAATTAATAGGGTACTTTCAGTTAATCTAGAATTTTTAAATTTGGAAAGTACTAGGCCAGGGTTCAAGCTATTTTCATACAGAATTTCATCAAAATCGGTTCTGCTGTTTCATTGTGAAAGCGTAAGAGTTGGTTGGGGTTGAGGGTTGGTGTAGGGTTGTACATCATTGGCGGGTCATAGCCTGGCGGGGGCGCGGTGCATGCGCGAGCGAATCCCGTACCCCCGCCCATAGGTCAGTCGAGGAACACCGTGGTGGTTTTAGCCGGTAAGAGTCCGGCACACCCCCCCCGTCTTCCCCAGACGGGGGACAGTCCATGAGGATTTCCCCACGTTAAAAAAAAAATGGGTTGGTGTTAGGGACAGGACAACGTCTGTCGGGTCAGCTAGTTTATAACATAAGTGTGGATGTACTATTAGTATGCAGTTGCAACACGAGGTTTTTAATCATCTGAGTGGTAACAAATATACAATAAATAAGTACACGTACAATAAAAAAAAGAAAAACCTATAACTATTAAACAAAAAATAAACTAATATAGAAACTAAAATAAACTAAATTAGTATGTACCTACAAATTAGTACGGAACCCTCGGTGGGCAAGTCCGACTCGCACTTGTCCGGTCTTTTTTTATTGAGGGACTCATGGGTAAGTAAAAGTCGAACGAATCGATCTGTTTCGGTTAAGGCGCTACCCTGACCAAAAGTGCATTTTTATTCGTTATTCAGGGGCTATGAACTCAATAATTAAGAGAAACAAACTACATCTAAAAGCATATTATTAATGTTCAATATTCTATCATCACATTCCACGGTCTTATTTTTTTGATGTACTCTTTATACACCTAAATCCCCCTGTAAAAAAATGACTAAAATAATTGAAAACATGTACCTATCTTTTGCTAAAGTTGACGTGCTATTAATTTAAGGATTACAATAATAGATAGTTAACTTAAAAATCTTTATATTTTAGGTTTAATTTTATTTCCAAAGATCGTTTTCTTTTTTTATTTAACAAAAAACCCAAAAATTGTGCGAAATTCGATTCTGGGGCAAAGAGGAAATATATGGTCAAGGTTATTTGGTCAGGGAAGCGCCTTAAGCTACGTTTGCCGCGGTCAGCCCATAAAGGAAGAGTCTTGAATGGTCATCCATCCATCCATTTTATACCGACATCCCTCCGTACCTCGAAAACCACGTGAAGCTGTTGACGCCGGCTATCATTCGTAGATCTTTGACAGTCGTTATGGGTAGTCAGAAACGAAAATCTATTAACCAGTCTTACCACGAGGGATCGTGTTGTGGAGGGTGATAGAGCTATAGGCCTCTGCCTCGAATCTTGCGGGCAGCGGGGCGGCGGCGGCGGCGGCGCGGTGGAGGCAGGATCTAATGCGTAAAATCAAATGGACCGGCCCTCGAAAACAGCGGCGCGAGGGCGGGCAACGAGCTGTGCGCTCCAGTAAAGCGGCGACCGCTCGCGCGTCTGCATTGCTGTGTTGTGCAATTTATTTTTAGCGTTAGGAAATAAATTTGAATCAAAAAGAGAATAAAAACCAATATCTTGACGACACAACCACGAACACAACACTACGCCGCTATAGTGCCGCTCGATCTGCCCGCTCGTTTCGAGAACGGGTCTGCGTTGCCCGCCCCGCCACTGCGTCGCCGCCGCCGCCGCCGCCGCCCCGCTGACCGCAAAATTCGAGGCAGAGGCCTTAAGCTCTATCCACACATATCAGGGCCGTGCCCGGGACGGGGACGGTCCGTGTCCGTGAAAAAATATAGTTGTGAACATTTTATATGAACTTGTTCACACACGTTCGTGTCCGGGCCATCGACGACGGAGCTTCAGTACCCGGGCCGACGCTGTGACTTACCTGTGCACGTCACGGCGTCGGTCCGGACCATGAAGATATTTTACAAGCACGTTGTGCAAATCAAAAAAAAAAAATTGTGACGAGTTTTTAATAGAAGCAGTAGGTACGCATATAAGTACCTATATGTTATATATATACCTATATTATAGAATGGTGACTGAAGGGTACAGATAGTCGTGGCCTGTCCACGGTGCGGTCACGTCCCTGACGTGTGTGAACAAAAAGTCCCTGACGCAGCCCTGACGGGACCCAGACGCACGGTCTTAGCATGACCACGGCCCTGATATTATTATGTGTGGATAGAGCTTTAACCATCCCTGGACTTCTACAAATATTTCAAGACCAAAATTTGCCTAATCGGTCTAGCCGTTCTCGAATTTAGCTAGACTAACGAACATCAATTAATTTCTATTATATAGATAGAAGATAATATAGAAGATTACAATCATCAATATACAAGTTAGAAAAGTTCGTAAATATGCCTATTCAATGATAATATTTTTATTATTACAATGCAACCTGATACTGACCTGCAAATTTCAAAAAACTTAATATTTTTTTTTTTTTCTCGGGCTGCCCTAGCGCATTCTCTTTACGTCAATTTTCTAGTTATGTCATTAACACAATACTTAGGAGCAGCATGAGTCCTCTATTGTATCTACTATATTATTTTAGAAAGAAAGAAAGAACAGTTTATTTGTAAGAATATAGTACAATAAGGTGTTGTGATTGTCATGGTCTCTACGACTATTTCATTACGGGTTAATGTTAAACGACAAGCTCAATTTTATTAATATACCCATGGATATGAATAAAGTCAATGTTACAAACTAAATACATAATATTATGTACGGAACGGGTATTTAAAATTTTAAATTCATCGAATTTACTTAATGTATGTGTCCTCTGGTTCTTGGTAGTGATGTTATGCAGCTCTGTAACTGTAACCGAATCTATCAGATATCCGAAATAATAATCTATCCTAATCTGTAACCGAATCTAATATAAAAATTTCGGATATTCGACACGCTATGACTTTTTTCTAAGATTATTGTATACGTAGAAATAAAGTCATATCATTAACATTTCTGTTTTCCATTTACAATTCGTTAAACATCTAAATCGTAACTAAAACTATTCGAAACTATCGGATAATTCGAAGTAATATCATATTATTCGCATGTCAAACTGGTATAATTATCTAATAATAATAATATTTAAGGAAGCACACACGGCCATCTGACCCCAAACTAAACAGACCCTGTACTAAAGGTGTCAGAAAGCTGATATACATACACAAATACATAAATAGATAAACAACAACCAGACACTAGACAAACACAAGTGCTCATAACACATTATATTAACCCTGGGCGGGACTAGAACCCACAACACGCTGTGCTGCAGCCAATCGTTCAGCCACTGCGCCAACTGTGTCATCAATATTTAAATATTATTCGTACATATCGGCACCGGCAAACAAGAACATGGTAACTCTTTGTTTAGCCAAATTAGGTTCTATTGTAACTCAATTTAAAATTAAATTCTCTTTCTTTTGATCTAATTCACGAGTCTGTACGTCTTTTCGTTTACGATTTACAGAGTATACAAAAAATGTAAGTAATGGTCCACCAAGTGTATTTTAATTGTATTTTTAGTTACGAACACAATTCAGCCCATTCATAACACATTTCGGATATTGTATCTCAGACATAAATCAATACATGACTTGTTGAATTTAATACCAAGTACCTACAACAATATTATGTAACATTTGTAAACAATGAGTAGCTAAGATTCCTGCTTATTGTATCTGCTTAATACCCGTTATGTAACTTGCTAATGTTTATTTTTCGAAAGCCAGTTCATTTTTTACATAATGTAGTGGTATATTAAAATATTTCATGGTAACTCACAAAAAATAAAGAAGACTCTACTAATTACCAATATCAAGTTTATTTCACACTAGGAATTTATATGTACGTAGACGGACTATTGCAATCTTTGACGCGCTCTCCTGGAAAGTCTTAAAAAGTGAGTTACCATGTTATTGCTTGCAGTGTCGATATATCCGAAACTTCGTAAACATACGAGTAACATCCCTAGTTCAGTGCAACGTTTGGCCTTTGATAGCTGATGCCGACATTTTGTATTGAATAATTTAATATTTTATCTTGTTTGTTGCAATCAGTTAAATTTTTCTGTATTATATTTCGGGCGTGACTTTGAAATTCGAATTCCAAATAATTGTTTTAAAATTTAAAACAATTTAGGTATCCAATTATTTATTAGATTTTATTATTTATTAGTTAATAAAAATAAAATTTATTTAATAAATGGTATGTTGGGTTGAGTGTTGGAACTTATTTTATTTGTTCACCTCAAGCAACAAGGGCTCATAGAAAATTATACTTATTATTTAAGAATTTATTAATCACAAGTTTACAGAATAAGTAAGCACAAAATAAATCTAAAAAACAAAGATTGGCTTGTATAGCAGAATTTGTGTGCAATGGAGTAGCCCCAGACCCCACTCTAGGATACCATGTGTGTGTGTGTGTGTCGTGGGGTCTCGTATCCTCGTGCCGTGGGGTCTAGTATCCTCGTATACTGAACAATAAATACCTACTGTAGTACTTATCTGTGGACTGAACTTTAGTTTACACAATAGATATCTACTTTCGAAAGGTTAATGAATCCATATCCATATTTATTATACTTATTAATTTAATAAATGCGAAAGTAACTCTGTTACGCTTTCAAAACGAAACGGTTGAACCGATTTTGTTGAAATTTTGGTACAAAAATAGCTTGAACCCTGGGGAAGGACATAGGACTTTTTACGTGGTAACCTCAGATTATAAAACAATAGACAGACAGACCGTGTGGAACACTGATTTTGTATTTGCTTTATTGGCTTCACTCTCAGTGTTCCGCAAGGTCTATCTGCCTTTTGTTTCATAATCTGATTGAACATTATAGTAGTCAAACTTTATACAGGAAGGATCATTTGAGTAGTTTTACCACAGAGAACAATCCATGGTCAAATTTCCATGTAGTCAAATCAGTTTGACAAAATAGTTTGACTACGGGGAAGGACCGCAAACACTTACTCTTCTATGTTCGATGCAGTCAGAAATGAGGTAGGCAAGTCTGTTTTATGCAGTATAGGCTCTTTGCGTAGTCGGCGAAGTGGTTTTAGCCGGTAAGAGTCCGGCATGCCCCCTCCATCACCCCCACGATGAAGGAAGTCCATGAGCATTTCCACCGCGCACCAAAAAAAAGGGGCTTTTTGCCTAACCCATAGGGGACCTCTCTTCCTTTATCATGTATTTTATTTGTACAAACATGACATACTGCAAGATGGCCACGTTCAAAAGATTGATCGCGTTTAAACTTTCAGGCGTACCAAATGTACAAATAATGAGTATGATCAGTGAGAAAAGCTCATGAAACGCATGTGACTAAGAAGTTATGAATGTGGAAAGTTGGAAACGGAGAGGAACCTAAAGAAAAGATTTTTGCAGTTAGCAAAGGCTTGATTTAGTGGGCAGTACTTCTGGACACAGCTCACATTTTCAGGAGATTTCTGATGATCAAGAGGTATAAAAAATAGCCTACCACCTATTCTCAGACCTAACAAATATACACAGAAAAAAAAAATTACAAAAAAGACAACCGCCTTCAATGAGTAAAAAATAACTTTCAATTCGCAAGTCGGTGGCAATACAAAACAACACGCAAAACCAAAGCCGCTTTTTACTTTTTGAAGGCGGTTGTCTTTTTTGTTAAAAAATTTTTTTTCGCTTTTTAGTGCCTACTTTTCATCATAGAAATTAATTACGAAACGGTGACACCAAAAAAAAATTGTCATCCCTTAATTTTCAACCTTTAGGGGTGGAATATTTACTTAACATTTATATGGGACCAAATTTGAGGTATACACTATCAATTAAAAAAAGAATCATCGAAATCGGACTACACTGAAAAAAGTTATGCGTGGTCAAACATAAAAATAAATATAAAAAAATAAAAAAATGTTCATAAAATGAAAACTACTGGGCCAAACAATGTTTTTGTATGGGACCAAATGGCAACTATTCCGCATCAAACTAAAAAAGAATCACGTAAATCGGATCATAAATCTCAGAGTAATCGATGTACATACATAAAAAAAAAACTAACGGAATTGAGAACCTCCTCCTGTTTGAACTCGGTTAAAAAATCATAAAAATCGGTCAAGCTGTTCTAGAGGCGTTCGATAAGGCACTGTGATACGAGATTTAAAAATGTAACTTAATATGTAGATAAACAGAAATAATAAATGGAAAAAATAATATTACATAGGTACCTAGTTACAGTGAGACTAAAGTAACTCGTGGAAATAATGAACAAGGCAGCATTTCATAATTAATGGGAAGAAAATAATAAATTACATGTAATAACGATGATTTATGACATGTCAGCTTGTACTAATATTAACGTAGGTACGACTTTATCAGATAAGACGTGCTTTGATAATAAAGCTTTTAATTAGTCCGTTAATTTATGTTAGATTTTAACACTTTCACTATTTTAGGACTGAAAACAAATCTACAAAATAGAAAATATATTTTTCATCCCACCATCTCGGAAAGAGTATTTTTAATCTTCAATATCTGAGTGGAAAAGCCGTTTTTATTCTCTAGAGGATAAAGTAAATTTATCTTCAATATCTGACTGGAAAAGCCGTTTTTATTCTCTAGACGATAAAGTAAATTGAATTTAGAACATCGTGTGCACTAAGTTTGTGAATTAAAAAAAAACATTAAACCTATTTACTGCTACCTCTATGGTGCCGAATATATCATACAACTTTTTTTTAATTTGTTAAAAACTCAGACTTTGTAAACGTTTTTTTTTTGCATTTAGTCATTTCCTCGCTGAGGTGGAATGAAAAGTTACGTGTTGCACTCGAGTGCAAAGATTTTTCACCTCGTGCTCTTTTGATTCCCTCGCTAACGCTCAGGATTCTAATTTTGAATCACTCGCTGCGCTCGTGATTCAATTTTAGAATCCTTCGCTTGCTCGGTCATCAATTGAACACGCGGTTAAAAAGCAACTTTGCACTCTTGTATAACAAATAACTATTCACTTCTCTTGCTCAAAAAGGCCGTCATTGTAGCATACCAGAGCGGGGATAAAATAGCATTTCATCCTCTAGGGGAAAAAGTTTTTTTTTTTAATTTTTGTGTGTTAAATATGACAATGAGCCTACAAAAACGAAAAAGTCTTTAGTCATAAGTAGAATAATCATGAATAAAGACTCGACTTATTACTGTTTCATAAAAAAAGAACCTCATTTTAATTTTGAAAATGGAACTAAAATCGGCGATCTCTGGTAGAATGCATGCAATGTGTTGTGGCTACAGAAGAAACAAAATATTTCATATTGTATTGGATTGTTTTATTTTCTCGCAATCGTAGTGAAATGTATAGTGTAACACACGGCGCTAAAACCCATTAAAACTCGGTTTCTATTTACTCCCTCGCTAAAGCTCGGGAGTAAAACTACCTTGTATATAATGGGTCATTTTAGCTCCCTGTATAACAATCTACTATTAGTTGTGAAAGTTGCTATGGAATGTTCTTTTGTGGAACGCACCGATGCCAGCCTATCGGTTTTTTATCGGGTACATTTCGGAGAGAGTGTTTTGAAATTACACAACTAATTCCACCATCCCCATTCCACCGTCGGACGAGCAGAGACACGGCGAAGCGCCACCGCTATATGGTTGAAGTTCCACGGTCTCGAACCAAGCGCTTTGCTTTCACATTTTTTGGGCGAACTGCCAGACTGCGGAATTCACTGTCTACCTCTCTGTTCCCTGATAAGTATAATCTGGGTCTCTTCAAAGCACGAGGGAACCGGTTTGTCCTATTCAAGCGGTTGTATGTTTTTTGTGTTAGTTTTTAATTCTCTGCTTATTAGCATTATCATCTATATCTGTTAAGAAACGGTATCACTTGAGAACCTAACCTGCAATTGTAGATATTTAATCTTCAGCAGTGCCCTGTAATGCCGGCCGCGAATAGCACCACCCCATTTCCACCCGTGGGTGTCGTAGAAGGCGACAGTGGGATCTTGACCAAATGATAAGAAGCAGCGTCCTTCTGAGTACCATAACAGCTGCTGTGATCGCCAACATGCATCGGCCAAGCATGGCGATTATATCACAGACACAATAAAAAAGCCGGACAAGTGCGAGTCGGACTCGCCCACCGAGGGTTACGTACATACCTACATATGTGTAGGTACATATCCATACTTCTATACTAATCCATACTTTAATATACTTAATATCGCAATCTCTTAGGGAACTATTTAAAAATATTAATATAATGACAGTGCCTTGCCAATTTATTTATGAAAATATTATGTATGTAAGAAAAAACTTATATATGTTTAATAAAGTAAGTGATAGACATGACTTTAATACTAGAAACAAGGACAAAATAGCTCAACCATATTTTAGATTGTCTAAAGTCCATACATCTTTTATGGGGTACTGTGTTAAGTGCTACAACAAAATTCCTAGTGATATATTACAACTAAGTGAAACAAAATTTAAATCATATATTAAAAGTACACTCTGTAAAAAAGCTTATTATAATCTAGAGGACTATATTCAAGATAAGAATGCTTGGAAACATGCTGGCCTAGCTCCATAGGACGATCGACAGTCTAGACAAAATCGAGCCGATTGCTAAGTTAAAATACCTAATTTCATACTTAGTATAAATATGTACATAATTATATATATTTGACTCTTTTTATACACTGCTCAGGCTCACATACTGATTCATTGTTTGTTAAAATATAAGGAGTGGTCGTCTACTGTTTCAACATTTTGTAATAATATGTGAACACTGTGTATCTATGTACATATAACTTAGTCTGTCATTCCTTAATCTGTGATACTTTGTACACACTTTCAAATGCCTAGTGTTTTTATGCAAGGTACATCGTATTTACGTATAATTATATAATTCCTGTAAATGCAAATATTGTTAACATCGTTTTTAAAAGAGTAAGTATGGAGTTTCTTGCCCATTCTTCTCCATACAAAACTACCTTTTGGAATGGGCACCTAGAATCGATTTTTTTTTCTCATTTAACGTTCAAAAGTGCCTTACAATGGTCTAATTGAAATAAATGATTTGACTTTGACTTTGACTTTGACTTTGACTTTATCATAAATGCGTTTTATGCGACATAAACGGCCGTATCTATTTTTCACGTTAACATACAGTGTTGTTGTTTTTTCAGCTTCAAGGGACCGTAGACTTGAGCATATGGTTTTTAATTTCAACTCGATACCTCCACGCGTTCCCGAGATAAAGGGTCTTGACAGACAGACAGACAGACAGACGGACAACAAAGTGATCCTATAAGGGTTCCGTTTTTCCTTTTGAGGTACGGAATTCTAAAAAGAAACAAAAAAAAAAAGGAATTGCGGCGGAATTTTAAAATTGAAACATCCATTTTTTACCAATCAAAAAGCACTCGTACAAAACATAGCCGGGGAGTGAAAGCGACGATTTTCAACAGAAACACGTACGCGAACACAAACGATTCGGTAAAATTGAAGTTTTTCGCGTATATTATGTACAGTACGCAAAGGAGATAAGTATCCATGTCGCCGGAAACAGTTGAAGCTTACTTAGAAACCAATGGGGGCTTTCAAATGAAATTTTATTAAATCATTGAACTGTTTATTCTCTCATTGTATTTTACTTTATTCATAATAATAATAATAATAATAATAATATGTGGGGACATTTTCACACACGGCCATCTAACCCCAAACTAGGGAGACCCTGTACTATGGGTGTCAGACAGCTGATATACATACACAAATACATTTTTTTTTTTTGTAAATACATACATATATAGATAAATAACACCCAGACACAAGGCAAACACAAGTGCTCATCACACAAATGTTTACCCTGGGCGGGAAAAACCTATCGGTTTCTAAGTAAACTTCAACTGTTTCCGGCGACATGGATACTTATCTCCTTTGCGTACTGTACCTACTGCAGTTTTGCAGTATTTTTCACCTGCTGCAAGATTTCTTTCTGGCTCATTGCTGTGTTGATATTTTATTGAACTAGATTATGCCCGTGACTTAGCCCGCGTGAATTTCCGGTACCTATCGGATTCAAAGTAGGTAGCTCTTATTTAGATTTCAAGCTATCCCTTAGTAAAGACCAAGGGATACCAAACAGTAAATGATCGATCATAAGGAAAGCCTAATCGAGCTTGAAAAACAAACTATAAAATGAAAACTAAATTTTGTTTGTGAAGTTGGGTCGTTTTATTCTGTCTGTTGTATTAAATTGCCACTGTTAGGAAACTTGTTATTTTTTATTATGTAGTTTTTGGAGGTGATCATTTTTAGATGTTTTTTTTTTATTTTGTGCTCTTAGCAGGTACCTTCTTTAAAAGCACCCAAATCCATAGAAACGATACCACCTAACCAGCAAATGTATTTCAACTTCCGCACGATGCCCTGATTCACTGTGTGTGAAACTACGGAGTTTTATGTGACATTTTCATCACCATTGCGTCGTCTTTTTTCTGGAAGGTATTTTTTTTTATTATTATTTAAAGGCATACGTTTGACCACTATCTCACCTGATGGGAAGCGATGATGCGGTCTAAGATGGAGCTCGCTTGCCTAGAAGTAACCTATTCACTCTTGACTTAAAGACTCCAAGGTGGTTGCTATCAGGAAATACAGACTCGGGCAGGGAATTCCACTCCTTAGCAGTACCTATAATAATAATAATAATAATAATATGTGGGGACATTTTCACACACGGCCATCTGACCCCAAACTAGGGAGACCCTGTACTATGGGTGTCAGATAGCTGATATACATACACAAATACATATTTTTTTTTTTGTAAATACATACATATATAGATATACACACAATGAATGTGTTCCTAAAACGTTTTGTGCGTGTGGGTGGGATGACCACCATGTACCGGTGGCGCATCGCAGTACGTCTTGTGGTTCGATGATGGAACACACTCCCCAAAATGCAACAAGGTATGAGAAAACCACCACGAAGGGGATAGCGGGGTCTTTCAGACACTTCCATCCCCTTCTTACCTAACCTGTCCGAATCAGGGTGCCCCAAGTTACGAGTTCACACAGTATTTGGTAAGCATTGATCCATTTTGGTAAGCAAAATGGATAAATGCTTACCAAATCTTGCCTGCTTGCAATTTTGCTTCAAATTGCTTAATCTAATCTAATTTTATTTAATAACTAGCTTCTGCCCGCGACTTCGTACGCGGATCCTGTTGCTTATGCCAGCGACAACGGGGTCGGCAAAATCGAAGATCTGAAACGTCTGATGTCGAATTCTAAGAGCCCGGGGACGGGAAACCAACGGGATGCGCGAGACGATTCGAGACGTTCAAAAAGTACAATTTTGAATCATATATACCTCCGATGGCGGAATATGTGGCGTAGTCAATCTTAGGAGTATACGTAAATGCACTCCGTTCCTTATCAACCCAAGGAAGGTCGCGATGCCCTACGGCTATATCAGAGACACATCCTATTCTTCAGATGATATCGACATTCTGTTCAGAGAATGTCGAAGTCGATCAGAATTCAAACGTTCGTTGCGCTCTTCTTCTGTCTCTTCCTGCCGTACCCAGCAATTCTTTCTCTCTCACTTTCTAACTGATTATGGATATTTTGTTGTGTGCGTGTTCGGGACAATGTATGATAATCTCGATCAGCAGTTAGTCGTGCATCACGTTCATCACTCGTTTCAAAAGACCTGTTAGTAGATGTGCGAATACGCTGAGAACTCCAGCGTGATTCTGTATCGGTAAACGTTTCCGATTCGCGAGACAATGCATGTCGCTCACGATCAGCGGACAGTCGCGCATCACGTTCCGCACTTGTCTCTAGAAACCTAGAAGCAGATGCGTAAATACGCTGAGAACTCTAGCGCAATTCTCTATCCGTGAACGTCTCCGACTCGCGAGACAATGCGTGACGTTCACGATCAGCGGTCAGTCGCGCATCACGTTCCCCACTTGTCTCTAGAGACCTAGAAGTCGATGCGTAAATACGCTGCGAACGCAGACGTGCTTCGCGATCTGAAGAGGTTTCCACGGAGCGATTTGCAGCCTGATGTTCTCGAACAGCATCAAGTTTCTCCTGACGCTCTTCAGTAGATTCTTGGGATCTTATGATCCTCAATCTTTTAGCTCCTTTGGAACATTGGGAAAGATTTGACCTCTTTCTAGGCATGGTTATAGTTTTATTGTGAAGAGATACCTGATCAATTAAAATCTAAGTTACTGCTCCCCTGCGTTACCGGGTATGCTACCGTGTAAAGGAAATTAAACACCAAAATAACATTAGCCCGAAGGCATATTTATTCGATAAAATAAAAAAATAAATGGGAATTTTGGCCAGTAGAGTCAAATTTTCAATGATATACCATCGTCATCAAAAATCAGCCCTAAACTGTTACCGCCTTCACCGCGTGGAGGTACTCCCAGCTTATGTTATTTTATAAGATACAGTGAAATTAGTGATAGCTTTGATTTTCACATCAGATGTTTCTGATCTTCGATTTTTATAAGTCAACAGGAAATGCCCATCAGACCGAACAGCTTTTGCTAAGACGTCATTCCTATATGTGTCATGGTGTAGCTGGGCTCTTGGAGTTCCACATCAGGTGTTCCAGATCTTCAAATTTATTCTCTTAGCAGATAATGCTCATCACGTGGAGCAATTTTTGCTATGGTACCATTTTTGTATCTCTTATAGTTTAGCTGGTCTGTTGCGGTTCTGCATCAGGTGTTCAAGTTTCCAAGATAAATTATAGCCTATATGTTGGCCAGACTTAATACCTATACAACAAAAGAAAAATCATTCAAATCCGTCCAGCAATTCCGAAGATTAGCGTGTACAAACAAACAGACAAACAGACAGAATTGTTTTTTTGGATTCGTGCTCTATTTCTGTTTCTAAACCCCCCTCAATAATTATTTTTTTAATATATTCAATGTACAGACACAGTTTTTTTACTGTTTTATTATATGTATAGATAGATGATTTTCACATCAGATGTTTCTGATCTTCGATTTTTATAAGTCAACAGGAAATGCCCATCAGACCGAACTACTTTTGCTAAGACGTCATTCCTATATGTGTCATGGTGTAGCTGGGCTCTTGGAGTTTCACATCAGGTGTTGCAGATCTTCAAATTTATTCTCTCAGCAGATAATGCTCATCACGTGGAGCAATTTTTGCTATGGTACAATTTTTGTATCTCTTATAGTTTAGCTGGTCTGTTGCGGTTCTGCATCAGGTGTTCAAGTTTCCAAGATAAATTATAGCCTATATGTTGGCCAGACTTAATACCTATACAACAAAAGAAAAATCATTCAAATCCGTCCAGCAGTTCCGAAAATTAGCGTGTACAAACAAACAGACAAACGAACAAACAGACAAACAAACAAACAGACAGAATTTTTTTTTTGGATTCGTGCTCTATTACTGTTTCTAAACCCCCCTCAATAATTATTTTTTTAATATATTCAATGTACAGACACAGTTTTTTTACTGTTTTATTATACACTAGCGGGCGCCCGCGGCTCCGCCCGCGTGAATGTCGGTTACCGCTGCAAAAAGCCTACTCAGGAAAGACACGGTCAGCAACATGATTCCCAGGTCTATTCACAGACACCGACACTAACATCGACGACGCAGTCATCATCCGCAGGCTGCACAGATTGTCTTTCTGTGGATGTTAAAGTTGTTAATGATGAAAATATTTAAATGTAATTAATACTAAGTTTTCACTTCTGCCGGCAGTCCCGGAGTGCCAGCAACCCGTTGTTTTAGGATAGATAACTAAAGCGATTATTGTAGAGCTTCTCTATAAACAACACTTGACGTTAAATTATTTTCAGGTAACAAAATATACTAATGGTCCCGACCCGTGATAGGGCAACGTAAAGTTGCCCATGCGTAAAACATTCTTTTCGTAAATCAATTCCTACTAATTTGAATGTTTGACCCTGGGATTTGTTTATCGTTAGTGCGAAAGAAATTTTTACAGGAAATTGAAGCCTTTTGAAGGGTCTAAGCCGCGCGGGTACCTTTCTCATAGATCTAAACTCCCCTCCCGCACGCGCACCCCCGCCTTGGTGACGCCCACTTCGCAACGCGCCGTGCAGCAGAAATCGTAATATTTTAATTTCGCCATTACTTCAAAACCATTCCAAACCATTCAATTACCAAATATTATCTACATAAACTGTACTTAGTGATGAAATAATTTATTTGGATAAGGATTAATAGCATGAGTAAAATAAACGCGTTTAAAAATAGTCCAAAAAAAATTCAAGATTTTTAAATAAAAAAATGGTAGTTGTGCCTCACTCGACATAGATAGATATAGTGTGTCGCGGACTTTTTTGTAGATATTTATAAGATCAACAATTAATTAGAACATTTTATGGTTCTATCTTTTATAGTTTAGGCAGCGTACGCAAAATAAGTAACTTTTCTGGTTGATTTTTTACACCTTGTGGCCGAAAAACCCAAATATCTTACGGAACCCTATTTTTCTCCAAAATAAAATATAGCCTATGTTACTCGTGGATAATGTAGCTTTCGAATGGTGAAAGAATTTTTAAAATCGGTCCAGTAGTTTTTGAGCCTATTCATTACAATCAAACAAAGTTTTCCTCTTTATAATATTAGTGTAGATAGGTATGTATAGATTAAAGCAACATTGCAATAATAATTCATTTCAATAAATTAATAAATTGTATGAGCTGTATGTAATCTATTCTATCTATCTAAACTGTTGACTTGCCTGAAATCAAGATTTTTTTTTTTTTTAAGGTACTCTCAATAAAGTGCTTAAATGGCGAACCGCTCCGCGTTACTACAAGTTGTCTCATATTACATGCTAATCTTTTCTGACGAAGTCTTCGTATAATTATTATTGAACTTCACGTAGGTAAGTTCGTTTAATCACTAAATGTATGGATTAAGTATGGATTATTCGATCTGCAGTGTTATTATGTAAAAGCGTAACAGACAGAGTTACTTTCGCATTTATAGTATTAGGTAGTATG
This sequence comes from Charanyca ferruginea, assembly GCA_947361185.1. Lineage (NCBI taxonomy): Eukaryota > Metazoa > Arthropoda > Insecta > Lepidoptera > Noctuidae > Charanyca > Charanyca ferruginea. The sequence continues at coordinate 18,001,560 of OX376078.1, read as the reverse complement.
GAAGTATAGATAAAGTAATAAAGTATGGGTTAAGTATGGATGATTCGATCTGCACTGTTATTATGTAAAAGCGTAACAGACAGAGTTACTATCGCATTTATAATATTAGTATGGAAGTATGGATAAAGTAAATAAAGTATGGATTAAGTATGGATTATTAAATCTGCACTGTTATTATGTAAAAGCGTAACAGACAGAGTTACTATCGCATTTATAATATTAGTATGGAAGTATGGATAAAGTAAATAAAGTATGGATTAAGTATGGATTATTAAATCTGCACTGTTATTATGTAAAAGCGTAACAGACAGAGTTACTTTCGCATTTATAATATTAGTATGGAAGTATGGATAAAGTAAATAAAGTATGGATTAAGTATGGATTATTAAATCTGCAGTGTTATTATGTAAAAGGAAGGGCTTGTTGCTAAATCAAAGTAGTAACTCTGTCATTCATTAGAGTACCTACCCACGTCTATCATTATTGTACCCACACGTATTTATTTGTGACTGGGTACAATTTAACAATTATTCAGCAACTATCTTATACTCGCGACTTCGTCCGTGTGAATGTCGGTTATAGTGGATGCAGAGGAAGTCACTGATTAAAAAGTAGCCTTTGTCCTTCCCTGGGGTTCAAGCTATCTTCATACCATATTTCATCAAAATCGGTTAGGCCGGGTACAATAATGATAGACGTGGGTAGGTACTCTAATGATTGGCAGAGTTACATACAGACAGAATTACTTTCACATTTATATAAAGTGTGTATTTAAAGAACCCACGATCACCGATCACTAAACAACAACAACTCCAACTACAACATTGTACCCTTAGTTCGCAATAAAGCTTAGACATTGACCTCGAAACTTGTGAAAAGCAATAATCCAAAACAACAATAAGGAAATCAAGAATTGAAGCGCCGATTTCATGATACAAAAGTTGGGCTAAACAGCTGTCTGAACAACGTAGGAGATTTTTACTCGTCTTAAAAAAAAGGAGGTTCTCAGCTCGACCCGTATGTTTGTATGTATGCATGTATGTATGTTTGTCCGCGATTATCTCCCGTTTAGCTGAACCGATTTTGATGCGGTTTTCAGAAAAGCGTTTGTTACATTCAGGGGAAGATTTTAGTATAAAACGACTAGAAATTTATTCAGCACTTTTTGAGAAAATCAACAATAACCAAAAACTTATACATAGATGACGCTTTCGTTTATTCCATCTTTTTGGAGGACTTTCAGTCTCTGTTTTAACTGTGTTACCATTTCTTAATGGATTTGGGTGATAAGCAGGCATTAAAAATTGCAAAATAAAAACTTTTTACTATAAAGAAAACTGCCTTCAAAAACTAAAAAGTGATCAATAACTTTAGCACAGAACACACATGACTTTAGTATCGGAAATCGGTGGCAATACAAAACAACAAACAGAACAAAGTCACCGACTTCCGAAACTAAAGTCATGTGTGTTCTGTGCTAAAGTTATTGATCACTTTTTAGTTTTTGAAGGCGGTTCACTTTTCAGTAAAAAGTTTATTTCATAATAAATCTGCCTAGCCTTTCAAGTGGATAGTCACCCATCCACGGATGTACTGCAGCAAGCGTAGCTTCCATCATGACCGGTCGATCCTTTTGATAATTTACTAAAACTCTTTATTACCTATACCTATTCTCTGTTTATTGTGCAATTTATATTTAAAAGACTATACATTCATTTTTCTATTCATGTTTTTTATAATAGTACTTGCTGACCCGACGGACGTTGTCCTGTCCCTATCTTCCTACTTACCTGCCCTACCCTAACTACCCTACCTAACCTACATACCCTACCTAGCCTAACTACCCTACCTGCCCTACATACCTTACCTACTCTACATACCCTATATATACTACCTACATTAATTGCGCCAATCCTCCAAAAAATTAAGAAACTAACATTTTCACACACCACCATCTGACCCCAAACTAGGGAGACCCTGTACTGTGGGTGTCAGACAGCTGATATACATACACAAATACATTTTTTTTTGTAAATACATACATATATAGATAAACAACACCCAGACACAAGGCAAACACAAGTGCTCATCACACAAATGTTTACCCTGGGCGGGAATCGAACCCGCAACACGCTGCGCAGCAGTCGATCGCTCAGCCACTGCGCCAACCATAAATACGCCATCTATGTATTTTTTTGTTGTTTTTGAATGTTCAGCGCAAGTTTCTTCTCCTTACAATAACAAACACAACAAAAAAAACGAATTAGCGAAATTGGTCACGCGTGATGCCGTGACCAAGGGAAATAGGGATTCATTTTATATTTTTATTTTTAAATATAGAAGATAAATTGGTCACTATTTTAATGTATGGTTAAATTTAAGTTTTACTGCCCGACCGCTTAACTGGTCTCATTACTGAGGTATCTGCGCGGTGCGGGAGGGGTGTGGTGAATGACGCGAGTGCTCACTGATACGTCAACTTGTGACAACTGTCACCCCTCCCGCACCGCGCAGCTACCTCAGGGACGCGGTCGAGCTTTACAATAATTTTAGTTTCAGAAGCTTTCTTTTCTTTGTGTTTTCTTATTTTTAACCTGGTGGTTTGCCGTCTGTAAATAGCAACTGTTTAAGTCCCTGACTTACTATGTATTTTACCTAAGATCCAATGTATACCGCGGCCTGCGTAGCTTAACCACAGTATAAGTATTAGTACTACCGTATAGTAGCGACACGATCCGCCTCCCTCTGAAACCGTTCCTCACCTCTCCCCGCGTTGAATGACTAGCTCTGGAAAGCGTGTTTGTTCGCGCGGTGCGTAAACACGCACACTCAAGCACGTATCTGTATAGTGTATTATTTTAGTGTTAGTGTAGGCAATTATATCGTTTCGCTTCTATGGAGTGTCGCGGGTGTGGCTTAACTATGACAAATGTACGACTTTCAGCTTTGCTTTGATTTTACATAATAACACTGCAGAACTAAAAATCCATACTTAATCCATAGATTATTTACTTTGTCCATACTTTCATACTAATATTATTAATGCGAAAGTAACTCTGTCTGTTACGCTTTTACATAATAACACTGTAGATCAAATCATCAATACTTAACCCATACTTTATTTACTTTATCCATACTTCCATACTAATATTATAAATGCGATAGTTACTTTGTCTGTTACGCTTTTACATAATAACACTGCAGATCGAATAATCCATACTTAATCCATACTTTATTTACTTTATCCATACTTCCATACTAATATTTTTAATGCGAAAGTAACTGTCTATTATGCTTTATGATGAAACGGCTGAACCGATTTTGATGAAATTTGGTATAAAGATAACTTGAAGAATATAACTAGAAGAAGATAGGCTAATTTAATCCGCGACTTTATCTGCATCCATGATAACCGGCATTCATGCGGACGAAGTTGCGAGCTAGTGAATTATTTATTCTTAGACATCGTGCTAATTTTAATAACTTGAATCTGGAACAAAGCCACGTTTTCAAAGGTTTCATGTTTTCAGTTTAAAGATGGATGGTTCGCTTTTAAGTACTTACCTGTCAGTAGGTACATACGACATGATTGTTTAAGCTGTGTACCTACTTTGTGTACCGAAGACAGAACACATGTAAGAAATTCAAATTCATTTAACATCAAAATAACACGAGTAAGTAATTCACCGAATAAATGCGTCTTCCAATAAATCCATGACAGAACGTTTAAAAAAAAACACTTTATCCTCTTTATATCTTGAAAATACGATTTAATTTTCAATTAACTTTAAAAATTCGATTTTTATTTGCTTTAAAATCAGAGGAGCTCGTAGCATAGTAAAAGCCGTTCTGATCGATCGGTCAAAGGTTAAGCTGCGCTTGCCGCGGTCGGTCTGTGGATGGGTGACCATCCATTTCATACTGAGTTCCCTCCGTGCCTCGGAAAGCAAAGCCGTTGGTCTCGGCTATCATTTGTAGAGTTTAGGCAGTCGTTATGGGTCAAAGTCAAAGTCAAAGTGTTTATTGCGAACTAAGCGTACAATATCGGTGTTATATATATGTTAAGTTAGTACTTATGACTTAGTAGCCTTCTACAAGCATTGCAATATTATCATTCGCCTACCCTTTTCATCCTAAATTAGCATGCAATTTAACATTTTTATTAGGTATTTAATTATTTTCATATTATATTTGTACAATAAAATTGATATATTATAGATAAGTCAAAATTAAAATGTCAGTAATCATTGAATTAAATACAATGATTAAGCAATATTAATGTCATCTTTTTCAGGTAATACAATATTATAATTATGATTTTATTTGAAGTTGAATAGGATAGACTACATTTTTTTTTATTTGTATAGGATAGATCGCCATTTGTGTACAAGAAAGAGAATTGTTATTTTAAGCTAGACTCCAGATATTCTTTTACCGAGTAGAAACATTTTTGGATAGTCAGAAAGGAAAGGTAGTCAGAAGCAAGAAAGTCTGACGACCAATCTTAACAAGGGATATCGTGGTAACTGGGTTGTGGAGGTCCGATAGGCAGTCGCTCTCTGTAAAACACCGGTATTCAGCTGCATCCGGTTAGACTGGAAGCTGACCCCAATATAGTTGGGAAAAGGCTAGGCAAATATTGAGTGGCTTTAAAATCAATTAATAGTAAATCAATTGAAGCAAATAAGTGACTTCACATTTTACTATTGCCATACAAAATCTAATCGAATCGGAAATCGCATTTTGACAACTCATGAAAAGTACGTCAATTAATAAGGGGTGTCAAACAAAAGGGTATTACACCCATTCTCTAAAAGTGTCTCAATTAAATTCTGTTGTAGTGCTAATATGCCACCAAAAAAAAACACAAAATTTTTATTCAATCGATAAGTCAGAACTGCTTCAAAATTTTAAATTTTCAAATTTCGCGCGTAATTTGACTATAACGCCTCGTAGTGGATGCCATATTGCTCTGCGGAAATGACGTCAGTTCGGCTGGTTAACAAATGCGCTGATATTATGTATGATAAAAGAATGTGAAGGTAGTATTAAGTACCTACTTTAAGATCTGTATTATTATAATCTATGTACCTTTGTAACCATTTAGATGCACTATTTTATGAAATATAACTCAGTATTATTCGGGCATTCACTAGTTTCATTTACCATCAACACCGCACCTTACATGGCGACCCTGCCAAAGGAACCTATACGCGCTGCGCGATCTTGAGACGTTAAGTGTATCTGGGTATAATAATGACTGTGTGTAATTAGTGGAAATGGATCAAGTTTTGATTGATTGTGTCTACGGACTAGACGTCAGTGCGAGTATACAAATCTTCTACGAAAATGGGCAAGCAGCAGTCTAAAGAGGAGACCTTGATCGTTCAAAACGCGGCTGGCAGTAACCAAGCTACAGCAGACGAACTTCGTTTTCATATGTCCACATCCAACATTATTCTGTCCTGCATCTTGCTTATACTACTTCTCGGCATATTGGGCTTCATGTATCGGCTGTATAAAAGATGCCATAAAAAATGGATCACCAAAGAAATAAATAAGACGACTATGAGAAGATCTCTTTTCCGTCGACTCATGCGGTTGGAGGCCACGGAGCCATTATCAAAAAATTACGAGGAAGAAATGGTGTAAAAAAAAAAGTGTAAAAAAAAAGTGCATAAAAAGTGTTTAAAATAAAATATAATAAAAGTGCGTTTTATAAGTGCTTCACTACATAAATAATAAAGTGTATAAATATAATCGTATAAATAATCGCGTAACATTCAAATACGTCAACAAATCATCTCTTACCAAATAAGGACGATGCGCTGATTGAACTTTGGACTTTGGTGTTAAATGTGTGCATATGCATTTTAAGTGATGTAAAAAGAATAGAGAATAAGGATGATAAAAAAGTTATTTTAAATGACTTCCATCTCTTACCTAGTAGTGGCCATGCTGGTATGAGACGAATGTCAAATAACATAAAGAAATACTATTATTGGCCTAGTATTGATAATGATGTTCGGGAATTTGTAAGGCGGTGTGACAATTTCAGCGGCAAAAATACTCAATACCAAAGAAGGAACCCATGGTGATTACTAGTACAGCTAATACTGCGTTTGAAAAAGTATATTTAGATCTAGTTGGACCCTTGGAAACAGACAATGATAATTTTTCTTATGTGCTAACATTACAATGCGAACTCACAAAATATGTAGAAGGTTATCCCTTAATTTCTAAAAAATCGTAAGAAGTCGCGAGAAGTTTTGTCAACAACTTTATTCTCAGATACGGTGTGCCGAAAGAAATAGCGACAGACAGAGGAAAGGAGTTTCTCTCAGAAATATTTCAACAGGTATGTAAATTATTAAACATAAAACAATTAAATTCCACAGCATACCCTCACCAATCCATAGGAGCATTGGAAAACACACATAAACATTTAAATGCGTGTTTGCGCATCCAAACAGAGAACCATCCAGAGATGTGGAGTAAGTGGATTCCTTTTTGGTGTTTCGCTTATAACACGGGCGTACATACAGAAACAGGATTCACTCCATACGAGTTAGTTTTTGGTAAGAAATGTTCTCTTCCTAGCAATCTGACAACAAATTTAGATCCATTATATAATTTCGACAGCTATCCTCATGAATTAAAATACCGATTGCAGCTTTCACAAAAAGAGGCAAGAAAAAGTCTGTTAAAAAGTAAGTTGAATAGGAAAATAGTATACGATAAAAATGATAATCCTGTACACTACAAGGAGAATAATTTAATTTTAGTAAAAAATGAAACAACATGTAAGAAATTAAACTTATATTCTTAACTTAAACTTATATTCAGGTCCATTCAAAGTTGTAAAAGACATACCACCAAACGTAGAAATATTTAATCAATTTGGTAAAAAGGACATTGTTCATAAAAATCGTACAAAACCATACTATGTATCATAATTTTATAAAATATAAAAAAAAAAACAATCTAATTATGTTTTTTTTTTCTATTAGTACGGTGATGTGAAGGTAGTATTAAGTACCTACTTTAAGATCTGTATTATTATAATCTATGCACCTTTGTAACCATTTATATGCACTATTCTATGAAATATAACTCAGTATTATTCGGGCATTCACTAGTTTCATTTACCATCAACACCGCACCTTACAAGAATATAATTTAAAAATAATTAAAATAATAATTTGTATTAGGTGTAATAATTAAAAAATTACGTTGGTTACGAAAATAATAAAAGTACAAAGCCTATAAACGCCAATAGGTTGACTGACAGTTGATTTTTTTGTTGTTTACACAGCCGTACGGCGTAATAACATGGCGGCTACCATTTCAAGGTGTTATAACACAGATTAAAAAAACTGAAAACTCTGAATTGAATTTTAACATTTATTTTTATTTATTATTTATTTACACTTTATGCACAACGGTACAAAGGCGGACTTAATACCTTAGGCATTCTCTACCAGTCAACCAAGGGTGGTGAAGAGATAATATGGCGGGTGCATAACAAAAAGTAATAATTAAAAAATTAAAAAGATGTAAACTCATATACACCATACCACACCATACCATACCATATACCTATATGAACATACATACATACATATATATATATATAAAAAAGGGGGTTTATGAGATGACTCTGCTTACTTGTTCTGAAAATAAATTCTCAATTACCGTTTAAATGCATACCGACTGGTGGCCATCCTAATATCGAGAGGAAGTGCATTCCAGAGAAGAATGGCTTGAATATGAAAGGCAGAATGAACGAAATCAGAAGTGTGAGAAGGGCAAAGTAAAAGAAGGTTGTTAGAAGACCGCAAATTCCTAGTGTGCGAAGAACGTAGATATTGAAAGTGGGATATTAAATAAGATGGAGGAGAGAGAGACTTGAGCAGCGAGAACAAAGTTGTCAAGGCACGCAAACTTCTTCTTTGGCGAATGGTCAACCATTTTAACTCGGCCGTGTAGCTAGACACATGACCATATTTCCTCAAGTTGAAGATAAACCTGATGCAGTTATTCAGAACCCTATCCAGCTTATCCAACAAAACCGCATTCAAGTCAAAGTAGCACACGTCACCATAGTCGATTATAGGGAAGATTAAAGTCTGCACAAGCATCGTCTTCGTCTTCGCAGGCAAAAAGTTTCTCAGACGATACAAAGATCGCAAAGTTCCGTTAGCTCTTTGACAGACACTAGAAACATGACTTTGCCAACCAAGCGTCGAATCAAGATGCAAACCGAGATCTTTTACGCTATTGCTAATGGGGATGACGGTTCCTTTGAAAATAACCGAAGGAAGAGAGCTAACCGCCACTCTACCCATCATACGTGAGCTTCCGATTATAATGGCCTGGCATTTGTTGATGTATGAACTAAAACTAACATTTTCCGACTGCTTTTTGCCTAAACTACCTAAATAATATACTTATAGATTTTTTCTCATAAAGAGTAAAATACCCTATTATATAAAATTAGATACCATTAATAATAACAAGATCAAAATTGAAATAATTAATTTAATCCAAGGAGATTGCGCTGGGAGTGCCAATGGACTCTAAGCAGTATCAAGACTGTTCATAGAATTATTTATCGAAAAACAATATTAATTCTATGGGATAAACGAACCGGGGTTGAACGACATAGTTCGTTTGCCTAACAAAGTTTCGTTTCAGTCTGAAACTTGCGCTCAATCGTGTTACCGCTTCAGTAGCATTTCAGCATCGGTCGCGTGTAGAGGTCCCATGAGCTCCGGTTTTTTGAAAAACACGATCACTTACGAACGATCTTTTAAATAAATATTTGATTAGATAAATAAAAAAAAATAACTTGGTGGTATACGGAGTGATCTTATTTAAAAAAAAATTCTTGGAAGTTAGTTGTTTTGTAAAAGTGTTGTTTTTTTATTGAAAGTGAAATTACAGTGAGTTTAAACTTTGTGAAAGTTTAGTGTTAAACTAGTTAAATTAAACAAGGTGAGTTTAATAGTGATTGATTAAGGTTTTGAATAGTCGATTAGGTTTCCAGTTTGATTAGATTTGAATTTTGTGAGTTGGGTCCAAATGTTTGGATGTGAATAATTGATGTTATTTGGGTTTGGTAGCAACTAAACTTGATAGATTTATTAGCGTTTTGGACGGCGATAAAACTTTTTATTTGATTTTTGAAACAATGGCCGAGAATGTTATTAGTGAACCTTGAACTGAATTGTTTTTTTTTTTTTAATTTAGTTAATATTCCAACTGACAAAAATTACAAAAATGTAAACCTAATTACTACTATCATTATAAACAAAAGTTTGTGAGCATGTATGAATGGATGGATGAGTGGTTGGATGTTGGTTTCTATAATGCTTATACGGTTGAACAGAATTAAAATTTTGCATACATATATTATACTCGTAGATAGATCCACAGACAACCATTTATATGACGTTTTCTTGATCCCGTGGGAAAATTTAGGCCTTAGGCTGGCTTTTTAAGTGTACCTAAGCAAAAAAGAATTCAGATTTCAGAGAGAGAAGCAGATAGGTAGGTAGGTACTTAAAATTTTTAGAAAAAAAAAACGTAAGCTCCTGACAACGTAAGAAGTTCCATTTGACGTTTCTTCTTTCGAACTAGTACGTAAGAAATAGGTTTAAAGAAATTTATTCTCAATAAAAACATAACATGTCACTTACTTGAGAAACAATACTAATGTTGCTTAAAATTAAAGTAGTTCGACATCACCAGTGAATTACATACTAATTACATCTAATATAAATGACCACTATCCGAAACCAGACCCACTCAACGCATTCATTTTTCCAGAAGTATTCGATTTGTTACTAAATACTTGCTTTATTTATTTATTTATTTATTTATTTTACTATTTATGTACACACAGTAGACAACACAGGAAAAAAAACATTTTATAATATGAGTACAAAGGTACTGCTTATTTCTTAAGAAATGTTTGTGTGGTGTTTGTTACTAAATTAATAAATAAAATTCATAATCCTAATTAATTACCATGTTACCCATACATTAAAACCACGAGTATCATTCGTTAGCATCAAGTTTAACTTTTCAACCGACTTAAAAAAAAATGGAGGTTCTCAATTCGTCTGTTTTTTTTTTTTTGAATATTTGTTACGCGATTTCTCCGGCAAATGTTAAGCGATTTTGAAAATTCTTTTTGATGGATAGGGTATGCCAAAAGGGTGGTTCCATATAAATTTTATCGAAATTGATTTAGCACTTTTTGAAAAAATCGACGGAAAGCAAAAAAATATACATGGATGATGTTGTAATGTTCTCACCTTGTACTTTCAATCTGTGTTTTGACTGTGTTGCCATTTCTTAATGGATTTGTATGAAGCACTAGAAAACGAAAAATAAAAAAGCTTTTTTACAAAAGCTACAACCGCCTTCAAAAACCAAAAAGTGAAAAATAACTTTAAAACAAAACTCACATGACTTTAGATTCGGAAGTCGGTGGCTTGGCTGTTCTATTAGTTGTTTTGTATTGCCACCGACTTCCGGAACTAAAGTCATGAAAAAAATGCACTCAAGAACACGAACTATCCCTGTCCATTGGGTTATTGGTTTTTTGACAGCTGCCTTATAATGTCATTATTCCCGATTACCTTAAGTTAACTTTAAAATGTGTCATAAAATTAATATATAAACGGCCTTATCTTGTTGGATTATGTTATTTATGACCTCTTACAGACATTATAATACAGGTATGCGTATCAGTTTTTACAAAAAATATAAATATTGTTCACTAGTTGCAGCTGTCAAAAAACGATTAAACCAGTGGACAGAGTGTAATCGTTGATTCATATTCAAATATTATAATAATATGTGAATGGGACTTTTTAGATTGTCAGGAATATAAGTACTAACATACTTCAAAACAAAAGAATTACATAAATGAGTCTTACAATTTACTGAAGCTGCCAGTTACTTACTATTTCAATAGGTAGGTACTACTATGTATTTAAACTAGGTACTTGCCAGTAAATAAACAGCTCAATTTATGATTTATTTGTGCCTATGTATTTCCTTGCCAATACAATACGTTTTGTATTTGATGCCCGGTAAACAAACCGTGAGAAACGTAATAAATCAGTGTAGGTAGGTACCTATATATCAATTGGGTGATGAAGGTCATGTTATGTTCCGGGCTACATTTTATGGTGATTTTAACAATAGTAAATAATAATGAAATATTTATTTGCGTAAAACATACTACACTTTAACTCACGGGCAAAGCTAGTTTAAAATATAGATGTACTAGTGCTACCCGTGACAGTCGGTTATGGCGAATGAAGACGAAGTTGCGGATTAAAAAGTAGCCCTATGTCCCCAGAGTTTAAGCTATTGTCATACAAAATTTCATCGAAATCGGTTCAGCCATTTCATCGTGAAAGCGTAACAAACAGACTTACTTTCGCATTTATAATATTTGTATGGATTTATGGATATTTTAGCTTGTATACAATTAGTTTGTTCAACTGTACTTACCAAAACTTTCGATTTCTTCAATACTTAAGCCATTCATTAAAAGTTCAAGTTCACCTTTCGCGATTCTGACCAAAAATAATAATACGCTACTCAAAAGGTGAATTACCGAAGTTGTACCAAAGTTTAGCTTAAGTTAAAACGACTTCATGTTTAGTAGCCTTATCTTTATAACTTAGTGCTTCTTAATTAGCATAGTGATTCTAATTTCGTTTGTCCTTGTTGTAAAGTTGATATTATCTCACTTGGTTTCGTGTTTTTAGGGATCCTTATTTAAAAAAATGTGCTCATTGTCGAAATCTCGTCTATCTTGTCTACTCGACGTCCACATGTCACTGCAGGGATTCAGCAGAATATCAGCGTCAGGTACATTTGCCTGACATGCTGAGCTGGACTCCCATTTGGTGCAATCTTGAGACGCACACCGCACTTTGACTAATCTTTATTGGATTTGATTTTTTGTGTTGTGATATATCTTTTGTGTATACCAAATAAATGTTTTATCTACCTAACTAAATCTGGCATCATACGTCTTAAAACATATAACACAAAGCCGTGAATTACGTATTCAGTTTATCGTTCGTCGTTTATCAGAATCTAAGTAACATTGATCAAAAATATTCCTGTTTAGCTTTAGTTTTTGGTATGAAAAAATCAATGTTAATGACAGAGTGCAAACATAATAGGGTCGTGGGATTTAAAGTTTAGTTATAGGATCATTTAAAAACATGTTTCCGTAAAAAAATCTGACTCTGATGCTGATTCTTATTCCGATTCTGATTCTCATATGTATTTGATTCTTATAAGTAAATCGTTAAGACACACTTCGTAATTTTACAAAGAAGATTGATGAAGTACCTACGTGCTAAAACAACTGTCAGATGGCTCCATCAATCAGAAAACGTTTGCACGAAAAAGCTGCTAACACATTTTTACCTGCGGAACTCTTTACTCTCGCTTCAACGCTGACTTGACAGGTTTTTTGTTACCTAAAATTAACTTTGTAAGTTAACTCTTTTGTGTAATTAATTTTATGAAAGATGTTACTTAGAAACTGTTCTTAAGGGTGTTTATGTTTTAAATTGTCGAGTTAGAACGGGGAGAGCAGCCGATTTATTCTGGAAGAATTTCTTCCCCACTTTAGGTGTAGTGAGTATTGGGGTAAGCAGCAGTTTTCCCACGATGCTAATTGTCAGGTTCACTTCACCTAAATTCAACGAAGCATTTTTTTACAGAATAGCACTTTTCATCCCTATCGGTTATAGGTTCTTCGAGCGATGTGGCCTGCCCATTGCCACTTTCAACCTGCATATTCTGAGAGCTATGTCGGTGACCTTCGTTCTTAGGTGAATTTCATAGTTCCGGATTTTATCGCACAAAGAGACTCCGAGCATAGCTCTCTCCATGGCTCGCTGTTTAACTCTGAGCTTCTCTAGTAGGCCCGCAATTAAGAACAGAATTATTAACTGCGCGTTAATTACTAACACGGGTGTATTACCAACATATTATGTGACTTAGTAGTAATTTAACTTCAAGTGGACATCTAACTCTTGGCTAAGTTTATTGTACCAGTGGACCAAAAGATTTAATGCTTTCTTTACGACTATAGAGACATAAATACGATGTAAGCTAAACTAAAAATAAAATAAAACTAGCAGAAAATTCAATTTGGATTCAGCAAATGTCTGTTGAATCAGAAAACGAAGGATTACGATAAAATAGGTTCATGTCAGGGAGGATTTTTGTCTGATGTGGGTTTTCAACCTTGCCTCCACAAGCTAGATAAAAATAGGACTAGAATCTAAGAAAATCGGTCCAGACCGAAATAGGTTTTTGTTCGCGACTGAAATAATTGAGTTGGATTGGATAAACGTTTATGTTAGTGTTCTAGGATTGTATGCTCAAAGAATATATTTCCATACATTTAGGAAAGCAGAATTTTAGTAATTTAACCCCCTCCCTAAACCCCCGCTTGTCAGCAAAAGTAAACAAAGCTTTTACCCTCCATTTTATGCTTAGCTAAACATTTTCATCTATACAAAAACATATATAAATACATACATACACATGCATAAATAAAATAAATAGAAATGTCTGTTTGTAAAGTCCAAAATACAGGATAAAACTTAAATAGCGCGAAAAAAAACAGCTGTTCCTTAAAGAAGTGCAATAGGTACTCGGGCAAAATGTATGGAACAGCTTTTTTTTTTTTGCGCTGTTTGTGTTGGCTCCATAATGGAAGTTGTGCAGGTTCGTGGTTGCGGGGTTGTGGGCGTGTAACGTTGCAGGTGTTCAGAAAATAATACTCGCAAAATAACTCAAGTAGTTTACTTAAAAGCATTGTGACAAAACTTTACAATAAAGAGTAAGGATTACAATGTTTAACACTGATTTGTTTATCAAGTTACAATAATTGTTCAACTTTAAATTAGAGTCAATGGATTTGTGCGTGTACACCGCGCGACGACGGCATCAAAAGTGATCAGCTCCACACAACAGCTCCGACGCCATGACAATCACAACCCCATTCGGTGTTACCCGCTTAATTTAAATTGCCATTTAGCCGAATACAAAACGATTAATCGTTAAAAAAATAACAATATTTTCGAAATGATTAAAAAGATCCGGACAAGTGCGAGTCGGACTCGCTTACCGAGGGTTCCGTACTTTGTAGGTATGTACATATAAATTTTGATTCAAATTTTGATTCTCTTGAGAGTGTCGAAATATACGTTTTTTGCGACATAAACGGCCGTATCTTTTTTTCACGTTAACTTAGTAGTTTGATTTTTTTTCACAGCTCCAAGATTAATTGTTAAAAAAATAACAATAGTTTGCCAATGATTAAAAATAACAAAATAAATCATAACTCTCAAAATTAACCGATTTTCATTATTCAATAATGTCACGCGCCGATATATTATATTTTTAAATTGGTTAAGGTTTCTTTATTCTTATTCATGAGCAGCAGGGTTTTAGGTTAACCATCCTCCTTGTGTCCTTTCTCCAATGCTAGGTGTTGTGACCCAGGGAACCAACTTTCCACGGACGATGTTGTTCCATCTGCTATGCTATTCTCTAACGTTACCATTCCTGGCTGTGCTCGGTGGCGAACTGGACATCGCGTCAGCCGTCGAGTTTAGCGACTGTTTTTGTTTATCGAATATCATTTTTCATATTATGAACTGTCAAAAGTGTCAAATTATAGCGTTGCATATGCAAAGGTTGGTGAATACCAAAATATAACTCGCTGCTGCCGCAGCGTCGAGCTTTAGGTTGTGTTATTTAGCCATATGGTGCTGGTCGCGAATAGCACCACCCTATTTCTATCCGTGGGTGCCGTAGAAGGCGACAGAGGGATATTGACTGCAGAGGATGGGCAGCAGCGTCCTTCTGAGTACCATAACACCTACTGCGATCGCCAACATGCATCGGCCAAGCATGGCGATTGCGGCTGAACCCCTCCTTAAGGGGAGACCTATACCCAGCAGTGGGCGTCTATAGGTTGACATGATGATGATTTCTTTATCGAATATAATTTTTTCATATTATGAACTGTCAAAAGTGTCAAATTGTTCAACCTTGAGTAGTTCCATCATTAATTCACTTGGCGCTAGCGCTGTGTAAGCAAAGTTGAGTGGATACGAAAATGTAACTTGCCGTTGTCGCAGCCTCGAGATTTAGGCTGTGTTACTTAGAGAATAGCACCACTGCTTCGGCTTTCAGCAACGTGAACCGCTTCGGCAATGTTAAGTGTAGTGCGGATTTGGGCCTGTAGACAAAATCCATTTTCTGTTAGCGTTAACGCCAACAGAAAAATCAAATTGTATGCAGTTGACATATTTGCATCACGTGACATCTGATAAGCAAACGTCAACTCCATACAAATTGATTTTTCCGGTGGCGTTAACGCTAACAGAAAGGGATTTTGTCTACAAGCCCAGGGGTGTGATTCTGTAAGACCTCATTCTAAACTTCGAATCCGCGGTGAGTTTCTTGATTCGCATTCTAAAAACTCGGTTGATAATTCGAATTTACACTAGCGCCACCCTTGCGAGCGTGTTAGCGAGTTGAACTAAATTGACAGGGGGATTTTGACAGATAAAATATGAGATGACATAAGAAGTGGCATTCTGTAAGGCAATTTCCCCGTCACTTCGACGCACACTTCGCACTCGAACCCGATTGAAAGTGTCAAATATATCAAGGTCATTTTGAACCTTATCGGAAGTGAGAGTGAATAGCGATGTGAGATGCGAGTTGTTGTTTGAATTTTACAGAATCGACCTACTGCGCCTGTAGACAACGTCTCTTTTGCTTACCAAATGTCACGTGATGCAAATATTTGCATAAGTTTAAGTAAGTTAAGTTTTTATTGTTATGCCAACTGCATACAATTTGATTTTTCCGGTGGCGTTAACTATCAGAAATGGGATTTTGTATACAGGCCCTTCTCAGTCCAGCGCGCAGGGTCGACACACGTGTTCAAATAAGAATCTACTAATTTAGGGCGGGGCACGTCGCTAGTTCACGCTAATATTATAAAGAGGAAAGATGTTTCTATGTGTGTAACGAATAAACTCAAAAAGTACTGTAGGGTCGATTCTGTAAAATCCAAACAACAACTTGCATCTCACATCGCTATTCACTCTCACTTTGCATAAGGTTCAAAATGACCTTGATATATTTGACACTTAGAATCGGGTTCGAGTGCGAAGTGAGCGTCGAAGTGACGGGGAAATTACCTTACAGAATGCCACTTCTTACGTCATCTCATAATTTATCTGTCAAAATCTCTCTGTCAATTTAGTTCAACTCGCTGACACGCTCGCAAGAGTGGCGCCAGTGTACATTCGAATTATCAACAGTCTTTAGAATGTTATTCAAGAAACTCACAGCGGATGCAGATTCGAAGTTTAGAATGAGGTCATACAGAATCGCACCCCAGGTCCGATTTCAAAAATGCTTTCACTAGTAGAATCCTACATTATCCCTGAATAACATATATAACCAATTGAAAAAATTAGGAATTCTTGAGAAAGTGTGAATTTTCTGCGCACGAAATCGCTAGCAAAACGCTAGTAATAAATAAATAATTAAGTCACAATAGCCACTCCTATTTTGGTTGTCTGTATATTTTCTTAAATTATCAGGTAGACACCGAAATTGGTCCCTAATCTTCTAAATATTTAAATCTTCGCACTACGTACAGAATCCTGAAAGTAGTATCCTTTTAGATAGGTACTCGTTTTGGTAGGTACAGTCAGCAAAAGAAATAAGTAACGAGGGTCGTCAGATATAGTTGAAGTTTACTTAGGGCGGGTTTTTTCAAACAGACCGTTAACGTTACATACGGACGGTTAAAAAGTTACTATGACGTGAGATGTTTACGTACATTAACTGTAACAGCTTGTTTCATGACATAAAATTCCGTCAGTTAAAGTTATTCAAAAAGAGATTCCATAATATTTTTTTGAAGTAGCAATTTGACAACACAAAATTACGTTGACTGGTCGGTTATGGTAATAGTAACTTTTTGACGTACGATTTTGTGAAACAACCCAATTTTCTGATTTCACGATAGTTTGCGCCATTTTTGACTATTACCGGTCAGTAATGTAAAGTTGAAGCAACCCGCCCTTAGAAACCGATGTTTTCGAATGAAATTAAATTAACTTATTAAACTGTTTATTCTCTATTTATTTTATTCAAAAACATTCATTGGTTTCTAAGTAACTTTCAACAATTTCCGACGACCTGGATACTTTTTTCTTTTGGTGACTGTACAAGGGGACAAAAGCAATTTGTGAGAGGGACACATACACAGATGTAATTAGTCGTTGTGTAGTGTGCCTCATTAGTTGCTCATAACAATTGTGTAAGAGGATGCTTGAAAGATAAGGACGCGCGATAAAACCGGTAGAATAGAATATATGTCATATAACAATACAATACAGTTTGATTTCCTTTAGCAATATTTTTGCGTTCACTTAGTAATGACTATCTTTTGCCCGTAGCTTCGTCCGCGTGGTACTCACGGTATAAAACATTGCTACGACACTCGATAATTAGATTAGATTCAGTGAAATTTTTTTTTGGCAATTATTAGGGGTAGATTAAAACCATTTTGACCCGAAATGATTATAGAAAAAAAACAAAAAATGTATATATCGGCGCGTGAAATTATTGAATCACGAAAATCTGTTGTGAGAGTTATGATTTATTTTGTTAGGTATTTTTTTAATAATTGCGAAATTATTGTTATTTTTTTAACGATTAATCGTTTTGTATTCGAATTTTAATTTAGAGCTGGTAACACCGAATGGGGTTGTGAATGTCAAGGCGTCGGAGCTGATCACTTTTGATGTAGTCGTCGCGCGGTGCACACGCACCAATCCATTGGCTCTAATTTAAAGTTGAACATTATTGTGCCTGAATTAAATCAGTTTTAATCATTGTAATCCCGATTTTTTTTGCGAAGATTGTTTCAATACTTTTAAGTAAACTATTTGAGTTATTTTGCGAAAGATAACGGATCAGCAGCGACCCGTGGTGTCCCACCCGCTCGACACCCCGATATATCCTTTCTCCTAATTTTGCTGTGCCCGACAGGGTCCATATTGGTCAACTCCTTGATAAACCACCTATTTAATACATATGGAATGCAATAAAGAATTTGAATTTGAATTTGATATCTTAATCTACATCATTTGAGGCATTTTCTCTTTGGTTCAAAATATTGAATATTTTTTTTTAAATTCAGTAATAAGTATGCATAGTAACCTCTATTTTCGTAGTTACTACCTTTTTCTCCTAACCTATTAATCACAAGATTTTTTTTAATGTCATCAGCATATTTTATAGTACAACACTAAGGAAACTTTCGGTTTATTTTTGCAAATAACTTTCCTAATTATTTTTAAACTTTTATTTACGTCATTGACACTCAAAAATTGCGTACATGAGCTGGATATTCCGGCGCTGCCGATGAAAATGCCCTTTTCATCGGCAGCGCCGGAATATCCAGCTTTTGGGGAATGAAACATCTCAAATGCCGAGTAAACACTGAGTATATTTGGTGTATTGATACATCTTATATACACTCACACAAGTAAAATATACTTACCTACTACACCACAATTGTCAGCTACATTTTCCGCCTTAAACTCCCACACTTTGTATTTGAAGGTCCATGAAAATTGTCTGGCAATAAATTTCCAAAAGGTTAGTTGACACTTCTCGTGATCCAAGAGCTGGTTTTTACTTTGGGCAGAGGTTAAGCATTGCCATCCAACGGGGCAATGCAGTCAGTCTCTTGGGCACATTCCCAGATGACGGCGATGTGGAGGAATTTTTTGATGCCTTATTATATTAGTTTATTTTTGGTTTAATAGTTATAGGTTTTTCTTTTTTTAATTGTACGTGTAAATATTGTATATTTGTTAAAAATAATAAAAGAACACATTCCAGGAAAAAATAATAATAATTATAATAATAAATGAATGTATGTTCATTTTTAACAATATTCTGCGAAACATGTAACATATATTGATGACACGGTTGGCGCAGTGACTGAGCGATTGACTGCTACACAGCGTGTTGCGGGTTAGAATTCCGCCCAGGGTAAATATTTAGGTGATGAGCACTTGTCCGTGTGGTGTCGGACGTAAAGAATAGCACCATCCCATATCTTCCCGTGGGTGTCATAAGAGGCGACTAAGGGACTTACCAGAGAATTGGCAGCAGCGTTCTCTGTGCCTTTGTAACAACCATACTGCGATCGCCAATCCGCCTGCCAAGCGTGGCGATTATGGCAAAACCCCCCGCTTGGGGAGGCCTAAATCCAGCAGTGGACGTCTTTAGGCTGAAATGATAATAATAATAATAATAATAATATGTGGGGACATTTCACACACGGCCATTTGACCCCAAACTAGGGAGACACTGTACTATGGGTGTCAGACAGCTGATATACATACACAAATACATTTATTTTTATTTTTAAATACATATAAATATTATAGATAAACAACACCCAGACACAAGGCAAACACAAGTGCTCATCACACAAATGTTTACCCTGGGCGGGAACCCACAACACGCTGTGCAGCAGTCGAACGCTCAGCCACTGCGCCAACCGTGTCGTCATGATGATGATGATGATGATGAGCACTTGTCTTGTCTTTGCAATGATTCTGGTTGTTGTTTATCTGTATACTCGTCGAGTACGTATCAATTTATGTATTTGTGTATGTATATCAGTTGTCTGACACCCATAGTGCAAGGTCTGCCTAGTTTGGGGTCAGATGGCAGTATGAAATGTCCCCAAATATTCTTATTATTATTATATATGAAAACCACACTTGAGTGAGTAAGGTACCTTTGGTACCTGATACCTGAAAAAGGACCCAGCATTGAAGCTAGCTAGTACAAGCACAGTATAAGTATTAGTACTATCGTGTACAAGTGCCTTCTTAGCTAAATATATATTTGTTTCTTTTTTTCTTAACATTTTAGGCATGATATAATTACGTAAGTCCGAGAGACTTTGTCATCGACAAAAACAGGAGATATTGCTAGTATTTGTTTGTCTTGGCAAAGGTTTGTATATTTTAGATATCTATCTTGTATTCATCTTGTAAATGGCATGTAGGGTAGGGTACAAAAAAAAACAAAAACATACAAAATAAAGTGACTTCTATTTCCAAGTTTATCTTATCTCGGGCATCACTGACATTGGTGAAGAAAAACATCCTGATGAAACTTGAACTTATCTGTACTTACTAATAATATAAAGAGTTATTTGTTAGTTTGTATAATAATATAATAATAATAATATAATCTTTATTGCACTCTTCACAAAGGTTCACGTATGTACACAAGATGTAAAAATACAAATAAATTAACTAAAATGCGTGAAGCATGATTCTTTGTGCGTGTGGTGTCGGACGTAAAGAATTGCACCATCCCATATCTTCCTGTGGGTGTCGTAAGAGGCGACTACGGGACTTACCAGAGAATGGACAGCAGCGTTCTCTGGGCCTTTATAACAAGCATGCCAAGCGTGGCGATTTTGGCAAAACCCCCCCTTGGGGAGGCCTATGTCCAGCAGTGGACGTCTTTCGGCTGAAATAATGATGATGATGATGATGATCCCTTGTGAGAGACTGGAGTTCATACTAGGATACCCTGTGTGATGGATCACCAGGCTCTCATATATAATGTTATGTATGCTGAATGATTACGAGGGAACTGGGGGGTAATGTAACCTCCGAAACTTCTGAACCAATTACAAACATTCTTTCATCAACAGGAAACTACGTTTTTCCTGAATGCTATAGGCTATATAGCATTAAAAAAAAATAGAGATCCTTGAGAAAAAACACACGGACGAAGTCGCGGACAAAGTGCTAGTCTAAACTAATATTATAAAGAGTAAAGATTTGTTTGTTTGTTTGATACGATTTTACTCTAAAACTGCTATACCGATTTCCTAAATTCTTTCACCAATCGAAAGCCATATTATCCTTAAGTAACATAAGCTATATTGTCTTATCAAAAAATTAGGGATCCTTAAGAAAAAATACACGGACGCGGGCCGGGAATTTACATAATTCTGAATTCACCAACCAGCCTAGGACAAACGTGGTTCTTGTGCCTCCTTTGTACGAGAAGAGGCCTTTGCCTTGCAGTGAGACAAGCTGATATGATTATCGTCTGCTCACAATAGCACAACATAAGCTATCCATTACGAGATGGCATCTCTGGAACGTTTCTCTCTGTTTAATAATTCCTAAGTCGCTGTTACGACTGCCTAGGGATTAGGATGCCTATTCGATTAGGTCCCCCGTAGGTAAGTTATGAGCTATAAAAGATAGAGTGCATTTACTAAGTGTTTTTTTATGTCTATTGACAATTTATTTATATTTGGAAATCGTGTGAAAACTATTGTGACGCGGCCTGGCTACGATTTTAAACGCTACAACTGCTCTAACAAAACTGCGTAATTAAGGTTGAAAATTGAGAGATTATTTTGAAATAAGTTCCCTAGATACTTTCATATGCATTTAGTAAAAGGCTGTTATTTTAAAATTACAAGCAAACAATGTTATTTATTTGTAACTGTAGAAGATCACAAAAAACGTAGAAACTATGAAAAGGTAAATTTTTAGGGTTTCGTACCTCAAAAGGAAAAAACGGAACCCTTATAGGATCACTTTGTTGTCCGTCTGTCTGTCTGTCTGTCAAGACCCTTTATCTCGGGAACGCGTGGAGGTATCGAATTGAACCATATATCTACTCAAGTCTACGATCCCTTGATGCTGTAAAAAAACCAACCCTGTGAACATATTCACATGAAAAAAAGATACGGCCGTTTATGTCGCAAAAACGCATTCATAATATTAAGTAGACTAACGTATGTATAGTAGGTATGGATTAGTATAGAAGTATGGATATGTACGGAACCCTCGGTGGGCGAGTCCGACTCGCACTTGTCCGGTTTTTTTTTCCCAACACTCCAAATTCTTTAGCCGGCACTACCAAGAATAAGTCCCACACAACAAAAAAATATATTCGACAATCGACCAATACTTTATTCGAGGGTACTGTTGACCATTAAGCAGGCTTCCAATACAGGCATATTTCACCCCTGTCAATGTTCAGGGGTGATAAGTGACAAAACCACCCCTCTTGACGGGGATAAAAGCCTTAAATAAAACTCATTTGTAATCCTAATACTCGTAGCGTCTATCGGTTTTTCATGTTTTAGACCATTTTGTCTTTGTCCAAAAAGGTACCTGGGTTAGAGCTGGGATTAATGGGTTTTTAGGGGCCTATTTATCGCAAAAGACAAATATTGGTTGCTTTTTGCTTACCTACATGGTTAACCTTATGTTGTGCGAACGCGCTAAGCGAATGTTCGCAAAATGTCGTGGCGATCAAATATAAGTAGTCGGCGCTTAGTAGTCTTGTATAATGTTTTTGATGACTAAAGACTTTATTATTAATAATAACTTTACTATCAGGCAACTGTGGCCCATAGATAAAATACACAAAATAATTTTAAACAATAACAAACTAATGCATGTTAAAACCTTATCTATACTAATATTATAAAACTGAAGAGTTTGTTTGTTTGTTTGGTTGAACGCGCTAATCTCAGGATCTACTAGTTCGAATTGAAAAAATATTTTTGTGTTGGATACTCCACTTATCGAGGAAGGCTATAGGCCCATGCGAAGCCGGGTCGGGTCTCTAGTCAACTATAATTAAATATATACTATTTCACACGTAAAGTTGGCGTCGTGTGTCGCGCGGTGTCAGCAGGTAGCCGGCTTCGGAAGCGCCGGAACACAACACCTTTCGGCCAAAATTCCTCCTTCGTCAAGGTCGACAGATGTTCAGTTGATACTCTCACCACAAAGGAGTTGAAGTTCACATTGTGGCCGAAGCCAACCGCTCGACCCTCAGAGTAAAATTTGACTTAATTCGGATGTACTCTACAACCTCCTCAACCTTTGTAGTGCAGTCGAGACACATACAGCAGCGTCACTGGAACAGCAGGACGCAGCAGGTGGTTCGGTCCGGTCGGTGCGTTCCCACACTTGTTCGGACAAGTTGGTTTTTTCATCCTCTTCTTCTTCCCGACCTTAATGAAACCTTCATCGTTCGTGACCTTTTCAGGACCATGTTGTTGCAGATCCATACGTGCACTTTAGTTATGGTTTTTTTTATGGTTACGGGTTATTAAACAGTTCCCTTCAAAATGGTTGAGTCAAATGATGCCGATCCGTGCGTCATGTTCGTGAACGGGCGCCGTTAGTTGGGACTGGTCATCTCTTAGCTGCCTCGGTTATTCTAATTTTATTTTGAATTGTTTATTATGATTATACTTTTTTCTAAACCTCTTTTAACGTACACGACTTGTTACATTGTTCTCACATTGTACCCTAGATTCAATATGAATGATGTAACCGAAATTTGTAACGTATTATTGTTTTTAAAAGAGTGTTGTTCATGGAGTTTCTTGCTCGTTCTTCTCCATAGAAACCTACTGTTTGGAACGAGCAACTAGCTTCAACTTTCTGACTGACTGACTCTGACAATTCAAAAGTACCTGTAAATCGTTTATTTGAAATAAATGATTTTGAGTTTAAGTTAAAATAATGTGCCTATTAACACTAACACTGAGATTGATAATGTTACACAATATGTGCTTTTCTTAGAATATCACATTCTCGTCTTCTCATCATCTGCCTAGCCTTCTTTCAACTATACTGGGTCGGCTGTCAGTGGAACCAGATGCAGCTGAATATCAGTGTTTCAGCCTAGTCGACTGATCACGTGACCATGAGCTGAACTATTCTTGAGCCAAAGAATTAACATTGTCCTGCAAAGTGGCAATGGTGCCAGCCTTTTGGGCACTTGCCCATTGACAGCGATGCGGAAGAGGTTTTCAATGCCATAAGAACTTCCCTCTTTTTTTATATAAATTACTAGGTTTAGCCCGCAACTTCGTACACGTGAATATCGAAGTTCTTTACGTAGGTACGTGTCTATACAAAATGAAAATATATAATAGTAGATTATGCATCAAGGGGATAAAGTAGTGTCTTAAGTAGCGGGCGCCGTATGGAATCCCGAGCAAAACGAAGGATTCTAGCGTTAACTCCTGAGCGGAGCGAGGGAGTTTAGAGTTAGCTCCCGAGCATAGCGAGGGAGTTATGATAAGAATCCTGAGTGCAGCGTGAGATTCAAAGTCGCCCAAGACGAAGGCACCTTTATCCCCGAGGAGCATACTCTACTTTTTACACCATATAGGAGACAAACAAAACAATAGTACTAGAATTTATTAAGATTGGTTGTTGGCAATACCAATGGCTTAAATTCTGAATTAATGGACTACGGAGTCAAATCACTCGACATTTTTGTGAGATTTTGCTGATATGCAAAGCAATTTTCAGTATTCGCGCCTCAGATTATGAAACAAAGGGCAGATATGCAGCGCGGAACACTGAGAGTGAAGCCAAAAAAGCAAATACAATCACGAGATTGTAGGTAAGGATTCGCTTTTGAATATGTATTTGCCTTTTTGGCTTCACTCTCAGTGTTCCGACCGGTCTATCTGATTTTTGTTTAATAATCTGAGATTCGCGCCTCTTTTTAATTCGTGCCCTATTTTTCTTTTATTTATATTCTACCTAGTGGTGGTTTTTAGTGCAGATCTCTCAGATTATGATACCAAATGCAGATAGATCGCATGGAACACTGAGAGTGAAGCCAAAAAAGCAAATACAAATACAAAAGCGAATACCCACAATCACGTGATTGTATTTGTTTTTTAAAACGATGCGGCGTTTCGTGCTATACCGACTCGTGTCAGTACAGCACGAAGCGCGTTGTAGGTATTCGCTTTTGAATTTGTATTTGCTTTTTGGCTTCACTCTCAGTGTTCCGCGCGGTCTATCTGCCTTTTGTTTCATAATCTGAAGCAGATCTTAATGGTGAATGTTCGTATGCGAGTTCTAGTGTATGTTCCATATTCAAATCACATTATTGACCAGCGGGTCATAATGAAATTCAGTACAATATTATTGCCCTGCTAGACCTCAGGTCTTAAATGACTTACTTTAGGTTAGGTTTGCATGACATATACACGCACACATACACACACGCATTTTGTTACGTGATCATTTCTACTAATTCGCTCTACCCGTAAGCCGCGTTAGGGAACTTCGTTCCAATTAGCGTATTTCTTGTGGTCCAAATTTGGTCTGTACCAAATTTCAGCAGAATCGGTTTTCTAGTTTGGACGTGAAAGTGAAACAAACAAATGAACTTACTTTCGCATCTCTTCTTCTTTTCGAATCGATGGTTTTCCTTTATGCTAGACTACTTGTGCCCAGTAGGTAGCCACATTTATCGCAGCATCAGTGGCGATGAGAAAAAAAAAACAAAATGAAAAAACTGAACTTACTTTCGCATCTCTTCTTCTTTTCGCATCTCTGATATTAGTATAGAATGATAATAATTGCATACACAGTAATATTGACATAATTTATAAGTTCTGTCAATATTTTGGGTCTATAATTAATAAAAATCAATAGGTACTAGCATTAGCAGAAAGAGTTACAATAAAAAATAATAAAAATAATAATTTATTTATTAAATATCGTTTACAAAAAAGTGTACATAGTGTAATATAATAGGAATATTTTTCTTTACAAATATGTATATTGCTTAAAAAGAAACTAAAACTAAAATATTTATAATAGACTTAACTAGTGCAAGTTATGATGAATCGGAGTTACAATGTTAGGTAGCGACCCGCCCGAACTAGGTTACTACAAACCTGTGTTTCAGACCATCACTTTACGTTTAAAATACCAAAAGTAAGAATGTCGAGTCAAGCCTATAAAAACTGAACAAAGGAACTAGAAACTAAATTAATATCTCTAATTCTGATAACATACGATCGAATCCCCAAAGCTGATTCCAATAGCTGTCGTACACATTCTACCTTCACGTCGACCTAATCCATTGGCGGACGTAACACGTAACTGCGACTAACAAAGATCAGCTCCCAAAGGATTAATCCTACGCTTTTTGTCCCCACACTTATGGACTAAGATCCCGAAGAAACTAGACAAACGTCATCGTTGCGATGAGTCCATAAATGCTTAAAGGTCATTGCGTAAAATCTGAAAAATGTAACGAAAGTTTTCTTACAAAAAAACAAATTTGTTTTAAATTGTAAAGTAACTACACTTAATTTAATTCATCAAGGGCAAATAGATGCGTCTGCGGAGATTTTGGATGATTTTTTTTTTCTGTAGACATTGATTGATCATGTCAAATAAAACTTATAAACTATACTTGTTTTATTTTTATAAATAATTGCGAGAAACCGTTAAAAATGTGCTAAGCTTTGTTATAATTTAACCTTAATATTTTTTTATTTTTTTCTGGTATTTGTAAACTTGAGACGATCAACTATCTCTACTATCAACTAAATATCTTACCCACGGAATAAAAAAAACACGTGGAAGTCCCACCAGATATTGATTGAACAACAAAAATTAGCTTTTCGTCATATTTGAATTTTTTCCACATACAAAATTACAACTGACTGCATCTGTCGCAGTTTTCGTGGACACTTTTCGTGGGCCATAACTTAAGCTAAAAAGTTCCCATAGTGTTCATAATTAATAAGTGTTGGTATATGCTAAAACGACATAGATATAGTCTAGAGACTGTGGGCTCTTGTACCATAAGGCTGCTGTCTCACTGCTGACAATTAGGGGAGGGTACCTAAGTGTGAAGAGCGGGGGGGTTTTGAAGGCTGTCACTTGCAACTTTGACCTTTGGCAAATATACACATTGGAAACCTTAGTTTTGTATCATTGATTTAATTTTGTGAATATCTGAGTACCATGGAGCCAGTTATTGAGTGTTTGACATAAATTTTCATGGTGGTTGAGAGCATTGTCATGCTCACTCAAATGTCTCGCTGATGGTGGCCCGTGTTTTGGATCATTCCTCCGAAAGCTCCCTTCGAAATGGTTGAGCTGGTGGTGAACAGGCGCAGTCCGTAGACATTATTTATCTCTTAACTGCAAGGCTTTTATCTTGACTCTTTCTTTTTAATGTTTTGTATTTTATTGAAATGTCTTTACCTAAATAGTTTTCGCATATAGAAGCAGCAATAATAATGCAATCAGCATTTTGTTTAAACTGGATTGAAAAGAGTGTCCGTAGAGTTTAGTGCTCTTTCTTCTCCATTGAGACCTAACTACGTTTTGGCTTAAATTTTCTGACTAACGAACCGACTACTCGACAATGCAAAAGTGCCTGAAAATAGTTTTGAAATAAATGTTTTGACTGAGTTCAAAAATTACTGGCTTTAGTCAGTGGCGTGCCATCCAGTAAAGCCGAAAAGCCAGGTTTGCTGTCATTATCTCGAGACGATAGAAAAGCAAATAAAACACCTCTAAGTCAGTCATTATCTCATAAGAATTGATGACAATAAACCTTTTAAATTGTGATATTGTTAGCATGAAAATGTGATTTTGCGGATCGATGAATTTTGAAGAAATTCATCGGCTTGTTATTCTTAAATCCGTCGGGCTTGCCCTAACTTGGACCCCTAGGCACGCTAGCAAAACGAACCGTGGGGTTTCGGTCGACATAATCCTCGATTTTCTCCAGGCGCAGGTTCTCCATGAGAATATCCCGACGAAAAAAGTCTTGAAAACATGATGATCTTTTCGAACGCGACTTGTTTTTTTTTTATTATTAGGTACTTGATTGGGTATAATTATTATTTCGGACAATATTTTTTAACTTTCTTCATTTTCTTTGCTTATTTATTGTAAAACACAACAACACAGTTTGAGAGACAGTGCTTGCTAGCAGTGTTCATAGTCCCTTTTTACTTACCACATTATAAATCGTACATTATTGGTTAAAGGGAATATATATATTGACCACCAAAAATAGTAAATGATCACCAAATCTTAGGACCCCCCTGGGGCGGATCCAACATGGTTAGGTTAGGTTAGAACTGTGACCCCCTACGCACGAGGCGAGCGTGCCGCTGCAGCGGCCGCCGGGTGCCTGAACCAAATCGCTTATGACGACACGGTTGGCGCAGTGGCTGAGCGATCGACTGCTGCGCAGCGTGTTGCGGGTTCAATTCCCGCCCAGGGTAAACATTTGTGTGATGAGCACTTGTGTTTGCCTTGTGTCTGGGTGTTGTTTATCTATATATATACATATGTATTTTCAAAAAAAAAATGTACATGTGTATGTATATCAGCTGTCTGACACCCATAGTACAGGGTCTCCCATAGTTTGGGGTTAAACGGCCGTGTGTGAAAATGTCCCCACATATATTATTATTATTATGTATATGACGGAGCAGGGTCCTCCGTAGCGTTCTTTACAAGGGTGACGTCGCCATAGCTGACGTCACAAATGTTGTCGTCATGATGATCACTCATTTTTGGGTCATTAAATGAAAACTTCTTGACTTGTTACAAACTTGGTTTATTCAACGGGCAGTATAACCACGTCTAGAGAGGTCCGCACTGTCCGGCGGCTCGCGCTTGAATGCCCTGAGCACTGGCGTGTAGCCGTAATTATAAGGCTCGTGCACGTGTAGTCAAGTTTTAGGTTAAGTATTGAAATATTAGAATTACAACAAGAAAAATGGTGACATGTTGTTTAACGTTAATTTAACATTGTAATTAACTCAAAGTAATCAGTTGGTAATTAATTAACTAATTAAATCATTAAACTCAACGATTCTGATCCTTATAACAGATATACTTTTGTAGTTGCGCCGATATATATATTTCTACAATACTTTGGTTAAATGTTGGTGATAATTTACTATTTTTGGAGGTCATTTACTATATCTGGAGGTTCGTTAAACATAAGCCTTGGTTAAATACACCAACGCTTCTTGAGCGACAAAATTAATCTAGTCGAATACTAGCTACTGCCTCCGCAATGGGACAAACACCTAAGGTTAAAACCATAATCCAGTCTCGATTGCTAAACAATTTCATACTCTAATATAAAGGCAAAAGCTTTAAAATTAATTGAAAGGGAATTGTCACATGGTTTATAGTAAGGATCTAATGTGTATTTAGGGTTTTGGACAACGCGAGCACTCTTTAAATGTTGTAACTATAATTGAAGAGGAATATGTGGGTCAGCTTTGTAGATGTATATGGGGTAAGTTTAATGTGTGATAGTTATGTTGTAAAAGGATGTGTGACCTAAGTAAATAGTGACTGCATTAGAAAGTACATAATATATGGGATATTTGGATAACAGAGTTAGAAGGACGTCGAAATAATTGAAATGTTGGTAAATTCGACTTTAAAATACGAAAGAGATGAATGATATTTAGGGCTGTCAAATTATGTCGTGTTAGATCATTCAGCTCCCTTCAGAATGGTTGAGCTAAATGTTGCTGATTTGCGGGTTGCGGGTCATGTTTTCGAACAGGCGCTGTCAGTTGGTTGAGATTGGGTATTTCTTAACTACCATGGCTTTTATCTTTTTTTAATATTTTTTTGGATTGCTGCCTACATTGTTTTCACATTATAGAAGCAGCAAGAATAATGTAACCAGGATTTTGTAAAAACTTTATTAAAAAAGCGGTCAAGTGCGAGTCGGACTCGCCCATGAAGGGTTCCGTAGCAGCAAGTAACATAATATAAAAGTTTTTTTATTTTTATATTTGAGTTTATTGAATGATAGATAAATTGCGGTTTACGATTTATGACGTTAAAAAAAAACTACTAACTAGATCTCGTTTAAACCAATTTTCGGTGAAAGTTTACATGGTAATGTACATCATATCATTTTTTAGTTTTATCATTCTCTTATTTTAGAAGTTACAGGGGGTGGGGGACACAAATTTTACCAGTTTGGAAGTGCCACTCGCGCAAACTATTCAGTTTAGAAAAAAAGAATATTAGAAACCTCAATATCATTTTTGAAGACCCTATCCATAGATAACCCACACGAATGGGATTGATAAAAAAAAAATGTTGAGTTTCAGTTCTAAGTATGGGGAACCCCCAAAATTTATTGTTTTTTTCTATTTTTGTGTGAAAATCTTAACGCGGTTCACAGAATACATCTACTTACCAAGTTTCAACGGTATAGTTCTTATAGTTCGAAAAAAATAGCTGTGACATACGGACGGACAGACAGACAGACATGACGAATCCATTATTATTATTATAAGGGTTACGTATTTGGCCATTTGTCAAAGTTTAAGTCAAAGTCAAATCATTTATTTCAATTAGACCATTAAAAGGCACTTTTGAACGTCATATTGTAAAATTTGAATCTAGTTGCCCATTCCAAATGGTAGTTTCGTATGGAGAAGAATGGGCAAGAAACTCCATACATACTCTTTTAAAAAAGGGTGTTTACAATATTTTTTGGCTATGGAACCCTAAAAAGAGTCCGTGGAGTTTCTTGGTCTTTCTCTTCCTTAGCTAACTACGTTCTGGAACGAGCTTAGATTTTCTCATAAAGTATCTGACCTAACTCTTTGACAATCCAAAAGTCCATGTTGGTTTCATTGAAATAAATGCTTAGACTTCTTTTACTTTTTGCTGCAATAAGATTTCCTACGTAAATGATAAACTTTGTTTATACTCATCATCTAAGTACCTAGCCTTTTCCTAACTATGTTTGGGGTCGGCTTCTAGTTTAACCAGATGCAGCTGAATACCAGTGTTTACATGAAGCGACTGCCTATCGGACCTCAACCCAGTTACTGCGTAACACGATACCCCTTGGTAAGTCTGGTTGTCAGCCTTTCTGGCTTCTGACTACCCAAAACGACTGGCAAAGATCTAATGAAAGCCGGGATCAACGGCTTTACGTGCTTTCCGAGGCATGGAGGGAACTCAGACCGACCGCGGAACTTTTGACCAATCGATCTGTACGGCTTTAATTTAGCCACGAGCCTGAATGATAAGAAGGTACTATAACCGACAAAAAAAAAACTATTTAACAAACAAGACAACTGCTATACAATACTTCATACTGAAACATATTTAACTATAGTTTCGGAAGTCGATGCCAATACAAAACAACTGAACGAACGAAAGCGACTGATTTCCAAAACTAAAACTTTTTTCCATTTTAGGCGGTTGTCAAAAGACAACCGCCTTAAAAAAAAACTTTTTTACTAAAAATAGTAAGTACAAAAGTTTCTTTTACTGTTGATGTTACTGTTTGATACTAGCTTATACGATAAAAAACAATATCGAACAATGTCGTGTGAATGCAGCCTAAGGTTCACTGCTTCACGCAAATACTTTATCCTGCAGTAAATTATAAAGTTCGATATCAATATTGTGTCACTATCCTAAAAATTGCGTGCAGCGTCGCTACGCATCACGTCTCGGTGTGTACAAACCCTAACTCACTACGCAAAAACCATACTTCTTTTTAATAGCTGCCATTATCTGTTAATGGATTCTATGTACCACTTAATAGGCACGCCATCAAGAAGGTTTATCACGGGTAAACAGATCAGTTACGCAGTGTAGGGTTGAAAATGAATGAAGTCGGTGATCAAATCACTTCGCTGACACACACACATGTAGGAATGTAACATGATAGAACCTTATAATGTTACTGTTACTAAAGAGTATGTTACATTTTTGCTTTCTACGTGTTTGTTCAGTCACACCTACAGTGGTTATATGCTCGAGAGAAATTAATCAGGGTCACATTAAGGGTTCTTTCAAATTATGCGTTTGGTGCCGGACTGCTGCGACGCCGGAGCATTGCGGGTGTCGGACTGCACACGGACGGTTGTCTGTTTTCAAACAGTTGACACGGTGACAGCGCCGTGCGACACCGGTACCGCGCGCGCACGACGACAGGACGACAAATGTCACGTGTAAGCTGTATGGAAAAAGACATCTGTCCGTGTGCAGTACGACAAACGGACTGCTCCGGCGTCGCAGCAGTCCGGTACCAATCGCATAAATTGAAAGGGCCCTACTCCTAACGCTTTTAGGAGTACGGATCCGTATCACCGTATCATTTGTTATACTGTATCAAGCTCCGTATCTAGTTATGGGCGTCTTTATTTCACTCCGTATCGTACCTCAAAAAAAAGTATCGGCAAACTGTGCCGTATCCGTATCTTCTTCGATGATCAGATAAAAACCGACTCGAAATTCACATTTATTCATTTCATTCACATATTATATTATTAAATATTAGTAAAAAAAAGTAAATAAAAACATTAAAAAATATTAAAAATAGTAGCCCACCGGTATCGGGAATAGGGTCCAAGCTACCGGTGGTCAGGGCTCCTAAGAAAGGAATTTCCTGATTATACGCGCCGTGTCCAGGAGTACTGCTTTCTGAATCAAGCCCTTGATCCAGCTGCCTAACGAGAGCCTCCTGAGAGGTTGGTCGAGGCTCTTGGAAATTATTCCATTGGCCATAACGACTATCGGCACAATGACTGTTGTAATGTCATCCCACATGTCGACCACCTCGCGAGCCAAGTCAAGATACTTTATTTGTTTATTTTTCTCAGTTTTTACTAGGTGCCCGTCATGCGGAACCGCTATATCAACAAAAATTGCGCGACGCTCTAATCGATCTATCACCACTATGTCAGGCTTATTGGCAACAATAGTCCGGTCAGTGATGATAGATCGATCCCAATACAACGTGATATTGCCATTTTCGAGAACTGGGTCGGGCATATACCTGTAGTACGGTACTTCCGACTCCACAAGCCTGTACCTTAGAGCAAGTTGCTGTTGGATAATCCTAGCTACAAGGTTGTGTCTATGCAAGTAGTCTCCGTTAGCCAGATGAGAGCACGCAGAGATAATGTGTCGGATTGATTGATTCGGTGGCATGCCCGAAAAATGTCAACCGTGCCGTCCTTCACAATATACCTCCGGTAGTTTTTCGCCATCATAACTTCGGCCATAATCACATAGACAAAAACCTTATTATTATTATTATTATGATACCTGAAAGTCACGGAAATTAAGAATTTACATTTTCATTAAGCTAGCATTCTTAGTTCCCGGGACTTTCAGCTATCTATATGTCCCTAATTCATTGCTCTCGAGTGTATTTAGCTAGAAATACAGGTGTAAGGTATGATGTGACGAAAGTTTCGCAGTGGTGGTGTGCTACAAAACTAAAGTTGTTTCAAATGGTTGAGAAAAAATTGGAATAAGAGGATTCCGAGAAATAAAGTGAATGTTCACAGTTTGGAAACGTGATGTATGCAGGTTATATTGGCGTCGTCTGCCAAACTCTTTCTTACCTATTTTGAGGTCGGAACTGAATGCAAACTGTATACCGGATTTCTAAATGGAGCGACTGCTTATCTGACGTCCACAACCCAGTTACTGGGCAACACGACACCCCTCAGTAATACCGGTTGTCAGTGCTTCGAATTTCTGATTATCCATAACCGTACCTGTCACAGATCTAGGAATGACAACCAGGACCAACGTCTTAACAACCTTTTCCAGATACAGGGGTATCACACCACCAACTTAGAAACTCTGGGCTGCGATTGGGGTGTAATTAGAAAAAGTCGCACCCGCGCAAAGTCTGCGCTCTCCCATCGAACTTGGAAGGGCGAAATTGTTCTTACGTATTCATACGTGCTCGCATCGCGTCCAATTCGTACGAAAACAGGGTCCGCAGTGCGGCCAACCTTATGGTGGCGCGTAAATCATTGTGTGTGATGTATATTTTAACACCCCATAGATGCAGCCTTGAATGCCACTTATAGCGAAGTCACGTGTAATAGGGTGCGTGTTTATCGTTATCAGCAGGAAAAAAATCCACACTCCAGGCTTCTACTAATAAATTCCTAATGGAAAACCGATTATCTATCCGACATGGCGATCAAACCACAAAGGCGAATTTAATTCCATTGCCAATGTAAATAAACAACTGCTAAGCGTAAGTTCGATTACCAGGTTGGTAAAAAGTGTTATTGGGTTTTTCTATTAGGAATTTCTCAGTAGCAGTTCGGAGTTTGGGAGTTGGTAACGTGAGACTCCCGTGCCTTGGAAAGCACGTGAAACCGTTGATCCTGCTCCTAAACTGTCCCCAGTCGTGTCGGATTGCCGTCCCTTCGGACTTTGACAGTGAAGGAAGAAAGAGTGCACCTGTATTTACACTTATTTTTACACATTTTGTGCACTATAAACTACATGCGTATTTGGCTAGTCTCGATGGCTTAGTCGCAAAATGTCTACTGGTCGTAAAATGTATTTTTCTCATAATGTCGCTTTCGCAGAATGTCTCTTTCGCAGAATGACTCTTTCTCAAAAGGTCGCTTTCGCAAAATGTTGCATTAGTCACTTCGATTAAAGCCAGGTTTCAAAAAAGGTTGTTTATCCAATTTCTTCTTAGTAGTAGTATAGTATTAGTAGTAGTATTAATGAATACATTGAAGAAATTGAAAATATTTAATAAGAAATTGGAAGAACATTTTTTTAAACCTGGCTAAATTTTAATCAAAGTTATTAGCGCCTCTTGGCATTGTGAGAAAGCGACTTTTTGAAAAAGAGTCAGTCTGCGAAAGTGAAATTCTGTGAAAGCGACGTTATGAGAAAGAGACATTTTACGAACAGTAGACATTTTGCGAAAGAGACGTTTTGCGTCTCGATTAAGATTAACCGCTGAGGCCGAAATTCGGTGTACTTAGCGTGTCTCGATTGAGATTGACGTGAACGAAATTCGTTTGAAAGAATGTTCTTCTTGATATAATACGCATTTACGCCAACAGAAAAGTATAAAGATTTATTTTGCTTACTTCTCGTTAAGTGTGTAATAAAATGCTCATAAATAGCTGACATGGGGTAATGTTGCCGTGTTTTATGTGTCCCTGAAGGGTTGTAGTGTATGAAATAGATATGAGATGAAATATGTCGTTTGATCTTGTCGAGTGTTGGTTTCAACCCTTGACGATAAAATGAGGGGTTTTGTACTGTGGAACTTTGGTCTAGTTTTCGGTTTATCTAACCGGCAGTACATCGTTTTTAATATTTTTAAAATTATTTTTATATTTTTATTAACGTTGTCCCACTGAGCAATTCTCCTGTGTTGTGAGTGCATTTAGAAACATAAACAGCTATCTTTAGGCCATGGGTTCCCTAATTTTTGATAATGAAATACAGCCTCATCGCACTCAGAGAAAACCATCTTCCGAAAGGTGAAAGATATTTGAAATTGGATAAGCAGATTGGGTGATTACCCCCTACAAACACGGCCTTGACAGAGAGGCCACGAAGTGATCCTGTAAGGTTCCGTTTTTCCTTTTGAGGTACTGAATCTTAACTCTTCACGGACACGGGCCGTCCCCAGAACGTCTGCCCACAGTTGGTTTCACTTATACTCCGTTCACAATAAGATTAGACATTTACACAAACCTTTTTTACAGTCCCTTCAACCGATTTTGACTTCTATTCCGTAGGCTTAAGGATGACATTAGAGGCAAAAAAGTGGTTAATAATCAAATCATTATACTTACAGTATTAGTTAAAAAATTAGAATTTAAGAAAATATATTTGCTCACCAGTGCAATTTTATAAGAATTCACCCGCGCATTCGAATCCTATCCCATTTCCGATTTCACTTACCTGAAGTTAAAAGTATTTGGTATTCGCTAAAATAGTAACGTAATATTGTAACAATAGTTCACTACACCTATGTTGTCACTCAGTGGCGCTAGCATAGTTTTTATCGAGTTACAATTCTGTAACTCGATAAAAACTATGCTAGCGCCACTGAGTTTTATGTATTCACATAAAACAGTTTTCACCGCGGAATCAGAAGTGACAACTGGAATGAGTTCTTACAGAATAACATAGCAGTTTCTGTCGCAGCATTTTGTTACGTGTGATAGGCACCAGCCTCCTAAGACAACACTCACACGAAACGAGCAACCCTTTGATTTGAAACCAGGAAACAACAAGATCCAAATTCAGTTTACGATCAAACAAACTGACGTTTGTAGCCTATGTCTGATTAGCTAATGTACTTGTAGTCTGTCGGCCTGATTCCTAAAATCCAATTGGTTAATGGATTTAGTATTGCATTCTTAATGTTAACTGATTTACAAGGTCGGGTTGAATAGGGTAATATCTATCCGAATATTTCTAATCTGCCGGTCTAGCATAAACGCGCGGAGTAAACATAATACCTACCTACAAGAGTAAAATGTGATTTATATTATTGTGTTTACTCCGTGCGCATCAATGAGTGATGAGCCTTTAAATTTAGAGGGTTATTTTAAAACACGAATAACCTCGCAGGACTATATTTAGTTTCAGTTCAGTGTAAATACATAGCTAGACAAGAGTGTAGTATAGTATAACCACAAAGTACGTTAGGGTGCGTCGCGCCCGAGACCACTCAGAACAAACTGCCATTTTTATCACGCACAAATTGAAATTACGTTTATAGGCATTCTCAAGCAGTTTCAAGCAGACGATTTCGGTCGACATTTCAGTCTCGACTGTCACGTATTGTCAAAATGAAAAAATGATGTAATTGACATTTCAGGACGAACAAGAAAACTTTGTTATTATGTAAAAAATTGCAAAGAGTACCAACCAGTATCAACAACATTTCATATTCTCACAAATACTACAGAGTTAATACAGTAGCAGCCCTAGTGAGTCTGGCAAGTTTAGGTAATTATTTTTGAAGATGGCGGGAGCGGTCCTTCTGTACCCTTTATATTTTGTGGTCTAACAGGCTGGTATCCACGTCTCAGCGTGTATTTTCCGTACGGGTGGGAAGTAAATCATTCGACTTTCAAGAAGGCCAGCAACGCCTTGACGCTACTGGCGATCTCTCTTAGGTTACCTGGGTTGCCGAAGTAACCTAGGCTATGATTCTGTAAGACCTTATTCTAAAGTTCGGATCTGAATCCGCTGTGAGTTTCTTGATTGTCATTCTAAAAACTCGGTTGATAATTCGAATTTACACTAGCGCCACCCTTGCGAGCATGTCAGCGAGTTGAACTAAATTGACAGGGAGATTTTGACAGATAAAGTATTCTTCTTCTTCTGCATATCGCTGGCACGACAGTTTTAAATTTGTTTGGCCCAGAACTTACCCACCTCCACTGCGTCGTCAGTGGCAGCGCATAATTCACTCCGGTCGCATGTTTAAAGTATAAAGTATGAGATAACGTAAGAAGTGGCATTATATAAGGTAATTTCCCCGTCATTTCAACGCTCACTTCGCACTCGAACCCTATTCGAAGTGTCAAATATATTAAGGTCATTTTGAACCTTATGAGAAGTGAAAGTGAATAGTGATGTTAGATGCGAATTGTTGTTTGAATTTTACAAAATCGACCTATTGCATAAAGCGTCCTCAGGCCAGTTCAGAAGCATCAAAGTTGAAAAAACAAGCTATAACTGTCTTTCTGCCCCCATGCAGGTTCTGCACAGTGGACTGTCTGTAACTTCTATGACAAGGAGATGTTATTAAAAAAATCATGGCATCTAGCTTTTGATAGACAGAAGGTAGATAGAAAGATACAATTTCATCCAATCCATAAAATAATTTCAATCACACTAATTCCCACTAATTCCCACTAATTTTTACTAATAAGCACAAACACTCGCACAGAACTTAGATGCACACACACAGAACACCCTCACACATTCACGCACCACACTCACACAATCATATAATAATATCAATTCACATAACACTTGACATACCACTTCCCAAAGGACATGTTATGAAATGGGCTTAAAATATTTTTTTTTTCGAACAGCTATTATGTGTGGTTTTTCTGATAGGGAAAATTATTCAAGATGGCCTAACAAAAACAAAAAAAAAATTAAAAGCACCATTATTTAATAAATAAATATATTATTTTAAATCTAGATATTTTTTTGTATCGTAATATTATTTTGTACATTGAAACAAAGAAAAATGGGTTAAATATCATTTTTTAAAGTACATTAAACACCTTATTGTTATTTAAAATAATTTTAAACATTATTAGATGGCTATAAAACCGACGAATTATCTCCATGATTTGTATGCATGGCATTGATTTCGGAATCTATGAAAACAGTAACTGTGTTGTGTCAGTAAGGTTGTCAGTGTCAAGCCCTTGTCTCATTGTTAGAAACGCTATTTTTCCGTTTGCTTATGAATAGTTAAGTTTAATGTTTGTAATTTCTTCTTGATATTAGTAAAATCATCACCTGAGGTGTGTAATCCTCGCACCAGGCCAGCGAGGTGGGCTAAGGCCTAACACTTCTCATTCTAAGAGGCCCGTGCCCAGCAAGGGGCCAGTAATGGATTGAATTTATTTTTGAATAGCGAAATTGTATTAACACAGAAATGCTATTATTTTCAATAATAGTAAATGGTTTATGATAAGGATAGGTAATGAATTTATATATCATCATGAATTCAGTAAATTGCAAAATGATTACTGATGGTTTTACGTCTCCTCCAAGGCAGGCCAGTAAACCAAACAGTCCAGATACAGACAGACTTAAATGGATTGGATCTGTTTACCTTTTGTAAATAGTCGCTCCAGCAGGTCAGAATAGGTGAACATTTTTGTGTATTAGGTAGAGAAATAAAAGTAATGCATTTACTTATATTTGACTGTATTTATTCTACCTCTTCATTTTCAACATCATCCCTTATAATTATATTATCAAGAAACTGTGCAGGAAAGAGTCCAAATTAAAAGCCAGGTCAAATAAAGATAACTTAAAGATTACAAGAAACTTGAACATCAATAACACAACAAAAACAAAAAAAAAAAGAAATCACTTGTGTCCGTTCCGTTGTTGTAACGCAAACCACAGACGCATACGCAGAGTATATTAATAAGGCGCGCATAGGTACGCAATTATAATTGAATTTGACACTTGATTGACGTTTACACTTTTCATAATGACAATAATGACATCCAACCGAAAAGTGTTGCCAAAATCAATAATTACCGATGGATGCAATTTATTTTTTACATTACAATTAATTAAAAATATAATAATTTAGGAAGGGTGCTTTAAAAAAAAATAAAAAATATACATAAAGTGGTCTTAATTTATGTACTTTCATAAAAATATAATCTCTTCCCTGTTCACAGCAGCTCCGAATTAAAGCCCAGCCTCCATACAAAAACCTAACATGTCCTTTTAATATAACCACACCTTTATTATAGATTTAAGTACCTCTCTATAAAAAGTGTCGAAAACTGTACCTATTATGTATAATCGGAATTAAGATGCCGCAAATATGATAATATTTAAAAGGGTGTGAGCCTGGAGATCTGTCATACAGGTCCAGAACCTAGTACAGACTCCAGCTCTCACAAAGGTCCTAGATTAAGGCAAACATGTTTAAATAACAAAATAAAACACACACACACCACACCACACCACATTTGTGTATTATATTATAATACACAAATTGTAGCAGTGTCCTTTTTGAGAGAAAGAAACTATATAATTACAGGTCAATCCATCGTCAAGATTGTGGAAAGCTATCCTATCTGGCAGAATTAGGATCACTACATCCTCCTTATATATCCTAAGATAAATGGTTGACGATATACCGGAAGATGTGTAGCGAGTCTAATCTGATTGTGGCTGATTTCGGTCCAATTTCTGGGGATGCGGGCCCATCTAACTCGCTTAGGATTATGTTTTCCATTAGCTACTTATTTGAAGGATTATTAAGTTGTTTGCAGTCCTCAGATTTTATATTTGTTGTATCTGTAAGTAGACCAGAATGTATGCCAGGAGCATAAATATGATAGGCATGTACAATTACGAAAAAAATAAAAGATAAGTGAAAGCCTTTGTTACAATTAAACAATTTACAGTCATTTTCAAGGAGATGGCTGGTCAGAATAGTTGAAGTTTGTTGCCCGTTCCAAAACGAAGATAGTTTCTATGGAGAAGAACGCGCAAGAAACTCCACGAACACTCTTTTCAATCAAGTTTTAACAAAATCTTAGTTACATAATTCTTGTGTCTTCTATTTATTTATTTATTTACACTTCATGCACAAAGGTACAAACGCGGACTTAA
The DNA here is from genome assembly GCA_947361185.1 of Charanyca ferruginea. Classification (NCBI taxonomy): domain Eukaryota; kingdom Metazoa; phylum Arthropoda; class Insecta; order Lepidoptera; family Noctuidae; genus Charanyca; species Charanyca ferruginea. Next base: position 17,961,409 of record OX376078.1, on the reverse strand, counting down.
TGCCTTAGGCATTAAGTTAGGGTTTAAGTTCTATGTGTGAGCACAATGTAGATAAAGAGCAGTTAAAAAAAATAAAGTTACGAAAAATAACGATGGAATAAGCCCATTTCATGTTGTGTTTCGTAACGTAAAACTATCAAAAGTTTAGGAGAAAATTGTAACATAATAATGTTTGTAACTGTTTGTAATGTTTGTACTACAATCAACGAAAGAGATAGGTACTTAAATAAATAGCTAACAATTTTATTATGAAAGAGGATAAATTTTACCCTCTAAAAACGTAATAATCCTCTAATGATGATCGCCGTTTTTAACCTTCGATGAAAACAGAGGGTATTATAAGTTTGACGTGTGTCACAAAAAGAGAAAAACATAATAATAATAATAATATTTTTAAATGTTTCTATTTTTATATGAATATTTATAAATGTAATTTAATGTGTATTTAAATAAATGAATGTGAATAATAATATAATATAATATGAGATATCTTTTTCTTTCTATCTATGGTATTCATTTGTGCGCCCCTGACGTAAGTTTTGATTACGTTTTTGTAAACTTTTTTTTTTTCATTTTTAGCGCCCAAACGACGAAGCCCGGGTGCTTTTAGGTTAGTAGTTATGGTAACTTATGAGTTAGTGTAGGTTAGCCGAGAGATGTGGTTGGCGTAGTTACTAGGCACATCACACGAAGAGAAAGATGATGATGACTTAGCCACGAGCTCCTCTCACAAATACACACTATACAAATACCTAATCACAAATACAAAATATCAAAGGTAAATCCTATTCTATTCTTTGTTTGATTCAAAATCGCGTGCATCTTGTTAGAACTTGTGATGAGAAAATGGTTTCTGTGGTTTTCATACGTCTGGCTGAATGTGGGTCGGCCTTGGAGGTTTCAGCTTTCATTAAATTATATTTCTGTTCATGCGTTTATAGTACTTTAGTACTTATATTTGTGTAGGTAGATATCAATTTCGTAAGATGATATTTGTATCGGCGTATAAATAATAATAATAGTCACTATCATCACCATGTCAACCTTTGGGGGAGACTTATGGTCAGCAGTCTCCCCCAAAGGTCTCCCCCATGGTTCAAGGTTCAGCCGTAATCGCCATGATTGGCCGACGCATGTTGGCGATCGCAGTAGGTGTCATGGTATGTACTTAAAAGGACGCTGCTACCCATCCTGTGGTCGCTATAGGGATTATATTATAGGGGAGGGCCTATAATATAATCCCTATCTTTATAATAATAGTTACAGTAATTTATTTAAAAAATAGTGGTACAGTCTGTAACATAGTAGGTAGGATGACAACTTAGAAATACACAACAACTTAGGAATAGTAGGTAACAATACAATTTTACGATCTGATGACCTAGTTAGGTTAATACTGTTTTAAGGACCACAGCTTTCATTTCTCGAAAATTGGACAAAAGTATTGCTAAGACCAATGATATATTATACACTTAGATGCGTTACCCGCGCTCAATAATGGCAATATTAAAGCAAGGCAATTGCCGGGGTTTTACTTAGTCACGTACCACCCGGTTTCGCGGCTATACGTCAGTATCGCTCGTAATTCACGCGTAACTAATGTAACAAAATGTGTATGTTTATCTTTTTCTAACAGGTATACGCTGTATGCTTCTGTCCTTTTCTTCGCACTGAATAATTCTATGTGCCTACTGGTATGTAGATATAAAATTTTGCGCCATTTTAAAGTGCACTAATTTTCGTGTATGGCGCCTCTATTTATAATACGTCATTAGCTAAGACTAAAAATATTATAAAAAAAAATTGAACGAATATTAATAATAGTCCAATACAAGAATGTGTGAGTGCACGCGCGCGTGTGTGTATAGAGAGTGTGTGTGTGTGTGTGTGTGTGAGTGCACGTGCGTGTGAGTGTGTGTGTGTTTTATGAGCTACTTCATTGTTGAAAGAAGTAACTCATAGAGCTTTTAGTCTCTTCATGTTTTGGTCCATACTCCGTTAGTTATTAAATTGATGACTGTAGATACAAAATGTCTTATGGGCACTAATGTCTTGGTCTTATTTATCTTGGGAACTAGAAATTGGTTCAAATAAGACCAATAAGTAAGCTCACAAGCAAATGCTAGTACTAAAAATAGCTGAAATAGACTACTGCGTAAAACACATAATATATTTAATGACGGTACTTTCCAGAGATAACTATTTCCATCATAGTATAGTCTATGCTATGTTATAGCCCTCCAATTTAGATTTACCACGTGCGTTTATAAAGCCGACATTCACGAAGCACGTGGTGAATATTTTAGTCATTCGAAATGTGGAGCTCGCTTCGTGAATGCATCACTATGTACCTATGTATTTGTTGGGTACGTTTGGGACGGGATTTGCATGCTAAGCACACAAGTGAGTTTTCAATCATGAGATTGGAATAAATATGAAATACTTTCGGTGTTAAAAATTGTTGATGTATCATTCTGTGGTGTATTTTTTTTAAGGCCCTTTGATCTAGTGGTCGTAAGCGTAAAGGGTTATTGGGTTCTAGTCCCAGTTTAGGCAGTTTTATTGTATTTTTCAATTGGGTTTTTATTTGTAGAAGCTCAGAGTTTGGAAGTTGATAGTATATTATACCTCCGTTGCTCGGAAAGCACGTAAAGCCCCTGGTCTCCTGATCTCCCGATTGTGGCTGATTGCAGCCCGGAATATGAGAGTGAGGGAAGAGGGAGTGTACAGTCACGAAAAGAGATAAGTTCCATGTCGTCGGGAATAGTCGAAGTTTACTTAGAAACTAACAGAGGCTTTCAAATGAAATATGATTAAATCATTGAACTGTTTATTTATAGTATTTTTAATTTTATTCATAAACACCCATCGGTTTCAAAGTAAAGTTCAACTATTCCCGGCGACATGGATACTTGTCTCTTTTTGGTCGTACCTGTGTTGGCCCACACATTTGCGCATTATAATATCTTGATATTTTTTTGTGTTTTGTACTGCTCTTTATCTGCTTTGTTATCACATAAATAAAGAAGCAACAAGAATAATGTAACCAGTATTTTGTAAAAACTTGATTTAAAAGAGTGCCCGTGGAGTTTCTTGCTCGTTCTTCTCCGTAGAGACCTATGGTTTTTGACGAGCAACTATACCCGGTTCACAATAAGATTAGACATAAACACAAACCTTTTTTACAGTCCCTTCAACCGATTTTGACTTCTATTCCGTAGGCTTAAGGATGACATTAGAGGCAAAAAAGTGGTAACAATAACAACTGTTTACTGCAGTTGCCATTTGTCATGCTACCAACGCAATATAAGTCAAAATCGGTTGAACGGACTGTAAAAAAGGTTTTTGTAAATGTCTAATCTTATTGTGAACAGGGTATAGTTTCTTTCTGACTTACTTACTGACCGACTCCTTGACAATTCAAAAGAGCTATGTTTTAATTGAAACAAATGCTTTGACTTTATCTCCTACGTAAAATTATTTAATGTTGGAATTGAAAATACAACATTAAAGTGTTACCTAGTTTTAGAGAAAGCGGGGATCAGATTGTAAATTATTAATTGGACTCACCGAACTCCTGTGAGTCCAATAAATAACTAAGTCTACAGTATACATTTGTATAATAATACTTTATGATGAAAATCCTTTAACAAAATTATTCTGATAAACTATTCGTGCCAAACATTTTCATAAAATTAGCGCTAGCATTGTAGCCAACGGGCCATTTAGCTTCAAATATGTTGAACACATTAATATTCGTAAAGCACATTCAATTTAACAGTCGAATCGTTCGATCACGTGTGAATACACGCTTTTACCCTTAGGGACTGGGCAGAATGGCGGTGAATAATGGCCGGAATAGAAGTCCTACCATGTAGTGTGCGCCAGTTGAACCGGATCGTTTGTCCGGGACTGGGGAGCGTAGAAACCGAACATGATTAACTATACTATTTATTTATTAAACTTTATGTATATAAAAAACACTGTACAAAAGCGGACTTAATGCCTTAGGCATTTTCTACCAGTTTACCTTAGCGTGATGCTGAGACAAAACATGGTAGGCGTAACGAAACTTATTTACAATAATAAAATAATAAATAGAGTGGAGAGCTAAAAAAATACATAGAGAAATACAACAAATTAAGTGTGGGACGAGTGGCCAACTTTTTATGAAAGAATTCGCGAGCTTTTACTTTGAACGCGAACCGACTGGTGGCCGTCCTGATATTCTGACCGCATTCCAAAGAAAAACCGCCTGGACAGGTAAAGAAGATTAAGGAAAACCAGAGCGCTGAGAAGGACATCGTAGAAGACGATTATACGGTGGCGGCGACGGTTATATTCTGTTTCTACGCTCCCCAGCCGCTCCCCAGCCCTACTGCCCGTACCTATGCGGGACTCATGAGATCGGGTTTCCAAATTGGAAAGTCCGGTACCTGAAATGTAACTAGACCTAATTTCCGTGCGTTCAAGCGTTTTTTCCATACCTAACATTGGGATCAAATGTAGCTGCTCACATTTTAGGACCCATGAAATAACGCTTATTGTAATCCGTGGTGCTCAGCAACTGAACTTATCTCAGTTGTAAACGTCCCTTTGTGTCTATTGACTACGTTCTGTTCTGTCTTCTGCCTGATTTGGAGGGAAATGGAAAATATGTATTTCTTACTCCTCCGCTGTTCTTTTTCTGATAAATTTCATGCCGTGGTACAAGACAGTTATAACTTGTCTCCGGAACTTACTCGGTTCGGTTTAAAGAATTTATTCTCATAAGAACAATACATAGGTTCACTTACAATGAGATACAAAGTAATTGTTTATATCTAAATAAATACATTTTGCCTTCGATGCGTGTTGGAGAAATTATACAAAACAAATATATATAAATAATAGGAAGTATGTAAATTGCTATTGCACTATGACTACATTTCATAAACGTAATTTCTCAGTTTTAGTTTAAATCTGTTAATATTATCACAATCTTTTACGTCATTTGGTAGGTCATTAAACAGCTGTGCTCCTTCGAACAATATAGTTTTTTTACCGTAGTTTGTGCGAGCTTGTCTTCGTTGTAATTTATGTATATTTCTTAGGTTGTATGATATTGTTTTTTTATGCAGTGCTTTTACTTACTTAAGAACCTCTATTTAAAATAATGTACACATTGCATAATGAACTTTACATACATTGTTTGTTTGCTTTCTTTACATACGTTGCATTAAAACGTACAAATGCCACGAAGTGATCACTCATTTTTATTTATTATTCGACGAATTCTCACGGATTGCGGAGATAATCGAATTTTATGAAATTCATACTCAACGAGGCTTTCGATTCGTTCTGCTGCGGTGTGAATAGGGTATTTTACTCTATACGAGAAAAAATCTATAAATATGTTATTGAGACAGTTTAGGCATAAAGCAGTCGGAAAATGTAAGTTTTAGTTCATAAAATAACAAAACAATTTTTTAAATTCAATTCAAAGTTTTCAGTATTTTTAATCTGTTATAAAACACCGTGAAATAGTAGTGGCCATGTTATTACGCCGTACGGCTGTGTAAACAAAAAATTGACAACTGTCACTCAACCGATTGGCGTAATATAGGCTATATACTTTTATTATTTTCGTAACCAACGTAATTTTTTCATTATTACACCTATTACAAAATATGTTTTTAATTATTTTTAAATGATATACAATTATCATATTTAATATGAGCTCATTTGATACAAAACGAACTGACGTAATTTACGCTGAGCAATATTGTGTCCAGTAAGAGGCGTTTTCGTCAAACTAAGCGCGAAATTTGAAAATTTAACGTTTTGATGCATTTTTATGGCACTTATCGATTGAATAAAAATTTTGTAATTTTTTTGGTGGCATATTAGCACTACAGAATTTCATTGAGACACTTTTCAAAAATGGGTGTAATACCCTATTGAGCCTAAGGGAATGCGTGGACTGGCAGCATATCACGGTAAGGGATATCTCTTGCCGTGCCGTGCTGTCGTGATCGACACACGAGCCGTAGACCGCGTTACTCGCGGCTCGTGCAGAGTGATGTGTGATGTGTGTGTGTGTGTGTGTGATGAGTGGTGCGTCGACTAGCGTGCCAAACAGTCGTGCCTTGTATTTCAAAGCAACATTTCTTGCTCAGAGTCTGAATATTACTCCACATTTCTTAATCACAAGTAGTTGCTTTATTTAAAATTAGATAAACAATGCTAAGATTCTGCATGACTAACATAGGCACCCGGACCGGAAACGAGAGGGGACCGTAGTCAACTCACAGAGACCTCTTATATAGCTTTAATAAGAAATGGAACACCAACTGATAAACACCTACCTATAGTTATATACCGACAACCTAGTTTTTAAATTAAAGTTTACATTGAGTCTAATCGCCTTGTTCACCGCTACGCGTCCTGTATAGCGTGGGGTTAAAGATTTTGGTTTCAAAGCGGTTTCATGTTGATTCCCTTTTGTATTTCGTGATCGGACAATATGGCGGAAACCACGTGGCATTTTCTCTCTTTATCTTACATTTTTGTGAGGAAAATAAAATAAAGCAGCTTTAAATAGCCTATTGTAGTCTAGAACTGGAGTTGGGTGTTACCAGGAATAGATGTTTTAGATTTATTTTAAGAATCTTAATATTTTTATCTGAACTTGTACAGAAATATAAAGTGGAGGTAGAGAGAGGTCCTTGATACTGAAATAAATTGAGTCAATTCGTTTATGTTTGTGATAGATTGAATTGAACAAGAAGTGGATATTGAAATCTATTTAAATATAGTAGGGGTTTATCTATCTGTTGCATTTTGGGGAGTGCCCCTAGCCCGTTCCATCATCGGACCACAAGACGTATAGCGATGCGCCACCGGTACATGGTGGACATCCCACCCACACGCACAAAACGTTTTGGGAACACATTCATTGTGCGTACTGCTAAGGAGTGGAATTCCCTGCCCGAGTCTGTGTTTCCTGATAGCTACAACCTAGGCGTCTGTAAGACAAGAGTGAATAGGTTACTTCTAGGCAAGCGTGTAACATCTTAGACCGCATCATCGCTTCCCATCATGTGAGATAGTGGTCAAACGTATGCCTATCATTGAAAAAACAAAAAAAATTCAAAAGTGTCTGTTTGTAATGTCGAAATCAATAACGAAATAACAACTTTTTACCACATGCATAATATACTAATTTTCCTTTTTTTTTTGTTCATATTCCAAAAAAAAACTTATTTTAATTTTTTTGTTAATCTGCCTGTTTGTTCCAGCTTACCTCCAAAACGTCTGGTCCGATTTTGACGGGACTTTCACATGCAGTTTGTTGATGTTATTCGGAGTAACACAGATTACTTTATTTTAGATAAAAGCGGCCAAGTGCGAGTCGGAGTCGCCCATTAAGGGCTCCGTAGCAGCAAGTAACATTATATAAAAGTTCTTATAGTTCGTTGTAACTTTGATCGATTTTTTAATAGTAAACTAGCTGACCCGACAGACGTTGTCCTGTCGCTATCTACCTACTTACCTGCCTATATACCTACCCTACCCTACACCTACCCTACACCTACCCTACACCTACCCTACACCTACCCTACACCTACCCTACACCTACCCTACACCTACCCTACACCTACCCTACACCTACCCTACACCTACCCTACACCTACCCTACACCTACCCTACACCTACCCTACACCTACCCTACACCTACCCTACACCTACCCTACACCTACCCTACACCTACCCTACACCTACCCTACACCTACCCTACACCTACCCTACACCTACCCTACACCTACCCTACACCTACCCTACACCTACCCTACACCTACCCTACACCTACCCTACACCTACCCTACACCTACCCTACACCTACCCTACACCTACCCTACACCTACCCTACACCTACCCTACACCTACCCTACACCTACCCTACACCTACCCTACACCTACCCTACACCTACCCTACACCTACCCTACACCTACCCTACACCTACCCTACACCTACCCTACACCTACCCTACACCTACCCTACACCTACCCTACACCTACCCTACACCTACCCTACACCTACCCTACACCTACCCTACACCTACCCTACACCTACCCTACACCTACCCTACACCTACCCTACACCTACCCTACACCTACCCTACACCTACCCTACACCTACCCTACACCTACCCTACACCTACCCTACACCTACCCTACACCTACCCTACACCTACCCTACACCTACCCTACACCTACCCTACACCTACCCTACACCTACCCTACACCTACCCTACACCTACCCTACACCTACCCTACACCTACCCTACACCTACCCTACACCTACCCTACACCTACCCTACACCTACCCTACACCTACCCTACACCTACCCTACACCTACCCTACACCTACCCTACACCTACCCTACACCTACCCTACACCTACCCTACACCTACCCTACACCTACCCTACACCTACCCTACACCTACCCTACACCTACCCTACACCTACCCTACACCTACCCTACACCTACCCTACACCTACCCTACACCTAGACAATTGAAACTGCGCTGATGCCTGAGTTACAGATACTAATTTATCTAGTTCGGGCACAGATGGCTTGTTGATTTGTACTTGTTGAGTTGTTGGTCATGTTCGTGAACGGGCGCTGTTAGTTGAGATTGGTCATCTCTTAACTGCCATGGCTTTTATATTAATTTATTTTTAATTAGAATGTTTTGGATTTCTCTTCACTTACATTGTTTTCACATATAGAACAAGAATAATGTAGCCTGGATTTTGTAAAAGCTTGATTGAAAAGAATGTCCGTGGAGTTTCTTGCTCGTTCTTCTCCATAGAGACCTACCCTACGTTTTGGAACGAGCAACTAGCTTCAATTTTTTTTGACTATTCAAAAGTGCCTGCAAATGGTTTAATTGAAATAAATGCTTTGACTTTGACTTTGACTTTGTCTTTGAATAGACTAAGCTTAATTTGATTATGTAATTGTGTTTTGTGGTATTCAATTTATGGAAATAAATTATTATTATTATTATTTCTGTTGCCGCTATTAGCGTAGCTTTCGATTGGTGAAAGAATTTTTGAAATCGGTTTAGTAGTTTTTGAGTTTATTCGTTACAAACATACAAAAATACAAATCTTTCCTCTTTATGATATTATTATTGTAAATGTAGATTATGTGTACCTCCTGTGGAACCTTTTTTATAATATTTCTGCTAAGCTTTTAAACTTAAACTGACTAGTATATGTGTGTGTGTGTGTGTATAGCTCCTATTTCGTAGCTTCAAGGTCACACCTCTAAAGTTACAAGGGTGTTGTAAATGCAATTGATTAGTATTCCATCAGCATCCACATTATCAGTCAACTCACGAACCAGATTACTGCGATCAAGGGCTTAATACCCTGCCCTGATTGACTGACTTGACGAGATTACCAAATGTTGCGTCATTGTCACTAATTAGGCATTAGGAATGAACATTGTTTAACTACAAGATGTGTGCCCAATGGGATTTTCCAATCTATACTCTATTCATGGCCTGGTTCACAAATTCAAGGTTACTCAGCGTGCTATGGAGAGAGCGATGCTCAAGGTTTCTCTGGTAGATAGAATTCGCAATGAAGTCATTTGCCAGAGAACTAGTCACTGACATTGCGTGTCGAATTAGTACGCTGAAGTGGAAGTGGGCCGGCCGAGTCTGCAGACGGATAGACTGTAGATGGAGCAGACACGCTCTAGAATGGAGACCGTGTTTGGGCAAGCATAGTGTGGGACGCCTTGGGGCACGATGGACCGACGATTTAAGGAAGGTGGCTGGCAGCGGATGGATGCGGGCTGCCCAAGACCGAGTTAGTTGGCGATCTCTGGGGGAGGCCTACGTTCAGCAGTGGACGGCAATAGGCCGATATGAAGATGATGACTCTATCACAAAATATAAAGGGTAGGTACAGAAGGACCGCTCCCGCCATCTTCAAAAATAATTACCTAAACTTGCCAGACTCACTAGGGCTGCTACTGTAAATGACTCTGCAGGTTTTATATGAAATATTGACACTGGTTGGAACTCTTTGTCATTTTTTTTAACAAAATTTTTCTGTTCGTCATGAAATGTCAATTACATCATTTATTCATTTTGACAGCACGTGACAGTCGAGACTGAAGTCTGCTTGAAACTGCTTGAGAATGCCTATAAACGTAATGTCAATGTGTGCGTGGTAAAAATGGCGGTTTGTTCTGAGTGGTCTCTCTGCTCGGGCGCGACGCAGCCTTAAGTACTTTGTGACTCTATTCATTATAACATAAGGCATAAATTGTTATAATATTGTCGTTATTTTACTGTTACTCCGGTATCACTAACACTACATTATTAATTATAAACAAGGCTTTGCCCGCGACCTCGTCCGCGTGAAAGTCGGTTGCCGCGGATGCAGACGAAGTCTCTGATTACAAAGTAGCCTATGTCCTTTCCCGGGCTTCAAGCTATTTATACCAAATTTCATCAAAACTGGTACGTTCAACTTTCGCATTTATAATGTATGGATTAAAATTGAATTTGTGTTCGTACTGGAATCCTTAAAGGATCCGTAAAACCATTTATAACGTAGATGAAGTTTCAGGTAAACTGGTTTTAGCCAGTTTTATGATAAATACAAATCAAAAGCTAAATAAACTATTTTTTCATTAAACGAAACGTGAGTATTGTTACACATTATAGAACTTGTCGAAACTAGTCTAACGAACCCGGCAACACAGTGAGTTAATCTGTTGTTCTCAATCTATAATGCTAAATAAACTATAAATAAATAAAATAATAATAATATGTAGGGACATTTTCACACACGGCCATATGACCCCAAACTAGGGAGACCCTGTACTATGGGTGTCAGACAGCTGATATACATACACAAAAACATTTTTTTTTTGTAAATACATACATATAATAGATAAACAACACCCAGACACAAGGCAAACACAAGTGCTCATCACACAAATGTTTACCCTGGGCGGGAATCGAACCCGCAACACGCTGCGCAGTAGTCGATCGCTCAGCCACTGCGCCAACCGTGTCGTCCCAAACTATTTACCATTTACACTAAAAAGATAGTAAACTAACAACTATTATTATTTGGATGCTTTTTTAATACCGTCGGGTGATTCTCATCCCGCGCGCACGTTGTACCACCCCACTGCCTTACGTACTCCATCGCTCGCGTACCATGGCAGTGTCACGTACGAATTTACACAGTTGACACAGTGGTTAAGCAATTGACTGCTGCGCTGCGTGTTGCGGGTTTGATTCCCGCACGGAACATATATTTGTATTGCTTCAGATAGTTGTTCCGGCTAACTAAAAAAAAACTCTAAACGCACTCAAGACACAGGAGAAATTTCTAGTGTGGGGCAACGAATAACAAAAAAAAACTCACTAAATAACTAAAGCTGTAATCGACGTTTTTTAAGAATGATACTTCCGTGGATTGCTTTTGTTCTAAAGGCCCTATGAGGTGGTCCTATAAATTTTGTGAAGATCTGACGTAGACCTTCATGATAAACATTGGAACTCCTCAATATGAAATGGTGTTTACTTTCACACAAATAATGGCATGCTGCCATAGATATTTACTGTTTTTATCTCCATAATCTGTCGACTACGATTTTTATTTTGAAAGGCCCTTCAAATTACGTCAAATGTAAAATAAATACTGTGTCCAATTATGAACTGCGGTGAAGCGCTGAATGATGTGATTTTACGCTTTTTAAACCTACCCGATTCCACGCATACATATTCAATGTGAACATCTAATTTATTTGTTTAATGCCTTTTTATTTAATTCTTTCTTTTTATGTATTGTATTGGTCTTTACCTGCATGGTTTTCACATATAGAAAGAAGCAACGTAAATAATGTAATCAGTATTTTGTAAAAACTTGATTTAAAAGAGTGTCCGTGGAGTTTCTTGCTCGTTCTTCTCCATAAAGACCTACCCTAGACTCACCATTTTTTTTACCTATATTTATTTGTAATTGATAAACCAAAAAAATACTTAACTGATTTTAACAATTTCTTTCACCAATAGGAAGTAACGTTATCCTTAAGTGATTTACACCACGGAACAGATAAACTCTATTTAACTGTTCTGTGATTTACATTTTATAACATTTTAATATCAATGAATTAAAAACTTCACGAAGACTTTATAAAGATTTAAGGAAAATGAGACCATAATATTAAACAAGGCACAAAATTTGCCAACGTCTCAGAAAAGAAAGAAATTTGGTAGTCAATATAAAGTTTTTAGAAAGTACTACGCCGATAAAAACTTATTTCTGGAAAGAAATATAAAAATTATGATGATTATTTTGATTTTCTATATAATAGCAACTATAGGTCACGGATCAACCAATGACAAGACTAGACAAGTACGTAGGAGATATTATGGAAGATTAAATATAAATTAATGAAGATGAAATAAAGAGAGAAGTTCTCCCTCTTTTTCTAACAATCTCATTCTACCTCATAAAGAATTTGAAATCTATTGGGCTGTAAATAACCCAGATACTTACTTAGCAAAATTAAGAAGAACCTATATAAACACCGCTCTACCTACCACGAGGGAATTTCAAATAATCACTCTTCATTCAAATAATATATACCCAAGAGTGCTATAAATAAAGCTCATATTGTAATAACCGACATCAAAGCATAATATTTCCATAAAAAATTCAAAGCCAAACTGAATAATACTTAGGAAGATACACAAAATAAATTCTGTCCGCGTCAAAATGTTTTCTCTTATGAAATATTATGTGGATAAAGGTGCGTTTAGTGAGGCGTGTAACCTTTACAATTGTTAGTAAGTAATCGTTTATTCCGAAAAAAAGATAACCGCCTTCAAAAACTACAAAGAAAAAAAAATAACTTCATGACTTCCGAAATTAAAGTAATTTTGTACTTTGTAGTTTTGTAGGGCAAAAGTTCGTGTTTTTTTTTTTCGCTTTTTGATGCCTGTTTCTTGTCATTGGATGACAAGAAACAGGTATCAGCAATTGAGAAACTGTAACACTAAAAACAGCTGCACTCAAAAGCTACAGAAAAGCAAAAATACGCAATTTTGTTTACTTTGAAGACACATTTTTTCCAGTGATTTTGTTAGTTAACTATTGAACCGATTTTTATAAAATTTCTATGGAGCCATTCTAAAGTAAATTAAATCATCAAAGAAAAACTTAAAATAAAAGTACCTATTATTTTCATCGTTGACTTCGCGTAGACCTCTACATTGTAACAGTGCTACGCAGCTACGAAATTCGTAGCAGCGTAGCACTTACACGGCCACTGTGCGTGGGAGTGTTCTACTGTGTCTTAATTAATTATTGGCAAATTTATTGGCAAAGGAAGAGTCAAAGAAAAGATCGATGTATTGTGTGAAGAATTATATGGACGATAAGGTAGTCAGTGATAGCATGACATGACGGAATGGAAAAAAAACGGTGTAGCATCGACTCCAAGTAATATGGGTCAAAGGCAGGAAGATGAAAGAAGTTAGAATTGACAGTTGGCCTGTCCCATTGGTCTCGTGACCCTGGAGACTGATGTTCTGAGTTGGATTTCCAGATAGAGCGCACGTGCCTCGGAAAACACGTCAAACTCGTTTGGTTTCTACTGTAATTCGTAGATCTTTGACAATCGTTACGAATAGTCAGAAACCCGAAAGTCTTACACAGTAACTGTGTTGTGGAAGTCAGATAGGCAGTTGGTCCATGTAATACGCTGGTATTTTGCTGTATCGATAAAACTAAGAACCGACATCAATGTAGTTAGAAAAATGATGAATTGAATTTATACTTCTTTACAAGAAACGAAATATTTAAAAAATTATGTAAGTAACTATTAACGTCAACATAACTTTTTTCTCACTCCTTTGCAGTTCTTTCCTGATCAATTTCTTTGTGCAATCGAAAACAGTTGATTCGTTTCTATGTAACGAGCTGTATTGTCTCGACGCTTTTCTGGTGATCGCCACTGTAAATTCTGGCTTACAAAAGTCGTAGTAATTTTGGAATAGTATGATGGGCTTGTAACCTTCAAAAATCCATCAGCGATGAAACAAATTTATCACAGTTTTATCCAAACATGAACTCCACGTATTTCATGCCATTATTCGATTTTACTTCAAACTTAATTCAATCCCACAGCCATCCATGTGGACGCCGCTCAATAAATGTACTTCGTTCCCGTATTTCAGGGGCTTGTTTAATGAAAATTGTACGGAAACAGTTTGCTGACAAGCTCATCCATGCATTTGATGATCGGCTTAATGAATGTTGGCAATTTACTCATTCGTACCTAAAAGCAGGTATTTAGACATTTTAGTACGGGAGGAGCTCATGGCTCAAAAGTAAAAGCCACACGATTCAATCAGTCACGGTGGTTAAGCTACGTTTCCCGCGGTCGGATCTTGGATGGGTGACCATCCATTTCATACCGAGACCTCCCCGTGCTTCAGGAAGCACGTAAAGCCGTTGGTTCCGGCTGTCATTCGTAAATCTGTGAGTTGTTATATGTAGTCAGAAGTCAGAAAATCTGATAACCAGTCTTCGAAAGTATCGTGATACCCTGGAACTGGGCTGTGGAGGTTAGACAGGCAGTAGCTCCATATTATGTTAAACACATACTATATTTACTTTTTATAAGCATGCAATCATTTGTCACAATTGATGTTTACATTTTATAATACTTGTTGTTATAGATTCTTGGAATCTTTTATTATGCAAAAATAGAATAAACTTACATTATTGTCCATCGAGCAGAAAGACTGTGTGTCTGCTAATTAAATATATTTTGATTCCCTTTTTATAAATCTGGAAAATAAATAATGTTTTTGCTATGACATGTTTGTCAATGACAGTCGTCAATCTTGACAATTGTCAGTAATACTTTTAATAAGTTTACGGCTTAAATAACGTAAAATCTCCAAACTGATGTCGAATATATGTGTGTATGGCTGTATTTTATACTAAACAGCTGGACACCCCCTAATGTATCTAGTGTTCTTTAAAATCTTTAAAGCACTAATTAAATAAAAATAACTGGCAGTGTACAGTAATTGAGTCTGGCCGGTACTATAATACCCCGCTATATAAGACCAATAAGGGCGTTCTAGAAATAGAATTCATACTTGGATTATTATGAATTTCGGAAGAGCGGACAGGAAAGAAACCTGTCAAATAAGTCAGTCTAGATCTCGCTGTCGCTTAAGTAACACGCTAATTTACTTATACGCTACTAACTACAAGTCTACCGGTCCACAATCAAAAGTCGGTAACGGTCCTGCTGTCGCGTGCTGCTGCTCCCTGAGCGGGTCTTACTGTTAAGATCCGCGCCGTCCCAAATCTAGGAGCCGATCGCGGCAGTCTTATCTTCGGCCGATCCTGTTTGCCGGCCAGGCTGTGGAACCTTTTAGCCTGGAAATCTCTGCCTAATCGTAGTGTGTCTAGGTTAGTGCTTATTTTATTTCTATGTTTTCGATACTCATCACGTTATAATCTTTCTTGTGAGAGCTATTAAATTCTATCGTACAATTCTACATAGCTTTTTATTTCATAAACTACTAGAATTGTTACACATGTCATCATCATTCTTCATTTCAGCCGAAAGACGTCCAATGCTGGACATAAGCCTCCCCAAGGGTGGGTTTTGCCATAATCGCCACGCTTGGCAGGCGGGTTGGCGATCGCAGTATGGTTGTTACTACGGCACAGAGAACGCTGCTGCCCACTCTCTGGTAAGTCCCTTAGTCGCCTCTTATGACACCCACGGGAAGATATGGGATGGTGCTATTCTTTACGTCCGACACCACACGGACAAACGGACACGGACGCTCCATATAAAACACTGGTATTCAGCTGCATCCGGTTAGACTGGACGCCGACCCCAACAAAGTTGGGCAAAGGCTAGGCAGATGATGAGAACCTATTTCTGTAGCAAAGCGCCGTTGCTGTATTTCCGTTTGTCGGGTATAGCTGTTGGTGTAATTTCAGGCACATGATACATTTCAACTTGGTTTCTGGAATGACAACGCACTTGCAAGAATCAAAAAAGATATAGACAGTGGTGACAACTAACTTACCTAGCTGGTCCGGAGGAAGGTGATGGCATTCGTGATACAGAGTAATTCTAGTGCCAAGGCACTCGTTAGACAATAAGGGCACATTATGTGTTCTACAAAATTAGTATATAAGGAGATTAACTGTACCCTTTTACCTAGCAATAAAGATTTTTCCGTGTGGAACCGGCTGCGAATCGCACCACCCCATTTCTAGCCTTAGGTGTCGTAGAATGCGACAGTGGGATATTGACTAGAGGATGGGCAGCAACTTCCTTCTGAGTACCAGAACACCTACTACAATCACCAACATGCATCGGCCATGCATGGCGATTACAAGTGGGCGTCTAAAAGTTGACATGATGATGGTGATTAACGGGTATATAGCCAGCGATGATAACTTACCATCAGGTCGTCCATCGGCTTACAAACACGTAGTGTGGTCGGTCAAAAAAGTCTTGTAACACTTCAGGTTTTGAAATCCTAATAGTTGAGCACAATCTTAAAGAAAACACAAAATGAATGTGAATCAAGACAAGAAGGCTCTTCTTTTTACCGTATTCTTCATTCATTACTAAAGGTCGTGTCCTCGAAAGACCTTGGAAAGCTTTAAATATGACGCTTTTCCAATTCGTTCGGTTCTCTGCTTCTCTTAGAGCGGTCGTAACAGAGAGTCCAGTGAGGGCGGTTACTTGGTATGACCAGCGGTTAGGTGACCGTCCGCGTGGTCTTTTCCCATCTACCTTGCCCATCACCAACTTTTTACAAACGTTTCGTATCGTATCTATTTCTACAATAATGAACGCCTCGTCGTAATCCATTTTTGATTTTCGATCTTGTGACTTATCGTTGAGATGACGTCATTCCCATACATTTGATTAGTTTTCTATTAGCGTTATCGATTGTAGATTCACAATTTTGGTAATTTGGCTAGGGTTAGTTTGTTAGTTTTTAGGGCTAATTTGTTATGAAGAAAGCTCTACCTTTTAACTAAAATGCTAAAAAGCAGTGCAAAAGTCAAAAGTCAAATCATTTCTTTCAATTAGACCATTAAAAGGCAATTTTGAACGTCATAAAAAAAAAGTTGATTCTAGTTGCCCCTTCCAAAAGGTAGTTTCGTATAGAGAAGAGTGCATCGTACTATTTCGTGTCTATTTAGACGAGGTGCAAAAGGATCAGCACTAATCGATTTATAGCTCAAGAATATTTTAAGTTAGTAGGTTCATAAATACGACGTGTGTTTATAATAATATGTGTGTGTCAAATAAGACATACAAGTCTGAAATAACTCGCTGTTATCAGCTCTCAACATACATTCCAAAAATAAATTGCGAAATCTTAATGAGCACAATAATTAATGCACAAGACTTTGTATTAATGAGGGGATTAATAACATGCTCTCATGCCTAATAAGGGTAGATGATACTTAAGGGTGTGTCGCCTAAATTAATGACCCTGATGTCACTTAGTTTTAAATTATTCATAGGCTTTTAAGTGTTAGAATATGAGCTTAATTTATTTATAATTTTGTGTTGATGTCGGCAGCTAGTATTGTGTGGAATATATTTAGTGCTTCAGGCTTCGGGGCAATAATGAATTACTAACTAAAAACTATTAGTTTAAATTCCACTGAATTATGTAAACGGATCCTAATAATAGACATAAACATAAATGCATACTTATTATATTATAATAGTACATTATGGTACAAGTGTGTAATATTGGTGATTACCACTGAGGCGCCATTGAGACCCGAGCCGTTAGGTGAGGGTCTTAAGAGAGCCGAGGACGGTAATCATCAATACACACGTGTATCATACGACGTTTTTCAACACACTTCTGAAGAAAATAATATATATTATATATTTTGAACAGTGAAAACGAGTTGTGAAAAACTTTTCGCAATGGCGGGAAAAAAAAATCAGTTTTCCTATGCGCGCGCATCAAATAATGGCGATCGGCCATAGACTAAAAGAATGAGGTTTCTTTTTTTTTGTCTTTTCGCGGAGAGCGTTCTATTCACGTACAAAATGGGGAATTCAAAGTTTTCTTTATTACAGAGAAAACAAAAGTTACATTTGAGTGAAAGTTTTATTTATTAAAAACGTACAAGTTGAAATTATCTATTTAAATACGAAGTTGCATGAAATGAGCAAGCAATAGGTACATTATTTATTTGTACTATTGAACACGATCTTTTTTGTATCGAAACTTTTTTAAGAACAAAGCAACTCAACCAATAAAATTAAAAAAAAAATCCTATAACTCACTTGTGAATAATAGCAATGAAAAAGTCACAGTTTGATTACAGGTGCCATTATGTGCCTAATTGCGGTGAAATTAGAGCCATTTTATGAGCAAGTGTGTTGAAAAATATCTTATAAACGTAAAAGATTGTGAGGATGACTGGATGTTTGATACCCTTTCACACTTAAACGGTAAAACGGAATTCGCTAAAATATTACACACTATTCCGTATACACGGTGGCGATGACAATAGCACAAAATAAGATCATGGCAGGATTTGATAATTTGCTGTACCTAATTGTTTTTATTGAGCATTAATAATATTAAATTATGGCGCCACAAGTTGCCGCTCTTCTCACAAGTTAGTAAACCAATATTTCAAACGGTGTTCTATTTTGGTTACATTTATATGCTCTATAATGTATGTTTTTTTTTTAATTTCGATAATAGGATTTATTTGATAGTTTCAAAATATTCTTCATCATTTCAGCCGAAAGAAGTCCACTGCTGGACATAGGCCTCTAAAAATGGGGGGTTTTGCCATAATCGCTACGCTTGGCAGGCGGGTTGGCGATCGCAGTATGGTTGTTACAAAGGCACAGAGATCGCTGTCGCCCATTCTATGGTTAGTCCCTTAGTCACCTCTTACGACACCCAAGGATGATATGGAATGATGCTATTCTTTACGTCCGACACCATACGGACCAAAATATTCTTATAAACTTGTATTACGACTATTTTATTTTTTTGTCGTATCTTCATACCCACCTTGTATGTGTATCAAATTTTAGCTAATATTTAATCCAGCTTAACACATAGGACAATTTTTATCAAGATTTTGTGTTCCCGTCAAATCATTTTGGACTTTGGCTTAATTCTGAAGTCGACAAAGACGAAGTCGCGGACAGAAACTAGTATAATATAAATGCAAAAGTAACTCTGTCAGTCTCTTTGTTTGTAACGGATTACCGTTTTGAAAATAAAAAAATATGTATAAAGAATTCTGAGAAAATTAATCGCAACCCGAATACCGACCTTATCACTATTGCTACTATGTCTATAATGATTGTTTTTCTATTCTCCTATCACAAAATTCAATCTTAGTAACGGTTATTGGCCAGGTTTTAGAAAACAATATTGTTTTTTTTTAACGAAAGAGGTTTATCCTTGGTGTGAAAGTTCAATGTGCAATTTCATCTCCCGTTCACCCCAAAAAAATTATAAGTCAAATATAAAAATGCAAATTTTAGTACACAACATTTCAATACAGGCTGATCTGTACTTCGATACATTCCTTTAAAATTAAAAATAAATTATATTACAACGAACACCCTGAAAACTTGAGGTCAAAAGTGAGTTGATTTTTGGTCATCGCCACTTTTTGGCAAATGGTTGAGCTAACTGGTGCCGATCCGTACGTCATGTTCGTGAACGGGCGCCGTCAGTTGAGACTGGTCATCTCTTAGCAGCCTCGGTTATTTTAAATTTATTGTGAATTGTCTAATTCGATTGTCACTAGACGTCCTTTAACGTGCACAACTTGTTACATTGTTCTCACATTGTACCCCTAAATTCAACATGAATGATGTAACCTAACAATGTAATATTCTATTGATTTTAAAAGAGTGTTCAATGGACTTTCTTGCTCGTTCTTCTCCATGGAAACCTACTGTTTGGTACGAGCAACTAGCCGCAACTTTTTGACTGATTGACTCCTTGACAATTCAAAAGTGCCTCTAAATTATTTTTTTGAAATAAATGATTTGAGTTTGAGTTTAACTTGACCGACATACAAGATTAACCGATGACATCGTCAAGGTCATGGGTGCCGTCAGAAAAACTTTCAAGGAGGTGAAACCCTTCTTTTTTGGTGCGTGTTGGAAATCCTCTTAGACTTCCTCCATCGTGGGAGTGACGGAAGGGCATGACGGGACTCTTACCAGCTAAAACAGACGCGGTGTTCCATCTCTGCCTATGACCAGGCTTGAGGGATTAACATAAACATTCACCACTCCCAAAGGTCACCTGGTTGATGACTTTTACGCAATTAGAAGGAAAAGGACTGCTTCATTACTTACTAGTGTGCGTGGCAGTTCCAATAGCATTCTGACCCTAGCAGATCAGCTGGTTGCCCCAATTTTAAGGCATTTTGTAAATGGTTTGGTGCGACAAGGACAACCTTGTCGTTCATAATTTATATGTCTGTTGTGTGCGTTTCTGTTTATGTTACTAAACCGTAGATTAAGTTTCTAATGTTACTAAAAATTGGACCTAAATAGTCAAATAAATAAACGTATTATTATTATTCTTAAAAAAGCATTTCCGCTTAAGCCGCAGCTCTCAGAAAATATTACAAAATTAGACAAATCTTTATTGTTATGGCAGAAGATTTAAAGAACCTTTACAGAGGTTTCGCCTAAAGTAAATTCAAACGGTGACAAAAAAAATTTAATCTTTTTCTGTGTATTTTCTTTCCTGACAGGGGGGGTGAAAGCGCGGCCTCTTGGACCCTTTTGTCAAGGTTAACCGGTGGATGAAAGCGGTAGGTTGCTTTTGTTCAAAATGGACGTCTTCAACCTGGAAGACGTTCACTGTCAAAAACCATCATCATCACTTGATGATGATTTTTTAACTTTAACGAAAACTGTTGAAAATTTAAAGAAACCTATTCAACTCCGGACGCAAATCTTATACTTTTGTAATAGCTTGATTAAATAAGTACTCCAAAAACGAATTCATTACGGTTTTTGGGGTACAGTTTTTGGTCGAAAGCGAAATAAATTCAAATTCAGTTCAATCAACCTGTATATAAACAGACATATGTGTCACCCCTAAAGACCTGGCACGCAATTGTTCGCTCGTGAACATTGTTCTTTATTGCTATTTCGTTTTCGACGATCTTACAGAAATCCTTCTTATTTCACAATCCGATTTTGCCACAGAATAAAAAAATAAAAAGGTCTATAAAATGGTAGTAGAAAAAACTAACACAAAAAATATCGACGATGTACTACTAGGTACCTACTTAAACCCGAACGTTTAACTGAAACCGTTCCTGGGATGACTTTGCGGCAAGGGAGAGGTGTGGTGACGTGACGCGAGACCTCACTGATAGTGGTCATCTGTGGGCTGATTCATGTAACTAAAGAAGTGCTGTTGCAGTGCAGTTGCAGTTAAGTTTCGACCAAAACAACGCTTTTCGTATAAGTATTCTCTACCGCTTTCAGACACGGTTGCGTCAAGTTCGCGTCATGCGAGTGCAATAACGACATTCTACTGTTGCGCGTCTTTGGTGCGTGCTTCGCAACATGATCGGTATTGTACTATTCGTTTGACGTCTCAAAATGACAGTTAAAATGCACTAACCTCTGTACTGGAAATGTTCTATTCAATTATTTAATGAGTAATATTTTTACTCTCATGTGGCTTCACCAAGTTTGGTTGTCGTACAGTTGACGTGCAGTTCACGCGTATCAAAGATCGTATCGTTCAAAAATTACAAGAATACCGTTTATCACTCAAACTTGAGGTTAACTGCAACTGCACTACAACTTCATCGGTAAACAAACACACTTGGTTGTCGTCCAATTTAAATTTTCTCATACGCGTGATAATAATAGTTCTTATTTCAATGCAAATACGAATCTTGGTAAAACTAAAACAGCAAATAAAACTTTTAATTTTTTTTTTAAGATTTTTTTTTCTCATAATTTTGTTAATTGAATTAAAAATCATTTGGGGTGTCTGAGGTTTTGCGTGTTTAACGTTTCACCTTGTATATCAGAGAAAGATTTTTTTAAATCCTATGATCACTTTCCTCCTACATCCGAACTAGACAAATCCTAACTTACAAACTTTAACTGTTTATAATATTGGTGTAAGTAGTTTATAAATAATACAGTCGACATTTGTCTGGCAGTTTGAGCCTACCTTCGTCAAAGCCCTGTCTACAGTTGCGTTCGTCGTGTCGATAAATTCTCCACAAAATTGGGTCAAGTGATCTTGATTTATGCACGAACATTGCCATCTGCTTTCTTAAGTACCATCGGACGTTGTGTTACATTGGTTTGCATAATTATCTACTATGTACGCATTCTTGGTTTGTTATAGCTTGATCAAGACATGAAAACAGACACACACACACACACATAACAAAAAGTATAATGGCATAATATTGTAGAACTTCTATGGAACTAACTTTAAATTTCATGTTACTTGCTGTGATTGGAGTGTTTACACTTTGCCCCACCAAGCCACCACCATGCGGTGGTTTTTTTTTTCGGATTGGCATCTCGCAGGTCAAACTAGGAGGTTGTCGGCTGCTTAACCGGACTTTCCTGTGGTGCCTTAAAAATTATTATTTTTAGCCAGCCTCCAGCCAGGGCAACCCTGCGGTGGCAAAGTACTGTCTAAAATTTTGAAGTGGAGTATGCCCACTGGTTTGGTTTGATGGGGCAAATTCCATTAGTATAATAAAATCTTGGTGGATTCTACCTCACTAGGGTTGGCTGCTCAGAATTTGTGTAGGTAGTTTTACATTTTACACAAAAGTAGACATTTAAAATGGATTTAACTATCAAAAATCGGAGATTAGGTATCTCCATAGATGTAAGAAAGAGGTATCTCTTACTAACACCTCGCTATTATTATATCGCTTGTTATGAGAGCTTAGTAATATTATGATTTCACAGTTTGAGGAAATTATGAAGTTTTTGCTGACTGTAAGAAACTTCATAACAATGGCGCTCAATCTGGATGTGCTCATCGCCTTTTGTTGCTGATTGTATGGAATTCCCTAAAAATGGCGCTTCATTTGAATATGATCATCGCCTTCCTTGCGAGTACAGAGTCCTTTGTTTAAAATTGTGTAACTTCGTACATGTTTTGTCATAACAGAGTTGAACATACTATTGTATTTTTTATTCTGTGTGTAACAGAAGGTCCAATCAGTTTAGAATCCAAACTCTATTGCTTATTGTACGATCGCATTCAATTTTGTTTAGTAGTTACCAATGTAATAAGATTTTTATTCAATTTATTTTATTTTTGGACTAAGTGCTAATGAAGGTCGAAAAGGTTCAAGCAACAATATCAATATTTTCGGTATTTTAAAATTTTATGTGATTCAATTTTACTCTCAATATTATTTCTGTCTGTATCGTTCTTCGTCAGTAATAATAATCATTTATTTAATATAAAGTCACATTAACAAATCTTAGAATTTAAAATAGAACACAGTTGCTTACATGCCTGAACTTGGTTGTACCTGTGCTTAAGGCTAATAAGTGCTTACTATGAATTAGGATTAACACTAAATTACAATAAAAACTTAAATTAAAGTAAAGCTAAGTAAGGGTACATACCTATTAGAATAACGAAAATTAAAATGTCTACAGTTAAAATGTCAATGTTCAAAATACCGAAAATTAAAATGTCGAACGATCATAACACCGAAAATAAAAATAACGAAAGGTTATATTGTCGAATGGTTAGAAAACCAACGTCCAATTATCGACAAACGTAATATCGAAAGGTTTAAATGTCGAAGTACAGAATAACTAATGATCTAAATACCGATTGTTTGAATGTCGAACATTAAAATACCTACTGGTAAAATGTCAACGTTCAAAACATTGAAAATTTAAATATCGATTGTATCGTAACTAATATCGAAAATTGTTATGCCTAAGCTTAAAATTTTATTTGCATACTACGAGTAAGTCTTCTGCCTGTTCGTAAGAAATAGTTCTTAAATATTTATAAAATATTTTTTTCAGCTAAAGTAATTCAACTTATAAATTCTTAGTTCTATGTTTAGAAACAGAGAAATATAAAATATTCGAACTAAGCAAAAGGAAGTCAGGAAGGTGGATATTGTCATTACGTGTTTCGTGTAAATATGTCTATGGCGTGAGCTCGGCGGATTTGCTACTGAAGTAGATGTATTTTGTTTATCTTGGTTCTTGATCAAATAGTAAAATGTAGCAACCATTTCCTGAGGGCCACGTGTCGTGCTTCTTGTTTTTTATACATGCACGTGCTATATGAGAATATTCAAGTTATTTTTAGGGTTCTGTACGCATAGGGTAAAAACGGGACCCCACTAAGGCTCCACTGTCCGTCTGTCTAGCTGGCTGTCTGTCACCAGGCTGCATCATTAGAACCGAGATAGCTTGACAGTTGAATTTTTCACAGATGATGTATTTCTGTTGCCGCTATCAACAAATAATAATAATAATAATAATAATAATAATAAAATGGTTTCAAAGATCGCACGTTCGCTTAGCATCTCAGTTCCAGTCAGCCTTAGAGTCAGGATCGTTGCCCCTATTCCTAACTACTGGAATAACCCACCTGCTCCATAAATCTGGTAGTACTACGGAACCCAAAAATTATAGGCCGATTACTTGTCTGCCAACGGTCTATAAAGTTCTTACATCCATTTTGAGAGTGAAAATTAACGAACACATTGACAAAAATTTAATCATGTCTGCCTCTCAAAATGGATGCAGGAATGGGTCTCGTGGTACTAAGGAGCTACTCCTCATTGATATGGCCATTAACCAGCAGGTTCGTCGTTCCCGAAGGGATCTGTCGACATGTTGGATAGACTATAAGAAGGCCTATGATTCTGTGCCACATACATGGCTCATGAGGGTGCTGGAGTTGTATAAGGTAGATACAACTCTGCGCACCTTCCTGATGTCATGTATGGGGCAATGGAGGACGGTCCTTCGCTGTCCAGGATGTCGGCAGATCCGGGAGAATAGCGAACCGATAAGGATCGAGCGAGGTATATTTCAGGGTGATAGTCTGAGTCCACTATGGTTCTGTTTAGCCTTGAACCCTCTAAGCACGTTGCTGGAGGGTTCGGGTTTGGGGTATCGGTTTAGAAGAGGAGGTCAGGTCATATCTCACCTCCTTTACATGGATGATCTGAAACTCTTTGCCCCCAACAATTTGCGACTGATGGAGCTACTGAAAGTAACAGAAGCTTTCAGTAGCGCCATCAGGATGGAATTTGGTGTGGACAAATGTGCAGTCATGCATGTGAAGCGAGGGGAGATTATGGAATCCGTGGGAACCCAACTCTCGGATTCCATACGCCTTAGATCCCTCTCCTCAACCGAAACCTACAAGTACTTGGGTATGTCGGAAGCGTTAGGCATCAATGCTGCCGACATGAAACAATCGTTGAAAGAGCGCTTCTTTGGCCGCCTGAATAAAGTGTTAAATAGTCTTTTATCAGGCGGAAACAAGGTGCGCGCCTTCAACGGATGGGTCATGCCGGTTTTGATGTACTCTTTCGGCATACTCAAGTGGACTCAGACGGAACTTGACGCCCTGGATAGGAGGGTCCGTACATTGCTGACCGCAAATCGGATGCATCACCCACGGTCATCGGTAATGAGACTGTATATCCCACGAAAGTGCGGAGGCCGAGGCTTTCTTAATGCTAAGTCCCTGCACAATCGTGAGGTATGCAGTCTCAGGGAGTACTTCCTTAAAACCGACGTGGGTATGCATCGAGATGTGGTCTCAGTGGACAAGGGCCTCACCCCGCTCTCCTTAGCGAACGAGAACTGGCGCAAACCTGTAGTACTCGATACTAATGACCGCAAGGAGGTATGGCAGAGCAAGGAGCTTCACGGGCGCTTCTACCGGGCCCTACATGGGCCTGATGTAGATTTCTTGGCGTCCGTATCCTGGCTGCGTTTCGGTGACCTGTTTGGGGAAACCGAAGGTTTTGTCTGTGCGATTATGGACGAAGTTATGATGACGAACAACTACCGGAGGTATATTGTGAAGGACGGCACGGTTGACATTTGTCGGGCATGCCACCGACCGGGAGAATCAATCCGACACATTATCTCTGGGTGCTCTCGTCTAGCTAACGGAGACTACTTGCATAGACACAACCTTGTAGCTAGGATTATCCACCAGCAACTTGCTCTAAAGTACAGGCTTGTGGAGTCGGAGGTACCGTACTACAGGTATGTGCCCGACCCAGTTCTCGAAAATGGCCATATCACGTTGTGTTGGGATCGATCTATCATCACTGACAGGACTATTGTTGCCAATAAACCTGACATAGTGGTGATAGATCGATTAGAGCGTCGCGCAATGATTGTTGATATAGCGGTTCCGCATGACGAGAACCTCGTGAAAACCGAGAAAGATAAACAAATTAAGTATCTTGACTTGGCTCGCGAGGTTGTCGACATGTGGGATGTGAATACAGCAGTCATTGTGCCGATAGTCGTTACGGCCAATGGACTCATTTCCAAGAGCCTCGACCAACACCTAAGGAGGCTCTCGTTGGGCAGCTGGATCAAGGGCTTGATACAGAAAGCGGTACTCCTGGACACGGCGCGTATAGTCAGGAGATTCCTCTCTCAGGAGCCCTGACCACCGGTAGCTTGGACCCTGTTCCCGATACCGGTGGGCTACTATTTTTTTATATTTTTAAATGTTTTTTTTTTTTTTACTAATATTTAAAAATGTAATTTAATATGTTAACAAAATAAATAAACGAGAATAATAATAATATTTGGGGACATTTTCACACACGGCCATCTGACCCCAAACTAGGGAGACCCTGTACTATGGGTGTCAGACAGCTGATATACATACACAAATACATTTTTTTTTTGTAAATACATACATATATAGATAAACAACATCCAGACACAAGGCAAACAGAAGTGCTCATCACACAAATGTTTACCCTGGGCGGGAATCGAACCCGCAACACGCTGCGCAGCAGTCGATCGCTCAGCCACTGCGCCAACCGTGTCGTCAAATTATTAATTAAATACTAAAAAGAATTAAATAAATATTTAAGGTGGGCTCCCATACAACAAACGTGATTTTTTGCTCGATGTCTAATGTTGTATAGATATTTTTTTCATTAAACGAAACGTGAATATTGTTATACATTATAGATTGAATAAAACGGATTAACTCACTGTGTTGTCGGGTTCGTCCGACTAGTTTCGATGGCATACGGCCACCTTTCTCAAGGAGTTCCACAGGATGACACACCGCCCGTCGCGTTCCTGCTGACACCCGGCAACACAGAGAGTTAATCCGTTTTTCTCAATCTATAATGTTGTAGATAATGATACGGAGCCCTTTGTGTGCGAGTCCGACTCGCACTTGTTATGATAAAGGTACTGGTTAAAGACCAAGGTCAACAGTAGGTTCTATCCATATTAATATTACAGTTAGCACTTGGCCTGCGTTTTCTACCGTGTGAATTTTGTTAGGGTTCCCTAATTGGAAGTGAGAAGGGAAGTAGCTCTCGCCACTTACCTATTTAAAATTATGCGAGGTAAAATACATAACCCAGGCGTTCTACGCACAGTATGGTTGTGTGTACCTGATGGGTACGTGGGCAGGCGGGGGCGGCCGCCGCTACTGTGGGTGCAGCACGCGCCGCTGACGGGCGCGCTGCGCGCACTCAACATGGTGTCGCAACAAATTGACTGCTTCAGCTGTACTCTGAGTGAATTCACACGGGCCGTATATTGTATAATTTCTCTATCTTGTTCATGATTTTATTATAATAGCTATCTTTGTGAGCTATGATAACTGTAACTACACTATTGTATTAGGTAAGCCTGTGAGGATAGTGTATGTGTTAAAAAAAAAAAAAAAAAAAAAAACAAATAAATAAATATTTTGATACTCAAATATCCTACAGCGAAAGATTTCTTGAATTTGGATGAATACTTAGTTCCGGATATTACGTTTGCGTATTAATGTTTGCGGAGGCCAACACAGACTGCTTTAGGGCAATAGTGCGCAAGAGAGTGGCCTCCCTGATGCGTCGTGTACGGGGCAGCACCAACGGCCTACTAAGTACCATTATGGATAGAGTCGAGTGTCCTATTGTGAGGCACTGGAATAAGGTACACAGCTCTGGTGGTGCCCTTTTTAATGTGGGATAAGTGGGATAAGTAGTTATAAGGTACTAACATAATTTTAAGCTTTACTAATAATTTTTATGGAATTTATGTTCTGATGTAAAATTATAAATAAAAAATAAAATTACCCCAGGGACATACAAACAAATTACAATGCCAGATCCTGCCCCACCCATGTACAGAAAAGTAAATTAATGAAAATAATTGTAATGAATATAGAACCTTTCTATAGTAAATTGTTTTTCTTTAGAACTTGCGGATTACGAAATACCTACCCATAAAATACAACCTCATTTTACTTAAAATACAGTTTAACTTATAATCAATGTCATTATTGTTTTTAGATTTAAACCGGAAACCGCAAATTCTACAGTCACTAAGACTAATGTTTAGTTATCAGCAATAAACAGTAAGATGCTATATATTGCACATGACTTTATTGAGTGGGGCAAAGTTCTATAGAGTTTCTGGCATTTTACCTCTATAATATTAAGAATAGAAGAAGCAAAGTTTAATTGTTTTTATGTTTTTTTTTGTAAGTCTCTGGAAACACTGGTCCGATTGCAAGTAGATATTTTTTCACTATTTTATTTAATTACAAGAGACATCTACTACATATACAACAGACATGGTTTCTAAATATTTAATTTCTTTTTGCTTTCATCATCATCATCATATCAACCTTTAAACGCCCACTGCTGGGCATAGGTCTTCCCCAAAGACATCCACCTGTGTATTTGTGGATTCCATTGGGGGGGTTTTGGCCGTAATCCCCATGCTTGGCCGATGCATGTTGGCGATCGCAGAAGTGTTATGGTACTCAAAGGATGCTGCTGCCCATCCTCTGGTCGATATCCCTCTGTCTTCTACGATACCCACGGGTAGAAATGGGGTGGTGCTATGCTCGGCCGGCACCATGCGGCAAATTACTTTCATCGGCTATGTTTTAATAGTACATGTGGCGACGTCTATTGCATATGATTCGTACTACAACCGATGTTTCCTAGATCGCGCAAGCAGAGTTCTCCGCGACATTAGGATATATACAAAATCCCGACTACAACCGTCGGGCAGTAGCCCACCAGACATAACACCCTTTCTGAGGATGAAGAACTTTCCACTCTGTTCCGCCACAAAGTACGTAAGGCTGCGGCGAGCCCGAGCAGAGATACCACTCAGAACAAAACGCCATTTTTCGCACGCACACATTGACATTACGTTTATAGGCATTCTCAAGCAGACTTCAGTCTCGACTGTCACGTGTTGTCTAAAGGAATAAATGAGAAACATTGACATTTCATGACGAAATAGGATTGTTATAAAAAAATTGCAGAGCTCCAACCAGTCAACCAGTGTCAATAAAATTTAAGATTGTCGCAAATAAAACCTACAGAGTCAATACAGTAGCAGCCCTAGTGAGACTGGCAAGTTTAGGTAATTATTTTTGAAGATGGCGGAAGCGGGCTTACTGTAACCTTTATATGTTGTTGTTCCGCATACCTCTAAATAAATTTTGTTTTCCGTGCCTCCTCAATTCCTGTTGCTACTAGATAATTATCTTCTTATTACAGCAGATGGTAGTCTACGGCAAAAGTGAATACAACCACAGAGTATTTATGCTCCAGACTCGTAACAATAGTCTGAGAAGAACCAAGATGGAAAACATCTGTGAGTCATTACTTTTTCTTTATCTGGTGTGTAAACAATGCTAGTAAAAGAAATTAATGACCGTGTTCGGGTCAAATAAAACCTGGGTTGTGATTCTGTAAGACCTCATTCTTAACTTCGAATCTGAATCCGCTGTGAGTTTCTTGATTGGCATTTTAAAAACTCGGTTGATAATTCGAATTTACACTAGCGCCACCCTTGCGAGCGTGTCAGCGAGTTGAACTAAATTGACAGATAAAGTATGAGATGACGTAAGAAGTGGCATTCTGTAAGGTAATTTCCCCGTCACTACGACGCTCACTTCGCACTCGAACCCGATTCAAATTGTCAAATATATCAAGGTCATTTTGAACCTTATGCGAAGTGAGAGTGAATAGACGCCCACTGCTGGGCATAGGTCTCCCCCAAGGAGGGGTTCAGCCATAATCGTCATGCTTTGTCGATGCATGTTGGCGATCGCAGTAGGTGTTATGGTACTCAGAAGGACGCTGCTGCCCATCCTCTGGACAATTATTTTCCTCTGTCGCCTTTTAAGACACCCACAGGTAGAAATGAGGCGATGCTTTTCACGGCCGGCACCACGCGGTTGTATGTAAGTAGGTATGTACATCGATTTCTCAAAGATTTCTAACCCGATATGCATAATTATGTTCCTTGTTTGAAACGATATGCTGTTGAGTTGGTTTCATATAGTTTTGTGAAAATCTGCAGTACAATTCTGTAAGAATTCACCCGCGAATTCGCATCCTATCTCATTTCAGATTTCAGTTACCTGAAATGAAAAGTATTTGGTATTCGCTAAAATAGTAACGAATAATGGTTTGCTTCACCAATGTTGTCACTTAGTGGCGCTAGCATAGTTTTCATCGAGTTACAGAGTACCTAAAACAGTTTTCACCGCGGAATCAGAAGTGAGAACTGGAGGGAGTTCTTACAGAATAACATAGTTGATGAAGTCCTTCGGAGATAAATATTTATTTCATCAATGTCGACATGTTTTCGAAGCAGGGCTAATAAAATATTTCTTTTAATCTGTATCATCGGAAATAAGTATCTCACCTCCTGAAATAAAAGTCAACCTTTGTACTATACTGGATGGTGGTGGCTGGCAGCGGATGAATGCGGGTTGCCTAAGACCGGGTTGGTTGGCGATCTCTCGGGGAGGCCAACGTTCAGCAGTGGACGGCAATAGGCTGATATGATGCTGCAACAGATGCCAGCACATCAAGCCATACCAAACTGTCAATTTAATATAAACCTTATTCTTTGAAAATAAAGTTGAATATCTATCAAAGAAATGTGCTGGCATCCTACACGACACAGTCATGATCCGCCTCCATGCCAAAACTTTACCTACTATCTAGCAGGTAAAAGCTAGATAAACTTTAAGTGCCTCTAAAGTCGACTTTTACGCAGCTTAAGACGGCCAAGGTACTTGGTACTTTCAGATTCTCCAAGTTTCGTATCTTCAAAAAAGGCAATTGTTTAAACCACCATCAAAACAATTCTTTAATGCAAAGAACTTTAAGGTCTTGTTTTACCAACCTCGGAATAGATTGTAGTCACCAGATATGAAAATGGAACAGAATTTGATGATTGAAGTTAGTTTTATCGGAACAAACCAACTCACAATGTCTTAATAATTAAAGTAATTACGTCAAACCAATCCAATTGAAATGTACCCGATAGATGACCTATAGGGTGGCAGCGGTGCAGCGATGTTCAAGGCTCTGGAGTCTTGAACATCGCTGCACCGGGTAGGTATCTATCGGGTACATTTCGAAGAATGTGCTTTGGAATTGCACAATTTAATTCCTCTATCCTCATCCCATCGTCGGATGAGCAGACATACGCTGAAGCTTCACTGCTGCTATATGGTTGAAGTTCCACGATCTCGAACCAAGCGATTTGATTTTACATTTATTGTGCAAACTGCCAGACTGTGCAATTCACTGCCCGCCTCTCTGTTCCCCGATATGTAGTTACAAATCTGGGTATCATCAAAGCACGAGTGAACCGGTTCATTCTTGGCAAGCATGTTCCACCTTAGGCCGCATCATCACTTAAGATCAGTTACGGTCAAACGCGAGCCAACTGGAATAAAAAACTTATGTTTAGAATAGATTCTGAATAAATGAGGTTTTTTTTTCTAGCCTATGCTGTCCCACTACTGGGCAAAAGCCTCCCCCAAGTCCTTTCAGAAACTTCTTCCCCGCCCATCTCGAACCAACTCAGCCGATGGCAAGTCAGATCAGAATGATGTGGCCCTTCCTTGGCGACAGCGTCAATCGTCAGGCGTATGTACCATTGAGTGGACACTCATGCTCAGTGGTCATATGTGTGCGGCTGACCTGACCCGACTAATACCCAAAAAAGAGGTTCAAATATCCAAAATCATTACAATCATCTTGACGAATAGCAGATTTTTTTTAACTGCTGGTTCGTTTTCTTTTCTGGTAGGTATTAAGACGTTGTCCCACACTAGGAATTTGTCCTGTAGAGTGGGTGCGTTTACAAACATTAACACTAACATTCACAAACAGCCAGACCCGGAACAACTATCTATAGGCCATACAATTATTTGTCCCGTGCGGGAATCGAACCCTCGACACGAAGCGCTGCAGTCAATCGCTCAACCACCTTTTTAACAGACCTTACACCAAATTATCTACCAAGTAATTTAATCGAAACTTATCGGAAGGTGGCAAGCTCTAAATTAAAACCCCATACCACAAAGAGAGGATACCAGATAATCCTTGTAACAAGCCTATACATTTTCAACGCCAATAAATTACCACTACGAGGTTAGCGCGTGAACGGAGCGAGAAATTAAAACGCATGCCGTTCGCCTACGTAACGGTATTAGAAAAGAGGTTTCATGTATCTTTATGTCTTCTTAGGGGGTCGGTAAATCTTTTTAAGATTTCTGTATACTTTATTTTCTCTCGTTTTGGCATAAATTGTAAGATATTGTACCTACCTACAGTAGGTAGCAGTATTCAGTAGCGACTGAATTCAGTCGACTTAGTTTAGCCAAGTGTGTGCCATGGCTTTTATATTAATTTATTTTTAATTAGAATGTTTTGGATTTCTCTTCACTTACATTGTTTTCACATATATAGAAGCAACAAGAATAATGTAGCCTGGATTTTGTAAAAGCTTGATTGAAAAGAGTGTCCGTGGAGTTTCTTGCTCGTTCTTCTCCATAGAGACCTACCCTACGTTTTGGAACGAGCAACTAGCTTAAATTTTTTTTTTTTGACTATTCATAAGTGCCTGCAAATGGTTTAATTGAGATAAATGCTTTGACTTTGGCTTTGACTTTGTAATAAGGGCTTAAGCTATTTGTTATAAACCTTAAAAGTTCAAGCAAAAGACGACCTTATGTCTTTTACAAAGTATTAGTTTCAAACACTGCCATTTACAGATAAATTGATATCTTTGTAATTTAGTTTTGACTAGCTGAATCGACAGACGTTGTATTGTCAATCGATTTTTCAATTTTCTAACCGTATAAACCTTCCCTGGACTTCCACAAATATTTTAGGACTAAAATTAGCCAAATCAGCCCAGCTGTTCTCGAGTTTTAGCGAGACTAACGAACAACGATTCATTTTTAGGGTTCCGTAGCCAAATGGCAAAAAACGGAACCCTTATGGATTCATCATGTCTGTTTGTCTGTCTGTCCGTCCGTACGTCACAGCCACTTTTTTCCGAAACTATGAACTATACTGTTGAAACTTGGTAAGTAGATGTATTCTGTGAATCGCATTAAAATTTTCACACAAAAATAGAAAAGAAAACAATAAATTTTGGGGGTTCCCCATACTTAGAACTGAAAATCAACATTTTTTATCATCAAATCCATACGTGTGGGGTTCTTCAAAAATGATATTGAGGTTTCTGTAGCGTGAGGTTTCTGATATCATTTTTTTCTAAACTGAATAGTTTGCGCGAGAGACACTTCCAAAGTGGTGAAACGTGTGTCCCCCCCCCCCCTGTAACTTCTAAAATAAGAGAATGATAAACCTAAAAAAGATATATTATGATGTACATTACCACGTAAACTTCCACCGAAAATTGGTTTGAACGAGTTAAAATAAGTAGTTTTTTTTTAATACGTCATAAATCGTAAACCGCAATTTAAAAAAATACACTATTATTAAAACATTATTATATACAATATTATATATTATATATACAATATTATTAAAACAAACATACAACACAACAAAGTTACAACGAACTACAAGAACTTTTATTAATGTTACTTGGCCGCTTTTTATATAGATAACGAATAACGAGCGTCTTAGGTGGCTAAATCGTAGATAGATAATTCTACTCTGAGCTGTAGTTGCAGATAATACCTTTTAAACAATTGTTTTATTTTATCATATTCTCTTTTGTATGAAACAGCAGATTTATTTTACTTACTAGCTTATGCCCGCGACTTCGTCAGCGTGATTGTCGGTTTACAGCAGTGTTTTAATTTTTATTGCACGGAACACATTTTTTTTCTAAACATTTTAAAATGGTCTATGTTACTCCTTATAACATCAGTTATCTGCCAATGAAAGCCAGTCAAAATCAGTCCAGCAGTTTCAGAGCTTAGCCGGAACAATTAGGCAGATAGACAAAAATGTTGTCAATAGGGGATATTACTGCAATGTTCAGGCATCAAAGTGCAGCACTAGCATAATCCGTAAACAGTTTTACGACGAGTCGTTCAAAGCGTGAAATTCTGCCTTTAATTGAGTTCAAAATTGGGAAGTGTATTATATTATACAATCACTCTAAAATATGTTCAGGTTAAGTATTCAGGTGAGATAGACGTATTTACAGAATAACGTTCACTTTTGTCATGTAAGACAACTAAATATGAGGTTATTCTGAGCATAACCTAGAATCCACTTTTAAATGGCCGTAGGATGCCATAATATAGTTAAAAGTACAGTTAGGTAAGTAAGATTAATTAAAACTTTGATATATTTTCACAAAATACCTAGCTATTATAATTAATAACATAATTAAACAAGAATACGAGGTTATGCTCGTGGGTATGTGCTAGTGGCGCCCTCTGCGCTGAGTTTCGCGTAATGTTCCCTATTGGTTTTTTGGTTTAGGTTCCGTGTATACCATTAAATGCGTTTATTAATATATAGCTATAGCTCTTGACGTTACAAACAGACACTTATTTTTTTATGTAATATATTAGAGCTAGTCTACAGAAAAATATGTTAATTTTCATGAAAACTGCGCTCCCGTAAAGATTAATCTTCCACCTGCCATATTGTAAAATATAATTATGTCATATTTCATCCATTTAAAGCAGCCAGTAAGTCGCTGTAGCACCACTTAAAAAGTTATAAATGAAAAGTGCTTTACCGAAACAGAGGAAGAATAACCGGAGTGCGAACAGATTTATTACTATTGTCTTAATTCGTTGCTCTAAATTAATCTGCCCGTTTTGTAGGTCAAGGATTTATATAGACAATAACAGATGAACGAAATATGTTAATTGAAATGTAGATTAGATTTTTCCGGTGATTTATTAAAGAAGCTGCCTTTCTTATTAGTTGTCTCTTCTTCTGGTCTCTATCTTCTTGTGTCTTGTATGTGTCTTCTTGTCAGTTGGTACAGTCAGTGACAAAAGTCGATTGACACTGTTACTTTTTTCTGTGCCATCTTATACTGAAACGTGGTCCTTAACTGCTGGCCTCCTACAGAAGTTCAGAGTCACGCAACGAGCCATGGACAGAACTATGCTCGGAGTTTCTTTCCGCGACAGAATACGGAACGAGGAAATTCGCCGAAGAACTAAGGTCATCACATAGCTCTCAGAATATGCAAGTGGCAATGGGCAGGCCACATCGCTCGAAGAACCGTTAACAGATGTGGAAGAAAGGTTCTCGAGTGGCGAACACAAACCAGAACCGGTGGATGCAAGCGGCAGGTTGCCGCGAGTTGTGGTGTTCCAATGACTTTTGTACCTAGCTGACGGTACCTAGGCCTAGACCGGACCTAGGACAAAGTCTTTTTGTGTCTGTCTACAAAGGTGGCGACTGACATGAGCATTTGCTCGATGTGAATATTCGCGTCGAATATTTGTTACTAGTGAGCAATAATATCTCATGACACCTGATTGTTCGATTGTTCGTGATGAATGCTCGTCTGTACTCCGCCGTTGTAGTTAAAACCAAACGCGCTAGCGACAGACTGCACTGGCTTGTGTAACATTCAAAGGGATTCGCCAAAAAACCGACAGCCTGGTGGAGCGCGTTCAGGTGCTCGGCGCTCGTCATCGAGCTGCTCGGCTCGTTGTACTGACATACCTACCGAATATTCGATTTGTAACGTGCTCACATCGAGCGAATATTCATATCAGTCGCTACCTTAAGACTAGTCTTTAAAACTACACAATAGATTTTAATCACATTTTATGCAATTTTCACCATGGTTTTAAGTATTTAAAAAGTAGCAGAGTCTAGAAAAATAAGGGCGAGGTTTCATTGACAGCTATTAAAAAAAACACAATTTTATTGTCATTTCTGTCTAACTTTAAGTTTAAATTGCAGTTTAGCCATTCTTGAACTACAAAATTGCTCCTAGCGACTAGTTAATACTTAGCTGTCAACGGAACCGTGCCCTAAGAGCAAATATTTTTATCGAATTTTTCACCGAATAAAAAATCTCATCTGAATAAATCGCCTCATTTGAATTTCATGAAGTTACAATTAAATAATTTCTCTAAAGACTCGACCATGTTATTCTAAACTTTTATTTTTCTTCCACAATTTAGAATTGAAAAGTTTCTTCTGTGATTTCTAATGATTGAATAAAAAACCCAAATTCAAAAGACCAAATTATTGACTTTAAAAGTTACTTTGTCAACAAACTTGATAATGTTGAATTAGGAAAGTCTTTGAATTGCAATAAAAAGTAATTTTGGGGTGCACAATGAAAGTCTTTGATCGGATCCATTATAAATCAATTTTCTACCCTAACAACATTTTTTTCCATAAGCAAGATTCCTTAAGCTGTTTTTTGACGGCTTTTATTCACAAATAATGGATGTTTGAAAGTATTTTTTGATACCATATAATGGGTTTTTATAACGTAATAGTATTACGCGATGACGTGTGGTATTTTTAAGAAAAGGTTACTGTATCCTTGTGTTTTGATATCGTATAAGTACTTTAGTAAAAGAGGCATTAGTTTGATAATCAGAACCAATGGTGATACCTGCTTACGTCGTCCACGTCACGGCCTTACAGGACCGGATGATTTGAGGCACCGCGCCTTCATCACAACAAACCAACAGAAAGAAACAGGTATGGGTCGCACAGTAGCTTTCTCTCTTTCTACAGAGTAAATTTGGTCAAAATCGGGAAAAAAGTGTTATCGGGTTTTTCCTTTAGGAATTTCTCAGTAGCATCCCGGAGTTTGGAAGTTGGTGGTGTGACAACACCATGCCCTAAGCGGTCCCTAGACGATCATCCGGCATGACATGCATTACGTGCTGTATGCATGACCGTTTAATCGTATTGATTGATGTGAATGACATGCATGTACGTGCTGGGAGTTGATTAATAATTCTTTTTATTTTTCGTACTGCAAGCTATGACTGACATGCACGCATGATCGTATAGATCAGGGCATGTCATGCACCAGCTCAATTGGTTTCACGTAACTATGGACATGGACAGCGAGAGCTTCCCGATGACGACGACGCGACGTCAACGTGAGCCCAGATGCGAAAGAATTCATCTTGTTATTAAAATCTATGTATACATATTGTCCTGAATTATGGGACTCGAAAAGAAAAACATACATGGACAAGAAGAAGCGAACTATTTCATTAAACAAAATAACAATCAATTTGAAAAAAAATCGATAAAGATTTCACAGTGGTTTACTGAACACTGCACTATAGTCAGACTGGACTTAAAGTGCGTTGAAAATGAATGATCGAATTTTTATGGTCGTTCATGCAGCATGATAATTCACGTAAAGGCATGTCATGCCGAATGATCGTCTAGGGACCGCATTAGAAATCACGTTAAGCTGTAGATCCTACGACTGATTTTTCCCTGGTCACAGTATAAAGATTATGAACAGTACGGAAACTACGAACAAACCGTTCGAAACGGCACACTCACACAGACGCGCGCATCTACGATACCCTAAGCGATAGTCGCGGTGCTTTCAGTCACGGCCTCACGGATGCGGGATGCCGTGTTTGAACGAGTGTCGAGTATTCGCGTAATACATTTATTTATTATTGAAAGGTAAGAATGATTTATTGTTGATATTGAATATGATTGAATATGTACAGTCAGCAAAGGAGATAAGTATCCATGTCGCCGGAAACAGTTGAAGTTTACTTAGAAACCGATAGGTTTTTATGAATAAAATAAAATACAATTTATAGAGAATAAACAGTTCAATGATTTAATAAAATTTCATTTGAAAGCCCCCATTGGTTTCTAAGAAATCTTCAACTATTCCCGACGACATGGATACTTATCTCTTTTGCGTACTGTACATACATGTTAGCAGCCGCCATCTTTGTTTTACAAATAAGTTCACATGAAATTCGTGAATTTATTTGTAAAACAAATATGGCGACTTTTTTATTTGTTCGTATAAATTATTTTTTTCGTCATGTGTGTCGTTATAGTTTTCGTGGGTGCTAAAACCGATAGTAAGGCCAAATGTAGATCCAAGATGGCGGCTGTCATTTTTTTATTTATTTATTTGTCATGGGTGTCATTTGTTTTCGAGGGTGCTAAAGCCAATAGTGATGTCAAAATGTAAATCCAAGAAGGCGTCTCCAAAAAAGTTTAATTTTTAGTCGTGGGTATCGTTTTCATAGTTTTCGTGGGTGCCAAAACCGATAGTGAGGTCAAAATCTGAATCCAAGATGGCGGCTGTAAATTGTTTAAAATGTATGTGTCATGGTTATCATTTTCGTAGTTTTCGAGGGTGCTAGAGCCAGTAGTGCGGCTACAGCTGCTACTAACTTATACAAGCCAATGCTAGTGAACGGAGAAGCACTTGAAAGAGTGAAAGTTGCTAGGAATTTGGGGCTGCTGATGGACGAGGAACTTAGATTTACAGAACACACCAATGGTCTGATACGTAATTCCTTTTATAGGTTCAAGGTTCTCTACGGAATTCGTGAGTACCTCTCCGAGGTTGTTCGGACACTCCTTTCGGATCTGCTCGTGCTTTCTCCATTTAACTACTGTGATATTGTATAAGGCCCCAGACTTCTTCAAAAGACCAAACAATGTATACAGAGGGTTCAGAACGCATGCATTCGCTTTAGCTATACAGTCGCAAGAAGGGTGCACATCTCACCTATTATAACTGAGAAGGGACAACTTAATATGGAATCACGGCGAAACCTGCATTTGTTGTGTTTCACACACAGAATTATTGCAAGTAAAAGACCTTCATACTTGTACAATTTATTATCGTGGTGTAAAGACTCTCACAATTTGTTTACCAGATCAAAACTAAATGGAACGTTATTGATACCGAGACATAAAACAAAAGGCTATAGGGGCAGCTTCAAATATGCGGCATCAAAGATTTGGAATAATTTACCCCCACCCTTCCGAAACATCAAAAACCTAACAAATTTCAAACAAAAATGCAAATTATTAGTTTTCGACTACCAAAAAGATTGCGTCAAATTATTATAAAAGTTGCCCAAGACGATGTTCGATATTTATAGTTTAATTATTAACTGAATTGCCAGTCGTAACCACAGTATTTATATTTGTATTTCTACGTACAAAATAAGATAAATTCCAAAACTGGTAATGTATGATCACTTCAATTCACTTTTATTTTAATTTTTTTTAATTATATAATTGCTTGAACCTTTTGCTTCCGGTATTATAGTTCTGTGTATGTACTACTACTAGCTGTAATACTGGAGACAATAAACGTTTATTCTATTCTATTCTTCTATTCTACAAAAAAAAATTGCCAAAACCGATAGTGAGGTCAAAATCCGTTAAACCGTTTTTGTTGAAATTTGCTATGAAGATAGCTTGAACCCTAGGGAAGGACATAGGCTACTTTGTAATCCACAATTTCGTCTGCATCCGCGATAGCAGGCTGACATTCACGCGGACGTTATCGCGGGCAAAAGCTAATTATAAATAAAGACTATATTTTTTTTATGATTATTACAAATGTAAAGTATTCAGACTTTTCCCTGTATTTGTAGTATGAGACGATATAACTAGCCAAGTTTCATAGTTCTAGGTCAGCGGGAAGTACCCTATAAATTTTGATTCCCTTGATATTGTCGAAATATACGTTTTTTGCGGCATAAACGGCCGTATCTTTTCTTTTATTAATTTATTACTAGCTACTCGACCCGGCTTCGCATGGGCCTATAGCCTTCCTCGATAAATGGACAATCCAACACAAAAATATTTTTTCAATTCAAACCAGTAGATCCTGAGATTAGCGCGTTCAACCAAACAAACTCTTCAGCTTTATAATATTAAAGTATAGATTATTTTTATATTTATACGTAGGATTAAGTATTTTTTGTTGTTTCTTTCATATTTGTACAGCTTCAAGGGACCGTAGACTTGAGTATACGGTTTTAATTTCAACTTGATACCTCCACGCGTTCCCGAGATAAAGGGTCTTGACAGACAGACGGAAAACAAAGTGATTCTATAAGGGTTCCGTTTTTTTCTTTTTGAGGTACGAAACATGTTTTCCACTACCTTCAATATCAAGCAGGAGACAGAACACAACTAGGCCAAAGGCAGGCACAAAGCCATGAACCATTGGCTTAAAGAAAAATGTTTTTACAGCCTTAATGAATTCATGTCATTTAACGATGTACAAAAGTAATGTTTTGGTCATTCTGGTTTATATGTATGTATTTTTTTTTCTATTTTAATTGACATCATTTATTTTATTTTCTATTATTCTGACATTTTAATTTTTTTTTTTTTATTTTAATTTTAACATTTAAATTATTAGATAAAATCAGACATTTCTAATAATTTATTGTATTGTGACATTAAATATTTGCACACCGCATGTATTGGTAGAATGTAAATGGGCCACATTTATCTATGTTTAACATCATACTTTGTACACCTACATTCTGGCAAATAAATGATTATTATTATTAGTATTAAAGGGACGTTTACAGTTCTGGGAGAAGTCCAGTTGGCAAGCACCACGGATAGCATTAACATAATTAATGGGTCCTAAAAAGTGAGCTGTTACATTTGATTCCAATGTGTAATTAGTCTCCTATTCTTGTTCGTCTCTTCATTTAGGTCATTGCTCCCTTACCCATTCCCTTATTACCCTAGATTTTGCTTAGAAACTCCCAACGGGTAAAGAGCTATCAGATTATAGTGAAATTACCCATGAGGCTGATCTAAATATTATATTTCCGAGGAAGCGGAGTAATTACTGCGGGGCTTGCCTTCGATAATTGCGGCGATATTAGAACCTTTTCGAAATATATCTAACAGTAGACTTTTATAGGTATATATGCTAGGGAAGTGTAAATCATAGTTGCGAACTTAGATTATAAAACAAAAGGCAGACGTTGTACGTTACCGACGTTCTATATAGCAAAGTACGTAACTGCGAAAGTTTACCATTACGACGCACGTTTTCGCGAAAGTTGAACCATGTTGGGTCCGCCCTAGAAGGATTACCTACACAATCATCGCAGTAAAGAACTTTCGCGACTTCGTACATCGCGGAAATGAACTTCGCAACTATGATTATTTTATGTCGATGGGTCATACAATGGCATCATTTTCCCAGTGCGAGAGCACGACGAAGAAAGACGAAGATATAGCACTAACCTCTTTTTACAGCTGAAGAACGATACCTTAAATAGCTTAAAGATGTACATAATCATCTAAAATATCGTTATAAAAGTCTTCGGAATTTATTTATCCTTGGTTTTCCCAAGAATGATAATAATTTTCGAACATATTTATGTTCAAATATTTTTAATTTCGTAGTGTGGTGTCTGATTTCGATACTGTAAAGTAAAAAAGTAACACGGTTGGCGCCACAGAACTGTGGTTGGCGCAGTGACTGAAAAATGGGCCGCTCTCCTGCGTGCCGCGGGTTCGATTTGTTCCGGATTCTGTTTTTTGTTTATGTGATTTTATGTTTGTAAACACATCCACAATATAGAAGAAATTCTTAGTGTGTGGCAACTTTTAAAATAGAATTTAAAAAACTTTTTAACAAAAAAGACAACCGCCTTCAAAAAGTAAAAAATAACTTTCAATACGCAAGTCGGCGGCGGATTTGGTTTTGCTTGTTGGTTTGTGTTGCCACCGACTTGCGAGTTGAAAATTATTTTTCACTTTTTGAAGGCGGTTGTCTTTTTTGTTAAAATCACTTTTGTTACAAATTAATTACGAATTAACGATGACACCAAAAAAATTCAGTCATGCCTTAATTTTCTACCCTTAGAAGTGGAATATTTTTTTGAAATTGAATTCTGTGGGACCAAAATTTGAGTCTATCAATAAAAAAAAAATCAAAAAAAAAAAAAAAAATTAAGCTACTGGGCCAAACAATCGAATTGAGAACCTCCTCCGTTTTGACGTCGGTTAAAATTTTTTCATAACCAGCTGTTTCATAGACCCAGTACATCAATGCTGGAATAAAAATAATTTATCAATAATGATACATTCATAAACCTGGGGTACTTTTATAAGCACATAAACACACAATTTTTTGGTACCAGGATATGAAATAATACTGGGCCACTTGCCGTTTTATATATATACAACGATATTGAGGTAGTTCGTTTTTATATTGTCAACAGTTCGGTAACGTTAAGAAATACTGCAGTAATAAATCACCTGCGTGTGCTAATTGCTCGGAGGTACATGAAACAAAGGATTGCCCTCAAAAGAACAATTTAAATTACAAACCGACTTGCGTAGCGTGTATTAATTTCGTTGCGGGATCCAAGACAGTTGAATAAATTCTCCAGAATGCGTCGAGCTTTATTGCCTCGGCGCATTTTTGGTGATCGCCACTGTTGGATCTGGATAACAGGAGTTCTAGTGAATTGGATATAGAGCGGCGGGCTTGTCCCATTAACCAAAAATTAACTGATCTATCATCATCATCATCATCAGCCAAAAGACCTCCACTGCTGAACATTAGGCCTCCCCCATAGAACGTCACAACGAGCGGCAACCTGCCGCTTGCATCTACCGGTTACCCGCGACCTTGACGATGTCGTCGGTCCATCTGGTGGGAGGCCTACCAACGCTGCGTCTTCCGGTTCGTGGTCGCCACTCGAGAACCTTTCTTGGTTTCTTCTCCATCGGTTATCAATTCTTCGAGCGATGTGGCCTGCCCATGACCACTTCAACTTGCATATTCTGAGATAACTGATCTATACTGCACTCAAATTTTCCACACCAAAAATCATCACCATCTCAGCCTATCGCCTAGGCTCCAGTGCGTACAGTGCGTTTAGGTTAGTCTTGTATATATTACTGTTTTTATAGTCATCCCATCTTTTTATAATTTATTAAATTTTACATGTGCAGGTCTACTTAGCTTTTTATTTATATAAAACCTAGTAGATTTGTTACATTTTGGCGGCCTTTTCTCAACAATGTTGGTGTCGGCTTCCATTATTACCAGATGCGGCTGAATACCAGTGTTTTACATGGAGCGACTGCCTATCTGACCTCCACAACCCAGTTACTTGGTGACGCGATACCCCTTAGT
The DNA here is from genome assembly GCA_947361185.1 of Charanyca ferruginea. Classification (NCBI taxonomy): domain Eukaryota; kingdom Metazoa; phylum Arthropoda; class Insecta; order Lepidoptera; family Noctuidae; genus Charanyca; species Charanyca ferruginea. The sequence continues at coordinate 17,917,667 of OX376078.1, read as the reverse complement.
AGAAGTGGTTGCCAGAATTTCTGGCTTCCGACTACCCATAACGACTGCCAAAGATTCACGAATGATAGCCGGGACCAGCTGCTTTACGTGCTTACTGAGGCACGGAGAGAACTCGGTATGAAATCGATGGTCACCCATCCACAGACCGACCGCGGCAAGCGTAGCTTAACCTTTGATCGATCGATCTGTCCTATCTGTCCTGCTTTTACTTAGCCAGGAATTTCTCAACAAAAATCGTAATTATTATTTTAAGTATTGATTGTTATCGACCCTGATTGCAAGCTAACGAATGCATGTACCAATACGTGGATGTTATTTGATAAGACAACACAGTACGAGCAAAACCACAGCTACTAACAAGTTTACAAACAATCTTCGTACAGAATGTTACATGTAGATCTGTGATCACCCACATCTCACTATCTGCAAAGGAATTGCGACTTTGTCAGCCAAGGTTTAAGGTTGAGAAATTGAAATGTGTGACTAGACCGAGAGGCAGTAAATTTTTGCCGTGTTCAAGTTTTGTGGGAAATAAACATTTATATTTTCTATTCTTTCTTTATTTTAGTTTAGTCTGAATACAAAAAATGAGATGATTGTGTATGTTGAGGACTTGGCGTTGGTAGGTACTTAGTATTGAATGGTACTTTTCCGTAAGTATCAATTGAGTTTAGCTCAGCTAAAACGTGCCAGCGTGATGTCTTTAAATCGTCGGTCCCGCAATCCCTTAAGACCAGGGTCTTTAACAGATCTTTCGGTTCCCTTCAAAATGGTTGAGCTAAGTGGTGCCGATCAATGCGTCATGTTCGTGAATGCGCGCCGTATGTTGGGACTGGTCATCTCGAAGCTGCCTTATTATTTTAAATTAATTTTAATTGTTTATTGATTGTCGCTAGACCTCTTTTAACGTGCACAAGTAGTTACATTTTTCTTACATTTGTGTCCCGTAAATTCAACATGAATGATGTAATCTAAATTTCTAATGTTCTATTGATTTTAAAAGAGTGTTCATGGAGTTTCTGGCTCTTTCTTCTCCATAGAAACCTACTGTTTGGAACGAGCAACTAGCCTCAACTTTCTGACTGACTGACTCCTTGACAATTCAAAAGTGCCTGTAAGTGGTTTATTTGAAATAAATGATTTGAGTTTTAGTATACCAGTGCTTGCAGCTTGCAGATGAAACAACTTTTCGTCGGCATTTACAGTGAAATTACATCTGAAAAAAAATACATGATATGTGATATACGTAATTTGGTTTAGCCACAATTTTTCTATCGGTATAACATAATAATAAAAAAAAATGTCAAATCACCTCCAAATCATTGAGATGAAACCATTTTACTCCTTAACTTCTTATCAAAAGAGTATAAAAAAATATCTACATGCTTTGCAATACAAAGGAAAATGATTTGGTTTTTGTTATTACAATAAATTAAAAATGCGTCCGATTAAAGTCTGCGTCTGCATCACCCCCGCACTCGTCCACAAATTCAGTACGGGCCAAATCACAATCTCTTTATAATGAACACGCTTTTATAAACTTCACCTGAAACTAACTGACTTTGAAAAAATCTTGGAAATCTTTAACCAACTTCAAATTGTTGTAATGGAATTGAAACTTTGCGAATGAATGTTATACCCATGACAAATAATATGGTACCATTGAACTGATCTGATGATGGTCTCGGAAGATAGGCACTGAAACTACATATCGGAATAACGTATTCGGATGTTAGAAATGTCACAAATAAATCTCGGAAAAGTCATAAAAATTTTGACATTTTAGCAAATACTATAAAACCACTTCTCTTTGCATTTTAGTCATCTTACAAAAGTGGTCCACTCAATGTATTCGACATAAATAAAATACCTAAAAAACACGACTAAAAAATATTTAACGTTCATTAGAAAAGTGTTTCTGATGGTCCTAAGCCCGTAAAAGTATGAAAAAAGATTGAAAATTAAATGGATATTTACAAACTACTTCATTGGATCTATCGTAGCGATTAAACTGAGGAAACCGATTTTCGATAGATCGTTACGTGTGTAGCTAGCATAAGATTGCATTAGTATGCCTGCTACACACGTAACGATACATCGTAGCGATTTTTAACTGTGCAGATAAATCGAACGACCCTAGTGTCTCCACACGCCACCGATATTGACGTCGATCGTCAGTACCACAGAGTACATTTTAATATATGTCAGTACTCCGCAGAAGCTCACCCAAGAAACATGTCATCGACGATTCTCTTGCTTTGTTAGGCCTGGTTATGGATCTATTATGAATATAAATATCGTTACATTTTTGAGAACCCTGGTTTAAACACACGTCAGTGTTTTGTGAAAATGTTGGCAGAATTAGTGTCTACATGTTGAGTTTTCTCAAATCCTTTAAGAGGATTTTAATATTACGTAACAAAAATACATTAGGTACATTATCTTGTAAACTGTTACGAGGTGATGAAATTAAATTCGAGAAAATTCTCTCACATAAGGAATTTAGGTATTTATTTACGGATCTTTAATTCTGTAAAACAAGAAAATGAGCTTTATGCTCTTACTTGCGAATAATTGGAATGTTTGAGAATACTTTGAAATAAAACAGAAATACCTACTATCCTTGGTCGTTGATTTAAATCTAATAATGACTTCACACTAACAAGCTTGTTATAACACTAAAAATTTTGTCAAAGAAAAAGAAGATATTATAGTATTTCTGCCAAAAACGAAACAACCTCGTCAAAATGTCTGCTAGTTTTCGATGAATTTGTAATGATTATGGATATTTTAGTAAAAAGTTTGAGTATACATTGCAAAAAAGAAGTAGACTATTACCTACTTCTATTTTCATGAACATTGCTTTGCTATTCTGAGGAGCTCGTGGCTAAGTTGAAGCCGAACAGATCGATTGGTCAAAGTTTAAGCTACGCTAACCGCGGTCTGTTTGTGGATGGGTGACCACCCCTTTCATACCGAGTTCCCTCTGTGCCTCGGAAAGCACGTATAACCGTTGGTCCCGGCTGTCATTTGTAGATCTTTGGCAGTCCTTATGGGTATAGTCAGAAGCCAGAAAGTCTGACAACCAGTCTTACCAAGGGGTATCGTGTTACCCAGTAACTGGGTTGTGGAGGTCAAACACTGGTATTCAGCTGCATCCGGTTAGACTGCGAGTCGACCCAATATACTTGGGAAAACGCTTGGCAGATGATGATTGCTTTGCTGTTCTGTAAAAACCTCCCTCGGTGAAGTGAGCTGGGAGGTGAGCTGCTAATCTTTATTATCGGACTATTTTCGAGGTTCTTTTAGGAGGTTCTTTCTCCTCTTTCGTCCGAACCAGCATTGAATACAGACGTGTTATCGCTCATTCCGCAAAAATTAAATTTAATTGCATACGAAAGTGCTACCTATTGATTAGTGTAATAGTTATCTCTTTGGTTCAAACCTTGTCCGTCAATCAGCTCAGTGACGTGTACCCGAGTGTCCCCCGCGCGTCTCGAGTAAAAGAGAACGTGGTCATAATTGCTATCCCGTTCCCGCATCGCTGCCTGCGGCCCGTTATCACACTCGGTGCGCTCCTTCGATCTTCGGTGCTACGACAACGTCATCGCTCACGCACGACGAAATCGGCTACGATTCTGCTACGTGCAGTGTTTACATCGCTAATACCTAGACTACATTTCTCGTTATCGGCTCGCAGTGAATATGGAGTCATCCATGAACAAGTCTATCTCGGATACGGACATAAACCTGGCAGGAAACTGCAAATCACCACCCAGCTTCGTATTTCAACGAGCCAAGCGTAGCAGAGAAGATGTTTCGATTGGTCTGCAGTTGGACGAGTTTAAGGAGGAGATGAAGAAAATGATGAAACTCTTCACGGAAAAACGTGAAAGTGAGATTCATGAAATTAACATAACTCTCAAACAAATTCAGCAGTCGAATATAAACATTGAAAATTCGATAACATCACTGACTCAGCAAAATGAGGAATTGAAAATGAAAATCGTGAAACTGGAGAGTCAGGCAAAGGAAAGTAATCAGCATATTACAGTTCTGGAACAGAAACTAGAAGATATCCAAATAGGATGCCGCAAAGCTAATTTCGTCTTAAAAAATGTGCCAAAAAAATCCAACGAGTCCAAAGAAGACCTTATGGACATGGTTGTTTGTCTGTCTAGCAGTATAGGATGTAAGATGGACAAACACAATATCAATGATATTTTTAGAGTTCGTGGCAAGAAAACTGATAGTCCTAACACACCGATAGTTGTGGAAACTAGTTCCACTATCCTGAAAGCTGAAATACTGAAGATGGGAAAGACCTTCAATCTTAAAAACAAGACAAAACTCGCCTGTAAACACCTGGGACTCAAAACTCATGAAGACACCCCTATCTTCCTGGCTGAGCATCTCACCACCAAGGCGTCCCGATTGTTTTTCCTTGCCAGAGATTTATCAAAGTCTGGCGCATACAAGTTTTGTTGGACAGCATATGGTAAGGTTTACATAAAAAAAGACGAACAGTCACCGACCGTTACTATTAGATCAGAGGATCAGGTGCATCAATTAAAATTAAAACCGTGACTACCTTTAAATATGCAATGTCACTTCTACCATAAGATAAATAATTCATTGCGATTTTGCAATTCTTTTCAATTGTTTAACGTGGTCATAGAATGTCCCACTCAAACTGTTTTTTTCTTTAATTCTAAAAGCATATGTATCACACTTAACTGCATTGATAAACACACTTTTACACTATACCAGACACACTATATCAACATATACACATGTACACAGATTCTCGTAACAAATAGATACAGTGCATTATGTTACACTTCATCATTTGTTTACTTAATAATACATACATTTAATCGGCACACTGTCCTATTTACTGATCGTACTACAATCCTATTTGCGATATTTTTAAGTTATTATTGTAACTACAACCGTTCATGTATTACTAAACTATTAAATACAACTGTTAATTATCTTTATAGTAACCTAGTAATGACGAATTATTCCATTTACAATACCTACAATGGGTGAAACACTAAATACGCTCAATGAAATTGACAATATTGAAATTACACGCATTATTGAATGTGACTCATCCGATCTCGCTAAACGAATTCAAGTAAAACGAAATGATTTGACGATTATATCCCAAAATATAAGGAGCATATATTGTAATTTTGACAGTTTTTTGACCACGCTATCCTCTCTTGCCTTCGAAACTGACGTCATTATTCTAACGGAATGTAGATTAAGTGCCTATAAACAGATACCACAACTGAACAACTATCATTCTTACACTTCGACCCACCACTTAAATCAAAACGACGGTGTAGTTGTTTACATTAAAAATACACTAAAATGTAAGGTCAGGGTAGTTAACTTAACTCATGCATCATGCCTTCAATTAGATGTTCTTAACTTCACTATTTTGTGCATCTACCGGTCGCCGTCAAATATTAATATTGATAACTTCCTCGACTCGTTTGGCAAACATCTTGACACATTACCCCTGCAAAAAAACATTATTATAGCGGGAGATATTAATATTAATATTAGACCAAAGGATTCGGAACCGAGTCATGAGCGTAAAAATAGATTAAATTACCTTAATATGCTGTCTGCATATGGTATACTACCTGGACATACACAGCCTACCAGGGAAAATAACTGTTTGGATCATTTTATGCTAAAATTTAATAAAAATAAATTGACAGCAGTTGTTGGTATCTTACACACTTCAATCACGGATCATTACACTACTTTTCTCTCTATATCTAAAATAAAGAATATCCAAATTGCTCCAAAAACAAGAAAAACTGTAAATTATGAAGACGCTCTCAAATATCTCCAAGAACACAAAATTTCTGAACTACTTTTCTGTGATGACCCTATAGAGTTAATTAATCTTTTCCTGCATAAATTATCTGAGTCTATTCAAATAGGCACTGATATTGTAAAAATCCCTTGTCGTAAGCGTATAATTAAACCGTGGATCACCCCCGGTATCCTACGTTGTATACATAACCGCAATAAAATGCAAAAATGTCTCAAAAATGAACCGCACAATGAAGTCCTAAAAATCACTTATATCCGATATAGGAATTACTGCAACAATCTCATCAAAAAACTAAAACGGAAATATCAAAAAGAACTTCTAGCTAAAACAGTCAATAACAGTAAACTACTTTGGAAAAATATAAAAACTATAACTTATTCTAGCAAAACTAAAAGTGAAAATTGTGAACTGTTGAACTTAAAATCATCCCCGATCGATTCAGTTAACTTTATTAACGACTTTTTTGTAAATATTGGTGAACAGCTAGCTCGGGATATACAGTTAAACGCAAACCTCCCTAGTTCGACAGTTAATTTGTCTATTCAACCCAATTCTTTTGTACTCTTCGAAACGGACCTCAGTGAAGTTAACGGAATCTTATTTGGTCTAAAAACGTCAAGCGCCCCTGGCTGGGACAACTTAACGACTAGTTTTCTAAAGCATATAAGTAGGGTAGCTGTTCCGATTATAACGCATCTTGCTAATTTATGTTTTAGAACAGGCATATTCCCTGAACCTCTTAAACAATCCATTATTACACCAGTTCACAAGGGTGGAAACAGAGACGATGTCAATAATTATAGACCCATATCAGTTTTACCCACTATTTCAAAAATAATAGAGAAACTTATAAATAATAGACTACTTAAATATTTAAATAAATTTGACCTACTATCACACTGTCAGTATGGATTCCGACAAAGTTTATCTACTGAGGATGCAGTAAGTGCTCTTACAAGTATAGTAGTAGACAGTCTTGACAATGGAAATAAATGTATTACAGTATTCCTAGATCTGAAAAAAGCATTTGACACCGTCTCTGTTCCGACCCTGGTGAACAAATTAGAACAAGAATTCGGAATAAGAGGTATCCCACTAGACCTCCTTCGTAACTATCTTTCTAATAGAAAACAAAGAGTAAGAGTTGGTGACTATATTAGTGAAGACGCACACGTATCTTACGGCGTGCCTCAAGGAAGCGTACTAGGTCCAACATTATTTTTGACCTATATTAACGCCCTCTGTAATCTGAACATCAAAAATGCCAAAATTTTCACATATGCCGATGATACAGCTGTTGTATTTTCTGGTAAAACCTGGAAGGAGGTCAAAGTATTTGCTGAGTTAGGTATGACTGTAATTGCCAAATGGTTAAAAAGTAATTTACTAACATTGAACACCTCAAAAACCAACTTTATATGCTTTAGTATTAATAACCGTACCCAGCCTGTCGAAAACTTTAAATTAAAAATTCATCAATGTGATAATATAAATAATCTGAATTGCAAATGTCCAACAATAGATAAAGTAACACATACGAAATACTTAGGAGTGGTTGTTGATCAAAAGCTATCTTGGTACCAACATCTCGAACAAGTTACAAGCAGAGTCAGAAAGCTAAGCTGGTTATTTAATTCATTACGACATGTCGTTCCAAAAACCTTGTATACACGCCACAATTCATCAAGAAATCTTTTAAATGAAATATATATAGCTCTTGTGCAGCCAGTTTTGACGTACTGCATTCCTGTTTGGGGAGGGGCTAGTAAGACAAAATTCTTAGACGTTGAGCGTGCACAACGAGCATTAATAAAAATAATGTATTTTAAGAAATTGAGATATCATACAGACGAATTATATCTGATCAGTGACCTGCTCTCTGTGAGGAAATTATATATTATACAGACCATCTTGAAAACGCACAAAAGTTTACCGTTCGACTCCTCCAAATTAACAAAGAGACGAAAGGACAATATTATACAAATTCCCCAAACACGAACTCGCTTTGCTAGAATACAATTACGAAAACGTTCTGCCCAATTATATAATAGGATAAATATGAAAATATACATATATACTAAACAATACCATGACTGTAAAAAATCTTTAATTAGTTGGATAAAACTTTTGAATTATGACGAAACAGAAGCACTGTTAACACATGTATCATAATGCACGGATATGTCCGCTTGGACTGTTGCATGCAATTGTTTTAAGTATGGTGGATGTGCAATGGCACGTCCTCACCTCGCTACACATGCTGACACACATATTACACGCACGCACGCACACGCACACACACACACACACACACACACAAACACACATACTCTCACAAAAATATTATAATTATGTTATCTATTAATATCGGTATGGAAGAGCGGAGTCTCCCAACACAGGCATTACTTGCTTAAAGGGAGGCTCCAATCACTATGTTGTTTTTGCAAACATTGTCAGTGAAATAAATGATTTTTGATTTTTGTTTTTTTTTGACCTGCTTGGAAAATGAAATCAATTCTAACCTCCCACCTGGCCGAGGCTTCCATCTGGGCACGTGGTAACGCGTGCCGAGTATCCGACCAGGGCCTGGAGACAAAATACTTTTTCGTCAACGTCAAACGTCAACTGCATACAATTTGATTTTTCCGTTGGCGTTAATGCTAACAGAAAGGGATTTTGTCAACAGGCCCTAAAAAACTTTAAACCGAATCCGCACCCTGATTGGCCGCTTGAAACAAAATCTTCACAGATGGAAGTTCTCAAATGATGCCAATCTTCAGTGCCTATGCCACGTCCTTCCGCAGACTATGGTCCACTTTCTATCATGTACCGCATAATCTGTATCTCTTCTGGGCAAAGGGCATTCATCATCTGCCTAGTCTATTGCCAACTATATTGGGGTCGGCTTCCAGTTTTACATGGAGCAATTGCCTATGAGACCTCCACAACCCAGTTACTGGGTAGCACTAACACGAGAACTCTTGGTAAGACTGGTTGTCAGACTTTCTGGCTTCTGACTACCCATAGCGACTGCCAAAGATCTGCGAATGACCGCCGGGACCAACGGCTTTACGTGCTTTCCGAGGCACGGAGGGTACTCGGTTTGAAATGGATGGTCACCCATCCACAGACCGACCGCGGCAAGCGTAGCTTAACCTTGACCGATCGATCCGTACGACTTTTACTTAGCTACGAGCTCCTCAAAAAAGGTCACTATAAGGCAGGGTTTGTTTTGTTAAAGTTGGGTCCAGGGACCCTTTAGGGGTCTGTAGCATATATTATGTACTAGCGACCCGACCCGGCTTCGCATGGGCCTAGAGCCTTACTCGATAATTGGACTATCCAACACAAAAATAATTTTTCAATTCTAACCAGTAGATCCTGAGATTAGCGCGTTCAATCAAACAAACAAACAAACTCTTCAGGTTTATAATATTAGTATAGATCAGGGGTCTGCCGTCAGTAAATCAGTTAACTCGGCCAAGCCACGAACTCGAATTGGGACTTGTATTCTTTTCCTAAAGTATTCTTTGACAGGGGTCCGAAGAATTGAAAGAAAAGTGGAAGTGGTTCTTGACCACAAAAAGTTTAAGAAACCCTGACATAAGGTCAATATAACACTGAGTATAAGTAATGAAACTAGGTTCTGATAGCCTCAGTTTCGTAATATTGTTGGTGCACCCACATGCCTCTACCCGAATCACAGTCTTGTACAATTAATTACAGAAATGCAAACATACCTGCTCGGAGTTCATACAAATATTTGTCTCGACTCGCCAATGAACGCTATACGGGCCATCAAATTAGCATGACTGATTCCATTTACTTATGAGGAACACGGTTTTATTTGCTTCAACTTGGAACTAACTAACTAGGAAACTGAGGCAGAGGGTAAACATTGTCAATGTGGCAATGTCGCCTGTCTCCCCATATTTCAGTGGACGGTGATGATTGGGGCCATTAAACGACTTTTACAGATTTTAAACTGACAATCACGTCAAAATGTGCAGTGAAAATGATTTGAAAAAATATATGTTAAACTAGAACATCCGGAAAGATGGAAGGCATGGAGGGAGGCCTTTGCCCAGGAGTGGGACAGAACAGGCTAACAAAAAAAAAAAAAAAAACTAGAACATTCTCTTAATCATTTAGCAAGTGAACATTTTTGATTAAGTTCATATTTAAATAGTTTAATTAACTCGTGAAGTTGTGTCTGACGCGGACAAAACATTGACAATCACACAAAATCTACCTGGTATAATTAAACGAAACTTACACCATCTTACAGATAGTTTTATTATCTATCTTTTAGTATACGCCTTTTTTTTAAACTGAACAGAACTGATGCAGAACGGACGCAGTCTGCGTCCAAAACTCTCAAAATTTAATCGACAAAAATTAAATAAAAGTAGTATTCTTTCAAAATTAAAAAAAAGGCGTATACTAAAAAATAAGATTATACCTGGTAGATTTTGTGTGATTGTCAATGTTTTGTCTGCGTCGGACAGTCAGACACAACTTCACGTTTTAATTAAACTATATAATATGAATATAATTAAAGATATTCACTTACTAAATGATTAAGAAAATGTTCTAGTTTAAGATATATTTTTTTCAAATCATTTACACTGCACATTTTGACGTGATAGTCAATTTAAAATCTGTAAAAGTCGTTAAATAGCCCCTTAATAGTCAAAGGTTATCGTATTCATTGTGTAAATATAGTACATCCATTGAGTACCTACATCAATATTTTTTCAGTACAAAAATGACTAAGACTATGCAAGAAAATCTTAGAAGTCGAATTTAGCCTATTTTCAACCGACTTCAAAGAAGGAGGAGGTTATCAATTCGTCTGTTTTTTTTTTTATGTTTGTTACCTGATTTCTTTGGACTGAGTGAACCGATTTTGATGATTCTTATTTTTATGGATAGGGTATGTTTCAGGGGTGGTCCTATATAAATTTTATCAAAATTGATTCAGCACTTTTTGAAAAATCAACAAATACCCAAATATTTTACATAGACGACGTTTTAGTTTCATCAATCTTTGTAGTAGTTAACTTTCAATCTCTTCTTAATAGATTTGGATGAAAAGGAGGTACTAAAAAGCGGAAAATAAAAAGCTTTTTGCAAAAAAGACAACCGCCTTCAAAAACTAAAAAGTGAAAAATAACTTTAGCACAGAACACACATTGACTTTAGTTTCGGAAGTCGGTGGCAATACAAAACAACAAACAGAACAAAGCCACTGAATTTCGAAACTAAAGTCAATGTGTGTTCTGTGCTAAAGTTATTTTTCACTTTTTAGTTTTTGAAGGCGGTTGTCTTTTTTGCAAAAATCTTTTTTAATTGTCATGTCGCTTTGAAACTTTGCAAATACATGCAAAAGCCATCATCATCATTTCAACCATTAGACGCCCAATGCTGCATAGGTCTTCCTCAAGCAAGGGGGGATTCAGTTGTAATCGTAATGCTTGCCCGATATATGTTGGCGATCGCAGTTGGTGTTACGATACTCAGAAGGACGCTGCTGCCTAACCTCTGGTCAATATCCCTCTGGTCGAAAACATATACTAAATGTTTCGTCTAAACACTCTGAATTTGTTCGAGAAACGTTAGTCATATTTTATATGACAAGATGTTGTTTGACCTGGAGCCATCAGTGGCCGACGTACTATTCTTTTTTTTTTTATTTATTGTTATTATACCTATTATATTATTAATATATACACCACCACCACCTCTAACGCTAAATTCTGACATCGATCCGGGACCGTAAGGGTTCAGCAGGTTTGAGCTACAGTATCTCTAAATATCTATTGTCATTACAAAATGGCCGGTCTATAAATCTAAGCTTCCCTACGCACAGCATTCATGTTTAACTACCATTAGACCAATGAACCACGCAAATGTCATTGTTTTTGAGGACATATTTCTTAAGATAAGGGTTACTTTCCTATCTCTAGCTCCTAGACAAGCACTGTATTCATTACCTCTCCAAGCAGGTGGTTTATTTGGCAATTTTATCGTCGTATTTAAAGCTTAGGGAACTGTGTTAAATAATGAGAGATTTCGAATTAAAGAGAGAAACTGAATTAAGGAATGTAATATTTGAATTAAGGAGTGTGTATTATTACTGGATGTGGAAAGAAACATCTCGTAGCTATTAACTATACCTACATAATATTATCATCTCAGCCGAAAGACGTCCCCTGTTAAACAAAGGCCTCCCCCCTATACTACGCCATAATTTTGACATTGTGGGAGGTTGCCATAATCACCACGCTTGGCATGCGATTTGGGGATCACAGTAAGGCCTTAGTTCAACAATCGACGTCTTTTGTCTGATGATGATGATGACGAATATCTACGTTAAACCCGTCCGAAGCTGCATCCTAGAACAAAATAAGACAGCAAGTAAGAATTAATGTAACCATCAATCATGGGTTGATATTAATAGACAAGGGAGTTCCCATTTAAGCTCGGTCGCCACACACTCACACCGTTTGAGGACCCCTGGTTTAGACAATTTCTCTGTAACCATTCAATTTAAGCGTGGTTTACCCAGTAAAGAACCTCTACATATTCATTCATTCACTTACAATGCAACCGGCAAATGTTTCCGCAGTGCAGGTGCATAAATTCACTTGTATTTGCTCCCCACAAAGGTAAGGTGCTTCACAAAAATTCTAGAGAAACGGTAATGACTGCACGATTTTTGAAATAACTTGCAGGAATAGAAATTCTTACATGTAAGTAGACTTTCAGAGTGAAATTCTATAGATATTTCGATGCATCTGTGTACATTGGAAGTCGACTAATATTTGGATTGGAGTCAAGTTTTCCAAGGTTTTAGTTTAGGCTGCAAGCAAACCTGCGTTAAGAGAGTTCTTTCCGGTGCGTCTATCGTCAACGCGAGCATGATTGAAAAGATTGTTGTTTCATCCAACGCAATGATCGAAAAGATACGAGTGAGCGAGAACGTGAACATTGAACGAAAATTGGGGTGCGGAGATTTCACAAAACTTGTTCCAGGAAATATGTGTCTTTCAAAAAGACTTAGATTATTTTGAAAAATGTATAAGTAGTTGTCATTTAGAATTTTCATGACATGTGCAAGGTTCTTTAGCGATGTTTTTTTACCTTTTCAATGTGTGAGTACCTACCTACATTTATTATGAACGGTCAAAGTGCAAAAATGCACAAATTTTATGCTGATGCTCAAATGTCTTTACTGGGTTTATTTTGCATATACGTTAAAAGTTACGTACGCGAACATTACGGTATATGATCAGCTGATCTTTTCGCAATGTCAGGATTGGTTCTAACGTAAAAGTTGTTCATAATGATTAGAATCTACAGTGATCCCTTTTCAGGGTTCTGGTGAACAAAAAATAAGACTGAATAAAAACTAGTCGTATTAGTCGAACGTTAGTAGTTAAGGTACCTTTTATACTTGATATCCGAAAAAGCACCAATGGGGAAAAAAGGTTCTCGAGTGGCGACCACGTATACCGAAAAACGTAGCGTTGGTAGGCCTCCCACCAGATGGACCGATGACATCTTCAAGGTCGCGGGTAACTGGTGGATGCAAGTGGCAGGTTGCCGCTCGTTGAGGCGTTCTCTGACCTCAACTGTCAATTAGGAGACACAATAGTTAAACAATGACATGCGACCAATATTTGGCTTCTGGACAGACGAAGGGGAAGCCTATGTTAAACAGTGGACGTCTTTCGACTGATGATGATGGCGATGATGATGATCTGAAAATGAGTCAAGCATTGAAGCTATCGAGTAGGTACCTAGCGAGTACGCATCTTAACGATATTTCTTTATCTATCCTCAAAATTTTACAGCCATGTGACGCAATATACTGGGATCGCTACCCATATGTCGCTATGACAATAAAATCCGGTCATGTGTGAATCGGAGTTGCGCACCGAGGGTTCCGTACAAACTTGTAGTTATCGGTTAGACATCCTATTGTCAATCTTTAGACGCCAACAGCACTGCTGGGCACAGGTTTCCTCCCAAGAGGGGGCAACCGTAATAGCCATGCTTAGCCGATGCATGTTGGCGATCACAGTAGGTGTTATGGTACTCAGAAGGACGCTGCTGCCCATCCTCTGGTCAATATCGATCTGTCGCCTTCTTGGACATCCACGGATAGAAATTAAATGGGGTTGTGCTATTCGCGGCCGGCACCACACGGCCTCGGTCTCGGTTAGTATAGCAACTGCAAAATAAGTAAGTACCTACCTAAACGAAAAAAAATGTATCCGCAAAAAAATATATTTTTAATGTAAAGTGGAGATTGATTTACGGTTAAAGATATTTATTTTCTCAAAAGAATTACAAATTCACTTACAGAGAAAACATGAATAAAATGTTAGGATTATGTGCCATTAAGCGTGGCATACATTTAAATACTATACTTATATAATTTAACAAGATATTTTACTAACAATTATGCGACTCAATAACAAAACAAAACAAAATAGATGTACCCTAGGTAGTTTTAAAATTGAACAGTGAAGTTTTAAGCAACACGGGTAGGCGTTACAATAGCGGCAGCGTGTTTACTAAGACCTGCACCATAGTGCCAAACCTGATGCATTGCGAACATACTCGTACATGTGACGGGCAGGGCAGTTGTTTTCTTTTTTTTTTTTAATTTTTATTATTGTTTTGATTGCCTATTATCACTAATATTATAAAGAGATAAAATTTGTATGTAAGTTTGTGTGTAGGGGGTAATCTCCGAATCTACTCATCCGATTTTAAAAATTCTTTGGAAGCTACGTTATCCCTGAGTGCTATAGGCTATATTGCATTATCAAAAAATTAGGGATCCTTGAGATTATTCACGCGGACGAAGTCGCGGGCGAAGCTCATATTTCCACATTTTTTTTTTCTTTTTGGTTCATCATATTATTATTGTTATTAAATATATATTTTTTCATATTATTTTTTTTTTTTTTGTATTTAGTTTATTCGGAAACCAGAGAAAGTTCCTTTAGTATATAGTTTTTTAAATGTTTCTTGTATATGTTAAAAGATTTAATTTCTTTTAAGTCCTTAGGCAGTTTATTATAGAAGTTTGCCCCTTCATACAGGATATTCTTTTTTCCGTATTTAGTCCTAGGCTGGAATAAGCAGATATCATTAGCATGATTTAGTTGAGAGTATTCGGTACTGGACCAGCTTTTGCCCGCAACTTCGTCCGCATAACTGTCGGTTAACGCGGATGCAGACAAAGTGGCAGTCGAATAAAAAGAAGCATATTATGTCATTCCTCAAAGTTCGAACTATCTTCATGCCAAATTTCATCAAAATCGGTTCAACCGTTTCGCAGTAAAAACGTAACAGAAATTACTTTCGCATTTATATTATTAGTGTGGATTAATTTCAACTTGATATGTCCCCGCCTTTCTGAGAAAAAAGGTCTTGTCTAATGAACATACGGACGGACAATAAAGTGATCTTACAAGGGTTCCATTTTTTCCTTCTGAAGTTCTAGGGAACCCTAAAAATGGCGCAGATGTGCACAACAGAAAATAAACAAAGATGTCTTTGTATCTTACCAAAACCCATTTTAGGTAAACAAAAGTACCATAGGAGATAATCAATCAACAACGAACACATCATCCAGTCACGTCGCATTACCGGGGGATGTGAACATTGGATGTCATCCAACATTCAGCCAGATAATTGACATCCAATTACGTATACATTTATGTACATTCTCACTGTCATTATGTCCGGAGGGTTGACACTTTGATTTTTGGGTGAAATTGTTGATCACGGTGGTGTTATTGTTTTTTGGTAAACCTACATATTGTTGTAAATAATATTGCTATTATGTAATAGTAAAGGATTTCGGTGTTTATAAAGTGTATTACAAATTTTAAACGCATCTAAAATAAATAGGTATATTATTATCTATATCTTCTATAATAAAATGCTGAGGAGCTCGTGGCTAAGTTAAAGCCGTACAGATCGGTCAAGGGTTAAGCTACGCTAGCCGCGGTCGGTCTGTGGATGGGTGACCTTCCCTTTCATACCGAGTTGCTCTCTCCGTGCCTCGATAAACACGTAAAGCCGTTGGTCCCGGCTGCCATTTGTAGATCTTTGACTGTCGATACGGCTAGTCAGAAGCCAGAAAGACTGATAACCAGATCGTGTTACCCAGTAACTGGGTTGTGGAGGTCTGATAGGCAGTCGCTCCATGTACACTGGTACGCTGCTGCATCCGGTTAGACTGGAAGCCGACTCCAACACAGTTGGGAAAAGGCTAGGCAGATGATGATTTACTTCTATATAATAAAAATGAATCGTTATTCGTGTCCGTGTGGTGTCGGACGTAAAGAATAGCACCATCCCACATCTTCCAGTGGATGTCGTAAGAGGCGACAAAGGGACTCACCAGAGAATGGGCAGCAGCGTTCTCTGTGCCTTTGTAATAACCATACTGCGATCTCCAATCCGCCTGCCAAGCGTGGCGATTATGGCAAAACCCCCCTTTTGGGAGGCCTATGACCAGCACTGGACGTCTTTCGGCTGAAATGATGATGATGATGCATCGTTATTCGTCAGTCTCGCTAAAACTTGAGAACTGCTATTTGGCTCGATTTGGCTAATTTTGGTCTTCAAATATTTGTGGAAGTCCAGGGAAGGTTTTAATGGTGAGAAAATTGGAAAATTTGGCAAAAAAGAAACACGGGACAGGACAATGTCTGTCGGGTCAGCTAGTTATTTATATAATTGAGGTTGATCTCTGATGTTTGATGTGTGTCTGATCCTATTTTTAATTTTGGTATTTTAATACATATTTTTTTTAAAAAGAATAATATTTTGTTTTTAGTCCGACCCAGACCACTTACATAAGACCGTTCCTGAGGTAGCTGCGCGGTGTGGAAGGGGTGACAGTTGTAACAAGTTGACGTATCAGTGAGCTCTCGCGTCACGTCACCACACCCCTCAAACACCGCGCAGCTACCTCAGGAACGGTCTCAGTTAAGCGGTCGAGCTATAAAAAAACTGAGATCTTTAATATACCATCTTTTCATGCATATTACAAAATAGTTTCCACATTTCACATCTGCCACGTGTTTCGAGACCGGCTTAATTTTTAATCTTGAGGTTTTAGATGAGGTGAAAATACACAAATATGACGCGTATTTTCATTTTATATTATAAACTAAGTTCTATATTTCAAAGTCCAAACATTTATTTCAATTAAACCATTTACAGGCACTTTTGAAATGTCAAGGAGTACCGCAGTCAGTCAGAAAGTTGAAGCTAGTTGCTCGTTCCAAAACGTAGATAGGTATGTATGGAGAAAAACGAGCAAGAAACTCCATGGACACTCTTTTATTCATTTTTAAAATAAAATATTGGTTGGTTACATTATTCTTGTTGCGTATTCTACCTAAGTGAAAAGGATGTAGGTGATGAGTGATGAACAACAAAAATAAAGATAGAAGCCATAGCAGTTAAGAGATAACCAATCTCAACTGGCAGTGACCATTCTCGAACATGAGGCACAATCAATCAAACATTAAGTACAGAGGCCAGCCCGCATCAAACTACAACACTCTGTCAAATTTCCTTGATAGATTTTCAACTTTCATACAAATCTATAAGGTTCATATTCAATTGGAAAAATTTGACAATTTGGTATGGCTTGATATGCTGGCGTCGGTACATAAAATCCTTATTAGATTGTGATCGATAGCAAAAACAAACTCGTAACATCGTGTTTATCGACTTACTTCCTTTTCAAAATAACTTTAATGGTTAGAAATTTATGTAAACATGTTTTGTTTACGTTAGCTTGGTTGGCAAACCGCGTGTCGTGTCAGTTAGTTTTCGAGGCAAGCATAATTTATAGTTTGGATTGTAAATAATTGTGTTAATGTTTCTGTTTGTTTTAGCGAGTTTTTGGTTACGGGTTTGTTCAACCTACGTACACACGGCTACACATCGACCTATACATTTCCAGTACAAGCTGATCTCGCACTGTACGGAAATCCTAGACAATGCGAGATCAGCATTAACTGAAAATGTATAGCTTGATGTGTAGCCGTGAATTGTCCCTAATTTTTTCATCATCATCATCATTTCAGCCGAAAAACGTCCACTGCTGTTTTGCCATAATCGCCACGCTTGGCAGGCGGATTGGCGATCGCAGTATGGTTGTTACAAAGGCACAGAGAACGCTGCTGCCCATTCTCTGGTAAGTCCCTTAGTCGCCTCTTACGACACCCACGGGAAGATATGGGATGGTGCTATTCTTTACGTCCGACACCACACGGACCTAATTTTTTAATAGTACAATATAGCCTACGTTACTCAAGGATAATGTAGCTTTCGATTGTTGTAAGAATTTTTGAAATCAGGACCGTAGTTTATGAATTAATTCGTTACTTCTAATCTTTCCTCTTTACAATATTAGTGTTGGTTTACATTATTTATAGCAGGGTTTCTTAAACTTTTTTAGTCAACATTCACATTTTAAACAAACCTTATATAGGGAAAGAAAACAATCCTTATTTCGTGTTTATGGTTTGGCCAAGAAATGCTAAGTTTACTTACACAATATGGTATTTTACCAAAAAAAACTAATTAGTCTGTCAGATAGATTTCCAAAAAATATTTGACACGTGTTTTTTCTTTTCTCGCGTAAACAAAATATGAAGACGATACAGTGCGTCGAAAACTCGTGTGACATCACTATGTCAGTACACTTCTACTGGCGAAGTGACGTCACAAACCCCCACTCATGATCTTTGCGTTTCTCATGCGTTTTATGTTCGTCAGTTTTTATTGATTTGATAAAACAAAGAATACGTATTCAATATTTTTCTGGTTACTGACTACCACCACCCCATTTCTACCCGTGGGTGTCGTAGAAGGCGACAGAGGGATATTGACCAGAGGGTGGGCAGCAGCGTCCTTCTGAGTACCATTACACCTACTACTGCGATCAACAACATGCATCGGCCAAGCATGGCGATTACGGTTGAACCCTGGGGGAGACCTATGCCCAGCAGTGGGCGTCTAAAGGTTGACATGATGATGATGATGACTGCGGACCCCTGATACATATGCTACGGAGCCCTAAGAGGTCTGAGTACCCCACTTGAAGAAACCCTGATTTATACTACAAAGTTGCAACTAGATTTGAACGTTATTTTCGACAGATAAAAACTGAGATTAGAATGCGCAATACGGTAGAATACGCAATAAGAACATAGTTTTAATGAGTCAAAACACGATCCTATATGTTTTTTACAGCAATTTAAACTTATGACGTCACTTTTGTTAGCCATTTGTTAACTCAATTGACTATTACTTGATGTTAAAGAACCTTTAACTCTATTTTTATAGTAAACTAGCTGACCCGACAGACGTTGTCCTGTCCCGATCTATGGGGGATGAAAAGGGGGTGAAAAATGGGGATGAAAAATAGATGTTGGCCGATTCTCAGACCTACCCAATATGCACAAAAAAATTCATCAGAATCGGTCAAGCCGTTTCGGAGGAGTACGGGAACGAAAACTGTGACACGAGAATTTTATATATTAGAAGATTGAACATTAATTTGGTTTTCAGGCCTAAAATCTAGTGTTTATAGACTTCAAAAAAGGAGGTTATCAATTTTGATACGTATGTTTAGCTAAGTAATATTATTGGAACTGCTATATATTCACGTAAATAAATAAATGGTACCTAATCTTTGACTACGCAATCGGTGCAGCGTTTCGCGTGGCAGTGACGCATATTTCTGTCTCAGCCGTTATTATAGTTTATTTTATTTTGAACCGACTTCAAAAAGGAGGAGGTTCTCAATTCGGTTGTTTTTTTTATGTATGCACATCGATTACTCTGGGATTTATGATCCGATTTACGTGATTCTTCTTTAGTTTGATGCGGAATAGTTGCCATTTGGTCCTATAAAAATGTAACATTGTTGTTGTGGCCTAGTAGTTTTCATTTTATGAACATTTTTTTATTTTAATTCGCAAGTCGATGGCAATACAAAACAACACGCAAAATGCTTTCGAAGGCGGTTGTCTTGTTTGTTCATTTTTTTTTTTTTTTTTTATTGGTTTTCTACAACATGTATCCACTTGTTATAGTTTTAGGTATTGTTGTACAAACTATTTTGTAATACGTCACTCTCTCGTGAATAAATGGTTTTTCTTTCGTTCTTTCTTTCTTTCAGTGGTTTAGCGATTGACTGTTGCGCTGTGTGCCTCGAGTTCGATTCCCGCACGGAACAAATATTTGTATAACCTACAGATAGTTGTTCCAGGTCTGGCTGTTTGTGAATAATAATAATAATATGTGGGGACATTTTCACACACGGCCATATGACCCCAAACTAGGGAGACCCTGTACTATGGGTGTCAGACAGCTGATATACATACACAAATTAATACATTTTTTTTTTGTAAATACATACATATATAAATAATGTGAGTTTATTTGTCTGTAAAAGCACCTACGACACAGAAGAAATTCTTAGTGTGGGGCAAAGTAATAAAAAAAAATAGTCACTGTGTTAGTAATTTTTCCTACTTTCTATTAGGGATAAATAAATAAATAAATATACATAATTTTATAGGTATATGTTTGTCCACGCATTCATCCGAAACTTATCGGATTATGACCATTTTTAGAGTTCCGTACCCAAAGGGTAAAACGGGACCCTATTACTAAGACTCCACTATCCGTCTGGCTGTCTGTCACCAGGCTGTATCTCATGAACCGTGATAGCTAGACAGTTGAAATTTTCACAGATTATGTAATTCTGTTGCCGTTACTACAACAAATACTAAAAACAGAATAAAATAAATATTAAGGGGCTCCCAAACAAACGTGAGGTATTGCCGTTTTTTAGCTCGATGTTTAATGTTGTATAGATAATGGTACGGAATCCTTCGTGCGCGAGTCCGTATCGCACTTGACCAGTTTTTTTATAGGCTTAAATTTTGTTAGAAAAGTTTCGTCTTGGATTTATTTGTTTCATCTACCCAATTGCCCCTCTGATATCACGCCTACATTCAGTCATGGGTTGGGCATTGATGAATGGGTTCTGTAACCTGTATTCCCTAACGATTATATTCCATCCGGGACCTAATTCAGAGACTACCGGATCATCAATCATTATTGCGGTCTGATTCGCGTGTTTATTTTTTTTTTGTGTTAGGTAGGTATGTCGAACAGCTATTATAAATGACGGCCATGTTATTGACCCAATGCAGGGCAAGGATAGATGGAGTAGACACGCTTTAGTGAAAACGCGATAACATCGAACGAAAATATTAATCTGAAACGATCGAAGTCACATAGATTGTTTCCTTTTTTTATGGATTTAGAATAAAAAATATCCAAGTAGTTTGGATCGTTTTAGTAATATTTGATTTGGATTAGTTAATTCGTAAATTCCTACGACTTTCTCGAAAACGATCCAAGTAGCTTGGAACGATGTCAATAAAAAATAAGATTACCTGTCATACATGGGGGCTGGTACCTACATAGAAAAAAATCATGTTGCGGTTGAATTTTACTTGGGTCGTTTTCGTGATATAAAAGTTTGAGCTACAAAGAGTGTTTTGGATACATAACTTATTTTCGGCCATGTTGTGGGTTGGATCCTTTTCGATTTACTACGTCCCATTAGCGCACGGAGATTTCATAGCTCGACGACACGGTTGGCGCAGTGGCTGAGCGATCGACTGCTACGAAGCGAGTTGCGGGTTCGATTAAACCAGCCCAAGGTAAATATTTGTGTGATGAGCACGTGTGTTTGCCTTGTGTCTGGGTGTTGTTTATCTATTTAAGTATGTAATTAAAATGTATAATAATAATAATATTTATTTGTTTAAGACTTAAGCCTATTTACAATTTACCTTAAGTTAGACTTTAAGTATGCGTTAGTGGCAAGATACAGAACAAGTGCAACTGGGCTTAAACTAGGAGGATTCCTGTGCTATAAGCACCAGTTACTTTAGTTACCACCATGATCGAGCTGCCATTTCAAGTGTAGTGCGGTGCAAAAGTAAGTAATACATACAATATTATGTTATGAATTTCTTAATTACTATCGTGTGTGAGTGTGCATGTGTGTATGAAAGTAAATATGTGTGTGAGTGATATGGTGTGTGGTGTGGTGTGGTGTGTTATGTGTGTGTATGTGTGTGTGATGCGTTTGAATTGTGTATTTGTATTTGTGTATGTATATCAGCTGTCTGACACCCATAGTACAGGGTCTCCCTAGTTTGGGGTCAGATGGCCGTGTGTGAATTGTCCCCACATATTATTATGTTAAATCGTTACAAGTTTTTGATAAATGTTTGTAATTATAGAATCACTTACTTTTTCAGTGTATTAGTGCATTATGAACGGAAAAAGATCCAAATATGATTGTGCAAAAAAGCTAGTTTTCAAACGTGTTAACTGGATTCGTCGCTCAAAAAAGTTTATTTTTCGAGGAGCCTACATATTTACCACAAGATATCTGTGTGTTGAAAATATTTGGAGATTTGTTATAGCGCCGTAATCACGTACGAGCGTTTGTATGGGAACTACGATGGGTTGGCCGCCCTTAAAGGTAGCTTTTCGATCTTAACCATCACGACCCTGGTCATTTGGGTGACTGACTAAGGTCGCAATGGATCAGGTGGACTTGTTAGATTATCAACATCTGCTTAGCGTTTACAACGTTGGGGTTAGGGTTGCCAACCCAACTATATAATATAGTATCCTACTATATTAGAGGCCCCACTACTATACTTTTGAAAAAAGATATAGTAGGCGAAAATACTATATTTTAAAGGCATCTATCTCTCTTAGCATCGACTCTTAGCAACAATATTCGTTTCAAAATGTGTAAGCGTAAAACAAAACGTCAATACCTATTTTTAACGATTCTGGAATGTCTAAGTTGACAGATGCGTTCTATAATTCACAAAATATTCTTCAAAAAAAATAAAATACCTACCTAATTTTTGGGAACCTACTATTATTTTTTTTTCACCTTTTCGTTATCTACTATATTTTTATGGGTAAACATTTTAGAACTACTATATTTGACCGACAGAGTTGGGGTCGGCTTCCAGTCTAACCGAACACAGCTGAATACCGGTGTTTTACATGGAGCGACTGCCTAATCTCCATACCCAGTTGCTGGGTAACACGATACCCCTTGATACGACAGGTTGCCACATTTTTGTAGCTTCTGACTACATATAACAACTGTCAAAGATCTACAAATGACAGCCGGGACCAACGGCTTTACGTGCTTTCCGAGGCAGGGAGGGGTGTCGATATGAAATGGATGGTCACCCATCCAGAGACTGACCGCGGCAAACGTAGCTTAACCATCATGACTGGTTGATCAGCGCGGTTTTGACTTAGCCACGAGTACCTTACTTGGCTTGATTATGTATTTTAATAACCGGCTATATATTTTGTAACTTCAAACTAGGCTCATAGATTCCTTACGCGACGTCTTACGTAGGCGGTGCAAAGGGAACGCGATCGCGAAGCGACCCGATGCGGTGACAGGCGAATTCAATGCGAAGCGGTACGTGCGCGCAAACCGCGCCGCTTGCCTTCGTTCAGTGAGCTCTGTACATGTCATGATACGATAATAACCGGCCGTGATAATTTTATTCCCTTTATCCCAAAAGATAGGAAGTTCTTAAATTAAAATTTCTACTTCTCACATTATTACAAAAAAGAAACCATGGCACCGCACGCATTTCGCGTGAAAATGTCAAGCCAACTGATCGCGTTCGCATCGCTTCGCGCCGCGCCGCACCGCACCCAACCTTCATTTGACAACGTAGGACACTTCAATAGGTTTCGAATGTTTGTTGTTTTCGCGCCGTGTCGCGCCGCTTCGCGATCGCTTTGAATCGCCTACATCTAAAATACCTATCTACACTCTGTCCACTGGTTTAATCGTTTTTTGACAGCTGCAACTAGTGAACAATATTTATATTTTTTGTAAAAACTGATACGCATACCTGTATTATAATGTCTGTAAGAGGTCATAAATAAGATAATCCAACAAGATTAGGCAGTTTATGTATTTATGATATAACACATTTTAAAGTTAACTTATGGTAATCGGGCATAAGTACATTATAAGGCAGCTGTCAAAAAACCAATAACCCAATGGACAGGTTATAGGTATTGTTTTCATCAAAACACTGCGGGACAGAAAAAAATATACAGCAAAAAAAGCACCATTGTTAGCGACTTTTTATTTACTTACTTTCTTTTACACGGCACTGTAATACCTACTATTATTTTTATTCTCTTTATGAATTTTCTTTTGTCTAGAACAAAAAGTTTTTAGTGTTATGAGACGGTTTTTATTAATGGTCCTGTAATTACTTTTAACTTTAGTGCCTCCGTGGGTACTGTGTAATAGTCTGTTATTTTTAATCTTAATAGAACTGTCGCCTTTTTAAAAGAATTCAACATGCGCCATTTTTACGAGCTTTTAGTGTTTTTAATTATTTACGTCCATTACTTCCTGAAAGTAAGCGTGCTAATTAGCTTGTTAATTAATACAGAGGCTGAGATCTGTAATGAATATTAGACTTTAATTCATTGTCTTTGAGCTGATTTTTCAATCAGATAATTTTTATCTGAAAGAATAAATAACAGTTGACAGCTTTTATTTAGGGAATAATTGTTTAAAACCGCCATATTTATTCTTTAGATAAAAGGTATCTGGCAGTTGAAACTTCAGCCCCTTAGCTAAGTACAGTTAGTTTCATAAGAAAATAAACCGTATTTGTATAAAGTTAATAAGTATTCATATTCATACAAAACGTATTTACACATTTAAACTTCCTTCGTAAAGAAAGCTACAGAAATAATAAAACTGCCATTCCTTCAAGTCATTTCAATGAAACAGAAAAAACATTTACCTACGACGTAGTACCACATTTTCATAATATTTACAACAATATGGCTATCTTCAATACCAACAAATTATTAGTCGTAAAACAAGCGTTATTTCAGAACACAAGCAAAACTTCCTGAAACTTTTATCTCTTTTAAACACGCGAGGTTGAAAGAAAAGTAGTTTGAGCGGTCTGTTTTATGACTTTTAACTAGCTTCTGACCTTTGCGTAAACTATAAGAATAGGGTATTTTACCAAAAAAAACTAATTAGTCTGTCAGATAGATTTCCAAAAAATATTTGACACGTGTTTTTTCTTTTCTCGCGTAAACAAAATATGAAGACGATACAGTGCGCCGAAAACTCGTGTGACATCACATGTCAGAACACTTTTACTGGCGAAGTGACGTCACAAACCCCCACTTATGATCTTTGATGCGATCTTCGTCAGTTTTTATTGATTTGATAAAACAAAAAATATGTATCCAATATTTTTCCAGCCTGTCCCTTCCCGTCAGCCTGTCAGCCTGTCCCTTTGCTGTCCTCCCCCAGCGACGTGACGCCCTAAGCCGAGGCTCATACCCCACAGGCGGTGCCCTTAGCGTATAGTCGCTAAGTTTGTAAGCTTTTTGCCCTGGCTGGAGGCCATAAAATAATATTTTTTAAGGTACCACAGGAAAGCCGACAACCTCCTGGGTTTACTTGCGAGAAGTTATTCTGAAAAAAAGATGGATCACTATTATTATGTGTTCCCAATTTCAGCTAACTCCGTTCAGGCGTAGAGTAACTAATACATCTATCATCCATAAAATAGCAGAAAAAAAACGATATAAAGTGGCCCTTAATGCATATACCTTAATGCCGAGAAAGTACATACTAACTTACAACGCAACGTGTGTTGATAGTCTTGCGCCATCGCAGCTTTCTAACTAGGCTATTATTGTGCTCGACACTGTAAAATTTCGACAAAATGCGATAAAAAAGTACAAATTTTCGAAAATAATTTAAAGAAAACTTGGCCCTGAATTGGTTCAGCGTTTCTTGTAAAAAATGTTACGTAAGAATAAAATGCTCTCAAAGTATTTTTTAAAAGAATTTGACTTGTCTAAGTTTCTGCAAACATTAAAAAGTTATTATAAAGCCTGAACAACGTCTCTTAGAGCTCAAAAAGAAAAAATGAGCATAATATTTTATTTAACATCATCTGCCTAGCTTTTTCCCAAATACATTATACATATTTGCGTCGGCTTTTAGTCTAACTGTAGGTCGATTCTGTAAAACTCAAATAACAACTCGCATCTCACATCGCTATTCACTCTCACTTCGCATAAGGTTCAAAATGTTCACTTTGAATCGGGTTCGAGTGCGAAGTGAGCGTCGAAGTGACGGGGTAATTACTTTACGGAGTGCCACTTCTTAAGTCATCTCATACTTTATCTGTCAAAATCTCCCTGTCAATTTAGTGCTGCCTCGTCTGCCCCCATGCAGGTTCTGCACAGTGGGCTGTCTGTTACTCCTATGACAAAAAGCGATGTTTATTGAAAGACCCATGGCCAGTTATGGCGGCTGTTACCACACGCAGCTGTTGTTTGGACAGTCGGCCCTCAATCGCAGGAAGTGCCTCCTTGGCCTGCCTGGCCTCGCCAAAGTTCGGTCCACAGTCTTTGGTGTAAGTCCTTGGTACGTTTTCTTACCATGGGGCGTAGGTGACCGAACGGGAGAGGCACTATGGGTTCCGGACCCACCGCGCTTGTGCTCGACCCTCTTCTAGCTAGGTTGTACCCCATATATGAAACGTGTTTAACAAATGTACTGTGGTATGTAATTTGAGTCTTCGTGTTCCAGTCCGACTCTTTTTCTTTTCTTTTTCGTAATGGCATTTTTGTGGTCAACTGAGGAGGTTGTCGACTTCTTAACTGGACTTTTTTATGACACCTCCAGGTAGGGCAAAAAAACTTATTACTTAACTAAGCGACTACACTAACTAAGAGCAACCCTTGTGGGGTACGGGCCTCGGCTTAGGGCGTCGCTGGGGCAAGGCAGCAAAAGGACAGTCTGGATCGTAATGTCAGATCTCTATTATTTAGGGTCGAATTAAAAGATATAGGCCCAGCGCCGCGGGCTAGCACGAGCAAGGGTCGGGGAACTAGTTCGACAGGCAGTTAGCCGGTTTTATATAGATTTTACAGGATATTGTTGCTAATATTACGTATATTAGGCTCTCACTTCATTACTATAAAAGCTCTTTTAGGTCCATAACCTCGAAAGTAGCGAGAGGCATGTTAATTAAACTCTTAACCAAAATTAACATTAGCAATTACCTCAGACCATCTAAATAATAAAGACATTAAGTATTCACAAGTAAAATGCGCACGTACTGAGACTGGGTTCAACCTACGGTTCAATAGTTAGCCTCGAACTTTGCAAACGTAATACCAGCAGAATGTATTCTTAGATTATCTCCTCAAACATTTGGTAAAAATTTAAATGCAAACGGCAACCTATCTGGTGATATATAAATAAAAATGCCTTTTTGCCAAAAGCATATTGCTTTTGGCAAAAAGGCATTTTTATTTATAAGCTTTCTAATACACCTACTTTATTAAGGAATCGCTATTAAAATTATTCATCATCTGCCTAGCCTTTTCCCAACTATATTGGGAAAAGGCTTCCAGTCTAGCTGAACACCAGTGTTTAACATGCAGCGACTGCCTATCGGACCTCCACAACCCAGTTACTGGGTAACACGATACCCCTTGCTAAGACTGGTTGTCAGACTTTCTGGCTTCTGCCTACCTTTAACGACTGCCAAAGATCTACAAATGACAGCCGGGACCAACGGCTTCACGGATCCCTCCGTGGCTCGGAAAGCACGTTACCATCGAGTTCCCACTCGGTATGAAATACATGATCACCCACAGACCGACCGCGGCAAGCGTAGCTTAACCTTTAACCGATCGATCTGTAAGGCTTTTTCTTAGTCACGAGCTTCTCCAGAATAAAATAAAATAAATGAGTTTTAATTACAAAAAAAAAAGTAATTACCTTGTCTTTTCAAATGTCCTTTTACATTCTTTATCAGCTGTTTTGGAAAATGGCTATGTCATGGCATTATAATTTGTCAAGCGGCCAAACAATACATTTCCCTAACTGTACATGACATCAAAAGACGGCCATAAAGTTGGTCTGTAATCACTCTGAAGCCAAAAAAGCCTGTGTAATCGTTCGTTGGATCTAAAAATCCGGGCAAGCGTGTTTCGGTCCCTGACGTAAACATCAAGGGTTCCTTACTACCGTACAATATTTAATAATACATATTGAAAGAAACTTGTCTAAGATAAAGAAACCCTCCATCAACATCGACAACCGCCTTCAAAAAGTAAAAAGTAACTTTAAATTCGCGAGTCGGCGGCTTTAGTTTTGTTTGTTGCTTTGTATTGATGACGCTGTTTAAATCATTTTGCTCGTCATTTTACACGTGCAGTCTGTGGACCAGTTACAGTTTGCGTGCATACAGCGATCTACGGGTTCAGTATAATAACGCACTCAGGATACTGTTGGGGCTGCCATGGCGATGTAGCGCTTCTAAGATGTTTTCTGAAAGGCATATTGATGGTTTTGCGGCCGTCATACGCAAAAGAAGCGCCTCCCTACTTGCTCGTCTCCGTGGCAGTGCCAATACGATCTTGAGCTTATTTGCAGATAGGTGGGAGTCTTCAATGCTTCGACATTGGATGAAACTCCACACTCAATAAAATGTATATGTCTACTAACACTACTTCTTAAGATCATTGTGTTAATCTACATAATATTTGTACTCAAATAACTACCTACACATTCACCACCATACACACACACACACACATGCCACCACTCACATTCACACTCACATTTACATTCGCATTAACTACCACTCCCCCTCACACTCACCTACCACTGCCACCTTCATTTTTCTTTTGTTGTGTTATTTAATTTCCATCTACTCATTTATTTTCATTTAACTTATTTTTGTATTACATTGTTTAGTAGAGAAACATGTTACCTGCCCGCTTATTTATGATGCCACTAAGTGGGCTAAGTGGGGTTTTTTCTAAAGCCTACCTCAGGCACCAGCTCTCACAATGTGAATTCATATTGTGCAAAACTGTTAAGTGTTACGAAACCATTGTGAGAAAAAATAAATAAACTTATAATTTAATTAATAATTGTTACTAACACTATGGGCGTAGCCCGAAATAAATGCTATTATTATTATTATTATTGCCACCGACTTGCGAATTTAAGGTTAATTTTTTACTATTTGAATGCGGTTTTTTTTACACTTTTTAGTGCCTACTTCATCATACAAGTTTATTACGAATCGGTGACACCAAATAAATTCACTCATTCCTTATTTGAATATATATTATATATATATATATATATATATTATTGAATATATTTCACTTCTAAGGAGTGAAATATATTCATGAATTGAATTTTATGGGACCATATTTGAGGTAGGTATACACTATCAATTAAATAAAAAAAATATCGAAATCGGACTACACTGAAAAAAGTTATGCGTGATCAAACACAAAAAATATATACTATAATATACGTGTCGAATTAAGAACCAGCTCCTTCTTTTTTTGAAGTCTGTTGAAAATGGTAAATAACTTTAGCATAAAACTGTTATGACTAGTTTTGAAAGTCGGCGGCTTCTGTTCTGTTTGTTGTTTTGTATTGCCATCGACTTCCGAAACAAAAGTCATGTGTGTTCTGTACTAAAGTTATTTTTAATTTTTTAGATATCGAAGGAGGTGGTTTTTTTGTTAGAAAACGTTTTTATTTTCCACATTTTAGTACCTTCTTATTATCCAAATTCATTACGAAACGGCAACACAGTTAAACCGTAGGCTGAAAGTCCTTATCATAACTTTTACTGAAGGGAACCAAAACATCATTTATGTACTTAGTTATATTTTTTGCTTTTTCTTGATATTTTGAAAATTGCTGAACCAATTTCGAGAATTACACCCTAGATATCTATTTAAAAAAAAAAATGAAAATCGGTAATTGGGTATTATAGCCCCCTTTGGGTATTTACGGGACCCTAAGAAGTACGTACATTGTGGGAAGAATCCAGACGTTCTTCCAGATGGTAATATTCCAGAAAAATCCTTTGAAGAACGAACCACGTTTTAGTCTGAGTAGGAATGAGTCTTTGAATACTAATCCAGGCTAATATAAATATAAAGTTTGTTAATGTAGTGAAGCGAGTGGAATAGGTACATTATTCATTTTATATTTTAAATAACAGTTATTTTATTTCTGTACTTACTAGCTTCTGCCCGCAATTTCGTTCGTGTAGATTTCAATAGCACCACCCTATTTCTACCCGTGGGTATCGTCCAGACCAGAGGATGGGCAGCAGCGTCCTTCTGAGTACCATAACACCTACTGCGATCGTCACATATAGATGTACGTATAGAAGCAGTTACTAATTAAAAAATTGTTTTTTCAGACCAAACTTTTTAAGTGTGACAATTACAAAACCTAGTAAGATCACTTACTTTGTTTTCATCTAGTTGTTAATTTACTGAGTAGGGACTAAATACAAATTTATAAAACTAGTAAGAAACAGTAAAATGAAATAAAACAACATATAGCCAGTAATAAACAAATCAGAAAATTAGAAACCCAACAATATTTGTTTACGTATATTTACGATAAAAAAATACAAAAAATATTCATATTTGAAAACAGTAAAATAAAAATGAAATACTCACATATTTGTCCTCCAGAAACTAAATCAACTGAATTATTATTAATCGGCAAACTTTGCCAAAATTTCCTTCTATTCATTGGCATTAGAATCGTCACGTCTTTGTCGCGGCATGCGTTTCTATTTTGCCCACTCATACGATTTTTTAACTTCAATAACTTCAATATTCGATCTGCAACCCAAAATTACATTCTTATAGTCTTCAAAACTATAGGCCCATCTCACGTCTACAAGTTGTTTTCAAGAGTCATCACGAATCGTCTCGCGCGCAGGTTTGGCGACTTCCAGCCTACAAGCCGGTTTTCGAAAGGGTTTTAGCACCGTAGACCACATACATACGCTACGGCAGGTTATACAGAAGACCGAAGAGTATAACCTGCCTCTCTGTTCAGCGTTTGTGGACTACGAGAAAACCTGCGATTCGATCGAGACTTGGGCTGTGCTGCAGTCTCTGCAACGGTGCCAAATCGACTATCGGTATATCGAGGTGATGAAGTCTTTAGACAAAAACGCCACCATGTCAGTCCGACTTCAGGACCAGACCTCGGAACCTATCCTTCTGCAGCGAGGTGAGACAGGGCGACGTCATATCTCCGAAACTGTTCACCGTTGCATTGGTGGATGTCTTTTCTGGAGTGAAAAGGGCTAGGCATCAACGTTAATGGCGAGTACATCTCTCACTTTCGGTTTGCCGACGATATAGTGGTCATGGCTGAGACCATGGAGGACCTCAGTACAGTGCTCGATGACCTCAGTAGAACTTCCGAAAGCGTAGGTCTTAAAATGAACATGGACAAAACCAAGGTCATGTTGAATGCCCATATAACACCCACTCCTATCAAGATCGGAGACTCTACACTCGAAGTTGTAGACGATTATGTCTACCTGGGACAAACGGTCCAGTTAGGTAGGTCTAACTTCGAGAAAGAGGTCAATCGTCGAATCAGACTCGGCTTTGCAGCGTTCGGGAAGTTGCGTGGTATCTTCTCGTGCAACTTACCGCAGTGTCTCAAGACGAAAGTCTATGACCAGTGTGTGTTGCCAGTGATCACATACGGGACCGAAACGTGGTCGCTCACAATGGGCCTCATCAGAAGGCTTAAAGTCACCCAAAGGGCAATGGAGAGGGCTATGCTCTGAGTTTCCTTGCGTGATAAAATGAGAAATGAGGACATACGCAAGAAAACCAAGGTTACCGACGTAGCCCGAAGAATTGCCAAACTTAAGTGGCAGTGGGCAGGGCACATTGCTCACAGAACGGATGGAATGGGAGTTCTGGAGAGACGACCGGAAGACGTTGTGTTGGAAGGCCTCTCACTAGGTGGACCGATGACCTGGGAAAGGTTGCGGCGATCCCCTGGATGCAAGTCGCATGTAATTTTGACCTATAAAACTGATTTTTACTTATTTTTCTCAATAAAAACATGCACGTTCGACGATTTCTTCTCACTTACTAAAGTTGCGCGGGAGTTTTGACGTTTATTTCAACCATTTCATTGACCTTGTATCTACATGAACCATTTTATAACCTAGTAACTGCAAGCACTTACTAGGTTTATGAAATTGTTGATGTTGGATACTATGTTTTAATCTTGTAATTTTTGCATTTTGAAAACTTTTGCTGTAGATACTAGGTTTCCGACTTCGTGTAACTTCGTTTTTGATACGTTTTTAGGAGTTTTTGCTAACCTAGTATGTGGAACGTGGTCTATAAGGTCGAAAAATGCAAAAACACCCGTTTTAAAAAAAATGTCAGATACTAGGTTTCGAAATTGGACAGCCGAGCTGTTGGCGTCTATAGGTTGACATGATGATGAAGATGATGATCAGTCTTCAAAATTGCCAATTCAATCATCAACTTGTACAAGTTGATGATTGTATTTGCAATTTCAACTTTTCAACTTTGATTCGAAAAATAGTATACATATGTATACACCTTAGTTTTAATGCTATGAAAAATTAAATTAGATTTAGATGTGAAAACGTGACAAGCTAATAAAATACTCTGGAGTTTATTGAACATCCCATTAAAAGTTGATTAGAAAAAATAATACTTTATGTCTATGTAATACTTTATGTGTATACCCTCAGTGATCATGCCATCTCTATGCCAATTTGCGTTTCTTTTTCAGTGGTTTAACTGTGAAAATATGACACACAAACATACACATTTTGGGGATGAATGAATAATAAAAAAAATTGAAAAATTAGATTTTCAACCATCAAGTGGGGCCACTTCAAGGTTGATTACTTAATCAAAATATCTATCTATCACTTATTTATCTTAATAGTATATCTATTTTTACTTCCATACTACAAGCTATCACCATGACGAATTGCATCATAATTAGTTTAGTGGGTTAGCCGTGAAAACGTGACAAACAAACATATAAACTTTGGAGTTTATTGATCACCCCGTTTAAAGGTGAATTAGAAAAATAGAATGCCTAATGGCCCATGTTGGCCCGTAGATTCGCTCGATGTACAGACGTGGTCAAACACACGCTATTTAAAGCATACTGCACCTCTCTGTACTCGAGCGCGCTATGGATCAGCAGTACCAAACGTGCCGTAGATGCGCTGCGCGTCCAATATAATAAAGCCTTCAGGGCGCTGATGCTGCTGCCGCGTTACTGCAGTGCGTCAGAGATGTTCGCCAAAGCTCAAGTCGACAATTTCTCAGCTGTTATAAGGAAGAAAAGTGAGTCTCTGCTCGCCAGATTGCGTGGCAGTGGCAACAGCCTCCTGAAGGTGATAGCCGACAGGCATGATGGGAGCCCCATAATGAGGCATCTCATCAAAACGACAATGTCTGTCGTTGTGTATAAATACTAACATAGGTAAAAATAAGAAACATTGTTACTAACATCTTCCAATATTTAATCAATGTGTGTGTGTGTGTGTAAGTGGACCTTTGCTGTCTGATAAATAAATAAATAATAATAATAATAATGTTTACTATGTTTACTCTCAGTGTTCGACTATCTCTATGCCAAATTGCATGAAATAAAAAGCTTTTTACAAAAAAAGACAACCGCCTTCAAAAACTAAAAAGTGAAAACTAACTTTAGCACAGAACACACATTGCCTTTAGTTTCGAAATTCGGTGGCTTTGTTCTGTTTGTTGTTTTGTATTGCCACCGACTTCCGAAACTAAAGGCAATGTGTGTTCTGTGCTAAAGTTATTTTTCACTTTTTAGTTTTTGAAGGCGGTTGTCTTTTTTGTAAAAATCTTTTTATTTTCCGCTTTTTAGTACCTCCTTCTCATCCAAATCTGTTAAGAAATGGCAACACAGTTAAAACAGAGATTGAAAGTAACTACTCCAAAGATTGAAGAAACTAAAACGTCGTCTATGTAAAATTTTTGGGAATTTGTTGATTTTTCAAAAAGTGCTGAATCAATTTCGAAAAAATTGATATGGGACCACCCCTGAGGCATACCCTATCCATAAAAAAAGAATACTCAAAATCGGTTTACGTTTGCTGGAGAAATCGCGTATCAAATCGTGCACATACTTAATGCAAATTTAAGACCTATATGGTTTTTTCACGGAAGCCATTGTCAGAACTGAACCAAATTAAAATGGGACCACACGGGAAGCACTAGCTCTAAAAAAAAAAAAGAATCATCAAAATTGGTTCTCCCAGTCCAAAGTTCTCAGGTAACAAACATAAAAAAAAATACAGACGAATTGATAACCTCCTCCTTTTTTGAAGTCGGTTGAAAAAAAAGGTTTAGTGATACGCTGTGAAAACATGATCACATAGACACACCTCATTTCAAGGTTTATTTGAAAATTAGTATCCCTATATGGGGAGCTATCCAAGCTATCCCCATGAAAAACTGAAATTAGTTCAGTGGTTTACCAGTGGTGATAAACAAACTGAAAGACTTTCGAGACTAAATAAAGCATAGATATATAATTTTATCACTTTAAATACGGCGTTGACACTCACGTCTTTTTAGATTCAAAATTCATTGTGAATTTGTTTTTAATGTCTTATGTATGATGTGGTTTTGTTTTAATAAATTACAATTCTACGGTTGCAAAGTTAAATTTTATTTTAGAGATATTATTTCTCTCTGTATTTCTTTTCGGAATTTAAACTACAAACGCTACAGCACGTACGATGACAATCATAAAAGAGATTAGTTTAAATGTTTATTTGAAAGAGAGAGTGGACTGAAATAACATGTTCTGAGGGCTTAGTACGAGTACATAGAGCAAACAACTTTTCTTTTCAAGTCAAAGTAACAAGTCAAAGCATTTATTTAAATTATACTATTTACAGGCTCTTTGGAATTATCAAAGTCGGGCTTTAGTTGCTCGTTTCGAAATGTAGGTTGGTCAGAATCAGAATCAGAATCAGAATAATTTATTTGTATAACATAGGTAATTACATTAAATAGATCTTATAAATAGTAGGTACATAGTGCGCTATGTTTTGCCAAATGACATACAAATATAAACATAGGTCGCGATACTCGCGATGGATAAGGACGAGCAAGAAACAGGCTACAGTTTTCAATCAAGTTTTTAACAAAATATTTGCGAACTTCTTTTGTTTAATTGGAAATACCCAATTCCGCACATAATATGTTTTTTTACTTTTATTAATTTGGCTTTATTAACATTGATAAGTGAACTTATTGTACTTATCGAATATTCTCAAAAAATAATAATATAGTACTTAATATATACTTAATATTTTCAAGTACAAATCGACTGGCAGCTAAATATTTACAACAATGCGATATTGTTTGCCTCTGGAGATAATGCGTTTATGTGAAATTCGTAAAAGTCTTAGTAGGTGGCGTAACTTCTATTCGAATCGAAGTAAATCCTTTTTTTGTTTTTGTGAATTTAGAACCAGTATGTAGTCACGTTTATAGCAACATCACTGATGTTATAATCAATAAAACAAATATAAAATGTCCTCTAAATTGTAGGGGCACTTTGGGGGGGTATTCCTCGAAGCGCATCCGTTTTGAAACACACCCAACGAAGCGCACGTAAAGCTTTTCGGGAGCGCTTAGAAAATGAAATATAAAATATTATTATTGTACCTATTCCTCGAAACGCACCCACGATAAAACATTTTGAAGTGCTTGAAGGATTCGTAATGAACGAAATCGATAGAAGACGTTTAAAACCACCAGGAGAGCAGGAATGAATTGGAACTAAGTGCTTAAGCGACTCACTTCTTAGTTCAATACAGGTTTTGAAATTGAATAATTTGTTTGAAGGTGAAGTACACGTAACCCATCTAAGCTCACGGAGTATTTAATTTTTACGGACTCTTAGAACATAACGTGCACTTTATGTAATCGATATTTTCAGCGATATTTATGTTAGCAGCGGTTTACTTGGGTACACATTCTAATACATAACTTAAGCAATACTTCTTTTGTTACAGGAAATGTCTTCAAACGAAACAATCCTAACAAACAAGCGGGCGTAGATGATCTCCTTGCCAGACGTGGAGACAACAACAAAATGGAACACAACGACAGACACACTAACAGAAATCATAATAGAAAACGTCAAAGAAGAAAAATTAAACCTATCAAACAGTTTTTACAATGTTATAACCAAAATAGATGAGAAGAACGAAGATTGTGTTAACGTTACATTTAATGCTACGGAACTAGGGTGTGTAGAGAAGGCTTACGACTGTTTCGAAATAAGTGTTGTTATCATACTGTGTTTACTAATAGTGGTGACAGTTATCGGTAATACGTTGATCATCTCAGCTGTGGTTACGACAAAACGGTTGAGGACTGTGACTAATTGTTTTGTAACTAGTCTGGCGGTTGCTGATCTGTTGGTTGGTATCTTTGTGATGCCGCCTGCTATTGCTGTTCATATTACTGGTGAGTGTTTATTACTTTTCTCTTCCTAAAATGTATCGTCTGTTTTAAAAACAAGTAATTAAATTCTTCATGATAATTTCGTAATCTCCCCGTGGGGTGTCCGGGCTAGAATAGCAGCACCTCCCCATTTCATCCTGAGGGTGTTGTCGAAGGCGACTAAGGGAAAATCCGGAAGTCGGGCAGCAGTGGCTTTCGTGCGCTTAACAACTTCAGTGCGATCCCCAAGACGCCTGCCAAGCATGGGAATTATGGCAATCCCATCCCCCCGCCTTATGGGGGAGGCCTTCGTTCAACAGCTGATGAAGATGAACTTCGTAATTCCGAGATTGGATGAACCCACAACTTTCTATGACTACGTCGCTGCTTTCGTCGTCTAAGCAAAAGTAGCAGCAGTAATGCTTCTTCCTCAAAATCCATGTTGCTAATGATTTGAATGAAATCGAAATTGTGACTTGTTGAGCAATTATCAATCGCAGCTTCAAGCTGTTGACTCTGTCTCCAAGAGCGATCCGTGTATGTTGATCATTGGCTAACACTGTGTATAGCCAGCCTTATATTAATTTCTTCTTTATTTTTTGTAAACACGAGGTTAGTAATATATGATCTGTGACACGAGGCAAGGATTTAAATTGAAACCCGGCTTAGCAAATCTCTAGAGGGGACCGGTATTATAGTTTTATTTATGTACTAGAGGGCCTGGCAGGCGTCGTCCTGCAACCCGACTATAACGCCACCTGCCGGGTCCAATTGTGAATCTAATCCATTCTCGAATCCATTGGAACACACACAAACAAATTCAGCAAAATCAGTCCAGCCGTTGAGAAGGAGTTCCCTTTCATACACACGCACAGAAGATTTTTATATATTATAAGATACTAGTAGTAATACTGGAAACGATAAACATTTAGTTATTCTATTCCATCGAACTTCGATTTATAAATTCCAAGTTTATTACTAAGGCTCTCCTGTAATAAATTGCCTAGCCTTTTTCGAATTATGTTTAGGTAAACTTTTAGTCTAACCTATGATGTAGATGACCAATGTTTTGCATGGAGCGACGGCCTTTCTGACCACCAAAACGCAGTTACTAAGTAAAATTCGATCTGTCGAGTCATATTAGGACACACGCAAGGAAATCGTTTCTTAAAGGGTCGCTGTTATCGAAACGAGCTACAAGCTAGATTCTACGAGCTATAGCCGGGAGACATGACAGCCCGTTGGTGAGGTCACTTGTTACCTGTACACTGGTACCGATTCCCTTGTTCACAAAGTAAATTAAAATTAGGTATTTGACTTCTCTTACTACCCGGCAGCCGAAGAATAGAACGGCGACAGACAAGGACTAAGTTAGATATGTCAAATTAGTTTTTCCCTTGAACTTCGCAGTGTTTTTAATCAATACGTTTTGAAATGACAACTATATATAAACATTTTAGATCAACTTAAATTGACAGCTCTTATTAATATTTGTCTCTTTCTTGTTTTATTGGAGAGAAAGAGATATTAATAGCTTAAAATTAGTGAACAACAGAATTAGCAAAGTACTGACATAGGTTAAGTCTATTGTTACTAACCCAATGGATATTTGTTGTCTAAATAAAATAAATGGAATGAATGAAACCATTATAGTGGACTAAGTATAACTTTTTTTTGCCTCTAATGTCATCCTTAAGCCTATGGAATAGAAGTCAAAAGGTTTGTGTTTATGTCTAATCTTATTGTGAACAGGGTACTTATCCTGTAACCTAACCATCCTCATGAATCACACAGTATATTGATGAAAACTCGTCCAGTAGTTTTTGAGTTTATCGCGAACAGACAGACAGATGTATTGTGGATGGAAAAGTATTATGTTT
Source organism: Charanyca ferruginea (assembly GCA_947361185.1). Lineage (NCBI taxonomy): Eukaryota > Metazoa > Arthropoda > Insecta > Lepidoptera > Noctuidae > Charanyca > Charanyca ferruginea. Next base: position 17,879,378 of record OX376078.1, on the reverse strand, counting down.
TGAAGGACTTGCATCATATGCCTTGAACATTGAATCATCCATTTGGGGTATGAAGGTATCTACAAGATGTAATATTCTTTCATTGACAAGCTAAGTTTAAACTGAAAGCCAAATCCTGTAAATAAAAACGTTCAAAGTCTAGCCGCATCTTTGACAAGATTTTGACAATTAATTGTCAAAATCTTGTCAAAGATGTAATCTAATGTAATAGGGTATTCTTGTCAGATTTAAGCCCATATTACACTTGGCTAAAATAAGTCGACTAAATTCAGTTGCTATTGAATTCAGTTACTACTTACTACTACTAATACTCCGTTTACAATAAGATTAGACATGAACACAAACCTTTTTTTACAGTCCCTTCAACCGATTTTGACTTCCATTCCGTAGGCTTAAGGATGCCATTAGGGGCAAAAAAAGTGGTTACAATACAACTGTTTACTGCAGTTGCCATTTGTCATGCTACCAACGCAATAGAAGTCAAAATCGGTTGAACGGACTGTAAAAAAGGTTTGAGTAAATGTCTAATCTTATTGTGAACAGGGTAAGGTAACACGACACTTTTGGTACGACTGGTTGTCAGAGTTTGGGATTTTGACTGCCTGTGACTACTGTCAAAGATTTACGAATGATGGCCAGGACCAACGGTTTCAAGTACATTCCGAGGCACGGGACGTTCTTCTTGCTAACACAATTAGAGCTACCGCACAGTCAGCCACAAGCTGCGGCAGAATCGGAGGAAGTTCCGACACTTGATATTTTTTTTTTTTTTTACTATCATATAGGCATGCGTTTGACCACAATTCACCTGATCTTAAGTGATAATGTGGCCTAAGTTGGAACACGCTTGCCTAGGATGAACCGGTTCACTCGTGCCTTGAAGATACCCAGATTATACTTATCAGGGAACAGAGAGGCGGGCAGCGAATTCCACAGTCTGGCAGTTCGCACAATAAATGTGGAGTCAAAGCGCTTAGTTCGAGACTGTGGAACTTCAACCATATAGCGGTGACGCTTCGCCGTATCTCTGCTCGTCCGATGATGGAATGGGGATGGGGGAATTAAATTGTGCCATTCCAAAGCACACTCTCCGAAATGTACCCGATAAAAGACCGATAGGCTAGCAACGGTGCGGCGATCTTCAAGGCTCTGGAGGAAGTCGTTGTCAATGAGCCTCTTAGCACGTCTATCAATGACTTCCAACGCCTCCAGCTGGTATTTTGCTGATCCATCCCAAAGGTGCGAACAGTATTCCATGCACGATCGAACTTGTGCTTGGTATAAGTTGAGTATATAATATGAAGTGGTTTTCTTTCTTATTTCTATAGTAGTGATAGTTATAATAAGTAGGCAATGCTTAAGACTAGAACATTCTAAATTAATATTATTTTAAATCTAAATTCAATTCATTCTCGGCGCGTTATTACTCCACTCATTTTGGTCTATCTTTAGGATTATTTTCACTTAACAATGGCAAGATTTTACTTCTCATTTGATAACTTTTAATTGAATTAATTACAATTTCGCTTCATTTCGGTAGGTATTGTAAAAAAGTTATTTTTGAATAACGGCTTTCCTTCGTGCCATTCTGCCTATTATGCAAATATTTTATAACAGTTAGAAGCTTCTGTAATAATTGATCATAAAATCTATAATGTTATACTCAACACTAATTTAAATACTGTTCAATTTTATTTGACTGTTAAGTTATAAAATGATGGCAAAGAAAGGTTTCGAACATTATGTTGATAATAAAAGAATCAGTTTTTATTAAAACCTCTTCGTTGGGATTCACATGAAGGACGGAATCGCTATTAAAATTATTATAACAAAATAAGTACATATGTCTGTTTAAGCCCGTCACAGACGTAGCTATAATAAGTCAAAGTCAAATAATTTATTTCAATTAGACCATTTCAAGGCACTTTTGAACGTCAAATGAGAAAATAAATTATTCTAGGTGCCCATTCCAAAAGGTAGTTTTGTATGGAGAAGAATGGGCAAGAAACTCCATACATACTCTTTTAAAAACTATGTTAACAATATTTGCATTTACAGGAATTATATAATTATACGTGAGATGTACCTTGCATCAAAACACTAGGTATTTGAAAGTGTGTACAAAGTATCACAGATTAAGGACTGACAGACTAAGTTATATGTACCTACCTACACAGATACACAGTGTTCACATATTATTACAAATGTTGAAACAGTAGACGACCACTCCTTGTATTAACAAACAATGAATCAGTATGTGAGCCTAAGCAGTGCATAAAAAAGAGTCAAATATATGTATGTACTTAGTTATACTAAGTATGAAATTAGGTAGTATTTTAAATTAGCAATCTGTTCGATTTTGTCTAGACTGTCGATCGTCCTATGGAGCTAGACCAGCATGTTTCCAAGCATTCTTATCTTGAAAATAGTCCTCTAAATTATAATAAGCTTTTTTACAGAGTGTACTTTTAATATATGATTTAAATTTTGTTTCACTTAGCTGTAGTATATCACTAGGAATTTTGTTGTAGCACTTAACACAGTACCCCATAAAAGATGTATGGACTTTAGACAATCTAAAATATGGTTGAGCTATTTTGTCCTTGTTTCTAGTATTAAAGTCATGTCTATCACTTACTTTATTAAACATATGTAAGTATTTTCTTACATACATAATAAAATAAATGAAATATATATTAATATATGTCAGGCGTAGCTATAATATATATTAATATACGTCAGATGTAGCTATTATCAAGGCATATTTACGATCTGCTATAATATATATTTTTACTACGTCACCAAAATATGTAGACAGATATAGCAAGACATATTAATATAAATTTCAAAAATATGAAACAAACAACGATCGCAGACGTAATAAGGGTGAAAATATATTATTATATTATAGCTACCGTGTGTGGTGTGGTGGCTGGCTATAATATATATTATAGCTACGTATGTGACGGGCTACAGTCACAAAAACTTCTTACTTCTCTCTGTTTTATACCAAAACGGTGTATTCTACAGACTTTATAGTCACATTCCTGCCAACTTTGTAAGCTAAGTTCATATTTAGTACTCATTTCTTTTTGCAAACGAGACTTCCAGATGTTTTCTTTGGTTGCTATGTATTTACTTATTCAAACTTGTGTTTCAGGTTCTTTCTTTTTTAATTTCTAATTTGGTTGTTTACGCTTGCTTAATCACTTACACCTGCCATGATATTTCTTCATCACCTTCGGTTGACTGGTAAAGAATGCCTGAGGCATAAGTTCTGCCCTTGTACCTTTTCTTGCATAAATAAACAAACATACCAATCAAGTTCCAGGCAAGAATACAGCCTTAAACTGAACTTACACTACAGCAAAATACGACTAGACTAGAAAAGCTTTTACAGGATATCTTCAGACTCTATTTAGCTTTTATGCCCCCTGAAATAAGGTTTCTATTGTATCGAAACAGGATCTATTTAATACGGTGTGAAAATACTTTGGCGGCCTTCTTTGGAAGCATTATTAAAAAACCCTTTTCGTTTTACACCACACTGAGTTCTTCCTTTAGAAGATAAACGAAAAAAACGGCTTAAATATATACCAGAAAATATTAGGGACACGGCCACAGTTCTCGTAAAAAACGGGGATATCAGATTTATTTCTTTGAAGGGTATGGTTATTGGTAGAGTTAAATAAATGTTATTTTGGCCTCAAGTGTAGTTTCGTCTTTCGAAGTCGATTGGGTATGATTGAAACGACAAAGTACTGTCCAAGCTTCCAAACTTTATTGCTACTTTCCTACAAGTACTTCTAAATCGTGTCATAAAACCAAAAGTGTCGTGTCATAAAAGCAATCAGATTGTAATAAGTTGTAAAAAATTTATAACATAAAGTCGGTCTTTTTGGTAATTTGTTTTTTTTTATTCTTGGAAAGAAAAAAGCAAGGAGTTTGTGGCGATATCTTTACAGCCTCTGTTGTAGATAACGTATCCAGAATTCTTTTAAATACCCGATTTGACAGAATTCAGCAAAACTGTTTCAAAGTTTATAGAGACGATATCAGTGTAAAGCCCTTATTACACTTAGCTAAATTAAGTCGACTAAATTCAGTCGCTACTGAATTCAGTAAAGTGTAATCGCATTCAATAAGTAACTATACTCCGTTTACAATAAGATTAGACATATTCACAAACCTTTTTTACAGTCCATTCAACCGATTTTGACTTATATTGCGTTGGTGGCATGACAAATGGCAGCTGCAGTAAGCAGTTGTTATTGCAACCACTTTTTTTGCCTCTAATGTTAAGCCAACGGAATAGAAGTCAAAATCAGTTGAACGGACTGTTAAAAAGGTTTGTGATTATGTCTAATCTTATTGTAAACGGAGTATTGTAGTAGTAAGTAGTAACTGAATTCAGTAGCAACTGAATTTAGTTGACTTATTTTAGCCAAGTGTAATAAGGGCTTAAATCTGACATGAATACCTATTACATTAGATTACATCTCTGACAAGATTTTGACAATTAATGCGGCTAGACTTTGAACGTTTTTATTTACAGGATTTGGCTTTCAGTTTAAACTTAGCTTGTCAATGAAACAATATTACACCTTGTAGGTACCTTCATACCCCAAATGGATGATTCAATGTTCATAGCTTATGATACAGATACCCACCACCCACCACCACCGGTACATGGTGGACATCTCACCCACATGCACGTAACGTTTTGGGAACACATTCACTGTGCGTACTGCTAAGGAGTGGAATTCCCTGCCTGAGTCTGTGTTTCCTGATAGCTACAACCTGGGAGTCTTTAAGTCAAGAGTGAATAGGTTACTTCTAGGCAAGCGTGCTCCATCTTAGACCGCATCATCGCTTCCCATCAGGTGAGATAGTGGTCAAACGTATGCCTATCAATAGATAAAAAAAAAGATCCTTCAAAATAGTACTTATCCATCCACATTGCATCACTACATAACTAAACTCCCGCCGCGTCTATCTGTCTGTTCGCGATAAACTCAAAAACTACTGGACGAGTTTTCATCAATATACTGAGTGATTCATGAGGATGGTTTAGGTGTATTTGTTAAGGTTTAAAACCAATAAAATTATGTACAACTTAAACAATCAAAGAAAGAGGAGAAGCTCATAGGGTATCAAAAAACTCGTCTACATCGCTGATAACGGAACATGTGCCCAACATGCTCGCAGCATTGCCACGTTGTATGGCAAAGCTGATTCTTTGGCCGAAGAATAGGTCAGGCCTTTGGTCAAATAAAGATTCCACCAGCCGCTTGACATTGTCCCGAAAAACAAGGATGATTACTAGTGTACCTTCTCTTTTTTATGTTTTGTATTGTTCTTTACCTGCATTGTTTTCACATATAGAAGCAACAAGGATAATGTAACCAATATTTTATAAAAACTTGATTTAAAAAATTAAATTAAAAATTAAAAAAAACCCCCAACGCAAAACATAAAAGCGATTATGTAAAAAGTCAAAAATAATACCTTTTGTTGAGCCATCAAATGTTTGTTCGTTGAAATGGCGCTATAATGTCGCGGCGAGGTACCGCTTAAGTAAGTCAGTCCCTTAATTTCATTCACTGTCTATTAATTTACCAGCATTTCCGACCAATTTGCTTCGATATTATCAAATTTTTGTTGCTAACCTAGTTGTTAATCTTGTTGCAAATCTAGTTACCATCAGTTCGCTATTTTAGCTATTTAGTTATTGCTTTAAACTTAGCGGTACCCCGCCGCGACATTATAGCGCCATTTCAACGAACAAACATTTGATGGCTCAACAAAAGGTATTATTTTTGACTTTTTACATAATCGCTTTTATGTTTTGCGTTGGGGGTTTTTTTTAATTTTTAATTTAATTTTTATTTTACATTTTTTAAACTTAATTTAGTTTGGTTTTGTATAAGAGTTTACAAAAATAATTTACTAATTTTTAGTTTTCATTTCGTTACTCATTCCTCATTCTCTTGCAATATAGTATACATTATTCTACTAGTCAAGGCCTTTCATTTGATACCCATATATTGAGGGAGTTGTGAAAATAGAATGTAATTCCCTAAGATCCCTACCGCAGCTAACAAAAGAGCTGATAACTTTAAAAATGCTGAACCGATTTTGATGAAACATGTCTAAGAACCATCGCTAGAGAATCTGCTTTAAAATAAAAAAAACCGCATTCAAATCGGTTCACCCGTTAAAGAGCTACAGTGCCACAGACAGACACACAGACACACAGACACGTCAAACTTATAACACCCCTCTTTTTCGTCGGGGGTTAAAAAGAGTGTCCGTGGAGTTTCTTGCTCGTTCTTCTCCATAGAGACCTACCTACGTTTTGAAACGATTAACTAGCTTCAACTTTCTGACTAACTGACCGACCCCTTGACAATTGAAAAGTGCCTGTAAATGGTTTAATTGAAATAAATGCTTTGACTTTGCGGTGTTTTTTTTTTATTCATGCTATTGATAGACTAAAGGTTAAATTTAAATGTTTGTATGTAGAGTGACATAATATTCATTTCAATAAATGATTTATTTGTGTAATCGAGTGTAACTGCCTGGCCGTTTAGCTATCATGTCCTTATGATATTAGGACCAATTGCTAATTAGGTCGTGTTGCTAATAGGACGAGCTGCTCCCAGGACTTTTTGCTTTTAGGACATTGTGCTCATAGGACGTTTTGCTTAAATGTTCTTTCGATACGAAAACGAGCAAAAGTTAAGGTGAGTTAAGGTTTCGGAAAATTTACTGAAATATGACGTTAATTGTTGAAGGTGGCGGAAGAAATCATGGCGACTGGGAACTATGGCTATGTTCTACCACCCGTGCAAAGCCGGGGCGGGTCACTAGTTATAAAATATATGAAAGTAACTCTGTCTTTCTGTTTGTGTGTTACCTTATCAAGGCAAAACCAGTAAACTAAATTAAATAGGACAAAGATGTAGTTAGGGATATGAATAAAGATATAAGATGTAGCTACTATTTAAAAAATAATTAAAAAACACGCCTGGCTTTTCAAAAAGTGAATTAAAATATTTACTACAAAATTATAAACAAGCTAAATGATTTTTGAAAGAAGATTGAAAAAAGTAAAAAACTTGTTTAACATTACAGATTCCAAATTCCAATGTCAATCACTGGCTTCAGCCTATTACGCCCATTTGTCAAAGTCAGGCTTCAGGGGACCGATATTGCAACAGAACAATAAAATAAACTAAGTGTCGATATATTTAGTAACACTTGGTAAGCGCTAAATCGATAATAATACTTACTATGCAATTAAATCGCCATTATGCCCAAAAGTGGAAAACTGAAAACCGATATTTTCAGCGAACTCGATTACCTGTAAAGTGTTCCAAGGAACCGTCCCCTGACTGCAAGGAAATGATTTGTTTTCAGTTTTCTACTTTTACACTTCACTTCTATCGCGCAATCGTGTAAAAACGGATGAAGACGCGGACAAACGCTAGTAAAATATCAAGATAAAAGCTGACATATTTTATCTTCGAGAATATAAAAAGGGTTGAGAGGGCTTAGCATATGAAATGATGTGCGAAAAATAAAACAAAACAAAATCGTGCAAAACATAAACCAAATTAGAAGCATAATCCTATGTAAATCTTCTTAGTAAAACGATACGATCACGTAAGAGTATTTCTCGGTAAGTGGATCGTGTTCGTGATATTTGCTTACACCTCGCACCTGAGACACAGAATGGATAGATACAGAAGGTCAACTCCATAAAACTTTGAAAACTCAAAGTCAAAGCGTTTATTGCGAACTAAGTGATCCATGCACTTAAGAATATTGAAAAAGCTACTTATAAAATGATTTATTGATAAATGTTATTTATTCTCTGATAGATTTTTTTAGCAGAAAATTTATTTAAGTTAGAATGAGCCGTCCATTGTATATAATATATATATATTTTTTTAATTTACTTTTAAGCTTTGTACATATTTAATTCTTGTAAGAGTCAATAAAAATAATTAATAAAAGAAAAAAAAAAGTTAGAATTTCATTTCAATATTTTCGAGAAATAATTCTTAGTCAATTCTTTTACATCACTATCTCAAGTATTCCTAAAATGGTTACGCATACGACCGATCTGAAGTTATTAATATGCATAAACAACCCTGACATTTAAAACAAATCTGCTGTTCGTGTAGAATGTTGAATTTGAATATTGAACTTTATTAAGGAATCAAAATGATATTTTCATATATTTTGAGGGTTGATCGCACAATGAAAGCTGTTCGTATTTATGACTATAGTGACCTCTTAAAATAAACTACATATGAATGTTAAGACTTTATAGATAAATATTTTTGATTGTGGATGTGTTATCGTGGATGAAAAGTCGCCTATGTCTTTTCTTGGGGTCTAAGTCTATACCAAATTTCCACAACATCGGTTCAATAATTTAGCCGTGAAAGCGCAACATAGAAAAAAACTAACTTTCGCATCATAATATTAAGTAAGGGGGAATTATAAAACGAGCGATTAAAAAAAAGCTTTGCGACTGATGATGACATACTGTATTAATAACTTGAGCGGTATGAATTTGAGTAAGCGAAAAATTAACTAAACTAACGACGAATATTGATTAATAATAAAATCCAGAACAAGCTTACAAAAAGTGGATTGTGATAAATCCATTTCATATATTAAAATTTTATCCGAGCGACTACATTACTAAGTGAGCGACTGGAAATACAGAGAGGGCAACTTCAATATTAAGATAGAATCGATTTCCTGTGGCCCACCGTACCACAGGCCATACCCCTGGTGGTATGGTGGGTCGTTTGGGTTAGGTTAGGTTAGAACTGTGACCATCAAAGCGCGAAGGCGAGCGAGCGCAGCGAGCGGTGCCGCGGCAGCGGCCGCCGAGCGCCAGATCCCCTCTATTGTATTGAAGTTTGTATTGAACATTCAACTCTCGTGAATGTCTTATCGCTAAATTGCTCATTAGTGTATTTTTCAAAGTGGTTTTTGTATTCGAAACACTTCATTTAAGATAAAATGCCGCTCAGTATAAAAAATACATTTGCCAAATATTGAAAAAAATGCAGGACGTAACGTTGACACTCAAACAAATATTAAATCGCTCAAATATTATGAAGCTGCTCATTTTGTATTTTAAGTAACTCAAATTAATGTTTGTAAGATACTATTCTGTTGATTTTTCGTCACTTACAGTCAGTCGTTCACTTAGTAATTATATAACCCAAATTAATTAATTTTGACACTTATAATTGTAATTTACAGTCACTCGTTTTATTGCTACCCTTAAGTAAGTATGAATAATATAAAATGAATTTGATAATAATTGTGAAACGTAATAATTAAAAAAAAGTAATCAAGAGTATGGACCACTTGTTCGCCTGTACACTGCCGTATACACACATCGATGTGAATGTGTCAGTTTTTGTTTGTTGTATAGAACTGACCTTCTGTAGTAACCTCCCTATCAACTCCGTGCCCGAGATTTTTTCTAATCTCTGACTGAGTGTAACTTGTGCTTCTTAAGTAAATGATTACCTATTTAGAATTAATTTTGCGTTTAGCGTTTATCTGTTTAGTAGAACGTGTCTGAGATTTTAATTCTTATTTACAATTTTCACGTCTTTGGTGTTGGGGATGTCTTTACTTCGTGAAATAATTTTCGGTTTTGTATTATACATTTTAAATTATTGTTGACAGACCGTAGTATCACGTCTAATGACAATAGATGGGGGGAAGTAAGGAAGTATGGATAGTAAGGAAGTATTAATTGTTCCACCTGCGGTTCTTTTTCTCTCTCTCTTCGATAGCCTTCCACATTTCTTAATCTGTTCATTTTCCGGGCTGAATGCTTCTAAAATGTAGATACTTATACCTACTTGAAATCTATAGAGATTTTTATTGAGTAAAACAATGATTTATCACTATTTAACACAGAACATTTAACACACAATTTAAATACAGAAAGAAGACGGAATTCTCGAAAATGGAGCATTAAATGTGGTAACTAAGCCAATAAGGATTCAGCATTAAAGAAACACGACTTCAAATTAATGAGAGAGACGCGATAATTACACTTAACAATGAGAGTCATCAAATTATACGAACAATAATGAAATCTCTAATTAATTAAGTAAGACTTGAAATCAAGTAAACCATTATTAGAGTTCCGTATTCAAAAGGTGTCAAACGGGAACCTATCACTAAGGCTTTGCTATCTGTCTGTTTGTCTGTAGGACTGTCCGTCGATCCGTCGTATATTTTAAACAGTAATACCCATTTGATTTTTTTTAACACAGTATGTACTTTGGCCACTTTAACAACAAATTACTAAAATAAAATAAATAAAAACGTTTTGGGAACACATTCATTGTGCGTACTGCTAAGGAGTGGAATTCCCTGCCTGAGTCTGTGTTTCCTGATATCTACAACCCGGGAATCTTTAAGTCAAGAGTGAATAGGTTACTTCTAGGCAAGCGTGCTCCATCTTAGACCGCATCATCGCTTCCCATCAGGTGAGATAGTGGACAAACGTATGCCTATCAAATGATAAAAAAAAAAAAAATCAAGTGGGTCCACTCACTTGATTTTTTTTTTTTTTTCCGGGCAAGAAATCAATTATGTCATGTGTAGTGTAAATATTGCACGGTGGTACAAAAACCTTGGCGTGGGCCGGCCATGTCTGTAGACGGACAGAAGGTAGTTGGACCAGGGCCTCAAGTCTGCTATTACAATAGTGTCAGAATGGTCTATCATTGATTTCATAATTGTTGATTTTGACAAGTTTGGTAATCTACTAGTATAATAGCGTCATTATGACTTTCCAATGGTCAACCACTGACATGCCATTGAAAGAAATTATATAGAATGGTAATCTCGTACAAAATGACAACTGAATGACTGACTTAGGCGGTAATCTACTAAAATTTTGACAGTTCCTTTGATCAGTGACCTACCATTAGAACGTTATTGTGCAGTCAATGATCAACCATTATGAATTAGCAAATTACGAACTTTGAGCAAAATGAAATTATAAAAATAGCAGACTTGTCCCCCAGACATGTTTAGCTGAGAGATATGTTGAGCGGAGATCGCGTTTGGGAAAGCGTAGTGTGGGACCTGATGAACCGACGATTCCAACCTTCCAACCGCCACAGTCATGTATAGAAGACAAACCAAAATGTGCCCAGTACACCACGATCATGGCTATTTGGCAGACATGACAGATGAATTAGTATTCCATGGACGTTTCTATTCATAATTCCATTCACCGCAGAAGGCTAGCTGTTGCAATTTTGGCGTGGCGATTAAAAAATTTTAATGTGTCTGCCCAAAACCAAGTTGGTTGGCAATCTTTAGGGGCCTACATTTAGCAATGAACAGCTATAGGCTGATATAATGAAGATGATGATGATAGTGACGAAACCGTCCGTGTACGAGTCCAACTCGTGCTTAGCAAGTTTTGAGATATTTCCATCCTATTTAGAAAGTAATTAATTATTAATGTTTACAGTATAACTAATTTCAATTCAAATGATGTTTAGCTAGCGACCGCAACGCCTGATACTTCCTTTGTAGTTAAATTAATTTAGTCGGGCAAATCAGAAATACACACAACGTATGTAAAACGTGTATAATCATCATTTGTCTTTCCTGAACTATGTTGGGGTTGGCTTCTAGTCTTACCAGATGTAGCTGAATACAAACTTGTATTCAGCTGCATCTGGTAAGACTAGAAGCCAACCCTTGTGTTTTACATGGAGCGACTATCTATCTGACCTCCACAACTCAGTTGTAAGATAACACGATACTTCTTGTTAAGACTGGTTGTCAGACTTTCTGTCTTCTGACTACCAATAACGATTGTCAAAGATCTACGAAAGACAGCCAGGACCACGGAATAGATAACGACTGTCAAAGATCTATTAACGACAGTCGGGACCACGGAATAGATTACGACTGTCAAAGATCTACGAAAGACAGTCGGGACCACTGAACAGAAAACGACTGTCAAAGATCTCTAAAGACAGTCGGGACCACGGAATAGATTACGACTATCAAAGATCTACGAAAGACAGTCGGGACCATTGAACAGAAAACGACTGTCAAAGATCTCTAAAGACAGTCGGGACCACGGAATAGATTACGCCTATCAAAGATCTACGAAAGACAGCCGGGACCACGGAATAGATAACGATTGTCATAGATCTACGAAAGACAGCCGGATCACGGAATAGTTAACGACTGTCAAAGATCTACGAAAGACAGCCGGGACCACGGAATAGATAACGACTGTCATAGATCTACGAAAGACAGTCGCGACCACGGAATAGGTAATAATAATAATAATAATAATAAGTACTCTGGCATACTCAAGTGGACTCAGACGGAACTTGACGCCCTGGATAGGAGGGTCCGTACATTGCTGACCGCAAATCGGATGCATCACCCACGGTCATCGGTAATGAGACTGTATATCCCACGGAAGTGCGGAGGTCGAGGCTTTCTTAATGCTAAGTCCCTGCACAACCGTGAGGTATGCAGTCTCAGGGAGTACTTCTTTAAAGCCGACGTGGGGATGCATCGAGATGTGGTCTCAGTGGACAAGGGCCTCACCCCGCTCTCCTTAGCGAACGAGAACTGGCGCAAACCTGTAGTACTAGATACTAATGACCGTAAGAAGGTATGGCAGAGCAAGGAGCTTCACGGGCGCTTCTACCGGGCTCTATATGGGCCTGATGTAGACTTCTTGGCGTCCGTATCCTGGCTGCGATTCGGTGACCTCTTTGAGGAAACCGAAGGTTTTGTCTGTGCGATTATGGACGAAGTTATGATGACGAACCACTACCGGAAGTATATTGTGAAGGACGGCACGGTTGACATTTGTCGGGCATGCCACCGACCGGGAGAATCAATCCGACACATTATCTCTGGGTGCTCTCGTCTGGCTAACGGAGACTACTTGCATAGACACAACCTTGTAGCCAGGATTATCCACCAGCAACTGGCTCTAAAATACAGGCTTGTGGAATCGGAAGTACCGTACTACAGGTATGTGCCCGACCCAGTTCTCGAAAATGGCAACATCATATTGTATTGGGATCGATCTATCATCACTGACAGGACTATTGTTGCCAATAAGCCTGACATTGTGGTGATAGATCGATTAGAGCGTCGCGCAATGATTGTTGATATAGCGGTTCCGCATGACGAGAACCTCGTGAAAACCGAGAAAGATAAACAAATTAAGTATCTTGACTTGGCTCGCGAGGTTGTCGACATGTGGGATGTGAATACAGCAGTCATTGTGCCGATAGTCGTTACGGCCAATGGACTCATTTCCAAGAGCCTCGACCAACACCTAAGGAGGCTCTCGTTGGGCAGCTGGATCAAGGGCTTGATACAGAAAGCGGTTCTCCTGGACACGGCGCGTATAGTCAGGAGATTCCTCTCTCAGGAGCCCTGACCACCGGTAGCTTGGACCCTATTCCCGATACCGGTGGGCTACTATTTTTTATATTTTTAAATGTTTTTATGTTTTTTTTTTTACTAATATTTAAAAATATAATACAATATGTAAATAAAATAAATAAATGATAATAATAATATGTGGGGACATTTTCACACACGGCCATCTGACCCCAAACTAGGGAGACCCTGTACTATAGGTGTCAGACAGCTGATATACATACACAAATACATTTTTTTTTTGTAAATACATACGTATATAGATAAACAGCACCCAGACACAAGGCAACCACAAGTGCTCATCACACAAATGTTTACCGAACGATGTGAATCGAACCCGCAACACGCTGCGCAGCAGTCGATCGCTCAGCCACTGCGCCAACCGTGTCGTCGCCGGTAACGACTGTCAAAGATCTACGAAACACAGTCGAGACCACGGAATAGATAACGACTGTCAAAGATCTATGAAAGACAGCCGGGACCACGGAATAGATAACTAGAGTTATCTATTCCGCTGCCCGCACCGTGCTATCCGAGTCACGGACGGAACTCGGTATGAAATGGATGGTCAGGTGACCACACGGATCACATCGATCCGCACGGCTTGTACTATCCACGAGCTCCTCTTACCAAGTAATTATTTGGTACCAATTGGAAAGTGGTGAAAACGGTCCAATATAATTACTTAACGGAGTTTCGAGATTGTTGTAATAACGTTGTAAGTACTCCAACTAAATTGTACCCATTAGTACTTAACCTGCAAAAGGCACTTGTGCCTAAAAATGGTTTCTGAACTCGGTTTTACTAATTGCTGTTTCGTTTGCAAAAAGGTTAAGTGCCTGAGTACGGTCAGCGTCCTAAGTTATTTACTTTTGAAATTAAAAGTTATAAATTTGAAATTGTTAAGTGATTTTTCTCAGAAGCTTTAAACTTTTGACCGCGACGACAAAAACACAAAAATGTGCCCTCGGGGCTATAGCTACGAATTACGTATAGACGTCTGTCATGTAGTTGTGATCGTGGCAAGCTGGGCACGTTGACATTATAGATTAAAAAAAAAAAGTTTTCTTTCTGTACACTTGATAAGTATACCGGCATAATAAAAAAAGAGTTTTTCCACACTTGGACCTATAACTAATATAATGTACGGGTAAGGTGTACATTTTAATGATATAAATGATAATGAGTTCAGCTTGTGTATTTTTTTTTCCCTTATCCTAGTGTTCATCAAAAGGATGGACCCTAATCTTATTACAATCTAGCCTTGTATATAGACTAATAAGTAATTTAATTAAAACCTAAACTGTTATTTTGTCTTTACTAAGAATGTGTCCAATGGCACTTTTCTTATTGTTTCTATTAAGGCGAATACACTTCGTTCTTGTGTTTATTTGGTAACACTTGTGCTACATAACACTATTCACTTTCACTAACACAAAACACTAACTCGAACGGTTTTGTTCTTTTTAGTCTTCTCATTATATCCGTGTGGTCTAAAAGCTGGATCGCCTCGACGTTCACATGCTGATGAAGTCTCTGTTCGTGAGCTTCTGCAAATTTTTGTATCACTTTTTCGATGAACTCAACTTTTAGGTCCCGATGAAGGTCATCATTTCGTATGTACCAGGGTGCATTTACAATTTCCCGTAGTACCTTGTTCTGGAATCGTTGGATGATTAATGCATTGGTCTGTTTGGTGCAGCCCCACAGCTGAATACCATAAGTCCAAACTGGCATCAGGACTTGTCTGTATAACAACAATTTGTTTTGCACGGACAGCACGGAGTTTCTTCCAAGCAGCCAATACATTCTTTTGAACCGTAGGTCGAGTTCATCTTTTGTCTTCTTGACAGCTAAAACTTCAAACAGCTTGTGTATTGATAGTTCTAAAGAAAGCACAAACATTCAAAACTGATTAATGATCGACCCGCGGCGAATGTGTCCTTTAGTTTGCCCAAACTATGATATGCGGCTACTGAACGCTTACTCAAATGCATGTATTTTATACGTCGATGTCAGCATAAAATTGATAGGTACTATTGATATGTACGGGTTTGCTCGTACACACGGCTACACATCAAGCTAAGTATACATTTCCAGTTTACGCTGAACTCGCATTGTATAGAATTTCCGTAAAATTAGAGATCAGCTTATACTGGAAAGGCATAGGTTGATGTGTATCCGTGTGATGTACACACGCTCCCCGAGGAAAAATAAAATATTAAAATACAATTAAGTAAATAGCTAGCCTTCTGGGCCTCAAGTCTGCTATTCCAATAGTGTTAGAATGGTCTATCATTGATTTCTTAATTGTTGATTTTGACAAGTTTGGTAATCTACTAATATAATGGCGTCATTATGACTTTCCAATGGTCAACCACTGACACGCCATTGAAAGAAATGTAATCTCGTACAAAATGACAACTGAATGACTGACTTAGGCGGTAATCTGCTAAAATTTTGAGTTCCTTTGATCTACCATTAGAACGATCGAACGAACGAACGATTTATATCTTTTTAACTTTTTTAATATTGTTTTTTTTTTTCATATTTACCTGCCATGTTATCTCTTCACCACCCTTGGTTGACTGGTAGAGAATGCCTAAGGCATTAAGTCCGCCTTTGTACCTTTGTGCATGAAGTATAAATAAATAAATAAATAAACGTCATTGTGCAGTCAGTGATCGACCATTATTATTAAGCAGATTACGAACTTTTAGCAAAATGACAATGGGATCGTGTTGGAATGTCAGAATAATAAAAATAGCAGACTTGGCCCCCTGGGCACTTGTCCCATTGTGAGCGATGCGGACGAGCTTTTTGATGCCCCGTGAGCCCTCCATCGTAAAATATATAATATATATATTTTTTAATTTATTTTTAAGCTTTGTACATATTATTATTTAGATTTTTATGTAACTTAATAATTAATTGAAATAAATATGCTACATTGTATTAAGTAAATGAGAAGCAACATAATTACGACATGTACGGGTTTGCTCGTACATATAATATTCTTTCGATAGTTGACTGTACTCCGTCATATTTATTTACCCGAACGTAACGCTCAAATGTTCTCATACATTTTATAAAAACCCCAAATTACAGAACACAACTTAGCTTCTTTACCTATTGAAGAACTTCCTAAAAGTAAGAGTAAAACCGATCGGTAATTTACTTTGACCAGAAATTTCTCTAAGGCATACATACAAATTCGATTATGACCATAAAGAGGTCTTACCTGTGAAGGGACCTTTTCACTTAAATGATTGATGGCTGATTTAGAAAGGCCTTAAAAAATAATTATCGCGTTTTTTCATAAAAGTTTCTTCCCAGTATACTTTTTGCAGGTAATTTGTAATTTTAGGAGGTAATTTTGTTATTTCCTTTTTATTTATTTATTTAACACGCACACTTTATTTTACAGGTTGACCCCAAAACAATAGAGTGGTTCACAAAACAAAATTTAAAAAGTAGGTTTACTTACTTTAAGACTAGGCTAATACTAAAAAACCTGAACACAAAATTAAAAATACTAAACTCTATTCACATCAACTTTACAAAGTGCTTTGTAAAGTATGGTGTAGAATTTTACATTTTCCTTTAATTTGTAAGGTTATGATTATAATTTTAAATAGGAATGGAGCCACCACGAGCCAGTATTTCAAAATACAACTTCCTAAACTTCTCTAAGAAAACATTTTCTGTTACCATCGAAAATACGACTCATTTTCAATTAACCTTTAAAAATAAAAAATGTTAGTTGCTTAAATCTGTATAGTAATTGAGTTGGACAATGAGTAACATCATTATCATCATCAGTCGTCCACTGTTGAACAAAGGCCTCCCCCATTGAGGGGGGGAGGCGGTTGCCATAATCCCCACGCTTGGCAGGCATTTTAATAATAATAATATTAATAATAATACTTTATTGAAAACAACGTAAGAGCACATTTGCATAAAAGCCCTGCCTCCTGGACTGGTTTGTTAGCCTGTATCTCAGGAGACAGTTCCCTTATAGTTTACATTTTACGATATGTTTACAGAGTTTTCAGATAACTAAACAAAACAGAAAAGAAGTAGAAAATAAAATAATAATAATTAGTTAAATTTCAATTAAAGCAAAAGTTAAAAAACACGGTTGATTTATTTGAATTAAGTGCACCAGTGATGTGGTCATAAACGTGATGTGTGTGTCTGTGTGTGTGGAGAGTGTGTATGTGTGTTTTGGGGATCGCAGTAGAGTTGTAAGTACACGGAAGCCGTTTTCCCTTAATCGCCTTCTACGATACCCTCGGGATGGGTGGGTGCTATTGTAGCCCAGACACCCCACGGGGCATCACAACAGCATATTGCCATGCAAAACCTGTCGAATCGCGTTTTATCAGCTCATAAAAAAATAGTAATTACCTGATGGTATCTATAACTGACCAATAAAAACTACAGAAAATAAATGATGGTTTCAAATGGCCCCGCGGGTCCAGTAGCAAATGGGTCCAGCACAGATATAGACAGACCTACATAACGCAAGAGCAACTACTTCGCGTGCCTATTTTCGTGCTTAACTTACGATAAATAATCGTAAGTAAAAAAATAAAGTAAACGTTTCCTTCCATCGGTAAGTCATTTTGTGATTAATATTATGCGTAATTAATTTAAAAAACAATTATTTTTAATCTAATACCCTCAGTAATACCTGGTAATACCAAATTTAGTAAAAACAAAACATTTGTATTACATTGTGACGTCCAAAAATGGCACGCTTGGCTTTCATACAGGGGGTCAAGTCTGCTATTTTTATAATTTCGTCATTCCAACATGATCCCATTGTCATTATGCTAAAAGTTCGTAATCTGCTAAATTCATAATGGTCGATCATTGGTCGGTCGAATTAAAACCAATAACTGCACAATGACGTTCTAATGGTAGGTCACTGATCAAAGGAACTGTCAATTTTTTTTGCAGTTTACCGTCAGTTCAGTTGTCATTTTGTACGAGATTACCATTCTATTCTATATCATTTCTTTCAATGGCGTGTCAGTGGTTGGCCATTGGAAAGCCATAATGACGCCATTATAATATGTAGCAGATTACCAAACTTGACAAAAACAACAATTATGAAATCAATGATAGACCATTCTGACACTATTGTAATAGCAGACTTGAGGCCCTGATCGTGATACTTGCGTTATCTAGGTATATCTATATCTGTGGGGTCCAGCTGACTGACGGCTCGTTAGTTAGAAAGTTCAAGCTACGAGTAGTTGCTCGATTCACAACGTAGGAAGGTCTCTGTATGTTTATCTATTGAAGTATGGAGGTAAAAGTAAACACGACTGGTCGAGACAAGCGTTTATTATGAATTGCTCGAAGGTTACAAGATAGCTTAGGTCTAAGTACATCTACACTTCACCTCCGGGGGTGAAAGAAAAAAAAATCAATATAAATCTAGAGTAAAGACAACAATAATCAAAACAAAGGCAAGTCAATAAGACAAATTAGTACAAATAAACCTATTTTTAAATCAAAACAAAGGCAAGTCAATAAGACAAATTAGTACAAATAAATCTATTTTTAAATCAAAACAAAGGTAAGTCAATAAGACAAATTAGTACAAATAAATCTATTTTTAAATCAAAACAAAGGCACCTTTTCTTAAACTAACTTACATGCTAAATTTTTTTGTCCTATCTTTATGTATTACATCTACCTTACCGTTTTTAATTATCTTAACATTTACGCCTAAATCTTCTAACACTTCAAAAGGTCCATCAAAAACACAGTCTAATTTACGGGCACATTCATTCTTAACTAATATTAGATCATTTTTTTTATAAAATACAGGATTACAAGTTTTATCGTATTTGTCTTTTCTTTTTTCCTTACAAGCTACCAAATTGTTTCTTGCATCTCTTAAGGCTACTTGCAACTTATATCGTAAATCTAAACAATAATCATCACTATTATATAGTGGCTCTACATCATGCTCTAAACTGTTTGGCAAGCGACATTGTCTTCCAAATACTAGTTCGTAAGGTGGATATTTCGTTTGTGTGTTTACACTAGTATTAAAACTAAAACACCAGAAAGGTAACCAATCCGACCATGAATGATACACATTTTTACAATAAGTTCTTAAAAATGCTCCTAAATGTTTATGGGCTATCTCTAAAGAACCGATTGATTGATGGTGGTATGCGGTGGATGTTAACTTTTCTATTTCTAATAGCCTACATACCTGATCCATAACGTGAGAGATAAATTCTGTTCCCCTATCCGTAGCTATAGATTTAGGGATGCCGAATCTTAAGATAAAATTGTTTACTAAAGCTTTGGCTACAGTTTGCGTTTCCTTGTTCGGTAATGGATATGCCTCTATGTATTTTGTCAGTTCGCATTGTAGGGTTAAAATATAACAATTTCCTGACTCTTCCCTATCCAAAGGTCCAACTAAGTCAAGAAAAACTTTATCAAAAGCAGCTAATGCTGTAGTAGTTATAGTCATGGGTTGTCTCGTATATTTACTTTGTTTCATTTTCTGACACATCTCACATTTACTTATAAATTTTCGGATATCCTTATCTAACCCTGGCCAGTAATATTTCCTTTTAATGTTATTCGCCATTCTATTCATACCTGCATGGCCACTGGTGGGTAATAGATGATAGTTATTCAAAATAAATTCCTTTTCCTTCTCGTCATATATTCTTTTAATTCCTTTCAAAATACAAATTCGAGGCCCGCTCCATTCTTTTATGGATTTAATTTCACTACATAAACCTTTTATAAATTCGTTATTGCTATCATCTTTTATTATGCATAATTCCTTTACTTCTATTCTTTCACAAAACTCCTTTAACTTAGTTGCAAATTCGGCTCGCGAGAAATGCAATCTAAAGTCAAGGTTAATACACAATAACATTTTGCTTGGTATATAAACAAAACAATCCTTTTGTTCACTTATCCTATTTTCTCTTTTAAACTTTCTTATATTTTTTTCTTCTACTAACTTAATTTCAATACAATCACACGGCTGTCTTAGTAATTCCACGACTCTTGGTTGATCAGGCCAGTTGTCGGTGGTGTTACTAGGCACAGCTTGTTCTTTCTTACAACTCTCTTCTAGCCTTCTCTTTTGTCCCCTAGTTGTTACAGCTAAAATTTGCTCTTTCATTTCCTTCAATTCACTCGATGTTATGCACACCCTAGACAATGCATCTGCAACAACATTGTCTTTACCTTTCACATACACTATCTTAAAATCGTATTCTTCAAGTATCAATCGGAATTTTATTAATCTACTAGATGGGTCTTTCATGCCAAATAAATATACTAATGGTTTGTGGTCTGTCATTATAGTAAAAGTTCTTCCAAATAGATATGGTCTGAAATATTTTACTGCCCATACTATTGCCGTTAATTCCTTCTGTATTACTGGATAATTTTTCTCTGCCTTATTTAATGGTCTGCTGGCATAAGCTACAGGGCTCATGTCCTTATTACACAATACAGCTCCTACAGCCAAATCTGATGCGTCAGTTTGTAATATAAATTCATTGGTTTCAGAAAAATCTGGATATTGTAGTATAGGAGGTGTCGTTAATGAGATTTTTAGATAATCAAATGCATGCTGACACTCTGAGCTCCAAACAAAAGGTTCATCTTTCTTTAGCAAACGATTTAAGGGCATAGTAATTGTAGCAAAGGACGGCACAAATTTTCTGTAGTAGTTGCAGAAGGCAACAAACCGTCTAACTTGATCCACGTTTTGTGGTATTGGAAAATTTTCTAAAACCTTAGTCTTGTCCGGGTCAGGCGAAACACCGTTAGCAGAAACCAAATGACCCAGGTATAAAATTTCTTTCTTTAAAAATTGACACTTTGCGGGGTTCAACTTTAAATTTACTTTCCTCAGTCTTTCAAAAACAGCAATAAGATTTTGGTTATGAATAGTTAATGATCTTCCAAAAACAATTAAGTCATCTAAATATACGAAACACTTTTCAAAAGCTAATCCGGACATTGCAATTGACATGACTCTACTGAAAGCGCTACATGAAGTCTTTAGGCCCATCGGTAATCTTTTTAATTGGTAATGTCCTGTACTAGTTGAAAATGCAGTATATTTTCGGCTTTCAGGTGCCAGTTTCACTTGGTAATACCCTTGTTGGAGGTCTAAATGAGTGAAATATATTGAGCCAGACAATGAATCTAAAATATCAGTAATGTTAGGCAAAGGGAATTTGTCATTTACAATATTTTCGTTTAGTTTCCTGTAGTCTATTACTAAACGCCATTTCTGAGAGCCCTCTGATTTTTTTGGGACTAGCAGGATTGGACTAGACCATTCACTAGATGATTCTTCTATGATATCATCCTTTAGCATATTATTTATCTGTTTATTTACTTCTGGTTTTAAGGCTTGCGGTAACCTATATGGTTTGGTGTATATAGGATTTATGTTACTCTTCATTGTTATGGATTGTTCGCAAATGTTCGTTGTTTCTAATTTATCACCGGGTAAAAAGAATGTATCAGAATATTTAGTACAAATCTTCTCAATGGAATCCTTTTCTTCTTTGTTTAAATGTTCTAACTCTAGTAAAGGTAATAATGTATTGGCTCTTTTTAAACTACTTTCATGTTTGCTAAATTCAAAAATATGATAGTCCTCTAAGGCTTCTATGTTTAATTCGAAATTTTTTAAACTTACTTCTTCATCTCGAGTGTTTAAAATTTTTATAGGGACTCTTTTATTTTTAGGCCTAACTATTGTACCGGCTAAAAAAACATCCTTTTCTAACTCCCTGGCGCTAACAAAAACATCACCTTTCGTTTCCGAGTTTAAAAAAATGTAGTGAATGCTTTCACTCCGCGGTGGGATTAACAGTGTATTACTGTAATCCGGTTTGTCATAAATTGGTAGATTACAATACTTTTCTCCTATATGTAGTGTTAATAAGTTTGTATCTAAATCAATATTTGCTTTATACCTATTCATGAAGTCTAAACCTAAAATTCCATCCACGATAATGGGTAATGTTTTAAAAATATGGAACTTATTTCGTAACGTTTCAGTTTCAGAAACATCTAAATTAAGCATTGCATAACCAGAGGAGTAAACCTTACCTCCGATTCCATTGACTACTAAAGTGTCTTGAAACACCTGTGTTTTCCTTGGAAGTACTCCTTCCTTAATAATCGAAATGGATGCGCCTGTATCTAATAATAGTATGAGCCTTTTACCGTTAGTATAGTAATTGATAAATTTAAATTTACCACTACAAGTATTATAAACAAAATTATTAATCACGAAAAAACTGATTTCCAGTATTATCGGGCTTCTGTTCCAAACTATTGGTATTGCGTGTTTGTGTATTGTCATTTTGTGCTGCGATCACTACTTTGTGTCCACCACGCCTGTTATAATAATAACCTTGTTTGTTATACTGACCCCTGCCGCGGGGGGCGTACCTAAAAGGTCTGAAGTAGCCTTGATGTCTATTCGACGGGTTACTATAATTATTAAAATTATATTGATAACTACCCCTGTTATTGTGGTAATTTGGACGACCGCGTCCCCTGTTTTGGCCTCGAAACATTGGAAAACGATAATTTTGCCTACCTCGAAATGTTGAGGTCATCCCCATAACCTCAGCAGGCCTGGACGAAGACGATGATGACGGTGACTCGTCCTTGGCTGCCTGGATTGCGTCCTTCAGCAATGTGTAGTTGCGTGCGGCGATGATCGTGCCCAACCTTTCACTCTTAAGACCATCTGTAAACTTTTTCAAGGCCATTTTTTCATTAATTGGCTTCAGAATCGCGCATTTGGCAGCGTCGCCCTCAGCCTGAGAAATATTCAAATCTGTTAATAATCTTTCAAGTTCCGATCCGTACTCCTCAATAGTCCTATAACCTTGGTTCAAAGATTGTATTTGATTTTGAACAGCTGTGAATGATTTTTTTATTAATAGTTTAATCCTAAAATCCTTAATCATGTCACTAACTGTTAAATAAGTGTCTGCTACTCGTAACTTTGCGTTTTCAGATAACCTTCCCTTTAGTATAAATTTTATTAATAACTGTTGACCCACATCATTAAGCATGTCCGCATACATTTCTACCGCATCAATCAATCGCTTCGTCGTATTTTCCTTATCATCTAAAATAGGTATTAACATACAAGCAGTTTTCATATCAAACTCCATCGTTTCTGATTTTTTTTCTACGCTAGACAAAGTACATAATTTTGATATTTCTGAAAATAAATCACAAATCTTTTTGTACGTGGTATTAATTAACTCTAGTTCCGACACCTTTGTTGTCTTGCTTATAGTAGTAAATAATGCCTTACTTTTACTTAACAATATCTCGGCCTCTTGCAACTTATCTGTCGTAGCCGAACCCTTATACCTACTCTGTCCTTTTTTTATAAGATATTTCCGTATCTCAAATATTTTTTCATATAATTCTATTAAATCATCAGCCATAATACCAGTAAGAAATCATTGTTTTAAAAAAAAAATATAATCATAACACCATATCTTATTTCATTCATATTAATTTTATTTATTCTAATTCGAGGCACTTTCATTCAATGCGCCGATGATAAAATGCTCGACTCAGCATTTCTAAGTACTATGGTAGTGCGCTCCGCAATCTATTTTTAGAACTTAATTACTAAACTACATACCTTTAAACTAAAATTGTCATTGTTCTTACGAGTTAACTTCCGCACAATGCACCTTTTATTTTTATAACTCACTTTTTAACACTACACTTATGCACTCCCGAATCTTCTCTCTAATTGAATTAACTGCATTCAAACTCCTTCTTCGCCTTGAGTTTGGTCTCTCTTTCCAGATAAACGCTGCCGCATCCTTCTTATAAATGCAGATTCCACTTGCTGGTTTACCCACTTCTTATGCCTTTTTTTCAGGATTTTATAAATAACTGCAAGTATGACAATAGCTATCAGCACTAGGAACGTAGTAAGTAGGATGTTGTTGTACCTCATGTGGTACTCTTGTTCGGAGTCACTTGCGCTGTTATTTCCGCCCGATGAGTTTTGGGCAATGAGGATTTCCTTCTCCTCAAATTTTGAATAATTCTTCCCCATTTTTCTTCCTTTTTCCGTCTTGTTCAACACTGCTACCGTCAATCACGATCGTGGCTTTATTATTCTCGCCGTCAAACATTATAACTCTGTGCACCGAGGCACACAGGAATCCGCCTCGTTTGCACTTATCGCCCGCTATTTGACACCCGCGCTCGCAAGCCCTATTCCCGGAACGCGTATGGCAGGGTCGCCATGAAGTATGGAGGTAAAAGTAAACACGACTGGTCGAGACAAGCGTTTATTATGAATTGCTCGAAGGTTACAAGATAGCTTAGGTCTAAGTACATCTACACTTCACTATACTATATTTCAATAATATAAAGCTGAGGAGTTTGTTTATTTGTTTGGCTGAACGCGCTTATCTCAGGATCTACTGGTACTTACGTTTTTTTCTTTTTATATTGTTATAGGCTTGCGTTTGACCGCAACTCACCTGATCTTAAGTGATGATGCGGCCTAAGGTGGAACACGCTTGCCTAGAATAAACCGATTCACTCGTGCCTTGAAGCTACCCAGATTATATGTATCGGGGAATAGAGAGGAGGGCAGTGAATTCCAGTCTGGCAGTTGGCACAATAAATGTGGAAGCAAAGCGCTTGGTTCGAGACCGTGGAACTTCAACCGTATAGCGGTGACGCTTCGCTGTATCTCTGCTCGTCCGGGGATGGAATGGGGATGAGGGAATTAAGTTGTGCAATTCCAAAGCACACTCACCGAAATGTACCCGATAAAAGACCGATAGGCTGGCAACAGCGCGGCGGTGTTCAAGACTTTGGAGCTTAGCCTTAACCAGGAAGTCGTTGTCTATGAGCCTCTTGGCGCGTCTTTTACGTACGAACGTTTTACGCATTGTTTTTTTTTGTGTTGGATAGTCCATTTATCGGGGATGGCTATAGGCCCATGCGAAGCCGAGTCGGGTTGCTAGTAGATAATCTAGTAACAGGTACAGTACACAAATTTGCAAAAATCAAAATCAATTTTCTCCTGAAATAACTATTTCAACTTATAGATAAAACTTATTTTATAGTAGTTTTAGAGCAAAAATACCCTATTCGTAACCTCAATATTCCAATCAATAGTTTAGGACAAAATCGGTTTAGAATGAGACCAAATGTTAACAATATGTTTTTGCTCATGACTGTAGGTATAGTTAAACTCGACCGTTCCATCCCTACGGACCCTAATTCGATTGAATTGTCCTCAAAGGAAACTTACATCTCTTCGAAGAACGCGCTTACTTTTTATTTTAACTTGGACGGCTAAAGGACTGTCCTCCCAAAGGTGTAGTTCTTGCTATTAAAGTTGAAACTATGTCAACAATTGCTTTTGATGTTGGAAATATTTACTTTTTTGTAAAGCCAACGTGAATTTGTAAGTTGTTTGCTCCACAACTTTTTATTGAAATAAACGGTCAATCGGATATTATTGCTTTCTTTACATTAGGCATTGCCTAGGAATGCTGTTCGGGTTACTTCGAAAAGGCTTGCTCATAAGACTAAACAGGGACGAAATCCCTAAAGTAGTAGGTACGAAAGCCGGACACTGTTCCCTAAATAAACACCTTTGTACCATAGGTGTGACAGACAGTTCTCTATGCAGTGGCTGTGTGGTGGCGGAAGAAACGATTTATTCCATTTATTATTTATTTATACTTCATGCACAAACGTACAAAGGCGGACTTAATGCCTTAGGCATTCTCTACCAGTCAACCAAGGGTGGTGAAGAGATAACAAGGCAGGTGCATTACAAAAAGTAATATTTAAAAAGTGAAAAAAGATATATTTATCAACTAATACCACTGGTATTTGTTTCAATTTATATATTTTTTTATTTTTTTTTTACTTAATGCCTTATGCATTCTCTACCAGTCACCCAAGGGTGGTGAAGATATAACAAGGCAGGTGCATTACAAAAAGTAATATTTAAAAAGTGAAAAAAGATATATTTAACTCGATTGATTAATTATTTTGATTTGATTATATTGGGATTTGTTTCAATTTATATTTTTTTTCAATTAGGTACGAACGGATACCATTGTTTAAACTAATACCAAAACAAACTCAACGATATAAGGTACAGTCAGTAAAAATGCTTTGAGTGTCAATTATAAGACAATTCATTTAACAATTATAAAATACTAGCGACCCGACCCAGCTTCGCATAGACCTATAGCCTTCCTCGGTAAATGGACTATTAAACACAAAAATATTTTTTCAATTCGAACCAGTAGATCCTGAGATTAGCGCGTTCAACCAAACAAACAAACTCTTCAGCTTTATAATATTAGTATAGACTAGCGACCCGACCCAGCTTCGCATGGGCCTATAGCCTTCCTCGGTAAATGGACTATCCAACACAAAAATAATTTTTTAATTCGAACCAGTAGATCCTGAGATTAGCGCGTTCAACCAAACAAACAAACTCTTCAGCTTTATAATATTAGTATAGATTACAGAAAATCAACTTTTAGTATAATCAGCTAAATGACGTATAAATAATTTCATAAATTTTAACAATTAGTAGCAAAACACTTCATTTTTTCTTAACAGTGACCAACGTAGATTTTGTTACCGAGGAGTTGGTCAGTTACGTAAATGATCCACGAATTTTTCATAACAGTTGTTTTTGTAACTACATCGGTTTTTCGCACCCCCCGCGTTTGATTCATATTGAGTAACAACCACTGTTTGTAAATCTGCGTTCTCTTTCAGCACGTTCAGAAGCTGATATTAATTGGCCAAGGCACCAAGACAATACAATATTTTAGACATACCAGTCGCACTTTACTCTGATTGGTTGTTTACAATTTTCGAACAATAGAACAAACTCACTACCAATTTCTCGCAGGTATAAAGAAATTGCAACATGATTCTTAAACTACTCTTATCTATATCTTTGTAAAAATATCGGAAATAAGTGAATTTGGATAGTATTATAATTATTACGATCACATGAAAATATTAGAAAACAAATTTAATTTGGTCTTGGTTTGACTGAGCTGACTGTACCAAATTCAAGTTGTTGTTATTCGTTCGCACATTAAATTTAATTATTTAAAAACTGGTAACCGTTCGGAATAGAAAAAAAAAGTGGGTAAAAAATACCCTGGTGGTATTAGTTTTTGGTATTAGAATGGAATAAATCGAAGAAACGCCACAGCTCGTGCTCATAGAGAGCAGGAGTGTGGCGGATCAACGGGCACAGATTCTCCAGTCTCCAGCATCACTATCGGAAGTCTGCAGCAACCCGAAAAAGCTGCTCGCATCTTGGGATGAACTAGGATGGCTGGAATAAAAGAAGAAACAGTTTCACGTACAATGGCGAAATCAAGTGGCTAAGTGCGGAAAAAGGCGCGGCAAACTAACTAACTAGGCATTGCCTGATAAAGGGTTGCCTTACTTATCGTTAGTGAAAACGGACCCTTTAATCAAATCCATCCAAAACATTTACCCATTACTATCGCTATGTATCATAGAGAAACACGGAACATCGACCGCACACGACGGACGCGTGCATTAATAGATAATGCTATACGTATTTGCTAAGATGGGCCCATAGATATCCGTGAATGGGCCCATAATACAATTAGTAATCGTTATATTTGTGTCTGTCAAGCTTTTGCACGGTCAAACAATCGTATTCTCGGCAATAGTGAAGCTTTCTTTAAGTGAAAAAAAAAAAACCGGAGAAATGCAAGTCGGACCCGCTCACCGAGGGTTCCCTACAACTACCATACTAATATTATACATGAGAAAGTGACACTGTCTGTTACGCTTCCACGATGAAACGGCTGAACCGATTTTAATGAAATTTGGTATGACACGGACCAAATCGCGGACAAAAGCTCGTTATAAATAAAGAATATATTTTTTATGATTTAGTTACAAATGTGTTTTCATACTTTTCCCTGTATTTTAGTGTAAGACGATATTACTTACCAAATTTCATACTTCTATGTCAATGGAAAGTACCCTATGAATTTTGATTCCATTGAGAGTGTCGAAATGTACGTTTTTTTCGACATAAACGGCCTTCCCTTTTTATCAAGGTAATTTAGAAGTTTGATTTTTTCGCAGCCTCAAGGGACCGTAGACCTACGTATATGGTTTGAATTTCAACTCGATACCTCTACCCGTTCCCGAGATAAAGGGTCTTGACAGACATAGATAGGTGGCCATCCATTTCATACCCAGTTCCCTTCGTACCCCGGAAAGCACGTAAAGCCGTTGGTCCCGGCTGTCATTCGTAGTTCTTTGGCAGTCGTTATGGGTAGTCAGAAGGTCTGACAACCAATCTTACCAAAGGGAATCGTTTTACTCAGTAACTGGGTGGTGGAGGTTTGATAGGCAGTCGCAGTTTAGCTGCATCCATTTAAACTGGAAGCAGACCTCAATATAGTTGGGAAAAGGCTAAGCAGAATAGATTATGTTGACGCGCTTTTCTCAGCAACATTATCAATCCTTTCTGAACCATGAGAGTGTGCTTTGGAATTGCACAATTTAATTCCCCCATCCCCGTTCCATCATCGGACGAGCAGAGATACGGCGAAGCGTCACCGCTATATGGTTGAAGTTCCACGGTCTCGAACCAAGCGCTTTGACTCCACATTTATTGTGCGAACTGCCAGACTGTGGAATTCCTTGCCCGCCTCTCTGTTCCCTGATAAGTATAATCTGGGTATCTTCAAGGCACGAGTGAACCGGTTCATCTTAGGCAAGCGTGTTTCAACTTAGGCCACATTATCACTTACGATCAGGTAAATTGCGGTCAAACGCAAGCCTATTTAAAAGTAATAAAAAAAAAAAAACATCGCTTACCTACCTCAAATTTGTCAGCCCCTTAAGCCTCAAACTATTGCTCTTACAATAGTTTTATCGTATAAAAGAAACTTCAAGAACCTTCGTTACATATACAAAAAAAAATCACAAATATAATGACCACTTCAAGAAAAAAATATGTTTCATTCAAATATCGAAGTAATATACGTAGGTGCTTTTTGAGAAACGACGAAAAGAATACATAACATAATATGTGGGGACATTTTCACACACACGGCCATCTGACCCCAAACTAGGGAGACCCTGTACTATGGGTGTCAGACAGCTGATATACATACACAAATACATTTTTTTTTTTTTGTAAATACATATATTATATATAGATAAAACAAGACCCAGACACAAGGCAAACACAAGTGCTCATCACACAAATGTTTACCCTGGGCGGGAATCGAACCCGCAACACGCTTCGCAGCAGTCGATCACTCAGCCACTGCGCCAACCGTGTCGTCCGAACATTAATGATATTTCGAAGCTCTCCAATATTTTATGTTTGAAGTAAAAATATTTTATCATACAACCTTCTACCAGGAACTTCATAAACGTGATCTCTATTTTATTTGGCATATAATAAAAGAAAGTACTATAACACTTACCAAAAAAAAAAGCACAAAAAACTATTAAAGTAAAGCACTTGATATTTCTTGCTCATACTTTACCATCGCCTACCTACGTTTTAGAACGAGGAACTGTTTCAACTTTCTGACTAAATAACAGCGTCCTTGACAAATTCAAAAGTACTAGTAAATGGTTTAATTGAAATAAATGCTTTGATTTTGTGAATTTCATTTAAAGATTTTTTTGAATTTCAAACATACATCAGTATGTCTATTCTGTTACAATCTCCCTCGGTGAACACCTAGGTGAAGTGAGCTGTCACCTATCCCGATGCTAGGGATTTACAAAGCACTACAATCGGATGACAGCTCACTTCACCTGGGTGTTCACCGAGGGAGATTGTAACAGAACAGCACTGCAGTGCATACATTCGTTAAACTTATAACTGTTGTCTTCTGGGGTTCAAAAATATAATAACCCTTATTTGCATGCAGGTAACAATAAATAGTCAACCTTTCACATAATACCATAAAAGAAAATGAGCTTGAAGTTTCCAAATTTCAACTTTTGTTAAGATAACAGACACCATCATAAAGTACAGTCAACAAAAGAGTTTGGTATGCAGGTCGGTGATAAACATGTTTGCTAGGAGCGATATAGATTGTTATTGCATACTTATGCTTATGCGAATGAAGACATTGGATCCTCCGATTTCTGAAATATTGTAACGGGAGTTTATGGGAATCTTTTCAGTAGTGCTATCTATTCAATATTGTGTTTTATTAAATAGCTATTATATATACAAGCTGAAATCTAAATGGTCCATTTCCCGCGGCAGAATGATTTGCACTCAATAGTACTATCAATTTAAACTTAAATAATAAAAGTGTTTTTAATTTTTCTCGCCATCTCTTTCTGGGCCGTCCTCGGCGACGCCGTCCATCTTCAGGCACCCATTGCGTGGAGACTCTCGCCCAGCGGTCACTCTGCATGCGGCTGACGTGACCCGCCCAATCCCACTTAAGCCTGGCAGCCTTTTTGCCTACGTCTAATATACCCGTTTTAGAACGCAGCGCGGTGTTCCTGATTCTATCCTGTCGTTTTACACCCAGAATGCTGCGCTCCATTGCTCTTTGGCAAACTCCGAGGCGGAACTTTTGTGACTCGGTAAGCGACCAGGTCTGAGCACCGTAGGTTAGGACGGGCAAGATACACATATCGATAAGTTTTCGCTTCGAGGTGGCGCTGTATAAAAGATCCTGGAAGGACTTGGGGGAGGCCTTTGCCCAGCAGTGGGACAGCACAGGCTAAATAAATAAAAAAAAAAAAAACAAATTATTAAAAAATATGCATCAACTCCTATAATGGTCCTAAACCCGTAAGAGTGTAAAGGGAATATTGGAATAATTTATAGGTAAGTATTGTGTTTTGATAACTCAGGACCTCGCGCAGTCAGTCGTTCGCGCTGAATCACTATTGGTTCGGGGACGCTAGCTTTCCACAATTCTAAATCTGCCGATTTTTATACAAATATTATAAAGAGGTAAAAGTTTGTTCGTTTGTAAGATTGTATGTAGGGGGTAATCTCAGAAACTGCTCATCTAATTTCATAAATTCTTTCACCAATAGGAAGCTCCGTTATCCTTGAATGCTATAGGCTATATTGCATTATCATAAAATTAGAGATCCTTGAGAAAATCCACGAGGCTAAGTCGCGGGCAAAGTGCTAGTCTCTCAATATTACAATAAGACATGTAAACATTACTATTCAGCAAGAACTTCCAAAACTAATACTTAAAACAGTTTTTTTTTAATTACCGAGCCGGAAAAAATATAATTTAAAAAATTTTTTTTTTCCTCACTCTGTAAATTACTCCTGCACCGTGGGTGCGTTTTCAAACATATGAAACTTACATACACAAACGACGACCAGACCCGAAATAACTACCTGTAGGTCTTACAAATATTTGTACCTATATTTGCCACTGCGCCAATCAAATTACTATCGATAAATATTTAATGGTAGCGAGATGGTGGTTTAATGGTGGCTGATGTGACTGCGGCTAATCTCAATAGAGAGTAGGTACTGTAGCACCTGAGCTACACTTGTACCAAGTACGAATTACCGAGAGTCTAAGCTACGCTAAATGAAAGGGTATGAATAACTTTTAGAAGACTATATTAATAAGATTAGCGAGAGGTAAACTTGATAAGACCGCAGCTCTGAGCTTAGCTGGGTCTCATTGACATCACATGTCATAGTATAAAAACTATCTTCTACATCATTCAAATATATTTCTAAGGTATCCAGAAGGTTCTCACCATAGACTAAATAGTTATGGTTTCATTACATAAAGCCTCCCTCGTTGGGCAAATCTCTATAGTACTCTCTATTGAGATTAGCCGCAGTCACATAAATTATGTCGGGACAATATTATTATTACCTAAAATTTTACTGTTTAACTCAACTACCTTCAAAAGTCATTTATCGACTTAATATCTTTGTTCTCAGGTAAATGGGAGCTAGGCTGGATTCTCTGTGACATCTGGATCAGTTTGGACATCCTCCTCTGCACAGCCTCCATCCTCTCCTTATGTGCTATCAGTGTCGACCGCTACTTGGCTGTCACCAGGCCCCTCACGTACTCCAGAAGAAGAAGATCTAAGAAGCTTGCCTTGACCATGATATTCTTCGTGTGGATCGCTGCTGGGGCGATTACGTGTCCTCCAATGTTTGGCTGGTAAGTATTCATTGTTCCGTGTTTTGGAAAGTACATAATTTCTACCAAAAACGTTCAAAATGTAGTCGTAATGACGTCATGTCAGCAAAAATGAATGTCAAAATCTTGAGCATTTCTGACAGAAAGAGATTGAGATTTGATGCAAAGGTTCCCAAAAGCTAAAGCTCGACCGCTTAACTGAGACTGGTCCTGAGCTACCTGCGCAGTGCGGGAGGGGACGGTGTGGTGATGTGACGCAAGAGGTCATTGATACGTCAACTTGTGACAACTGTCACTCCTCCCGCACCGCGCATCTACCTCAGGACCGGTCTCAACTAAGCGGTCGAGCTATAATAAAGTCGCCTCCCCCCCCACCCCTGATTGATTTCTTCCCTATCGTGGCGAATTGCCGTCCCATCGGACTTTGATACTGAGGGATAGAGAGCACACCAGGGCTTGCATACTCACTTGTGCACTACAATATCTCCTGCGATTGTGTTAGCGTTTTTGGCTTGATTTATATATCCAATCAAATATTGCTTTTGGGAAAACATAATTGTAAACAAAATGGATTTGCCAAATTACTTTGATTTAATTCTGCAAATTGAACCTATTTGTACCAATATAATAATAAATAATAACAATAACTTTATTATCAGGCAACTGTGGCCCATAGATAAAATACACAAAATAATCTTAAGCAGTAACAAACTAATACATATTAAGTAAAACCTTATCAACTATAATTAAATATATCCTATTTCACACGTAAAGTAGGCGTCGTGTGTCGCGCGGTGTCAGCAGGTAACCGGCCTCGAAAGCGCCCGCGAATATGAAGTATCTATTTGCATTGGTTTTGGATATTAAACGCCGCAGCGTTGGTAGGCCCCTCACCAGATGGACCGACGACATAGTCAAGGTAGCGGGTAACCGGGTGGATGCAAGCGGCAGGTTCCCACTCGTTGCAGGCGTTATGGGGGCGTTATGCTTAGAATAAGTTTAAAATTTAGAAGTAAGGTTATAAATTTTAAACTTATTCTAAGCATAACTCTTGGGTATACAATTTTTATTGCTATGGGTATAGAACATTATTATTTTAGTTTGGCTCATCAAATTGAGCGATTGTGAGTTGGCTATGTTTTGATAGCACTAAACGCATTTATGCTGACTCTAAGACTCCTTTATAATTGGTTACTTCCTCATTTCATAACGAAGATACAGTCAACAAAATCACTGAAGTTGCAAGGTCCAAGAGAGCGCAAACAATAGGAGACAGATGGTGCAATTTGCACACGTAGACGAACATCATTCTCTACGTGTACCAAATGTAACATCTGTCGCTACGTCAGTATTTGAACCGAAAACTAGTAAATGTTATGAACATTGGTAGTATTAGAGGTCTTTATGAAAGAGATTGTCCAGGAAAGTACTACTGCCATACCAATTTCTAGTGCAAAGCTGTGGACCTTGAACGGAGTTACAAGTAGAAGGAAGCTTTGAAGGACAAATCGAACACAGCTTAAATATTAAAACTTAGTTCTTTACAAGTACCATTACCGCCTGAAAAATATATAAATGTAGCATATAGGTAACTGTAATGTATTTTTTTGTTAATATCTATAATAGTTTTAAAACACACCAACACAATATAACCCACAAACTTGAAAACGAAGTGGAAAAAAATACAAATATTCAAATTAAACATGAAATCTTCTGGCGAGACGATATCAATTTATTACATAAAAAATGTGGATTAAATTTGATAATTCCAAATGCTATTAGGCATTCCGTGACCATCACTGAAATCTTCTTAAATATTTAGATTTCTTAGGAATGGAAATATTTAATGTGATAGAAATCTTCCGATGTTAATTTACGAAAAAAGAAATTCAAATTTGGCTACCGACCAGGATGATTACCATAACATTAAGTATGGTAGAACACTTGAAAATATTCCAAGATCAGAATGGTACATTTCCGAGTACAAATTCTTAAAGTCTGACGTTATTCGAATTGGCACGGTTCGTACACAAACAAATGAACTGAAACGTAATAACAGAACTACAGTAATAGAATACCTACATCACAAATGGGAAGCGAGGAAGTAAATGTAGAAACTTGGTACAATAAGAACGGTAAATATAGAATATATTTCGAACAATGTTCAAGAAAAAACATCGCAAGACTTTAACATTGCAGCATTTGAAATCCGAAGGTAACAAAAGAACTATAATAAAGAAATACTTGAAGTAGAAGGTGGGAAACAGAATACCTATAAAACTCTGGTATGATGAGAATGGAGCATAAAAATTTAATGATAATAGAGAAAAGTATGAAGACGTGAAAGCCTTATCTCTTTATATATAGTAATAATGTTATAAAGCTAAAGAATTTTGTATATTTGTTTTTGGTTTTGAACGTGATAATGAAAGAACTACTAGACCGAAATATTCTAATAATTATTTCTATAGGCTTTAACTTCTAATATATCAAAATTTCTTGTCATAGTGTTTGTTATTAAACTCCTTCGAAACGACAAAACCGTTTTTTTTTAATTTATTTTGTGTATATTTGATAGGTCTGAGAAAAGTTCGTACGCTATTTTTTTTTTATTTATATGGTATAAGAACGTTCGCCGGGTCAGCTAGATTTCTCATAAAAATATTGGAGATCCGTTAGAAAATTCACGCGGGCGAAGTCGCAGGTAAAGCTAGTAGACCTTGTTGTTATTTGTGTGTTTCGTCCTGTGCGGGCCAATAAATGCTTTTTCTTTCTTTCTTTCTTTCTTTAGAACATACGAAATTCGAGGATATTTAAAAAAAAGGTCGCCCCTCACTAGGAATTGGTCCTGTATCGTGGTTCCGTTTACATATGTCGCAGTCATCTGGTTAAATCGAACGTCGAGCGTTCATTGAATGATGACATTTAATTGAATGGCTAAAGGACAACTCGTCAAGTGGTTTAATGTAACGTTTATCGTCTTGACTGAACGTTATAACGCTAGCATTCTCATTAATTCAGGCAAGAGCGAGCGTAACGAGCTCGGGACTGGGGGCACCCCGACTCGGTTAGGTTAGGTTAGAAGAGGATGGCGGGGTCTAGTGAGCGAGCGAAGCGATCGAACGTCGTCCCCGCCATACCCTTCATGGTTATTTTTTTTTTAAACCCCCCAACGCCTTTGAGTCAACTTTAGTGTTTTGAGGTTAGGTTACAAAAATGCATTTTCTTTTCATAGGAGTGGTACCAGGGGGTCGGTGGACTCCCCCTCCCCTCCCCAACACCACCCATCCCTTAATTCGTGCAACCGTATACTAAATTTTAACCCACTATTTTATTACGAATAACGCAGTTAGTAAATTCAATAAAAAAATATCAACACATGTTGATATTTTTTTATTCACCTGTAACCTAACTTTAAAGACAGGTTAGTGCTTCAACAAATTCTAGGTCTGCATGGAGACAGACTAAATTGAGAAGACATGAAAGAGTAACCCAATAATTTAAGCTCTAATTAACCACAATGAAATTGAGTGTAAAACCAAATTATACGAAAACACTTTTTGACAATTTTATCGGCCTTAATCCTTGCAGGATTAATTATGGGACCAACAAAGGTGCCAAAGGTAAACAAGTCCCTACTAAGAGGGATGTGACAAAATGTTCTTGCTTCACCCTTGTACGGATGACAGAGTAACCGATCATGCATGTCTAGGGGCTTGCAGGACCCTTAACGTCGTATCAATCTATGTAGTTACGAAGCTTATAATCCGTGTTTTAGTTGCTGTGTTTATATATGGGGCTAAGGAACCTATTAAAGGTAAAGTTTAGTACGACAAAGTCAATGAAAGAGGTGGGAATATAGGTCAAATTAAATGAAAAGGTGATATGGAAGAGGTAGCAGTACTTAGGATTGTACTACATATTTAAACATTATGTTTTTATATCGTTCTTCCTAACAACGAGTACTTATGTGGATAACGTTGTGAGACGTTGTGAATAATGTATTTGTTACCTCTATTATTAAATTCTAACCTATGTGTACTTATTATTACACTGCTGTTTAATGTTCCTAAATAAATAAATAATATTAAAAAAAAGTTAGCCGTCACGGGATTCAGGCAGATGTGAAACATCGTAATGAATGTTCAAATTGATAAAATAATAAAAACGAAAAGCCAATAATAAAAGTACAAGGCATGCGTACGAGCGGAAACCATGTCACGTATACTGTAGACTTATAGATATAGTAAGCATCTCATACAGAGAACCAACTGAGTGTATAATAAGTGCTTGCACACACACATGGAAGACGAAAGCGGTGGCATAGAAGGAGCATAACAGCATGAGTGTGTCATGCCGCTTGCCGTGACAGCAAACTGGTGGATTTCACTGGCAAAGTGCGTCAATAAATGTTTCACATAAAAAATCCGTTCGAACCAAAACTTTTCAGTTCACGGTTACTATGTTCTTCTAAAATCATTGAACAGAATACCCAACTCTATCACACTTTGGAAGATGCTCAAATCCATTCGTCAGCTAGAAAAGCGGGCGACTTTGAGCGACCAGAGAATCGTATGCGCTGCGTTCAAATCTCTCAAAGTTTAGTCGAAAAAAAAAAAAAAGTCAGTTTTCTTTAACTTCGACGTCGACAAAACAATCTGCTAACCTTGAACGTCGATAAGACTAAAACAGTTTGCTTTAGCATAACCGCACGGTCTGCGCCAGATCACGCACTGGAAATAAAACTCCATATATGTGGCAATGTAGATAATGAAAACTGCCACTGTTCACCAATTCAGCAGGTCTCGTGCATCAAATACCTAGGGGTATTAATTGATGAGCACCTAACATGGAAGACTCAAATTTGGGCGCTTTTGAAACGTACAAGAAAACTCTCATACATATTTAAAAAATTAAAATCTATTGCTGACCTAAAACTGATCCGTATTGTGTACCTTACCTTATGTCAGTCTATATTAGGCTATTGCGTATCAGTTTGGGGTGCAGCTAACAAAACTAATCTGCTTAGGTTGGAAAGAGCTCAAAGAGCTATTCTAAAAATCGCCTATAAAAAACCTTGGCGATACTCTACTGAGATGTTGTACACAGAATGTGGCCTCCTCCGTGTTAGGCAGTTGTTCATTGCCTCTGTACTGCTGCGATACCATAGACATGCAAATGAGCTGGCACGCCATTCATCCAGAACACTAAAGTGGGATCGACCACGAGTGCACTCAAACTTTGCACGTAGATCTTTTGCATTTCTTGGACCGTATCTGTACTCAAAATTTTACGCTAGCAACAAAAGTATAATTACTTCAACCTATAGTAGCTGCAAAGTTGCTATTTTCAAATGGTTGCATGCTAAAAATTATGCTCAGACTGAAGAATGTCTATACATACAATCATAGGTTATAGTGATATGTATACAATAGTAAAATACATTAAATCTAGCACGCCTCCACTCATACTTACGCACACATATGCACTACACACTCCATTATTTTTCATTCACGCACCTAAATCACCACACCACATCTTACACCACACCTCACACCACAATCACCACACCACACCACACCACACACCACATCACACACAACACACTACACCACACACCACACCACACTCACAACATCATACTCACCCTCATCACACCTACACTTACGCCACGCACACTAATTTTTCTACATTATTGTTATTTCTCTTTACATTATTTCATTATTTTTTTTTATTTTTTTTTGTACTACCATACAGCTTACATTGGTATGTAGTTTAGCCCTAAATATAACATAAAATAAATTATTATATAAACTTTACTAGGAAGAGACTGGTCACCACGACACAGGGAATCCTAGTGTGGGGACCAGGGAACCTGTAATTTAGAGCTTAATGCATATTTTTGTACAAATAAATATTTTTTTCTTTCCTTTTCTTTTTTCTTTAACTTAAAAAAAAGTTGTACTAAAAGTTAGAAAATAAAAATGTCTCTAAGATAGTGAAAGTTTCTTTTAAATATACCTGGTAGTTTTTGTGTGATTATCAATGTTTTGTCCGCGTCAAACTCAACTTCACGAGTTAATTAAACTATTTAATATGAACTTAATCAAAAATATTTACATAGGTACTAAATGATAAAAAACATGTTCTAGTTTAACATATATTTTTTTCAAATCATTTACATTACACATTTTGACGTGATTGAAATTTTAAATTCTGTAAAAGTCGCTTGTTAGCGGCTTTTGTTGAATCATAACGAAGCACAATCTCGATTTAGTTACCCTTTTAAGTTTAAAAAATATCGCTGAAATGATGTTATTTCATTAATATAACTTAATAACTGTCGTCATTTGTTCGCTTTATCTAATGGAGTATCAGTATAGTTCACTGGTGGTATTCATGCTTATGCTATTAGTTTGAACGATAACCTAATTTCAGGCCGTAATGAAAACCACTTCAAAATAGCTTTTATATTCCACACAGTGGTACAATATGCTATGTGTTCTTTTTTTATGAAAGACTAGTATATGTGACGTTTTATTACCATTATTGAAACAATACGATACGATTAGGTTCAGCCCACGTAGACTTGGGATTAAGCCAAAATACTAAATCATCCCACGGAAATAGAAAAACGAGATTAAAAAGTGAAAAATAAATGATAAAAATGTCTTAACTTCGCTGTGTTTTTAATCAATACGTTCAGTATGTTTGTTCTGTTACAATCTCCCTCGGTGAACACCTAGGTGAAGTGAACTGTCATTCCTCCATCAGCTTTGTCAATCCCTAGCATCGGAACGGATAACAGCTCACTTCACCTAGGTGTTCACCGAGGGGGATTGTAACAGAATAGCACTGCTGAAATGACAACTTTATTGTATGTACAGTCAGCAAAAGAGACAGGTATGCAGGGTCGTCAGATACAGTCAAAGTTTACTTGGAAACCGATGGATGTTTTAGAATAAAATAAAATAAATTTAATAGAGAATAAACATTTCAATGATTTAATTAAATTTCATTCGAAAACATCCATCAGTTTCTAAGCAAACTTCAACCATTTCCGATGACCTGCATACCTATCTCTTTTGCTGACTGTACATTTTAGATCAACTTAAATTGAAAGCTATCTGTCTCTTTCTTGTTTTATTGGAGAGAAAGAGATATAAATAGCGTAACATAGGTAAATTTAGCTCGTGCACAACAGAATTGGCTTTCTAAAATTATAAATCTAACGCGAGTTTTCAAATTTTGTTGCGGGTTCCAAGATGGTCAAATCAACAAAATGGAAAGATGGAGTTACATAGCCTCGGCACTTTTCTGGTGGTCGCCACTGTTAATTTTGTCTTAGGTATAGGAGTTGCAGTGATTTTGGAATAGCGTGGCGGACTTGTAAAAAAAAAAAACATTTTTTGGTTTATTCCTAACCTGACCCGAAAATCCTAACCCGGTTGCGGGTTAAGTTAGGAACTTGGAAACAATTATAATATTTATTCCGCACTTAACCCAATGATGATAGTCAATGATGGTTAAGGAATTTTAATAAGTATAAAGTAAAAATGAAGCTAGTAAAAATGAATTAATTTTATTGTAAAAAAAACGTGGGGTGCTTGAGAAATCAAATATTCCAGACAGGGTCTTTAAAAGCTTCTTATAAAGTTCGAATTAATACAAAAATATGATAAAGGACTCCCCCCCCCCCATCATCATCGGGTTAAGTTCGGAATAAATATTATTATAATTCTTTCCAAGTTCCTAACTTTCCTTTACCAAATATCACTACCTATGTGAAATTAAAATACATAAACGTTTCCAGTAGGTTAGTTTCATTACATTTTAGCTTTTGCTAGCTCATTCATAATAACGAGTAAAGTTCTTATCTGTTTGTAGATTTTCAGCTACGTGTAATAATCACAGCTAGCTGGTTTATTTATACCAGTCAACCAAGGGTGGTGAAGAGATAACAGGCAGGTGCATTACAAAAAGTAATATTTAAAAAGTGAAAAAAGATATATTTATATATATATAAAAACTACACATACATAATAATATTATGGAATATATAAACACCGAAAAAAAAAAATGAAAAATTGAAATGTAAAATTTGTATGTATTTAAATGGCAAGAAACTCTTTAAACAAACATTTTTTTTAACGCAAATATAGGTAGGTACTTTATTCAAATAAAAGATAAGCCAAAAAAGCCAAAGAAAATATGGATAGACTGTGAGAAGAATGATATGAAATGAAAAGGGAGTCAGTGAAAGCATGACATTGAACAGAACGGAATGGAAGAAGAAAACATGTTGCGCTGACCCCAAGTAACATGTGATAAGGACAGAAAGAAGAAGAAGAAGAAGATATACTTTATTCAAATTTTATAAATAACTAGCGACCTGGCCCGGCTTCGCATACGCCTATAGCATTCCTCGATAAATGGACTATCTAACTCAAAAATAAATTTTCAATTCGAACTAGTAGATCCTGAGATTAGCGCGTTCAACCAAACAAACAAACAAACTCTTTAGCTTTATAATATTAACTAGCGACCCGGCCCGGCTTCGCATGGGCTTATAGCCTTCCACGAAAAATGGACTATCCAACACAAAAATAATTGTTTAATTTAAACCAGTAGATCCTGAGATTAGCGTGTTCAACCAAACAAACGAACTCTTCAGCTTTTTATTAGTATAGATATAAGTATAACCGAGGTAATTCGAACTATGTGTCGTTTTTTTCGTTTCCACATAAGTCGATTCTCTATAGTTTCAGCTATACACACGTATTTTTACTTTTGGTATAGCTGCAGTACTCGTAGTTTGCTAAACAATAAGGTTTAAGTTTTTTTTTAATATTTTTTTTTTTTTAATAATATGTGAGGACATTTTCATACACGGCCATCTGACCCCAAACTAGGGAGACCCTGTACTATGGGTGTCAGACAGCTGATATACGTACACAAATATTTTTTTTTTTGTAAATACGTGCATATATAGATAAACAACACCCAGACAAGGAAAACACAAGTGCTCATCACACAAATGTTTACCCTGGGCGGGAATCGAACCCGCAACACGCTGCGCAGCAGTCGATCGCTCAGCCACTGCGCCAACCGTGTCGTCATACGTCATAAGTTGAGGCGCATCCGCGGCATTCACGCGGTCGCGCGGACTCCACCGCGGCTGGACGTCGGACCCGCAGCTTTGTCTGCACGAGCGGACGTGTCAGCGGTTAAGTCGTGATGACTCACTGGTTGAGTCATTGACTGCCGAACCAAAAACGTTGAAGGTAAAACCTCCCCTAGCGTCGGACCCACGGTGTCCCCCATGGCGTTCAACGTCTTCTTCTTCTTTTCGAATCCATGGTTTTCCTTTATGATAGACTACTTGGGCCCAGTAGGTAGCCACATTTATTTATTTATTTATTATTTACAAAATCCACAGCTCTTTGACAATTCATCTTAAAATATAAACCGGTTTTACAGCCAATTACGGATTTACAATTTAATAGCTATTAAATACATGCAGCAGAAACAGACATACATAATGCTGAAATTACTTATCTGCTAGCGCCAACTAAGCATTGCTAAGTGTACAGTGTAGATGAGTGTGTGAGGAGTTGCAGGTGGGTGTGTGCGTATATGCTTGGGTGTGTGTGAGGATCGTGTGTATACCCATGTATACCTACTATGCAGTTAAATTATTCTGTTTGGTTTTGTTTAGATTTACTAGTCAGTTTGTCATTAACAGACGTTATTAATAGGTTCTTAAATAAGCCTTTTTTGAAGTTAAATATATCAAGATGAGAGAAATTTTTGTTAAAATTACTTAGTATCCAACCGATAACTGAATTTTGAGCGTAGTTTGTACCACTGTGTGGCACATCGAAAAACTGCGTGTGCCTGGTCCGTCGAGACGGAGCACTCAATCTTACAACTGCGTCATTTAAAGCGGTACTGTCAATGTTCCCATTACAGATATTATAAAGAAAAAGCATATCCAGAATCATGCGTCTATTCTCTAATGGTATGATGTTTGCATGACATCAGATAATCTTTAGATTTGTAACCAGTGTGATAATTAAGATATTTTACGAATTTAGACTGTATTGATTCTATTTGTTGTATATAAACTAAATAGTGTGGATTCCAGATATTACTGCAGTATTCTAGAATACTGCGTATGTACGCAAAATAAAGTATTTTGATTTTATCGCAGCATCAGTGGCGTTTTTAATGTCCTCTAAGGTGCAGGTGTAGGGGCACTTTGGGCACTGTAATAAGTGGGCCATTGTCTGGTCAGGATCACCGCACTCACACTGGGTGTCGGTGGGATCTATTATGCCCCATTTTGCTAGATTGTGTTTGCTGCGGCCTACCTGGGTGCGCAGTCTATTGAGCGCTTTCCATACAGGCCACTGCAAATCACTTCCGAGTGGCAGGTGTTCCTTGGGTTGAACGAAGTTGGGTGGTGGTGGATGGAGGTTCTCTCACAACTTACGTCAACGTGTTAAGGGGCCAGCACTGACTGACGACATGAGGAAGTACCATCATCATCATCTGCCTAACCTTTTTCTCAAGTATATTGGTGTCAGCTTCCAGTCTTACCGGATGCAGCTGAATACCAGTGTTTTACATGGAGCGGCTGCCTTTTTTTTTTTTTTTGCGCGGTGGAAATCCTCATGGACTTCCTCCGTCGAGGGGGTGACGAAGGGGCATGCCGGACTCTTACCGGCTAAAACCACCGCGGTGTTCCACCTCTGCCTATGGCCGGGGGTGCGGGATTCGCATGCGCATTCAATGACCTGCTGTTCGTCAGCAGGTCCCACCTCCCCGTGCGGCCATTTCCATCGCGGCCGCACCCACTCTCGAGTGGCTGCCTATCGGACCTCCACAACCCAGTTACTGGCTAACACGATACCCCTTGATAAGACTGGTTGTCAGACTTTCTGGCTTCTGACTATATCCATAACGACTGCCAAAGCGAAGCTGCGATCTACACAGCTGGGACCACCGGTTTTACGTGCTTTCCGAGGCACGGAGGGAACTCGGTATGAAAGGGATGGTCACCCATTCACAGACCGACCGCGGTTAGCGTAACTTAACCTTTGACCAATCGATCTTTCACTTAACTCAATCGGCTTTAACTTAGCCACAGGCTCCTCACGACATGAGCAAGTATCAATGTAACTTTATCACTTAATCGCATCAATGAGTGAGGAGAAAAGTAAAAAATAACTTTAGCACATAACATGACTTTAGTTTCGGAAGTCGGTGGCAATAGTCATAGTCATTCATAGTCATAGTCACATCACTTTTCAGGTTTTGAAGGCGGTTGTCTTTTTTTGTAAAAAAGCTTTTTATTTCCCGCTTTTCAGTACCACCGTCTCATCCAAATCCCTAAAGAATCGGCAACACAGTTAAAACAGAGATTGAAAGTAACTACTCCAAAGATTGAAGAAACTAAAACTATGTATTTTTTTTGGGTATTTGTTGATTTTTTCAAATAGTGCTGAATCAATTTCTAAATCAAAAAAAGAATTTCCAAAATCGATGTAGAAAATCGCTGGAGAAATCGCACAAATAAACTAAAAAAAAACAATAACATACAGTCGAATTGAGAGCCTCCTTCTTTTTGAAGTCGGTTGAAAATGCATCTAAATTTTAAATTTTCCGTGCATAGTTTGACGAAAACGCCTCGTAGTGGACGCCATATTGCTCTGCGGAAATGACATCAGTTCGCTGTGTAACAAATGCGCTGATATATTATATATGATAATTGAATATAATAATTTAAAAAGAATTAAAATAATATTTTGTAATACGTGTAATAATAAAAAAAAAATACGTTGATTACGAGAATAATAAAAGTACTAAGCCTGTATACGCCAATCGGTTGACTGACAGTTGTAAATTTTTTGTTTACACAACCGTACGGCGTAATAACATGGTGGCTACTAATT
This sequence comes from Charanyca ferruginea, assembly GCA_947361185.1. NCBI lineage: Eukaryota > Metazoa > Arthropoda > Insecta > Lepidoptera > Noctuidae > Charanyca > Charanyca ferruginea. Next base: position 17,834,689 of record OX376078.1, on the reverse strand, counting down.
TTAATGGTGAAAACAGATAAAAAAAAAACTGAAAACATTGAATTGAATTTAAAAAAATATTTTGTTATTTTATGAACTAAAACTAACATTTTCCGTCTGCTTTTTGCCCAAACTATCTCAATGATATATTTGTAGATTTTTTCTCATATAGAGTAAAATACCATATTCATCGGAATTTTTGTTTTTATATAATTATGTTCACCGATCACTTGAAAACGCCTGGACCGATTTAGAAAATTCTTTTTTTGTTTGAAAGGGAGACTTCACAGATGGTCCCATATAAATTTTATCGAAATTGATTCAGCACCTTTGGAAAAAACCAACAGAAAGCAAAAAAAATATACATAGATGATGTTTTAAGTTTCTCCAACATTGTCCTTTCAATCTCTGTTTTGACTGTGTTGCCGTTTCTTAATGGATCTGGATGATAGGGAGGTACTAAAAAGCGAAAACAAAAGCAAAACAAACAAAACAAAGCCACCGATTTCCGACACTAAAATCATGTGTATTCTGTGCTCAAATTATTTATCACTTTTTAGTTTTTGAAGACGTTTGCCTTTTTTGTAAAAGAGCTTTTTTGTTTAGCGCGTTCCTGTCGTCTTCGTCATCGGGGAGCAATAACAATCTTGTATCTTCGCCGATATTGAAGCGTAGACTACGTATCTTACGTATTACTTTTAGATTTGGAAACGTTTACCGATCAAATTGCCTTCAGGAGCTTTATATATTAGAGAATAGGTACTATGTTTATAAGAATATGAAGCTTTTTCCGATGTTTATGAATCGTTTTATTGAAAAGTAAAAACTAGAAACCATTAGGTTTTACCCGTGGTGCTGGCCGCGAATAGTATTACCACATTTCTACCCGTGGGTGTCGTAGATTGGCAGCAGCGTTCTACTGAGTACCATAACATCTACTGCGATCGCCAACATGCCAAGCAAGGCGATTACGGCTGAGGATTATCAGCAGTAAGCGTCTAATTTTAAAGGTTGACATGATGATGATGATGTGGTTTTACCCACGCCTTAGGCCGCGTGATTTTTAGAATAAGGTAAAGTAGGTGTACAAACAACACCTTAATATTTACATATTTAATGAAGTGATGATAGTAGTAATCTATAGGTACTTAATGTAAAAGGAAAGAAAATTCTTTGTGCGTTGGATACTCCATTTATCGAGGCTAAGCTGAAGAGTTCGTTTGTTTGATTGAAAGCGCTAATCTCAGGAACGAAGGAGGAAGGGAGGAAAGTAGGGGATCCTAGCAAAGGTGAGACGATACTTTACGCCGGAACAGCTGTTTAAACTTTATCAAGCGCAAGTTCGATCGTGTATGGAGTACTGCTCTCATCTATGGGACGGATCTGCCAGATACCAGCTTGATGTCCTAGAGTCAATTGAGAAACGAGCCAAGAGGATCATTGGCAATGATAGGCTCGTCGAGTCAAAGCTCCAAAGTCTTGAGCATCGACGCCGAGTTGCTGGCCTGTCGGTTTTCTATCGGTTGCATTTTGGGGAGTGTGCGACGGAATTGCATAATTTAATTCCGCCGAGCCCGATCCATCATCGGACCACAAGACGTACGGCGATGCGCCACCGGTACATGGTGGACATCCCACCCACACGCACAAAACGTTTTGGAAACATATTCATTGTGCGTACTACTAAGGAGTGGAATTCCTTGCCTGAGTCTGTTTCCTGAAAGCTACAACCCGGGAGTCTTTAAGTCAAGAGTGAATAGGTTACTTCTAGGCAAGCGTGCTCCATCTTAGACCGCATCATCGCTTCCCATCAGGTGAGATAGTGGTCAAACGTATGCCTATTAAATGATAAAAAATAAATTATAAATAAACTGAACTACTGTATCTCGGGTATTGAAGGCTATGGCTGCCGGTGTAACTGCATACAGACATTATGAGACATTTCAACTTTGTTTTTTAAATGGAAACACATCTGCTAGACTTCAGTAGGCCTAGCAAAGTTACAAACGTTTCGTATCGTATCTTTTTCTACATTAATAAATTAACGCCTCGTCGTAATCCATTTTTTATTTTCGATCACGTGATGTGTCGTTGAGATGACGTCATTCCCATACATTTTATTGTGTTCTATTAGCGTTATCGATTGTAGATTGTCAATTTGGATAATTTGGGTAGGGCCTCTGATATTGCAGATCCGGTATAGCGGCTTGTTGCCTTCCAAAGACATTCCAAAAAAAGATATTAAAGATGATCATTTGCCCGATACGATCGCTGTATCACCGTATCATTCGTCGTACTGTATCAAGCCACAGTAAAAATATTAGTACTAGACTACCGTACAGTACCGACACGTTCCGCCTCCCTCTGAGACCGTTCCTCACCTCTCCCCGCGTCGAAAAACTGCTCTGGGAACTGCGTTTTTGTTCGAGCGGCGGAGTCTGTTATTTTAGTAGTAGGCAAATTTCGTTTTGTTTCTATGGAGTGTCGCGGGTGTGATCATGCTTCGTATCTAGTTACGGACGTCTTTATTTTGCTTCGAATCGTCCCTGTCGTATCCTCAAGAAAAAATATCGGCAAACCGTGCCGTACCCGTATCTTCTTTGATGATCGAAAAAAAACCGATTCGAAATAGAACGTATCGTATCGCGCTGTGTATCAGGACTGCGTATCATGATCGCGTATCATCACCCGACCAGATAGGCGATCATGATACGCGTCAGCAAAACGGATACAGTGATCGGAGCACAGATATAGATAGACCCTAGATAACGCAAGTATCACGATCTGTATGAAAACCAAGCGTGCCATTTTTTGACTACCTATTATGACGTCACAATGTTTTGTTTTTCTTAAATTTGATATTACCAGGTATAACTGAGGGTATTAGATTAAAAATAATTGTTTTTTTAAATTAATTACGCATAATATTAATCACAAAATGACTTACCGATGGAAGGAAACGTTTACTTTATTTTTTTACTTTCGATTTTTGTACGTAAGCTAGGCACGAAACTAGGCACGCGCAGTAGTTGCTCTTGCGTTATCTAGGTCTATCTATATCTGTGGATCGGAGCCTTATATACTTTTATTTCTGCCTGGTTGTCTTATCTTGTCTCTTATCATCCCCCTTTAAGAAGCTCCACACTAAGAATATTGCAAATTATTATTCCAAAACAGAAAATTTAACAATATTAAAAGGTAAATGATCATAATGTGGATCCGCCATAAGATTTGACATTTAAGCCATTACGTCTTCCCCAGGTATGAGCCAGACCACAATCAGAACGGGAACTGCCGCTACAACCAGAACCCTGGCTACGTGGTGTTCTCTGCCATGGGATCCTTCTTCCTGCCCATGGCTGTGATGGTGTACGTGTACGCGAGGATATCCTGTGTGGTGGCGAGAAGGCACCAGCAGTTGGCTAGCAGTACTAAGTGTAATAAGGTTGGTATTTATAAAAAAAAAAATGTTAAGTTACTGCTGAGTGTGGTTATGGGTTCGATTCCCAGGTCTCATTTTCAACCGAGTTCAATAAAAGAAGAAGGTGCTCAATTTGTCACGTATATTATATAATTTATACGATAGTGTATACCTCAAAGTTGGTCCCATATAAATTTCAAGAAAATGTTCCACCCCTAAGGGTAGTGAATTAAGGGATGACTGAAATTTTTTGCAGTCACCGTTTCGTAATTAATTTGTATTTATGAAGCAGGCACTACACTACGGTTGGTAGGGTAGGTAGGTAGGTACGTAGGTTGGTAGGATAGGTATGTTGGTAGAAAGGGTAGGGTAGGTAGGTAGACTAAATGAGACAGAACAACGTCTGTCGGGTCAGCTAATAATTAATAAATTTGGACCATCAACATGGAACATATACGCAAGCATGCATGAAGACAAGATTCTTTGCCCGATATTTCGGCCTATCGTTAAAACAAACCGATCATTCGTGAAACCATGTTTTTTTATGACCAGTCGCAAATTTTAACACTCTCTGTCTCGAAACTGTTTTTAGATTGGCAATTTCAATCCCTTTGACGTTTTTTTTTGATGGTGTGACCGAATGACTGGTTTTTAGCGAGTTACAAGTTCGATTGCTGGAGAAATTTCAAGAGGGCTTAGCAGAAAAAGAATAGAATATATATTTTTATGTCTGACTACGCACACTTTTTTAAAGTTTAGTTCGATTGCGAGGATTCTGTTTTTGTATTAATAGTGTTTACCTACCTCAAGGATAGTCCCAAATGAATTTCATGAAAATATTCCACTTCTAAGGGTAAAATTAAGGGTCAGTTTGATTTGTGTTGTGTAACCGTTTCTAATTTATTTGGATTGTAAGAAGCAGACACTAAAAAGCGAAAAAAATACTCTTTTTTGCAAAAAAAAAAGTAAAACACAGTAGAAAATAACTTTATTTTCGCAAGTGGGATTTGTGTCTGTTTGTTGTTTTATATTGCCACCGACTTCCAAAATTAAAGTTTTTTTTGTAAAGAGTTTTTTCTTTATTCGAAATAAAAGTATCCAATTACCAAGGATTGACTACCATCGACTTAAAAAAAGTAGATTACATACAACAACACACAATACAACAATACACACACACACACACTCACACTATAATTATTCAACATTTCGGTTCAGCAAATGTTAGCACAAAAGAAAACTTGTAGGAAGTAACATTAACATTAGAAGTTTAGGATATCTATGTTCTATGTTAGGGGGGTTTGGTTTCCGCACTTAGTCCGTAAATATGGACCATTGTACGTGAGCCATGGCGGCCGACTACTCCAACCAGCCCACCTCCCTCCAGAAGCAGATCAATCTTCCCAGTCTTCTCAGGGCGTCCGCAAGGGAGTTTGGTGTTCCAAGGGTTTCCCTGCGGATCTGGGTGACGCCAGTGCACTTAAGGAGTACATGTGCCACCGTTTCATCCGCCCCCATGCAGGCTCTGCACAGAGGACTATCAGTGATGCCTAAGGTGTGAAAGTGTTTGTTCAGTGAGCAGTGTCCGGTGATGGTCCCCGACACCAGTCGCAAGCTATCCCTGTCCAGGTGCAGAAGGCGCCTGGTCAGCTTCATATCTAGGGATGGCATAGCCTCCTTGGACTGCCTGCACCCTGGTGTCGAGGTCCACCATTCCTCCGCTCTTAGCTCTCTAGTTGATTGAACGGGATGGGCACAATGGGTTCGGGTCCGAGGGCTTTTGAGCTGGAGCCCCTCCTGGCGAGTTCGTCAGCCGCATCGTTGCCCAGTGATCCACTGTGCCCCTTGATCCATTGTAGTGTCACCGTATTGCGGTTTTCTACCGTAATACGTTCTAGTGCATTATGGCATTCTAGTGTTAGTCTCGACGTGATCTGGTTTTTCCCTAAGGATTGAAGGACTGAGGCACTATCGGAGAGTATACGGATGTGTGTATCCGTAACCTCCCTGGCCTCAATGGCGTGTGCTGCCTGGATGATGCCTACACATTCTGCTTGGTAGACAGTGTTAAGCATTCCTAGGGGTCTGGATATTTTAATGTTTAGGTCTTCAGAGAAGACCGACTCCAGTACCGAGGTCGGTCTTTGATCCATCGGTGTAGATCCTTAGCTCATTTGGGCCTGAGTAGTCACACAGCTCCGCTGTGAGCTCTATTTTGTAGTGTTTTTGGAAACAGTGTATCTTCAAGGTTCTGTCGTTGGGTGATGCCATCATGGGCTGTCGTTTGATCGCATCCTCTTTTATCCGTGTATGTTTGATTCTGGAATCTTTACTTAGGGTACCGGATATATCCAGCCTAAAAGCCGCTAGGGTCGCCTCCTCTCTCACGACAAGGTTTAGAGGCGGCAGTCCCAGCATCGCCTGTAGAGCCGCTGTGGGTGACGTTCTCATACTGCCGGTAATCGCTACGCAGGCTAACCTTTGTAGTTTATCGAGCTCTTTCTGTGCTCAGATTGGTCCTGGGCCACCAAACTAGAGAACCGTATGTGACAATTGGTCGGATGACTGTGGTGTATAGCCAGTAGGTGATTTTGGGACTTATTCCCCAATTTCTGCCAAGCAGTCTTTTGCATTGCCATAAGGCTATGCTGGCTTTTGTGGTGATGTAGTCGGTGTGTTTAGCCCAGTTCAGCTGTTTGTCCAAATAGATGCCCAGGTATTTGGACTCAGTCGATAGGCTTAGCGTGGTTCCAAAGAAGTGTGGTAACTGTAGGGTTGCCAACTTCCTTTTCTTTGTGAATAAGACAAGTTCGGTTTTAGTAGGGTTCACTGCTAATCTGTGTTGCTTGCACCAGTCCTCTACTATCTTCAAGGCTTGACGCATAAGGTTGCATAGTGTGTTTTCATGTGTGCCGTTTATTATTATGGTTATGTCATCAGCGTAGCCCACCGTAAAGTAGCCTTTACCATTTAGGCGCCCTATGAGGCTATCTACCACGAGATTCCATAGTAGTGGTGAGAGTACGCCTCCTTGCGGGCATCCTTTCGCCACGATGGCTTTTGTGGTGTCGTTCACCGTGACTTGTACGGCTCTCAGTCTGAGCATGTTGGTGATCCATCCTCGCAGGGTCGAGTCCACACCGTGCACTTCGAGAGCTGCGTTGATGCTATGGAAAATGGTTTTGTCAAAAGCATCTTCTATGTCAATAAAAGCCACTAGTAAGGAACCTTTGTAGTCTACCGCACATTCGATCTTGGAAATCACACTGTGCAGTGCTGATTCTGTTGATTTCCCTGTGGAGTAGGCGTGTTGTTGTTTGTGTAGTGGCAGCTCCCGGAGGGGGCCGTCCCGGATGTATCGGTCACAAAGTCTCTCAAGGGTTTTCAGTAGAAAAGATGTCAGGCTTATTGGCCTGTACGCTTTGGGTTGTGTGTAGTCTGTTTTGCCTGGTTTAGGGATGAAAATAACTTTCACTTCTCGCCATGCACGTGGTACGTAGTTGTGTGCTAGGCAGGCACGATAGATCGCGACCAGCCATGATGTGAGTAGATCAACTCCCCATTGCAGTAGAGCTGGGAAAATTCCGTCTAGGCCTGCAGATTTGTAGGGTTTAAAGGTTTTAATTGCCCACCTTACTCGGTCTTCTGTTACTATGCTACAGGCTCTGTACCAATCCTGGTTGTTTGGTGTGTATGTTGGCTCACTTGTCCATGACATGTCCTCGGAGAGGCTGCAGTCTGGAAAGTGAGTTTCCAAAAGAACTTTGCTTGTTTCAAAGTCTGATTTCGTATATGTGTTATCAGGGTTTTTCAGCGACCCGAGGGTGCGGTTTTGATCGGGGGATAGGATTTTCCTCACCCGCGCGGCCTCGCTGTGTGATTCAATATTCTCGCAGAATTTTCGCCAGGCTGCTCTACTGGCAGCCCTGATTTGTTTTTTGAAGGTATATTGGGTTTCTTTGTAAAGTTTCCAGTCCTCAGGTAGCCTGGAATTTTTGGCTCTGTTGAATTGTTTGCGTACCGCTAGCCTGAGCTTACTTAGTTCCGCATTCCACCAAGAGTTTCCCTGGCCCTTGGCGTTCGGGTCTTTTAGTTTGCAGCAGGTGTGGTAGGCTTCAATTATGTATTCTGAGAGCTTCGTTACTGTGTCTTCAAGTTGTTTGGGATCCGTTATGTTTAGAGGTGTTTGGTGCCTAGCTAGCAGGGAGGCCAAAAGTCGTTTGTAGCCAGGTACGTTTGTTCGGCGTGGATTGCGCCTTGGTTCAGGTTTTTTTGTGTTAGCTGATAGTGAAAAGCGAATCCTTCTATGATCAGAGCAAGAAGGTTCGTTGGATACGTGCCAATTGGAGATAATATTGGCTGCGCTTTCTGAGGCTAGGGTTAGGTCAATAATGGTTTGTCCGCGGGCTGTGACCCAAGTGGGTTCCGAGCCGCGATTTATGATGTTAAGGTTAGTAGAGAATAGATACGTGCACAATACCTCGCCCCTGGAGTTGGCTTTGTTGCAGCCCCAAAGCGGGTGATGAGCGTTTGAGTCCGTGCAGATGACCAGGCTCAGGTTGGCATCTTCGCAGTGCTGCACCAGGTCAGTCATCTCCTTTGGTGGGCAGTCTTCATGTTCGCCTGGCATATATACCGAGGCTAAAACAATGTCTGGTGTATCGGCGTCAGTGTTGAGCCTGACGGCTGTCAGATCTCTGGAACAGAATTGTGTGAGTGTTGTGGAAGGTAAATCTTTGGGTATGTAGACACAGGTTCGTGGTTTGTCTAGGATAACATAAAGAAAAGAGAAGTTTAGGATAACATAACATTCTAATTTAGGCATTAGGTATGTGGAAAACGGGTAGGTTTAATTTGAAAATCGATCATATATATAGTACGTTACGTTTATCTGCTCGTGCTAAACTCTATTCTAAATCTTATCATCTTCTTATATCATCTTCAATTCGAGAAAGATAATAATGGAACAAAATTCTAAGATTCTGTTTTCGGTCCAAGTTCAGTAGATAGAACGACAATGATGTTTTAAGTAGATTTTGATTAATTCAAGAAAGATTACAATACTCATCTATACTGTAGACGTAATCTTACTTAAAACCAGATTTAGAACTATGAGTATCGCTTTTAAATTTAAGAAAAATGGGCAAAATATGGTTTACATGTCGCTTGCTGCGTGGTGCCGGCCGCGGATAGCACTACCCCATTTCTACCAGTGGGTGTCGTAGAAGGCGATTGAGGGATATGAACCAGCTGTATCCAAAATTGCCGGTATATATTTAAACGACAAAAGAGAAGTGTCAACTAACCTTTTGGAAATTTCCTTAAAAAGGAGATGAGCACTCGGACCCCACGACCCGAGGGTTTCAACCCCAAACGGCTCGAAAATAAAGTTATCACCAAGGATATTACACTACGAACTAAAACATAAAAGGCACGCCTTGTAATACCTAGTAACACATTGAGGTTTTACAATGCAAAGATAATTTTGATCTACATCTTCAGCAGCTCCAAAAATAGTAACAAATGCTATTTAATTAACCTATGAACCCTTATGGTTGTGGAGCAAGACCAACATTCAGATAAGCATTTTTGCTCTCAACCGCTATGCTCATTTAGGGCTCATTTTCATTGACCGTTAACTCAGTCGGAATACAGTATGCGGGGATTCCCCGAATACGGGCTATCGACTAATAAAAGTAGATTATCTATGTCTCGGTCAATACAGGACATGTGGGTATTCCCCGCACGCGGCCTAACAACCAATGAAATTCATCAGTTGGTTAAAGCAAGCGTGGTGCGGGGACTCAGTTTACGAGTTTGCTCAGGTACCTACGTCTGCTCAGTATAACAAAATATGAGTGGTGAAGAATATCGAACAAAAAGCAAGCGGGCCCTATCGACTGATGAAAACGGTTATCGCATGCTGGCCCTATGGCATGCATAAACAGAAATCTCTCGTACCCCGCATGCGGGCCCTATCGACTAATGAAAACGATTACAGCATGCGGTCCTTAGGGCATGCGTAAACAGAAATCTCCCACACCCCAAATACGAGCTCCAACGACCAATGCAAATGAGCCCTTATGTCTTGCTTATTACACTGCAGTCAGCAACACCATCTCAGATTGTGTTTTGTTTATCGACACAGTGAGCTCCCGTATACACGGTCCCTCTGATCTCCGAGGGGTTGAGCCACGTATTCAATAAGCTGCGAATAGTCGGAAAAGTGTCATAGCGCTCCATCGGGCTATGTGTCAACATCACGCGACGTTGTCAGACTTATCTAACAGCGACATTTTCAAATAAAAGCGTTTCGTTTCAGAGAAAATTGTTTTTGAGAATTTATCCTGTATGAGGAAACACATCTTTACTGTACTATTAAGTAGTAAAAGTATTCGAGCCACACACTTCAACTATAAACGTAAAGTGATCGTGATATAATATATGTATGTATGAGCACCATTTAGACTCATCCATCACATTATTTATTTTTGTAAAAGAAAGAAACAGGACAAAAACACAAAAAATAACATTAAAAAAATAAAAAAAATAAAAAGTAAATTGGTCCTGTACGACGCCAAAAGGCTAAAAGAAATATTTGTTCAGTGTGTTTTCCTATAAATAAAACTTGTAGGAAAAGTTAAAAAAATGACTATTCTTTGATAAAAAATACATGCAAATAAATAAAATTGAAATATTCGTTTTTAATGTCGAAATAACAGCTTCTTACTAATTAATTACACGGTACTTAGACAAGCAAAGAAAAGAAATCAAAAATGGCTTTGTGTTTGTGGTTTTGTATTGCCACCGACTTCCAAAAGTAAAGCAATGTGTGTTCTGTGCTAAAGTTATTTATCACTTTTTAGTTTTTGAAAGCGGTTTTCTTTTTTTTTTAACTTTTAATTTTTCGCTTTTTAGTATTGCCTTAACATCCAAATCCATTAAATAACGGCGACACACTTAAAAGAGATTGTAAATCCTCCAAAGATTGAAGAAACTAAAACGTCATCTATGTACTTATTTTTTTGGGACTTTGTTGATTTTCTCAAAAAGGGCTAGATCAATTTTGGTAAAATTTATATGGGACCATTTCGGAATAAATCCCTTTCAAACAAAAAAAAAATTCAAATCCGTCTATATCTGACAGAGTTATGCCCGAACATACATAAAAAAAACCGGACAAGACCCACCGAGGATTCCGTACATATTTGTAGGTACATTTCCATACTTATACACTAATCCATACCTACAATCCATACTTTAATCTACTTAATATTATAAATGCGTTTTTTGCGACATAAACGGCCTTATTTTTTTTCATGTTAACATAAAGGGTTGATTTTTTGACAGTAATCAAGGGACCGTAGACTTAAATATATGGCTTTAATTTCAACTCGATACGTCCACGCGTTCTCGAGATAAAGGGTC